>OX369295.1:7750258-9118433 GCA_947284805.1 Coleophora flavipennella
GCGAATGTAAAAAAAAACGTTTTGAAAGAGGTATTTAGGTAAACAATGTGTCTGGTTGCCTTTTATACTTTTTCCAAATTGACCGAAGAAATATTTAACTATTTAACTCAGCACAGAATTTCTCATCATCATCATATCAGCTCATATTCGTCCCCACCGAGGGGCCTACCCTAAAGTAGGGGGATCGGGCCAGTCGACCACGCGGGCCCAGTGCGGCTTGGTCGACTTCACACACAACCTGCGAGTTTCTTCGCAGGCGTGTGCAGGTTTCTCCACGATGTTTTCCTTCACCGTAGGAGCGTCGGATATGAAATAACGTACATATGAAATCGAAATTCGAAATCACATTGGTACGTGGCGGGATTCGAACCACGACCTCCCGGGGAGAAGGCAGCGGCCCTAGCCGTTACGCCCCCGAGGCTCTTACAAAGTTTCTATCTTAACTCTAATATTATGTCTCGATAAACGAAATTTTTTTCACGGCTCGATGTAGAAGTGGAGTCAAGTAACAAATTCATAGACGTAGCTATATCTATCTTACTCTCACTTCAACCACATGTACAGTACGACATGACGGCAAACGTGGGGCCATTTACGTGGCAAAGACTTTCCCTCTGGCGATATAGAAAATATCTCAGCTTTTTCTTTTATATGTCATCCATTGTAGGCACGCGATCTTTTGAAGATATTTAGGTTGCTCAAGTACACCGACCATATAGGCACCGCCGACCTATTTCAATCTCATCAGCATATCAGCTCATATACGTTCCCACCGAAGGGGCTCGAGCCTACCCTGAATTAGGTTGAAATTAATCAATTAATTAATAACAATAAAAAAATAATTAATCCTTTTATATACGAAGGGTACAGGTTACGAAGTAACTAGTATCTCATCTGTGGTACAGGAGCAATACAAGAAATGTCACAATAATGAGATTTTCTGTAATAAATGTTCTAATATTTGAAACCAATTTGTTCTTAGAAATTATTAATAAAAACTTAAGTTTACATTACAGAGATCAATTCTAGGTATAAATCAACCTTTTGGCATGTGTTTGGACATTCCTTGTTACGTTCCTTTACGCTAAGGACATTCCTTGTTACGTTCCTTTACACTGAGGACATTCCTTGTTACGTTCCTTTACACTAAGGGCATTTCTTGTTTTTGCGCTTTTTAGTTTATGCCATTTAAAAAAACGCCCGACAACCTAAGTGTTGCCATACTCAGTTTAAAAACGACTCTTGTGTGACATTTCTAGTTTTACCCCTGGACCCTTCCTGTACACGTCGTAGTTTGAAAAGAGGTTGAAACTGTGTTGCTAAATGTGCCCGGGGGACGAAACACGACGGATCCAAAAAAGAAAAAAATAATATAATATTGCCTCCTTTTATTTTATGTAATTCCACTTTCTACTTGGTTATCAATATTAGAAATAAAATCATCAAACCTTCCTTCACCCAAGGAACTGCAGCAGCAAGCACAGCAGCAAGCCCTCCTAAGCCAAGGCACCCCCAACAAAGGCAGGATGCCGCGCGTCCGACCGTACAACAAGCCACGCGGCCGCATGACGGCGTATGCGTTCTTCGTGCAGACCTGCCGCGAGGAGCATAAGAAAAAACATCCCGACGAAACGGTGGTGTTCGCAGCGTTCTCCAAAATGTGTGCGGAAAGGTGGAACGTGAGTAGCTGAATCATTTTAAGCTTTATTACATGTCACTAGAAGGAAAACACGCGAGGAGCAATAGAAAGAACAGCCGGGTGAAATGGTGGTGAGTCTCTAAAATGTTTGTGGAAAGGTGGAAAGTATCTGAATTTATTTTAAGCGGTCACTGAATCGAATCACGCGAGGAACAGAAGAAATAACACCTGGATGAAACTGTCGTGTTCGTTCACAGAGTTATCCAAGATCTGAATCCGGATCTACTGGAAGAAATTTCTTTAGAAATAAGCTGTAACCTTTGTGTAATCTTATTTTGTAAAATATGTAATACTAGCTTTTTCCCGTGTGGACATCGTTTTTATGACTGTAGTAGAGGGTGCACGGTGCGCGAGCCGCAAGCGGCTCGCGAGCGTGGACGTGTCTTCTCCAGATCCCTCGGGAACTATGTCAGGACATGCTTATTAGTTAATCATGTAATTTTCCACCCCCTCAAGCATCTCTGTGCAAAAATCACACAATCCATTGTTTTGCTGCGTTGTTAAAGAAATTAACCAAAAAAAAGTATATTTTCAGTTCTCTCAGGAACTGAATTGCTATTTCATGAGATAAAAAGTAGCCTATGTCCTTCCTCGTAATACAGGCTACCTGCATGCCAAATTTCATTAGGATTGGTCAAGGCGTTAAAGCGTGAAAAGGTAACAAACAAACAGACAGACACATTTTCACATTTACAATATTAGTAAGGATGCTTCCTGCATACAACCCTTACTAATATTATAAACTAGCTTTTGCCCACCGCTTCGCTCGCGAGGACTTCGTTTTTATGACTGTCATTGAGGGTGAGTGGTGCGCGAGTCGCATGGAAATTAGTTGTCTCCAGATTCCTATCCCAGGTCCGGGCTATTGTAGCAGTCTATGTCATTTCCCACTCCCTCAACCAGCTCTGTGCAAAAAATCACAACAATCCATTGTTCCGTTGCGATGTTAATAAATAAAATTCTCGTGTCAGAGTGTTGCCATACTCCTCCGAATCGGCAGGACTGATTTCCATGAAATATTCAGTGTATATTCGGTAGGTCTAAGAATAGGTATAGAAAATTTTTCACCGGGATCTGAACGGGCGAAGCAGCGTGAAACAGAAAATGTAAAAATCTGGCCCGGGAGACTTATATCTACTGTCAGAACTTGCTAGGGACTGTGGTTCAATAAACGTCAGTTTTAAACCAGTCTATTAACAATTTATAGCTGGGTTGAGTGCTCCAAATGAAAGAATTATAGAGGGTGAGTTTTTTAAGGGTTTTTAACAACTTATAGCAACTTTAGACTTATGGTCTCCATACAATTTTTGGTTTTGATAGTGATATACAATCGAAACAACAAAAAAAAAAAAAAAAAAAACACCTAATCTATCAAGATTTTTATTTTCTCTAAAATTGAGATCACGGTTCCTAAGAGCTATTTTCTCTATCTCTTATAGTTTAGAATTTCCCCATACTTACTCTTAAAAAAACTTCAATATACAGGGTATTTTTAGTATACTACACATACGTAACCAGCTTAGAATTCATCCCACCCCTTCGAACGGGTGTCATAAGAGGCCACTGCGACTGAGCTCCACCACACTGCACGCCGCGATCGCCAACCCGCCTGCCAAGCGTGGCGATTACGGCAAAACCCCCCCAATTTAACCCGGCGACAATGACACTGGGTCATATTGACCCGAGCGATTTTCAATTGGGGAAATTTCGAAAAAAACATTTTATAATCGTTATTGGTTTTCTCAGTAGCTGGAGATAAGACCTCAATTCATATGATTTTCACCATAATGTAGTGAGCAAGCGCCAGTGAAGAATGGTAAAATTTCTTTTCTTGAATAAAACGGCTACAGCTCCATACATTTTTAGTTCCACAAGAGAAATTATTTTTCTTGCCCTTTTGAGGTTGTTGCATTAAAACCAAATCATAATTTAATATCTAAATTAACTTAAACAAATGACAATGACTTCATGGTCTTGCAATAGTTCTTACTTTGTATTAAATTTGTTATAATTCAGCATATAACCAGATAATTAAGAAAAAACACATTCGGGTCATATTGACCAGCGTCATCGTCCGCGTTATTTTTTACACGTCATTGGCGCCGGGTTAAGGGAGGCCTATGTCCAGCAGTGGACGTCCTTAGGCTGATGTAATGATGGTCATCATCATCATCATATGCCGAAGCATGCTGATTACACACGTATGTGACAGCTCTTGGATCAGGCTACGTATTTACTTGCCCATCATGTAAAAAAAAAAAATGGTTCGTTTACATTCTGTATTATCTTGATAGTAACACAGTTTTAGTTTATATGTTTACGAGCTGGTGCCCGCGGCTTCCCCCGCGTTGAACCCGTTTTTGGCCGTTCCCGTAGGAATTTCCCAAAATCCTTAGTGGGATGCCTGCCTATGTTGTAATGGCTATCTGTATGCCAAATTTCAACCCGATCCGTCTAGTGGTTTGAGCTGTGCTATGATAGATCAGTCAGTCAGCCACGGTCTCCTTTTAAATAAGCTAGGAAAATAATAAAATTCTTACAGTTTCCTTAAAAATTTTGTACTTACTTTTGCCACAGACTATGAACGAGAAAGAGAAGCAGCGCTTCCACGAGATGGCAGAGCAGGACAAAAAGCGGTACGACGCGGAGATGCAGAACTACGTGCCGCCCAAAGACATGAAGGTGGGCCGCGGACGCAAGCGGCACACCATCAAGGACCCGAACGCGCCCAAGCGCTCGCTGTGAGTTTACGGTCTCACATTTTGATTGTTAGCTATTTCATATCAACTCATATATACGTCCCCACCGAGGGGCTCGAGTCTACCCTGAATTTGGGCGATCGGGCCTTAGTCGACCACGCGGCCCCAGTGCGGGTTGGTCAACTACACACACAACCTTCGAGTTTCCTCGCAGGCGTGTGCAGGTTTCCTCACGATGTTTTCCTTCACCGTAAGAGCGTCGGATAAACGTACATATGAAATCTAAATTTGAAAACACATTGGTACGTGGCAGGACTCGAACCACGATCTTCCGGATAGGAGGTAGCGGCCCTTGCTTGCGCCACCGACGCTCTATTGGCTATTAATAGGGACAAATCACGCACGTCCATGTGGCCCCATAAGTGGGATTCCCTGTACTATGGGATTGTGGGATAGAACCAGAGATTGATTGAACTGACTCATTATACTCAGAAAATAATAAACACCCAGACACAGGGCAAACAAACCTTGTTTATCTTGAGTGAGAATCGAACCCATGACTCTCCGCCCAGCAGTCAGAAGCACTTACCACCAGGTCAGTCAATAAATGCGGAGTAATTTACAAGAAGAATGAGTATGTCATGTTACTGATATTTCTCTTATACCTGCCCCAGATTTAGATTGAATTGTTTGACAAAGCTTTAGGTGGGAGGAAATATTTGCTGACATGTTTGTGTTCTTAAATTTTTGCTAAATATTTGCAAAAGTGTTTGCCGAAGACATTTTTTTATTTTTCTCTTATTCACAATTGTTAAGCCCTTGGCATCGTCTCACCTGATGCTAAGTGACGATGATGCCAAAGATGGAAGCGGGCTTGCCAAGATTCCCCAACGCAATGGGGAACTGGCTATCTTATCTTCACGCCGGAACACGTCAATGTTGTTAGCATTGATGTTTGGCAGCAGGACTTATAAGATGATGGTAGTTAGCCAGGCGGGCTTAGAAATTGCCCTACCACCAACCAAACCGAGTCGAAGTTAGACTCCGCCGGGAATCGAACCCGCGACCTCTGTGAAGCTAATGGCCTTAACCATTACGTCACGGAGGTGGTTAAATCATAGTGACTAATCGCCACCCCACACTCTACAGGTCAGCGTTCTTCTGGTTCTGTAACGACGAGCGCTCGAAGGTGAAGGCCAACAATCCCGAGTACACCATGGGCGACATCGCCAAGGAGCTGGGGCGGCGCTGGGCGGCCGCCGAGCCGCAGGTCAAGGGCAAGTACGAGCAGCTTTCCGAACAGGACAAGGCTCGATACGAAAGGGTTAGTGTGACTTTCTTGTTTTCAACCGATTTCAAAAAAAGTAAAATAAGTTATCAAATAATATTTTTATATATATGAATACACGAAATTAACCAACAATAACGAAATCAAAGGCAGGTACGAATCAAATTAGGGGCCTAACTTTTTTTTGAGGTTGGTGCCAGCGCACAGCTACTTACCTTTTTTTGTTTTATCCTCAATTAATAAGCCCTTAGCACTTACCATCTCACCAAGAAATAATTTATTTTTAGCGAAACATAAAAGGATCACAGGAATTATTTTGTCCGATATTAGGTATCCAGTATTAATTTACACTTAGTGTCTCAAAAAAATCTCAAAACTCCTTTTTTTAATTTTTATTCTCATTTGGTAATCCCTTGGCATCATCCACCTGATGGTAATTGACGATGATGCCGCAGATAGGAGCGGGCTTACTAAGATTCCCCAACGCAATGGGGATCGGGCTATCTTATCTTAAAGCCGGAACACGTCAATGCTGTTAACAATGATGTTTGGCGGCAAGACTAATATAAGATGGTGTTAGCTAGCCAGGCGGGCTATAAAAATTCCCTACCACCAACCAAACCGAATCGAACCCGCGACCTCCTAGTGTGAGGCGAATGGACTAACCATTAAGCCACGGAGGCGGTTATCAAATGTTTTAGATTCAATGACTGCGGGCACCGACTTCAAAAATAAATTGTACGACAGCCCGCGCTAGTTCGTCGGAAATATATTTCATGCCTTTTTTTCCATAGAAAAATTGATTTTTTTTGAAGTAAAACTTCTTTACGCACGCTTGACTTGGGAAGTAAGCTGGTGCATGCGTGACGAGAGCGTTACGGAAGTGGGATCGGGCGAGGCGAACGGAAGTTGAGAGGGATATTGAAATAGGATGGCGAATTCTAGTCATCTGATTTACTTTTTATCATCTGTCAAAGGAATAAAGAGAGGTATTGTTAATTTTTAATATTTTTGCTTAAATATGTAAATCTTGTGTATTTCAGGAGATGTCGGAATACAAGAAGGGTCCGATCGCCCTGGTGCACCAGCCGGTGTCGCACGCCGAG
Organism: Coleophora flavipennella; assembly: GCA_947284805.1. Classification (NCBI taxonomy): domain Eukaryota; kingdom Metazoa; phylum Arthropoda; class Insecta; order Lepidoptera; family Coleophoridae; genus Coleophora; species Coleophora flavipennella. The sequence continues at coordinate 7,757,051 of OX369295.1, forward strand.
CTTCCCATCGAATACGATGCGGAGGAAGAGTACAAGTGAGCCCACTCCACGCAGTATAGTGTAGCCTAGGGAGGCCACTGGGTCTCCCCAAATATGGACTCCTGAAATACTTTAAAAGAAGATAAACTGGGGCTTTTTATTAACAAAACTGAACAACTTTCCCCAAAGTCCGTTTAGTCATGCCATCAGTTTATATAATTTTAGTTAATTTTTTTATTTGCCCACCATGACTTCGCCCTACGTCTCTTTCCTAAAGATATTTCGTGATTTTGATAAAACCGACGATACCGCGTTTGGAGGTAAAGGATCATCTATTGTCAAGGACTTTGAAAAAAGTACCTCGTCATTTGAAGATGATGGCCGAGGCTCCACGATGGTACCTTCTATTGTAGTTCAGCGTATAGATGTGAGCAAGCATCTAAAACACAAAGTTATAGTGGAATCAGTGCCGGCTCCTTCGCGAAAAGGTATTTTGTATTTTGAGGTAGTCTGTTTATCTAGATCAATTTTAATTGAGACGTGCAGTCTACACCTATAAAGGTGAGTTTTACTAAAGCTGAAAGAAGCGATCTCGTGTTCCGAGCTCGATACAAGTACAGATATGGACCAACTAAAGTGCAATATCTGTGCGAAAGTCTATTCAAGTGTAAAGAGACTCCAAAATCATAAGAATAATGAACATATGTTCGTTTATAAGACAAAAAATGACCAATCCAAAAAAAGTATCTCGGACCATGTTGTTGTTCACGAATAGAAAGAAGATGGATGCAGAAAATGACCAGTTATGTTTGAGGGCTACGAAGCGTTGAAATACACATGAAGAAAAACACAAGAAGCGCAAATGCATACCTATATACATATTACAATTACTGTTCAAAGAGTTTTGTCAACCGAATGTTTTTTAAGGTCCATATAAAACTACACTGCTATCTATGTGGTTTGCTGCTATCGAATAAAACTAAATTTCTGGATCACACAAGGAATGTAAAACTTGTGGCGATGGTTTCTGCAAAATCTTGGATAGAAAGGATCACAGCTACATCCACATGGATGACACAAGCTTAGTTATGCCATTTGTATGGAGCAGGTTGCCTTAAATGCATTTTTTGAAATGTAATGCCTTATATAGCTGACAAATGAAAATTGACAAGAATCCCCAATATTTCAATGATAAATTCATCATAACAGCTCATATACGTCCCCACCGAGGGGCTCGAGCCTACCCTAATGATAAATTATTGAGTTTTATTCCTCGTTTATCGCTCTTTATATTAGTGAAAACCGTTTCAAAATCAGTTGCGTGGTTTAGAAGGAGTTAGCGGATAAGCAGACAGACGGACGCCGAGGGCGAATTCCTTTAGTGTAGAGATTAATTAAATTAAGCAATAAAATTCACCCCCCCACCCCAGTAAGGTTTTTCAAGTATTTCAGAGACCGTATATATCGACTCTGAATCGGCTTGCGAGAGCTTTATATCAACGGAACAAGGGTTTTTCCTTCATTAGTCTATTGATATAAAGCTCTTCCGATTCGCGTCGTGTTCGGGGAGACCCACAGACTCTAACAACATGTTAGTTTATGGTTTCCACAACATGTTACTTTATGGTTTTCACAACAGATGAGATTGGCCCTAATTTACAAGTATTTTCAATCGAGATCCATTCGTCTGCAATCCCATGTTTTTTTGTATTTGCAGTGAATAATAATAGTGCCATATTGTTTAAAAGCTGCTCTGTACTGATGTTACAACACGTACGAATTAACTTGAGACCTGGGTCGGTAACGTCCAGCGGAGTCTCAAGTTAATTCGTACGGGTTGTATATAAAAAAAAGTTTTTATATTAGCTCTGTACTATAATAATGAGTCGGTATTCGCAAACAGATAGATGGATCTAGACTTTTATGTGTTGCAATCAAAGTAAAAGTAAAAATAATGGTTACATATTTCTTGAGTTTTACGGTACACTTAAGGGCGTAGTCTACGCTTAGTGGCGCCCTCATCAGTTTCATAGTTATTTCTTTTAATTAAAAAAGTAAATTTAAAATGAAAGGCGGTGTCGCTGCAGTACATATAAAAACGCGTTTAATGACATATAATTAATAGAACAATCCTGTACGCACAGTGTCATTACAAGAGTGAAAAAGGATAAATGTGGCTGCTTTTAGCCGTTTTCATTATTGCCGTAATTGCCCGTATAACTTAGTACAGTCACGGAATTTAATTGTTTATCAGATTCAAGTCCCTTTTAATTTTTTCGGGTTATTACTTTAGTTTTCCCTGTCTCCTACAATTTCTATCTGATAGACATAGTTAACGTCAAAGAAGATCGAAAGTTAAAGAAAAAGTTTAAATATCGACGTAGTTTCTTCTTGGTAAGTATAAAAAATAATAATAGAAAAATCTTAATTTAAAAATGTAGGTGCAGTCGAGTTCGTCAATATCAGTACATGTTCATGAATCAAAAATACATATGCATTGATAAGTTTCATAAAACTCTAAACAGCTTTGCCTTACAATAAAATGTAAACAGTCTTTGGTATCATAAATATGTGACTACACTTAATATCAAGAAATCAGATATCGGTCAGATAGTTAATAGTTTTATCTAGTAGTCAGATATTTTTGTCTACACTACCGTAACATATTAATGAACATATGATAACATGATAACATTTTATTGATATCTAAATTTGTATAGAACTTCACGCTTACAATGTCTTGAACCATTGGCCCTGCCAATATATTAATGAACTCGACTGTACCTACTTCTATCCCGGCAAATTAAAGTTTAGTGAATCTGCTAAAAAATTAAATGCCGTGACTGTACTTCTGTAAATATATATAAAACCTGTTTCATAATTTACTACAGAGACAATATCTTAGTTTTTGCATTTACTTTTTGAATTGAAAAAAATAAAACTGATGATGGCGCCACTGTGCCCTTAAGCTATTTTTATGTAGGTACATACAACAATTTTGAATATGAAAACATTAATTTACTTTTACATTGATTGAGCTTGTCAAGTTTAAACAAATTCAGTGTATTTTTTTATACAGATCTAATTGTGATCAATGCAAGTCGGGTAAATTTTGAGGTACTTATCTCAAAATAATTTCGATGTAAGATTTAGTTCAAACCTAAGTAGTTTCGGCTAATTCCGTTAAATTATAAACTAACTGCATACCGTTTGGTAAGCTGATAAAGGCGAACTTGAGTTTTAAAAATTCTATGTTGAGATTTTATTGTGTAAAATTAATTTCAAATACTGTTGTTGTTAGAATAATTAGTTTTGGTTTTTTTTGTAGTGTTCGACATTGTTTCTGTTGTCGAATGTTTATATTTTAAAAGTATGTATTGTATGTTGGTTTCTTTGCTCGCTCCTGTTTGTTTCTCGACAATAACTAAGCAGCCATATTATGAATCCAATTTACGGTCAAATTGAAAGACGTGGCCTTATCTTTTCGATCGTTTTTATGGCAATAGGTTACTCTGTAGACATGAACAAAAAAATAATGTAAGATTAATAAAAAAAAAAGCAAAACTATTTAGAAATAAAGTAATACATACTGGAAGAGAGCACGTGTGAATGAGTCTGCGTTAAGAAATGTAAATAGTTAGTTAAATTATATTCCTTTAGATATTTTATGTTTACTTTGTTAAAACCTCGAATAACTGTTTATTTTTACATGCCGTCTAAAGACACATACTGTTTGAGGAGTTGTGAAGTGAATGTATAAAGTAATTATACAGTAAGGACTGTGAAACCGTGATAGTACTTAAATTTTAAACGTAGCAAGTACTATTATTCAGCAATGCTAGATAGTTCCGTCTGCTTTTCACTTTTCTAAATGGTGGCGATTCAGTAGAGTGCATGTTTAATACCCGTCCCACATTTTACTTCAAATGTTTCGTCAATGCTCTGTGTGTTTCCGACATATAAACATAAAAACACAACATATAAGTCAATATTTGTGGAAACATTTGACGAATTATTTCCTAGTCTTTGTGAATCAGAGCAACTGTCTTAAAAAAACATTTGCAAGTCTTTGTAAAGCAATTGAAGCTATGTTTGTTAAACTACATGACTACACTCGTTTCACGTAAAAAATCACTTAGGTTGGCAGTACTGAGTAGTTTTTTGACAGCTGCGTTGCTAACCTACCAAGTACTGCCAACTCTATGGGACAAGTTATATGAAACGATTTGGAGTCTTTTTGGCTTCCCCAAGGACTCAATAATGTTCAAGTAAATTTTTTTTTTTATTGAAGACCAACTTTCTGCGGCTAGAACTAAACAACTTTCTTCAGGAACCTATACTTTTCGCAAAAAAAAGACTTCCCAAATAAGTTGGATAACTATAGCTTGTCAACTTCGAGCGCGATACGCCTGAGCAGCTGAGGCGGGGTGTGCGGGAAGATCTCCGCGGGGGATCTTGAGGCGTGTCGTACTACCTCGCCCCCGAAGTTGACGGGCTATAGCTGTTAATTTTTTCCCGCATTGTGTATGGGTTCCTAAGGGAAAATTGTTCAGTTTTATGAGTGTAATCCCCAGTTCTTTTTAAGCTATTTTAAAAGGACGATTTGGAGCGAGTAGTAGACAAGACTTTCGTAGAGCGGGTCTCTACATTTTCCTCAATAAACATGCACTTTTTACGCAATTGTAATTTAATAACATACAAGAGCAATCGTCTAAGCAATTCCACAAATTACTAGTATTTTATTTAATGTAAGTTTTGACTAGTGGAGGAAACAATGAGAAATATTTTTAAGAGTGTGTAACAGAGTCGATACTCGATATTGTTTTGAATTTGTAAAAGTCACTACACTACAAAACAATACAGTGGTTCTTATACACAAACCGTTTTGTTAATCAACATCCCTCCACACAAAACCTCCAGCATTTGTTCCCCTTTCCTTGGCCACATTAAAAAAAATAGGAAAATTAAGTTGCAATGGGCGGGGTACATAGCTCGTAGAACCGATGGCCGTTGGGACAGTCAAGTTTCTCCAGGCGAGCGCGCACCGGAAGATATAGCGGAATGAATGTGATGGGGAACTAGCCAGCTTGTCTTCGTGCCGTAACACATGATGTTGACATTAATGTTTGACGGCAAGACTTAGAGATAAGAATCTGGTAGCTGGCCAGGTGGGCTTAGGAAATGCCTTACCACCAACCAAACCGAGTTTGCTGGTGGTACCTCTTACAAAGTTACACAGCGCCGGGATTTTAACCCGCAACCTCCTGGAATGAAGTTAGTGGGCTTACCACTACGCTACGGAAGCGGATAACTAGGTAACTATACAATTTTTCTAAAATCGAATGTCATTCTTTAAACATAAAACTTTCATATTCTAACCCGCATCATCCTGGTATAAAGCGACCACCGGGATTCTAACCCGCTATATCCTGGTATGAAGCGATTGGGCTTTCCACTACGCCTACGGAGAAGGTTAACTATACAACCATTTATAAAAATTTTCTGAAATCGAATGTCATTCATTAAACATAAAACTTTAATATTCTAACCTGCATCATCCTGGTATAAAGCGAGTCGGCTTACCACTACGCTACCACAGTACAATAAAGAGTACTTGACGCTACGGAGGCGGTTAACTAGACAACTATCAACTTTTCTGAAATCGAATGTCATTCATTAAACAAAAAACTTAAATATGTAGATTCATTAAACATAAAACTTAAATAATATATAGGTTCATTAAACATAAAACTTTAATATACATATATAGGTTTTTCCACTACGCTACGGAGGCGGTTAACTAGACAACTATACAATATACAGGTGTAACTAAATTGGTGTAGGTCCCGTTAACGGGGACTTCTACTCATCATACTGAACAACATTTGTTCTAAGACTGCTGAAAACGTAAAAAAACATTTTTACCCTTCATACAAATCGATCAGCTGATCAACCAATTTTGTGTATTTTAGTATGGAGGGTACAACTTTTTTTTTTGAGAATTGACTGTGTTCCTTGTTGTTCAGTATGATGAGTAGAACCACCCCCAGTTAAAGGGTACTACACCAATTTTGTTACTACCTGTAGGTATGTTACATATATTTATACAAATATTGCTTGATTATAGTATAAATTAACCACAAAATCTCAATTTGCGATAAGACTCTTAAATGCAGCGAGAATTTTCTTATCTGCGGCTAAAAACAATACTGTGTAAATTACAACAAATACGAGTCAACATCAATATCTTTGTCTTTGAGGGTGAGTAGTGCGCGAGCGTAGGCAGGAGTTTACTTCAAATCCATCGGGAACTATAGGTATCTGGCTAATCTGATCAGCAGTCTATGTCACTTCCCACCCCCTCAACTATTTCTATGCACAAAAAGTCAATCCGTTACGACGTTCCATGGAAAAAAGTATGACGAGTAGAACCCCCAGTTAACGGGACCTACACCAATTTTGTAACACTCTGTATATACAACTTTTCTGAAATCGAATGTCATTCATTAAAAAAAACTTTCATTTACAGGTTCATTATAAGTACATAAAACTTAAATATGTAGATTCATTAAATATAATAATGTCATATACAGGTGTAGGATCTGTTCAGAGCCGTCTACTGATCATACTGAACAACTTTCTTAACGCAAAATAAATTAAACTCTTGACGAAAATTGTGCATTTTTGTATGAAGCGTCAAATTTTTTTTGTGGGAAATGATTGGGTTCCTTGGGGAAAGTTTTTCAGTATAATGAATGAGTAGAAATCCCAGTTAACGGGTCCTACACCAATTTTGTTACACCATGTATAGGTGCACCATATACCTATATGCACACAAAAAATCTCCCACTGCACAAATTCCGTCGTGTTTACTCACCCCTAACAACCGTTACTTTGTCGAAAACAATGGCTTTTGGGGCGCCCGACTCTCCTTTGTTCGCCCATACAAAATTTACAGCAGGCATTTTTTAAATTCATAATTGGTAGGCCCTTGGCATCATTTCACCTGATGGTAAGTGACGATGATGCCGAAGATGGAAGCGGGCTTCCCAGGATTCCCCAACGCAATGGAGAACTGGCTATCTTACCTTCAAGCCGGAACACATCAATGATGTTAACACTGATGTTTGGCGGCAAGACTTACTTAGATAAGATGGTGGTAGCTAGCCAAGCGCGCTTAGAAAATACCCTACCACCAACCAAACCGAGTTTTACAAAATTGAATCCGCCGGGAATCGAACCCGCGACCACCTGGTGAAACAGCGCATTGACTAACCATTACGCCACGGAGGCGGTTAGTCTCCAATTAAGTTATAAGTGCGACACGATAACGATACTTTCGGCACAGTATTACAATATAGCGGCTTACAGTAGTGCAACGAATGTACTTACGCAGAGCAACGGAATGGTACTTGCGGGCGGCGGGCCACAGCCTGCCAAACTCCGCGAGTTTGACAGGCTAGTATGGGCTAGTACCTACGCCGTGGCGGCATCGTGCGACATCAAAGGCGTTGCGCCACTGTAAGCCATATCATAATACTGTAATTTCGGTGTCGGTCGACCGTACGGCGAACACGCCCATACCGGGTCGGTAGCCAAATGAAAGACCGACTTCCCTGTCAAAATAAAAAAAATCGCAAATTCCGACTTCACTATAGCTGGCAGTAAAGTTTAACAAGACAACTGGGACAGCCTCTCATTTCTCGAGTTATGTGCTGGCTTCTCAGAGACATTTCCAGAAACTAGAAAGCTTTTAGGGCGAAGTGAAGACGCGACTTGGTGCGGCTTTGAAATGCGAACGAAGTGAGTGAGAAGATATTTTAATTGCAATAAGTTGTACAGCCACGCTGTGCATGCTTTCTCGCGAAGCCTTCACCGTCTGTCGTAGACAAATCTACAATGAACTAATGTTAACAATGGTAATGTTAAATTTAACTAACAGATGGCCGTTGGGACGACCTGCTTCACGAGGTCATCGGTCCACCGAGTGGGAGGCCTACCTACGTTACGTTTTCCGGTGCGCGGTCGCCACTCGAGAACTTTACTGCCCCAACGGCCATATGTTCTACGAGCTATAAAAAAAACTATAATTTGTGGGTATGTGCGTAATTAACTCCGTTTTCAGATCTTCAGCCTCATTGGTCCAACCGATTAAGATAAGATTTTTTATTTAGAACATAAAGTAACTCTAGTAACTAAAAAACTCGGGACTTGATGGCGCCAGTGAGCCAAATTGTAGAAAAAAAACTAAATATTTTCACTTGGTGGTACTTAAATATTTTCCAAAAATTAAAGAACTTTTAGGTACAACCGTTTAAGAGCCCTCTGGAGTTCATAAATCCCATACAAACGTACTCTTTGATTAATTTGTTAACCAAACCACTTATACTACGAGGTAACGACAAATTTGGTAACGATAACGGAAATGGATAAACTTAAGTTGAGGGGATGAATGGCAACCACAGATGGCAACCCTCTGATGTTAAATATGTCGGTCTGCCTGCGCAAAGTGGTTGCGTTATGTAGTTATAGCGCCTGAAAAACTAGTTATCGTGACCAAAACAAAACGATAAGGGAAATGGCTGAGTAAGATGGAAAATGAAAGTACTAGTTGTACTCATGTCAATTATGCAAAAACTGACCAAATATTCGTATGTGCTTATAACAAGAATTAACACATTTTAATTGTGTAAAGAATATTTTAATTTGTAATAAATAGGTTGATTATTAATAATGTACATTAATATTGTGCATGTCTGCTTGCTGAACATTAAACTGTGAATAGGTAGGTAATTTTCATAAATAAGATTATTGTTTGATATTTACTAACTAATGGATAACTGTTCTCGTAATAATTAGTATGTACGAGTACATATGTTTTTACTGAACGAAATTAGACAACAACAAAAAGACTAATGCGTATTTTTGTCATAAAAATTAAAAGTCTAATATCAGTTTTATCATCACATCAGCTCATATACGTCCCCGAGGGGCTCGAGCCTACCCTGAATTAGGGCGATTGGGCCTTAGTCGACCATGCGGGCCTAGTGCGGTTTCGTCGACTGCACACAAATTTTGGTTTCTTCGCAGGCGTGTGCAGGTTTCCTCACGATGTTTTCCTTCACCGTAAGAACGTCGGATATACGTACATACGAATTAAAAATTCGATAACACATTGGTACGTGGCAGGATTCGAACGACGACCTTCCAGGCAGGAGGTAGCGGCTCTAGCCGTAACGCCACCGACGCTCATACTAAATTATAGTTGATTTGGTTATATTCTTATTTGTAGGTATGTCGCATCATGAGTTTCGTCATTTTACAAACGGTGAGGCAAATTGCAAAATGCCGTACGCAGATTTCTGCAATTCAGTTTCGCTTGCTCATTTCACAATCTGCGTACGGCATTTTACAATTTGGCTGGCTTTCTGCTACCCAGGAGGCGCGGTAGGGGTGGGGGAGACTCTGACTGTATAATCAATCAATTAAACCTGACCGAACCTAAGATCGCTCGCTCTGCTTGCTCATTTCAGTTTCATTTTTTCATTTTGCAATCTGCGTATGACATTTTACAATTTGCCTGACCGTTTATATACGGACGAATTATAAAATTTGCTTGACCATTTTTAAAATGACTAATCATACAATATGCCTGCTACAGGTAAGTATATCCGTTTATTCTTCGCTTTTTAGTGAGTTTTTTGGTTTTTGTTTCACATTTTTTTGAAGTCAGTTTAATCTTTTTTAGTTTGTTTATTTTTCCCTTTTTAATGTAAAATAGGTACGCCGTGAATAGAAAACTATCTACTTTATTACAACCAAACTGCCATTATAATTGCTGATTCAGTTTTTGAAGTTCAATGCCAATTTATATTGAAAATAAAAAAGTTAGTTTTTATTATGGACCTTAAGGGTGACTGACACTAATTATGGTCTTTTATTAGTAACTAGTGGCATGTCTTTCATGTTCCAATCCCCTGAGCTATGTACCATTGAATGGAACAAAGGCGTTTTCTTAGTGGTCAGATGGGTAAATTTTAAGACCAGTTAATTTTCTTGAATTTTCCTGAAAGTGACGAAATCTTATGCGGGGTATTGCCAAATATGACATTAGTAACGAACAAACTGTGTTTGTTTTGCCTCCATAAAGGCGATTTTTTCAGGTGAAAAAACCCTACTTCATGGGGTTAAAGCCACCGCGCTCTCAAAATATCTAAACAATAGGCATATGTATACCACCATTTCTAATAGTCTAATGCTATTTTGAGAATAAATTTGGTTTTAATAACTATTTTTCTTAATATTTTCATCTATAAACATTTTTATACAATCCGCAATTTCATAGGTCAAGACCTAATTTAAGCAGAACTGTAAGTTAGTTAACGAATTTATTAACTTTAGTGAGAATAGACGGTTGATTTAATTTAGTAAGGGATTAGTTGTATTTATATTGTTAACTGGTAATTAAATTGCCCATATTTTTAAAGATTTCACAAAGTTTTTTCGTTAGTACATTTTTTTTAAGGAAGTTATTTTAAGGGATAAGCAAAGTAACCGCCACAGCTCTCAGAATTGCTAAACTTAAGTGGCAGTGGGCAGGACACATAGCTCGTAGAACGGATGACCATTGGGGCAGTAAAGTTCTCGAGTGGCGACCACACACTGGGAGACGTAGCGTAGGCAGGCCTCCGACTCGATGGACCGATGACCTAGTGAACGCCGCGGGAAGCCAGCGCAGGACCGGTCGTCGTGGAAATCTTTGGGGGAGGCCTTTGTCAAGCAGTGGACGTCTTCGGCTGATATGATGATGATGATCAAGGGTTATAACAGAGTCACAATGGGTAGACCAACTAAAGGTGCAGCCGGCAAAAGGGAAGACAGAAATAGGGAATAGAAAATAGGAAATGGCTTTCCAGGAATTTTATTTATCCACAATTGATAAGCCCTTGGCATCATCTCACCTGATGGTAAGTGACGATGATGCCGAAGATGGAAGCGGGCTTACCAAGATTCCCCAACGTAATGGGGATCTGGCTATATTTGGAATTGCAAACGGAATGCTTTATATCTGGTTCCAGAATCACCATTGGCTCGTCATGCTAGATTATCTCAGATGAGCAATTAAATGCAGTCTCGATTATCACAGGAGTCGCAAAATGATAAAATCCGTCGATTTGATCGTGTCCATGAACGTTTGAGTGGCGAGTCGACTGCACAGCACGAGCATATTATCGTCTGTCGTTATACGAAACCGACTTAAAAAAAAAATATACAGTCGAACATACGAGTTGAACCTCCTCATTTTTTGAAGTCGCTTAAAAAATGAAGTTGAAGAGGACTGTGAACCTACAGCGAAAATTGGACTTTTCATACAAACGGCGTTAACGATTTTCACCTCTTAAATGTTAACCGACTTGGACCAATTTTTGATAACAAAGGAAAAGAACAGAACAAAGGCTAGGCTTATACGTTTTTGTTTGTTAAATTACTGATTATAAATAAACAAAAACATGGCCGAAATTATAGTTTTCTATGAAAACACGTGAACGCCAATAAAATTAAACTTATTAAATTTATCGAAAAAACAAACACGTACCTATAAGCCTTGCTTTTGTTGTAGTCACAACCTATGAAAAATTGGTCCAAATTGGTAAACATTAGCCAACGCAATTTGTATGAAAAGAAACCATCTCATTTTAGAATAATAAAAAAATAATTAAATGCAAATATTTTCAAAATTGTTTTCATGGTGTTAGATATCTAGCTACACTACAAGACTACTTACACTCAAGGAAAATGACGTTACATGCCTGTAACACAAATAACATCAGAATATAAAAGATTACTCAAATGAATAGGTAATGATTATGTTTTCAAGAAAGTTGTTTCTGAATCACATGAAGGATGACAGCTAATAACAGTACCTACATTACTGCCGTGGTCTGCAATGACTGCGTTGTGAGCCACGTTAATGATGGCCGAAAGCGCAGCGTAGCCCCGCTCTAGGTCATCACAGCGCGGTCAGTATTGCAGCCCTTGATGACCAAGCTTTACAGCGCGCATTTGTAGCGTGGACAGCAATGCTGACCAAGCTTGAAGGCCGAGAGCGTAGCTAAGCTAAGCTTTTGGGCCACCAGACTGTGGCCAGCAGTGCAGTCACTACGGGCCAAGGCTTGCTTAGTGCTTTACTCAAAAAATGCGAGTAATTCTGATACCTTCTTCATCACCGCACGTTTTCTTTATATAAGGGAAATGATGCTCGTTATGCCTGTGCGACCTCCTTTTTGGTGAGATAGATTCAGTCTAATTCTGAATAAAATCTCTTTACGGCGCACGCACTTTTTTAATTAGGTAAATGATGCTTGTTATGCCTGTGCGACCTCCTTTCTGGTGAGATAGATTCAGTCTTATTCTGAATAAAATCTCTTTACCGCGCACGCACTTTTTAAATTAGGTAAATTGATGCTGTTCTACGCTCAATTTACCTAATTTAAAAAGTGCGTGCGCTACGCTCTCGGCCTTCAAGCTTGGTCAGCATTGCTGTCCACGCTACAAATGCGCGCTGTAAAGCTTGGTCATCAAGGGCTGCAATACTGACCGCGCTGTGATGACCTAGAGCGGCGCTACGCTGCGCTTTCGGCCATCATTAACGTGGCTCACAACGCAGTCATTGCAGACCACGGCAGTAATGTAGGTACTGTTATTAGCTGTCATCCTTCATGTGATTCAGAAACAACTTTCTTGAAAACATAATAATTACCTATTCATTTGAGTAATCTTTTATATTCTGATGTTATTTGTGCATGTGCGACTTCCGTTCTGGTAAGATAGATTCAATCTACTGGTCGTATGGGGATGCCTCCTTTGTGTAGTTTGTAGTATCCGTGAAGGAGTGGTGCCGTAGGGTTCATTTCTAAAAGTCTGCCTAGGTGTTTGTTTTCAAGGATTGCATCACAAGAATTATTACTTACTATATACTTTGTAGATTGATTTAAAAGGGAATTGGGTTAAATGCAACAAAAAGCACACATTCACTTGAAACATGATTTTATTTTATAAAAATAAACGTTTTGACGACAAATAGTTACAATTTTCGGGGTCCTTACGACATCCTCTCCCAGAGTCCTGCCAGAAATGTTTCAAGACATTGTAAAAAATGCAGTTTTTACAAAAGTTATCTTTTTATCTTAAAACATTAACAACGTTACATTTTTCTGAGCTAAATCTAACAACGGTCGATCACTTTTATTTATTTTTGAAGTAAAACTTCTTTACGCACGCTTGACTTGGGGAGTAAGCTGGTGGATGCAAGACGAGAGCGTTACGGAAGTGGGATGGGGCGAGGCGAACGGAAGTTGAGAGGGATATATAAATTAGTGAAGATAGAAAGAGAGATACTATTTATTTTTGTTGACCAACAATATCGGTTGTCAAAACAATCAAAAGATAAAAAAGATTTGTTCATTTTCAGATGATAATAAAACTCTTTTGATAAACTGTCTATACCTCCATATGACAAAAAGTTTTGATTATTTGCTGAAGACTAAGTATTTACTTTCATACATATAGATGGAGCTAAAGAAGTTTTACTTCAGTCGTGTGGTCTAAAGCACACTCGTATTTTTTTACAATATTAACATTAGCGGTTGTTTATGAAAATAACCTTTTGTTGTCATTTATCTGGTTTTCTTTATATTTCACCAATTTTTGGTTTTTGTTTTTAAATTTAGGATCCACTGCTTTCAAGAAATCTTACTAGTGAATAAAAATATATTGTGAACAGAAAAAAGTTTTCTTTTAATTTTTGTAGCTATAGAGAAAGGACTATTTATACAGAAAACTAATCATGGATAGTCATTAAATGCGGGGATTTTCTATGATTCTAAAGCATGGGTCAGTTATTCAACAATAACAATTTGTTATTTATAAACTAACATTGTAATTTTTCGATCAATTTTTAATCCAGATCGTGTGACTAGAACATTTTTCGGAAACAGTAAGTCTCTCATTTATTGTTTGAATTTTTTACACATCCGTATACCAGGCTAATGACAGAAGCTCATTACCAATATTGTTCTAAATTTTAAACATAGTTATTTAATATAAATTATATCACGAAACATTCGGCCGCATGCAAATAAAATCTATGAGATCGCTATCATTATTACATATTTAATTACGAAAATACAAGCTCCAGAATTTCTGTGAAAAATCGAACTATTTGGGATACAAAAAATAGGTTTAGGAAAGTTAACTTGGAATAAGACTAAGTACCCTGGATCGATAAAGAAACATAAAAGTTACTGGCCATTTTGGTGTTCCAGAGTTAAAATCTAATATCACATCCACACATTGCTCAAACAACGGCAAGCGAAAGGGGCATATCTCCTATGTTAGAAAAGGACAAGTTACATACATTTTACCAGAAAATTATGAAATATCAAATAAATTAAATGCAATCTTTTCTAACCTTACTCTTTCGCTTGGTGTCTACATACATTTTACCAGAAAATTATGAAATATCAAATAAATTAAATGCAATCTTTTCTAACCTTACTCTTTCGCTTGGTGTCGTTTGTCTAACATATGAACGAGAATCACTATTTACAGAATCAGTATTCAGTTCGTTCGCTATGAGTCGTCCGTTTCGTGAGGATCGGGCGGTTGCTGAGGGATGTAGTTCCATCTCGCTTTCACCTCTGTTGTGGCGGTGGGCGTGGCCGGGGGCGGAGTGGTGGTGGAGGGTGGCGCGGTCGCGGCGGCTATTCGCGCTCGGACGACCGCTAGATGGCGTTGGATGTACTGCTCTGTGGGTGCGAGGGTCGCTGCTCGTGTCAGGCACTCCTCAGCGACGGCCAGTTTGCCTCGCTCCACGGCCACCACGCATAGGTTGTGCAGCGCTTGTACATTTTCTGGCTCAAGCTCCAAGATTCGGCGGTAGCACTGTAGTGGAAAATGTTCAGGTTTAGCTTACATGACAGCTCATGCCGGGAACAGGGGATCGGACTGCGTCAAAAATAAATTCTGAAATATGATTTCCTAAAATTGCTCTCTCCTTGAAGTTTCAAAAAACCTTACTTGTTTTGTTTTTCCATAACGTCTTCAATTTTTAATTGATCAAATTCACAAAATAAGTTCGGCAATGACGCTAAAAATCTATGACATTTTTAGAACAAAATTTCGTAACTCAAATGACTAGCAGTCCAATCCCCTATTGTGGATTTGATTTTGATTCTTAGGAATAAGAGAGAAAAAGGAAATAGAAGTCGACAAAAACGTAGCGGCCCTAAGGAACAATTCTTTAAAGATAGCTGAAGAGAGTATGTCACCACCGATCTGATGCAATGTAAAGCTGCAGCCTCCAATCTGATGCAATGAAAAGCTGCAGCCTGCTGCTGAGGAAGAGTTCGTTGATGAACATTTAATTTTGCGGTTGTTTGATTCTAAGACGTCAAGGTCTAAAATGGGGCTGTCTCCTACCTTCTGACCGTTAGGAGCAGATAGGTAATTTGAAAAGAGCTTACCTGAGAGACCCAATCTGATACAGATCAGCTCTCTTCAATAGGCTATTCACAATTACACCTGGTACTCGCCACAAAGACTGATCGGTCAAGCTAAATGGAGTAACTACAACGCCACGATAAATCGTAATGGTATCATATTGCCATATATGGAAATGACATCGCGCGAGTACAATATATCTATGGAAAGAAAAACAGACAAAAAAAAAGCAACGAGAGCACCAAGCACGAATAATCTAGAACACGCTATCAACGTTTTTTTGGTCTCTGCGTAATCGAATCAGAAACGAGGAGATCCGTAGGAGAACAAAAGTAACCGACATAGCTCTCAGAATTGCTAAACTTAAGTGGCACTTGGCGGGTCACATAGCTCGTAGAACGGATGGCCGTTGGGGTAGTAAAGTTCTCGAGTGGCGACCGCGCACCGGAAAGCGTAGTGTAGGAAGGCCTCCCACTCGGTGGACCGATGACCTGGTGAAGGTCGCGGGAAGCCGCTGGATGCAGCCAGCGTAGAACCGGTCGTCATGGAAATCCTTTGGGGGTTGGGGGCTATGTTCAGCTATGGACGTCCTTCGGCTGATATAATGATGATGACCCTCGAAGAAGCACGACCGCACACTAGGCTATCTGGAAACGATTCGTTACTTGTGTAACAAGGGGACAAAGTAATACTTATTTTATTCCGAGGGCGTTAGTTTGAATTCTGAGCTCGAAGCATTCAATATACGTCCCCCGAGAACAAAATATTTTGCCTCCAAATGACACACACAATTTGTCATCACAACCTATGAGAAAAAGAATAGAAATGAAAGAAGAATGCACAAGGCCTTTCCTGTTTTTTTCAGCGCGCATGCCGCCGAAACTTAACCGACTAGTAACTTCTTCATACATTATGCGTTCGACCTCTTTGGTTAACTTCACATTATAACCAACAAAGAGTTGGGGTGGGTTGCACCATGTAACTATAACGATAACCAAACCGTAACCAGCCGTCAAATCGCAGTTATTTGACCATAACAATAACAATAACCGGTCAAAATCGAGCGGTTAACGTTAGCGTTAAGTTATGACGTCATTTAACCGTTATTTGACGGCTGGTTACGGTTTAGCTATCGTATAGTTACATGGTGCAACCCACCCTTAGTATTTTAATACAAACTCCTTGCTAACCAATCAAAAAATGAGTTTTTCACCATAGAGAATTTTAGTTTGTGATATTTAATTTTTTTTTTACATTCAACTTTCACGACGCGGACCAATCAGAGGAGAGAAACAAAACTCCTTACAGGGAGCAAAAAAGAATTTTGTTCGCACTTATTGAGGAACCAATCATCGTTTTTCGAATAGGTTTGATGAAAAATAAGCTACTTACGCTCTCCGCCGCATCCAAATCTTTTACGGAATTGATGTAGATATCTCCCAGCAGCACCAAAGCCTTCACGTGGTTCGGGTGATGCCGGACCAGCTGCTTCAAGAAGGGCGCTGCCTCCAGCGGCCTCCTTCTATCCGCTAGTAGAAGTGCCAAGTTGAATAGTGCTGATCTAAAGTCGGGTTTGAGGTGCACGGCCGCTCGAAACCATCGCTCAGCGCATTCCGCGTCACCCTCGTCCATGCAAACCATGCCGAGATTGAAGTGGACGCGTTCGTTTGTGCCTGGAACGGAGAAATAGGGAGTTAAATAATGTGTCAGAATTATTTCCAGATTCCGAATATTGGTATGGTAGGTACCTATGGTACGTTGCGTCGGTGGCGTAACGGCAAGGGCCGCTACCTCCTGTCCGGGAGGTCAGAACCGTATACAGGTGTAACAAAATTGGAGTAAGACCCCTAAATTGGGGATTCTACTCATCACACTGAACAACTGTTCCCACGGAATCCACTGGTAGTTAATTCTTTAAGTTTGGACACTTAAACAAAATTGGTCAACTGGCCGATTTCTAGAGTACAAAATATTTTTAGGGTTCCGTACGTCAAAAGGTAAAAACGTAACCGTTATAGGATCACTCGTGTGTCTGTCTGTCCGTCCGTCTGTCACAGCCAATTCGCTCGGAAACTACTTGACCGATTGAGTTGAAATTCGGTACACATTTGTTAGTCGGTGACCCAAACACGGACGTGTAACGAAAATAAATGAATTTTAAATATAATTTTAACCCTTTTGGGGGTAATCAGATTTTTTGAAATATATTGTGTGACATATCAAAGGGCTTGTTGTGAGAATCATAAATACATGATTTTTGTAATTTTAAGAAATTAGGCGAAAATTCCTCCTCCCCCTTTATCTTTGAAGCTACTCGGCCTAAAATCTTTTAAAAACCACAGTATATGAGATTCAATGCATAGATTACAGTAAAATCTATGAAAAAATCTAAAGTCCTTCCGTTCCTACAGGAAAAATCTAAAGTCCGGAATAACTAGACCCCTTTTACATAATGCAAAGTATGTACTGAGAGGTCTTGTTCTGTTGGTAGTTAAAGTTGTGTTGCGGAACCCTGTTTGTGTAATCCCGACTTGCACTTGGCCGGTTTTTTTGTTCCAAATTGACTATTGGTTTCATGGGGAATGTTGTTCAGTGTGATGAGTAGAAGCCCCATAATAATACCTATAGGCATAGCTGGGCACCGTTAATCAAATAATATATATATATAATCAATATCAAATCTTTTTTGTCATTTGGTAAACAAAATAAATAGTATCTCTATTTCTATCTTCACTAGTTTATATATCCCTCTCAACTTCCGTTCGTCTCGCCCGAACACACTTCCGTAACGCTCTCGTCACGCATCCACCAGCTTACACCCCAAGTCAAGCGTGTGAAGTTTTACTTCAAAAGTTAACTTCGCTACATCGTTACATTTTGGAAGATTTAACGCAAGTTAATCGTTAATCCGATAACACGTGACAAAATTTCATTTTTATATCGTTGCGTTAGTGATAGACTTATAAAAAACTGTTATTGGCTGTTTTTGGGTGTAGACGTGTATAATTGGAGTGTATAATGTGGATATTGCCCTCCATGAACATTAATATTTTGAAGTTCTCGTCTGAAAGGGAGGCTCGTTTTGGCGTTAAAATATCTTTACCCGTGGAAAAAAGACGTTTAACTGCAGCGCTTGAGGGTATAGCAGTTTTAAATTTAATAAACAAATCTATAAATAACGATTTAACAGAAATGAGTAAATTTAACGGAAATTAATGAGTCCGTTAACATTTTTTAAAGTTAACTTAAAAGTTAATCCGTTAGTCAAAATTTTAATTTCGTTAATTAACGATTAACGGATTAACGAGTTAATGCCTAGCTATGCCTATAGGTACAACCATGACATTAATATTATAAAGGCGAAAGTTTGTGAGTGTGTAAGTGTGTATGTTTGTAACTTCTTTACGCAAAAACTACTGAAACTATCTGGCTGAAATTTGGTAGGTACACAGATTAGGACCTGGATTAACACATAGGCTACTTTTTTCCACGCTTTGAAAAGTCATAGAAACGTTGTCCACGCGGGTGAAGCCGCGGGAAACAGCTAGTAGTTCATGAAGATTGGTTGAACGATTCTGGAAGGGAAAGTGAAACAAAAAAACAAGAAATTCTTGAGTGGGAAAAGCACGAATGAGTACGGCAGACAAAGACTTACTTTAAATTAGTTAAATAAGTACTAGGTAGGTACTAACAAAATAAATAGCCTAATTTAACTACAGCTGAAATTTCACTGAGAAAACGGGTAAGTTTAAAGGTTTCCGAAGAAACTTGAGGCTATATCCTTAATTAAAGTTCACAAGCGAATAAGTAATTGGTAGGATAGCGGCCGTCTGTTACAGTTCGCATTCTAATGGTGATTGCGCCTATATTTCATTGCCGTAATAGCTTTTCTAATAGATCTTCATGTTAAATCTAACTAACTCATGGGAGTGCTAATTTTTCCGACATCTCTTTGGTACAGTCGACGTCAAAGATATATTAACATTTGAACACACAGAAAGATATTTATACTTAAATAACTTACCATATAGCGTGACAATTACTGGTTTACGAAATATATGACACTTATATTTTCACTCCATGTGCCTAATATATGTTTACGCTACTTCACCCGTGGAAGTTACTATATTTTCTGACCAATATATGCGTATACTTATACGTATATGTATACGTATATGTATACGTTACTTAGCACAGTGAGAGTAAATATCATTCTGTAACTTTCAATGTGAAGAACACTAAAAACTAAATTCATTTTATAATCATCAATTTAAATTAGCACTCTGGGTGTTTTTTCATAGTATTCAAGCCTGTGCCGTCATCACTTTTTATCATTTGAAAAACCATAAAATAAATTAAAATAAAAGTAAAAAAAATGGTGTAGGACCCGTTAACTGGGGCTTATACTCATCATACTGAACAACTTTACCCAAGGAACCCATAGTCAATTTGCAAAAAAATAAAAATCGAAGTGCCATACAAAAATGCACAAAATTGGTCAATCACCTGATCGTTTTCTATGAAGAGTTTAATTATTTTTTTGCGATTTCAGCAAACTTGCAGAACAAAGTTGTTCAGTTTAATGAGTAGAAGCCCCACACCAATTTTGTTTTTTTAAAATAGTTTCTTAAAAGACTATATTATTTTCATTACAAATACCTTATTTTATTAACAACGCCAAATGCATAATATTCGACTTATCACCTTTACTACTTTTTAAAGTAATATTTTTTAATCTTTGCCTTTATCCAGCAGCTTTACTGTGCCCAGCTCTTTGTTTTTATTAACAATTGGTAAGCCATTGGCATCATCTCACCTGATGGCAAGTCACGATGATGCCGAAGATGGAAGCGGGCTAACCAAGAGTGGCAGAGTTTAGTAGTACCTACCTACTAGTTTTCCAGCAGCTTTGAATCTAGATCATTCTATTTCCTTACCATCCTTATCTAGCAGTTTCAGGAGTCGCTGCCTGGCAATGTGTCTCAGGTCAGCTGCACCCAGTTCTTGCAGAAGTATGGCGGAGTTTAGCAAAGCCTGTTCATGTTCTGGCTCAAGCTCCAAAGCTTTGTCCAGGTAGGCTAGCGCTTGGGACGCCTTGCCTTGCTCCAGAAGGACTACTCCCAGCTGGAAATGATAATTGATTGAATTTATTTCAACAAAGTGCTGCAACACACTGTGAAAAGAGAATTAAAAAAAAACTCAATGCCTTTAATCAAATAAAAGTAACATAGCACCTTTTAGTTTGATTGCAAAAAAATACAGTTTTCTATAATTTGAAAGTAAGTATTATAAGATCTTTTTTATCCAAAATCTAGCAACATTACACTTGGAAATTTCATTTATCAGTGAGTTAGAGTCGATTTAACACCCAATTTCGGTCCTCAGTGAAAAATTTTTGGGTGACTATGTGAAGCTTTGTGATTTTTGTATGACGATAATTTTGGTACAAATGCTATTTGAGTTGATTTCATCATATCAGCTCATATACGTCCCCACCGAGGGGATCGAGCTTACCCTGAATTTCCTGAATGTCGACCACGCGGGTCCAGTGCGGGTTGCTCGACTTCACACACAACATCGAGTTTCTTCGCAGGCGTGTGCAGGTTTCCTCACGATGTTTTCCTTCACCGTAAGTGCGTCGGATAGAGGTACATATGAAATCGAAATTCGATAGCACATTGAGTTGATTTATGTGAACTTTATTATATTTTAGTGGTACACATATATTAATGAGAAATCTATCGGTGCTTTTGATAGCTCAAAGTAGAGGATATAAGTGGTACTGGTCGCGCTAAACTTATTATGGATTTGACCTGTAAAACGAGTGCTTACGTACGCCGGTTCAATCGAGGTATGTCAGATTTGAAGAAATATTTCTAAATAATTTCGGTTTGTATGGGAGGTACTTTACTCCGATTTTCCTGGAATAATTAAGTACCCAGTGTAGCACGCCTTATTAAGTCCTAATTGTATGTCATTTTCGTAGCCTGGTAAAGTTTTTGTTTCGGCCCCTACGATACAGGCCTAGCCTAGCGTGGGGACCACTACTTACTGTATTATCGTATAACTGTGTTACCGTCATGAAATAAAGTTAATTTAATTTATTAATAGTTGTTCAAAAAGGTGCATTAAAATAGTTAGAGCCATTTTTGAGAAAAAGTAACAAAACTACCTGGATTTGTATGGGAAGTAACTTATTTCGATTTTTCTTGGAATAACAAATTACTGCGTGCTGAAGGCCATGTAAATTTATGGTAATGTACAGAGTTTCATGTAAATCAGTAAAAATAATAAGTGATTTTTTTAACCTTAAAAAATTAAGATAGGGGAAATTTGAAAGTAAAATACGGCTAGAGATATAAAAATAATATTGCCCTAACTCAAATTTCACCCAAATCGTCCAGTAGTTTGGGAATTAGAGTACCGGACGGACGTACAACTATATACACACACACACACACACATTTTTTTTGTTTTTGTTTTTTAGACTTTTGTTTCTTACACTATAAGACAATCGATCCCCATCAAAATCACAACTTCGATTTTTTTTTGCCATCACAATACCTTCTTCACGCCTTCGTCGCTCGAAATTAAAAGAATTTTACACGTGACTGTACTCAAGAACAACGTGCGCGTTTATTCGTATACAAATGCAGCACTCACACTAGGACAAACTTTCAGTGTGTAAGTCAATGTCGTCGGGAGACAAGTGGGTGTGGCGCGTGGGCGGTAGTGATGCACCCTGGACACTTCATACAACCGGCCAGAAATGACATTTCAAAAAAGGAATGACGGAACAAACAAAATGGCAGCGAAATCCTATACGTTCGACAATCCCATCTGTATCAATCTGGGTGACGAGGGGTGAGGTCGCAATCTAGAGAGCGGCAGGGAGTGTCCATACTGTATGTTATGAAACGCTAACTATCGTTTCGAGCCGATCTCTTTTGTTGCGTTTCATAATTAAATTCTTTTTTGATGTCGTTGCTCTATGGAATTTGAATTTGAAAATAGTTGTTATTTTTTGACAAGAGAAAAACAAAGGTTGACCGTGATCCCGTCTACACTCATGTGAATTTAAATTTTTTGGATAAATTGTTTTATAATGTTTTGTTGAGGCCCACTATTTTATTCTGTGGTAAGTAATTTGTATAAGGAAACCGCTTTGCGTGTATTTTTGGTACTGCTGCGAACTAGATTTATATATGTCCGTAGGGTTTCATCCACCCCCCTGCGAGGTTGACGTCCCGACGCTATACCTGATTAAGGATTAATCCTGAGATGGAGCTGTGCTGACCACCAGCCAGTCCTTTCACTGCCCGCCCAGCTGCTTGCCAAGGGAAGTGAATATTTATTTTATCTTTTGTCCCGAGTGTCTCTCTAACTCTTTGACTTTTCTGCCATCCTAGAAGATTTCCTGCTTCCAGTTTCTAACCATTAATTATTTATTTTAAATTTTAAAAGTGTTTTGTATCTGATACGTGTTATGTTAGAAAAATAGGGTAATTCAGACCAAAGTGAAATTTAATTATTTTAGAACTTAGTAACTTATTTAAGTACCAAAGGGACGGTAACGATCGTTGCCTACCGAAATTCTATAAAATAACCTTTTTATATACTAATAAAATTGTAACTTTAAATTTATTTCCGGGAATTGCCCATAAATAAAGTAGGTCATTGTTTTAAATTTTCAACACGGTCAACCAATGTAATCACACCTTTTTTTTATACTCATATTGTTTATTGTTCCTTCTTTTTAAAATAATCATAAAATACATATATTCTAATTTACCCCATAACATTTTTTTTTCTTAAAACTCCGTTTAGGCCCGAACCTCTAAATCTTACGTATCATATGTGGCAAATTCCGTGAGAGTTTTTATTCCCAGTTTCCATTATTTTTGTCACAGTTAGTACTAATATATATACTTTGGTAGTGTGCCGTGCGTCCCCTCGGTCCTGCTAACACCCGAAGTGACTAGCGACCTACTTCAGTCAGATCCGTATTAAAGTTTGGCGCGACCCTTACATATTTTATCATTGTCCGTTCACTCGCGAGCCACTGTGTACTTTGACGAGCCACCGTATATACTTTGCGATGTATAATGATTTTTTTTTTCTTCAGTTAGGGCGACTAAATGGACCAAACTGCAAAATCGACTTCTCTTTGAAGGCTTCCTTCTCCGAGATGGATGAACCAAATCTTTAAAAAAATATACAATAGGCTATGTATACATGTGTATGTATGCATATAGGCGCAGGGCTGTGAGTCCCACATAACCAGTACAGCCGGCTGTATTATCATAACGTGTAAATGCATTTATCCCCCTCCCTCCTCCGTTTCCGAGGAAAAAAAAAAGATCGCCATCCCGCCTGCCAAGTCTGGCAATTACGGCAAAACCCGCCCCCCAATGACAATTTATTTACACATCAGTAATGAAATGAACATTAGAAATTAAAAATTAAAAAACCGAATGCATAAAAACTGAATCCCTCTTTTTTGTACAGTGGGGTAAAAATGTATCCTATGTCACTCACGGGATCAGATCAAGACGAATCTAACGACACCTCGCATTCCAAAATCCATCAAGCCATTTAGGCTACAGAGCGTGCCAAAGAAAAAAGTAAATAAATCACATACATACATCATCATATCAGCTCATATACATCCCCACCGAGGGGCTCGAGCCTACCCCGAATTAGGGCGATCGGGCCTTAGTCGACCACGCGAACCCAGTGCGGGTTGGTCGACTTCACACACAAACTTCGAGAAAGTCGATTCTTCGCAGGCGTGTGCAGGTTTCCTCACGATGTTTTCCTACACCGTAAGAGCGTCGGATAAACGTACATATGAAATCTAAATTCGAAAACACAGTGGTATGTGGCAGGATTCGAACCACAGCCTCCCGGACAGGAGGTAGCGGCCCTTGCCATTACGCCACCGACGTTCTAACATACATACATACACTCGAAAAAAAAAACATACATACACTCGAAAAACATAACCCGCCTTCTGGCGCGTCGGGTAAAACACCTTCAAAACATGTTTGTCAAAAGCTAGTATCAAGAGGTTGCCACTCCAACTTATCTTTTTACTTGGGTTAAAACTCAAATGGCGATCGCGTGATAAGACTCTATTTGTGAGTGATGGGAGGTAATAAAAGAGAGAGGTACTCGTAATGAAAATGTCGTTAAAAGTTTTTGCTAAATACTTTCAAATAGATTGAAATGGAAAAGAGCGTCTGTGGCGTAATGGCAAGGGCCGCTACCTCCTGTCCGGGGGTCTTGGTTCGAATCCTGCCACGTACCAATGTGATTTCGAATTTCGATTTCATATATACGTTTATCCGACGCTCTTACGCGAGGAAAGCTGCACACGCCTGCGAAGAAACTCGCACTGGGCCCGCGTGGTCGACTAAAGCCCGATCGCCCTAATTCAGGGTAGGCTCGAGCCCCTCGGTGGGGACGTATACGAGCTGATATGATGATTCATAACACGGTTAAAAGTGGTATAAAATATGTTAACTCAACCCAGGTCTTCCCACATTAAAATGACTTGTAGGTTATTCTTATTACTTTACAGTGTTTTAACTCGTTCAATCTTCTGCGATTTCTTTGTACACATTTCATCAAGATCGGTTCAACCGTTTATGAGCACAAAAGAGTGAGAGTTGTAATGGTTACTCCTCGTTAGGGCAGTAAAGTTCTAGAGTGGTGACCGCGCACCGCAAAACGTAGCGTAAGCAGGCCTCCTACGCGGTGGACCGACGACCTGGTGAAGATCGCGGGAAGCCGATGGATGCAGGACCGGTCGTCGTGGAAATCCTTGGGGGAAGCCTTTGTTCAGCAGTGGACGTTTTTCGGCTGATATGATGATGATGATGAGGCCTCCTTCAGTAATGCGCCAAGACAAGAAACTATTAATAAGACAAGGAAACTTACATTGTAATAAATATCCGGGTTACCACTGTCATACAGCAGAGCTCTTTCGTAGACCTCCTGAGCTTCTTTGGTCCTATTTAGTTTGATTAGGATATCCCCCCTATTTATATACGCTTGCGTATAATCGGCTCTCATGCTGATAGCTTGTCTGTACAGCATATCTGCCTCTTCGAGTCTCGTTGCGTTCTTCGAGATCAAATTGGCAAGATTGAGGAACACATTTAAATGGTTCGGAGCTATTCTAGCTTGGTATGATTCTCCAGGCTTCGCCTTAGGAAGCAACGATTTAGCTCTAACGTAAGCATCTTCGGCCTCCTGATACCTCCCTAGGTGGTTGTACGTTCTGCCCACGTTGATGTGGGCTCCCACGTCATCAGGTTGGACCTCGACGGCTGTGTTGAAGAATTCTAAGGCCTCGTCGTATTTCCCTTCGGCTTCTAAGGCGTGTCCTACGTTATTGTACAGTTTTGCGTTGTTACGATTCACCTGAAATATCAACAGTGCCATTAAAGTCGCCTGTCTATCGATGTTCTACAGGATTCATTTCGGAGAGTGTGCCCTGGAGCTTCACGACCTTATTACCCCCTCTCCGTTTCATCATCGGACGACCGGGCAATTTGTCGTCAATGTTCAACCTTTACGCACGAAGCGTTTTGCTTCTTCGTTCATCACGCGAACGGCCAAGGAGTGGATATACCTTCCGGCGTCTGTATTCCCCGATTCGTTTAATTTAGGAATCTTCTAGACGAGAGCGAATAGGCACTATTTGATCTTGCGTGTTACATCCTCGGCTGCATCGGCGCTTACCATCAGGTGAGGTGCAGCCAAACGCACTCAAATTTTTAATAAAAAACAAAGGTTGTGCTTTGTAACAAGGTCCGAAGCGGATGGCGTGAAAATGATGAAGCATACAAACCTGTATATAAACCTGTCTGAACACATTGTAATATTATTTCGTATATTGCCTTATTTTTTAAGAAGTTAATTAAGAGTCTCCATCAGGAGGCTCGAGTTTCCATACAAACGTAGTTCCGCTTTAATACAAAAACTACATGCCGGATTGTATCCAAACTTTGTAAAATATATTGAGTAGACACATATCGATGTTTGTAATTAGTTTTCATCGTAGTAAATTGCAACTTAACTAAATGAAGGCTTAAATTAGTTTGGTACTGAAAGTTTGGAACTGCTTTTAATTTTTTCCGTTTTATATTAGTACATCGAAAACTAATTACAAACATCGATATTGTGTCTATATTGTCTCCTCAATATATGTGCAAAGTTTGGATTCAATCTGGCATGTAGTTTTTGTATTAAAGCAGAACTACGTTTGTATGGAAACTCGAGCCTCCCCGCGGCCCTTAAGAATATCGGTAGAGTACGAGAGAAGGGCTTAGCTTTATTTTTATGGAGTAGAGGGTGCTGAAAAGACCAGGTTACGAGTACATTTTAAAGTAAAAAAACATCGCAATAACAGGCTCTATGCAAGTAATGTAGGTATTCACCTTTTAAAATCAAATAAAGGATATCAAAATATTTTGCAAGTAAATCACCTTTAAACCAGAAGCAAAGATGGAGTATTCAGTCTTCCAATCCCAATTCCTGACGTAAGTCTTCGCGCTGAACGCAAGGAGAAGGAATATCAGCACTGCAGCGGCAAGTTTAGCCCTTTTCTTGGCCAGAAGTCTCCATCCGTGGGCTACCAGCAAGCACCAACCCATGGAAGGCATGTACAGGACCCTTTCGGCCACTACGAAACCCACGGGGAAGAAGAGGTTTGATGCTGGTAGGAATGGTAGGACGAGGAGAGCCAGGCCCTGAAAAAAGAGATATACAGGATGTAACATAAAGGTGTGGTGATACTTTAAGGTGGGCTTGTACGCATCAAACTGAACAACTTTCTCCATGGAACCCATAGTCAAATCGCAAAAAAAAATTGAACTTCCCATACTAAGTTGGCTGATCAGCTGATCGAGTTAGTATGGGAGAGCCAAATTTTTTTTTGCGATTTGACTATGGGTTTCATGGAGAAAGTTGTTCAGTTTGATGGGTACAAGCCCACCTTAAAGTATCACCACACCTATATGTTACACCCTGTATACAACACTTAATAATAACATGTTTAATGTCTGTAATTCGTTAGCAAGCCATAAACCTTCCTAATGCTGGGAAACACGTCTCTTCCTAAATTCGGGAAGGTTAATCCACACACGGGGTCCAACTAAACCCGAATTTTTATTACCACAGAAAAAATGTAAACAAAGTTATGTCCGTGTCAAACTGGTATCCCTGGTGGATTCATAAATCAAGGGTCCGCTGTCTAAAATAGCGGTTACGGCAAACTAGTTATTGTGCCGCTAGCGGTAAAGTTGCAATCATTTAGAGCAGCGTTTTTAAATCTTTTTGAGTACGCGACCCCTTTACAAATTAAAAAATTCTAGCGACTCCCCAAACAAACAAAATTTTTGTGATTTGAAAAACTGTGTTTATTTCTTTTTTGGGACTTATATTAAAATATTATTATTATTATGTTGTAATAGGCGAGCAGCTTATATAGCTGATGTGCCTGTATCTGTGTTAGTGTTACTGCACTAAATTGGATTGTATTTGCACCACTTGTCCAGCCAGTCCGTTTTTAAAACTATTTACGGAGGGGTTATCAACCACACCCTGAGGCAACTTGTTTCAGATGTTTATCACTCTGTAATTTAGCCCCATATGAATATACACTGAAGTGTATATACGTCCCATTTTTTGTTGTAGTTTACTATAGAAACACTATTTTTTTCTTTCTTCCGCGACCCCCTGAATAAGGCTTCGCGACTCCCCAAAGGGTCGCGACCCACAGTTTGAAAAACACTGATTTAGAGATTGCTATTTTGCCGTCAGTATAGTGGCCATTGATGTTTACTGGATGATTACCTGGGCGACCGAGCTTTACTCGAAGTTTTTTTGTGTTTTTAATATTTCTTGTATTGAGAATACTCGGAAAAAAGCGTATACGTAATAGTCCGGATTTAAGCCCTATAGAAAATCTGTTTAATGTCGTCAAAAACCTACACGAATTTTGTTACAACCTGTTTAAAAACACAAATATTACTCGTTTTATAGTATAATATGTAATGGATTAAGTGTTTAATTTTCTTGTTCTGTAAGCGACCCGCGACGTAACCGTCCCTGCAGTGTTACCAGTGCCATGAAAAATTTGCTACGAAAGAAATATGATTTTAAATCTACGAGATCAACTTCTCTTAGAAACAAAAGTTACTATATGCCAAACATTTTTTTATTTAGGGTAACACCTTTGTTTACATTATTTCTGTGGGTATAAAAATTCGGGTTAACGGGTTGGAGGAGTTGTAAAGCAGCGGCTAACCTGTCAGAAGTTTTTCTAGGCATTTTGACACGGCTTATCGTCTTCGAAAAAGAAAAATGCTACCAAAAGTCAAACCCGTGACAAAGTATATATATATTAGCAGAGATTTGTTACCATAGATGGGTTATGCACTAACAAACAACATTTAAAAATCGAACCCATTTACACACACAATTTAATAGGTAGTTCGCTTCCGTTGCACCGAATGTTACTAAGAAAAGAGATGCCAATTGGCATCTTTTTTTTGCTTCACTTTTTGGACGCATGTAACCTATCTACCTCCCCTTTATCATAGTACTAATATATATACTGTGCCTTTATATAGCATATCTCTGTATATTAGTACTAACATACAGTATGAACACTCCCTGCCGCTCTCTAAATCTCACCCCCTCGTCACGCAGATGGATACAGATTGGTTACAGTTTGTTTGTCGAACATATAGGATTTTGCCGCCATTTTGTTTGTTTCGTCATTCCTTTTTTGAAATGTCATTTCTGGCCCATTGTATGAAGTGTCCAGGGTAAGCCCATGATCGACCCAATCACGCAAGTATCACCGAGCTACCACCGCTTGTGTCATTAGTGAGATGAGTGTGACCTTTTCGCAATGCTCGCAAGCCGTTGGTGCCGGTTGTTGTGACTACATGGCGGACATTTAGCTAGGTCAGTAGGCCTTATGATAAAACATAAAAATATGATAAGAAGATGGGACTAGGAAATGAAAAAGACGATAATTTTGAACAAAAAAAACCGACTTCAAACAGGAAACTAAGGTTCCCCTCGATTTCTCTGGGACGCCATCATCAGATCCTGGTTTCCTTATCATGGTACTACCCTTAGGATATCTCCTTTCCAACAAAAAAAGAATAATCAAAATAGGTTCATAAACGACTAAGTTATCCGCGAACACACATAACGGTCGAATTGAGAAACCTCCTCCTTTTTTGAAGTCGGTTAAAAATGTCATAGGCACGCGTACGCAGTCAATAGGTGTAGGACTGTTATATAGGTATCAAACAACTGTTCAACTGCGAGGCGGACTCCGGGATCTTTCCACACAACTATTAAATTGATACCTATTCCCATTACAAAAAAAAGACATAAACGCGAGCTACAGAAATGTATTTTTTATTCATTCAGTTCGGACTCCAAAGAGCGAGTACGACTCACACTTGGCCGGTTTTTATTATTTGTTGTTTCAAAATTGTATATAAAAAATATATAAATTGTACAGCACCTATAAAAACACGTTTTTGTTTAAGGAAAAATAATAATTAAACGTTTTAACTTTTTAAAATTTTAATTA
This sequence comes from Coleophora flavipennella, assembly GCA_947284805.1. Classification (NCBI taxonomy): domain Eukaryota; kingdom Metazoa; phylum Arthropoda; class Insecta; order Lepidoptera; family Coleophoridae; genus Coleophora; species Coleophora flavipennella. The sequence continues at coordinate 7,787,157 of OX369295.1, forward strand.
TTTGTTGTTATAGCGGCAACGGAAATAAAAATTCTGTGAAAATTTCAACCGTCTTCTACCTATTACAGTTAATAAAAAGCAGCCCACTGACAAACAGACGGACACACCGAGACAGCGGAGGCTTAGTAAAAAGGTCCCGTTGGTCACCCTTTGGGAGTGCTGAACCCTAAAAAGTAGCGAAGGAAAAAAATACAGTAAAAAAATAACATAGATTGTAAACAAGAAATTCTTTTACAAATATGAAAAATTTGGGAAACTTATACAAAGTTTTTTTCATTAGGTAGCTTATATATAGGGCTTCACCGGACACGTGTCAACAACACTTAGAAACAACAAAAAAAACTTCGGTCAGTTAGTTGGAATTTATTTTTCAGTCCAATTTGTTCATGCCGAGAAATTTCCTTGGTACCAACATTTCGATCCAACGGGTTTTTTGTGTCAACCCCTAGAGCCTTGCACTCTAGCCTATATGGAGAATCCCCTTAATTTTTCACTTTTTCAATTTTTTTGTATTTGTAGCGGCAACAGAAATACATCATCTGTGAAAATTTCAATTGTCTAGCTATCACGATATATCACTAGTTTCTTCACGTTTAAAAAAAACAAGTTTTTTTGTAAGGAGACCCCCTTATTTTTTAACTTTTTCAAATTTTTTGTATTTGCTGTTATAGCGGCAACAGAAATACATCATCTGTGAAAATTTCAACTAGTTATCACGGTTCATGGAATACAGCCTGGTGACAGACGGACAAACAGACAAACGGACAGCGAAGTCTTAGTAATAGGGTCCCGTTTTTACCCTTTGGGTACGGAACCCTAAAAATGAACCCCTATTTCTCCTGGTCACGCTATAACTTGAGAACGGCTTTACCGATTTCCCTAATTCTTTTTTTGTTGAGTTCGTTATTGTCAGGAGAAGGTTCTTATGTAGGATATGGTAGGGTAGAGTAGGAAAGTGTAGTGTGAGGTGGAATGCCGGTGGCGCATCGTGCGACATCACAGGCGTCGCGCTACAGTAAGCCATATCGCAATACTGTGGTTTTAGTAACGACTTCAATCTCCTCAGACTGGGGCGGGAGGACGCGGGGGGGGGCGGCGCATTGGTTATGTTATCCAGTAGTCGATCATACAGTTTAGGGCCTATAACATGCGTCAATTTTTCCAGACTTAGTAAGTCGGTAAGGGGTGGGCCTGAGCTGAATAGCCAGTACCACGGAGGCAAGTTAACAACTCTCAAACGTCCCCACTTCTACGTCCCCATTTTTACGGGTCATTTTTCTAACTCGGGAAGGTTAGGCCACACTTTCTCCACACACAGGGAGAAAGTGCGCGTTGGTGGAGGTTGTAGGTTGCAAACCCCACTATCAAAACATTTGCAAGCCACTTATAAGGCTGCATCTGACTGCTGTCTAGTGGTAGGATCCAGCACCAAACGGTTTGACTGCCTTGCGAAGCAAGGAACCGATCGGGAACAGTGTTACTAACAGTCAAACCCATCCAGGTAATAACCGTGCTTTAGGTCAGTTAACCTGCCTGATCGACCCACCCACGAAAAACACACTGCTACGCCCGCTTCACAAGGAGGCACACACTTATTATCTGGCGGAATAAACGATGAAGTCAAGCGATAATACAAGGCAATCCGTTTGGACCCTCAAGAATCGGCAAAGTACTGATAACATAAGGAGGGGGGGGAGAGGGGATAGACTCTTGCCACTGAACAGCTAGGCCCATCACGTTATGACCGATACGCTGCATGGACCGAGAGGGATACAGCTATATATTAAACAGGGGTGTATTGAGACAAATTTTCTGTGTTATCCTTATTGTGGCAACACCCCCCACAACTTGGAGGACGCCTATGTCCAGCATGAATATCTTTTGGTTTATTAGCACACTATACTACAGCAGTGTCCCTAGCGGGCCGTGCGAGGTTCAACTTACCATAGACAGAGCTGAAGACCGCGTCCTCAAGGCATGGATGCCAGCTACGATCAGAATCGTGGCCAGGCTCAGAGTAGCGAGGTTGCGAGGGTCTCTCCAGGTGCGAAGTAAGGCTACCGTTCCCATAGTCCAGTCGCAGCAGAGAGCTTCAGGCAATGTCAGCAGCCACGCGTTGAGAGCTGGCAGGTACGCGAAAGTTAGGTGCCTGGAAGAAGTAAAAATAAGATATCATGGATTTTTATATCTTCTTGGTCAATCATTAATAAAAAAAGCGTAAACGGCAATGTACCAATGAATTTTTCTAAACTTACGTGCATTTACTGTCTACTTACCGATTGCTTTAACAGTGAAGGAAAACATCGTGAAGAAAACTGCACATCTGATTCCAGATGTGTATGAAGGTCGCGTCGCACAAGTCCGTAGGTGTAAATCTAAATGCCCTACACGTGACCGCGGGTGATGCTAAGTGCAACACCAGGCAATCGCCGTCTATCCCTTGGATAACACGGTTAATTGAGCCACACGATAAGAAACAAGTCAATCAATCAAATATGCTTTATTGTACAATAAACAAAATAAAGAATAGTACAGAATACACGGTAAAAAATTTAATTGTACAATTTAGGCGGCCTTATTGCTTAAAGCAATCTCTTCCAGGCAACTCAGAGATAGGATAGACCTGAATTCAAATTCTGATAGTCATAAAATAGTAATCACAAACTTATACACAATGTCATTTTTGAAAAATAAACAGTCATTAGTTAATAACGTCAAAATACAATTATTGATATAAAACAAATTATGGTAATAGAACATGAAAACAATACGACACGAGAAGTTATACATCAAAATCATTGATTTATTAGAACATGAAAACAATATGAAACGAGAAGTCACACATTTAAATCATTGAGTATGTCATTAATGCCTTTGTTAAGAGTTAGCCAGTTCACACGGACAGCACCCGGTCACGAGTATAACGCGAGAGTCAGCCATCGCTCCCATCAACCATATTAATGTGATCAAAATATTATCAGATATTATTGGAGCTTTTGATTTCTCATACAGTCCGACGCAGATTTGTAAAGCAGAGTGTATCTGTTACAGTCAAAAACAATTTTGATTGATTTTTTTAGTTAAAACTGGTCTTTACCGGTTAAAAGTTTGAATTGAATTTATATTTATTTGAAATTAGCGAAGTCAGTGGTTCCCAAAGTTGACAGGACCGCGACTCACCAAAAATAATAATTCAAATGATGGGACCCACTGCGTGCCTAACATTTTGAATTGAACTTATATCTATTGAAACGAAACAAAGCCATTTGAAATTAGCTAAGTCAGTGGTTCCCAAAGTTGACAGGACCGCGACTCACCAAAAATAATAATTCAAATGTTGATGGGACCGCGACTCACCAAAAATAATAATTCAAATGTTGGGACCCACCGCATGCCTAACATTTTCTTATACATATTAGAATTATACGAAGGACTGTTCAAATAAGAAATAAAGGAAACCACCGAAAGATAATCAAAATAATATAAATTATGTGGCATTTTAATTAGAAAGATGCATTTGTTGCCTTTTTAAGGTCATAACAGTTTGTCACACGCTGGCTGGTCGGATGCCGACCGAACGACACCTTGAGCCTGAGCGGTGTGCGACTGCGACCCATCTAATATGACTCGAACACAAATTTGCACTTTAAAGCTTAATATTTCACATACCGATCCCTGAATCAAAATATTGTTTCAGCAAACCCTCACTTGTTTTGAAGACCTATTCAACGGTATCCCACAGGACAGGGTACGTTAGCAAAAAAAAAATGTTTCTTCAAACCCTCAGTTGTTTTGAAGACCTATTCAACGGTATCCCACAGGACAGGGTACGTTAGCAAAAAAAAATTGTTTCTTCAAACCCTCAGTTGTTTTGAAGACCTATTCAACGGTATCCCACAGGACAGGGTACGTTAGCAAAAAAAAAATGTTTCTTCAAACCCTCAGTTGTTTTGAAGACCTATTCAACGGTATCCCACAGGACAGGGTACGTTAGCAAAAAAAAATTGTTTCTTCAAACCCTCAGTTGTTTTGAAGACCTATTCAACGGTATCCCACAGGACAGGGTACGTTAGCAAAAAAAAAATGTTTCTTCAAACCCTCAGTTGTTTTGAAGACCTATTCAACGGTATCCCACAGGACAGGGTACGTTAGCAAAAAAAAATTGTTTCTTCAAACCCTCAGTTGTTTTGAAGACCTATTCAACGGTATCCCACAGGACAGGGTACGTTAGCAAAAAAAAATTGTTTCTTCAAACCCTCAGTTGTTTTGAAGACCTATTCAACGGTATCCCACAGGACAGGGTACGTTAGCAAAAAAAAAATTGTTTCTTCAAACCCTCAGTTGTTTTGAAGACCTATTCAACGGTATCCCACAGGACAGGGTACGTTAGCAAAAAAAAAATGTTTCTTCAAACCCTCAGTTGTTTTGAAGACCTATTCAACGGTATCCCACAGGACAGGGTACGTTAGCAAAAAAAAAAATGCCCCCCCCTTTACGTGTAGGGGAGGTACCCAAAAATATTTTTTTTTCAAGATTTTATTGCACAACTTTATCGTCGTGATTAATGTGTATAACCACCAAATTTCAGCTTTCTAGTATTAATAGTCTCTTAGCTAAGCCGCGGACAGACGGAAAGACGGTCCTTGTTGACTTCGGAACCCAAAAAACTGATGGACACAAAAAAAATCGGTTGCCTTGTCGGTGGCTGCGCAGCGCCTGCAGGGTTGTCAAATCTGGTGAACATAGGCTGATGAACGCCCACGATGTGTAATCTCCCAGGAAACCGTGCGAGAGTGGTGCAGTAAACAGTGCCGACTGTTCAAGTAGCTAAACCATTAAAACCTTTAAACATGGATACCCATAAAGTGAATTACCTAGTCGGTGGCAGCGCAGCGCCTGCAGGGTTGTCAAATCTGGTGAACATAGGCTGATGAACGCCCACGATGTGTAACCTCCCAGGAAACCGTGCGAGAGTGGTGCAGTAAACAGGGCCGACTGTTCAAGTAGCTAAACCATTAAAACCTTTTATTAAAGATGGATACCCATAAAGTAAATTACCTAGTCGGTGGCGGCGCAGCGCCTGCAGGGTTGTCAAATCTGGTGAACATAGGCTGATGAACGCCCACGATGTGTAACCTCCCAGGAAAACGTGCGAGAGTGGTGCAGTAAACAGTGCCGACTGTTAAAGTAGCTAAACCATTAAAACCTTTAAAGGTGGATACCCATAAAGTGAATTACCTAGTCGGTGGCGGTGCAGCGCCTGCAGGGTTGTCAAATCTGGTGAACATAGGCTGATGAACGCCCACGATGTGTAACCTCCCAGGAAACCGTGCGAGAGTGATGCAGTAAACAGTGCCGACGGTCAAGTAGCTAAACCATTAAAACCTTTTATTAAAGATGGATACCCATAAAGTAAATTACCTAGTCGGTGGCGGCGCAGCGCCTGCAGGGTTGTCAAATCTGGTGAACACAGGGTGATGAACGCCCACGATGAGTAACTTCCCAGGAAACCGTGCGAGAGTAGCGCAGTAAACAGTGACGATTGTTCAAGTAGCTAAAACATAAAAAACTTAAATGATGGATACCAAAAAAAGTGAATTACCTAGTCGGTGGCGGCGCAGCGCCTGCAGGGTTGTCAAATCTCGTGAACACCGGCAGCTGAGCGCCCATTACGTGTAACCTCGCAGCCAACAGTGCGAGAGTAGCGCAGCAGACAGTGGCAACTCTTCTAGCCGCCTCGCCGCAAGCGCAGCCCCAGCCCGAGCCTTTGCCCCACGCTTCCAGCCATGAGAGTCTGTTGCTTCCGCCTGTGCTGCGACGCTGTAAAGGTTTTATAGCTGATTAGTAAAGGCCATTGGAAAAAAATGTATACGCGATTTGAAAACCAAAGAGATTATGTTCATCAGTTAGCAAGTAAAATCTTTTTGGTGCCTACACTAAGGAGCTCGATTGATTTCGAGACGAGTTCGTTCGAGTTACCTACATAGGTTACATAACTTATTGAAGCTTAACCGAAATAAGTAAGGTATACTCGAGAAACTCAGCTCAGCTAGTAGAACAGATGGCCGTTGGGGCAGTAAATTTCTCGAGTGGCGACCGCGCACCGGAAAACGTAGCGTAGACAGACCTCCCATTCGGTGGACCGATGACCTAGTGAAGGTCGCGGGAAGTCGCTGGATGCGGGCAGCGCAGAACCGATCGTCGTGGGAATCCTTGGGGGGAGGCCTATGTCCAGCAGTGGACGTCCTACGGCTGATATGATGATGATGAAATATATGCACAAAGCTTCTTTGTCACTTACTCTACATGTGGTTAGAATTAATAGGCCGTCCAAGTTGACTAACTGACTAGTTTTGTATTCTGTGTGCCGTTCAACTGTCGCGGTGTGGGCTGTGGGTCGGTAGAGTAGGAAACTACCAAACAACGGACTATATACTCAATCGAATGCAATAGATCCGTGGCTTTGAAAGAGTTGAATTTATCGTTAAAACCAGCAAATGCTGATGATGACTCAGAGAAAGTTATTTTAGTTGAGGATGGTAAATTGTTAGAAATTAAATTACTTTTAATAAACAAAGCTTTATAAATACGTTCAGCACCTACCCTATACATAAATTTCTGCGTGTTTGTTAATTAGTAATACGAGTAAAAGGGTAAAAGTTTATGTAAAAGGAGATTTAACGAAAACAATTTCCAAGAACATGTTAAAGATTAATTTCGTATTTTGTCTTATTTTGTTTATACAAACCGAGATGTATTTTGCAGAAAACAACTTATTTATCAGGATTAAACAGGTTTGTGAGAATTATCAAGTGTAATAAACGCTGGAACACTGATTTATTAACCGGATTTGCAATATCCAATGCATTTATTCACGGTACAGTCAAAGCTAAGTATATATAATATATTAGTAGTATCATACAGTACGGACACTCCCTGCCGCTCTCTAGATTCCGAACTCACCCCCTTGTCACCTAGATTGATACAAATTGGTTATAGTTTGGTTCTCGAACGTGAACCAGGATTTCGCCGTGATTTTGTTTTCTCCGTAAATTGTTTTTAGAAATGTCATTTCACGACCGTTGTATGCAGTGTCCGGGGTGTGGTCAAAGCAATTCAATATTCAATTCCAAAAAAAAAAATGAGACCCTTAATACAAAAATGAAATTTACGGAACCGACTCACTTTTTTGGAATCACGAAAAATTAATAAATGCAATAAATAAATACAATTGCTTTCATGAGGTTACACATGAGGATATTACACGTGTAATTTGAGGTATATTTTACAAAAACAAATTCAGCCGTATCTTAACTGGAGGAGCCCAAACTTGGTATTTTGAAAATGTTTACGTTTTCATTTACCAAAAACAAGTGACTGAAATCTAATGATGTTTTATATTTATTAGAACCGGCTTAAAAAGCCCTTTCCTTTGAAACCACACACGATAGGTTTGAGAAAAAAAAACATACAAACAAAAGAGCGTGCGTGTCAGCTCCGACGCGCGACAGGAATTTACTCATGAATAATTTTTTTCGGCCTCGCTCCGGGCTCCGCTTTTGGAACCCTCAGTGCGCGAGTCAGGCACTTGGCCGGTTTTTTTAAGGCAAAGGCAAAGCCGTTTTTTTAAGGCAAAGGCAAATTTTAGCTCTGAAGTGTCTTTATATTCAATAGGATACTTGACAGCATCAAAAATAAAATCTGAAATGAAGTTCACCAAATAGCCCTACCTCTAAAATTTCAAAAAAACTTACTTATTTGGTTTTTAATAATCATTTTCTATTTTTAATTTATCATAAAAACATAATTAGTCCCGGTTCATAGCTATTTCACTATCTATTTCAGTCATTTCACATCACTTAATACACTTGTCAATGTAGCATAAAAATAGCCGTGATATAAATATTATATCCTTAGGATATAAATATGTACCGGTAGACAGTGGTACGTAAGAGTTTTATAGCTATCTCACTAGGGATTATCTATTTTCAGTCATTTCACCTCCCTTAATAGACTTGTCAATGTCGCATAGAAATAGCCTGATATAAATATTATATCCTTAAGGATGATGATGATGATGATGATCATCATCATCATCATCATCATCCTTAAGGATATAATTACGTACAGGTAGAAAGTGGTACGTAAGAGTTTCATAGCTAGTCAACGGCCATGAAGAAATAAAACGTCATAGTTCAATATTTCAAACATTTTTGACGTGAAAACGTCTAATAAATCGATGGACGCCGCCTGCACGCACGAAAAAGGATGACTCATTGTCCCATTACGTTATGACGTTGACACGTTAAACTATTGTCCGTAAACCTACTTTACAGACAACCTATTTTTTTGAACTAAATCTCTATTTTGACAGTTCATAAAAAGTAAGTCAGATGACTAGTAGGCAAGTACCGAATTGCTCAGAAAGAATACAATAAAGATTTCAATTGTTACAACGTTGTTAACGTGACATGTCACATCACAAAGAAGCAACTGTAAACTAAATGGCTTGTTTCCTGCGATGGGGATATACGAGAAACATAAGTTAGAAATGAACAAAGGAATCCAACATAAACACTAACAAGCACACAATCCTTATCCTTTACTGATATTATAAAAGTGAGTGTTTCTTTGTTTGTCATTCTTTCACGTCGCAACGGAGCAACGGATCAACGTGATTTTTGTGCATAGAGACAGTCGACAAAGTGGCTAGTAATATCATCATCATTGTTGACAATGATAACGGCCACCGGAATGGACAAGTAGAATTTATTGTGCTGAATTAAATTACTATATATTATACGACAAATGTGGCCTACCTTTGTTAAATTTTACTATATATATATAATAAATGTTGTTTGGCCCATAATGTTATGTGTGCAGACATACGCACCTATTTTTATAAGTTTATGAGTGCTCTTTGGCACCCCCTCCGCGCCCGCGCAACGCCCCCGGCGTCGCCCGGCAGTCAGTCTTTCAAAAACCTTTGACGGTGGTCGCGTCGTGCCCATACATTTAGTCGAAACAACCAAAAATAACGAAGTCTAAAAAGACTAAAACGAAGTCCATATCACCCCTACACATCCCCCATAGTTTACAATCATCATATCAGCCGAAAATCGTCCACTGCTGGACTATGCGACATTGACAAGTCTAATAAGTGAGGTGAAATGACTGAAATACATAATCCCTAATATAATAGCTATGAAACTCTTACGTACCACTATCTCATCATCATCATCATATCAGCCGAAAATCGTCCACCGCTGGAGAAAGGCCTCCCCCAAGGATTTCCACGACGACCGGTCCTGCGCTGCCCGCATCCATCGGCTTCCCGCGATCTTCACCTGGTCGTCGGTCCACCGTGTCGGAGGTCTGCCTACGCTACGTCAAAGTCGCCAATCGAGAACTTTAATGCCCCACCCATCGGCCATCTGTTCTACGAGCTATGTGTCCTACCCACTGTCACTTCAGTTTAGCGATTCTGTGAGCTATGACGGTTACTTGGTTCTCTTGCGGATCTCCTCGTTTCTGATTCGATCACGCAGAGAAACTCCGAGCATAGCACGCTCCACTGCCCTTTGGGTGACCTTGAGCCTTCTTATGAGGCCCATAGTACGCGACCATGTAGCTAGTAACATACGCTACTTTTTATAGTATAGTCCGACAAATCCCTGAGGGACCTGAAAAAACTCTTTTTTATTTGTTGATAGTTGAGGGGATGGAAAGTGACCGACAACTTTCCCCAACGAACCGTAACGGCTAGGGCTGCCGCCTCCTGTCCGGGATATCGTGGTTCGAATCCTGCCACAGGGCTCCGATTTTCAGGAATAGTGAAGGAAAGTCGCATCTGACTCAGAACAAATGGAACTTCTGCGGAACAAATAGCTTGTAGAAAATTCAAACACCTTGCTCCTTGCTCAAGTACCAGTTGCGTTAGCAAGCCATGGTGTCTTTCCCATATCTCGAGTGGTTCAGACCATTTTACATACACGGGCAGGCCTGTCGCACTCTGCGCTGTAGGTATGAAAATGTTAAAAATGTACCTAAGCCGCGCCAAGCCGCGCGGCCCCTTGCAAGGTGCAAATTTAGTAGTCAGAAGAGATAAGAGTTACGCGATAGAAAGAGTGGCAACTTGTAGGTGAATATAACTGTAGGCAATTAGCGCTATGCGACCTGAATTTGCACCTTATTGTGTCGTAACAAAAGTCGCCATTCAATCAAATGATTTTGCGGAATTAACCTTCTTTTACATAGTAAATAGTCTTCATTATTTGACACGGGGCCAAAATCCGGATTGCTAGAGGTTGTAGGAATAGTGGCTAACCCCACAGTTTAAACTTTTCAAGACGCCTATAAGGCCTCTGATATGGCTTATCCACTATCTTGCCTTACGAAGCACGGAAACGGTTTATTATCCAAATCTATCCAGATTATGACCGTGTTTGTAGTCAGTTAGCCTGCGTGGTCGACGCAACAGCTTCAAGAGTAACTAGTCATCATATCAGCTCATATACATCGCCACTGAGGGCCTCGAGCCTACCCTGAATTAGGGCGATACCAGGTTATATAGGTTGGTCGACTATCTGTATAGTCCCATGTAGCTATTGTACTACTTACTGTCTGTACAACCGATTTTCTTCGCAGGCGTGTGCAGGTTTCCTCACAATGTCATCCTTCACCGTAAGAGCGTCGGAAAAACGAACATGAGAAATCGCAATCAGAAAACACATTGATGGCAGAATTTGAACCATCAACCTCCGGCCACCGACGCTCTCAAGAATACTTAGAAAGTGACAGTAATATATGTTACCTACCTTTTGTGCGACAAACAGCTCGTAGACCACGCAGACGCCGGTGACGGTGATGCCCTGTTCTTTGCACAGCATGGCCACTCCCACGCATAATGTGCACGCAGCCACGTATCTCCAATCTGGCAACAATAGCTTACATAAGTATTGTATTTTTTTTTACCCAACTGTCGAGGAAGGGTAATGTTGTCGAGTTTATGTAAGTATTTAATCAATAATCATCATCATCAACATATCAGCCGAAGGACCTCCATTGCTGGACATAGGCCTCCCTCAAGGATTTCCGCGACGACCGGTTCTGCGCTACCCGCATCCAGCGGCTTCCCGCTACCTTCACCAGGTCGTCGGTCCACCGAGTGGGAGGCCTTCCTACGCTACGTTTTCCGGTGTGCGGTCGCCACTCGCGAACTTTACTGCCTCAACGGCCATCTGTTCTACGAGCTATGTGTCCCGCCCACTGCCACTTAAGTTTAGCAATTCCGAGATCACTTAGTGGTATTGTAATGTCACAAGTTTACAATGACACTAGTGAAATTGTAAGAAGTATGTTATGATACACAACCTTACGACAGTTCACAACACAAGCTCACGAGATAGATCCCGTTAGATTGTAATCTAACGGTTTTTACAATTTTACGGTGACATATATAATCTGAATCTGAATTTGCTTGAAAATTAGTATACGGGGATTTTTGGGAGCGACAAATCGATTCATCATCATCGATGTCATCTCTGGGAAAACGCTATTTTTCGAGATTATCGCACTGGAGTCGGGCGCAAAATATGCCGCGCAAAGTGTATCATAGGTAGCGTATTTTTAAATGTCTTTAACGGCTCTGGGTACTATGCCCCGAGCAAAGCTCGGTCGCCCAGGTACTTTTAGTTAAATTGTGTATAGTTTGCAATAAAGGGTGCTGTTCTGTAGTTTAGCGAGGTTAGCGTGATCGTACCAATTAAGAAAGTTAAGCTCGTGATTTTCGTACTCATAGGAAAGTAGTGGAGAAGGCAGTTAAAGCAAAAATACGGGCGTTTAGGTGCGCGATAGCTTAGTGGTTTTCCATCACGAACGTTTTACGTTGGCTACTTCCGTACTCAATGCGCTATGTGTTAAACTTTAGCAACAAAGATAAGTTTTTTCTTAATCTTCCACAAACGATTGGATTTTGGATTTCGATAGGAGGTGAGAATCAAATAATTTATTACAAGCTTTTATTTAACTTGTTCGGATAAAATCTTGAGGGTTAAATTTGACCCACTTCCCGGTTTCCGATTGAGCTGAAATTTTGCATGCATATGTATATCGCGTGACAATGCAATATTAAAAGCTTGTACCTAAAGGTTTTTAAGATTTTCAAAAAATATTTTTATATAGGTTGATTAAGCACTTTTATAAATATCAATTCTCACTACCTAATTGAATAAAGGTAAGTTATAATTTATTTACTAATTACTGGGTATTTTTTTTAATGACATTATGGTTTAAATAGTCTGCGGTCTTATAAATAGCCTCTCGAACTTATACATTTTTTAACAATTTTTTTAAAATTTACATTCGGGCAATTCATACACATCATTAGGTATTCTATTGTAGGAGGTCGCGGGTTCGATTCCCGGTTGGGTCAACTTGTAAGAATATGTTTGGTTGGTGGTAGGGAATTTTCATTTTGGTGTACAGTAACTTAGTCATTTAATAATTAAGGGTTCTCGATTAATTGGTATGCTCATTTCTCACATTTCTTTTATTATATTTTTAGTGTTCTTTTCTTAACTAGCTTATTTGATTTGTTTTTTATATATATGTGTCAGAGTAATCTGAAACCATTGAAGTGTGTTCATCTCGTGCAAGGTTACAGCAGAATCACCAGCGTAGCTGAGGCTTTGTCTCTGCTCATGCTGAGCTGGGACCTTTTGATGTCGCCGGGCTTATACCTAAATTATTTGTTATATGTATTTACTTCTTATCGTTTATTTAAAATTGACATGTCTGTCTAGTGTAAGTTAAATGTTCATTTTTAAAATAACAGTAACTATGTACCATTAATTATATAATATTATGTGCCTGGTGTCTCAATAAACTTATTCTATTCTATTCTATTCTAAGCCCGCCTGGCTAGCTATAACCATATACCATATAACAACATTGATGTGTTCCGGCTTGAAGATTAGATAGCCAGTTCTCCATTGCGTTGGGGAATCTTGGTAAGCCTGCTTCCATCTTCAGCATCATAGTCACTTTCCATCATGTGAGATGATGCCAAGGGCTGGCTAATTTTATTGTGATTAAAAAGAAAAAAATCTATTGTAAAAGTGCACACACTGCCCCACTAATGATTTTATCACTTTACTAAGCCTTTTAAAAGACAATGTCAAGGTTGCTTTTACTTTTCATGATATTACGGTCAAAGTATATATATTAGTACTAACATACAGTATGGACACTCCCTGCCGCTCTCTAGATTGCGACCTTACCCCCTCGTCACCCACATTGATACAGATTGGTTACAGTTTGGTTGTCGAACGTATAGGATTCCGCCGCCATTTTGTTTGTTCCTTCTTTAAAGCTTTTATTTAACTTGCAATGTATGTATGTTTGTTCGGGTGAAATCTTGCAAGTTAAATTTGAACCACTTCCCGGTTTCCGATTAAGCTGAAATTTTGCATGCATATGTACATCGCGTGACAATGCAAAATTAAAAGCTTGTAGCTAAAAGTTTGTAGGTTTTTCGAAAATTATTATTTGAAATGTAATTTCTGGTCCGTTGTATGAGGTGTCCAGGGTGTGATACGGTGGTGCCTGTGTCACATAATACTTATAAAGAGGGAAATAAATGTTTTGACAATCTTTAACTCAAACATGTGCTAACGCTTTAAGTCGAAATGTCGGAACATATTTTCAATTTTTATTAACATCCCGTGTCGAAGTTAAATTATTCGTAGGTGTAAATCATTAGTGAAAGATTTGGAGAAAACAATGTAGATACTTTAAGCCAGGCTCCTTACAAAAATGTTCCAACTTAGTAAATATCCAAATAATGTTTTATACGCCTTCGTGGCTTAATAGTTAGTCCACTCGCTTCACATGAGGAGGTCGTGGGATAGAATCCCGAAGAGGTTCAACTTTACGTTATTCTACGATACGTAGAACCTTAGTAGGATAAAGGTACAGTTGGCCACACGACAATGTCTACGATTATGAGTAGTCCACGTAGAACCTCAGTAGGACATAGGTACAGTTGGCCGCATGTCAATGTCTACGATTATGAGTAGAGTCCACGTAGAGCCTTAGTAGGACATTAGAGTTGGCCGCACGTCAATGTATACGATTATGAGTAGAGTCCACGTAGAACCTCAGTAGGACATAGGTACAGTTGTCCGCACTTCAATGTCTACGATTATGAGTAGAGTCCACGTAGAACCTCAGTAGGACATAGGTACAGTTGGCCGCATGTCAATGTCTACGATTATGAGTAGAGTCTACGTAGAGCCTTAGTAGGATATTACAGTTGGCCGCACTTCAATGTCTACGATTATGAGTAGAGTCCACGTTGAACCTTAGTAGGATATAGGAACAGTTAGCCGCACTTCAATGTCTACGATTATGAGAAGAGTCAACGTAGAACCTTAGTAGGATATAGGTACAGATAGCCGCACTTCAATGTCTATGATTATGAGTAGTCCACGTAGAACCACAGTAGGATATAGGTACAGTTGGCCGCACATCAATGTCTACGATTATGAGTAGAGTCCAGCCACGTAGAGCCTAAGTAGGATATTGGTACAGTAAGGCGCACGTCAATGTATAAGTTTATGAGTAGTCCACGTAGAACCTTAGTAGGATATAGGTACAGTTAGCCGCACTTCAATGTCTACGATTATGAGTAGAGTCAACGTAGAACCTTAGTAGGATATAGGTACAGTTAGCCGCACTTCAATGTCTACGATTATGAGTAGTCCACGTAGAACCTTAGTAGGATATAGGTACAGTTAGCCGCACTTCAATGTCTACGATTATGAGTAGAGTCAACGTAGAACCTTAGTAGGGTATAGGTACAGATAGCCGCCCTTCAATGTCTACGATTATGAGTAGTCCACGTAGAACCACAGTAGGATATAGGTTCAGTTGGCCGCACATCAATGTCTACGATTATGAGTAGAGTCCACCCACGTAGAGCCTAAGTAGGATATTGGTACAGTAAGCCGCACGTTAATGTATAAGTTTATGAGTAGTCCACGTAGATCCTTAGTAGGATATAGGTACAGTTAGCCGCACTTCAATGTCTACGATTATGAGTAGAGTCAACGTAGAACCTTAGTAGGATATAGGTACAGATAGCCGCACTTCAATGTCTACGATTATGAGTAGTCCACGTAGAACCACAGTAGGATATAAATAAGTAAAGTTGGCCGCACATCAATGTCTACGATTATGAGTAGAGTCCACCCACGTAGAGCCTAAGTAGGATATTGGTACAGTTAGCCACACGTCAATGTATAAGTTTATGAGTAGAGTCCAAGTAGAGCCTTCGTTAGATAAAGGAACAGATGGCCGCACATTAGCGAATTTCTCTCGCTTTATATAAAGTTTTCCATATAGCTTATCTAGTTCAGCTAATCCAGATGCTAAAATATTCAAACACTCTGAAAAAGTAGGGAAGGCAGCAAAATAAATGTTTTCAAACATTCTATATGTTTACCAACGTCCTATAGAGACCCCTGCACGAATACAACGACGCAATTAAAACCTTAATGGTTTGCCCTTAAATCCGAATAAACGAAAATTGAAAACGAATCACCCTTCTAACATTTATTCATTTTAGATTTATTTCAGGTACATTTTTGCGACGACCTCGCCCGCGCCGCCGCCTTCGCGTCGTTACGGCTCCAGTACTACCTATCATTTAGGGGTGTTTTTATTCCATTAGCAACGAAGCAAATTGAATTATCTATTTCAATTATTTCACCTCACTTAATAGACTTGTCAATGTCGCATAGAAATAGCCGTGATATAACAGCTGTGAGATAACAGCCTATAATTAAGTACCGATTCATAGCTATTTCACTATCTATTACAGTCATTTCACCTCACTAAATAGACTTGTCAATGTCCAATAGAAATAGCCGTGATATAAATAAGAATTATATTATTATAATTATGTACCGGTTGATAGTGGTTCGTAAGAGTTTCATAGCTATCTAATTAGGGATCATCTATTTCAGTCATTTCACCTCACTTAATAGACTTGTCAATGTCGCATAAAAATAGAGGTGATAGAAATATTATATCCTTAAGGATATAATTATGTACCGGTAGATAAAGATAAAGATATTTTATTGCAGTAAATGTGGTAAATACAATGGATCTTACAAAACATAGTGAGGTTCAGCACATTTAGTCATTAGTACGACATACAAAAATTTAAGGAAAAAAAGTAAATATAAATTTTGGCATTCATGTAAAAAAAAACAGATTGAAAATGAAAATCGTATTCTTATCATGATTTGACATGAACAGAATAATCAAGTGTTTGGTTCAAGTAATTCTTTGATTGAATAGAATATTTTTTCCTTTAGCCATTTTTTGAAGTTTTTACGAAAGCGTGGTTGTGGTAAGATTTTTATTTCACTTGGAAGCGCATTATATACTTTGACACACATTGCATGACAATTTTTTTGGTACATTGTGGTCAAAGGTCTCACTTCATAAACCAATCGATTTGGATTTCTAATATTACGGGAATGAATGTCTCCTGCTTTAAGAAATAAATGATTGTTTGATTTAACAAAATTACCTATGGTATATATGTACATAGATGGAAGTGATAATATGCCCAACTTTTTAAAAAGAGGTCTGCTTGGCTCATCTGGTTCTACTCCGCACATAGCCCTAACGCACTTTTTCTGCGCTATGAAAACCCTAGGAGAATCAGTACTGTTGCCCCACAACAAAAGGCCATATGCGAGTACAGAATGAAAAAAGCCATAATATGCAGACAGAACGACATTTTGAGAAGTTACTCTGCGAAGTCTACTTAAAACATAAATATAGCTATTTATCCTGTTACAAACGCTCTCTGTATGTGACTTCCAATTAAATAAATCATCCAAAATTAGTCCTTGTTGTAATTCAAACTAATCTTGTCAACATTTTCACGGTGTTTAACAAATTGAATGTAGTTTGTCTTATTTAAATTCAATTGTAAATTATTACTATGCAGCCAGTCAACGATTAAATTAATAGTATTTATGATGTCATATTCATAGGTTTGTATGTCAATAATTTTATTAGAAGTTACAACAATAGACACATCGTCGGCAAATAGAGTGCAATCATATTTAGTCACGTTAGGAAGGTCATTAATACAGATTATCTATTTTCAGTCATTTCACCTCACTTAATAGACTTGTCAATGTCGCATAGAAATAGCCGTGATATAAATATTATATCCTTAAGGATATAATTATGTACAGGTAGATAGTGGTACGTTAGATTTTCATAGCTATCTCACTAGGGATCATCTATTTCAGTCATTTCACCTCACTTAATAGACTTGTCAATGTCGCATAGAAATAGCCGTGATATAAATATTATATCCTTAGGATATAAATATGTACCGGTAGACAGTGGTACGTAAGAGTTTCACAGCTATCTCACTAGGGATTAACTATTTTCAGTCATTTCACCTCACTTAATAGACTTGTCAATGTCGCATAGAAATAGCCGTGATATAAATATTATATCCTTAAGGATATAATTATGTACAGGTAGATAGTGGTACGTTAGATTTTCATAGCTATCTCACTAGGGATCATCTATTTCAGTCATTTCATCTCACTTAATAGACTTTTCAATGTCGCATAGAAATAGCCGTGATATAAATATTATATCCTTAGGATATAAATATGTACCGGTAGACAGTGGTACGTAAGAGTTTCACAGCTATCTCACTAGGGATTAACTATTTTCAGTCATTTCACCTCACTTAATAGACTTGTCAATGTCGCATAGAAATAGCCGTGATATAAATATTATATCCTTAAGGATATAATTATGTACAGCTATAAAGTGGTACGTAAGAGTTTCATACCTATCTCACTAGGGATTATCTATTTCAGTCATTTCACCTCACTTAATAGACTTGTCAATGTCGCATATAAATAGCCGTGATATAAATATTATATCCTTAAAGATATAATTATGTACCGGTAGATAGTGGTACGTAAGAGTTTCATAGCTATCTCACTAGGGATTATCTATTTAGTCATTTCACCTCACTTAATAGACTTGTCAATGTCGCATAGAAATAGCCTGATATAAATATTATATCCTTAAGGATTAAATTATGTACCGGTAGATAGTGTTTTTATATCATCATTTTTTTTAATTACTTTTTGTTATTTTGTTTGTAATACAGTATTTGTAGTACAGTACACAATTGTAGAAAAAAAAAATTATGCTCAAACTCAAATACCTGTAGATCTTCGCCTGTTCGCTGCGCGTGCGTAGCACAGCAGCGCGCCGAGGAAGAACACGGACGACAGCATTTCAGCCCGGCCGACCACGCCCGTTACCTGTGCCAAGCAAAAAACACCTTTAAAAACTACTCGATAACATCCATAACGTGTTCCCCCGACTGCTGGGGCACGGGTCTCTTCCCAAAATCGGCAAGGTTAGGCCATTACTCCATACACGGTGGTCAAGTCTGGTTTGGTGGAGGTCGTACGACTAGTGGCGAACACTACTATCAGAAGTTTTCAAGCCGCCTTTATAAGACCTCTCTCTCTCTCTCTCTTATCGTGTGGCACAATCAGCCGTGCTATCCAGCGGAAAAACGGCGGTAGCACTTAGCATCACCCGCGGTCACGTGTATGTGTCTCGGTATAAAAGACACGGCTTAAAGTCTGCCATCTAGTAATAGCAACCGGCACTAACGGCTTAACATGCCTTGCGGAGCACGGAAACGGTCTTGATAAACGTCATTAGCAGTTAAACCCATCTAGATAATGAACCGCACTTATGATCAGTTAACCTGCGCAATCGACGCGACACTGAGCTAAGACCGTTTCCTGCAACCCAAAAACAATACTACCATAGCACACCCTGGACACTTCATACAACGGGCTAGAAATGACATTTCAAAAAACGAATGACGGAACAAGCAAAATGTCGGCTAAATCCTATAACATTCGAGAACCAAACTGTAACCAATCTGTATCAATCTGGGTGACGAGGGGGTGAGGTCGGAATCTAGAGGGCGGCAGGGAGTGTCCATACTGTATGTTAGTACTAATATATATACTTTAACTATAGCTAATCTCCTTTTTACGTAGCCAGATCCCGAGACACATACAAGGGTAACAAAATTTGTGTAGGACCGGGGCGTGTATGGAATCCGGTATTCTATACATCCCCCATGAATCAGAGACGCTTTTAACGAGCGTTTACTAGTTTAAAAATTGTAGCTCATTCGTCACAATTTAGTGGTTAAACTTAGAGTTAATCGTTGAAAAAGTAGACGGCCAATGCTGAAAGCAGACCCTGACGCACGCTGTCCGGGATAATGAAGAAGATACAAGTTTGTAACAGGGTTGGCAAAAAGCCGGGTTTTTTCAAAAAAATATCTACCCAATGGACATTTTCGTTTTTTTTTTTGGGTTTTTGGGGATAATTGAGTTTTTATTCCCATTAAATTTAGATGTATTTGCATTTATTTTTTAAATTCGGATTTAATTGGATATTTCTACCAATTCTATTTAATACTGAATAAAGTGGCATCAGTATATGACAGGAAAAACCATGATTGGAATTTCCCCGAAAATCTTTTTTGTCAGTGTCGGTCGGAGATATTCCCTCCTTGTTTTCAGAGAGTTAATGATATTCAGTGGTATGTCAATATCGTGCCGATATCATAGAATTGTCAATTTCATAAAATCGTCAAATTTCATGAAATCTTCAATATCCGCTGCCCACATCATGATATAATCTGGCCTGATCAATGAATGAATCAGCGTTTGACGATATGAACAGCTAAACGCACGGCTACTTCATGATATGGTCAAATATTAGTGATCATATCGTAAAACAGTTTCATTATGCACCGTTAGAGGCGCTGATATAGTTTTGTTTTAATAGAAGACAAAAGTAAAGTTAAATTACGTTACCACACATAGAGCGAACGAAGCGAGCGATAAAAAGTTCGTTAGGTTTGATGATGGTACTGTCGAAGAGCTCCCGAGGCGAATGCATTTTTTGTTTGCTCAGCCATTTTATGATCTGGTCAAACGTCGACCTTTTAATGATATGGTCAGTTTTAGTTGACGATTTCATAAAATTTGACGATTTGATAGCTTTATCAGAATTTTTAATACAAGTTATTAAAAAACCCACTTATACAACAAGTCTTATTCGGGTGCGTTTTACCCAATTTAACCCAGTGGGTATTTTCGGGTCGGCCAGATCCAGACAACCCTGGATTGTAAAGAGTGGTTTTTAGAAAACCCCATTTGAATAAATCAGACATATCTTTAGGAGTAGGTACTTTAAAATTAATGATAAGTTTTCAAGTAAATGCTCTTGGACATTGAAGTAAGAGGTTGGGCGTTGGGCTGTGAAGTAAGATAGCCCAAATAATTACTGGTCGGGTCATTGATCTTCGCACAATGAGTTATGTGTTGTCCAGTGCAGGTTACTTTCCGAACTTAGTCAACGCCCTATACGTGAGAAAACAGTTTTATTCGTCTTTTTCATAGCTCGATGTTTGAAACCTTAGATTAAACAAAAATGTAGATATTGAGTTACATACAACAATCATAACAAAGAGTGGGGTAACGCTTGTTCTATTATATTCGTATGCATGACCTCGAATAATGTTTCGACACGTCATAGGTCCTATCCTTCACTGTAGTTGAGACAGGTGCAGAGACATGTCACAGCACATTTCGGCTTGTTGACGGTAAGTCTGTTGGCCGACTGTAAGCAAAACTCTGATCAGTCGTGATTGGAGCAGCCTTTTTTATACCCCGTTTTCAGAGCGCTAACACTACAACCTTTTAATTTTCATCTGAGTTTGAAACGGATGCTTTATCAGCTCTCACTTCGTCATGCTACTGGTGCAGAAGATACCACCACGATTAAAATGTCACGTCACATTATACATTAATTTTACTGCTTGAGAATAAAATGATGTAGGATTCGTTAACTGCGGCCTAACTGGTAACAACTCGGGGAAACTACTGTATGAAGAGTTCAAATACTTCGCATTGGTCTTTTGAGAATAAAATGTTCAGTATAACGAGTAGAAGCCCTGGAAACGACTCGCAGGAGCAAAAAATGCGGAATGATCCTTCTATACAGGGTGTAACAAAATTGGTGTAGAAGGAGCAGTCTGCATTTCCTATTTCCAGCTAGATACATAAAACGTGGAAAATAGGAGACCAAGCACAGAAAGCTGTGTCTAGTCCAGTAAACAAAATTATGGGTACATCCAGAGCCCTTAATTTATTTAAACTGCAAACAAAATCTACCCACTTTGCGATTTCGATTTAAATTGTTAGTTTTGTGTATTTTTTTAATGTTACAAATCTAATACTAGATCTACAATACTCTGCTGAGCTATTCCTCATTTATGAGAAGCCGCGACTTCGTGTACTTAGAAAATAAAGGCCAAGTGCAAGTCAGACTTGCGCAAAGTAGTAATTTCAAGAAACAAAATAAATGTATATTTTAAGATTCCCAAGAACAAAATCACCGACTCAAAGTTATTTAGGTATTTACATAAGTGTAGGACCTCAGTTAGACTATAAAGGTTCTTTTTATTTTTCGCTTTTCAGTTTCTTTCTTTTTTCGTTGGTTTATTTTTTTGTTAAAATGTTTTTAATTTTTTTGTGGCTAAAATAAACTTATGGGTGCTAATTAACGCGCCACCTTTTTAAAAGCACTTTTGTTTTCTAAATTGAAAAAGAATTATCAAAATCGGACTACATTTCAATTTTTCTAATTTTGGGGTATACCCTTTCAAAAAAAAAATTAATTATCAAAATCGGACTACTCTGTAAAAAGTTATGCGTGGTCATACAAAAAAAAATATACGCGTCGACTTGTGAACCTCCTCCATTTTTTCGACGGTATACAGCATATCAGCCTGTCAGATGTCTTATTATACTTTAAAGTAATTAAGATTCGGATTAGCTGTAAGAAGCTCAGTTAGACTATACAGGTTCTTTTCATTTCTCGCTTTTCAGTTCCTTTCTTTTTTCGTCCGTTTAATTTTTTGTTAATTTTTTTGTGGTTAAAATATACTTCTGGGTATTATGGTCTAGATAAAATATACTTATGGTCTAGGACTGATTTTTGTGATGGTATCCACAAGATAATTCAATGTACGGTCCTGAAAGTACTAGAACCGCAAAATCGGAGGGCTTCCTCCTAAAACTCTATTACAAACAATTTTGCTGGCGACGGCAAACATTGTACAGTAACCTCACTCACCTCACTCTCTATAATCTCGTTCCCGTGAACCTCATGATAACAATTTTGTGTTTGCTTCTTTACGTGTTAAACAAAATTGACAACGATTAACACTTTAAAAATGATTTTATCCGCTCAAATAATAACAATTTTGCAACATTTTTTTGTTTGAAAAAAGTCGGTTGAAAGAGCTTTAAATTGGTAATCGAGGCTATGTTATGACCATTACCCAATTTAAGCAAAGTCGAGTAAAAGTCTTGTTAACAAAATCTCGTCATACAGGTATCTATTATATAGCTTGCATAAGTTGCCAAACCAAAGTTCCAAATTCGAATTATGAGAATATTATGGTCAATATCCAATTTTATATCAGCTTATATACGTCCCCACCGAGGGGCTCGAGCCTACCCTGAATCAGGGCGATTTAAGCAAAATCAAGTAAAAGTTTATGTTGTTAACAAAATCTCGACATACATGTATCTCTTAAATAATATGTCGTATAAGTTATAAAATCAAAGTTCCAAATTCGAATTATGAGAATATTATAGCCATTATCCAATTTAAGCAGAGTCAAGTAAAAGTCTATATTGTTAACAAAATCTAGTCATACAGGTATCTGTTATATAGTATGTCGTATAAGTTATTAAATCAAAGTTCCGAATTCAAATTAAGAGAATATTATGGCCATTATCCAATGTCAAGTAAAGTTTACAAAATCTCGTCATACAGGTATCTGCTATATAATATGTCGTATAAGTTATTAAATCAAAGTTCCGAATTCAAATTAAGAGAATATTATGGCCATTATCCAATGTCAAGTAAAGTTTACAAAATCTCGTCATACAGGTATCTGCTATATAATATGTCGTATAAGTTATTAAATCAAAGTTCCGAATTCAAATTAAGAGAATATTATGGCCATTATCCAATGTCAAGTAAAGTTTACAAAATCTAGTCATACAGGTATCTGTTATATAGTATGTCGTATAAGTTATCAAATCAAAGTTCCGAATTCAAATTAAGAGAATATTATGGCCATTATCCAATGTCAAGTAAAGTTTACAAAATCTCGTCATACAGGTATCTGTTATATAGTATGTCGTATAAGTTATCAAATCAAAGTTCCGAATTCAAATTAAGAGAATATTATGGCCATTATCCAATGTCAAGTAAAGTTTACAAAATCTCGTCATACAGGTATCTGCTATATAATATGTCGTATAAGTTATTAAATCAAAGTTCCGAATTCAAATTAAGAGAATATTATGGCCATTATCCAATGTCAAGTAAAGTTTACAAAATCTCGTCATACAGGTATCTGTTATATAGTATGTCGTATAAGTTATCAAATCAAAGTTCCGAATTCAAATTAAGAGAATATTATGGCCATTATCCAATGTCAAGTAAAGTTTACAAAATCTCGTCATACAGGTATCTGCTATATAATATGTCGTATAAGTTATTAAATCAAAGTTCCGAATTCAAATTAAGAGAATATTATGGCCATTATCCAATGTCAAGTAAAGTTTACAAAATCTCGTCATACAGGTATCTGCTATATAATATGTCGTATAAGTTATTAAATCAAAGTTCCGAATTCAAATTAAGAGAATATTATGGCCATTATCCAATGTCAAGTAAAGTTTACAAAATCTAGTCATACAGGTATCTGTTATATAGTATGTCGTATAAGTTATCAAATCAAAGTTCCGAATTCAAATTAAGAGAATATTATGGCCATTATCCAATGTCAAGTAAAGTTTACAAAATCTCGTCATACAGGTATCTGCTATATAATATGTCGTATAAGTTATTAAATCAAAGTTCCGAATTCAAATTAAGAGAATATTATGGCCATTATCCAATGTCAAGTAAAGTTTACAAAATCTCGTCATACAGGTATCTGCTATATAATATGTCGTATAAGTTATTAAATCAAAGTTCCAAATTCAAATTAAGAGAATATTATGGCCATTATCCAATGTCAAGTAAAGTTTACAAAATCTCGTCATACAGGTATCTGCTATATAATATGTCGTATAAGTTATTAAATCAAAGTTCCGAATTCAAATTAAGAGAATATTATGGCCATTATCCAATGTCAAGTAAAGTTTACAAAATCTCGTCATACAGGTATCTGCTATATAATATGTCGTATAAGTTATTAAATCAAAGTTCCAAATTCGAATTATTAGAATATTATGGCCATTATCCAATTTAAGCAGAGTCAAGTAAAAGTCTATGCTGTTGATAAAATCTCGTCATACAGGTATTTGATACATACCTGTGTCGTATAAGTTATCAAATCAAAGTTCCAAATTCGAGTTATGAGAGTTTTATGGCCATTATCCAATTTAAGCAGAGTCAAGTAAAAGTCTAGGTTGTAAACAAAATCTCGTCATACAGGTATCTGTTAGTAGATAGGTCGTGTAAGTTATCAAACCAAAGTTCCAAATTCGAATTATGAATATTGATTTATAGATTGGATGGACACTGTCAGGAGGCACTCAATGTTATTGTTTTAAGATTAGACTCCCAAAATAAGTTAGTAGATTTAAATGGATGAGCAAAACCAAGAAATAATTTATTTTTAGCGAAACATAAAAGGATCACAGGAGTTATTTTGTCCGATATTAGGTATCCAGTATTTAATTTACACTTAAGTGTTTCAAAAAAATCTCAAAACTCCTTTTTTTAAAATTTTTATTCTCAATTGGTAATCCCTTGGCATCATCCACCTGATGGTAATTGACGATGATGCCGCAAATAGGAGGGGGCTTACCAAGATTCCCCAACGCAATGGGGATCTGGCTATCTTATCTTCAGCCGGAACACATCAATGTTGTTAACACAGATTTTTGGCGGCAAGACTTAGATAAAATGGTGGTAGCTAGCCAGGCGGGCTTAGAAAATGCCCTAGCACCAACCAAACCGAGTCTTACAAGTTGACCCCGCCGGGAATCGAACCCGCGACCTCCTGGTGTGAAGCGAATGGACTAACCATTACGCCACGGAGGCGGTTAATTTAGCAGTTTTACAATTTTATTTTTTATTTACAATTGGTAACACTTGACAACATCTCACCTGGTGGTAAGTGAAGATATTTTGATTTGACGGGATTTGACGCTATTTAACGTGTAAGTTGTCGATAGAGCGCCAAGTACGAGTAAGTCCCTTCCCTAGTCCTCAATTTTCATCCACTCCACTTTTTTCGATTGAAACTTGCGCAAGCCAGTTGTTCCTACTTCGCTCTTCCCGTTATCCGAGAGGCATCCTCGTTTTACATAAACTTTTTACTTTTCACACAAGTACCTTTTTGTTTAAAATAAATATGGAGTATTGCTTTTCACAGAAAGTTGGAACTTTTCAGTGACTGGTAGAAAACACAGACAATTTTAACAGCCTCCGTGGCATAATGGTTAGGTCCATTAGCTTTACATCACGAGGTTGCGGTTTCGATTCCTGGCGGAGTTTAACTTTGTAAGACTCGGTTTGGTTGGTAGAAGGACAATTTCTAAGCCTGCCTGGCCAGCTACCACTGTCTTGCCGCCAAACATCAATTTTAACAGCAACCATGTGTTCCGGCTTGAAAATAAGATAGCCAGTTCCACGCTGCGTTGGGGAATCTTGGTAAGCCCGCGTACGTCTTTGGCATCATCGTCATTTACCATCGGATGAGTTGATGCCAAGGGCTTAACAATTGTAGATAAAAAAAAGACTAGTACCGCTGTTCTCAGGCAGGTACATACACAAAATGTGCTACTGTTTTGATTTTAACTTTTAATTACATTATTAAATGTTGATATCAATAGCTTAAGTATGTGAAAATTACTAAAAAAAACAAGGCACTACATACTCTAATGAAAAAGGTTTTTCTTTCTTTCTACGTCGCGCAACTCTCCTTCCTGGCATTCTCTAGGCCCAGACCAGGGGCGAGCCGTAATCGAACAGTAAGATATAGAACAGGATGGAGCAGAAGATAAAGCTTAAATTTGGAGCAGTCTTACGCTAAAAGCCCTTCAGCAACTGAGACGCGACGGACCGGAATCGGCTAGACCATGCGGTGAAGTAAACACAAGAAACTGGTCGAAATTTAGTGCAGTAGTGGAAAATAGACCAAAGAACTTAAGGTCCTTATTTATTACTAGTATTGTTTGTTTTTTGGGGATCCCCTTATTTTTTTTCCTTTTTAGGGTGCCTTACAAAAAAACAGGAACCCTTATAAGATCACTCGTGCGTCTGTCCATCCGTTTATCACAGCCAATTTTCTCCGAATCTACTGGATCAAATCAGGTGAAATTTGGTAGGAAGGTGTAATCCTATGACCCAAACACAGAAGTGTAAAGGAAATATTTTTTTTTTTTAATAAGGGTAATTTTCGGGGGACAAATTAGGAAATTAAAAAAAGTTTTGGAAACCTTACTGTGTATCAAATGAAAGGGCTCACTATCAGGATTTTAAATATTATTTATATTGTAAAATAAATAGTTTTAATTTTTTATTCATGAAAGAAGACGAAAATTGATCATCCCCCCCCCCAGATCTCGGAAACTACTGAGCTTAAAATATTGAAAAAAATACATAGTATAGTTCATTGCTTGTAGAACCTATAAGAATTCTATCAATTGAAAATAAAGTGGTAAACTCAATATAATACGTTTACTTACGGAACATAGTTCTAGTCTTAATAGAAAATAGTCTATCGGTGTTCTACAGGACTCATTTCGGACAGTGTGTCCTAGAGCTTCACGACCTCATTCCCCCTCTCCATTTCATCATCGGACGACCGGGCGCGGAGGGCGACTCCACCCCTTTGTCGTTGATGTTCCACCTTTACGAACGAAGCGTTTTGCTTTTTTTTTCATCATGCGAACGGCCAAGGGGTGGAATTCCCTTCCAGCGTCTGTATTCCCCGATTCGTATAATTTAGGAATCTTCAAGACGAGAGTGAATATGCACTATTTGAGCTTGCGTGTTACATACTGGGCTGCAACGCACTTACCATCAGGTGAGGTGCAGCCAAACACAAAAAAACTTTTAGTAAAAAAAAAAAAAAATGTATATCTCGCGTCTTACTGTGAGGATTTTAAATGTGATATTTTGTATTTGACTTTGGCCTTGTACGGAACCCTCTCCACGCGAATTCAACTCGCACTTGAACGGTTTTTATTTAATTTAAATTATTTGTTAGTGAATTGTACCTAAAATCATATATTTTGTGAAAATTGCAACCAGCTACCTATCACGGTTCAAAAGATACAGCCTTCTAAAAGTCAGACAGATGGACAGACGGTCGGATAGACAGCGTAGGCTTAGTAATAGGGTCCCTTTACCTGGTACGGAACCCTAATAAAATAGGCTATTATTCACAACATGTTTATTAAAGGACAAAACTATTCAACTTTAATACACAAATTTTGGTTTACCATATAATAAAAAAGGCCAAGTGCGAGTCCGACTCGCGCAAAGTAGGGTTTCGTAATCTTTTCAAAACATAAATGTATATTCAAAAAATAAAGCTCTCGAGTGGCGACCGCACACCGGTAAACGTAGCGTAGGCAGGCCTCCCACTCGATGGACCGATGACCTGGTGAAGGTCGTGGGAAGCCGCTGGATGCGGGTAGCGTAGAACCGGTCGTCGTGGAAATCCTTGGGGGAGGCCTATGTTCAGCAGTGGACGTCCCTCAGCTGATATGATGATGATGAATTTTATATTAAAAAAAAACCAAAATAAATTATTGGCAGTTGGTAATAGAACATTATGTATGGAAAACATATGAACTTTTGACAAATCCAATCAATCTTAAGTTGGTCGACTCATACTCCCAAACCACAGTATATATACAAACCACAGTATATATACGAATATATACTGTGGTTTGGGACTATGAGTCGACCAACTGAAGATTGATTGGATTTGTCAAAAGTTCATATGTTTTCCATACATAATGTTCTATTACCAACTGCCAATAATTTTTTTTTTTTTTTTTTTAATATAAATTTCATCATCATCATATATTACTCGTGTATTATGCCTAAAATAAGAAAGCCTACTTAGGCGTGATAGTTTTCATTTTAAATCGATTATGTGTCCACTATTTTTTTTTCAGATGTATTGAAACAGCGGTTTAGCTGGTAGGGGGCAGGCGGAGGGGGACACTTAACTGTAACAAAAAAAAACGCTTTAAAGCTTAATGATTCGGACCCCTGAATCGAAAAATGCTTTTTAGCAAACCCTCAAAAATTTTAAAAGATTTATGCAACGGTACCCCACATGATAATGAAAAAATTCACCCCCTATTTACGTCTAGGGGAGGTACCCTGAAAACATATTTCAAAGTTTTATTATACCACTTTGTTGCCTTAATTGCTATATGTATACCCATGTTAAATAACAGCTTCCTAGTACTAATAGTCTTTGAGCTATGCCGCGGACAGACGGACAGACAGACATGGAGAAACTATAAGGGTTCCTTGTTGAGTACGGAACCCTAATTTTTTGTAGTAAACTGATAACGAATGCTCGGAGGTTATAATGAGTATATCAAAATTGTGATGGAACAACAAAATTGCGGGAAATGTGAATTTAAATGATAAACAGAAGAATAGAAGTAAAATCATTTTAATTATACCGTATTCTTCTCTGTAAACCCATTCATTTGATACCCATATCATAGGGGTGCATAAAACAATAACTGATCCGCCATCTTGGGTGCGCCGCCATGTTGGATTTAGAATGACGTTACACATTTAAACATGCATTGTCATCCAAACTGAACGTGTATACAAAATGTCAGCTCATTCGGTTGAAGATATCAGCTTCAAAATTGAACAAACACACATACATTGCAAGTTAAATAAAAGCTTGTAAAAAGCCAAAATGGAGTTTCGGACTTGGCAACGAAAGGATATCGCAGCAAGCTATAGCGCCGCGCTACAAAACCGCACAATTAAATTAAACCAGCAGAAAATATATTTTAAATACCACAGGACTTAGGTGCCCTGACAATAAAGAGTTGTAATACTCATTCTATTTTAATGCCACCCCATCTTGTAGACCCTTGGCATCATCTCATTGATGTTTGGCAGCAAAACTTAGGCTTAGAAAATGCCCTACCACCAACCCTACCGAGTCTTACAAAGCCTGCCTGAATCAACCACGGGACCTCCTGGTGTGAATAAAGCGAGTGGACCAACAACTAGCCTTTTTATACGCTTTATATTAGACATCTTACTTAATTTTTGCTGTTGTTTGTTTGGTGGCATTAGAATATAATGAGCATTACAACACTTTATTGTAACGGAATCTTTGAAAGTGTTTTTTTTACCCATTTAAAGACGTCGGAATAAATCGAAAATACACGTATTAAGAATCGATGAAAATGCAAATTAGAAATATCGGCCAAGTGCGAGTCGAACTAACTCAATAACTCCACACCTCTCCATACAAATACATAGTATAATATCAATGATACTCGTACATATTCACATTACAAACAAAAGACATAAACGCGAGCGACAAAAATTTGCTTTTTTTGTCATTCAGTTCGGATTCCTTAGCACGAGTACGGCTCTCATTTGGCCGATTTTTTTATTTTTTATTTCAGTATTTGTACTATACCTAATCACACCAAGTTTTACGCTTGTGTGTATTACCGTTTTCACGATAGAGCTAAATAAAAAAACACTAATAAAGACCTTTAACAAACACGTTTTTTTGTATGGTTAGTCCCATTATTTTTTAACTTTTTCAAATTTTTAGTATTTGTTATAGCGGTAACAGAAATACACATTCTGTGTATATTTCAACTGTCTAATTATAACGGTTCATGAAATACAGCTCGCTGACGGATGGACAGACGGACAGACAGCGGAGGCTTAGTGTACGAAACCCTAAAAATTAAATAAATGAAAAATCCCTTTAAATTACCACACCTGTACCTATGTATGTATCTATTTATCGGAATCTTTGAACTTATTCAACCACCTCCGTGGTGTAATGATTAAGTCCATTAGCTTCACTTTAGGAGGTCGCGGGTTCGATTCTGAGCGGAGTCTTACTTTGAAAGACTCGGTTTGGTTGGTGGAAGGGCATTAACTAAACTCGCCTGACTAGCTACCACCACCTTAGTCTTGTCGCCAAGCATCAATAATAACAGCAATAACAGAAAATCTTGGTGAGCCCGCTTCCATCTTCAGCATTATCATCACTTACCATCAGGTGAGGTGATGTCAAGGGCTTACCAATGTGGATAAAAAAAAAATTCAAGTGGTCGGATTAAATCAAAAATTTGCACACGTATTAGGAAACAACAAAAAAAAAACCAGTAAAGTGCGTGTCAGAACCGCGCACACAGGGTTCTGTACCATTATACTAGATGGCGCTAATTTCGTCACGTTAAAAAAACACTTTTTTTGTATGGATACTTTCACTTTTTCTAATTTTTAGTATTTGTTGTTATGCGGAAATACAGAAATACATCATCTGTGAAAATTTCAAATGTTCATGAAATACAGCCTGGTGACAGACGAACAGATGGACAGACAGACAGACAGACTGACAGACGGACTCACAGCGGAGTCTTAGTAATAGGGTCCCGTTTTTACCCTTTGGGTACGGAGCCCTAAAAATAATTTACACGGTTTGCAATTAAAGCGTATTTTTTAAGTTTTTTAAACTGTCGTTAAAAAGAGAAATAAAAAAGCCCAGTTTTCAACCGACTTCCAAAAAGGAGGAGGTTCTCAATTCGACTGTGTCTTTTTTTATGTGTGTTACCTCAGAACTTTTGACTGGGTGAACCGATTTTGATGATTCTTTTTTTATTTGTAAGCTAGTGCTTCCCGTGTAGTCCCATATAAATTTTATAAAAATCTGTGTAGTGCGTTTTTAGAAAATTAACAAAAACCAAAAATATTAATGCGAAAATGCACTAAGTTGTTGCGATGGAAGTTGGTTTTTTAACGTGCGTTAGCGTTTTTCTAAATTAACAACAACATAAGCACCAGGTGAGATGTTGTCAAGGGTTTACCAAATGTGAATTAAAAAAAAAAGTTTAAAAGTGGTTAGTTTAATTAATTCCTGATGGTCTTCATTTAACCAACAGATGATAAAGAGACAAGAACGTAATTGGAGGTCCCTCGTAAACGGGAAATTTAAACTCGTTGGTTTACGGCTTAAGGGGAGGGATTGGGGTGATGCATTTGTTGGTCTGAGGAGCAATTAAATGGGGTCGGTTTGATTTGCACAGGATAAAGTCAAACCATTTTTTTTATTACACTCGCTACTGTAATTAAAAAAGCAGTCAAGTGAGACTCGGGGTCACACAAACAGGGTTTCACCAAAACTTTAACTACCAACAGAACAAGACCTTTCAGTACATACTTTGCTCTAGGTTAATAGGGGTCTACTTTGTATGGACTATAATTCATTTTTCCTGTGGGAACGGAAGGACATTATATTTTCTTATAGATTTTCCTGTAATCTATGCATTGAACCTTATATACTGTGTTTTTTTAAAGATTTTAAGCCCAGTAGCTTTGGAGATAATATAAGGGGGAATGGTCAGTTTTCGTCTATTTTCTTACATAATTTCATAACTATTTAACTTAAAAATATAAAAAAAATATATTTGAAATTCTCACAACAAATCCTTTTATTTGATATGTCACACAATATATTTTTAAAAAACTTTTATATAATTTTTTAATTTATCCCTTGAAAGTGACCCCAATGTTCAAAATTCATTTATTAACGTTACACTTTCGTCTTTGGGTTACCGACTTACCTATGTGTGTTAAATGTCAACTCAATCAGTTCAGTAGTTTCCGAGCAAAGTGGCTGCGACAGACGGACACACGAGTGATCCTATAATGGTTCCGTTTTTACCTCTTGAGGTAAACCATAAAAAGCTTAAAATGTTCTAAAGGTATTGTATCTAAACACCTTAAATTACTTACTATTATTTATGAAAACCGATTGCTTTAACGGTGAAGGAAAACATCATGAGGAAACCTGCACACGCCTGCGAAGAAACTCGAAGGTTGTGGGTGAAGTCGACCAACCCGCACTGGGCCCCCGTGGTCGACTAAGGCCCGATCGCCCCGAACTCAGGGTAGGCTCGAGCACCTCGGTGGGGACGTATATGAGCTGATATGATGATGATGATTGATGAAAAATTTGAGTGCGTTTGACCACACCTCACCTGATGGAAAGTGACGATAGAGTCCAGTACCATACACGCAAACTCAAATAATGCCTATTCACTCTCGCCTTGAACATCCCTAAATTTATTGTAATAGTCGGGAAACACAGATGCAGGCAAGCAGTTCCAAATTCTTAAAACTGTAACAAAGTAAAACTGCGAGCTATGAATAAAAAATAATTTTGTGAAACCAAAATTATGTTTCATCATCTCGAGCCTACCCTGAATTAGGGCGGTTGTGCTTTAGTCGACCACGCGGGCACCGTACGGGTTGGTCGACTTCACATCCAACCTTCGAGTTTCTTCGCAGGCGTGTGCAGGTTTCCTCACGATGTGTTCCTTCACCGTAAGAGCGTCGGATAAACGTACATAATATGAAACCGAAATTCGAAAACATATTGGTACGTGGCAGGATTCGAACCACGACCTTCAGGACAGGAGGTAGCGGCCCTAGCCGTTACGCCACCGGCGCTCTTATTATGTTTAAGTCAATGATACGTATAGGATTTCGACAACTTCGATGCCATTTTGTTTGTTCCGTCATTCCTTTTTTGAAATGTCATTTCTGGCCGGTTGTATGAAGTGTCCAGGGTGTGACCAAAGTTGGCGACCGCGCACCGGAAAAGTAGCGTAAGCACCCACGCGGTGGAACGACGACGTGGAAATCCTTGGGGGAGGCCTTTGTCCAGCTGTGGACGTTTTTCGGCTGATATGATGATCTATTGAAGTTTACGTCAAATTGAGACACAAAATACAAAAAAAAAACACGCCGAGCGCCATTCAAAAAGCTTTCGGGGTGTACAACGAGCATATAAGGCACTATACACAACAAGCGAAAAAAATTACATTTCTAAAAACAAATGAAGGAACAAACGAAATGTCGGCGAAATCCTTTAGATTGCCAAACTAAGCACCAATCTGTAACCATGTCGATGATGGGGGAGTGAGGTCAGAATCTAGAGACCGGCAGGGAGTGGCCGTACTGTGCGTACTGTATGGCCACTCCCTGCCACTCTCTAGATTCCGATCTTTATTTGGTAATCGATATACACAGGTTGTAACAAAATTGGTGTAGGACCCTTAGCTGGGGGTTCTACTCATCATAAAGATATAGATAAAGATATTTTTATTGCTGTAAATGTGGTAAATACAATAGATCTTACAAAACATAGTGGAGTTCAGCACATTTAGTCATTTTTATGACATAGAAAAAATAAAGGAAAAAAGTAAATATAAATGATGCCATTAATGTAAAAAATAAAATGAAAATGAAAATACTGAACAACTTTCTCCAAGGAAACCAATTTTCAAAAAAAATTGAACACTATACAAAAATTCACAAAATTCGTTTATAAGCTGACCGATTTGTATGAAGAGTTATTTTTTTTTGCGATTTCAGCAAAGTCATAGAACAAAAGTTGTTCAGTATAATGAGTAGAACGGGACAGTTAACGGGACCTACACCAATTTTATCACGCGCAACTTGATAAGCCCAATCACTATGAATAATGGCCGGTATGTATTCATAATGGCCGCATCAAATGGGAAAGAAATGTAATAAAAACGTCACATTTCCCGGTCAGTATCAATAATAACCGCCCCTGTCTTAGTTCAAGATCGAGGTGGTCAAGATGGGGTCTTTGACTGTTTTTTATTTATTAGATAAAAAAAAGTTTACAATAAATATGATAATATTAGTAGGTACAACAAAAACCTTTACAGGTTTATCCGTGCACTAGTTAATATCGTCGTTGCTGACACAATCCGTTTGGTGAAGTTAGATTAATACTTTTAAGCTATTGCATAGCTTTTATCGCGGGCTTTTAGCGCGGCGACCGAATCACGAAATTCGTAACGAAAATAAAACCTTACACCCCACGCTCGGCCGAGTTTTAAAAACTTACAGTGCCATCTATTAGCGATTTGCGGTACTAAAAGGACTTAGTCAATTTTGCTGGTATAACTTTCTTAGTGTTAATTTATTACATAAACATCCCGCGCCCCAAGGACTATATGGTACTGGTAAATACTGCATAAATAAAATATAAATAAATAATTATAATTGCATAAGTTGATAAAGAATGCTATGCAATAGCTTTACCGCGGCAGTCCCCGAGTGCCACACGTTTTTTTTCTTCTTTTTTTCACGTAATGGTGGTGAGGAGCGAAGCGACGGGCTTTTAGATGTGATATGACACACAACGCGCGAGTCGAGTGAGCGTTGACGAAGCGCCAGAACCAACTTCTCTCAAATTATTCATACCGCTCAGTCCAAGTGATAAGTTTGAGTCATTTCAAGTCTTGATTTATCAAATTGACCACGAGTATTGAGGCATTAATAATACAGACCGAAGAAAATATTAAATTTATCAATTTGACACAATTTTTTTGCCATTATTCATAATGACCGATCCGCATTAATCGTACCCGGTAAATTAAGTTGTCCGTGGGATATTATTTTATACAATGTAATTGATTTGTTTAAGAGATCCACTTTTTTGTGATTTAACCATAGGTTCCTTGATGATCAGAATCATCTGTATAAAACACTTGTTATTCGCATCTTATACTTATAGTATTGAAACAATAACATGTATTCTGTTCAGCTTTTTGCCTACAACGATAATAAGTTTATCGTTCCACTATTTCCACTTCAGTAGCC
This sequence comes from Coleophora flavipennella, assembly GCA_947284805.1. Lineage (NCBI taxonomy): Eukaryota > Metazoa > Arthropoda > Insecta > Lepidoptera > Coleophoridae > Coleophora > Coleophora flavipennella. The sequence continues at coordinate 7,822,296 of OX369295.1, forward strand.
CCTGAAAGCGGCCCTGGCCACTGACCGGGAGTGGACGTGGAACTGCAGCGGTCGTTATGTTGAGACATAGCTGTACTTTATTTAACCGTTTTTATAACTGCTTCAACTACAAAGCAAATAGCTTTCTAGTGGTGACAATAAACTTTAGTAGCTAAAGGGTACCTAGATTATACAGCCGTTGTAGACGTAAAATGATCAGACAATTAATCGCAGAAAGTGCCGTTTCTAGGGTCCCGTCACCAGTGCCGACGGGACCATATTACAAAGCCTACACCATTTGACCTTATTGTTGTGTTTTATGTCGGATATCCTAAAAAAAGAAAACTAAGGGAGATCCTCATACAAGATACATTTTTATAAGCGATAAGGCCGCCTTTGCACTGTACATATTTAAATTAAGTTTCTGTTATGCTTTTTCTGGTATGCAATAAAGGATATTATATATATACAGGGTGTAACATAAAGGTGTGGCTTGTACTCATCAAACTGAACCACTTTTGTTCTGCAACTTTACTGAAATCACGAATTTTTTTTTGGATTTTTCATACAAACCGTTGAATCAGCTGACCGATTTGTACAAAAAAAAAAGGGATTTCAGCAAAGTTGCAAAACAAAAGTGGTTCAGTTTGATGAGTAAAAGCCCACCTTAAAGTATCACCACACCTTTATGTTACAGCCTGTATATATATATATATATATATATATATATATATATATATATATATATTTAATCAAAATCACCAAATAATACAAATAACAATGTCAAAAATTTTAAGTCTGTTATATATCCACCCGAAGGCTTCGTTAGTCTGACGGGTCTCCCCTGGGCGTTCCCGACGGGAAGGTGCCCATCACGCTAGCAGCGTTGCCGCGCTGAATCGCAATAGCCAACCTCTGCGTCAGGAAGGCCCCGGAGCGAGGGTCACCCCCTGTTTGCCTGATACGACACCCAATTTCTCGAACGAATTTTCTTGCCTCCGATCCCCAGCATCCTGTGGCCTCAACTGCAAAGGGTACGAAAAGGTAAGCCGTCTTCAAAGGCGCATACTTATCATGTTTTAATTTTGCTGCGCGTTCAGCAGCAGAGCCAGCACTCCTAATCGTACTTTTCAGGTAGCTTGGGGCAAATGTACTGACGCACGTGGCGTCCCATAAAAGACACCTACCTCTCTGCCAGGGGACCAAAGTAAGACCGTCGGGCCTTTTCCCATCGGTGCGACTGAGACCTGGTGGTTCTCCCCGGCACGGAATGTTGGCTGAAATCAGTGCTCTGCGTATAATATCGTTCAGAGCGTGGTGCCGCGGAAATCTACCTGAGCATCTGGTGCAGCTCAACGCATGGTGGCCGTTGGCTTCCACCCTGGTGCCGCAAATGCATATGTGGGGTTCGCACACATTGCAGCCCAGACGGAGTGCCACAGCCACCCGCATCGAATCATTATCAAGAAGAGTGCCCAGGTGAGGCGATGGTAAAGCATGCAACCACGCCCCGGATTCAGCTGTAGACACTGCCTTCAGCCTGGCCAGGTCTGCCCCAGACGCACTATTAATGAGGTGAGTAAGTGTCCTTTTAGACCCGCTTTCGTCCCACGACCGTTGACTTTGTGGATTTTCCGGCACGTCAGCATTTAAATTTGCGGAGGACCAAATTGCCTCAGCATTCGACGCATAGGGGATAGTTAAACTGTCGCCATCTACGGATAGAATTTTTGCGACTAATTCAGAAACCCCATTGACAGATGCCAAGAACGCTGGGACACTAACGTCACGAGCGCGCCTTACGCCCAAGCCACCGTGTCGTACTGGCAGTGATGCCTGGGTCCACTGAGTTTCGCTGAGTTCCACATTCAAAATGGACTCCACCGTCCTCAAAAGCATGGAGTCAAAGGCAGTAATAGCATCTGGGTACAGCCAGGTGGGTGAAGTCCGTAATAGGTACGTGATTTTCGGCATGGCAAAGCACATCCTGAGCAATAGCAAAGCCACATGAGCCGAAAGTTCCCGCAATAGTGTATGGGTCGATGCAAGAAGACGCCCTCTTTTCGCCAAAGTTTCTGGAACTGCACCAGAGAAGATCGGCGTGCCCAGGAGATAGAAGGCGTCCTCGTTCAGCTCCTGCAGTCCAGGTATGATGGTTTCGAGGTTGGTAAAACTTGAGCGAGAAGCAGCGCTGCATGGGAAAAATTCGCATTTCTTCGTGTTTACCACCAGACCCAGATCTTTAAATCGTGAGAATAAAGTTTTGATATCCTGTTCCACTATTTCTGGCCTGCCCCCTATGGTCCCATCATCGAGGTACCAAATATTTAACGGTGACTTGAGCTCGGCGATGGCATTCTGGATGGCAAGGCTAAAAATGAGTGGGCCCAGTGGATCCCCTTGCTGAGCACCAACCTGCGACAGAATTAGATTCTCCTGATAATACAGGTTACTCGGGGAATGGTACGCTTGGTATAAGAAGGGGTACAGTGATGGAACTTTATCCTGAACTTCACTTAGAAGTAAGTCCCTCTCAAGGCTATTAAAGGCATTTCTGATATCAAGCTTCACAACCACACAGTCTGCGTTTGCCGGATCGAATGTAAACGTGCGAGTGGCATGGATTGCCGCCTCGCAGCCTGACCGAGTCCCAAACCCCAACTGGTGTGGCTGTAAGTGATTAGCCATCGAATCCCTCACAGCGGAACACCCCACTTTAGCCGTCAAACGACGAAAGGTGTTACCTATAGCAATAGGCCGAATTCCTCCATCCTTCTTTTTTAGAGCACAAAGTGATGCTCCGTACATATAAGGACACACCTCAGGATTCAGCTGGCCACTGAGCAGGAAGTTACACATCTGGGTCAGAGAGTTTAAGAGCCGTGGCCCATTATCACCTGCCGACCCCGACGTGAGCTCCTTGAGGTGCTCAGGGCGGATTCCATCCAGGCCCGAGGAGGACCCGTTATAAAAAGAGTTTATGGCTGAGACCACGTCTTCAGTCGTCACCATCAGGGGCGTGCAAGAACGACCAGGCGCTGGTGGAAAATGAAGTTGGCGAGACGGTGAAGGATGTTTCAACTGGAGAGAAGCCATGGTCTCATTGGAAAAGGGGGCAATGGAGTCGTCCGATGTTAATAAGCGAACCGCCCCTTTCAGGTCGCCCTCATGAACCTTTGCCTCGATAGTTCTTATGACTGAAGGTGCTTTTGGAAGAGGCGTTGATGCTGACATCATATTATCGAGGAGCAGTGAATCAACGTTTTTCTTTACCTTCGCGGTGAGATTACCCGGGGCTGTCTTATCAGGAACCTTTAAGGCTGAATAGGCAAAGCAAAGTAGTGCGGCCCAGTCCTCAGTACTGTTAGAATCTAAGCACCTGTTGATGACCGCAATCATTTTGCCTGCTGCCATGCTGCGAGCACCTTTAGGTATATGACGCAAAACAGGCACACGTTTCTTCAAAGTCGCTAGATCCTCGAGACGATTTGGAGGCAAGACAACAGGTGTCGGGGCTTGTGGCGCGACTGAACGAACCTGTCGACAATCCATGTCCCTGTGCATACGCCCAATATGAATCTTTAAACCATGTTGGCTGAAAAGGCGTGTTGAATCGGGGCAATGAGGGCATGTCGTATCAGGAGGAATAATATTCATTGTTACAAGATAAAATATATAACTACCTACTTAAATAAATCTACTACCGCCGGTAGGTATCAAAAATGATAATAACAATACAATTACTATGTCAACAAAAATAAACCAAAGAAATAACAAAGTCAATAAAATTTCAAAAAAAAAAAAAAACAAACAATTCAAAAAATGTCGGCAGCTTTAAATCAAAACAAAAATATGAATATAAAGGAATTCCGTAATTAAGAATAAGTCTAAAGCCGCCTAAAACAAATGTCAACAATTCGCAAATTTACTTCTGTAATAATTATAACGATGCGCTTTATTCCTTGACTTCCGCCGTGGCCGCCGTCGTCGTACGCCGTGACTCCAAACCGGTCCGAAGTCTCATCAGCCAATATTTCACAAAAATCAAATAGCTTCATATATGCGCGAAACGAAACGCCTTACTTGTGGGTACTTGCATTACGAACTCGGTTGGCATTATGACAGCTGCTTGAAGTTGCTCTCGCAATCAGACGTCATTAGTAGTGCGCAGGCGCAAACAGCTGATTGTCGTTGTGTGTTTTTGTTCAATGGAAGGTTGTTTTCGCTGTGTTATTAGCGATTTCAAATATCAACTGCCAAAAGTACTTCCATAGTCCATCATTAATTAAGGGTGAAATAGTTAATAAACGTGTGATACTTGCAAGTTTTTGTGGCGAAGAGGTTTTCTTTCTTCTTAGGATACAGGTTTTCAGCATCGGTAAGTAAATGCACCACTTTATTTTGACCACTATATATATATTATTTTCCAACGTTTTTTTTTTGCTTTAGCAGCGTTATAAAAGCAGTACATACTTACAAACATCAAATTTAGTGTGATTATAGTACCAGCTTTAAAGTAAAACAATAAATATTAAAAACAGGCCAATTGTGAATCGGACTCCCGCTAAGTATCCCGAAACGAAAAATATTTTTTTTTGGTTGGTAAATACGAGTACATAACACAGACTCCTATAATAATGCGTGGTGAGAAGGAACCCTAGATGCGTATTCCCGACTCGAACTTGGCTGGTTTTTACACCACTGCCCACACAAAAGAAGTGTATTGTTTTCAGGTCTAATGAATTTAAACATGTATGTATGTTTCTTTATTCCACGATATCTTCTTAAGAGCAAGACAACTGGTTGTGTAACGGGAATAAATCTTCTTCTATCACAACTGGTTGCCATGAAAGATTAAAAAATCCTAATAGACAACTGGTTGTGAAACAAAGTTGCGATGGCGGCCGAAAGGAATGGATTCTAGAGTGCGAGATATAGTTTCGTTAGATTTGTCTTGATCCCGTGAGTGACGTAGGATACATTTTTACCCGACTACAGGAAAAAACGAGGGGTAATGTTTTAATGCAGCCGTGTTTTTATTATTTTTTTAATTTAAAGCTATTCTGTTTCCATTCAATACGTACTGTAGCGAAACCATAGCAGGTATTGTAACTAATTTTAATTCATTTTCGCTACATTTATGGATTTAGGGCCTAAAATAAATATATGATTAAGAAAAGAGATTTTTTTGGGGTAAATCTGAAAAATATTTTAAAATAAATAAATCGTTAAAAAAGGCTATAAAAGGTAATGTACGGATCTAAGAATAAATCTACAACATAAAATTTATCTTAAGTAAAATAGTTAGGCTAAATAAGAATAAATTAAAAACTTACTTAATATAGATTTGGTAGAGGTCCGGATAAACAACGATCGTCGCTATAATCCGGATAAAATTACCTACTAAATAAAGTCCACAACTTAAAAATAACTAGCGTTAGACGGAAATACCCCGAGGCAGTCTACACCCTACTTAAAACTTGCGGATGAAAAGTAACCTCGGGGCACCCTAAACAGTTCTTGTTAAATTTAAAAGGGTCTTACTCTGTACTATGACAACACCGGTCGGCGAAGGTAGGTACTGGCGATAAGAATGTGCGGATAACAAAATGTATGACACCCTTTAAAGGCGACTGGGACAGGATGGTGTCTGGAAGCACACGGAGGTCCAGAAAGGGAAGCAGTCTGCCCGGTTGCGGTGCTCAACGACCAGTCTCCGACCGGCGGCGACAAGGTGGCAGTAGTCTTAGCAGCAGAGAATTACGGTGCTTAATGCCCTCTGGCAAATATCGCGGGCACTGTTCGCACATTTACATTTAAATTTTCAATAACAATAAATAACGATTTAAACGATAATTTGGCAAAAATATAAAAATCATCAAATTACACCACCGACCATCAGTACTTTTTTCATCTCCGTCAAAATGACTGATTCTGACTATGATTCTAAAAATATCGGTCTAACAGGAAATCGAACCAAACAGTTTTTATTTTGTGACGAAAAAGGAGTTTTCGTCACAGTACGTACTCCCTCTATTCTGTAATATCCTTGCGATATTAACTATATTTATCTCGGCACCCGTAGCCTATATAAGCGCTTATGAAGACAGACAGTGAGTATCATCATAATCATATCAGCCGAAGAGCGTCCACTGCTGCACATAGGCCTCCCCCAACGACCGGTTCTACTCACTATATCTGTACAATAATTTAACCACCTCCGCAGCGTAATGGTTAAGGCCTCTAGCTTCACATGAGGAGGTTCATGGTTTCAATTTGATTTTCAGCGGAGTCTGACTTTGTAAGATTCGGTTATGTGGAAGGATATTTTCTAAGTCCATCTGGCTAACTACCACCATCTTATCATGTTAAAAGCATTGATGTGTTACGGCTTGAAGATAAGATAGCCAGTTCACTATTGCGTTGTGGAATCTTGGTAAGCCCGTTTCCATCATCAGCATCAACGTCACTTACCATCAGGTGAGATGATGCCAAGGGCTTACCAATTGTGTGTAAAAATCGTTAAGGGTCCCAAGGAAGCTCGAGTTTTCATAAAAACGTAGTTTCGGCTTAATACAAAAACTACATGCCGGATTGAATTCAAACTATGCGAATATGTTCAGAAGACACACATAGATGTTTGTAATTAGTTTTCGATGTACTAATATAAAACGGAATAAAATAAGAGAAGGTTTAAACTTTCAGTACAAAACTAATTTTAAGCCTTCATTTAGTTATGTTTCAATTTACTACGATGAAAACTAATTACAAACATCGATATGTGTCTACTCAATATATTCGCAAAGTTTGGATTCAATCCGGCATGTAGTTTTTGAATTAAAGCGGAACTACGTTTGTATGGAAACTCGAGCATCCTGATGTGGACCCTTAGGGAATTGTGCATACTACTCGTAGTTACAATAAATATTAATAAAAAAATTAAAGAACCCCCGACACCCCTTTTTTATCAACCGACTTCAAAAAGGATGAGGTTCTCAAGTTGACTGTATGTTTTTTTTTTGTATGTTTGTTACATGTTATCTCCGCGAATGTTAACCGATTTTCAAAATTCTTTTTTTATTCGAAAGAGTACACTCTCGACACCCATTGTCACCAAGTCAGAATCTGATGATAGGATCCCAGGGAAATCGAGGACAACCCTAAAATTTTATAGGCACGTTTTAGGTGTTTCATGTATTTTCAAAAATTATTCAAGTATTTGCGTCTGGTAATCATCATCTCATGTTGGTGAGCTGATGAAGGAAGGTACAACTCCTTAATGGTTCGGAGTTGGTAGATAATTCTTTAAATATTTTACGTAGGTACGCATAGACCGATAGTTGTATTCTTTCAGAATATTCAGATTAGCTGATTATAGAAGATTTAACTCCTTAACTATCATGCTGTTGAAATAATGACGGAAGCCAAAGGAATCTGTATCTGTTAATGAAACACATGCTTTATGATTTGATGGTTCCTATTGTCGAGTGGGTGATTAAGTTTAACGTTGTTAGATAGATAGCATTATCACTAAAAATAAAGAAAACAAAAATAAAATATCGAATGTGGACGGCTCTCGTAGCTGCAGAAAGGAGAATCTGTTAAACTTTGAATACAAAGTAGCGAGGGAAAGGTAGAACTACTTGTGTAACTTAAACTCTTTCGTGTTCTAAGTTGCAGTAGCTTGTTGTTGACGGGTTAAGTTATTGAAAATGTTCAAAATGCAGCTAGCTTGTATTCTATTGAAGCCGTTTTCACCTCTTGTGTGTATCGGTTTTATATTCCTTCCTATTTAATTGAGATGATATTTAAAAATAGTTTGAGATGTTCGAATCCAATTACAAAGTTACTTTACTATACAACTGATTTTAAGTACAGTCATCACATCAGCTCATTTACGTCCCCACCGATGGGCTAGAGCCTAACCTGAATTAGGGCGATCGGTCCTTAGTCTACCACGCGGGCCCAGTGCGGGTTGGTCGACTTCACACACAACCTTCGAGTTTCTTCGCAGGCGTATGCAGGTTTCCTCACGATGTTTTCCTTCACCGTATAAGAGCGTCGGATAAACGTACATATCAAATCGAAATTCGAAAACACATTGGTACGTGGCAGGATCGAACCACGACCTCCCGGAGAGGAGGTACGGTCACGGTACAGTCACGGAATTTAAATGTTTAGCATCGGCAAAATTAAAGAGACTTGACTCTACAAGTCTCTTAATTTTAACGGGTTATGAAATTAGTTTTCCCTGTTTCATCCACTTTCTGTAGCATAGTTAAAAAGTTTAAATATCGATGTAATTTCTTCTTGGTTATACGTCATTAGTCGTACGATCTCGGAAATGTAGGTAAGTATTTATAACACGGCAAAATTTAAGTTTCGTGAATCTGCTAAAAAAATAATTCCGTGACTGTACCACTACTACCATTAAACTCCGTGCCCATAGGCAATGTTTTTCTTAGATACATATATATTTGAAATGCATAATAAACATTCAGTCCGCAAAATAACTACTTGAGCGGCAAGATTTCATGATTGAGCGGCAGAAAACACTGTAGGAAGAGTGTGGTACGGGGAGTTCTAAATGGAAGCGGGAGCGAGCGAAGCGAGCTCGGACTTGCGGAGCACCCCGACTCGGATCCGTTAGGTTCGGAGACTGTGCGGGGAGGCGAGCTAAGCTCGCCTCCCCGCACAGTCGTAGTGTTAGGTTTAACATGAGAACACAGAAGTAGGAGCCCCGAAGGGGCTCCGTCGACCACTCAACACTGTAGGAAGAGTGTAGTACGGGGATGTTTAAAATAATTACAGCCATCCAGAATGACATAAATTGCTGATTGATTTTGAAATGTTTGCTGACCATGAGTTGCTGACCAATTAGCTATTTCTGCTCACCGATTATATTTTTCTGCTCACAGAAATAACAATACTATGCTAACCATTTAATTGACACCCTTTTTCTTATCGATATATACCTACTTGTGTAACATTGTCACGGGTCATTTTTTTCAGACCTCTACCAGCTCTTTGTGACCCGGAGTAGCAGCATGACCGCAGCCAAACCCTCTTTTTCACATCACGTATTTCATAGACAGCCCCTTAATGCCCAATTAAAATACGCGCGCGGAAACGGGGTCTTACACTCGCCACATTCGTTAGACTACACACTGGTAAGATTAGATAAGATGGTGGTGCCAGGCCTCCGTCTCTCGGTCGAGCAGGCGAGGCCTACAGATGCCTACAGGCCGCGTTCCGCTCGTCAGGCGCTAGAACGCCGTACAGTCGCCGCCGCGATTCGCGCGCCGCCCGTGCACACAGTTATAACCACTAAGTCTAGTGCCTTAATACCCATGTTTCCGTATATTGTCTGATAGTGGAAAGGAGTAGGTGAATAAATGCGTAGGTATTTTCGTTTTATAAGGAAGTGCAATATCTGTTACGAAGTAACTAGTATCTCATCTGCGGTGGTGCTAGCCAGGCCTGCTTAGAAAATGCCTTACCACCAACCAAACCGAGTCAAGCAAATAAGACTTGGCCTCGGCGGGAATCGAACTCGCGATGTGGTGTGAAGCGAATGGAGTAACCGCTACAGAGGCAGTTAACATTGCCAATCTTGACTGAGAGGGCTTGTTCCCATAAAGGTTGCCCATCACTATATAACCTTGGTTTTGGTGAGCGAGGGGGGGAGGACGACGCTATATCATCAATCTATACAGGCTGTAACAAAATTTGGGTAGGACCCGTTAACTGGGGGTTCTACTCATCATGCTGAACAACTTTCCCCAAGAAACCTATTGTCAATTCTCAAAAAAAAAAATAGGACCCTCCATACTAAAATGCACTGGTCGATCAGCTAATCGATTTGTATGAAGAATAAAAAAAATGCGATTTCAGCAAAGTCGTAAAACAACAGTTGCTCAGTTTGATGAGTAGAAGCCCCAGTTAACGGGACCTACATCAATTTTGTTACACCCTGTATACAGGATGGAAAGTTGAGATAGGGCACACAGGCACACTACGACACAGAGCAGCTACATAAAACATTATATCCACAAGAAAACGCATTTAGGAGACTAATCCTTTCTTTTGCAGTATTTTACTTCTGCAATTACAGATTTCGGAAGAAATGTAGAGTCAGCAAAAAATGGCAAATTTACACAAAAACTTTTTTATGATGCCAATCGACTCCGTTTTTTATAAAGGTCAAAAGTGTATAAGTCATCGGAAAATAACAAGCATCGTAAGGTGATCAATATTCGAGGTAATTGATAAACCTTCTGAAAATCTTAAACGGCATCCCCTCTCGTATATCTACCAGATACGCTAGATTTCCAGGTTTATGATATAGCGTCCCCACTTACCTACCCTAGGGCATAACAGTGGGGGCCGCTATTCCTGCCAACACCATAAGGTAAAGACAAGGACCAGTTACGGTAGGTCTTGCCGCCAAGACGCTTGTCCTGGTACTCTGCAAGGCGAGTGCCTCGTGGAAGAGAACCACTACCTACTGTCCAGGTAGGTCCCGGAGCTGTAGGCGCGCTCACCTCCCTCTTAAAGGGCAGTTGAAATGTATGGTATCTACCACCTATTTATTTAGACCATTCCAATGAGCTCAATACGATGCCTCTGCTGTAAGTTGAGTATCCTGCCAAGGTTACCATGGTCTTGGAACATTATTACAGTTACAGGGCACCAAAATTGATCAGACCGGTATAAGTTGCCCACATCCCTTCATCACCTAGATAAGAGCTGATGATCTTCAAACGGCTAAACAGATCTTCAAAAATTATAGCTACGAACCACCTCGATACGTCAGCTTTCAACACCAGCACCAAAATCGGCCAATTCGTTTAAGAACAACGATGCCACAGACAGACACACAGATACACATATTGAACTTATAACACCCGTCTTTTTGCGTCGGGGGTTGAAAAAGAAAGAAAACAACAAATAAGAAGAAAAAGTTAAGTTAATACGTTTTTTCAGTTCAGTTTAATCATCAAGAGAAAGAGAGGGAAAAAGAGAGGGAGTAACAGCGAAGATAAACAGAAAGAGATACAGATAGGTTTCAGAGAAAGAAAGAGTAAAATCATAAGGAGGTACACAATTTCGTCACAGTATTACGATATGGCTTAGAGTAGCGCAACGCCTTTGATGTCGCACGATGCCGCCACGGCGTAGGTACTAGCAGTACTGGCCTGTAGCCAGCCTGGCAAACTCGCGGAGTTTGCCAGGCTGTGCTCCGCCGCCCACTGCCCCGCAAGTACCCTTAAATTGCTCTGCGTACTGTAATACAATACTGTAAGCCGCTATATTGTAATACTGTGATTTTGTAGAGAAAGCTGAAGCAATCCACTTCAAACCCGACTGCATCATAATTCATAAGCCTTAAATGTATTCTTTGTTACTCAGGAGATCAAGACGAATCTAATGAAACTTCCACTTTAAAATCCATCAAGCCTTCAAGGTTACAGGCTCAGCCAAAGTAACAGACACATACATACACCCACCCGAAAAATATAACCCTCCACAAGGAATAATAGGCAGTCGGTTAAAAACGGTAAGGTTCATTACAATAATTTGCGTCCCATGCATGGAAACAATTTCCTTTTTATTTTTTCCACCCCTTTTCCTAACACTTACGTTTGGTACTACACGCGTAGGCGCAACATACAAACGTTCACCACAAAAGAGGCGTCAGTTCCTACAGCTTACAGTTACAGCTTAAGAGGACTGTGAACCCACAGCGAAAATTGGACTTTTCATATAAACGGCGTTAATGATTTTCAATACTCAATAATTTATTGCTGTCATATACAGGGTACAGAAGATCTTAAGTGTACTTAGTTACATATTGTATGTATATGACACCCGGCTAGGGCACTGCAACTTTAGGTAAGTAAAGTCGACCTATAATATTGTGAAACATTTTTAAATTATGTAGTACTTACTTAATACTTAATCTAAATATATGTAACTCAAAGGTGACTGACTGACTGACATAGTGATACATCAACGCACAGCCCAAACCACTGGATGGATCGGGCTGAAATTTGGCATGCAGGTAGATGTTATGACGTAGGCATCCGCTAAGAAAGGATTTTGGGAAATTCCCACGGGAACCGCAAAAATCGGGATCTGCGCGGGCGAAGCTGCGGGCATCCACTAGTAAACAATAAAATGCATGCACAAGAATAAATTATCAAATTATTAATTATGCACCTCTTACATGTTATCTGATTTGGATTATATTTGGATGATAAAAGCTATGGTTATACGTTTCGTTTTTTAAATTACTTATTATAAATTAAAAAAAATGGTCGAAATTAGTTTTGTATGAAAACACATAAACGAAAATGAAATTAAACTTTTTCACTTTGTCGAAAAAACAAAAAACGTATAAGCCTAGCTTTTGTTGTGACTGACAACCTATGAAAAATTGCTCCAAATCGGTTAAGGCGAGGTATCGATTGGAAGAGTTGTCTCTGTCTTTTTTTTTGTGAAAAGCGTAAAGAAACTACACTTTTTCAATGGTTTTTCGTTTCAATCAAAAACTAAAATGAAAGTATAAAAATAATAACATTACTCAGTATCTTATCATAGCAAATATTGTTGTATATTTTTTTTAAATTTATACTTCAAAATATTAGTCATAACTAGAGTTGGAAGTAACGGTGTAGACCTATCTATGGGATTTTTTTCTATCGAGCCAAAACTGCTGAATCGTGTTTTAATAGCTTTTGACTTTAAGAAACATCATCAACAATAAGGGTATTTTTTTCAACCATGGGTTTTCTATCGTTTAGGAGTAATTGATGTCAAAAATAACGAAAATCTGTAATATTACCGCCTTTACATTTAGGAGGTGAAAATCGTTATCGCTGTTTGTATGAAAAGCCGCAGCTACACAATCCTCTTAACACGTCAACGAGGACGTAACAAAGATACACGTGCACACGCGGCGTTTACACTTTAGTTACACGAACGAACGTTCCGTCTTCACTGCACTGCGGAAGTAGTTTTCGTCAAAAGAATTGTCCACATAAAGCGTCAGTTGAATTGCTGGTGTTACGACTTGCGGCATACAGGGGTGGAAAAATTGCGCTTGATGTTATAAAGAGATACGAGTAAGATGAGATTATTATATCAGCTCACATACGTCCCCACCGAGGGGCTCGAGCCTACCCTGAATCAGGGCGATTAGGCCTTAGTCGACCACGCGGGCCTAGTGCGGGTTGGTCGACTTCACACACAACCTTCGAGTTTCTTCGCAGGCGTATGCAGGTTTCCTCACGATGTTTTCCTTCACCGTTAAAGCAATCGGTAAGTATGTACGTAAGTTTTTGAAAAACTCATTGGTACATTGGCCGTCCAGATTTGAACCCGGTACCTTTGGTTAGATAGACCGAGTCGTTACCGGTTGAGCCACCGACGCTAAGAAGATAAGATAAATATCCTTTATTTTCAAGTTGTTCAGTTTCATTGGTGGAAGCACCAGTTAAATTCGATAACACATTGGTACGTGGTAGGATTCCAACCAGGATAGAAGGTAGCGGCCTTAACCGTTACGCTACCGACGCAATCTGAGTTACTTTTTAGGTTTCTGAACCGGGACCATATTACCAAAGTATATATAAGGTCTAACAAAATAAGCTGAAACTATTTTAACTGGTGCTTCCACCAATGAAACTGAACAACTTTCCCCATGAAACCCATAGTCAAATCTCAAAAAAAAATTGAAATTCCCATACTAAGTTGGCTGATCAGCTGATCGAGTTAGTAGAGCGATGTTTTTTTGGGATTCGTCGATGGGTTCTATGGGGAAAGTTGTTCAGTTTCATGGGTAGAAGCACCAGTTAAAATAGTTTCAGCTAATTTTGTTACACCTTATATTATTAGTACTAACGTACTTACTAAGACTATACTGTCCGTCCGTCTATTTATTCGACCTTTAAAAGGCATACAGCATACATGAGTACCGATAGTTATCCAAATGTATACCATAAGTACCTATCATTATGCCTTGCGACCATGTCTATTACCCAGATGAAGAGGAAAAATAGCCCTATAGTTATCAAAATATATCATGAGTACCGATAGGTATCAAAATTTATATCTTATGTACCTATCATTATAGCTTGCGACCATGTCTATTACCCAGATGAAGAGGAAAAATAGCCCTATAGTTATCAAAATATATCATGAGTACCGATAGGTATCAAAATTTATATCTTATGTACCTATCATTATAGCTTGCGACCATGTCTATTACCCAGATGAAGAGGAAAATAAAGGGAAAAATAAAAATAATTATTTTATTAGTTAATAAATCAGATTAAAAAACTACTGAGTACCAAATTAATAGTCATCGTGTATAGAGACGGACATACTGTCTATCCTGATTTTATGCAAGCGAAGCCTCGGATAGCAGAGCAGTAAGTCCATAAAACCATTTCAATGCGTTCATTTCACTTCGTCAAAATATCTGCACGAATGCACTTTAAATAAACGTGACTCTATTTTAAACACAGTTGAGTGAGACAGACCAAATTTAAACTAGAATGTATACCCAAAGGTTATGAATGCGACCTAATTGAGTTGGCAGTTGATTGGGCAGTTAACTGCATCAAATATAAATTATGAAACATTGTTTACTACAGGGCCCTACTGAAATTTCAATAACCTTACTTATTTTCGTTTCCATCACGTTTTCAATTTTAAATTAATAAAAAATAAATATACAAAACCGTGACGGTGAAACTTAGACGTCACGCCTTATTTCAAACATTTTAAAAACAGAATCGTTTTTGACATAATATGACAACAACCTAACAATTGATTTAGTACTATGCTTCTCACCAAACACATTCAATTTCACTCATGGAGCGATTTTTTAAACTCTGTGGTTCTCACTATAAAACGAACGGAACTCTAAAATTACTGCTGTCATCTCGGGCAAATTCGGAAACGTTCGGTTAATTTCGCGGACGGCATCAACCGATCGACAGATAGCGCATTTTGCCGGATAAACTTTAAAAGCTTTTCAATACAATCAGGAAATGAAACGGCGCGCGAGTCCATTCGTTTGACGCGCCAAAGGGCATAAAAATCAGGTTTTATATTCTTCCGACATTATTTGTTTGATGGTATACGTTCCGTGCAAAGATTTACGTACTTGCGTTCAGCTTGGTAACGGAGTAGTGTAGGTTAAAGGGGAATTCCAGAAACGATATTATTAAACTTAGTTTATTTAGCAATATTAAGCGAATGGACGCATTCACGAATTGACGCGCCTCAATATTACTGTTTTAGTCCAAGGTGTAATTTTCTCTTAATACCCCTTATTTTTTGGTAAATTGAATGGATTTACTGTGAAACAGGAAAAGGCTTATTCTAGTCAGTTTTCGTAACTGCGTCCTTAAATGGTTAATTTATCTTATATTAAATTGTACTTTCGAATATTGTTTTCACATCTATCAGCACAATTGATTTAAAAGCAATCGATTCAGTATTTAAAGGAGAAATCACTGGATGGGGGGGGGGGGGGGGGAATGACAAAGTGAAGGGCTAAGAGGAGGATGTTTAATCTAATATTGTGAGAAATAGGAGGCAGCGTTAGGTTTGGGCAGATAGTGTTTTTCGACATCTGGAAAAACACTGTTCACCAAGAACACATTCAGTGCGTAGCTGCGGCAACCACGAATATTAAATGAACTAACGAATAATTGGTTAGCTGTACCACAGTATTACGATATGGCTTACAGTAGCGCAACACCTTTGATGTCGCACGATGCCGCCTAGGCATAGGTACTACTAGCTGTACTAGCCTGTAGCCAGCCTGGCAAACTCGCGGAGTTTGGCAGGCTGTGTCCCGCCGCCCGCTGCCCCGCAAGTACCCTTCCGTTGCTCTGCGTAAATATATTCGTTGCACTACTGTAAGCCACTATATTGTAATACTGTGGCTGTACCCTAGTATTTCAATTCTCTGGTCGTTTGTGTTATGTGGCAGTAACTGTGTTATACTGTATTTTATTTAATCGTATGGCTCGCTGTGTAGTCGTCACAAAACTACGTCTAAGTTCTTTTATTATTCTAAAACAGTATGACTACGATGAAAAGCAAAGAGAAGAAGTCCTTACCTATAAGTTATAGAGTTTATCAGAATTGAAAAGTGTCGGAACCATTGTTTCATGCATTTTTGACCTTGATCTGTGGGAGTATTAATTTTGCTTCATCATCATCATAATATCATATGAGCCGGAAGACGTCCTTTGTTGGACAAAGTTCTCCTCCAAGGATTTCCACAACGACCGGTCCTGCGCTACCCGCATCCCGCGGCTTCCTGCGACTATCACCAAGTCATTTCTGCATAATCTATTTAAAATATCGTAAGAATTGGCATTGTTAAAAAAAGGTGTGTTTAATTTTTTTTATCAAAATAAAGACTACTTTAAAAAAATAATTTGAATGTTTTTTTTTTATTTTAATCACAGGTTATGATTTTTAAAATGTAAAAAGTGATGACGTCACATGCCCAAATAGTATGTAAAACTAATTTCTATTGACGATTATAAAATGAATTTAATTATTTAGTGTAATTAAATCACTTTGTAATGAAATGGTTATTTCTCCAAATGTTTTTTTTTTATTTACATGCCTTATACAAACTTAAACTAAAACTGTTTAATGCCAAGTGGTAGTAAAAAAATTAACAAATCAATGCTTTCCTCTACGTTTTTCAGTTTCCACCCCTATACAGGGTCTTAAAAAAGGTATGCACTTATTTTACTGGAACATCCACTCATGAAACTGCACAACTTTCCCCAAGAAACCCATGGTCATTCGCAAAAAAATTTGGACATCCCATGCAAATCAATCAGCTGGCGGGCAAACTTTGTATGGTGTTGTATAGAACATTTTTTGCAAATTGTCCATGGCTTTCTAAGGGAAAGTTGTTCAGTTTCATGAGTACAAGCTCCAGTAAAAAAAAGTGCATACCTTTGTTAATACAATATTATTATAATAATAATAACTTTATGATGCTCTTCAATGTCTTAACAATAAACTATGAAATACAGGGTGCAAACACTTACTGCCTCGGTGTGTATAGGGTGTACTGCGAACAAGATGGCCGCCACGAAACTGGCGAACTCTGGCAGGAACATCGCGCACACCCTGCGAACAACAAGTAGGTCAGTCGTGGGGCGGTACGGTGACCATGCGTGGAAAGTTCCCTCAAAAGTGGTAATTTTTTTCATCATCATCATCATCTCATCATATGAAATTGTTTTCGTTAAATCTCCTTTTACATTAACTTTTAACCTTTTACTCGTATTACTAATTAACAAACACGCAGAAATTTATGTGTAGCGTAGGTGCTGAACGTATTTATAAAGCTTTGTTTATTAAAAGTAATTTAATTTCTAACAATTTACCATCCTCAACCAAAATTACTTTCTCTGAGTCATCATCGTCATCATCATATCAGCCGAAGAACGTCCACAGCTGGACAAAGGCCTTCCCCCAAGGATTTCCACGACGACCGGTCCTGCGCTGGCCGCATCCAGCGGCTTCCCTCGATCTTCACCAGGTCGTCGGTCCACCGCGTGGGAGGCCTGCCTACATTCATTTTTTTAATTATTAAAAATTTTAGTGCGTTTGACTACATCTCACCTGATGGAAAGTGACGATGCAGTTGAGAATGGTAAAGACATACTCAAATAATGCCTATTCACTCTCGCCTTCGTTTCTGGACAACCATCAGCGCGCGAGTCCGACTCGCACTTGGTCGGTTTTCTTATTACTAACGCTGTTATATTCTTCAAAAAGTGTTGCCGATAATGTATTTTCGACTGACTCGGTGGCTTAGTGGTTAGGTCTCTTAACTGCTGATCCGAGAGTTGTGGGTTCGATCCCCACCCAGGGCAAACATTTGTATGATGAGCAGATTTGTTTGCTCTGTGTCTGGGTGTTAAATATCTATATATGTATGTATTTAAACGTATATAAGTATGTATATCAGTCTCTGGTTCCCATAACACAGGGAATCCTACTTTGGGGCCAGATGACCATGTGTGATTTGTCCCAGAATATTTATTTATTTAAATATGTCTATTTCGTATCGTCCGGAAAACCGCAATTTCGACGGAACGCCTCCAGCTTATTGACGTAACTGTCAAAAGCTTAATCAAATCAGGTAAATCAAACACACGCTAATGGTGGGGGTAAAACGAAAACAAATTGGAGTTTGTTATTTTTGTCCTAATTTGTTTAGACAGGTGGCCACCCTCTGGGAACAGCTGTTGTGGCGGGGACACCCTAAAGTTCTCTTCATTTACTATCTATGTTTACATTGAACGTGCATAATGAGAGTTAAAGTAACGTGTTGTTGAAATCCTTCGGGAAGACCAACCTATTTTCAGCAGTGGAGGTCATTCGATGATAATTATGTTATGTATGTTGCAGCTAAATTATAAAATTACCTGTTTACAAACCAGCTGAAGCGTCGGTGGCTCAACCGGTAACGACTCGGTCTTCCTAACAAGAGGTGCCGGGTTCAAATCCGGACGGCCAATGTACACTGGCCAGCACATCAAGCTACACACTTTGGACTTTGTATCGTTCTTATGCCGAATGCATATGGATCAGAATCGCACTACGAATGTATAGCTTGATGTGATGGCGTCTGTTCCAATGAGTTTGTGAAGGAAAACATCGTGAGGAAACCTGCACACACCTGCGAAGAAACTCGAAGGTTGTGTGTGAAGTCGACCAACCCGCACTAAGTCCGCGTGGTCGACTAAGGCTCGATCGCCCTAATTCAGGGTAGGCTCGAGCCCCTCGGTGGGGACGTATATAAGCTGATATGATGACAAACCAGCTAGCCGCTTTGTAAACTACTGAGTAAAAAAACTTCAAATAAAACTGAATCGCATGGATGGACAACCGGTTAGGTTAGTTTAGCGTGTCTGGTGTCGTATCCTTACTTAATATAATAAACGCGAAAGTTTGTATGTATGTATGGATGTTTGTTACCCTTTCACGCCTCAACAGATAAACAGACCTGGATGAAATTTTGTAGGTCGACAGATTAGGACCTGGATTAACATATAGGCTACTTTTTTCCATGCTCGCGAGCCACTACTGCGCACCCTCAGAGACAGTCATAAGAACTGCGATGGCTGACTCTCGCGTTATACTCGTGACCGGGTGCTGTCCGTGTGAACTGACCTACTCTTGTTAAAGGCATTTAATGATTTTTATGTGTATAACTTTTCGTGTCATATTGTTTTCATGTTCTAATGACATAATCTGGTTTACATCAAGGATTTGACGTTATTAACTAATTATTTTTTATTTCTTGATTCTTCACAAATATTTTATGACATGAAATTTACATATGAAAGAGTGTAATTTTCACCTATTTATGAATAAATATATTTAATAAAATTGAATTGAAAAAAAAATAGGTTCACGCGAGCGAAGCCGCTGGCAACAGCTAGATAATGATATTACGCACGTAGTAGCGTAGCAGAGTGGCTACGTGGCGGTGGCGCCGTAGTGCGTAGCACAAAGAGACGTATCCTGTTACCTCGCAAACACGTCCCTAATGGTACCTAGGAACTATACAGGGCGTAACAAATTTGGTTTAGGTCCCGTTAACTGGGGCTTCTACTCATCATACTGAACAACTTTTGTTCTACGACTTTACTGAAAACGCAAATTTTTTTTTACTCTTCATACAAATCGATCAGCTGATTGATCGATTTTGTGCATTTAAGTATGGAGGGTCCAATTTTTTTTTGAGGATTGACTATGGGTTCCTTGAAGAAAGTTGTTCACTATGACGACTATAACCCCCAGTTAACGGGGCCTACACCAATTTTGTTACACTCTGTATATCGAATTAGTTTTTGCCTGCAGCTTCGTCCGTGTGGATTTCGTTTTTGTCCGCGACTTCGGTTCTACTTTGTACCCTATCCCGTGGGTATTCCGATAAATACGGCCTTATTCCTTGTCTGCATCATATAACGAGAACCCCTGACCACACCCAGGGCACTTCGTACAACGGGCTAGAAATGACATTTCAAAAAACGAATGACGGAAAAAACAAATGGCGGCGAAATCTTGTACGTTCGACAATCACACTGTAACCATTCTGTATATTGATATATATTTATATATTGATGGGTGACGAGAGGGTGAGGTCGCAATTTAGGGAGCGGCAGGGAGTGTCCATAGTGTATTTACTAATATGTATACTTTGCCCTAAGAGAGATTTCAATTTTTTAGGTCCTAGTTACATTTGCAGTTGGTATGTAACATTTTGAAAAATCCAAGTGCACAACTTAAGTTGGTCGACTATTAATTACTATTAAACTAAAAAAGCCTACTAAGCCTTCTCCAACTAATTATAATATTTTTCAGATTTTCTGAAATAAACGTTTTTTTTGTCCTCAATAGATAAGCCTTTGGCATCATCTCACCTGATGATAAGTGACGATGATGCCGAAGATGGAAGCGGGCTTACCAAGATTCCCCAACGCAATGGGGATCTTATCTTTAAGCCGGAACATATCAGTGCCGTTAACGCAGATCTTTGGCGGAAAGCCTTAGATAAGATGGTGGTAGCTAGCCAGGCGGGCTATGAGAATGCCCTACTACCCATCAAACTGAGTCTTACAAAGTTGACCCCGCCGGGAATCGAACTCGCGACCTCCTGGTGTGAATCGAATGAACTAACAATTACGCCACGGAGGCGGTTAAGCTGTAAGGGGGTGGGGGACACGTATTTTTAACAAAAATCACGACTTGAAATTAAATATTTCGTAAACACTAAAAACGAAGCGTAGGCAGGCCTCCCACGCGTGGAAATCCTTTGTCCAGCAGTGGATGTTTTTCGGCTGATATGATGATGATTATGATGATTTCGTAAACGAACAATTTATCGAAAAATTTTATTTGCAAAGCTTCAATAGTTTTAAAATACCTATTCAACCATGCCCTACAAGAGCGGGTATGTTAAAAAAAATAAAAACGCCCCCATTAAGGGGACGTACACTTAATTTATTTTTTTACAGAGTTTTTAGGCGTTATCTACAGCTGTGTGTAACCATAAGATATTGCGAAGCTTCCCAAACGTTTCCCAGCCGAGTTGGATCCGACGATCGATCACTTTTTTTTTTTTCACATTTGGTAAGCTCTTGGCATCATCATCTTTCTTGAAGTTGGACCTACCTAACTTGACTGTTTGTTCCAGGTACACATATTCGGCAACAACTTCGAGCGTAGAGCCTCCAACCTTCAGAGGAGTAGGTGCGACACGGACGTATGTCATAATTTTAAAGTGAAACTTTTATTACATCGTCTCAAATTTTTTCGTCTGTGTGTTGCATGTCGCGTGACGGTCGCTTTCGTCTGTCGGTATGATCGTTTCGTCCTCTGTACCATAGCGAGAGCAGCCATAATCGTTTCGTCCTCTGTAAAGTTTCACTTTTACCGTGGTTTCATAAAACCACTTACTTTTTTCGTCTTGTCCATGTTCATTCTAAGACCGACTTGTTGAGAGGCTCTACTAAAGATTCCGTTACAAACATACAGGTGAAGCTAATAAAAGCGTGTTAAAAAAGAAACGAAGTTCCTCATTTCTATTGCTACTTGAAATGTTGACCTAAAAAGAACTGAAAGAGAAAACGGGAAGAAACCGTACCTCGATGGTAGTTAACTTAGTGGTTTTAGAAAGTATTTTTTTTAAATTTATATTTTTCAGGTAATTCTCTGAACAATATAGGATCTCAAATGTTATTCATTAAATTTAACAACTCTTGGGTTAGGGCCAGACCGTATATGGATTGCCCGACAAAGAAGAATGGCGAAATTACATACATTTCGGGTATTCTAATTATGCTTATCCAAGGGATATGAAAATGCTTGCATTTAGGTTCTATTAGATAGACTGAGAAAAAAGTGATCACAGTATATTATTTCTATAACTTGGGGTTAAAGAGATATCAAGTAATCACTCATTTTGGTATATACATATTTACACTAATTCCACAGAAATTGAATAAAACTACACGAATTTCTGTGGAATTAGTGTAAATACATACAAAACAAGTGATATAATATTCCACCAAGAACCTACAATCAAAAGTATCAACTATATCAGATAATGGTTTATAGGTAAAAATATTTTTCTTATTTGGACTACATATGATTAAAACACAAGTGCAGTGACAATAGAACTTAGCATAGATAGACTATAAAGTATTCCCGTGTTAGTCTCTGACTATAAAAATTATCATCTTGAATAGTTTTTAATCATTAGTAACATTAAGTATACCAATATTTATTTAATTACTCCCAACAGCTAGGTAAAAAGAAAAAAATCCCGAAAATACTTGTTGTCAGAAAAACTGGCATAAGTCTGCAATCCGTGGCAGTCTAATTAGGTGGGTACTAACTTTGCCATAATTCTTCTTCACTTTATTTTGTACTCTCTTTTTTTAAAGTTTACTCGATTAAAATGAATTTGCCGTATGGTATATCTGGTTTCATATTTATTTTGTTACTCCCAACAGCTAGGTAAAGAGAAAAAAATCCGGAAATACTAATTATTTGTCAGAAAAACTGGCATAAGTCTGCCATCCGTGGCAGTCTAATTAGGCGGGTACTAACGTTGCCATTCTTCTTCACTTTATTTTCTACTCTCTTTTTATAAAGTTTACTCGATTGAAATGAATTTGCCGTATGGTATATCTGGTTTCATATTTATTTTGTTACTCCCAACAGCTAGGTAAAGAGAAAAAATTCCGGAAATACTAATTATTTGTCAGAAAAACTGGCATAAGTCTGCCATCCGTGGCAGTCTAATTAGGTGGGTACTCACTTTGCCATTCTTCTTCACTTTATTTTCTACTCTCATTTTTTAAAGTTTACTCGATTGAAATGAATTTTATCTACACTCATGTCGTAAATCCTTCATTTACTTATCAGAAACGCTAAGCAAATGATATACCTTTCGATGGAGCCGTGACTAAGGATCCATACAAATTTCATTTCGTTATCGCAAAGTTGTAACAAAATGAAGTTTTTTTTTTAATTTTTACGCAGATGCTTGCTATTTGAGCACACTAGCGTGTTTCGGAACGCAACCTTGGCGGCGCGCATGCGCGGTGCGATATTACTGCAAATTTATTTTCGCGCCATTAACGTTTGTATTTTTCCTTATGCAGTTTGTATAATATGTAATTCGTTATTCGTTGTAATAAGTAAGTCGTTATTACAAGTTTTTTTACTAAAAACCCAGTAAAATGTCTGAAACTGATAGTGATATATACGAAAATTTGACACCCCCGGATATTCTTGAAACAGCAACTAAAATTGAATATAAATATCCCATCTACATCTACTATAAATGCTCGAGAAGGATCAGTTCCATCCGCAAATATAACCTTTAATAATTGTACCATACAAAATGTCAATAATTATTACAATAAACAATGATTACTTTATTTTGTCTTTAATTTAAATTTGTTGTATGAGTGTAGATAAACTATTGTATGCAACTGTACATAATTTGTATTTAACACTCGTGTATACTTTTATATACAAACCACACTCGTGTTAAATACCCCTCATTATGCAACAGTTGCATAAATAGCTATTCCGTATGGTATAGTTCTGGTTTCATATTTATTTAATTACTCCCAACAGCTAGAGAAATAGAATAAAACCCGAATATGCTAATTATTTGCCATCAGAAAAACTGGCATAAGTCTGCCATCTGTGACAGTCTACTTAGGTGGGTAATCACTTTGCCGATCTTCTTTACCTTTTATTCTGCTTTTTTTTTTCAAAGTTAACTCGATTGAAATGAATTTGCTGTATGGCATAGTTCTGGTTACCCAGTGAATACGGCTTATGAAATTTCCGGGAGCGCAGCGGAACAAACAGCAGGCTCGTACTATTACTTCACAGTATAGCTGTTGGACTTGTTAGGGATGTCATATTTATTCGTAGGATATGAAAAATCCGGAAAACGAGGCAAATGAGATGAAATTAGCGTCTTGGGTATTCTGACAAAGACTAGAGTCTATGATGACTGAACACATAAAAGTTATTTACATGTTCGCGACCTTTGTGATCGCATTGACAAGCTTTTTTTTTTGGTAAGTCCTTGGTATCACTTCACTTCACTTACTATCAGGTGAGTGAAGATGATGCCGAAGATGGAAGCGGGCTCACCGAGATTCCCCAACGCAATAGAGAACTGGCTATCTTATCTTCAAGCCGGAACACGTCAATGTTGTTAACACTGATGTTTGGCAGCAAGACTTAGATAAGATGGTGGTAGCTAGCCAGGCGGGCTTAGAAAATGTCCTACCACCAACCAAACCGAGTCTTACAAGTTGACCTCACTATTGTTGGAATCGAACCTGCGACCTCCTAGTGTGAAGCAAATAGACTAACCATTACGCCACGGAAGCAGTTAGGCGGTGGTCTTTTGAACGAGTATGTAAGTAGAAGTTTGAAAGTAGAACCAGGGACCGAAGAATTAAGCTAATCGTTCATCATGATTGGGACATGTAATAAGGAGGGATGAAAGGTATGTGACAAAAAGAATGTTGACAATGAATGTGGATGGATATAAAGGGAGAGGAAGACCTAACGAAGACCAAAGAAAAGATGGATGGACAGGGTGAAAGGTGATATAAGAATAAAGGAGTAAATGTATAGAGATGACTTCAAATATGGGAGAATAGAAGAGAAAAGAAAATACGCTGACCCCAAAAATAATAATTGGGAGCAGGGCAGGGAAATTTTGATGTATAGCATTATTTGTTTTCACAATTGGTGAGCCCTTGGCATCATCTCACCTGATGGAAGCGGGCTTACCAAGATTCCCCAACGCAATGGGGATTTGGCTGTCTTATATTCAAAGCCGGAACAAATCTAACACTGATGTTTGGCGGCAAGACTTAGAAATGATGGTGGTAGCTAGCTAGGCGGGCTATGAATATTCCCTACCACCAACCAAACCGAGCCTTACAAAGTTGAGCCTGCCGGGAATCTAACCCGACCTTCTGAAAAAAGCGAATTGAATAACCATTACGCCACGGAAGCGGCTTTCTTGAGGAAAGTTGTTTAGTTTAATGAGTTCGAATTATGAGTTAGAATTTATTTCAATTTTACAATCAAATCGTCTATCTCATCATGATTAATTAACCAATCCAACTAGTATGGGAAAAACATAATGATTTTTATATTATTCTGTAAAAATAAATCTTGCAAACAAACATATTATTAATGTAAAAAAATATTTCGGATATTTTTTTGTTCGGTTACGGATCCGAAGACACGTCAAAAAATCCCCTTCACAGCCCCAGAGCGAGTAAAACCATTTCCCGGCGAGTGTAAGTTTAATTTTTATTTAAAAACGCTGGGAAAAACAATAGAGACGGCTTTAACAGCGTTGTGCAGCGTTACAGGGCTTCTGTGGCGTCTCTATACAGCTTTTGTGTCGAGGTCAGCAGCGCGGGGCAGTAGGAATTTTTAGCGGTTTACTTTACGCACCGACCAACTGGGCGGTGGAATACTAGTTAGGTACTGCACAAATTTCTTCTTACACTTGAAGGCTATGCGGAAAGAACATTTAGGAACGGTGCGTTCCTATTTGATGGGAGCAAAGGAAGATATCTCCTCCAGACGAGGTGGTAGGTATGCCTGGGGTCCGGCCGTGGACCAATCGTTGATGATAGTAAATGTATGAGAGCGTCGGTGGCGCAAGGGCAAGGCCCGCTATCTCCTATCCAGGTGGTCGTGGTTCGAATCCTGCCACGTGCCAATGTGTTTTCGAATTTCGATCTTATATCTACGTTTATCCGACGCTCTTACGGTGAAGGAAAACATCGTGAGGAAACCTGCACACATTTTTATTTATTTTATTTTATTATATTTGGAAAACTTACTGCTATTATACAATAATGATGAATAAACTTTATGTATCTAGAAGCTGATGAAGAAACTCGAAGTTTGTGTGTGAAGTTGACCAACCCGCACAGGGCCCGCGTGGTCGTACCAATGTGATTTTGAATTAAATTTCATATGTACGTTTATCCGACGCTCTGCGGTGAAGGAAAACATCGTGAGGATACCTGCACACGCGTGCGAAGAAACTCGCAGGTTGTGAGTGAAGTCGACCAACCCGCACTGTGCCCGCGTGGTCGACTAAGGCCCGATCGCCCTAATTCAGGGTAGGCTCGAGCCCCTCGGTGGGGACGTATATATATGATCTGATGTGATGATAGTATCTGTATATACTCGTATATTCAGCGCTAAAGAAAATCTAATAGCGCGTTATAGATGTCGTATTTCTTTTGTTCTCTCGTCGCTTGTGTTAAGGTCCAGTGGCGGGTTACTGCAGTTGCCGCCACAAACATGTCAAGTTACTTTTTTTTAATATTTAAATCTTAAAATGTACTCCACATTCTACTTGAACTATTACTTTCTACTTCTGTTGTAGATATAAATAAATATTAACAAAAAAAGAATTGCTAAACTTAAGCGGCAGTTAGCGGGGCACATAGCTCGTAGAACTGATGGCCGTTGGGGCAGTAAAGTTCTCAAGTGGCGACCGTGCACCGGTAAACGTAGCGTAGGCAGGCCTCCCACTTGGTGTTCACATCGAAACCATAATATGACATTTTGGATAGCAGCAGATTTAAATTGATGCAGTCGAAAGCACGGGACAAGTCCAGCATCCATCCGACTCCATGCAATAAGCAATGCAATAAATAAAAGCCTCGGTGGCTCAACCGGTAACGATAACTGATATCGATCCTCCTAACCAGAGGCCCCGGGTTTAAATCCGGACGGCCAATGTACCAATGAGTTTTTTGAAACTTACGTACATATACCTATACCGATTGCTTTAACGGTGCAGGAAAACATCTTGAGGAAACCTGCATATCTGATTCCAGATGTCTGTGAAGGTCGCGTTGCACACCTCCGTAGGTGTAAACTTAATGCTCCACACGTGACCGCGGGTGATGCTAAGTGCAACACCAGACACACAATTAGAAGCCAAAAAAAAATGCAATAAAAATTTATGTAACATATTTTAAGACTTACAAGTAATACAAAACCTATAGGTTACTGCCCTTTGACCTATAGGTAGAATCATGAAATTAGGCAAGGAGCAAGGTCTCACAGCACAAGTAAAGGGAAAATCCGAAACTTGAAAATTTATCTGGGGGCACGGCAGTGCCCCCGCCAAGTCGAGAAAAAAAAGCGGCACGGCCGTACCATCCTTTTCTCGAAGCAGTTCAGGCCATTTTCGACCCCCCCACAACTTCGTTGTAGATAAACCTAGAAGCCTGAATTTTCTGTACCCAAGCAGGCATCATATAAGCACGGTATATTCCAAATTTCATTCAATTTGAACCAGTACTTTAAGAATTATAAAGTCAAAGTTTCCTAATTTGTCACTCACTGACTGACAGATCATCAAAATTCCAAGGCACTTCTAGCCGACATAGAAGATTCAAATTTAGAATACAATTAGTCTTTAGTGTATAAAGCAAGGAAAAACTCAAACATTTTGCAATTTCGGTCCAGTTTTCTAGTTACACAAACTACATAAATAACTTTGTAATCCCATATAAAATATATAGGATTACAAAGGTATTTATGCAGTCGCAGGACCGAACTCCTTGATTTACTAGTTTTTAAGGCGCAGTTCATGAATCAATGTAGTTTTCTACAAAAATAAGTGAAATCCCACCAAAAACATCCTGTAAAAACTAGCCAAGTCTCGATTGAGCTGCTTGTTTTTCTATAAAAAGTAATGAAATCTCTAAGCAAAGCCAAGCCTAGTCTAGGGTTCTTTACTGCGATTTCTTTATTATTATGGTTAGATTTTATGTGACTTGGATGTCTCAAGGAATAAATATGCATAAAGAATGTTCAACGGCAGGTCACATAAAATCTAACCATAATAATAAAGAAATCGCAGTAAAGAACCCTAGACTAGGCTTGGCTTTGCTTAGAGATTTCATTACTTTTTATAGAAAAACAAGCAGCTCAATCGAGACTTGGCTAGTTTTTACAGGATGTTTTTGGTGGGATAGTTATAACACGTAATTTTAGCTTCGATTGTATTGTCTCCTTCGAAGACACAGTTAACGGTAACGGAAAGAATTAAATTTTATCCTGTTTTAACCGCCTGCGTGGCGCAATGGTCAGGATATTCGCTTCACACCAAATGGTTGTGGGTTCGATTCCTAACGGGGTCCTACTTTGGTTTGGTTAGTGGTACGTTTAAGGTATTTTTTAGCTCGCATGGCTAACGCCATGGGATAAATTACTACAAGAAGTGTTTTTTAAGTATTTTTGTTTTTGCTCTATCGTAAAATCAGTAATATATACAAGCATCGAACTTGGTATGATTATAGTGAAAAAAACCCATAGTAAAAAAAATTGGCCAGGTGTGAGTCGTACTCGCGCTTAAGATCTCGAATTGAATGAAAGATAACATATTTTTCACGGGTTCAATCCTTTTTTTTTGCTCTTTAGAATTCCGTAACCAAAAGTAAAGGATCGTATAAAAGGACCCTATTACGAATCCTACGTTGTCCGTCCATCCGTCCGACCTTTAAATTCCTGATCATCATCATCGAGCCGAAATCATCCACTGCTGGACAAAGGCCTCCCCCAAGAATTTCCACGACGACCGGCCCTGCGCTGCCCGCATCCATCGGTTTCCCGCGATCTTTACCGCGTGGGAGGCCTGTTTACGCTACATTTTCCGCTGCGCGGTCGTCACTCGAGAACTTTCCTGATATAAAGTCCTAACATGAAGACAGCCAGTTCCCCATTACGTTGGGGAATCTTTGAGAGTCTGCTTCTATCTTTTATAAAGTGGTTAAATACGTGAGATGATGCCAAGGGCTAGTCAATTGTGGATAAAAAAAACCAGTATCAGTACTGTTGCAAGCTTCTCATTTATTCCACATTTAAATGTTAATAACGGGTATTAATTAGCGTTTCTCGTTCATTGTTTCATGACCTAAGGATTACCGAGATTTAGTAGCTTCACCCCTTTTTTGTCCGGTTAAGCTGTAATAAAATTGCAAATTAAATTGTAAACTGTTAATACTTCTTATGTGATTAGTGATTACTGACAGCGCTAAACACAAATAATTTATGTATGTCGCAGGCATATAGTATAATTCGTCTTTTTACAAAAGGTCAGACAAATTGTAAAATGCCGACACAGGTTTCTGCTACCCAAGGCTCTTTGACTGTAAAATCAATGAAACGTTTCTCAATGAAACTCGCTTCGCTCGCTCATTTCAGTTTCGCTTGCTCATTTCACAATCTGCTTACGGCATCTTACAATTTGCCTGACCGTTTTTTTTTTAATTCTCAATTAGTAAAAACTTGACAACATCTCACCTGGTGGTAAGTGACGATATTGCCGAAGATGGAAGCGTGCTTACCAAGATTCCCCAACGCAATGGGGAACTGGCTATCTTATCTTCATGCCGGAACACACCAATGATATCAACATTGATATTTGGCGGCAAGACTTAGATAAGATGGTGGTAGCTAGCCAGGCGGGCTTAGATAATGCCCTACCACCAACCAAACCGAGTCTAACAATTGACCCCGCCGGGAATCGAACAAGCGACCTCCTGTGTAAAGCCAGTGAACTTTGCCTCTGAGCTTCGGAGGCGGTTAAAAGAATATACGGAAGAATTATACAATATGCCTGATCATTTGCAAAATGACTAATCATACAGTATGCCTGCCACATATACACCAAGAGAACCATAATAATATCAACATACTCGTAATCATCATCATATCAGCCGAAGGACGTCGACATAGGCCTCCCCTAAGAATTTCCACGACGACCGGTTCTGCGCTGCCCGCATGCATCCAGCGGCTTCAATATTTATAATAGAATAGAATAGAATAGAATAGAATAAATGTTAAAATAAAATAGAATGTTTAAATAGAATAAATCAATAGCTAAAGCTAAACACGTTAAAAATTTGTTTTTATTTGTTTTATAAAAATAACACAATTTGTTTTATTGCAATTGGCTTCAATCGCAACAACGTAGACAATTCTGGTTTTTCTTTGTATTTTTTTTGGTAACCGATTTTGATAAAATTTATTAAAACCAAACTGGAGGTATATAAAAAAAATCATGAAAACCAGTTAACATTTGATATCGCTTAACAAACACACACACACACACACACACACACACACACACACACACACACACACACACACACAAAAACATACAGTCGAATTGAGAACCTCCTCCTTCTTAGAGGTCGTATAAAAAGAAACTAGAGGCGGCATGCAGTCTTATGACCTGATGATTAAAATAGGAATAGAGAGAAAATCCGTACAAGTTGCGTGGTATCAAACGGAGTATCTGAATGAAATGGGCAGAGGGAGGTGAGTGTTGTTTGATTTTGATACTTTAATGTATAATCATATCAGCTAATATATGTCCCCACCGAGGGGCTCGAGCCTATTCTGTATCAAGGCGATCGAGCCTAGTCGACCATTCGGGCCCAGTGTGGGTTGGTCGACTTCACACACAACCTTCGAGTTTTTTCGCAGGCGTGTGCAGGTTTCTTCACTATGTTTTCCTTCACTGTAAGAGAGTCGGATAAACGTACATATTAAATCGAAATTCAAAAACTATAACAAAGTAGCTAATTATAATGTTTAGTTTACTCTATAAACGGCGAAGTGTGACACCCAGCCAAGGTTCCGTAATTCCGCATCAACGAACTTTGCGCGGAATTAAGGAACTCGTTAGCGCCTTTTTGCGGCGCTCGCCAAATCTCTCGCGGAGTTAGCGGGGAAACATTTGTTGGTAGTTTGTTGTGACCTCTTCCTGTAATGACCTCTTCGGGATGCGATACTCTTTCGAGATGATCCGTGGTTTGCTTGGTGTATCTAATAATTAATACCTTTAAACGAGCAATTCTTGTATATAATAGATCTTTACCTATGAAATTGCCGATTCAGTTTTTGAAGTTCAATGCCGATTTTTATCTGATATACAGGGTGTAACATAAAGGTGTGGTGATACTTTAAGGTGGGCTTGTACCCATCAAACTGAACAACTTTCTCCATGGAACCCATAGTCAAATCGCAAAAAAAAATTTGGCTCTCCCATACTAACTCGATCAGCTGATCAGCCAACTTAGTATGGGAAGTTCAAATTTTTTTTGCGATTTGACTATGGGTTCCATGGAGAAAGTTGTTCAGTTTGATGGGTACAAGCCCACCTTAAAGTATCACCACACCTTTATGTTACACCCTGTATAAAAATGAATCGCAAAATGTGTTGGTAAGCGCATAACTCGAGAACGGCTGGACCGATTTCGCTAATTCTTTTTTTGTCGAGTTCGTTATTGTCAGGAGAAGGTTCTTATGTAGGGTAGGGTAGGGTAGGGTAGGGTAGTGTAGTGTAGGGTAGGGTAGGATAGTGTAGGGTAGGGTAGGGTAGTGTAGTGTAGGGTAGTGGAGTGTAGTGTAGGGTAGTGTATGTAGGAGGGTAGGGTAGTGTAGTGTAGGGTAGAGTAGTGGGGTAGAGTAGTGTAGGGTAGGGTAGTGTAGGGTAGGGTAGTGTAGAGTAGTGTAGGGTAGGGAAGTGTAGTGTAGGGTAGGGTAGTGTAGGGTAGGGTAGGGCAGTGTAATGTAATGTAAGGCGGTACGTAGTTCGCCGGGACAGCTAGTTGAAAATATTTTTTTTTATAATTGACCTTTGTTTTTTATTATTGACCTTATGTATTTATGGTATATTATTAGTAACTAGTGGCATGTCTTTCATGTACCAATCTCCTAAACTATGTACCATTGAATGGAACAAAGGCGTTTTCTTAGTGGTCAGATGGGACAATTATTTAGACAAGTTAATTTTCTTGAATTTTCCTGAAAGTGACGAAATCTTATGCGGGGTATTGCTAAATATGACATTAGTAACGAAGAAACTGCTGCGATAGCTCTAGAGCTTAAAAATTAAAGATGTGTAGTTTTTAAAAATTAAAGGCGATTTTTTCAGGTGAAACACAATCTTTGCAAAACGTGACCGTTTCCGTTCTTCCTTTAAAATATTGATATCTAATAAGCTACGAGTACTTATGAGGACCCTAAATTCAAGTTTATAACTTAGATATTTTCTAAATTATTTGATGATAAAGTTTAGCGGATTGAACACTCAATTATTGATCATTAAAATATAACTAGTATTCCTTTATATCTAGAGAGTTGAAATTTGATACAGGGATAGGTTTTGCATCCACACAAAGGGAAAACTTTTGCAATGAGGATGATTACTTGATGAGGAACCATAGGAGGAATAGTTAAACTATTGAAGATAAAGAAATGTCGCCTAGGCAACAGTTGTTTATTGTGATAGCCATTTCAAACAAGGGCCAAGTCTAAATGAATTAAAGAAAACGAGTGACTTGGCCATTCGTATGAATGGTAAGTCTGAGTAGATAGTAAGACGCTTTTATTTTCCTATATTATTATTCTTATAACAATCTATACGAGTCACGTCTGACATATCTACCTAAATTTACTAACTACTATTAAAAAATGTTTAACGGACAAGACCTTCGTTTTCTTTTATTCACTTAGACTTTGGCTCTTTATTTGATCTCACTATTTTTATGGCCAAGTAATCGAGACTTGGCACCTTTTTACACAATATTTTTGTTGGTATTGTATTAATACGTATACGATTGTATAATTTCGATTTCATATGTACGTTTATCCGACGCTCTTACGATGAAGGAAAACATCGTGAGGAAACCTGCACACGCCTGCGAAGAAACTCGAAGGTTGTGTGTGAAGTCGACCAACCCGCATTGGGCCGCGTTAATTCAGGATAAGCTCGAGCCCCCTGGTGGGGACGTATATGAGCTGATATGATGATAATAATTATTATTTATAGGTACCTACTTACTTACTGCGCTGGCTCAGCGTCCGAAGAGGATCTTGGCCTCCGACACGAAATCCACCCTCCAGAAATCCAACTGGCAAGAAGTGGAGCAGGATCGTGACAAAAAGTGTGTCAAAATTACCTAATCGAAATATTTATTTTGTACAGTACGATAACAGTAGCTAAATCACGTTCCATTAATTAAAACGGTCACGTGTTGCAAAGATTGTGTTTCCATTACACCCACAACTATAGGGCCTCCTTCTCGCAACTTTCTTCAGATACCTACATAATTACAGCTAGTTTGGTCAAAGAATAAAGACTATTTACTACGTAAATAAAGGTTAAATTATTTGAATGAATGGCGACTCTTGCTACGACACAATAAAGTGCAAATTCAGGTCGCACAGCGCTAATTAGACATAGACATATATTTATTGGTAATTAATATTACAAGTTACGTTATTATAATAACACATTTATAAAATTTAAGTAAAATTGTTATTAAAGTTGAAACATTTTGAAACATTTAACATTAGGAAACAATTCTGAAATAACATTTTATATTTAGCCCTTGTATGTCAAAAATTCGTTATATGTGTAAAAGGACCGCTCTACAAGCCATTACCTACAGTTATATTCACCTATAAGTTGCCTCTCTTTCTATCGCGTAACTCTTATCTCTTCTGACTAAAGAATTTGCACCTTGCAAGGGGCCGCGCGGCATGGCGCGGCGTAGAGAGCGGCGTAGGTACATTTCTAACATTTTCATACCTACAGTGCAGAGTGCGACAAGCCTGGTTTGGTCAGCAATTTCGAGGCATTCCTCTGGGTCTAATTTACTCTTACTTTAAAAGCCTCCGTGGCGTAATGGTAAGTCCATTCGCTTCACACTTGGAGGTCGCGGGTTCGCTTAACAGGGTCTAACTTTACAAGACTTGATTTTGTTGGTGGTAATGCATTTTTTAAGCCCGCCTGGCTAGCTACCACCATCTTATCTAAGTCTTGCCGCCAAACATCAATGTTGACAGCATTGATTTGCTCCGGCATGAAGATAAGATACTCAGTTCCCCATTGCGTTGGGGAATGTTGACAAGCCTGCTTTCATTGTTAGATATTTACTGCACGTAACAATCAACAGTGGCTACTTACTTGGTAGTTGTTAGATAACTTACATGAATAAAATTGTTCTTCAACTAAATCCCCCGCTAGTTAAAGTTCAATGATCCCCGCACGGTAAGTCCATATATTCCCGCGCAAAATAAAAATAAAAAACTCGTAAGCCTTGACGTGACCTGGAGAGCATTGTCCTCGAGGTACTGACCATTGATAATAATTATCAAGGATCAATATTAAGATAAACTTTAGAAATGAAGACGTAGTTAAATCACGTAACCTTTGACGTGAACCCGGATAACAATGACCTCGTGTTACCAACCGTAGAATGGAAAGTCTTACAAAGTTGACTCTGCCGGGAATCAAACACGCGACCTTCTGGTGTGAAGTGAATGGACTCACTAATTACGCCACGGAGGTGGTTAAAAATCAATGGTTAGTCCATTCACTTCACACTTAGGAAGACTCGGTTTGGTTGGCGGTGGGGCATTTTCATAGCCTTCCTGGCTAGCTACCACCATCTTTTATTTTTATTTTTTTTTATTCACAATTGGTAAGCCCTCGGCATCATCTCACCTGATGGTAAGTGACGATGATGCCGAAGATGGAAGCGGGCTTACCAAGATTCTCCAACGCAATGGAGAACTGGCTATCTTATCTTCAAGCCGGAACACATCAATGTTGTTAACACTGATGTTTGGCGGCAAGACTTAGATAAGATGGTGGTAGCTAGCCAGGCGGGCTTAGAAAATGCCCTACCACCAACCAAACCGAGTCTTACAAATTGACCCCACCGGGATTCGAACCCGCGACCTCCTGGTGTGAAGCGAATGGCCTAACCATTACGCCACGGAGGCGGTTATCTTATCTTAGTCTAGCCGCCAAACATCAAATCAAGCATTGATGTGTTCCACTTGAGCACTTAAAGATGAGATAGCCAGATCCCCATTGGAGAATCATGGTAAGCCTGCTTCCATCTTCGGCATCATCGTCACCTACCATGAGATGATGCCAAGGACTTATCAACAACTGAAAAAATTACGTAAAGGTAAATTAGGTACCTACAATAACAGTCAATATTATTTTGGAATGCGATAATTAAATCTTATACGATGGGTACGGAAATCTACGTGTGCAAGTCAGACTCACACTTGGCCGGTTTTATTTCTACACTAGCAAATCATCATATGCTTTGTTATTTAATTCTTAAGAAATATTTAAGATGCTTTACAAAAAAGCAAGTTTAATACGTTTTCTTCTAAGGATATCTGTAAAAGCTTTGTTTTGCTGCCTTTATCATTATTTGAACTAAAACATCAGTAAAATGAACAGTTTACCAAATTTTTATTTAATAATTCCCAAACGAAATCACAGCGGTAACGTAGCTCATCCTTCACGTTCGGTAACCAGTTGGAAACCAATCTGCTTGACGAGGGAGTGAGATCGAATGTAGAGAGCGGCAGGGAGTGTCCATACTGTACGTTAGTATACTTATATATATACTTTGGCAGCGGCGTCGCAACAGATTAAAGTGATTTCTTGTATAGAATTGGTTGAAGGGTTGTGAAGTGACATAGACTGCTAATCAGAATGGCCCGAAGAAACACCCGTGCGGCCTGTGGAACAATGTCATTGTAGTGTGTCGTGACCCTAACTAATTAAGTGGAATGTGTGGTGACCCTAACCCTTCCAAAATGAAGTGAGGGTAGATGAGGTGTTCCAGCGATGCGCCGGCGGCGATGACACCGCGGCTTCAGTCTACTCGCGACAGTCGGTCGAAACGTTGAGGTAAAAACAACATCAATACCTGCTCATATCTTATATAAAATTTAGCTCGATATAGTTCCTGAGGGATCTGGAAAAAAAACTCCACGCTCGCGAAGCGGCTCGCGCACCACTCACCCTCAAAGACAGTCAAAATACTACCTGAACACTTTCGTTTTAGCTTGCAGTAAAGTTTGCGGCGTTTTATAGCGATACCGGGTTTGCAGTTACCAGTATTCAACAAGACAACTGGGACAGCCCCACATTCCAGCAGGAGTTTACTTCACTCCTCGATTTATGTGCTGGCTTCTTAGAGACATTTCCAGGAACTAGAAAGCTTTTAGGGCGAAGTAAAGATGCGACTTGGTGCGGCTTTGAAATGTAAAATTTTTAGTCCCGAGCGAACGAAGTGAGTAAAAAGGTATTGTAGTTGTAAAAAAAAAAATTAGCCAAGTGCGTGTCGAACCATGCGGAAAGTAGGGTACCGTAGTCTTTTCATAAAATAAATGTTTATTTTAAAAACAAAAAAATATATTTTTGCAGTTAGTAATAGAACATTTTGTATTGAAAATCTATAAACTTTTTACAAATCCAATGGTCGACTTTACTCCTAAACTAAAAAAGCGTACTTGGCCGTTATTATTATTTTATTATTATCATTTATTTTTCAGATAACAACGATCCAGAACATGTTAATAAGACTTAGCCTATGTTAGTTATTATTATTATTATTATTATTTTATAATACTATGTCAATAATTAATAGTCAACAGAGAGTATATACTAAAAATTGTCGGTAACTTCATTTTACATCAAATCTTATCAATAGTTATAGCTGTCCTACTATTTATTTATTTTTTCAGATATCATGAAATAGCGGTTTAGTTGGCAGTAGCTTAGCATGACACCCTTTTCAAATTTTCAACCTGAAGGGCTGAACCGATTTAGATGTGATTTTGTATTAAGACATTTAGGGGTAACTCTTGTAACTAAAAACACTCGGGACTAGATGGCGCCAGTGAGTCAAATCATAGAAAAACCTAAATATTTCCACTTAGTAGTTATATGCGGAATTAGCGTCGTACGCCAGTAACTTTTTATTTTAATTTATAGTTTATTGTACACAGGAAGTTAAAATAGTCAAGGCGCCAAGCAAGCAAAGCTGACTTTTTCAATGTAAATATCAATCTATAATATAATAAAACTGTAACGGGGCCGTGTCTGTACATGAAATATTTTTGGAAAATAATAACTGTGGTGGACATTACTAACGATACAGAGGCCAAAACAACAACTTTTGGAATTTTTGTCTGTCTGTCTGTCTGTCTGTCTGTATGTTCGCGCATCACGCAAAAACTACCAGGCC
The DNA here is from genome assembly GCA_947284805.1 of Coleophora flavipennella. Taxonomy (NCBI): domain Eukaryota; kingdom Metazoa; phylum Arthropoda; class Insecta; order Lepidoptera; family Coleophoridae; genus Coleophora; species Coleophora flavipennella. Next base: position 7,859,504 of record OX369295.1, read on the forward strand.
GATTTTTATTGTTGGTTCCTTATAACCCGGGTTAACATATAGGATACTTTTTATCCCAGAAAATTCAAGAGTTCCCGTGGGAAAATCAAAAGTATTCATTTATAGAATGGCTCACCACGCAAATGTGGCTTGACCTATTACAATCAAATTTTACACGTTGATACCCTTATCGCGAACTAAAACTGGGACATTGTGAATCCCAAAAAAATTATGGTTTCCTGCAGGAATGCAAAAAAATGTATCTTTAGAATGGCTCAACGTAACAATATGAAAAAATTACATTGGAATGGGGTGTTTTGACCATCATTGTATAGTCGGGTATTCTTTATCCCGGAAAACTAAAGAGGTCCCGTGAGAAATTATCTATCGATACTTACAATAATAACAATAGAGTACTTTTTTCCACATATTAGCTACAAATACCGCACATTTTAATCATAGCAGCAGAATGTCAATAGAAGGCACTGCAGGTATAATAAAACGCGCTTAAGTTGTATTAAAACATTATTTCATACTTTTGAGTGGATTTCTTAGTATTTTTCAGCATAAGCTACTTTAAACAACTCTTACTCTGGAACTATGGCACGTAGCGATGTGTTTCATAGACGAACAGATAGGTATGTTTTACAGATTCAAATAGTGAAAAAAAATTAAAAACACATAAATCGAGTTTAGCATCTTATAACAGGAGGCACAGATATGGGAACTCTTCTGACGGCGACTATTTGAGTGTGGCAGTTGCTCTCCGCCTGCAATATCAATATCTGTGAACCTCATCAATGTATTTGCGGGTCCACGGTGGAGGCGATTGGCCATCACTCACTGAGTTGCGGTCGTTGTTTGTGAAGATGCAGCCGCCGGGCTTTTGTCGATCTGATGGCAAAAGGCCGGAGGGTTTTAACAGGTGCTATGGCAGAGAGGAACGTCCTCACCCGTACGGTACTGCTGCTCAATTTGCGGCGAGAAAGAAGCATAATAAGTACTCGGTCTTGGAGGAAAATTACTGCTTTGTGCCGCTGGTTTGTGGGACAACCGGCTGCTGAACCCTCAGAAGCCTTTGCCTTCACAAAGGAGATTGGCCGTCGCCTTCGAGAGAGGAGATGTGACGTGAGGTCCTACCTGCTGCTAAGGTTGTCTATTGCCACCCAGCGCGCGGCAACGAGAAGTGCGTCATGGGCTCCTTTGGAGCTGATACGACTCGAGGATTTGACCCATATTAATATTTTTAGGAAATTTTATTACCAGATTGATATAATGATTTGAATTAGTTTTTTGATAATATAGGTATATGTGTTATTTCATCATATCAGTTTATATACGTCCCCACCAAGGGGCTCGACCTGCCCTGAGTTAGGGCGATCAGGCCTTAGACGATCACGCGGGCCCATTGCGGGTTGATTGACTTCACACATAAGCTTCGAGTTTCTTCGCAGGCGTGTGCAGGTTTCCTCACGATGTTTTTCTCACTGTAAGAGCGTCGAATAAACGTACATACGAGTATGAAATCGATATTCGTGTAGATATTAGTACGTGGCAGGATTCGAACCACGGCCTTCCGGACAGGAGGTAGTGGCCCTAACCGTTCTGCAACCAACGCTCTATATGTTATTTAAGATTTAGAAATCCTTCTTAATATTATAAATGTGAAATGTGTTTGTTTGTTTGTTTACCTATTCACACTTCACCACCTTTACTAATCTCGATGAAATTTAGCATGCAGGTAGCCTGTATCACTGGGAATTAAATAGTCTACTTTTCTGTGGAAGTTATCATAGCCATAGCAGTTCCTGAGGAAACTAAAACAATAGTCTTTTTTTGTTGAGTTATTTAAAATCGTAACGAAAAAATGGGTTGGTGTGATTTTTAGCACAGAGATGAGGTGGAAAATGATATAATTTACTAATAAGTATATCCTGACATAGTTCCCGAGGAATCAGGGGACAACGGTTTTCTAAGCTCGCGCACGTCGGTGGCGTCGCAACGGAGCAACGGATTAAAGTGTTTTTTTGTATAGAATTTGTTGAGGGGGTGGGAAGTGGCAAAGACTGCTAATCCTAATAGCCCGATACAGTTCCTGAAGTACCTGGTGAAAACTCATGTCCACGCTTGCGAGCTGATTGCTCGCGCACCACTCACCCTTAAAAAGAGTCATAAAAGCTATATCCACGCGGGCGAAGCTGCGGGCAAAAGCTAGTATAGAATAAAATTGGATAGTGAAAACTTGCCAAGTTACACCATGTAGTAGCACAGAACATTACAATTTTCTTGAGCATCTGAAAAACCTTGTACATTCTCTATTATTTGGAGAAGTCTAAAATAAATATTTCTACATATTTGAAGTTCCGTACCATTTAATCACATCAGCTCATATGTACGTCCCCACCAAGGGGCTCGAGCCTACCCTGAATTAGGGCGATCGGCGCCTTAGTCGACCACGCCTGCCCAGTGCGGATTGGTCAACTTCACACACAACCTTAGAGTTTCTTCACAGATGTGTGCAGGTTTCCTCACGATGTTTTCCTTCGCCGTAAGAGCGTCGGATAAACGTACATATGGGATAGAAATTCGAAAACACAACTGACAACAAAACAGACTCGAACCACGGCCTCCCGGATAGGAGGTAGCGGCCCTTGCCGATACACCACCGACGCCGTACCTTACCATTTAGATCGCTGTATTATTTTATATCGAACTTGGCCACATTTCACATTTATGTTTTGTTGGGATTATTCATTACATTATTACCTATCGAAGAAAAACACCACATGGCCCAAATTGGAAAGATAAACAGGTGACCGAATCCGATGGGCGGATTGGGAACGCCCCCTCTTTTTAGGGTTCAGTGGCAAGAAGTCTTTATGAGCGTATTCACATAACTTTAAAAAAAAAACGACTTTAACCATGAAACTAAGGTTCCCCTCGATTCTCTGGGATGCCATCATCAGATCCTGGTTTTCTTACTACCCTTGGGATGTCTCCTTTCCAACAAAAAAGAATCATCAAAATCGGTTCATAAATGACGAAATTATCCGCGAACACACATAAAAAAAATATATTCTCAAGTCTCTCAAGTCTCAAGTTAATATATATTAATAGTTTCTAAAGTCGGTTAAAATCGTTTCCCATAAAAATTTAAAATTACTACTTCTTGAAAATGGATGGGCCGATTCTTATGAAACTTTATGAACATAACCAAGTCACGAAATTCTAGTTTGTGGATAGATTATATTTTCGAAACAGTTTATTTTTAAAAAGATTAACGAATTTTAATATTACTATGGAAAACCTTAAATCGCTATTATTCAGTCAACAATATTTTTTGAAAACTATTTACAGATTAGAATTGCGTGACTTGTTTATGTGTATAAAGTTTCATTAGAAACGACCCAACCATTTTCAAGAAGTAGTAATTTCTACGAACAAATTAATAAAAAAAAATCTTAAACTGAAAACTAGAGGAGTTAAGTGATTTTGGAATTATTAGCATGTAGATTGCTACGATTTTATTTAAAAAAATCCTTACAAAAAAAAGTTTTATGTTTAGAAAATAAGTCCCTCCCAGTTAAGCGATTTTTTTACCATTCCATTGCTGACACTACTTCATAGAGATCCTTTAAAGGGTTAAGTCCGCCTTTGCATATGTGCACATGTGTAATAATTATATAGGGTCTTAACAAAGGCACGCACTTTTTTAACTGGAGCTTGTACTCATGAAACTGAACAACTTTCCCCAAGAAACCCATGGTCAATTCGTATGTATTATTTTTTAATTAAATTATCAACTGCTCGGAATACAACTAGCAGCTGGTATCCGCGTATTGACAAAGTTCAATGACCGCGCCGGCCCGCCACGCCGCTACGGCGGGCGTATTCTGCGCAATTTAATAATTTTAATTAAAAAAACCAAAGCGAATTGACCATTGGTTTCTTGGGGAAAGTTGATCAGTTTCATGAGTACATGCTCCAGTTAAAAAAAAAGTGCGTACATTTGTTAAGACTCTGTATATTCGGCCCTGTATGCCGGGACGGCTACGCTACCTATCTGTAGTTCAGACAATCGATCAGCTGATTGAACAGTTGGAGACGTCTGTATCGTCCTTTCTTTACCATAAATAGTTAAATTAATAACAATAATTATTTTATATATTATTGTTATAATATTTATGTATTTTATTTATTTAAGTATTTTATGTAACTGTTTATTTGCATTTTTTCTGTTTTAATTATTGCACCGCCCCTTAACTTATTCTATCTCTGTTTGCCTACCCAAAGGTTGCCTGAAGAAATTTCTACCTAGCAATATGGCCGCCTATTGTAAAGGCTTTCTTCTATATTGTTAATTTCTTTTTTTATGGTGTGATGCAATAAAGATTATTGTATTGTATTTTTTTCCGGTTTCATCACACTTGATGATCCGACTTTCTGCATCATCCTATTTATCCTATTATTTCTGCCTATACCATTCAAAATATTTACTTTATATTATGTACATATATCAAAACATTCAATAATTCATCGTCATCATCATATCAGCCGATGGACGTCCACTGCTGAACATAGGCCTCCCCCAAGGATTTCCATGACGACCGGTTCTGCGCTGCCCGCTTCCAGCGGCTTATTAAGTTATGAGTAGTTCTTCCTATACTATCTATGTAGATACTTTTGTGCTCAATATCTACGGAACCCGTGTAATTAATAAAACAATATAAACAAAAAAAAATGTTTTTATTTTCTGTCTGATCCAACATCTGACCATATCAAATTAATATCAGTCAGTTTAGTTCTGGTACTCGGTCAGGTGGACCGTGGTCATGGCCAGACTAAAAATATTGATAATTTACCTAACAACTTGGTTCATTTATTTAGACTGTGATGTTTATCAAGATCGTCCTAAAATCAAAACTTCTAATGGCGATCTTATACTGGAACCTGCATTTGATAAAAGTGTTTATTTTAAAACCAACGGTCCGAAGTCTAGTGTCTATGTCGGAGACGTGAATTTGCTGAATTTAACAAGTAGTGGTGAAGGGACGTCTTCTTCAAATGAAAATTCCGATAGTTATCTGAACGGGCCAAACGGCGTACTTAGCAGGCTAGAGAAACTCGAAAGCCGTAACCTAGAATTACCAAATGATCTGCTTCTCAACATAACAATTCTATGGCGAAAAATTAAACGACAAAACACGATTATTTCGAATATTCGCAACCAAATATCAAAACCCAGACAAAGGGACGAGTGCCAGTTGCATACGTGTCAAAATGGAGGGACCTGCTTAAACCTGGTCAACGGATACCACTGTCTGTGTCCATCAAATTGGGAAGGGCAAAACTGTGATGTTGACGTCAACGAATGCCGTAATTTCGCCGGCACGGATTTGGGGTGTCAAAATGGGGCTACTTGTATCAATAGACCTGGGTCATATGAATGCTTGTGCAAATCAGGATGGTACGGTATGCATTGCACAAGAAGAGCTAAAGATTGCTCAGGAGGGGACCGCGAGATGTGCGACCATGGCACCTGCGTACAAGTTACTAGTGGAGAAGGCATCAAATGCATTTGTGATCAAGGATGGACTACGAATAGCACCGATGTCATTTGTAATACAGATATAAATGAATGTGACTCAAGCCAGGGTCCTCGATGTTCAGTGAATCCTCCAGTTAAATGCGTCAACCTACCAGGTTCGTTCCGTTGTGGCCAATGTCCAGCTGGCTTTGAAGGAGATGGTTACGTTTGCTCGGACATAGATGAGTGTCTTACAACTCTCAATGGTGGTTGCAGTACGAGCCCCAGGGTGGAGTGTCACAATATAATCGGCTCCCGTATTTGCGGTCCCTGCCCCCCCGGGTATCTAGGCGACGGACTAACATGTCAATGGAGAGGATCGTGTAACATCAACCGTGGCGGATGTGACCCTTCAGCAGAATGTGTTGACAATTCGGCGCTCGGAGGACCTGTTCTGTGCATTTGTCCGGCGGGAATGGAAGGCGACGGTATAGGTTTTCGCGGCTGTTACGTGGCTACCAATTCCAATGACACACACAGCTGTCTTATTAATCCTTGCGGCATACACGGCCAATGCCATCAACTGCGATCCGGCTACACGTGTATCTGTTACCGAGGATTCAGTGGAGCGCACTGTGAGCTGACGGCGAACTACTGTGCGAGTCAGCCGTGCCTCAACGGAGGCACCTGCATATCAGACGGCTCTTCCAGGGGATTCCGATGTGAGTGCACAGCTCAATTTACAGGTGATCTTTGTAATGTAGTGTCTAAAACTTGCGGCGGATTGCTGTACGCTGAAGAGGGTAGTATTGTTTATCCAATTTCCAATACGACTTACAACCATAATTCTCAATGCGTGTGGGTGATTCAGACTGTTCCAAGTAAGGTTATTAATGTTACTTTTACTAGATTTAATTTAGAGTATGGCCCTGATTGTTTGTATGACTTTTTGCAAATTCACGATGGTCGAAATTCAGCAAGTCAAATGATAGGTATATTTTGTGGTAGTAATTATCCAAAAAACGGTATAATTTCGAGCCACAATTCTTTATACTTTTGGTTTAGATCGGACCCGTCAGTTGCGAAAGATGGATTTGCACTGCATTGGACTAGTATTAACCCTGTTTGTGGAGGAGAAATCGATGCGACCTCACACGGACACATAAGTTCCCCTGGGTCACCTGGAAATTATCCACCGAATCGAGACTGTTATTGGCATTTGACAACAGCGCTAGGGAAACGAATACAGTTACATTTCTATGCTCTGGATATAGAATCTCACAAAAATTGTAGCTATGACTTTGTCGCTATTTATGATGGAGCCCAGATTACTGATCCGCTTCTCAGTAAGTACTGTAGCTCCACCCAGCCACCGCCAGTAGAATCAGGTGGCTCTGAAATTATCATATATTTTCATTCAGACGCTCACGTTTCAGGGAAAGGATTTCAAATTGCTTTCGCTCCATCTGACGGCATACCTGGCTGTGGTGGTCTTTTCACTGAACAAAGAGGGGAATTAGTATCGCCAGCCATTAATGGAAGGTATATGTCCAACCTTAACTGCGAATATAAGATAAGGACCAATCCACATTCAAGAATACGCATTCACTTTCAATCTTTTAAATTAGAAAGACATAACGGTTGTAAATATGACTATGTAAAAATATACGATGGATCATCATCTAATTCCAGACTTTACGGTAAGTTTTGTGGGTTGCGACTTCCGCCACCTTTCACATCTTCTTCGAATATACTTTATATAAAATTCGTCACCGATTCTCACTTGACAGCGGAAGGATTCAGGATAACATACGAAACTATTTGCCGACAGACTGTATCAGGAGATAGCGGTGTTATTATATCACCTAATTACCCATTTGCATATCCGTCAAACGAAGTTTGTGAGTTTATTATATTCACTACACCTGGAAGAATTATCAAATTAAATTTTCAAGATTTTGACATCGAAGACGGCAGGGATAGCAACTGTCAGTCTGACAATGTTGAGATAAGGGATGGGATGGACGCGAACGCCACTTTGATAGGCAAATACTGCGGTAAAACTCAGTATCCTCCATCAATACCCCCCTCAACACATAATTACCTGTACCTTAAATTCACTTCAGACTTAAGTATTTCTGGCACAGGATTTTATGCAAATTTTACCACGATCGACGCTGTTTGCGGAGGAATACACAAAGAGACTACAGGTCTCATAAATCATCCCAGAGACGGCAAGCCTGGTTACGGGAAAAACCAGACATGTGTCTGGTTTTTAGTAGCACCGGAGGGGTATCATATCAAGCTTACATGGAATAGATTTGATGTTGAAAGGGTACCACAATGTTCATCTGACTTTCTTGAACTGATTGAAATAGACAGCACTGGTGAAGAAAATACTCTGGGCAAATTTTGCGGAAAAAAAATTCCACCTACACTGACTACTTCTGCAAATCAACTTAAGATCAAATTTAAATCTGACGGTTCCTTAATGTACACCGGGTTTTCAATGTCTTACACCTTTTTAAATGAGAAAACATTTTGCGGTGGGAGTTACTCAAAATCGCATGGCAATATTTACTCTCCAGGTTGGCCTAAAAATTATGACAATGGTCGCGACTGTGTGTGGTTGATAGTGGCACCTGCAGGCCGACAGATCAGATTAAATTTCGTTGAGTTTCTATTACAAAGAAGTATAGGCCGAACATGTGAAGATTATTTAGAAATAAGAAGTGGTTCTTCAGAAAATGCATCGCTTATTGGAAAGTATTGTGGAAATCGAAAACCGAGAAGAATATTATCTCTTGGAAACAGTTTGTACATTCATTTTCATTCAGATTCATCGCTAACAGAGAAAGGTTTCAATTTAGAATGGGATAATACTGTGACTGGATGTGGCGGCACATTGACAACTCCGAGTGGCACGATATTATCGCCCAATTATCCCGACCCTTACAGTGCGAATGCAGAGTGTTTCTATAAAATTGTTACAAGTGCAGGATCTCGAGTTCAAATCAAATTTAAGGAATTAGATTTAGAACGCACTTCAAAGTGTGCATCCGATTACGTAGAGATTTATGATGGTCGCGATACTAATGCACCCAGCTTAGGAAAACATTGTTACATGATACCAAAATTGAATAGATTTGTGACAAAAAATAATTATGCTTATATAAAGTTCAGATCAGATTTTAACATAGGGGGAAAGGGATTTTTGCTCGAATATGACACGATCTGTAATAATAATTTCACAGGATTATACGGATCTATTGAAAGCCCTGGGTACCCAGATGAATATCCACCAAACTTGAACTGTTTATGGACTATTAATGTCCCGAAGGGCAACAAAATAAATATGACATTCACAGTTATAGATATTTATGCACATAATTCAAATTATTACTCGTATTTCTGGAATCGTTATTATAAACCACGGCAGTTTTATTGTTATATGGATTATTTGCAAACGAAAGAATCGTCGGAACGCAATTTTAAAGAAAAAATGTGTGGCTTGTCTCCTCTTTTCCGGATGACCAGCAAAACAAATTCATTTCAAGTGAATTTTGTCGCTGGATCTGTACATTTTCCACACGCTGGTTTTAGGTTGGAGTGGATAAGCTACGGATGCGGTGGGTATCTTCAAAAAAGGTTCGGTTCTATAACATTAGATAAAAGCATTAGTTCGAGTGGAGAAATGGAATGCGAATGGATCATTGAGGCACCACCAGGCTCAAGTATTTTGATCACAATAAGTAGCCTTCACATGGTAGAGTCAGTAAACTGTACAACTGACGCAATTGAAATTTACAATGGCCAAAATTTTAACACACCACTCATAACAAAAATTTGTCACAAAAGATCTGCAAAAGTGCAAACAACTACAAATTATATGTTGCTTAGATTTGTTAAAAAATCTTCCATGAAAGATGTTTATTTCAATTCAGTGTTTGATTCATATCGTACTGGATGCAGTAGCACTATCGAAGCACTTACTGGTATTATTGAATCTAAAAACTATCCTCAAAATTACGATAATAACTTAGACTGTATGTGGCAACTGATCGTTCCTTTCAATCACAGAGTTCAGTTAACTTTCATTGAATTAGATTTGTATAAAACTGATGAAGTTTCAGAATCGGAATGTGGTGATTCTATAAGAATATACGAAGGAAAATACTTCTTAGACTCGAATTTTAACCAAGTTATTTGTCCAGGTTCAAAATTATCTCAAATAACTTCAAAGGATAATATGTTAGGACTACAGTTTATCACAAATGGTCAGGATGCATCGAAAGGTTTCAAAGCAAATTTTACCACTATTTGTGGGTCTAGTTTATCAGTAAAGTACGATGGAATATTAAAAAGCGAAAAGTCAATTAGTAGTGCAACTCATAACTGTACGTGGACATTGCGTGCGCCAACACCTGACAAAAAAATTAGTTTAACTATCACTCACTTATCAATACCTAAGGATAGTGATACGAAACGTTGTCCTTTATCCTACTTAAGAATTTACGACGGTGATGACGATCAGGCACCACTGGTGGAAGAAATATGTGGACGCAAAGTTCCACCGATGATAGTAAGTCATGGAAGTGCTATAACTATTCAACTAGGAAGTTACAACGGAAGCATTGATGGTCATTTTTCTGCCTATTACTCGCCACTTGAGTCCGCTTGTGGTGGATACTTGACTTCAGAAGAAGGAAGCATTGCTTCACCCAATTATCCAAGGTCGTATCCCGTCAACGCAAACTGTGAATGGACATTAAGCACTTCACCTGGTAATAGAGTATATGTTACGTTTGAACAGTTTGACTTAGAAAACTCAGAAAACTGTAATGAAGACTATTTAGAGGTACGGAAAAACGATGGTGCTGGTCCCCTATTGGGAATATACTGTGGAAACGATTTGCCCACAAACACCACGGTTGCTTCTAAACTTTACTTAAAGTTTCACAGTGATAACAAGAAACCAAGAACGGGTTTTCTAATACATTACGGATTTTTACATGGAAATTATATTACTGGGCAAGAAAGAGGTGAAATAACATCACCTCTTTATCCATTTAAGTACGAGAGTTCTGGAGACTACACGTGGCGAATTGAGGTCGATAGTGGCACCATTTCTATCTCTGTGAACACTTTAGAAATACCTACACATGGAACAATTTGCTACAATAGTTTGACTGTATACGACGGATACGATACAGAAGCACCAGTGATGGGTGAGTTTTGTGGATTGGCTCACAATGGAGAAGCTTTGGTGTCTTCTTCCAACTTAGTATTTATCCATCTGAAATTAGACGAATCTAATTCAGGATCTGTGTTTCATATTAATTGGGCTAAATCCAATAAAATTGTAGAATTAAGTAAAACAAAATCAAATTGTGGCACAAACAACACGCAGACGGTGAGGCCTGGACAAGTAGTTACTTTTAGTTCTCCTAATTATCCACAAGATTACAATGATCATTTAAAATGTGAATATGTGTATAGATCTGATCCGGGACACCACTTGATATTGAATTTTGTAGACATACAGCTCGAATCGTCGCAGGGATGTATGGCAGACTACATTTCAGTATTCTCTTCTGACGACGCAGTGTCATGGCAACCAGTAAAGGAGTATATTTGTTCGTCAGACGATATTAATAATGAACTAAATTCAACTAATTATATAAAGATAAAATTTAACTCTGATATGGCTGTTACTGCAAAAGGATTTCAGGGCCAAGTGATCTCAGCTTGTGGAAGTCTCATACACAACTCATCAGGAGTTGTAGGACCCTTATGGTCTGAAGTATGGATGGCGCGAATGAGGAGAGTTTTTACGATGAAATGTAAATGGACTGTGAAAGTCAAACTAGGCAAAACCATTAGTGTATCTTTTGAGAATTTTAATATTACTAATCACAAAGACGATTGTTTAACGTCTGTTACTTTAAGAAATGGAGATTCAGAGGAAGCACCTCTTTTAAAGACTGGAAAGTACTGCGGGTACGAAAAGGAAGACCGAAACGAAATGGAATCTTTTAGCAATGCGATCTTTATAAGTTATGAGGTTAACCTTAATCGATCAAATGCTTTTCAATCTTTCAGGCTGCGTTATAAGGAGAAAGGTTTTGAGTGTGATTTGAAATCAAAACTAGATGACGATCATAAGTGGGAAGTTATCAGTTCACCAAACTACCCATCGGTTCCAGCGCCGTTCTCGGAATGCGAGTGGACCTTCTCGGGGCCACCAGGCGAAATTTTGCGTATTGATTTTCTTGGCCGATTTGATATTAAAAGAAGTGAAGACTGCATCGACGAAGTATTGGAAATTCACGATGGCACTTCAAATATGTCTCCATTAAAAGGCCGTTTTTGTGGTGAAAATCCTGGGACGATAAAAACTATCGGTAGCAACGTATTTATAAAGTATCTTACACAGTTATCGGATCCAAACAATGGGTTTAAAGCTAACGTGTCTATTGATGTCTGTGGCGGAACCTTAGTATCAAGCAATGGAGAACTTTTGTCTCCTGGGTACCCTCATATGCAGGTATTTTACCCTGGATCAGTTTGCGAGTGGCGTATTATCGGTTTGCCAGGGCTGGCACTGAATATCAATCCTCAAGATGTTAATTTACCGGAATCTGAAGCAGAGTGTGCAACTAAAATTACAATTGAAGAATACGTACCAATAAACAAAAGCATGGTATTGTTGCATACTATTTGTGGTGATGATGTAGAAGACACATCTTTGGCTCCAGTTCAAGCTTCATCTAATGAAGTTATCATTAAACTACACATTGGAACTCCAGCTGAGTGGACCCATATGTCAGATAGCAGAGGGTTCCGATTTAAATTTAATTCGACGCGATCCACTTGTGGAGGAACAATCACAACTCCCGAAGGTTACATTTCAACACCAGGGTATCCACGCGTTACTACACTACGTTATTGTGCATGGCTTATTAAAGTACCGAACGAAAATAGAAGGGTTCGTTTAGAGATTTTAGATTCAGACATCAGTATTCAAAGGATTGGCATGTATAATGATCTTTATTGGCAATCTAGTATCCAAATTCTACCAAGTAGCGATATTTCTTCTTCAAGGAGACGCGTGTTTGAATCTACTGGTAACAAGTTTTTAATATATGTGAGGATGAATTTACTTTCAACTCGCCATCGATTTAAAGCTAAATTTAACTCTGAAGAGGAAGCCCTTTGTGGTGGCAAGTTGAGCGGAATAGAGGGCGAACTTGTTTCACCGAATATGGTAAGATCGTACGCTTGCGAATGGCTATACAAACCTCCGTTATCACAGGATGATAAGGATGGAAATTTCAACACACTTTATGTATCAGCTAAACTCAATTCATCGACTTCTACATTTAGATGTTTATATTCAGACCCGAATTTGATTTTGAAGTCATTGTCATCCACGACTACTCCAGGTTTCATTCGAAGCCTATGCGGAAATTCGGAGACCTCATTTAGAATACCTTCAGACATCTTAGAGTTAAAAGCAGTTAAAAGTTATTCCAAATCATTCTATTTTAATTTAAAATGGAAATTACATCCTTGTGGTGGTCTAGTAGAAATTGGAGAGAATGCGGTCAACATATTAAATGTAACCAAAAATAATACAACAATAGAATGCGCCTGGTATGTCCAGTTTCCCAAAGATGGAAAAATAGAAGTAACACTAGATGGAATATTTCAGTTAGAATGTGAAAACGAATATGTAAAAATTAAGCAAGGATTGGATGCATATTCCACCGTGATTGGGGACTACTGCAAAGATAGAAAACAGGATAAACCATTAGTTATACCACATCGATACTTATTTGTTGAATATCACTCAAAGCCCAAGAACAATACAACCGTGAAGCTGCTGACTAAAGTAGTTACTAATAGTTGTGGAGGTTATATTTCCAAGTATGACAGCGTGTTCTCATCACCCAACTATCCTCGCAGTTATGAATCTAATATGGAATGCACCTGGGAAATAACAGCTGATCTGGGAAGTCGAATTTCTCTAAAGTTCATAAATCGCTTTGTAATAGAAGACCGTGTGAATTGCACAAAGGATGCTGTTATAGTATACGACTGGAAAGAAGGCACTTACGCTCAGATAGCCAGAGTTTGTGGGCGGCAGCCTCCTCCGCCATTTAACTCCACATTCAATAAAATGAAAGTCGTTCTGCGCACTGATCAAACTATTAATTGGGAAGGATTTAGAGCAAAATGGACTCCAATCTGTGGAGGGAATTTTACAGCCACCGAGAATGAACAGTTCCTATACAGCCCTGGTTATCCGGATATGTATTCGCCATCTCTAGACTGTTCTTATGAAATATCATCTGATAAAAAAATTCATATAAAGTTTCTAGATTTCGAACTGGAGGACACATATCCTGGATGCAATTTTGATAACGTATCCCTAGTGGCAGATTCTTCTAATGATATTTTTAGAAAAATCTATTGTGGTAGAGAAATACCTCCTTCGTTACATTCATACACAACTGTAAAACTGAATTTTAAAACGGACACATATATCGAGAGAAAAGGTTTCATGCTATCTTATAGCATTTATTCTTGTAGCGGTGAAGTGAAGCAACCTACAGTTTTAAGCACCGGTTTCACCGAAGAGTACGATGAAAACTTGAACTGCACTTGGCTCATTGAGGCGCCCACGAATAAGTTAGTAGTTCTGAAGTTCGAATACATCGATACAGAAAGCTCAGCAGAATGCGATGCGGACTATATTTCGGTATATGATGGTCTCCAAATAGACACCGAAAGACGCCTGGCTTTAATTTGTGGATTGGTAAATTCGAGCACTGTTATCAGTAGTACTAGCAATAAAATGGTATTGCAATTTATAACCGATTCTAATGGTTTGTCTTATAAAGGTTTTAAGGTTGAAGTTTTATTCAGTTACTCAGAAGCGGTAGGTTGCGGAGGTCATATAAATCTGACATCTTCTTCGTCTTACATTTTGGATTCACCGTTAATTGGAGGTAGGCCAGTGTACGAAAACTTCTTGGACTGTCACTGGTATATTAACTCACCTCCAGATACGAAAGTACAAATAGAATTTTTGTCGTTCCACATTGCACCTTGTAGTGGAGTAAATCAAACAGCTTTGGGCTACAGCCAGTGCAACTGTGATTTGGTTGAAATTAGAGATGGAATTAGTCCCAACAGTTTACTAATGGGAAAATATTGTGGCTACTCAACACCTCCGAAGCTTTATTCGTCTGATAATTTGATAAGCATCAGATTTGCCACAGATGGGGAAAATTCTAGCAAGGGTTTTAAAACTCGCCTTACTGCCTTGCCCTCTATTTGTGGGAATACAAGGATAAAGATAAGTAATAAAGTGCAGAAAATTAGCTCACCAGGCTATGGCACTGGCTCTGTTCCTCGAGGTGTGCATTGCGCTTATCATTTGGACACAAGTTCGAACACATATAAAACATTACGAGTCACCATCAAATATCTGGACCTAATGCCTGGCGAACCTGAACCTAGTCAATGTAATAGGGACAAACTAAGTATATCAAGTGTTTCTTACGTAGGAAATTCCAGCTTGGGAAAAGATTACATTTTAAATTTGGAAAGGGAAGGTTTTTTCTATGCATACAATTTAGTAGACGTTGTAGACCAAATCCCCAATAACTTTATGCTGTGTGGTAAAAAGCAATCGCTAGATTTCTACTTGACCAGGGATGTATCTATTAATTTACAGACAATCGCTGAACCAAATTCGGCTGTTAAATATAAGGGATTTGAAATGGAAGCGGTTTGGATTGATTTCTGTGGTAGAAACTACACTGGGCTCCAGGGTAGAATTAAATCAACTTATTATAGAGCTGAATCTGAAAACGACTGCTACACTCTTATAACAGCACCTGAAAATTACACTGTATCAGTATATTTCTTTACATTGTCGCCCTTATATTATAATGACTATGTCTATCTAGAAATTTTAGACGGTGACAAAGCGAACTCTAAGCGCCTGATTAGAATAGACTCAGATTACGAAACGAACGTGCCAGTATTTTCCACAGGTCGTTATTTGCTGTTGCACCATCATTACAAACCATGGGACGTCATGCAGTACGATTTGAATTATGTGAGTTCGGACAAGGGTCGAGGTTGCGGTGGCAAGCTGCACAACCTGCTGGGTAGAGTGACGAGCCCGCTGTACCCCACCATCTACCGACACCGGGGCACGTGCGAGTGGGAGCTGGAGACGCCGCCGGGCACACGGCTTCATCTGCACTTCACGGAGTTCGACATGGGCCGCGCATGCGACACCAATTTCGTGCAACTTGTGGACCGTAAAAGCGTCGCGCTCACCTACTGCGCGGAGACGCCCGCTGACTACGTCTCAAACGACAACTATGTCAAGATAGTGTTCACTACTACTATGAACAATGGCGGCTCGGGCTGGGTTGCAGATTTCGTTGCTGTCAGGTAGAAACAATCTAAATTATAGAAGTGTGCTTCCCAACCTGTACATGCTACCTATTACATTGATTTCAGTGCTGGGTCTTTAAAATCTTTGTTCTAACCACATGGAAACCATTTCCTGTATCTGACTCTGAGCCTGAATAATATATGAAATTTTGGACAATCTAGGGACACGGCCAACTAATAAAATATACTTTAACGCGGCAGTGTCTGCGTCAAGTTGAGCAAACAACACGGTCCAGCCGTACCATCCCTTTCTCGAACCTATAATTTGTCATTTCGACAAGGAATGCTTTAGCCTGTGACTATCTAACGCTGAGTTCAGCCTTCTTTGGAATGCAAGTCATGTATTTGGTGGACGTGTAGCGTAAGCACCAGATAACCTGTCTTTGTAATCCAGTTTTTTGTATTAATTTTAGTACAACAGCTTTCGCGATTTTTGATCAGCAGTTATATGGATCTTTCTGAATTCACTCAAATGTTAAAGTTAAAATAAGCTGTTATCATACAAATTATTGATGCAGATGTAGTCTACACTAAACATGGTGGATGCAACAATGATATACTAAATTCTGGGATTTAGTATTATTGTTTTGTATAGACATGGTTATTTACACTTCATCGCTGAATCAAATATGTCAGCCTATAGGAAACATTACCGAAGCTTAACGCTCAATAATTTGTAGTTTTTTTTTTGAATGTATAATATGTATGTTTTACAATTGTATTAGATTTTATGTATAATAATGGATAACTAAACTTGAAATAAAAAAAATACTAAATTCATGAATATCCTATTATTTTTATTGCCAACATGCTCAAAGTAAATAAATTATGAGTAACTAAAATAGTTTAAACACGTTTACTACGCTTCACAGGAGCGGCAATTTTTTTTTCTTATCTGTGCTTCACAGTATATGACCGTTGACAAAAATGAAAGCGGGACTTGAACATCAATATCTGCTCATATGTTATAAAAATCACGTCAAGTCCCGCTTTCAATTTAGTCATTATGAATAATCGTGAAAGTTTAAAATTATAATATGACCGTTGCCCTCAAAAGCGGTCATCCTCTTTTTATTTTTTAACTAACTTTTGCCCGCAGCTTCGCCTGCATGGACATCGTTTCTATGACTGTATTCGAGGGTGAGTGGTGCGCGGCGCAAGCGGCTGCGAGCGTAAACTTGTTCTTGTCAAAATGTACCTTAGTGTCATCCAATGTTCAATCTAGGTTTTCGCTATTATTTGATGCAAGAACATCAAAAGATCAAGACACCACTTTTGCAATTATTTCTTTATATTAACACTTATTACAAAATTGATCTCATTTTGTCCTATTTAGATTATTAACGCAGATACGCCTACCAGCTGTTATAACACCGGATTTTTGAAGTGAAAACTTCTTTAGCGGCGCTGAGCACTTTTTGTTGGATGGGTAAAAACTTCCAAACTCGCGTCAGGGTCACGTGATGCTGATCGAAAAAGCGTAAGATCGAGGGGAAGGGAGAGGAACAAGTATCTCCCACTCTTTCTACCGTGCCTGAGTGTGCTGCTCCGCTTAGGGCACTTTTCTCAATTTTCCATCTGCCGGTTAGTAGCAAAACTACTCGCCTAGCGACCTAACATCGACATATTGATGTCACTACGTAGTTCAGCTATTTCACACTAGATGTCAATAAGTGTAGAAAGTAATGGGACGTACTCAGAACTATGAGCTTTAAAAAGTTTGTGTAATAAATGAATAAAATGAGGGTTAACATTTTTACTGTTTTGTATGTGTACTGACGTACTTAAAATTTCTAGCACAAAATAATAGACAAATTATTATTACAAACATAATTTTATTTACAAAATTCAATTACCTGCGAAAATAACAGTTTTAGTTAGTTGTTGTAGGTTCGTTGCCCTATCGTTTTGAATGGTTGCGAAATGCTTAAAACGAATATCTATATATTTTTCTGATAAAGATTTAATCAGCAGTATAATATGATTTACAGTCGGTGATTGGTCAAAGCTGTAATTTAAAAAATAAAATGAAATACTTATTCTCCTAAAATAATTGAAACTCGGTTATACAAACAATACCGAAACCAACCGACAAATCTAGTTTTAAACTAGGTAAAGTGCCCATCTTTAATTTTTTATGGCCTTTTTTTGTCACTATGAAGTCTGCATCATTAAAATGGCAAGAACAAATCTTTGTATATTTTGTCGGAGTCCAATCCGGTCTATTCACTTTTGTGATCCATTGTTGTTTTAAATTATCATCGGATGGAAATCTAAAACAAACAAAAAGAAATAAAATTAACTAGGTGGTAAATTATCTTAATATGAATAAAATGATTATTTAACATTCGAAGTTCTTTCAATTCATGAACAGTCACGGAGAATAGTACGAGTATGTATACAACTCAGATCTTTGTTACTTGAAAATATTTGCTATGAAAATGTTATTTCATTACTGACCATAGCCGTGTGTTATTCGGTAAAATTATTTGAATCTAATTACGGCCCTGGATATTTGGTACGTTGAAAATAGTTGTTCTTGTTGACGATAGATGGCGGCCTGTTTACAATATAATTATAAAAATCACTAAAGCACTGTTTTGGCGACTAAAAAGTATTCAGGTTTAATTGTTTATTGTATACTTTAATTTTCAGTATCCACGTATGATTATAACTATATACCAATGCGGAACTTTACGTACTCGTATTTTTTATTCACAAAAGTTACGCCACCTAGTGTCGAGAAGTATAATTTATACTTGAAAGCCGAGAATTTTCTAGAACTATTTTAATAATTACGTATAAAATTACTTACAAATGAAATGTGATACCATTCATAGCATCAGAACGTCTGTCTGAATAACTTCGACACGATAAAACACAACACTTCATCCTTTTCTTCTTAAAAATGCGAAAACACACCAATAATGCGAGTCTCGATACATGGGCACCTGACGAAAATCACAGTGCACAGTTGCTTAGGCCAGCTCCTCTTTGTTTGTGCTCCGTGGTTGTGTAGTAACCACATTGTTGTGTACTCGTATATGTGAATTGTTAAGTTTTCACTTCTGCCGGCACTCCCGGAGTGCTACCGGTGTGTTTTTTTTTATGCACAATTGGTAAACCCTTGACAACATCTTACCTGGTGGTAAGTGACGATGTTGCGGAAATGTTTACGGAAATTTAAACCGCCTCCGTGTCGTAATGGTTATTCCATACGCTTCGCTCCAGGATGTCGTGGGTTCGATTCCCGGCGGGGTCAATTTTGCAAGACTCGGTATGGGTGGTGGTAGGGCATTTTCATAGCCCGCCTGGCTAGTTACCACCATCTTTTCTAAGTCTTGCCGCCAAACATCAGTGATAACAGTATTGATGTGTTCCGGTTTGTAGATAAGATAGCAAGATCCCCATTGCGTTCCATCTTCGGCATCATCGTTACTTACCATCAGGTGAGATGATGCTAAGGGATTATCAATAGTGGATAAAAAAAATTGCCAAGTAGATAAAGCACTGCTAGGTTGTCCGTACTCGTGCGCATGACATTGTAAGTATACATGGTCCATCCTCCAGCGTTTTTTCCGTTTATGCCTTCTGTCAACCAGGTCAACGAACGGGCGGGCATTCACTTTTTTTCCGTTATATGATCAAAATAATCTATTATTTTATAATATCCTTTAGAGCACAAGCATTTTTTGACATGAGTATGAATTTATTGAATTTATTCTCTGACGAACTCGTTACATTTTCTGGAATTTAATTGAAGAATCTTATACACTGCTCCACAAATGACTTTTTAAACTTTTTTTTAACCTGTGATAACGATAACGATTTATGAAAAAAAATTAAAAGATGTTTTATTTTTTATGTATACTATACCATACATATATCCTAAAATATCACGTGTGATTTTTCTTTTAACCCCCCGTATAGCTGGTTTATATTTCCCAACTTCGTAATGTTGAATTGTCATGTATTTTTTATTTGTTGCCATTTCTATGGTTAATTTTCGAATTCCATGGAAAAAAATCTCCGTAACTCTGACTCTAGTACCTACATCTGAACTTTGAAATGTTTACCCAATCATTTGAAATAGTTACTTAGTTGGCTTACCAATTGTGAATTTAAAAAAAATAGGTCTTATACTTATCTATTAAAGAAATAAATAAAGTGCGTGTCGGATCACGCGCAAAGTAGGATTCCGCATTTTTTTCAAAATATAAAATGTTTTAAAAACCAAATTATTTTTTGCAGTTGGAATATAAATATTTTTTTATGTAAAATCTTTTTAAAAATCGAACTGCACTTCTTAAGTGGATCGACTATTACTCCTAAACTAAGAGAGCCTTCTGAGCCGTGATAGTTTTTATTGTAAATTCATTAAATGCCGTTGTCTACGCTTCGACTGCGACTCACTGTGCCTACTTATTTTACATTAGCAATTCTGACAATATTTGCTAAGTTACCCACTCTGATTAGGCGTTTCTATTTTTATTGTGTGTGTCGGTACTTGCATTTTTACGAACCATCAATCAAGACGTTGCTCTGTACCTTTTTGCGATTAAACAGTTTAAATTATATTTTTTGGGTTTAATTAAAGCTCCAGTATGTCAAGCTAAGACATATTTTGGTGGCCCATGAGGGGAATACAAAATTTTCGCTAAAATACGAAAAGTGAAGAAAAAGATCGTCGAAAAGTGAAGAAAAAGATCATCGAAAAATATTGGTACCTACGCGGGTGTGGCGTACCTACTGAACATTTCTACAAAAGGACCTTTGCGAAGATTCCATCTAAAGGATCTGGATTGAAACATCAAGCCTGAGGCGACCAGTGGGATATCTAAAGTTTCACATCGTGCAGCAGTGCAGTTTTAATCAGATAAGTGTCCTTCCTTTGTCCTTTACCCATCACCTACCTACAAAATACCTTACCCAAAGTCCAATTTCTTTATTCTCATAGCCTACACAATAAAAACAAAGATTAACAAAATCATTTTTTAGCATTTTCCCTAAGTGACGAACAGAATATTCCAAATTTTTACAAAAATATCTACCTAATTTTCAGACTTTTCTAATAAAACTATAATTTAGGTACCTACTTGGCAAAAACACACAATTAGGTAAGTTCCTTATTTGAATACTTACAGATTACTTAAGCTAAACGTAACATTGGGCCCTAAATATTTTAAACCTTATTTTAATTTACGTGAATTTTATGTACCTACCTACATTTTTTTTGTATAGTAAGTATTAACGTTTTAGGCATAATTTATCCCGTGTTTAATAAGTATAATAATTCTAGAAAACTTCAATAAATCTAATCAAAATTAATTTAGCTGTATAAGTACTTGAAACACCTACTCAATTTTTATGTATATCGCATTCCAGTGCTGTCCAGTGCATCGCTGCTATTACGTAACGCGACCAGCGGCGGAGGTACCTACCTACCTCTAGTCAGCTGTGTTTTCACCTGGTTTCCTGATCGGCAAATACCATCGAAATAAGGAGCGTGAGCATAAATCTTGTTAATTAACTATTTATTAAATAAGTGTTTCTGGTTGGTAACTAACTGCATCATACCTAACAATGACTGAACGTTTAAAAGAATTAAATACAAGGCGGAGTTCCATTAAAGGACAAATAACTAAATTTAAAAATTATTTGGCTTCTCTCGAAAATAAGTCAAAACTAACAAGCATTGAAAAGGCTGAATTAATGCTCAAAATTGCTAAGTGTGAGGCGTTGTCTGTTTCTTCCGATGGTTTGCAAAATGAGATTGAGATTTTAGATTCGGACACTTTGGAATTTGAACCGGAAGAACGGGAAAAAATTGAAAACAATTTTATAAAATGTATTGCCTCGGCTAAGACTTTGCTTAACGAGCAATCGACTAAATGTGATACGGAACTAAATCAAAGTTTTGCCCATAGTCATTGTAAACATGAACCAAAGGATATAGGTATTCAATTGCCAAAAATACAAATTGCCAAATTTGATGGAGCCTACTTCCGCTGGCTTGAATTCCGCGATACGTATGAGAGTTTAATTCATTCTAACGCTCGCCTATCACATATTCATAAATTCCACTATCTCATCTCTTATTTAGAGGGAGATGCAGCTAGGGTTGTCTCCAATCTTGAGGTATCAACTTCTAATTACGAAAAGGCGTGGTCTTTGCTCTGCGAACGTTACGATAATAAAAGGTTATTAATAAATCATCATCTCAACGCCTTATTTAATATAAAGCCTAACACGCGCGAGACTGAACGATCGCTTCGTTTCATTGCTGACCATGTCACAAAGAATTTACGTGCGTTGAACTCGTTAGGGCAGCCAACTGAGAGTTGGGATGTGTTGATTATATTTATGTTATCATCTAAATTAGATAGCACCACATTAATGAAATGGGAAGAGTTTCGCAACACGTTGCCGGGGGATGTTCCTACCTTAGAAGAATTCAAAAAATTCTTGACCGACACAAAAAAAAAGATTAAAGATTCAAGGTATTTGTTCAAAATAGGTGCAAATAACATTTTTTCTGATCTTATCATCAAATAATAATAACATAATTTCATTTGTTAAAAATCAAGAAATAAACAATTATTAGTTAATAATGTCAAAATGCAATCACACGGACAGCACCCGGTCACTAGTATAACGCGAGAGTCAGCCATCGCTCCCATGAACCATATTAGAGGGAAAGGAACGACCCGGCTCCCGATGCGCCACCATCCGTACAAACATTTAAGCGAGCGTACATATAGTTATCGAACCTGCTCGAGAATCGGTTGAGAAATGCGTCCTGTAGAGAACAGACGGACATCCAGACAGACATACGAAATCATTTTTGCCCAAGCTTTGCCGAGTGCGAGCCAAGCGTCAATAATTTCACATGTTGGTTACAACCACAACTGTATGTAGGGACACGGTAGTGTCCCCGTGCCAACTCGAGCGCAAAGCAAGCACTGCAGTAATATACATTTTCTAGAAACATTGCGACATATTTTTGAGCTCCTGTATTTTAGCACTAGGAACGCATAAAACGATAAGGACCCTAAAATTCAAGTTTATAACTTAGATATTTTCTAAAATATCTGATGATAAAGTTCAGCTGATTAAACACTCACTCAATTATTGATCATCAAAATATAACTAGTATTCCTTTATACCTAGAGAGTTGTAATTTAGTACAGGGATAGGTTTTGCATCCACACAAAGGCTAAACTTTGGAAATGAGGATGATTACTTGATGAGGAACCATAGGAGGAATAGCTAAACTTTGGAGATAAAGAAATGTCGCCTAGGCAACAATTGTTTATTGTGATAGCCATTTCAAACAAGGGCCAAGTCTAAATGAATTAAAGAAAACGAGTGACTTGGCCGTTCGTATGAATGGTAAGTCTGAGTAGATAGTAAGACGCTTTTATTTTCCTATATTATTATTCTTATAACAATCTATACGAGTCACGTCTGACATATCTACCTAAATTTACTAACTACTATTAAAAAATGTTCAAGACCTTCGTTTTCTTTTATTCACTTAGACTTGGCTATTTATTTGATCTCACTATTTTTATGGCCAAGTAATCGAGACTAGGCTTTTTTTAAACAATATTTTTGTTGGTATTGTATTAATACGTATACGATTGTATAATTTCGATTTCATATGTACGTTTATCCGACGCTCTTACGATGAAGGAAAACATCGTGAGGAAACCTGCACACGCCTGCAAAGAAACTCGAAGGTTGTGTGTGAAGTCGACCAACCCGCATTGGGTCGCGTTAATTCAGGATAGGCTCGAGCCCCCTGGTGGGGACGTACATGAGCTGATATGATGATAATAATTAGTATTTATAGGTACCTACTTACTTACTGCGCTGGCTCAGCGTCCGAAGAGGATCTTGGCCTCCGACACGAAATCCACCCTCCAGAAATCCAACTGGCAAGAAGTGGAGCAGGATCGTGACAAAAAGTTTGTCAAAATCACCTAATCGAAATATTTATTTTGTACAGTACGATAACAGTAGCTAAATCACGTTTCATTAATTAAAACGGTCACGTTTTGCAAAGATTGTGTTTCCATTACACCCACAACTATAGGGCCTCCTTCTCGCAACTTTCTTCAGATACCTACATAATTACAGCTAGTTTGGTCAAAGAATAAAAACTATTTACTGCGTAAAAGAAGGTTAAAATATTTGAATGAATAGCGACTCTTGCTACGACACAATAAAGTGCAAATTCAGGTCGCACAGCGCTAATTAGACATAGACATATATTTATTGGTAATTAATATTACAAGTTACGTTATTATAATAACACATTTATAAAATTTAAGTAAAATTATTATTAAAGTTGAAACATTTTGAAACATTTAACATTAGGAAACAATTCTGAAATAACATTTTATATTTAGCCCTTGTATGTCAAAAATTCGTTATATTATGTGTAAAAGGACCGGTCGACAAGCCATTACCTACAGTTATATTCACCTATAAGTTGCCTCTCTTTCTATCGCGTAACTCTTATCTCTTCTGACTAAAGAATTTGCACCTTGCAAGGGGCCGCGCGGCATGGCGCCTAATATATATACTGTGATGGCGCGGCGTAGAGAGCGGCGTAGGTACATTTCTAACATTTTCATACCTACAGTGCAGAGTGCGACAAGCCTGGTTTGGACAGCAATTTCGAGGCATTCCTCTGGGTCTAATTTACTCTTACTTTAAAAGCCTCCGTGGCGTAATGGTAAGTCCATTCGCTTCACACTTGGAGGTCGCGGGTTCGCTTAACAGGGTCTAACTTTGCAAGACTTGATTTTGTTGGTGGTAATGCATTTTTTAAGCCCGCCTGGCTAGCTACCACCATCTTATCTAAGTCTTGCCGCCAAACATCAATGTTGACAGCATTGATTTGCTCCGGCATGAAGATAAGATACTCAGTTCCCCATTGCGTTGGGGAATGTTGACAAGCCCGCTTTCATTGTTTACTGCACGTAACAATCAACAGTGGCTACTTACTTGGTAGTTGTTAGATAACTTACATAAATAAAATTGTTCTTCAACTAAATCCCCCGCTAGTTAAAGTTCAATGATCCCCGCACGGTAAGTCCATATATTCCCGCGCAAAATAAAAATAAAAAACTCGTAAGCCTTGACGTGACCTGGAGAGCATTGTCCTCGAGGTACTGACCGTTGATAATAATTATCAAGGATCATTATTAAGATAAACTTTAGAAATGAAGACGTAGTTAAATCACGTAACCTTTGACGAGAAACCGGATAGCAATGACCTCGTGTTACCAACCGTAGAATGGAAACTCTTACAAAGTTGACTCTGCCGGGAATCAAACACGCGACCTTCTGGTGTGAAGTGAATGGACTCACTATTACGCCACGGAGGTGGTTAAAAATCAATGGTTAGTCCATTCGCTTCACACTTAGGAAGACTCGGTTTGGTTGGCGGTGGGGCATTTTCATAGCCTTCCTGGCTAGCTACCACCATCTTTTATTTTTCATTTTTTTTATTCACAATTGGTAAGCCCTCGGCATCATCTCACCTGATGGTAAGTGACGATGATGCCGAAGATGGAAGCGGGCTTACCAAGATTCTCCAACGCAATGGAGAACTGGCTATCTTATCTTCAAGCCGGAACACATCAATGTTGTTAACACTGATGTTTGGCGGCAAGACTTAGATAAGATGGTGGTAGCTAGCCAGGCGGGCTTAGAAAATGCCCTACCACCAACCAAACCGAGTCTTACAAATTGACCCCACCGGGATTCGAACCCGCGACCTCCTGGTGTGAAGCGAATGGCCTAACCATTACGCCACGGAGGCGGTTATCTTATCTTAGTCTAGCCGCCAAACATCAAATCAAGCATTGATGTGTTCCACTTGAGCACTTAAAGATGAGATAGCCAGATCCCCATTGGAGAATCATGGTAAGCCTGCTTCCATCTTCGGCATCATCGTCACCTACCATGAGATGATGCCAAGGACTTATCAACAACTGAAAAAATTACGTAAAGGTAAATTAGGTACCTACAATAACAGTCAATATTATTTTGGAATGCGATAATTAAATCTTATACGATGGGTACGGAAATCTACGTGTGCAAGTCAGACTCACACTTGGCCGGTTTTATTTCTACACTAGCAAATCATCATATGCTTTGTTATTTAATTCTTAAGAAATATTTAAGACGCTTTACAAAAAAAGCAAGTTTAATACGTTTTCTCCTAAGGATATCTGTAAAAGCTTTGTTTTGCTGCCTTTATCATTATTTGAACTAAAACATCAGTAAAATGAACAGTTTACCAAATTTTTATTTAATAATTCCCAAACGAAATCACACCGGTAACGTAGCTCATCCTTCACGTTCGGTAACCAGTCTGTGTGACGAGGGGATGCGGTCGAATCTAGAGAGCGGCAGGGAGTGTCCATACTGTACGTTAGTACTAATATATATACTTTGGCAACGGCGTCGCAACAGATTAAAGTGATTTCTTGTATAGAATTGGTTGAAGGGTTGTGAAGTGACATAGACTGCTAATCAGAATGGCCCGAAGAAACACCCGTGCGGCCTGTGGAACTATGTCATTGTAGTGTGTCGTGACCCTAACTAATTAAGTGGAATGTGTGGTGACCCTAACCCTTCCAAAATGAAGTGAGGGTAGATGAGGTGTTCCAGCGATGCGCCGGCGGCGATGACACCGCGGCTTCAGTCTACTCGCGACAGTCGGTCGAAACGTTGAGGTAAAAACAACATCAATACCTGCTCATATCTTATATAAAATTTGGCTCGATATAGTTCCTGAGGGATCTGGAAAAAAAAACTCCACGCTCGCGAAGCGGCTCGCGCACCACTCACCCTCAAAGACAGTCAAAATACTACCTGAACACTTTCGTTTTAGCTTGCAGTAAAGTTTGCGGCGTTTTATAGCGATACCGGGTTTCCAGTTACCAGTATTCACCAAGACAACTGGGACAGCCCCACCATTCCAGCAGGAGTTTACTTCACTCCTCGATTTATGTGCTGGCATCTTAGAGACATTTCCAGGAACTAGAAAGCTTTTAGGGCGAAGTGAAGACGCGACTTGGTGCGGCTTTGAAATGTAAAATTTTTAGTCCCGAGCGAACGAAGTGAGTAAAAAGGTATTGTAGTTGTAAAAAAAAATTAGCCAAGTGCGTGTCGAACCATGCGGAAAGTAGGGTACCGTAGTCTTTTCATAAAATAAATGTTTATTTTAAAAACAAAAAAATATATTTTTGCAGTTAGTAATAGAACATTTTGTATTGAAAATCTATAAACTTTTTACAAATCCAATGGTCGACTTTACTCCTAAACTAAAAAAGCGTACTTGGCCGTTATAGCTGTCCTACTAATTTTTTTTTTGTAGATATCATGAAATAGCGGGTTTGCTGGCAGCAGCTTAGCATGACACCCTTTTTAAATTTTCAACCATTGAACGGCTGAACCGATTTAGATGAGATTTTGTTTTAAGACATTTAGGGGTAACTCTTGTAACTAAAAACACTCGGGACTAGATGGCGCCAGTGAGTCAAATCATAGAAAAACCTAAATATTTCCACTTAGTAGTTATATGCGGAATTAGTGTCGTACGCCAGTAACTTTTTATTTTAATTTATAGTTTATTGTACACAGGAAGTTAAAATAGTCAAGGCGCCATGCAAGCAAAGCTGACTTTCTAAATGTAAATATCAATATAGAATAAAACTGGATAGTGAAAACTTGCCAAGTTACACCATGTAGTAGCACAGAACATAACAATTTTCTTGAGCATCTGAAAAACGTTTTACATTCTCTACCTATTATTTGGAGAAGTCTAAAATAAATATTTCTATTTGAAGTTCCGTAGCTATGATTTAGGAACCACTATAGAACTTGGTACCTTACCATTTCATAACATCAGCTCATATATACGTCCCCACCAAGGGGCTCGAGCCTACCCTGAATTAGGGCGATCGGACCTTAGTCGACCACGCGGGCCCAGTGCGGATTGGTCAACTTCACACACAACCTTAGAGTTTCTTCACAGATGTGTGCAGGGTTCCTCACGATGTTTTTCTTCGCCGTAAGAGCGTCGGATAAACGTACATATGGGATTGCAATTCGAAAACACATCGATACGTAGCAGGACTCGAACCACGGCCTCCCGAATAGGAGGTAGCGGCCCTTGCCGATACACCACCGACGCCGTACCTTACCATTTAGATCGCTGTATTATTTTATATCGAACTTGGCCACATTTCACATTTATGTTTTGTTGGGATTATTCATTACAATGGTGTCGATTCGGTTTAACACGATTTAACTTATTTGACAGGACTAAACTAAATTTAAGCGTTCTATCCTTGTCTTTTCGGTACAGAAAGTAAAAGACAGAATGTGTAAATTTAGTTTAATCCTGTCAAATAAGTTAAGTCGTGTAACACCGAATCGACACCAATATTACCTATCGAAGAAAAACACCACATGGCCCAAATTGGAAAGATAAACAAGTGACCGAGTCCGATGGGCGGATTGGGAACGCCCCCTCTTTTTAGGGTTCAGTGGCAAGAAGTCTTTATGAGCGTATTCACATAACTTTAAAAAATAACTACTTTAAACATGAAACTAAGGTTCCCCTCGATTCTCTGGGATGCCATCATCAGATCCTGGTTTTCTTACTACCCTTGGGATGTCTCCTTTCCAACAAAAGAGAATCATCAAAATCGGTTCATAAATGACGAAATTATCCGCGAACACACATAAAAAAAATATATTCTCAAGTCTCTCAAGTCTCAAGTTAATATATATTAATAGTTTCTAAAGTCGGTTAAAATCGTTTCCCATAAAAATTTAAAATTACCACTTCTTGAAAATGGATGGGCCGATTCTTATGAAACTTTATGAACATAACCAAGTCACGAAATTCTAGTTTGTGGATAGATTATATTTTCGAAACAGTTTATTTTTAAAAAGATTAACGAATTTTAATATTACTATGGAAAACCTTAAATCGCTATTATTCAGTCAACAATATTTTTTGAAAACTATTTACAGATTAGAATTGCGTGACTTGTTTATGTGTACAAAGTTTCATTAGAAACGACCCAACCATTTTCAAGAAGTAGTAATTTCTACGAACAAATTAATAAAAAAAAATCTTAAACTGAAAACTAGAGGAGTTAAGTGATTTTGGAATTATTAGCATGTAGATTGCTACGATTTTATTTAAAAAAATCCTTACAAAAAAAAGTTTTATGTTTAGAAAATAAGTCCCTCCCAGTTAAGCGATTTTTTTACCATTCCATTGCTGACACTACTTCATAGAGATCCTTTAAAGGGTTAAGTCCGCCTTTGTATATGTGCACATGTGTAATAATTATATAGGGTCTTAACAAAGGCACGCACTTTTTTAACTGGAGCTTGTACTCATGAAACTGAACAACTTTCCCCAAGAAACCCATGGTCAATTCGTATGTATTATTTTTTAATTAAATTATCAACTGCTCAGAATACAACTAGCAGCTGGTATCCGCGTATTGACAAAGTACAATGACCGCGCCGGCCCGCCACGCCGCTACGGCGGGCGTATTCTGCGCAATTTAATAATTTTAATTAAAAAAACCAAAGCGAATTGACCATGGGTTTCTTGGGGAAAGTTTTCTTGGTTAATAAGACCCTGTATATTCGGCCCTGTATGCCGGGACGGCTACGTTACCTATCTGTAGTTCAGAGAATCGATCAGCTGATTGGACAGTTGGAGACGTCTGTATCGTCCTTTCTTTACCATAGACATATAAATTAATAACAATAATTATTTTATATATTATTGTTATAATATTTATGTATTTTATTTATTTAAGTATTTTATGTAACTGTTTATTTGCATTTTTTTCTGTTTTTAATTATTGCACCGCCCCTTAACTTATTCTATCTCTGTTTCCCTACCCAAAGGTTGCCTGGAAGAAATTTCTACCTAGCAATAAGGCCGCCTATTGTATAGGCTTTCTTCTGTATTGTTAATTTCTTTTTTTATGGTGTGATGAAATAAAGAATATTGTATTGTATTGTAATTTTTTCCGGTTTCATCACAATTGATGATCCGACTTTCTGCTTGTGAGATGTTGTCAAGGGTTTACCAATTGTTTATAAAAAAAACATCCTATTTATCCTATTATTTCTGCCTATACCATTCAAAATATTATTTACTTTATATTATGTACATATATCAAAACATTCAATAATTCATCATCATCATCATGTCAGCCGATGGACGTCCACTGCTGAACATAGGCCTCCCCCAAGGATTTCCATGACGACCGGTTCTGCGCTGACCGCTTCCAGCGGCTTATTAAGTTATTAGTAGTTCCTATACTATCTATGTAGATACTTATGCGCGCAATATCTACGGAACCCGTGTAATTAATAAAGCAATATGAAAAATAAACAATGTTTTTATTTTCTGTCTGATCCAACATCTGACCATATCAAATTCATATTAGTCAGTTTAGTTCTGGTACTCGGTCAAGTGGATCGTGGTCATGGCCAGACTAAAAATATTGATGATTTACCTAACAACTTGGTTCATTTATTTAGACTGTGATGTTTACCAAGATCGTCCTAAAATCAAAACTTCTAATGGCGATCTTATACTGGAACCTGCATTTGATAAAAGTGTTTATTTTAAAACCAACGGTCCAAAGTCAAGTGTCTATGTCGGAGACGTGAATTTGCTGAATTTAACAAGTAGTGGTGACGGGACGTCTTCTTCAAATGATAACTCCGATAGTTATTTGAACGGCCCAAACGGCGTACTTAGCAGGCTAGAGAAACTCGAAAGCCGTAACCTGGAATTACCAAATGATCTGCTTCTCAACATAACAATTATATGGCGAAAAATTAAACGACAAAACACGATTATTTCGAATATTCGCAACCAAATATCAAAACCCAGACAAAGGGACGAGTGCCAGTTGCATACGTGTCAAAATGGAGGGACCTGCTTAAACCTGGTCAACGGATACCACTGTCTGTGTCCATCAAATTGGGAAGGGCAAAACTGTGATGTTGACATCAACGAATGCCGTAATTTCGCCGACACGGATTTGGGGTGTCAAAATGGGGCTACTTGTATCAATAGACCTGGGTCATATGAATGCTTGTGCAAATCAGGATGGTACGGTATGCATTGCACAAGAAGATCTAAAGATTGCTCAGGAGGGGACCGCGAGATGTGCGACCATGGCACCTGCGTACAAGTTACTAGTGGAGAAGGCATCAAATGCATTTGTGATCAAGGATGGACTACGAATGGCACCGATGTCATTTGTAATACAGATATAGATGAATGTGACTCAAGCCAGGTTCCTCGATGTTCAGTGAATCCTCCAGTTAAATGCGTCAACCTACCAGGTTCGTTCCGTTGTGGCCAATGTCCAGCTGGCTTTGAAGGAGATGGTTACGTTTGCTCGGACATAGATGAGTGTATTACAACTCTCAATGGTGGTTGCAGTACGAGCCCCAGGGTGGAGTGTCACAATATAATCGGCTCCCGTATTTGCGGTCCCTGCCCCCCCGGGTATCTAGGCGACGGACTAACATGTCAATGGAGAGGATCGTGCAACATTAACCGTGGCGGTTGTCACCCTTCAGCAGAATGTGTTGACAATTCGGCGCTCGGGGGACCAGTTCTGTGCATTTGTCCGGCGGGAATGGAAGGCGACGGTATAGGTTTTCGCGGCTGTTACGTGGCTACCAATTCCAATGACACACACAGCTGTCTTATTAATCCTTGCGGCATACACGGCCACTGCCATCAACTGCGATCCGGCTACACGTGTATCTGTTACCGAGGATTCAGTGGAGTGCACTGTGAGCTGACGGCGAACTACTGTGCGAGTCAGCCGTGCCTCAACGGAGGCACCTGCATATCAGACGGCTCTTCCACGGGATTCCGATGTGAGTGCACAGCTCAATTTACAGGTGATCTTTGTAATGTAGTGTCTAAAACTTGCGGCGGATTGCTGTACGCTGAAGAGGGTAGTATTGTTTATCCAATTTCCAATACGACTTACAACCATAATTCTCAATGCGTGTGGGTGATTCAGACTGTTCCAAGTAAGGTTATTAATGTTACTTTTACTAGATTTAATTTAGAGTATGGCCCTGATTGTTTGTATGACTTTTTGCAAATTCACGATGGTCGAAATTCAGCAAGTCAAATGATAGGTATATTTTGTGGTAGTAATTATCCAAAAAACGGTATAATTTCGAGCCACAATTCTTTATACTTTTGGTTTAGATCGGACCCGTCAGTTGCGAAAGATGGATTTGCACTGCATTGGACTACTATTAACCCTGTTTGTGGAGGAGATATCGATGCGACCTCACACGGACACATAAGTTCCCCTGGGTCACCTGGAAATTATCCACCGAATCGAGATTGTTATTGGCATTTGACAACAGCGCTAGGGAAACGAATACAGTTACATTTCTATGCTCTGGATATAGAATCTCACAAAAATTGTAGCTATGACTTTGTCGCTATTTATGATGGAGCCCAGATTACTGATCCGCTTCTCAGTAAGTACTGTAGCTCCACCCAGCCACCTCCAGTAGAATCAGGTGGCTCTGAAATTATCATATATTTTCATTCAGACGCTCACGTTTCAGGGAAAGGATTTCAAATTGCTTTCGCTCCATCAGACGGCATACCTGGCTGTGGCGGTCTTTTCACTGAACAAAGAGGGGAATTAGTATCGCCAACCATTAATGGAAGGTATATGTCCAACCTTAACTGCGAATATAAGATAAGGACCAATCCACATTCAAGAATACGCATTCACTTTCAATCTTTTAAATTAGAAAGACATAACGGTTGTAAATATGACTATGTAAAAATATACGATGGATCATCATCTAATTCCAGACTTTACGGTAAGTTTTGTGGGTTGCGACTTCCGCCACCTTTCACATCTTCTTCGAATATACTTTATATAAAATTTGTCACCGATTCTCACTTGACAGCGGAAGGATTCAGGATAACATACGAAACTATTTGCCGACAGACTGTATCAGGAGATAGCGGTGTTATTAAATCACCTAATTACCCATTTGCATATCCGTCAAACGAAGTTTGTGAGTTTATTATATTCACTACACCTGGAAGAATTATCAAATTAAATTTTCAAGATTTTGACATCGAAGACGGCAGGGATAGCAACTGTCAGTCTGACAACGTTGAGATAAGGGATGGGATGGACGCGAACGCCACTTTGATAGGCAAATACTGCGGTAAAACTCAGTATCCTCCATCAATACCCCCCTCAACACATAATTACCTGTACCTTAAATTCACTTCAGACTTAAGTATTTCTGGCACAGGATTTTATGCAAATTTTACCACGATCGACGCTGTTTGCGGTGGAATACACAAAGAGACTACAGGTCTCATAAATCATCCCAGAGACGGCAAGCCTGGTTACGGGAAAAACCAGACATGTGTCTGGTTTTTAGTAGCACCGGAGGGGTATCATATTAAGCTTACATGGAATAGATTTGATGTTGAAAGGGTACCACAATGTTCAGCTGACTTTCTTGAACTGATTGAAATAGACAGCACTGGTGAAGAAAATACTCTGGGCAAATTTTGCGGAAAAAAAAATCCACCTACACTGACTACTTCTGCAAATCAACTTAAGATTAAATTTAAATCTGACGGTTCCTTAATGTACACCGGGTTTTCAATGTCTTACACCTTTTTAAATGGGAAAACATTTTGCGGTGGGAGTTACTCAAAATCGCATGGCAATATTTACTCTCCAGGTTGGCCTAAAAATTATGACAATGGTCGCGACTGTGTGTGGTTAATAGTGGCACCTGCAGGCCGACAGATCAGATTAAATTTCGTTGAGTTTCTATTAGAAAGAAGTATAGGCCGAACATGTGAAGATTATTTAGAAATAAGAAGTGGTTCTTCAGAAAATGCATCGCTTATTGGAAAGTATTGTGGAATTCGAAAACCGAGAAGAATATTATCTCTTGGAAACAGTTTGTACATTCATTTTCATTCAGATTCATCGCTAACAGAGAAAGGTTTCAATTTAGAATGGGATAATACTGTGACTGGATGTGGCGGCACATTGACAACTCCGAGTGGCACGATATTAACGCCCAATTATCCCGAGCCTTACAGTGCGAATGCAGAGTGTTTCTATAAAATTGTTACTAGTGCAGGATCTCGAGTTCAAATCAAATTTAAGGAATTAGATTTAGAACGCACTTCAAAGTGTGCATTCGATTACGTAGAGATTTATGATGGTCGCGATACTAATGCACCCAGCTTAGGAAAACATTGTTACATGATACCAAAATTGAATAGATTTGTGACAAAAAATAATTATGCTTATATAAAGTTCAGATCAGATTTTAACATAGGAGGAAAGGGATTTTTGCTCGAATATGACACGATCTGTAATAATAATTTGACAGGAATATACGGATCTATTGAAAGCCCTGGGTACCCAGATGAATATCCACCAAACTTGAACTGTTTATGGACTATTAATGTCCCGAAGGGCAACAAAATAAATATGACATTTACAGTTATAGATATTTATGGATATAATTCGTATTATCACTCGTATTCCTCAAGTGCCTGGAATCGTAATTATAAACCACGGCAGTTTTATTGTCGTACGGATTATTTGCAAACGAAAGAATCGTCGGAACGCAATTTTAAAGAGAAAATGTGTGGCTCGTCTCCTCTTTTCCGGATGACCAGCAAAACAAATTCAGTTCAAGTGAATTTTGTCGCTGGATCTGTACATTTTCCACACGCTGGTTTTAGGTTGGAGTGGATAAGATACGGATGCGGTGGGTATCTTCAAAAAAGGTTCGGTTCTATAACATTAGATAAAAGCATTAGTTCGAGTGGAGAAATGGAATGCGAATGGATCATTGAGGCACCACCAGGCTCAAGTATTTTGATCACAATAAGTAGCCTTCACATGGTAGAGTCAGTAAACTGTACAACTGACGCAATTGAAATTTACAATGGCCAAAATTTAAACACACCACTCATAACAAAAATTTGTCACAAAAGATCTGCAAAAGTGCAAACAACTACAAATTATATGTTGCTTAGATTTGTTAAAAAATCTTCCATGAAAGATGTTTATTTCAATTCAGTGTTTGATTCATATCGTACTGGATGCGGTAGCACTATCGAAGCACTTACTGGTATTATTGAATCTAAAAACTATCCTCAAAATTACGATAATAACTTGGACTGTATGTGGAAACTGATCGTTCCTTTCAATCACAGAGTTCAGTTAAATTTCATTGAATTAGATTTGTATAAAACTGATGAAGTTTTAGAATCGGAATGTGGTGATTATATTAGAATATACGAAGGAAAATACTTCTTAGATTCGAATTATAGCCATGTTATTTGTCCAGGTTCGAAGTTATCTCAAATAACTTCGAAGGATAATATGTTAGGACTACAGTTTATCACAAATGGTCAGGACGCATCGAAAGGTTTCAAAGCGAATTTTACCACTATTTGTGGGTCAAGTATATCAGTTAAGTACGATGGAATATTAAAAAGCGACAAGTCAATTAGTAGTACTACTCATAACTGTACGTGGACAGTGCGTGCGCCAACACCTGACAAAAAAATTAGTTTTACTATCACTCATTTATCAATACCTAAGGATAGTGATACGAATACGAACAAACGTTGTCCTTTATCCTACTTAAGAATTTACGACGGTGATGACGATCGGGCACCACTGGTGGACGAATTCTGTGGACGCAAAGTGCCACCGATGATAGTAAGTCATGGAAGTGCTATAACTATTCAACTAGGAAGTTACAACGGAGGCATTGATGGTCATTTTTCTGCCTATTACTCGCCACTTGAGTCTGCTTGTGGTGGATCCTTGACTTCAGAAGAAGGAAGCATTGCCTCACCCAATTATCCAAGGTCGTATCCCGTCAACGCAAACTGTGAATGGACATTAAGCACTTCACCTGGTAATAGAGTATATGTTACGTTTGAACAGTTTGACTTAGAAAACTCAGAAAACTGTAATGAAGACTATTTAGAGGTACGGAAAAACGATGGTGCTGGTCCCTTATTGGGAGTATACTGTGGAACCGATTTGCCCACAAACACCACGGTCGCTTCTAAACTTTACTTAAAGTTTCACAGTGATAACAAAAACGCAGGAACGGGTTTTCTAATACATTACGGATTTTTACATGGAAATTATATTACTGGACAAGAGAGAGGTGAAATAACATCACCTCTTTATCCTTTTAAGTACGAGAGTTCTGGAGACTACACGTGGCGAATTGAGGTCGATAGTGGCATCATTTCTATCTCTGTGAACACTTTAGAAATACCTACAAGTGGAAAAATTTGCTACAATAGTTTGACTGTATACGACGGATACGATACAGAAGCACCAGTGATGGGTGAGTTTTGTGGATTGGCACACAATGGAGAAGCTATGGTGTCTTCTTCCAACTTAGTATTTATCCATCTGAAATTGGACGAATCTAATCCAGGATCTGTGTTTCATATTAATTGGGCTAAATCCAATAAAATTGTAGAATTAAGTAAAACAAAAACAAATTGTGGCACAAACAACACGCAGACGGTGATGCCTGGACAAGAAATTACTTTTAGTTCCCCTAATTATCCACAAGATTACGAAAATCATTTAAAATGTGAATGGGTGTATAGATCTGATCCGGGACACCACTTGATATTGAATTTTGTAGACATACAGCTCGAGTCGTCGCAGGGATGTATGGCAGACTACATTTCAGTATTCTCTTCTGACGACGCGGTGTCATGGCAACCAGTGAAGGAGTATATTTGTTCATCAGACGATATTAATAATGAACTAAATTCAACTAATTATATAAAGATAAAATTTAGCTCTGATGTGGCTGTTACTGCAAAAGGATTTCAGGGCCAAGTGATCTCAGCTTGTGGAAGTCTCATACACAACTCATCAGGAGTTGTAGGACCCTTATGGTCTGAAGTATGGATGGCGCGAATGAGGAGAGTTTTTACGATGAAATGTAAATGGACTGTGAAAGTCAAACCAGGCAAAACCATTAGTGTATCTTTTGAGAATTTTAATATTACTAATCACAAAGACGATTGTTTAACGTTTGTTACTTTAAGAAATGGAGATTCAGAGGAAGCACCTCTTTTAAAGACTGGAAAGTACTGCGGGTACGAAAATGAAGACAGAAACGAAATGGAATCTTTTAGCAATGCGATCTTTATAAGTTATGAGGTTAACCTTAATCGATCAAATGCTTTTCAATCTTTCAGGCTGCGTTATAAGGAGAAAGGTTTTGAGTGTGGTTTGAAATCAAAACTAGATGACGATCATAAGTGGGAAGTTATCAGTTCACCAAACTACCCATCGGTTCCAGCGCCGTTCTCGGAATGCGAGTGGACCTTCACGGGGCCACCAGGCGAAATTTTGCGGATTGATTTTCTTGGCAGATTTGATATTAAAAGAAGTAAAGACTGCATCGACGAAGTATTGGAAATTCACGATGGCACTTCAAATATGTCTCCATTGAAAGGTCGTTTTTGTGGTGAAAATCCTGGGACGATAAAAACTATCGGAAGCAACGTATTTATAAAGTATCTTACACAGTTATCGGATCCAAACAATGGATTTAAAGCTAACGTGTCTATTGATGTCTGTGGCGGAACCTTAGTATCAAGCAAAGGAGAACTTTTGTCTCCTGGGTACCCTCATATGCAGGTATTTTCTCCTGGATCAGTTTGCGAGTGGCGTGTTATCGGATTGTCAGGGCTGGCACTGAATATCAATCCTCAAGATGTTAATTTACCGAAATCTGAAGCAGAGTGTGCAACTAAAATTACAATTGAAGAATACGTACCAATAAACAAAAGCATGGTAGTGTTGCATACTATTTGTGGTGATGATGTAGAAGACACATCTTTGGCTCCAGTTCAAGCTTCATCTAATGAAGTTATTATTAAACTACACATTGGAACTCCAGCAGAGTGGACCCAAATGTCAGATAGCAGAGGGTTCCGATTTAAATTTAATTCGACGCGATCCACTTGTGGAGGAACAATCACAACTCCCGAAGGTTACATTTCAACACCAGGGTATCCACGCGTTACTACACTACGTTATTGTGAATGGTTTATACAAGTACCGAATGAAAATAGAAGGATCCGTTTAGAGATTTTAGATTCAGACATCAGTATTCAAAGGATTGACATGTATAATGATCGTCATTGGCAATCTAGTATCCAAACTCTACCAAGTAGCGATATTTCTTCTTCAAGGAGACGGATATTTGAATCTACTGGTAACAAGTTTTTAATATACGTGACGACGAATTTACTTTCAACTCGCCATCGATTTCAAGCTAAATTTAGCTCTAAAGAGGAAGCCCTTTGTGGTGGCAAGTTGAGCGGAATAGAAGGCGAACTTGTTTCACCAAATATGGTAAGATCGTACGCTTGCGAATGGCTATACAAACCTCCGTTATCACAGGATGATAACAATGGAAATTTCAACACACTTTATGTATCAGCTAAACTCAATTCATCGACTTCTACATTTAGATGTCTTTATTCAGACCCGAATTTGATTTTCGAGTCATTGTCATCCACGACTCTTCCAGGTTTCATTCAAGGCCTATGCGGAAATTTGGAGACGTCATTTAGAATACCTTCATACATTTTTGAGTTAAAAGCAGTTAAAAGTTATTCCAAATCATTCTATTTTAATTTAAAATGGAAATTTCATCCTTGTGGTGGTCTAGTAGAAATTGGAGAGAATGCGGTCAACATATTAAATGTACCCAAAAATAATACAACAATAGAATGCGCCTGGTATGTCCAGTTGCCCAATGATGGAAAAATAGAAATAACACTAGATGGAATATTTCAGTTAGAATGTGAAAACGAATATGTAAAAATTAAGCAAGGATTGGATGCATATTCTACCGTGATTGGTGACTACTGCAAAGATAGAAAACAGGATAAAGCATTAGTTATACCACATCGATACTTATTTGTTGAATATCACTCAAAGCCCAAGAACAATACAACCGTGAAGCTGCTGACTAATATAGTTACTAATAGTTGTGGAGGTTATCTTTCCAAGTATGACAGCGTGTTCTCATCACCCAACTATCCTCGCAGTTATGAATCAAATATGGAATGCACCTGGGAAATAACAGCTGATCTGGGAAGTCGAATTTCTCTAAAATTCATAAATCGCTTTGTAATAGAAGACCGTGTGAATTGCACAAAGGATGCTGTTATAGTATACGACTGGAAAGAAGGCACTTACGCTCAGATAGCCAGAGTTTGTGGGCGGCAGTCTCCTCCGCCATTTAACTCCACATTCAACAAAATGAAAGTAGTTCTGCGCACTGATCAAACTATTAATTCGGAAGGATTTAGAGCAAAATGGACTCCAATCTGTGGAGGGAATTTTACTGCCACCGAGAATGAACAGTTCCTATACAGCCCTGGTTATCCGGAAATGTATTCGCCATCTCTAGACTGTTCTTATGAAATATCATCTGATAAAAAAATTCATATAAAGTTTCTAGATTTCGAACTGGAGGGCACATATCCTGGATGCAATTTTGATAACGTATCTCTAGTGGCAGATTCTTCTTATGATATTTTTAGAAAAATCTACTGTGGTAGAGAAATACCTTCTTCGTTACATTCATACACAACTGTAAAACTGAATTTTAAAACGGACACATATATCGAGAGAAAAGGTTTCATGCTATCTTATAGCATTTACTCTTGTGGCGGTGAAGTGAAGCAACCTACCGTTTTAAGCTCCGGTTTCACCGAAGAGTACGACGAAAACTTGAACTGCACTTGGCTCATTGAGGCGCCCACGAATAAGTTAGTAGTTCTGAAGTTCGAATACATCGATACAGAAAGCTCAACAGAATGCGATGCGGACTATATTTCGGTATATGATGGTCTTCAAATAGACACTGAAAGTCGCCTGGCTTTATTATGTGGATTGGTGAATTCGAGCACTGTTATCAGAAGTACTAGCAATAAAATGGTATTGCAATTTATAACCGATTCTAATGGTTTGTCTTATAAAGGTTTTAAGGTTGAAGTTTTATTCAGTTTCTCAGAAGCGGTAGGTTGCGGAGGTCATATTAATCTGACATCTTCTTCGTCTTACATTTTGGATTCACCGTTGATTGGAGGTAGGTCAGTGTACGAGAACTTCTTGGACTGTCACTGGTATATAAACTCACCTCCAGATACGAAAGTACAAATAGATTTTTTGTCATTCCACATAGCACCTTGTAGTGGAGTAAATCTAACAGCTTCGGGCTACAGCCAGTGCAACTGTGACTTGGTTGAAATTAGAGATGGAATTAGTCCCAAGAGTTTACTTATGGGAAAATATTGTGGCTACTCAACACCTCCGAAGCTTTATTCATCCGATAATTTGATAAGCATCAGATTTGCCACAGATGGGGAAAATTCTAGCAAGGGTTTTAAAACTCGCCTTACTGCCTTGCCCTCTATTTGTGGGAATACATGGATAAAGATAAGTAATAAAGTGCAGAAAATTAGCTCACCAGGCTATGGCACCGGCTCTGTTCCTCGAGGTGTGCATTGCGCTTATCATTTGGACACAAGTTCGTACACATATAAAACATTACGAGTCACCATCAAATATCTTGACCTAATGCCTGGCGAACCTGAACCTAGTCAATGTAATAGGGACAAACTAAGTATATCAAGTGTTTCTTACGTAGGAAATTCCAGCTTGGGAAAAGATTACATTTTTAATTTGGAAAGGGAAGGTTTTTTCTATCCATACAATTTAGTAGACGTTGTAGACCAAATCCCCAATAACTTTATGCTGTGTGGTAAAAAGCAATCGCTAGATTTCTACTTGACCAGGGATGTATCTATTAATTTACAGACAATCGCTGAACCAAATTCGGCTGTTAAATATAAGGGATTTGAAATGGAAGCGGTTTGGATTGATTTCTGTGGTAGAAACTACACTGGGCTCCAGGGTAGAATTAAATCAACTTATTATAGAGCTGAATCTGAAAACGACTGCTACACTCTTATAACAGCACCTGAAAATTACACTGTATCAGTATATTTCTTTACATTGTCGCCCGTATATTATAATGACTATGTCTATCTAGAAATTTTAGACGGTGACAAAGCGAACTCTAAGCGCCTGATTAGAACAGACTCAGATCACGAAACGAACGTTCCAGTATTTTCCACAGGTCGTTATTTGCTATTGCACCATCATTACAAACGATGGGACGTCATGCAGTACGATTTGAATTATGTGAGTTCGGACAAGGGTCGAGGTTGCGGTGGCAAGCTGCACAACCTGCTGGGTAGAGTGACGAGCCCGCTGTACCCCACCATCTACCGACACCGGGGCACGTGCGAGTGGGACCTGGAGACGCCGCCGGGCACACGGCTTCATCTGCACTTTACGGAGTTCGACATGGGCCGCGAATGCGACACCAATTTCGTGCAACTTGTGGACCGTAAAAGCGTCGCGCTCACCTACTGCGCGGAGACGCCCGCTGACTACGTCTCAAACGACAACTATGTCAAGATAGTGTTCACTACTACTATGAACAATGGCGGCTCGGGCTGGGTTGCAGATTTTGTTGCTGTCAGGTAGAAACAATCTGAATTATAGAAGTGTGCTTCCCAACCTGTACATGCTACCTATTACATTGATTTCAGTGCTGTGTCTTTAAAATCTTTGTTCTAACCACAAGGAAACCATTTCCTGTATCTGACTCTGAGCCTGAATAATATATGAAATTTTGGAAAATCTAGGGACACGGCCAACTAATAAAATATACTTTAACGCGGCAGTGTCTGCGTCAAGTTGAGCAAACAACACGGTCCAGCCGTACCATCCCTTTCTCGAACCTATAATTTGTCATTTCGACAAGGAATGCTTTAGCCTGTGACTATCTAACGCTGAGTTCAGCCTTCTTTGGAATGCAAGTCATGTATTTGGTGGACGTGTAGCGTAAGCACCAGATAACCTGTCTTTGTAATCCAGTTTTTTGTATTAATTTTAGTACAACAGCTTTCGCGATTTTTGATCAGCAGTTATTTGGATCTTTCTGAATTCACACAAATGTTAAAGTTAAAATAAGCTGTTATCATACAAATTATTGATGCAGATGTAGTCTACACTAAACATGGTGGATGTAACAATGATATACTAAATTCTGGGATTTAGTATTATTGTTTTGTATAGACATGTATATTTACACTACATCGCTGAATCAAATATGTCAGCCTATAGGAAACATTACCGAAGCTTAACGCTCAATAATTTGTAGTTTTTTTTTTTGAATGTATAATATGTATGTTTTACAATTGTATTAGATTTTATGTATAATAATGGATAACTAAACTTGAAATAAAAAAAATACTAAATTCATGAATATCCTATTATTTTTATTGCCAACATGCTCAAAGTAAATAAATTATGAGTAACTAAAATAGTTTAAACACGTTTACTACGCTTCACAGGAGCGGCAATTTTTTTTTCTTATCTGTGCTTCACAGTATATGACCGTTGACAAAAATGAAAGCGGGACTTGAACATCAATATCTGCTCATATGTTATAAAAATCTCGTCATGTCGCGCTTTCAATTTATGAATAATCGTGAAAGTTTAAAATTATAATATGACCGTTGCCCTCAAAAGCGGTCATCCTCTTTTTATTTTTTAACTAACTTTTGCCCGCAGCTTCGCCTGCATGGACATCGTTTCTATGACTGTATTCGAGGGTGAGTGGTGCGCGGCGCAAGCGGCTGCGAGCGTAAACTTGTTCTTGTCAAAATGTACCTTAGTGTCATCCAATGTTAAATCTAGGTTTTCGCTATTATTTGATGCAAGAACATCAAAAGATCAAGACACCACTTTTGCAATTGTTTCTTTATTATTATATCAGCTCATATACGTCCCCACCGAGGGGCTCGAGCCTACCCTGAATCAGGGTGATTAGGCCTTAGTCGACCACGCGGGCCTAGTGCGGGTTGGTCGACTTCACACACAACCTTCGAGTTTCTTCGCAGGCCTGTGCAGGTTTCCTCACGATGTTTTCCTTCACCGTTAAAGCAATCGGTAATGATATGTACGTAAGTTTGTGAAAAACTCATTGGTACATTGGCCGTCCAGATTTGAACCCGGTACCTCTGGTTAGATGGACCGAGTCGTTACCGGTTGAGCCACCGACGCTTTCTTTCTTTATATTAACACTTATTACAAAATTGATCTCATTTTGTCCTATTTAGATTATTAACGCAGATACGCCTACCAGCTGTTATAACACCGGATTTTTTTAAAAGTCCGTAGTAAATGGGTTAATTACACAGAAAAAATATTAAAACGTACATACAGCCCTGAATCTTTTTTTTAACCCTTCCAAATTTCAATTTCATTAAACGATTATTTGAGGAAACACGGTAATAATGATCTTAAGTTTTAAAAAATAATATATAAACAAAACAAAAAACCCATAGTTTATGATTAGATATTTTAGAGGTTTTTTTTTAATTTTTTTTTATGCACAATTGGTAAACCCTTGACAACATCTCACCTGGTGGTAAGTGACGATGTTGCGGAAATGTTAACGGAAATTTAAACCACCTCCGTGTCGTAATGGTTATTCCATATGCTTCGCTCCAGGACGTCGTGGGTTCGATTCCCGGCGGGGTCAATTTTGCAAGACTCGGTATGGGTGGTGGTAGGGCATTTTCATAGCCCGCCTGGCTAGTTACCACCATCTTTTCTAAGTCTTGCCGCCAAACATCAGTGATAACAGTATTGATGTGTTCCGGTTTGTAGATAAGATAGCAAGATCCCCATTGCGTTGGAGAATATTGGTAAGCCCGCTTCCATTTTCGGCATTATAGTTACTTACCATTAGGTGAGATGCTGCTAAGGGCTTATCAATAGTGGATAAAAAAAATTTGCCAGGTAGATAAAGCACTGCTAGGTTGTCCGTACTTGTGCGCATGACATTGTAAGTATACAAGGTCCATCCTCCAGCGTTTTTTTCGTTTATGCCTACTGTCAACCAGGTCAACGAACGGGCGGGCATTCACTTTTTTTCCGTTATATGATCAAAATAAAAATCAAAATAATTTATTTTGAAAAGGTGTTTACACACACTTTAAATAGTAAAAAAACATATTGTTTATTATAAAAAATGTCATGATTCAGATAACAGTCTCAGGTAATGGTATTTGTTATAGAATCAACATTATATCTTTGTCATTTACATAATCTATCATTTTATATTATCCTTTAGAGCACAAGCATTTTTTGACATGAGTCTTGAATTTAGTCTCTGACGAACTAGTTACATTTTCTGGAATTTTATTAAAGAATCTTATACACTGCTCCACTTTTTAAGCTTTTTTTTAACCTGTGATAACGATAACGATTTATGAAACAAAATTAAAAGATGTTTTATTTTTTATGTATCCTATACTATTATAAACAAGTACCATACATATATCCTAAAATATCACTTGTGATTTTTCTTTTCACCCCCTCGTATCGCTGGTTTATGTTTCCCAACTTCGTAATGTTGAATTGTCATGTATTCTTTATTTGTTGCCATTTCTATGGTTAATTTTTGAATTCCATGGAAAAAAATCTCCGTATCTCTGACTCTAGTACCTATACATCTGAACTTCGAAATGTTTACCCAATCATTTGAAATAGTTAATTAGTTGGCTTACCAATTGTGAATTTAAAAAAAAAATAGGTCGTATACTTATCTATTAAAGAAATAAATAAAG
The DNA here is from genome assembly GCA_947284805.1 of Coleophora flavipennella. Lineage (NCBI taxonomy): Eukaryota > Metazoa > Arthropoda > Insecta > Lepidoptera > Coleophoridae > Coleophora > Coleophora flavipennella. Next base: position 7,904,386 of record OX369295.1, read on the forward strand.
TACGTGTCGGATCACGCGCAAAGTAAAAACCAAATTATTTTTTGCAGTTGGAATATAAATATTTTTTTATGTAAAATCTTTTTAAAAATCGAACTGCACTTCTTAAGTGGATCGACTATAACTCCTAAACTAAGAGAGCCTTCTTAGCCGTGATTATTTTTATTGTAAATTGATTAAATGCCGTACTATTTCTAACACTTTTCAGATTTACTGCAATGTGGTTTGGCTGGTAGGGGACATAAAACTTTAACAAAAAACAACACCAAAAGACTTTCTATTTAGTGAACGAATTATTTATCGGAAAAATCATATTAACAAACCCTTGCAGTTGTGTTAAAATAACTATTCTAACATACTCCACACAATAAGGTACGTGTACAAAAAAAACCGGTCAAATGCGAGCCAGAACCGCGCACAAAAATCTGTATAATCTCTTACATCATCATTAATTTGGTACACGAGTGCTACTAACAGTTAAACCCATCCAGGTGATGGCCGTGCTTATGATCGGTTAACTACATGACAAAATAATCTAAAGAAATTACTTCTGCATGGTTCGGAGGTGCACCCGGACAGTTCCCCCGTATCAGCGGATGTCGGGCAGCATCCAAATTAGCTATAAACGCACATTATTATTATTATTATTATTTTTAGTGTTTGAGTTAACCCGTGTGTGTAGTGTGATCCATCAGGCGCATACAATCTTAATATAAGATTTAGCGTTCTGATGTTGTCTTTTTTTTATATGTAACTCAAAAAAAAAAACAGATTAAATTTTCAATTTTTTTTTCTACTAGCGTGATCACCGCGATCACGCTATCTGCGCTTTCTTACGATCGCTTCTGTGTTGTAATTACTAGCATTTAGCAGTGTTATAGCATTTGAGCTTACGACGACGTTGTGTTAGAGCATTTGAGCTTACAACGTAAACTCCATGTAACGCCGATGCCTCGCCCGATGTTTTAAGCTTGCTGAATTAATAATGCGTTAAAAGCACTTCGAAAGAACTGTAAAAGGATTATTTTGGAACAAAAGAGCTTTTTGATGTCTATGACCTGGATTATAAAATGTTTTTAAGTGTTCTCTCTAGGTAGGTAGTATAAGGCCCCATTAAGAGATTAAGGATTAATTTTTATTTATTTTTTCAATTATAAATTATATTAACAGCTTCGCTTACCATAAGCTTCATAAGAAGGCTCAAGTTCACCCAAAGGGCGATGGAGCGAGCTATGCGAAATACTTTGGTCAAAGTATATATTTATATTAGTACTAACATACAGTATGGACACTCCCTGCCGCTCTCTAGATTGCGACCTCATCCCCTCGTCACCCAGATTGATAAAGAATGGTTACAGTTTGGTTGTCGAACGTATAAGAATTCGCCGACATTTTGTTTGTACCGTCATTCGTTTTTTGAAATGTCATTTCTGGCTCGTTCTATGAAATGTCCAGGGTATGCTTTGGTAAGAGCGTCATCCGAGCGTGCATATGAAATCGAAATTCGAAAACACATTGTTCACGGAGGATTCGAACCACGACCTCCCGAACAGGAGGTAGCGGCCCTAAACGTTGCGCCACCAACGCACCGAAATTACCTCACAAGATAATTCAATAATTTAATTAAAAAATAAAATCTCTTGACGGTAGACGGCTTTTAGACTTTCACATTTTTGAGGGAAGTGTAAGAGTCAATATGTTTTCCCATAAACAATGTAGTTTATGGGAAAACATTCAGTTAAATATCATCATTACAGCTCATATACGTCCCCACCGAGGGGCTCGAGCCTACCCTGAATCAGGGCGATTAGGCCTTAGTCGACCACGCGGGCCCAGTGCGGGTTGGTCGACTTCACACACAACCTTCGAGTTTCTTCGCAGGCGTGTGCAGGTTTCCTCACGATGTTTTTCCTTCACCGTTAAAGCAATCGGTAAGTATGTACGTAAGTCTTTGAAAAACTCATTGGTACATTGGCCGTCCAGATTTGAACCCGGTAGGTACCTCTGGTTAGATGGACCGAGTCGTTACCGGTTGAGCCACCGACGCTTTTTGGCCACCGACGCTTTTTCAGTTAAATATAAAATGTACTAAATGTCCTTCTAAACTTTTTTTTATTTAATAGCTAGTTAATTTATTTATCCTTGCTTAACAGGGATTTTTAATCTAAAAGGGGTAAGCGTAACGCCGTTGTTTTAGAATTTTTTTATGCTGTCATTTCATAGACCAATTTATTTTACTGTGTCTTTAATGTACTCGTATGTTATATATTCCTAGCTTTTGCTCACTACACATACGCTTGAATATATTTTATTCTATAGGGTGCGCGGTTTTTTGACACAAAAAGTAGCATATGTCCTTCCTTGGATATAATCTATCTTCTTGCCAAGTTTTATTAACATCAGTTCAGCAGATGTTTCGTTTGCGATCAGGAACACTTATTTGTTTAGTATTAATATTAATTAAAAAGTATTTTTTTAAGAAAACTCGATAAACCAATTATGCTGTCACATCACTCCGCAAGTCTCACAAATAATGTATGGCATAAGTTTTAAAAAGAATCAGCCTTGTGATCGCAGGAACACTTATTTGTTTAGTATTAATATTAATCAAAAAGTATCTTTTTAAGACAACTCGATAAACCAATTATGCTGTCACATCACTCCGCAAGTCTCACAAATAATGTATGGCATAAGTTTTAAAAAGAATCAGCCTTGTGATCGCAGGAACACTTATTTGTTTAGTATTAATATTAATCAAAAAGTATCTTTTTAAGACAACTCGATAAACCAATTATGCTGTCACATCACTCCGCAAGTCTCACAAATAATGTATGGCATAAGTTTTAAAAAGAATCAGCCTTGTGATAGATGGACGGATGGATAGGACGGGTCGTAGGCTTACTAATAGCCCCTTAGACACCTATTGAATAACCCTAAAATACACGAAAATGTAATAAAAAATCAAAATTAAATAAAATCAACTTTGCAATCTGCTTATCAATACCGGGACCAATAGTTTGTAAATACATTTTAGCGGGACGATGCGAACTGTAATACGGGCTTGGACCGTTAATAGGATTAAATGGGCAAATTGGATATTGAGACATAAGCCGGCTGGACTAAGTTCGCGGTGGCTAGGACCCGGTAATTAGCAGTAACTAACGGGATTCCGGCCCGAACCATGATTAGCACTGGCTCAACTTGACCCTCCCTGATTATTGATGCTAATATTGAAATGTTGTTCTTATCTGTGTTCAACAGTTTAACTTCGGACCTTAAGCATCCTCGGGTGATAATATTGGGCTTAACAAATGATACTCAATAATTCTGTGACCATAAGATCTTGCATTTTAATACTAGCTATTTTACACGGAGAGTGTCTTTGGGTGATATTGAGGATTACAAAATATGATACTCTATAATTATGTGACCATAGGATCTTGTATTTTGGTACTAGGTATTTTACATAGAGAGTATCTTTGGGTGATATTGGGGTTTCCAAAATATGATACTCTATAATTTTGTGACGACAGGACCTTGCGATTCGATACTAGGTATTTTACACAGAGAGTGTCTTTGGGTGATATTGGGGTTTACAAAATACGATGCTCTATAATTTTGTGACCACACGATCTTGCACTTCGATACTAAGTAGGTAGCGTCGGTGGGTAAACCGGTAACGACTCGGTCCTTCTAACCAGATGTACCGGGTTCAAATCTGGACGACCAATGTACCAATGAGTTTATCAAAACTTACGTACATATACTTACCAATTGCTTTAACGGTGAAGGAAAACATCGTGAGGAAACCTGCACACGCCTGCGAAGAAGCTCGAAGGTTGTGTGTCAAGTCGACCAACCCGCACTGGGCCCGCGTGGTCGACTAAGGCCTGATCGCCCTAATTTAGGGTAGGCTCGAGCCCCTCGGTGGGGATGTATATATGAGCTGATGTTACTAGGTATTTTACACAGGGCCCAGTTAAATGTACGAGCACATGTCAGATTCGCGCACTGAGGGTACCACATCCCCCCATACAAGTATAACAGTGATAACTATTAGTTTCGAACTTGTTTCTAGGATTCCGTACACCCAAAGGGCGACCATCGGGACCCTATAACCAAGTCTCCACTGTCTGTCCGTCTGTCTGTCAGCGGACTGTATTTCATGAACCGTTATAGGCGGAGAGTTAAAATATTCACAGGGTGTGTATTTATATTGCCGATAAAACAACAAATAATCCTTACTGTATATAATATATAATATTATAAATGTGAAAATGTGTTTGTTTGTTACCTTTTCACGCTTCAACGCCTTGACCAATCTTTATGAAATTTGGCATGCGGGTAGCCTGTGTCACGCGGAAGGACATAGGCTACTTTTTATCCCGGGAAAATAGCATAATCTGATGCAGTTCCTGAGGGAACTAAAAAAATACTCTGTTGTTGTGATTTTTTTCACGGAGATGGTTGAGTAGGTGGGAAACGACATAATTTACTAATCAACCTTAAAGACAGTCATAAAAACGATGTCCAAGCGGGCGGAGCCGCGGGAAAAAGCTATTAAAAAAATGAAGGAGGCCTTGGAAGAAACGTTTTTTTTAGCGACATCTTTTAGCTAGTAGTATAGTTAATTAATGAAAAATGTTTTATACGAAACCCTCAGTGCACAAGTCTAACTCGCTGTTGATCTTTTTAGGGTTCCGTACCAAAAGGGTAAAAGCAGGACCCTATTACTAAGACTTCCCTGTCCCTCCGTCTGTCCGTCTGTCACCAGGCTATATTTCATAAACCGTGATAGCTAGACAGTTGGAATTTTCACAGATAATGTATTTCTGTTGCCGCTATAACAGGAAAGGTATGTTGGTGCTATAGGCAAATTGGTCACATTTTTCAAATGTGTCTCACATAATTTACCTGTACAAGCAAGTTTACGGGACAGCGCTAGCGAGTTTACAAAAGTGCGAGGAAGACAACCATATGTCGCCTGTTACAATTGACCGCTCGAGTAATTATGTGAGATACATTTGAAGAAATGTCACCAAGTTGCTTTTACCACCAATATACCTTTCCTTACTAATATATAATTAGAAAAAGTGAAAGTATTTATACAAAAATACGTGTTTTTTTTTTAAACGTGAGGAAACTAGCGCCATTTAGTATGATTGTACAGAACTGATGAAACTAGCGCCATCTAGATGATGGTACGGAACCCTATGTGTGCGTTTGGCCGGTTTTTTTTTATTCACTTCGGACTCCTAAGCCCTACTCATACTAGGGCGGTTTTTAACCCCCGTTATCATAGTTTGTTGTTATACTTTAGGGCAGTGGTGCCCAACTGGTATTGCTCCAAGGGCTATTTTAAAAATCCCGATGCGCCACTCGGGCACCGCCGAGTTAATTGCGTACCTACTAAAGTCTCAGACCATACATACAGCGTAATTTAGTTATTGTTTATTTAATTTATTTTACCAAATTTAATTTTTGAAAATTTGCGTATTATTTATCCGATTTTGTTCGCGGGCGCCTAGAAAACAGGCTGCGGGCTACCAGGTGCCCGCGAGCTACTGGTTGGGCACCACTGCTTTAGGGTAAGTACTTCCACACCAAGTTTCACGCTTGAATGTATAACCGTTTTTGCAATAGAGCAAAAACAAAAAAAACTTAAAATAACAATTTTCTTGTAGGGGTGCCCCTTTTAATTCTTTTAATTTTTATTTTTCGTTGTTGTAGCGGCAATAGAAATACACGTTATGAAAATTTTAAATGTCTATCTATTACGATTAATGAAGTACAAGCCCGCTGGCAGACAGACGTGGAGGCTTAGTAATAGGGTCCCGTTGGTCACACTTTGGGTGAACGGAATCCTTAAAATCAAAACTTAAAAATAATTCAAGTCAAAATTATAAAATGTTGCAATTTTTAGTTTTATTTTTTATTCATCATCATTACAGCTCATATACGTCCCCACCGAGGGGCTCGAGCCTACCCTGAATCAGGGCGATTAGGCCTTAGTCGACCACGCGGGCCCAGTGTGGGTTGGTCGACTTCACACACAACCTTCGAGTTTCTTCGCAGGCGTGTGCAGGTTTCCTCACGATGTTTTCCTTCACCGTTAAAGCAATCGGTAAGTATGTACGTAATTTTTTTGAAAAACTCATTGGTACATTGGCCATCCAGATTTGAACCCGGTACCTCTGGTTAGATGGACCGAGTCGTTACTGGTTGAGCCACCGACGCTTCTTAGCCACCGACGCTTCTTATTTTTTTATTATTTGGTAAAAATCCCCCATACACACATCAGTAACCAGCTATGGTACCTGTCACGGTTTAAAAGAAACGGCCTTTTAAAAGTCGGACAGACAGCGTAGGCTTAGGGCCCCATTACCTTGTACGGGACCCTATACGCTAACGGAAGGAAATAAATAAAATTCACCTTGTAGAGTTTCAGGATTCATTTCGGAGAGTGTGCCCTGGAGCTTCACAACCTCATTCCACCCTCTCCATTTCATCTTCGGACGACCAGGCGCAGAGGGCGGTTCCATCCCTTTGTCGTCAATGTTCCACCTTTACGCACGAAGCGTTTTGCGTCTTCGTTAATCATGCGAACGGCCAAGGAGTTGAATTCCCTTCCGGCGTCCTTATTCCCCGATTCGTATTATTTAGGATCTTCAAGACGAGAGTGAATAGGCACTATTTGAGCCAAACGCACTCAATTTATTAATAAAAAAAAAGATGTTCAGAGTTCAGTAACTTTTCTCATCGCGTCGCGTCGGTGACTCCATCTAACCAGAGGTCCCGGGTTCAAATACGGACGGCCCGTGTACCAATGAGTTTTTCGAAACTTACGTACTAAACTTACCGATTGCTTTAACGATGAAAGAAAACATCGTGATGAAACCTGCACATATGATTCCAGCTGAGTATGAAGGTTGCGTTGCACACGTCCGTAGGTGTAAATCTAAATGCCGTACACGTGACCGCGGGTGATGATAAGTGCAACACCAGGAAACCGTCGTTTAACCCTTGGATAGCACAGTTAATTGTGCCACACGATAAGAAGAAGAATAAATACCTTTTCTGTATTTAAAGTTTAGGTTTTAGAACAATGATTCATCTTACAAGTATACTTTCTAAACATCCGTTATTGAGTGGAATGTTTCATTCGCTTTAAAACAAATAAATCGACTATTTTCAACTCAAATCAACTTTTCGGGCCAGTGCTTTATTTAAAGCTCTCGTCATTAATTGTGTAAAAAGTCGTATATTTTAAAACCTCACACATAAAAATCGCAAAATTCTTTCTTTCATGTCGACACAATTTTCGCTTGGATTTTTCAACAATTTATTTTAAAAAATCACCCAATATTTACGTTAAGACCGTATTAACAAAATCGTTTCCCATACAAACTTAAAATTACTACTTCTTGAAAATGGATGGGTCGATTCTAATGAAACTTTATACACATAAGCAAGTCACGGAATTATAGTTTATGGATAGCTTACATTCTCAAAAATGGCTTTGTCACTAAATAATAGTGATTTAAGGATTTCATATTTTTACACTAATCTTAAAAAAAATTATCTTAAAATAAAGTATTTTGACAACGTAATCTATCCACAAACAACGATTTTGTGACTTTCTTATGTGTAAAAAGTTTCATTAGAATCAGCCCATCCATTTAAAAAAAGTAGTAATTATAAGTTGTGAATAAGCTTTTAAATCTCATCATATTTTAGCTTGGATTTTGTTTACAATCATTAATCAAATACTTACAGAACACACCTAAAATAAAATGCCTTAAATACTTAAAATAAAACAACTTAAATCACACCTAAACTATCTAAAATCACTCCTAAAATACCTTAAATCACACCTCTAATAACTTACAAAAAAAACCACCTAAAATAACCCATCCCTTGTCATCCCCGGTGCAAAGGTGCCCATAACACTAGCTGCATTTCCGCGCTGAATAGCTATGGACAGTTTTGCACCAGGAACGATCCGGAGCCAAAGCCTCTCTGAACTAGACGATGCCCTATCTCTCTTACAAATTGACGTGCCTCCACACTCCAGCTCCCCGCTGTCTCCACCACAAATGGAGTAAATATGTATTTGTCACGGAGTGTGCTATACTTAATTATCATTAATTGATAATTTATCAAAAACATTAAAATCACCAAATGTTTACGTTAACAGGAATCCTTATGTTAAAGTTTTTTATAAGTTTTTCTCGTTATGCCGTAGCAAGCAGGTATTAAGAATGTAAAATAATTACTCGTTTAATTAAATTGCTTTCTGAATAACTTTCCATTAATTTCGTTCTTTAATTTCAGAACTTGTTAACTCAGTTTCCATTTCTTACCGTTTAGTTTTAACGTTAAAAGACCCTTAATATAACCGTTAAGAGCTAGATGTTAATATTTAAAAGCGTAAAAACTAGAATAAACGTACTAAAACCACACAAAAAATGCCCCAAAAGTAAGCTTAATAAGACTACAGAGTGTAGTTGAATTAAAGCCTTTTGAACCACCCAATTAATTTATGGTCAATTCGGAACTGCCCCTGAAAAAATTTTTTACTGACTGTGTTTTAAATTTACGCTATATTAAACTGTTTCACAAGATTATCAGAGTACCTATTCATACTGTAAATAATAATTTTTGGATACAATAATCATCGTCGGTGGCTCAACCGGTAACGACTCGGTCCATCTAACCAGAGGTACCGGGTTCAAATCTGGACGGCCAATGTACCAATGAGTTTTTCAAAAACTTACGTACATATCATTACCGATTGCTTTAACGGTGAAGGACAACATCGTGAGGAAACCTGCACAAGCCTGCGAAGAAACTCGAAGGTTGTGTGTGAAGTCGACCAACCCGCACTGGGCCCGCGTGGTCGACTAAGGCCTAATCGCCCTGATTCAGGGTAGGCTCGAGCCCCTCGGTGGGGACGTATATGAGCTGATATAATAAAAAATAAATAAAACAATAATCATCATCATCATATCAGCCACAAATCGTCCACTGCTGGACAAAGGCCTCCCCCAAGGATTTCCACGATGACCGGTCCTGCGCTGCCCGCATCCATCGGCTTCCCGCGACATTCACCAGGTCATCGGTCCATGGACAAGACGAAAATAATGTTAAATGCCCGTGTCGCACCCACTCCTCTGAAGGTTGGAGACTCTACACTGGAAGTTGTTGACGAATATGTATACCTGGGACAAACAGTCCAGCTAGGTAGTTCCACTTCAAGAAAGAGATCAATCGACGAATCCAACTCGGCTGGGCAGCGTTCGGGATACAATAATGTCTCTTATCAATAGATAATAATGTATCCGAAAACTATTTATTAATATCCCCAAGGGATATTTCCCATATATTGCAAGTGTCAATATTCAAACCATCGATTCGAAAAGAAGAAGAAGAATATTACTGCCGAGAAACATGATATTATTATTAATAACCCCACAATTTTGGGGAGAATATCTCACGTGGCCACACCGCAATCACGTTGTATATTGTGTTGAATAATTAAACGTCGCCGACTCCCGGCTCCAATGACCGGATTATTGAGTCCTAACAATTAAAAGTTTCCCAATTCAATTAACAATTAAGGAGTTAACGACCCAGCTGCCTCTGATTGGACTTTAGTATTAATTAATTTAAACCTACGACGCAAATATGAAGGACACCCTAAAACTTGTTGTGCTCGTTAAATTTATATCAAGCCTTTGTTAGGAAAACTCCTTTTAACAAGAACTCCTTGGAGAAATTCCTCACATTTTCCTAATTAATTTTCAAGAATATGCGAACGATCTAAATTAGTCATAATTTATAATTTGGAGGGTAGTTTGCGTAACAGAATCATAGTAGGTAGATAATAAGAATTAATGGACCAATTGTTATTTATTCTTGCTAATAAGCAGAAGTATTCAACTTCCAGATGGATAAATAATATAACGCGCATTATTAACAGCTGGTGCTGGAATATTGCACGATTTGTTAATTAGTAGCCTTTGCTTCGCCCGCGTGGACATGATTTTCACCAGACTATTTTTCATTTATTCACTACAAGCTTTTGCCCGCGGCTTGGACATAGTTTTTATGACTGTCTTTTAGGGTGGATATTCGTAATGCTGTGCCAATCATTACGATATGGCTTACAGTAGCGCAACGCCCTTAATGTCGCACGATGCCGCCACGGCGTCGCGTAGTTACTAGCAGTACTAGCCTGTAGCCAGTTTGCCAGGCTGTGTCCCGCCACCCGCTGCCCCGCAAGTACCCTTCCGTTGCTCTGCGTACCTACGTTCGTTGCACTACTGTAAGCCGCTATATTGTAATACTGTGCTATTGGTAAGCCCTTGGCATCATCTCACCTGATAATGCCGAAGATGGAAGCGGGATTACCAAGATTCCCCAACGCAATGGAGAACTGGCTATCACATCATAATGTTGTTAACACTGATTGGCGGTAAGACTTAGATAAGATGCTGGTAGCTAGCCAGGCAGGATTTGAAAGTTCCCTACCACCAACCAAACGGAATCGCACCCGCGACCTCCTGGTGTGAAGCGAATGGACTAACCATTACGTCACGGAGGCGGTTACAACGAATTGTGTTTGTTTTTATTGAAATGGCATACCTGTAGTAGAGCAGGGAGACCAGCGCATGTAGTAGTAGGTTGACAAGGTGGTAGCCGGCTGGCTGGAGTCCGTGGACTGCGTAGTTCCACCTGAACGTCAGCACAGTGAGGGGACGATACGATTTGTGTGACTGCTCCTGCAACGAGAGATTGGGCACTTGTTAATTATATTTAATTACACTTTAGCAGGGTTCGAAATTATAAAGAAAATTGTTATATTTGATAGTTATCATGATAATTATCCGATAATTATTAGATAATTATCGGCGTTGTCTTTTTGTCGTTCAGTTCGCAATCCTTAGCGCGACTACGACTCACACTTGGCCGATTTTTATTATTTGTTGTTTCACGCTTGTATGTATTACTGCTAAATCAAAAATATACTAATACAGACCCATAAAAAACACGTTTTTTGTATGGAAACCCCACTTATGTTTTGACTTTTTTCAATTCTTAGTAATTTGTTATTATACTTAGCGGAAACATAAATACACATTCTGTAAAAATTTCAACCTGTTACGGTTCATGAAATACAGCCCGCTGACAGACGGACAGACAGCGGAGGCTTAGTAATAGCGCACCCTGGACACTTCATACAACGGGCGGGTAATGACACATCTGAAAACAAATGACGGCGCAAACGAAATCACGGCGAAATTCTGTTAAATAAGTTAAATTAGAACCAAACTGTATCAATCTGAGTGACGAGGGTGTGAGGTCGGAATCTAGAGAGCGGCAGGGAGTGTCCGTACTACATGTTAGTACTAATATATTTACTTTGGTAATAGCAAAGTATATATATTTGTACTATTATAGAGTATGGACACTCTCTGTAGCCCTCTAGATTCCGACCTTACCCACCCTCGTCACCCAAATTGATACAGATTGGTTACAGTTTAGTTCTTAAACGTATAGGATTTCGCCGCCATATTTTTTGTACCGTCATTGCTTTTTTGAAATATCATTTCTGGCCTGTTGTACGAAGTGTCCAGATTGTGGTAATAGGGTCCCGTTGATTACCTGTTGGAGCCCAATACTTTTGTTTTTGTACTGGGATCATTCCTATAATTAGATGATAACGCTAAAATGGATATAGAGTGCGATATGAAAGGGTTGAAGTGAAACACACGCGTGTCGGTTTAATACTGTATTTTTATTGAATAACTAATCCTATATACAGGGTGTAACAAAATTGGTGTAGTTCCCGTTAACTGGGGCTTCTACTCAGCATACTGAACAACTTTTGTTGTACGACTTTGCTGAAAACGAAAAAAAAAAAATTTTACTCGTCATACAAATCGATCACCTGATCAACCGATTTTGTGAACTTTAGTATGGAGGGTTCACATTTTTTTTGAGAATTGACTAGGGGTTTGTTGGAGAAAGTTGGTCATCAATCAGTTAAAGGGACCTACACCAATTTTGTTTCACCTGTATGGGGGTTAACACTTAGGGTTGGATGACCGGTTAGGTTGTCGTTTATCTATTGTTTATAAATCATCATCATCATAGCAGCCGAAGGACGTCCACTGCTGGACATAGGCCTCACCCAAGGATTTTCATAACGACCGGTTCTGCGCTACCCGCATCCAGCGGCTTCCCGCTACCTTATAACCAGGTCATCGGTCCACCGAAGCTACGTTTTCCGGTGCGCGGTCAAGAACTTTACTACCCCAATGGCCGATCCGTTCTACGAGCTATGTGCCCCGCCCACTGTCACTTAAGTTTATCTTAAACTTTAGTGTTTATGAATAGTTTAATATAACAGTGTCATTTTATGGGTAGTTCTCCTATTATAATAATATGATCGTTTTACTAAAACATGGTCACGTTATAATAACATAGTCCTTATATGGAATCATCATATCAGCTCATATTCGACCCCACCGAGGGGCTCGAGCCTACCTTGAATTAAGGCGATCGGGCCTTCGTCGACCACGCGGGCCCAGTACGGGTTGGTCGACTTTACACACTACCTGCGAGTTTCTCCGCAGGCGTGTGCAGGTTTCCTCGCGATGTTTTCCTTCACCGTAAGAGCGTCCTATAAATTAATGTATACATATGAAATCTAAATTCGAAATGACATTGATACGTGGCAGGATTCGAACCACGACATCCTGGACAGGAGGCAGCGGCCCTAGCCGTTACGCCACCGACGCTTATATTATACGGAATACATTCTTTAAATCTTATATTACCTACCTATTTACCATAATGTTAGCTATACCTACACCACAAGAGTTTTCTAATGTAGCTTTGTAATTATTAGCCCTTATTTAAATGGTATCGTTGGATAGCCAAAGGATCTTCGACCAAATATAATAGACCGGCCCTATCCATAAATTAATTTCATAAAAAAATAGTTTAATAAAACTACACGCAAATACACACTCAACACCACTAATAGTCTACCGAGTCTCGTTCAAATATAAACAATGACAGAGATAGAGAGAAGTACTCGGAATGTAGCAAGAATTAGAAAATAAATTTCACTTATTTCGACCTTCAACCCATCAGGGGAATACATATCGACTGAGACGTAATGAGTGAATGCGCTCATTCTGTAGGCATCGAAACCGCTGTTCGCGTAGGCGGGTCCATAGCTGTTATATTGGTCGAAGCAAAGGATCAAAGAATCAGAAATCACGCCTAACGGGAATCCTATCGTTGGGAAAGAGATTCGAAACCACGACTTCACTAAATTCAGTCCAATATTCACAAGTACCTCTCTCTTATCGTGTGGCACAATTAACCGTGCTATCCAAGGGATAAACGGCGGTTGCCTGGTGTTGCACTTTAGCATCACTCGGGGTCACGTGTAGGGCATTTTAGATTCACACCTACGGACGTGTGCAACGCGACCTTCATACACATCTGAAATCAGATGTGCAGGTTTCCACACTATATTTTTCTTCACCCTTAAAGTAATCGGTAAGTATATGTACGTAAGTTTCGAAAAACCCATTGGTACATTGGCCCTCCGGATTTGAACCCGAGATCTCTGGTTAGGAGTACCGAGGAGTACATAATTAGAATCTTAGTAAATATAAAAAATTACGACAGTTGTAAACCTCATTTCCGTGAACTACAAGTCTTAACCCTCCCATCAATTTATATATTAGAAATGTGCAAGTTTGTGCATAAACATATTAGTCCAGTCAAATTACGAAATAAATAAACATGAACGAACACAGTTTGGGGATTTTAAGGATCGATAGGGGGGTGTATTCTGAGCATAAATTCCAATTTGAGGGGTTTTACTGAGGTCAGCTCAGGGTCATTTCGATGGAAACGCGTTTAATTCGATATATCGAGAATGGTTAGTGTTAGGCAAAAAAATGTAGAAACCTTTTCTCTTCTATATTAAATTTACTAACTTTTTTATCTGAAACTTTTTTTTTAACATTGATATTTTTCAACTTATTACTCCCGCAAGGCAAAAATTTTACTTTTTTTTCTATTTTTCGTCGTTTTCTCCCCAACCATTCAATTTTATTAAATTTTACCTAGATCTTTTCATTATGAACAATTTTTTTCTTAAACTTTTTTCTGTAATGCCAATACCTTCGGAGTTATATATTATATTACTTTACCGAGTGAAATCCGCGCCATTGTCGCAGCGTGTATTTTTTTATTATTATTACCTATTTATTTTTTTGTTTTTTTTTTATACAGGTAAGTTGGCTAATAAATGATCATGGAATACTTTAATATTTCTTTCAAGTACTGAATACCCACTGATGTCGATGATATTGCGACAATGGCGCGGATTTCGCTCGGTAAAGTAATATATAACTCCGAAGGTATAGGCATTACAGAAAAAAGTTCAAGAAAAAAATCGTTCATAATGAAAAGATCTACACTTTGATGATCGGTAAAATCTTATAAAATTGAATGGTTGGGGAGAAAACGACGAAAAATAGAAAAAAAAGTAAAATTTTTGCCTTGGGAGTAATAAGTTGAAAAATAACAATGTTAAAAAAAAGTTTCAGATAAAAAAGTTAGTAAATTTAATTTAGAAGAGAAAAGGTCTAAAATTTTTTGCCTAACACTAACCATTCTCGAGATATCGAATTAAACGCGTTTCCATCGAAATGACCTTGAGCTGACCTCAGTAGAACCCCTCAAATTGGAATTTATGCTCAGAATACACCCCCCTATGGATCTTCAAAATCCCCAAACTGTGTTCGTTCATGTTTATTTAACCCATTTTTAGCCGTAATTTGACTGGACTATATGGACTTCTACAAACAACAACAAAACGTAATCACTACCTACACATTACGTCACCAAGATAGACTGATGCTACCAACATCTCGCTTTGACAATGCACTCGACTAGCCCATTTGTGATGTCTGTAAAAATATATAATAAATTATGAACAGAAATAAAAAGCGAAGCCAAAACTAACAAATTTATACAACAAATTAAGCATTTTTTACACGATAAATGCTATTACACAATAAATGAATACCTAAACGACAACTTAAAATAATATATAAATATAAAAAAATAAGACTCAAAATTAATAAAAATATCTATTTTACTCTACAAAATTATTTAATATTATGTATACTTATATTGTACTATACATAAGTCCTCCTCTCTTCAAATATTGTCGGGCC
The DNA here is from genome assembly GCA_947284805.1 of Coleophora flavipennella. NCBI lineage: Eukaryota > Metazoa > Arthropoda > Insecta > Lepidoptera > Coleophoridae > Coleophora > Coleophora flavipennella. Next base: position 7,919,655 of record OX369295.1, read on the forward strand.
CAAACTGGGTCCATAAAGCACTTTTATTCTCTCTAACGCCTGTAAAAACTCATGGATGCAATAAATAATCGAGTATTGAGTACCTGAGCCACTGACGCTTTTTGCCTCTGTCTCTCTTTTGACGTGTACCGCACAGAACAGACACTACCGTTCTAGAACTTCTTGGTTTTACCAACACAGCATCATTATCATCATATCAGCCGAAGGACGTCCACTGCTGGACATAGCCTCCCCCCCCCCCCCAAACCCCCAAAGGATTTCCACGACGACCGGTTCTGCGCTGACCGCATCCAGGATGGCCGTTGGGGCAGTAGAGTTCTCGAGTGGCGACCGCGCACCGGAAAACGTAGCGTAGGAAGGCCTCCTACTCGGTGGACCGATGAGCTGGTTAAGGTCGTGGGAAAGTAACACAGCGCCTCAATAGTATTGCACCGACCGAACTCCACTCTGCTTACCAGGACTACTAACATGACTGGCATCAAACCATGACTTCCATTCTGACATCAAATAAATGTTCCGAACATTCAAAAGAGGCACACGTAAAAATGGGGCAATGTCTCATAAAGATGATTCATGGTCGAACAAAATTAGCGGGCAAAAGCAATATGGGACAGTGGTATTTGGCACCTAGGGTACTTTTGTACCAATTTCAGTATTTAAAATTTGCTTTTGACTTTACGTCAATTCCGTCTCATGTCGCAATGTCTCATAAAGATGATTCATGGTCGAACAAAATTAGCGGTCAAAAGCAATATGGGACAGTGGTGTTTAGCACCCAGAGTCCTTTCGTAAAAAAAATACTACTCAAAAATCTATTGCCCTTTGACGTGATGTAAACTCTGTCTTAAATAGAGTGCATGTAGAGATTTTTTAACCCTCCAAGCCGTTACCAGAATCAGTGTTACCAGACAAACCCTTATATTTTTCACTTGAAAACGGAAAACTACCAAATCACTTAAAAATGCGATACTGTCGCTACGAAACTGCTAAAGATTTGAAGAGACTTCCAAATGCATTTAGCGGCAAATCGTTAAGGTTACTGTTTTTTTTTTCACGCTTTTTAGCACAACTTTGTCGATAGCTTTCCCTTATCCTTATAGTATTAGTGGAAAAAGTCACAACGTTGCACAGTTGCACTAACGCTCGCGTCCCTTCGGAGCTCAACTTACTCTTAAATCTATGGTCGGAGAAATCGATTTTTCCCAGCTGTCCTTTCTAGCACTGTCACTGGAGGCAAATAATAAAGTCTCTTTACTAACGTAAAAAAAGTTTAACTCCGCAAAATCATTTAAATAAATGCTACGAAACAATAAAGTGCAATTCAGGTTAACACAGCGCCAATAACCTACAGTTATAGTTACCTAAAAGATGCCTCTCTTTCTATCGCATAAATCTTATATCTTCTGAGTACTGATTTGCCTCCAGCAGAAGGCCGCGCGACGTAGGTACATTTTGATGCCTACAGCGCGGAGTGCGACAGGCCTGCTGGGGGTGACAACTACACTAAAACACACTAACAGTCATATAGCTCAATTGTTATGGCGGAGAACGACAGCCTTTTGGCTTTCGATTAACGTATTTATTATGATACGGTTCTAGCGGCTAAAATTATTCATTTATTATTTATTATTCATAATCATCTCAGCCGGAAGACGGCCACTGTTGGACAGAGGCTTCCCCCATAGGCCTCCACTAAGCATGATTTTGAGCCTTATGCATCCAACGGAATTTTGTGACCCTTACCGAGTTATCAGTTTGTCTACCTGGCAGGGGATCGTCCAAAACAATGTCTTCGCTACGTGGTGTTCACTCGGGAACCTTTCTTTCCCATCGGTTATCGACTCTACGAACTATGTGTATAAGGCATGCCCTTAGGCACTTTAACTTGCTTAGTCTATGAGCTTGATCGGTGTCCTTAGTTCTCCTCGCTTGTCAATGTTATTTATTATATTGAAATTATTAATTTGAGACGAAACACCACTGGGTACAAAATCTACGGACTCAGCAATATGGCCGCTTATGGGACGTTCTTTAAATGAAATTCCATGTCAGGTGGCGGAATCTAGTGGCATAATGGCGGACATTTATCACGGCAACAATATGGGCGTGCTAATAAATATCAGTTGTCACAAGTTCCCAAATCCTGTGTTTCGTGTGTGTCCCTGAAATGCCCTTAGTATTGGGGACGCCGACGTGTGGGTGTGGGTCGTAATTTCGATCTCAGTTACTATAGATCACATTTCATAAATATTGACAGTAAAATTCCAAGAGTTCGGACAATATTTTTTATTATCCATTTATTTACGTGGAAATTTTGTGAGCTAATGCCAGGATCAATATTAGATATATTACATACTCGTAGATACCACCATTAGTGATTATTCTGCTCTTTTATCTATAAATATATAAAAGGAAAACCCGACTTACTCATCTATCAACGCACAACTCAAACCACTGGACGGATCGGGTTGAAATTTGGCACACATATAGCAATTATGGCGTAGGCATCCGCTAAAAAAGGAATTTGGGAAATTCCCTCGGGAACCGCAAAAATCGGGGATCTGTAGAATAATAATTACTAGCTTTTGCCCGCGGCTCTGTCCGCGTGGACATAGTTTAATGATTGTTGATACTTTTTTGATACTTTTGATTGTAGGTTCTTGGTGAAACATAATATCACACATATTGGTATATATCTACACTTAATTCCACATAAAACAAATAAAACTGCGTTTATAATTTGTCAGCGACCGGTTTCGAACACCATCTTCAGGCAGACGATGTCGGCCAGTTTTATTTGTTTTATGTGGAATTAGTGTAAATATACAACCAATATGTGTGAGTTTTAAGATTGTCTTTGAAGTCGTGGTGCGCGAGCGGCAGGCAGCTCGCGAGCATGAATGTGAGTTTTTACCAGATCCCCACGGGACCAAATTCGGGCTATGCCTTCCGGAGCGGTCGCTGCTTGAGAACTTTACCACCCCAACGGCCACCTGTTCTACGAGTGATGCCCACTGCCATTTAAGTTTAGAAATTTTTAGAGCTATGTCGGTTATCTTGGTTCTCCTTCGATAACGTAGAGAGAAATTCTGAGCGCTTTGGCCGCGCATTTCTATGGATTTGCGAAACAGACACAATCAATTTATATATTAGAAATGTGCAAGTTTGTGCATAAACATATGGACTTCTACAAACAACAACAAAACGATCACTACCTACACATTACGTCACCGAGATAGACTGATGCTACCAACATCTCGCTTTGACAATGCACTCGACTATCCCATTTGTGATGTCTGTAAAAATATATAATAAATTACGAACAGAAATAAAAAGCGAAGCCAAAACTAACAAATTTATATAACAAATTAAAAATTTTTTACACGATAAATGCTATTACACAATAAATGAATACCTAAACGACAACTTAAAATAATATATAAGTATAAAAAAATGTAGACTCAAAATTAATAAAAATATCCATTTTACTCTACAAAATTATTTATTATTATGTATACATAAGTCCTCCTCTCTTCAAATATTGTTGTGCCCAAACTGGGTCCTTAAAGCACTTTTATTCTCTCTAACACCTGTAAAAACTCATGGATGCAATAAATAATTGAGTATTGAGTATTCACACATTAGAACCTGGGCGATGCTCGGAGTCTCCGAGGCATGTAGCGCTATCTACTGTGGAGTAGCAAAACTAAACTAAAAATATTATTTTTTTGTGTGAAAACGGATTTTCTCATGTATGACACCTATTTTGATAGACTTGGAATGTAGAACATAACCTAAATACAAAATTTCACCCATACACTTAGAGCCGTTTCCGAGACATCAACTTTATATAGATACTAGCTTTTGTTTTAATGACTATATTTGAGGGTGAGTGGTGCACGGATATAAGTTTTCTCCAGTACCAAATCGGGCTATTCTGATAAGCAGTCTATGTCATTTCTCGTTCCCTCTACCAACTCTGTGCAAAAAATAACAACAATCCATTGTTCCGCTGCGATGTTAAAGAAATGAAACAAAAAAAATACTATTTTTTCAGTTTCCTCAGGAACTGCATCGGACTATGCTATTTTCACGGGATAAAAACAGAGCTACCTGCATGCCAATTTTCATCAAGATTGGTCAAGGTGTTAAAGCGTAAAAAGGTAACAAACAAACACATTTTCACATCACACTAATATTATAAAGACGAAAGTTTGTAAGTGTGTATGTTTCTTGCTTCTTCACGCAAAAACTACTGAACGGATCTGGCTGAAATTTGGTAGGTAGACAGATTAGGTCCGGATTAACACATAGGGTACTTTTTTTCACGCATTGCGGCTCGCGCACTGCGCACCATCGAAAAGTCATAGAAACGTTGTCTACGCGGTTAAAGCCGCGGGAAATTGTTATATTAATATTATTATATTAATAAGGATTACTAGGGATGTATGAAAGATTTTAAAGAGTAGTCCGATTTGGATAATATTTTTTTTATTGGGTAGGGTTATACTTCGAAAAGTTCAAAGTTGGTTCAATATAAATTTTATCAAAATCTGTTTTGTACTTTTGTATGAAATTAAAAAGAAATGTAGCAATTGTAGTTGTTGCGACTAAAGTCGATTGTTTTTAACATTTTTAGAATATATACTTATTACTTAGTAATGAGATGAGAACTTCCTTTATAATGTTAACAGCTTTATAGCCATGTTTTATGAAAATAAATATTCATTTCATTTCATTTCAATGTCTCTGTAATAAGAAGGTTACAGTCAGTTGGCAACGCAAAAACGTTTAAAATATACTTATCATTAGCATCTTAAGAGAAAAATAGCGTAATATTAATGACGTAGCGTATGCAGGCCTCCCACTCGGTGGACCCATGACTTGGTTAAGGTCGCGGGAAGCCGCTGGATGCGAGAGGATCGGTCGTTAGGGAAATCCCTGGGGAGGGCTTTGTCTAGTAGTGGACGTCTTTCGACTGATATGATGATGATGATGTAGAGAAACGCCCAGTTCTGGTCAGTTGAAGCAGTGATTTTCGCAATGTAACTGGAGACAGCTGTTAGCGCTGGTCCATTAGATCGATACTAATAAAGATATTTTAAGACTTATATAATATCTAACGAAGGATTCCTTTAGTTTGATTTTATTATTAATTTTAACGATTAATCCAACTTTTTAACGACTTCAAAAAGGAGGAGGTACTACGTTCGACTGTATATTTTTTTTTTGATGTATGTTCACCGATTTTTCCGTCAATTGTGGACCGATTTTCAAAATTCTTTTTTCATTCGAAAGAGTATACTCCCGAGGGGGTCCCATTGTCACCAAGTCAGGATCTGATGATGGGATCCCAGGGAAATCGAGGGCAACCCTTCAAAAATAATGAAAAATTTGAATTTTAAAGACACTAATTACGTGATTCATATGTTTTCTAAAGCTATTAATATACTTGCGTCTGTTAGTCATATTCTCATGTTGATAAGCTGATGTAGGAAGGTACAACTCCTTAACGGTTAGGAGTTTCAGGAAAATTCTTTTGAATGTTATACATAGATATATACGTAGGTATGCATAGACCTATAGTTATATTCCTTCACTGATGATGATGGAAGCCACAGGACTCTGTATCTGTTAATGAAACACATGTATTATGATTTGATAATTCCTATTGGTAAGTATAGGTGATTGGATTTAACGTTGCTAGATAGATAGCATTACCACTAAAAATAAAGAAAATTTTAAATTATTCCATTTGTGGCATAATATTTTTTTATCCACAATTGGTAAGCCCTTGACGTCATCTTACCTGATGGTAAGTGGTGATGATGCCGAAGATAGAAGCGGGTTTACCAAGATTCCCCAACGCAATGGAAATTGAATTGTCATCAATAGTTACATTTAAAAACCGGACAAGTGCGAGTCGGATTCGCACACGAAGGGTTCCGTAAGCCCCCTTTAATTTCTAATTCTATTTTATTTTTATCACTAGCTTCGCCCGCGTGGACATCGTTTTTATGACTGTCTTCGGGGGTGAGTTGTGCGCGATCAGTTGTTGTTGTTGTACCAGATCCTCAGGAAATATATCCGGCTATTCTGATTGACAGTCTATGTCACTTCCCACCTCCTCAATCAATTCTATACAAAAATCACTTCAATCTGTTGATCCGTTGCGACGCCGATATGCGCGAGCGTGAAAATGAGTTTTTCCCAGATACCCCGGGAGCTATGTCTGGATATGCTAATTAGTAAATTTTTGCATTTCCCACCCCCTCAGCCATCTCTGTTCAAAAATTAATAACAATCCATTGTTCTGTTGCGATTTTAAGTATATTAGCAAAAAAGAGTATTTATTGAAATAGGGATGACGAATGCTAGTCATCTAATTTACTTTTTATCATCTGTCTAAAACGACATTTTGTTCTGAAAATGCTTGAAATACCTAAGCGTGACGTCATAGTTTTTCAGCGTCATTTATGCACTAATTTTTTGATTTTGATGAATTAATAATCTAAGACTTGATTGAAAACAAAACGAGTAAGGTTTTCCGAAGTTTAAGTAGGAGGGAAATTTAGTGATCAAGAGTTCATAATTTATTTCTGATGCTTTCGTCATCCCTATTCCCTTAGGAACTGCATCGAAATATGCTATTTTCACAAGATAAAAAGCGTGAAAAGGTAACAAACAAATAAACACATTTTCACATTTAGAATATTAGTAAGTAATTAAGAATTGCTGACTTTAAGTATAGGACAAGAAGCAACTGTAAACCACAAAAAACAGTTTGTCACGGAAAACATCCCCAATGGTGCGTCCCCACTGCATATCGCCATACAACTAACTAACCGCGCAACAAATTGATGTATCACGATATATTATGATAAATAATAGTCGGCCCCGCAACCCACTGTCGCTGCCGTTTGACGCCCTAATGTATCACAGTTGAAGCGATACGTCACAGTTCATGCTATCATACGCCACACGACGTGATACGACATGATAAGTCCCCATTGTGTGAACACCGCTTTATTTTTCAGTGATTGTTTTTTTAATTTGTAGCATAGAAGTTAGCAAGGAAATTTAATTAAATGTGATTTAAGTTTATGTAATGAATAATTTATTAATTGACTGACTCGGTGGCTCAGTGGTTAGTGCTATTGACTGCTGATCCGAGAATTGTGGGTTCGATCCCCACCCAGAGCAAGCATTTGTGTGATGAGTAGATTTGTTTGCTCTGTGTCTAGGTGTTAAATATTATGTATGTATTTAAATGTTCTAGGTGTTAAATATCTATATATGTATGTATTTAAACGTATATAAATATGTATATCAGTCTCTGGTTCCCACACAGGGAATCCTACTTTGGGGCCAGATGACCATGTGTGATTTGTCCCAGAATATTTATTTATTTTATTTATTATTTAAGTACAACTACCTGTTTTTTTAACGAAGTACAGTGACATAAGAGTGTTGCTTATTTCGTAATTTCCTTCAAATAAATAATATCGTCGAAGGATAGGCAGAATGTCTGACCCACAAAATGACCAAACGAGTTATACAGGGAGTCCTGCGTAGTATGAACCAAATCGAACAGGGGCATGGCGGAGGTTATTTCCAAACTTTTTAACCCTATGAATGCCTTTTCCATTTTTGACAGTTCAAAATTTAGGAACTGTTTTTTTTATAAAAATGCATAGTGCTGAAACAAAAAGGAACTATCAAGGCTATTTTATCAGTTAATAGGTATGTCGATCCCTTAATGTTAAGGATGGTGACCGTTATGGCATTTCGAATTTAGATTTCATATGTACGTTTATCCGACGCTCTTACGGTGAAGGAAAACTGAGGAAACCTGCATACGCCTGCGGAGAAACTAGGAGGTAGTGTGTGAAGTCGACCAACCCGCACTGGGCCTGCGTGGTCAACTAAGGCCCGATCGCCCTATTTCAGGGTAGGCTCTAGCCCTACCCGAGCCTAGCTGATTTGATGATGGCATTGTGAGGCCGGAAAGTGCCCTCCACCCGGCTCTATCACTCACTGCGTGCACTGCCTGATTAAGGAGCAGTTTGATGATGCCGGTGACTTAAATGCACCATATAGCTGGAGTTCTGCCTCTAACTATCTTGCTCTCCATTTTTCTAGTAAATATATGATATTCGAGGCTGCTTTGTTGTCGCACGAAGGTCCAGTGTCCAAAGAAGGTAAGGATACGTTGTTTGCACACTGTCGATAGGCGGGTGGTAACTTTAAGCTTTAAGTAGGAAAGATTCGTCTTCTTAGGTGTTCAAGGAATGCGCAATTTGACCTTAAGACGGGAAATATCCAAAATGTGAGATCAGACTTGATCGAGGTTACGGGTTCGATTCCCCAAGGTAGCGTATTGGGCTGTCTTCTATTTCTTATATACGTCAATGACCTCCCAAGTGTGATCGGCGACAATTGCATACTTTTCGCAGATGACATCTCGATATTATTGTCTTGTGCTAACGAAACTGAATTAAAGACACACTTAAACTTAACTTTTAATAATATCATAAATTGGCTAGACTGTCATAATCTAAAGTTAAATTTCAATAAAACTAACCTAATTCAATTTAGACCACACCAAAGAACCCCACTACAAATAAACTATTCTTATAACAATATGAAAATAGCGACTGTAAATTCGGCTTCTCTACTAGGTATAGATCTAGATACACACCTAAATTGGAAAATACACATTCAAAAATTGTCGAGCAAATTATCCTCTTTCACCTACGCACTGTATAACCTAAAAAAAGTTACAAACTTTAAAACAGCTCTCGCAGCATACTACGCGTACGCGCACTCTAGATTAACCTACGGCATAATCTTATGGGGAAATTCCACAGATGTAGAGGACATTTTTATTTTACAAAAAAAATGTATAAGAATCTTAACAAATATAGACCAAATGGAGTCTTGTAGATCCCATTTTATAAAGCACGGCATTCTTACGTTAACGTCTATTTATATTTTAGAATCATCCAAATTTGTTAGATCACATAAAACTTTGTATAGCCCATTAGAAAACGTTAAACGAAACAATCGCAATCTCTACAAACTAAAAATACCTTTCTCAAAACTAAACATATTCGCATCAAGTCCCCATCCGATGGTTATTAAAATATATAATAATATTCCAAATGACATAAAAAGTATAGAATCAAATAATTTATTTATTAAAAAACTAAAAAACTTCCTTATCCAAAACTGTTATTATAATCTTAAAGATTTTTTCGGCGATAGAAATCAAATCAATTAATAAAAGATCCGCTTTTCGCACAGCTTAACTCCTTAACTTCGACATCTTTACAATAAAATTACTTTCCTTGGGTATAAATCATCTGTTGCATTATAAATGAATAGGTATATATGGTATTTAGAGTATACACAAAACTGTGAATAATTAAGGCTTTATAAAAACAGTTTAAATATTCTTCTTATAAAAATTGTTTTATAAAATGTCCAATTTTTGCTTTTTAGAATATGTAATAGCATGTAATAGATAATGTATTCTATTAATTTACAGTTACTTAGGTCTTATAATTGAAGCACTTAAGCCCTCACACATTGCTATGCCCTCACAGGGCGTCATAATTAATTAATATCACCTACCTACTATTACACATATTATTATGTTTGTACATCATTAGTTGTGACACTGCAATGAATAAATGAAATGAAATGAAATGAAATGAAATTAACGACGCCAGCACCATATCTCAGATGCATTTACCCGGTTTAAGGCTACTAGCTTTTTTTTTCCTCAAAGCGTTGTATGAGTAGAATAACTTGCCTCAGAAAAGTAGATAGTACAAAATATGAGGCTAGAAAATGTACAGTCATAACTTTTGAACTGTCAAAAATGGAAAAAGCATTCATGGGGTTAAAACGTTTGAAACTGACCTCCGCCATAGCACGTTCAATCTGATCCATACTTCCCGAGACACCTGTATATATACCATTTGTGCATTTTTTTCTACTGCACTTTTGTTGCAGATAAGAAACCTGAAAACGATCGGCATATTTTCGGCATCTTTCTGCAATAACATAAATTTTCGTTATTTTAAGGGACATGACAGTTAAGAATTTTCCAAGGATTTATTTATGAATAACATAACACATAAGTCACATCAATGTTAGTTGGTGTTTGGCCCTAATATTGCCCTATCGCCAACCAAAGCAAGTTTTAGAATCGAACCCGCGACCTCCTGGTGTGAAGCGTATGGACTAACCATTATGCCACGGAGGCGGTACTTATATATGCTCAAGAGATTAATGCTCTTGTCTGCGAACGTAAAAGCGATTTTACACTTTACATGCACCGATTAAAATTTTTACTACTCTATATATATTCTGTACTATTCTCTATTTTTTTATTTATTGTACAATAAAACATATTTGATTGATTGATTGATTAATATCGCCACCGATACCGATGTAACAGAAAATTAAGCATTCTCTTATCTCCGGAACTACTGAGCCAAGAATTTAGAAAAATTGAGAGTATACAGGCTCTCTCATAAGTCTTAACATTTTTACATAAAACGGGATCGTTCGGAACCTTCTGCACGCGAGTCTCACTTACACTAAGTATGTTTTTGTACCTTAGTGTTTGCAAAAAAGCGGTTTTTGTTTCTTTTCACGAGAACGGCAGGTGTGAATTCACTCTAATATGCGTAAGACAGCGCTAGCTAGCCAAGGTTAGGGCCCATACCATCCCTCATCTGTGAAGTGACATCATAGAAAATGAGAAAAAAAACATTTTAGTCTTAGGAACGCAATCGAAAATAAGTTTACGCTGACGCGGGAGTATTGTTGAGATTCGGGCATAGTTGGGTTAAAAAGACATTGAAGATGTCGGGTTTGTAGGGCTGATATTTTCGTGTGAAGGCTGTAACTATACTTATTTTCTTTGTTTCTTCCTTCACTCTTACAATTTCTCTGTTGTTTATAGTTTTTAGGGTTCCGTACCCAAAGGGTAAAAACGGGGCCCTATTACTGAAACTTAGTTGCCCGTCTGTCTGTCACCAGGCTGTATTTCATGAACCGTGATACCTTGACAGTTTAACTTCACAGATGATGTATACCTATTTCTGTTGCCGCTATAACATCAAATACTAAAAATTAAAAAAAGTGAAAGAAACGTGTTGTTTTAAACGTGAAGAAACTAGCGTCATCTAGTATAATCGTACGGAACTGAAAAAAACTACCGCCATCTTGTATGCTCGTTCTTTTTTTTATTCACAATTGGTAAACCCTTGACAACATCTCACTTGGTGGTAAGTGACGATGTTGCCGAAGATGGAAGCTTGCTTACCAAGACTCCCCAACGCAATGGGGAACTGGCTATCTTATCTTCATGCCGGAATACACCAATGATATCAACATTGATATTTGGCGGCAAGACTTAGATAAGATGGTGGTAGCTAGCCAGGCCCTACCACCAACCAAACCGAGTCTTACAATTGACCCGGCCGGGAATCGCACCCGCGACCTCCTGAGTAAAGCCAGTGAACTTTGCCTCTGAGCTACGGAGGCGGTTAAACGTACGGAACTAAAGAAACTAGCGCCATCTAGTATGATGGTACGGAACCCTATGTGTGCGGTTCTGACTCGCACTTGGCCGGTTTCAATTTTACTTATCTTTCCTGGTTCTCTAGTTTAAATTTTTAGCCTTCCGATAATACGAAACATGGCGCGTGTGAACAACGCAAATGCATTGTTACATGTATTCCCTCCGTGTTTGGACAAGAGTCCTCACGTTAACGTTAGAACAACGTATTTCGTACATTTCGTTAAACAATATTTTGCCTTTGCTTCCTCTTAATGAGATACTTGAGTCAGAGACTTAAGGATTTAACCTCTTTTTGAAGGATTCATATACTTAACGTAGTCCAAATCGTTACTTGAATGTTAGATTTGTTAAGAAATCATTGACACGCGTACACACGGTTTTTTTCTTTTATTAAATGTGTTATTAAATTCAAAATACGACAATTCAGGGTTCAAGATTCAAGGTATTTATTCAAAATAGGTACAAATTACACACATTCTGATAGTCGTAAAATAATATCATAATGTCATTTGTGAAAAATCAAGAAATAAACAATCATTAGTTAATAACGTCAAAATTCAATCCTTGAAATAAACCAGATTATGTCATTAGAACATGAAAACAATATGACACGAAAAGTTATACAACAATCTGAAAGGCGTTAAATATATGCATATGCACCTATTTCTATCACACTAATTAAATACCTAAAATAAAACACCTAAAATACCTTAAATAAAATACCTTAAATAAAACACCTCAAATAACCCGTTGCTCGTCATCTCCGGTGCAGAGGTGCCCATGACACTAGCTGCATGTCCGCGCTGAATGGCTATGGAACTAGTGTTATAGTAATAGGTGAATTTTCATATATTTCACGTTTTTCAGATTCCATTAAATTGTCTAAATATGTTGTAGGAGTAACAAGAGAACATTTAAACTACTAAAATAATTACACTCTTTTTTCTTAGCCAGAGTCGTGAAACAATAGACGAACAGTCAATATAAAGGAGTTTATTACTAATTCATGGTCATCTGGCCCCATAGTAGGGTTCCCTGTGTTATGGGAACCAGAGACTGATATACATACTTACATACGTTTAAATACATACATATATAGATATTTAACACCCAAACACAATTGCACTCTTTTTCAACCGACTTCCAAAAAGGAGGAGGTTCTCAATTCGACTGTATGTTTTTTTATGTGTGTTACCTCAGAACTTTTGACTGGGTGAACAGATTTTGATGATTCTTTTTTTTATTTGAAAGCTAGTGCTTCCCCTGTGGTCCCATATAAATTTTATCGAAATCGGTGAAGTACTTTATTAGAATTTTAACACCAAAAATAATAATGCAAAGATGTACTAAGTTGTTGCGATGGAAGTCGGTTTTTTAACGTGTTTAGCGTTTTAAATTATTATTTGCCAGAGTCGGGAAACAATAGACGAACAGTCAATATAAAAGACATCACCCTCCATGAAAATCTCCATTTGCCTCCGGCATTGTGTAAATCTCAGTATAATTATGAAAAAATCATCCCCCCCAGACAGAATAAGTACCTACACCATGGTTTTGCCCGGAGCATCAAAATCGGGATCGACGACCGAGATAGCACCCCATGCCTCTTGATGATAATAAAATTTTGCAATCTTCCGCCCTTGATAATAAATTAAAGCCCCCTATGTTAAAAGTATAGAATAAGTATCTAATTTTGCTAGATTGGCTCTAGAGTCTAGATGCAGAGTTAGCGCTTTGAAAACGGGATATAAAAACTGCTCCAATTACGACGGAGCAGAGTTTTACTTACAGTCACGCGTTGGCACACTTACCGTCAACATGCCGAAATAGGCTGTGACATGTCTCAAATCATCATATCAGCTCATATCGGCCCCTCCGAGGGGCTCGAGCCTACCCGGAATTAGGGCGATCGGGCCTAGTCGACTACGCGGGCACAGTGCGGGTTGGTCTACTTCACACACAACCTGCGAGTTTCTTCGGAGGTGTCTGCCGGTTTCTTCACGATGTTTTCCTTCACCGTAAGAGCGTCGGATAAACGTACATATGAAATCGAAATTCGAAATCACATTGGTACGTGGCGGGATTCGAACCAGGAGGCGGCGGCCCTAGCCCAAGTATCATCAAATACAAATAAAGAGCTCTCCCGTAATTCCGTATCAGCATTTGTCTACTCGTGGAAATATCAAAGCCCTCTTATCGCAAGCGCAGCTCTTCGCAACAAATAAAACTGTATGAATCCAACTGTTCAGAAGACTACAATTTGCTCACTAGAACGTCTACGACGCTATTAAGGCGGCATTGTTCGGCCGTTATCTCAGTAATTGTTACGACTGGAGCGTTACCTCAATCTTGAGGCATTATACCGAGATCTAAATTGCTTTCTCCATGCCACAGGCAAGGTTTGACCTCGGGATTACTCAAAGGCGACCTTTTGCAATGTTCGCGACGTTTTTTCCGCCCCAAGCTCTGCTTCGTTTCGTACTGGTTTATTGCAAAAGGAAAATTAAAACCGGGAGACGATTATTTTTCCTCTGTTTCGTTGACTCGGCAAAATTTTGGTTTGTGTGCTGCATATTCAACTACGACGATTATTTTGATCGTGTTCTGTGGTATTTCTTTGTTGTTTTGAAATTGGTCGAGTTTTGTTTTGTTTTATCCGCAATTGGCATCATTTCACCTGATGGTGAGTGACGATGATGCCGAAGATGGAAGCGGGCTTACCAAGATTCCCCAACTCAATGGAGAACTGGCTATCTTTCTTCAAACCGGAACACATCCCTATATATACATCCCTATATATATATATTAGGTTTACAAAAAATATTTTTCAATCTGTGCTCACCTTTTTTGTATTTGGAACACTGTATTTTTATATTCATTGAGCATATTTTGGCTTTTTGAGCATAAAAACTCTTTTCAAATAAAAGCTTGTATGATTAAAAGATATTATGTTTTTCGCATTATTTACCATAAATTGGTCTATCAACTTATATTTGTCCCGATTTCATCATCATCATCATATCAGCCAAAAATCGTCCACTGCTGGACAAAGGCCTCCCCAAGGATTTCCACGACGACTAGTCCTGCACTGCCCGCATCCATCGGCTAGTTTTTTATTAATATTTAAATGCTTTAAATCGGTTGTTTTTTATTAATGTTTGAATGCTTTAAAGGTCCCTTTTTCCAGTTTATCGATTGTAACTCGTAAACGGTGCGTCTTAGCGACAATATTTTTAGAAAGCAATTAAAGCTTATCAAATTTTCAAAACTTTGGTCATATACATGATTACGGAAAAATGCATACTTTTTAAGATATAACTTACCCAAAGGCAGATTTTAAAAAGAAATCAAAATTGCGCCACACTTTTCATCAAACTTGCCTGTCTAGGTCCTCACTCGTTCGTTTAACAGAAACATCGTCAATAAAAAAGTTGTAGAGAAGTAAATTTGCTTTAAGAATATACATACATATGTGCATTTATATGGAACACATGAAGAGGTACAGAGTTGATAATATTTTTGCCCACAAATTGTAATTGCAAGAAAACTGTTAAGTTCTGTTTTTCATCAATGAGGGCTATTAAATGTCTAGAAGATGTAGTAGACCTCCTGAGGTATGAGCTATCTCCATACCCGATGACTCTATTTGATGAAGGGTGTGTCAGAAAGACTAAGAAGTCCGCTCTGTACGACGCATTCACTCCGTGCAGCACTTCAGTGGAGCTCAACACAATTTACACAGTAGTAGATTTTTTCTCTTTCGCTTCAAGTGAAATGTTGGTACCAGCTTCTCTTCCATCGGCGAGCAGTACGTATCATATATCGTCAATCATTACGTTGACAACTTACGATGACAGTTTACAGTTTGCGAGTTACAATCGATAAACTGGAAAAAGGGAACTTTAAATCCCCCCCTCCCAGTTTTATGACATATAATTAAAAACGCTAAACACTTTAAAAAACCGACTTCCATCGCAACCAATTAGTATATTTTTGCATTATTGTTTTTTGGTTTTTGTTAATTCTCTAATAAAGTACTACACCGATTCTGATAAAATTTATATGGTACCGCACGGGAAGCACTAGCTTTCAAATAAAAAAAGAATCATAAAAAACGAGTTCGCCCAGTCAAAAGTTCTGAGGCAACACACATAAAAAAACATACAGTCGAATTGAGAACCTCCTCTTTTTTGGAAGTCGGTTAAAAAGAATTCTTGCAGACAAAGCTCCAGCTCACGCAGGGTCTGCAGTTATTTTAGTACGTTATTAATAAGTATCACTTAACATACCAATTATCATTTACGTGTCAAATTTCTAACATTTATTTTTATTGTTCTTGCCTTAGCATTTATGTGTATTTTGTGTAGTATTGACTACATTGAGTGTAGAAGTAGACTTGCAACAAATGTTGTTAAAAATAAATTTCATTTAATTACATTTCCCCCCTAGAAGTGCCTTTAATCGAGAGGAATTTATTAGACGTTGTTTAAAGGACCTACTCCTACAAAATCTTAAAACTTTTGGAACTACGGCAACATCGTCACTTACCACCAGGTGAGATGTTGTCAAGGGCTCACCAATTGTAAATAAAAATAAATAAATAAAAATAACTACATTGATTAGTTTTGCTAATATTTCCTTATTTGCTCGGATTGTTAATAGGGACAGGAATAACAAGGAAAATACTTCATACAATAACGCACCAAAAAATATCATGAGTGTTTAAAGGAAACTAGATTATACTACTAGAATGTGTGTATTTAAAATTAACATCATCCATCATACACTTTTTTTTCGAAACGTTGCTCAATCGGTGGCTCAACCGGTAACGACTCGGTCCTCCTAACCAGAGGTGCCGGGTTCCAATGAGTTTTTCAACTTCTTACTTACCGATTGCTTTAACGGTGAAGGAAAACATCGTGAGGAAACCTGCACGCACCTGCGAAGAAACTCGAAGGTTGTGTGTGAAATCGACCAAACCGCGCTGGGCCCGCGTGGTCGACTAAGGCCCGATCGTCCTTATTCAGGGTAGGCTCGAGCCCCTCGGTGGGGACGTATATGAGCTGATATGATGACACTTTTTTTCAAAACGTAAGTTTTGAGGACAAGCTCTAACACTATGAAATTGAATGGACTTTGACGTCGACTGGACAACCGTTAAAATAAAAATAAACACAAAAACTACCATATTTCCTTCCGCTACTAAAATTACATTTTAAGTATGTTTAAATATAAGCTAAACTATTTTTTTGCGTAACAAATATTTCATCGTCATCATATCAGCTCATTACGTCCCCACCTAGGAGCTCGAGCCTACCCTGAATTTGAGCGATCGGGCCTTAGTCGACCACGCGGGCCCAGTACGGGTTGGTCGACTTCACACACCACCTGCGACTTTTCTCGCACGCGTGTGCAGGTTTCCTCACGATGTTTTCCTTCACCGTAAGAGCGTCGGATAAACGTACATATGAAATCTAAATTCTAAATCACATTGGTACGTGGCGGGATTCGAACCACGACCTCCCGGACAGGAGGCGGCGGCCCTAGCCGTCACGCCACCGAAGCTCATAATACTGTAACGCTCATAATTCTCATAAAACGCTCAAAATAATAAATATTTATTTAAAAGAAAATATTTTTTGTTTGTTTGGGGACAGGACAAGGTGTAGGAAGGAGTACACAATAATACACTGTCGTTTGCAACTCCATACATTTGTAAGAAACAAACAGCCTATAACCAAAGCATATATATTAGTACTAACATACAGTATGGACACTCCCTGCCGCTCTCTAGATTGCGACCTCACCCCCTCGTCACCCAGATTGATACAGATTGGTTACAGTTTGGTTGTCGAATGAAGATTTCGCCGCCATTTTGTTTCTTCCGTCATTCCTTTTTTGAAATGTCATTTCTGGCCCGTTGTATGAAGTGTCCAGGGTGTGCTATAACTCAAATATTGGGTGAACCCTCTCGATTGACCCTATCGAGTATCGCGTCGCTCCAGATAAAACATGATTATAATCTGGAAGGCGTCAAAGGTTCAGTCACGTAATGGTGTGTCAGTTTTCGTCCCGTGAACTGACTCCTCGAAAATTGGATTCCCTTATTGATAACGCGAGAGGTCAAGATTAGGTAACGCTTTGTAGGACGAGAAATCCACTCACGTAGGGGGTTAATTGGAGATTGCGATAGTGCTTAGCTATTGAGATATGTTCTGTTTATAAGCTTTTCTGGTAACAGGGGTGACTCTTACGTTAGATGCTTATAGTAACAAGGTACGTAAAATTAAGATGGTGATGTTATATGACCACAATGGATGGGTACCTGTCTTAGGATCTCTTTACAATCCTCCATTGCATCTTCTTACGTACGCTTGCGGGTCACGCGTAATAAAAAAAAACAAATCCTATCGTACTATCCTTACTTATAATAATATTATAAATGTGAAAATGGGTTTGTTTGTTTGTTACCTTTTCACGGTTCAACGCCTTGACCAATCTATATGAAATTTGGCATGCAGGTAGCCTGTGTCACGGTGAAGGAAATAGGCTACTTTTTATCCCGGGAGAATAGCATAATCTGATGCAGTTTCTGAGGGAACTAAAAAAATACTCGATTGTTGTGATTTTTTTTACAGAGATGGTTGAGTAGGTGGGAAACGACATAATTGACTAATCACCCTTAAAGACAGTCATAAAAACGATGTACACGCGGGCGGAGCCGCGGGAAAAAGCTAGTATTATTATAAACGTGAAAGTTTGTATGTATGGATATTTGTTACTCTTTCACGCTTCAACCACTTAACGGATCGGGATGAAACTTGGCACACATATGGTTAGGTAATGGATTAGGACATAGGTGACTTTTTACCCAGAGAAAACGTCTTAATCCTACGAGAGAATAGAAAACGACGCGGACGGCTAGTTTTAAATAATTACGGCTCGTGTTTGGAATGCCTTTAGCATAGATTCATCCTTTCGACTTTGGCCCTTACGCTGATCGCGCGTGGAGCCCTCAGTCCTTCGCTAGTATTCTGGGTGCGTGTGCATAGTAATTTTTATAATGACTATAACAAAAAATCATTAAAACGAAGAACAAAACCAAAACACAAAAATTTTCAGTTTTTTTTTCGAAGTAGGTTTCAGCAACGACCCCCAGCCCTCACAGGAATCCAAAAATGGCAATAATATATTAATGAGTTTAAAAATCGCGTCGGACACATTCGTAGGTGGAAATCTAAATGATGACGCTAATAGCAACACCAGGCCACCGCCGCCGCCGTCAACACGGTTTTTTTTTTCGTTTTTTTGGCGGGATTTGTGGTGGATGCATTCGTAGTTTTATTTAATTGTTTTTGAATTGTTTTCTGAGAGGAATTGCTTGAAAAACGTTTTGAAGAAAATCGTCACGTGCACGTGAGCAATGTGAAGAACAAAAAATAAAATGAAGTAGGACGTGAAAAACCCAATTTGCAGTGGGTGCAGTTTTATTGACGCCCTACTGCAACCGGGTATTCCACCTCAGAATGAGGTTGCTGCAAATGCTGTCAAGAGCTTCAGATAAGATTTGTAATGTAACAGCACTAGCAATGCAAATCAAAAAACAAATTAAGATTAATTAAATAAAGACCGTCTCCAAAGGGCTTTTGTACCCAGAGACGTTAACATATACTTAAAAAAAGCCGACAACACGCGATAACAAGAGAGAAAATCACAGATCTGCTAAAAATAGATTTCTATATCGCGTGTCCACTACAATGCCTCTCGCTTTAACCGTATGTGTTGCCACCTTAATATTATTTCCATTGAGTCAGGGTGAATTTCAATGTAATCAGCGCGACCTAGTGCCTTTGAAGTAGATCTGATGAAATTTAAGCAATGCTTTCGAAAAGCATTTGTACAGCTTTATTTTTCAATATAGTTCAAATTTAGAGGTCACATAAAAACCTACAAACATATATTATTTTTAGTAGGTAGAGTTTAAATATGTTTGGCAACACTGAAAAAAACATAGTGTGGCTAAGAAACTGTCAGATTTTGATAATTAGCCAGCAAAAAAGTACAAAAATAATATCCGTATCTGTTTCGCACTCGTGCCATAGCGAAACTATCCATCTTTTTCTAACAATTTCTTTACTAATCTATTTGTAGTAGATCTTTGGAGAAAATGATATTGAAGTTAGACAACTTCATCAGTATCAATGGACATAGAGACTGTAAGAGGTTATCGCTGTGTGAATTCCGTTCTTTGTCCGGGAAAAAGTACTAGACATCCATTGAAGTAAGTAAGCACTTACTGTAAGAAATGGAAGTGGGTAGATAAAGAGCTGCTCAACTAAAATACAGAAGTACAGTACGCGTACATAATAAGAAACTTTTCTCATTTTTATGAAAGGAAAAGCCGAGTACACTACACACGGGATGTACGAAATAATCAATTATTTCAAGAGATTTGAAAGATCGTAGAAATGTCACTGTTATTTTTGATAAGCGATGAAATTATGACCGCTTCCGTGGCGTAATGGTTAGTCTATTAGCTTCACACCAGGAGGTAGCGGGTTCGATTCCCGGTGGAGTCAACTTGTAAGACTCGGTTTGGTTGGTGGTAGGGCATTTTCTAAGCCCGCCTGGCTAGCTATACCACCATCTTATCTAAGTCTTGCGACGAACATCAGTGTTAACAATATTGATGTGTACCGGCTTGAAGATAAGATAGCCAGTTCTCCATTGCGTTGGGGAATCTTGGTAAGCCCGCATCAATCTTCGGCATCATCGTCACTTACAATCAGGTGAGATGATGCCAAGTGCTTACCCATTGTGAATGAAAAAATATAAAAAATATATGAAAACCATTTGGAGAGATTTCTATTTTATACTGTATACAAATTAATTCATTTTTTATAGTGTTTTTTTATTACATTCGACTATCGTTAATTCGGAACTCGAGGGACTCTTAAAATATTAAGAATTATCGAGAGTTTGAAATATCAAATGGTTCGAAAATTTCTCGGGCATCATAGTTTTCAATAAAAGTCTTAAATTTACCGTGCCAATCTAAGCAAATGAAAAGCGGAAGTCTGTGTCAAACTAATCCTGACTATTTTTATTTAATAAAAATTGGAGTGCGTTTGACTGCAACTCATCTGCATTTAAGCCTGTGACGTCAATTTAAAAAAAAAACATTTTTTTTTGTGATTGATCAAAAATGTATTAAAGAATTGCCCGTAAGTTTTTTTTGTTAAGAACTGCTTTCGGTTATTTCTGTACAATGTTAAAACAAAGTATATATATTAGTAATAACATATAGTATGGACACTATCTGCCGCTCTCTAAATTGCGACCTCACCCCCTTGTCACCCGGATTGATACAGATTGGTTACAGTTTGGTTGTCGAACGTATAGGATTTCGCCGCCATTTTCTTTGTTCTGTCATTCGTTATTTGAAATGTCATTTCTGGCCCGTTGTATGAAGTGTCCAGAGTGTGATTAAGATGTGTGGGTTTTGAGAAGTAAGCATAGGCATCTTTGCGTAGGCGACAGAGGGCTTCATTCGCAAGGACACTCAACAAAATTAGTCTTCACAAAAAAGAAAAGAAAAGCGATTTGTCACAGCCTAAACAAATTATAAAATACATTAAAAACATGTTTCCGTATACAGAGAGAGAGCGGTTTGCGAAACAGAATAATAATTCTGAGTCTGAGGCGACTTTGATGGATGATCTCAGTGGATTTATTTTGTGTTTCTCACTCAATGGATCCTTTGCATCACTCGGATAGAACGGGAAACGTTTTTGTCTGACTTTTTTATACGGAAAACGTATTAAAATCAATCCGTATAATCAGCTAAATAACAGTTCTGAAATTATGTTTCATTTTATATTGTGAAAACCGCGATATTACAATCTCACTAGTTAGATTATGATATAACGGTAAATTGTGAATCGGATCACAATATCACAGCCTATTCTTGTATCTCCGAATAAAACCGATGATTTCTTCTGCTGCGAAGCATTCTGCTACCCCGGGGGGTGGGGGGGGGGGGGGGGGGGGGGGGGGAGGGGGTTGACTGTTAACCTAACATCGCTCGCTTCGCGAGCTCATTTATTTAGTGTTTTTCACTTCGCCTTATTAAATTACTACTACTACGTCTAGTAGTAATTCAATGCTTCGCTAAGTGTTATTGTAATGTCACTAGTGAGTTTACAATTTCACTAGTAAAATTGAAAACAATATGTTACAGTTCACAATCTCGCGAAATAAATCCCGTTAGATTATAATTTAACGGAATTTACAATCTTACGGTGACATATACACACGTAAGAAAATGGGTGTAGGACCTGGTAACTAGGGCTTCTGCTCATAATACTGAAAAAAAAATCACAAGGAACCCATAGCTTATTTATTCTAAGGCCCGATAGACCTGATTCACGGTAGGCTCGAGCCACTCGGTGGGGATGTATATGAGCTGATATGATGATGAGACCTATTGTAAGCGGCCATATCACAGCATTACGATATGACTTACAATAGCGCAACGCCTTCCAAGCCCGTACTAGCCTGTAGTCAAACTCGCGGAGTTTGTCAGGCTGTGCCCCGCCGCCCGCTGCCCTGCAAGTACCCTTCCGTTGCTCTGCGTAAATACATTGTAATACTGTGACCATGTCTTAGTTGCTTATGACATCACTGGCAACACACACTGGTTACATACCTTAGTCTTGAGACACTGCGGTATAGCTACCCAAGGAAGCCACAGATAATTTACAAACAACATAAAAAAAACTAATATAAATTTAGTCAGTCGCTGATTGATTCTTAGACTCTAAGCCACCGATGAGAAACGGATACACGTGGCTGAAATGACAATGTTAAGATGGATATGGTAGTGCGAGAATGGAGATAATCAGGAAAGAGTATATACGTTAGGGTTGCCATTCCCAAATTCGTAATACCAGGACATTTTCTGTTTAAAAACGGGACGCAATATAATAACAATAGTTAAAAAAGAGCAATTAGGCAATGAATATAGGATCAATGAAACTCAACTAATACCAAAAATTAAGCTGCAGCCCATTCATAAGCTAGGTACTGTTTTCTTATTTATCGACAATTTCTTAGAGAAAGTGTCTAAGGCTTTAGAAGTCCCTGCCTAAGACTGTAATCTTGTGTTTGGCCTTTTTTTGATGCTTTTCGATGTCTATCGCACCTCTACTGGGTATAGATATACTCGATTCTCAAATAAGACAATCCACCCAAAACACTACTTAAAAACTATCCAGGACACCCCAAAAGCAGGACACGTCCTGGGAAAACAGGACGCTTGGCAACCCTAACATACGAGGAAGTAAGTAGAACCGGTTGCGGAAAAGTGAAAGCCATCGACTAGCATGGTATGGCCATTGTATAGGAAGACTCAATCTACTTTTTGGAGAAAAAATAGAAAGACCTTTGCGAGTCTTTATCGAGTTATTTTGAGAAGAGATTTTGAAATTAAGTCTGTGACCCAAAGACGGACATGTAAAATAAATACATTTTAAACATGGGAGCCACTTTTGTGGGGTAAATCAAATGTGAGAATCTCAAATATGTTTTTTATCATTTTAAAATAAATAGTTTCAAGTTACTCAAGGACGAAGGCGAAAATTTACCATTCCCCCCGCCCTTATCTCCAAAACTACTGGGCCTAAAATCTTGAAAAAAAAAATGGTCAAGTGACCAAAAACTTTGTGTGGAATGTATTTTTTAACTCCCGACGCAAACAGAGGGGTATTATAAGTTTGAAGCCTATGTCTGTCTGTCTGACACTCAACATGTCATCGCAGTACCTAAACGGGTGGACCGATTTCAATGTGGTTTTTGTTATATGGAAGCTAGAATAACAGAGATGGTTCTTGTCATATTTGACAGAAATTCACTCAGCCGTTCATGTAGATGGTCAAAAGCGGTAAGATATAGAGGATTTACGTGTAATATAAAATCAAAATGGCCGCCTTAAGTAGAGTTTCTCCATTGGGTCGGAGTGTTTTAATTTCACTAATTGCCAATTAATTTTCGTATTTTTTGGGAAAGGTTGTTCGAAGTTGGGAAGCTTCGCAATATCTTCACGTCCCAAATACCGCAGTGTCTCAAGACTAAGATTTTCGACCAGTTTGTGTTTCCAGTGATGACATACGGAACTGAGACATGGTCGCTTACTATGGGCCTCATTAGAAGGCTCAAGATCACCCACAGGGCAATTGAGCGAGCTATGCTCGGAATTTTCCTAAGCGATCAAATCAGAAATGAGGAGATCCGCAGGAGAACCAAAGTAACTAACATAGCTCACAGAATCGTTAAACTGAAGTAGCAGTGGGAAGGGCACATAGTTCGTAGAAAGGGCCGTTGGGGTAGTAAAGTTCTCGAGTGGCGACCGCGCACCGGGAAACGTAGCTAGGCAGGCGGGAAGCCACTGTATGCGGGCAGCGCAAGACCGGTTGTCGTGGAAATCCTTGGGGGAGGCCTTTATCCAGCAGTGGACTATTCTGGTTCATATGATGAGGATGATAATAATGTCCAAAGTCAAATTCTTAAAATACGCTGCATTTCCGTTACAATTTACACCAAAATTGTCGTTCTACAAAATTACGTCACACATTCATCTTCTTAGCTAGGCGCGCAAGTAGAATGGCTACCCTACACCCTCAGTTCAAAAACCCACTATATCTTAAAAGTCTACAAATTAATAAACCTGTCATCCTTTGCAAGTTACACCAAAAATTGTCTTGCTTTAAAATTACGTCCACATTCATCTTCTTAGCTAGGCGGGCAAGTGGGATGGCTACCCTACACCCTCAGTTAAAAGCCCACTATATCTGAAAAGTCTACAAAATACCTTAACAAACCTGTCATCCTTTGCAAGTTACACCAAGAATGGTCGTGCTTTAAAATTACGTCACACACTCATCTTTTTAATTAGGCGAGCAAGTAGAATGACACCCTCAGTTAAAAATCCACTATATCCGAAAAGTCTACAAAATACCTTAACAAACAAAGTCTACAAATTAATAAACCTGTTATCCTTTGCAAGTTACACCAAGAATGGTCTTGCTTCAAAATGACGTCACACACTAGTAGAATGACTACCCTACACTCTCAGTTAAAAACCCACTATATCTGAAAAGTCTACAAAATACCTTAACAAACCTGTCATCCTTTGCAAGTTACACCAAAAATAGTCTTGCTTTAAATATACGTCACACACTCATCTTCTTAGCTAGGCGGGCAAGTAGAATGGCTACCCTACACCCTCAATTAAAAAAGAAAAGAAAAAGTCTACAAAATACCTTAACAAACCTGTCATCCTTTGCAAGTTACACCAAAAATGGTCGTGCTTTAAAATTACGTCACACACTCATCTTCCCAACTAGGTGGGCAAGTAGAATGACTACCCACACCCTCAGTTAAAAACCCACTATATCAAAAAAGTCTACAAAAAACCTTAACAAACCACTATATCTAAAAAGTCTACAAAATACCTTAACAAAACTGTCAACCTTTGCAAGTTACACCAAGAAATGTTCTTTAAAATGACGCCACACACTCATCTTTTTAGCTAGACGGGCAAGTGGGATGGCCACCCTACACCATCCCCAATGTGTTTACAAGTGAGCAGGACTTAATAGCGCGTCCTTTCCGGCCGCCTTGTCAACGAATAGTACACTTTGTGCTCTTCATTATCTGTCTATACGTGGTGTGTCTTAACACTAGGAGGGCACGGGTTCGATTCCCGGCGGGGTCTTACTTTGTAAGAGTAGAAATTTTCTAAGCCCGCCTGTCACGCTACCACCATCTTATCTAAATCCTGCCGCCAAAAATATTTAATATCATTGATGTGCTCCTACATAAGATAAGATAGACAGTTGCTTATTTATTTGAGGAATCTTGGCAAGCCCGCCTCGATCTTCAGCATCAAAGTCATTTACCATCAGGTGATATGATGCCAAGGACTTACCAATAGTGGATTTCAAAGAAAGCCGATTAGGTATCACTTTTTTGTGGTTATGTTTTTAGTTAGTTTTATTCAGTGTTGGCCTAAACTAAATATAGTTTGGGGTTATAACTTACCACTCTGAAGTACCATTTTTGTATAGTAAAAGCTACAACTTTAACCCTTCCTGAATGGATTTTAGGAAATTCTCACGGGAACGGCAAAAAAACCGGACCTTCCTAATTTCCGTGTATTAAAATAGAATTCGAGGAAATTAAAATCACTCCTCATATCTTGTATATTACAAAAAAAATTGCTCGATAAGAAACTGGCTGTCTGTAAAGTCGGTTTACGGACGATAATTTTACGTGATAACGTCATAAGAAAACATTGATCGCAAGCCGAACGCTTAGGCCGATCGTGCCTCTCTATCGCTTGTTCCGCGCTCTCGCTTGCACGCGGAACGTGACACTTTTCAAGCGACTTCTTCGTGCATGCAGCCGGCGTTCATCGATTTATAAGACGTTGTCACGTCAAAATATCCTTATAATTGAAGTAAAAAAGGTTACAAAATTGGTCGTTCGCGGCGGTATATATAACCCTTGAAAGCTTTGCTACGCATTCCGTTTAAAACTTGTGAAGCTTTATGCGTAGAATAGCTTTGCCAGGTAAAACATTGAGTTATGTAATTGGTAAGTTGTTCCTAAGGACTAAAGGTCAGAGATGCCTTCTAATGTTTCAAGGGTCTTTCTAAGGGTTTTTGATTTTTATAGAGAAAAATCTGTTGGTTGCTGGACATTGCGTCTTTCCCAGGATCTAGAATATAATATTATCTATATATAGAAAAATCAATTGCTGTTCGTTTGTCTCTCTAAAACTCGAGAATAGCTGGACCGATTGGGCTAATTTTGATTTTGAAATATTGTGGAAATTCAGGGAAGGTTTAAACGTAGGGTAGGGTAGGGTAGGGTAGTGTTGTGTAGGGTTAGGTAGGGTAGGGTAGGGTAGGGTGGGGTAAGGTGGAACGGATTCAACATTATCACCTTTTATCTTCAGATAAGATTGGGCTTGAGACAGGCTTGCTATAGAGGTTTCAACTTTTAATCCCAAACAGAGGGAAGTTATAAATTTAATGTGTGTATCTGTGTATGTCTGCATCCTAGCGCTAAAATGGATCAACCGATTTTGATTTAGTTTTTTTTTCTTTGAAACATGACTTAGAGTAACATAAGCTATGATTCAAGAAAATCTGTTCAGCCGTTTGTACGTAACCAGCTATTTCAAATTCAGAATTTAATATCTTGTTACTTCAATGATATTGCAAGAACATGGTATTTAATATTGATCTGATTCAGGAGCATCAACTGCAATCTTCAGGGTACCCAAATCCTCACCTACTTACATCAGAGGTATACATTTGGGCTTATCGGAATGATCTCAATGAATATTAGATAGATAAACTTTGTCTGCATGGAGGTTTTGAATTTTCCCACGGGAACTTTTGAATTTACCGAAATAAAAATATTCTATATATTAACCCGGGCTATAGCGGACCACCATACAAAATTTCATAAAAATCGGCGTGGTAGTTTTTGCGTCATGTGCGAACATACAGACAGACAGAAAAAAAATCCAAAAATTGTTGTCTTGGCCTCTATATCGTTAGTAATGTCCACCACAGTTAATTATTGCCCAAAAATATTTCATGTACAGACACGGCCCCGGTTACAGTTTTATTATATGTAATAATAGATTCCACCCAGCACACACAATAAATTTTAATTAAGGTACAGTAAATTAACAATTTGGCAAACAATTTAGTTACAAATCATCATCCTCATATCAGCTCATATACGTCCCCACCGAGCGGCTCGAGCCTACCCTGAATTAAATTTAAATATATATATATATATATAAATTCTACGTATCATGTAGCGAATCCATAGCTGCCTTAATATATTATTTAACCTATTTTTAATTAAATTATGCTGCATTAATGGCTCGGGCCTCAGTCGACCACGCCTGCCCAGTGCGGGTTAGTCGACTACACACACAACCTTAGAGTTTCTTCGCAGGCGTGTGCAGGTTTCCTCACGATGTTTTCCTTCACCGTAAGAGCGTCGGATAAACGTACATATGAAATTGAAATTCGAAATCACATTGGTACGTGGCGGGATTCGAACCACGACCTCCCGGACAGGAAGAGTTACTAATAAAAAAAAAATAAAGAAAGAAAACGAATTCAAGGTACAAAAAAGAAAAAAAAAACATGTACCTACTCAAGAACATAAAAAAATAAGATATTGGTGTGCGCTTGCGATATTACAGAAAGATGACAATTATAATAATGAACGGTGATGAAAAACATCGTGAGGAAACCTGCACACGCCTGCGAAGAAACTCGAGCGTTGTGTGGGAAGTCGACCAACTCGCATTGGGCCTGCGTGGTCGAACTAAGGCCCGATCGCCCTAGTTCAGGGTAGGCTCCAGTCCCTCGGTGGGGACGTATATATGAGCTGATGTGATGATGATGAATTATAATAATACTAGCTTTTGCCCGCGGCTTTGCCTGCGTGGACATCGTTTTTATGACTGTCTTAAAGGGTGCGCGGTGCGAAGCGTGGCCATAAGTTTTCTCCAGATCCCTCGGGAACTATGTCAGGATAAGCTTGTTAGTAAATCACGTCATTTCCCACCCCCTCAACCATCTCTGTGCAAAAAATCACACAATCCATTGTTCTGTTGCGATGTTAAATAAATTAACCAAAAAAGAGTATTTTTTCGGTTCCCTCAGGAACTGCATCGGGCTATGCTATTTTCACGGAATAAAAGGTAGCCTATGTCCTTCCTCGTGACACAGGTTACCTGCATGCAAAATTTCATTAAGTTTGGTGAAGGCGTTGAAGCGTGAAAAGGTAACAAACAAACAAACATATTTTCACATTTATAATATTATAGTACCTAAGGATTACAAAAATAATAATAATGACAAATTTAATTGTCGGGTTTTTTTTTATTCATACATAGTTATATATATCACCGGGATATTGTGAAAACCGCGATATTACAATATCACTAGTTAGATTGTAATATAACGGTAAATTGTGAATCGGATCACAATTTCACGGCCTATTCTTGTACCTCCAAATAAAACCGTTGATTTCTTCTGCTGCGAAGCATTCTGCTACCTGCTCTTTGACTGTTAAATCAATCAAACCTGACCAAACCTAAAATAGCTCATTTAATTAGTGTTTTTCACTCGCTTAGTGTTATTGTAATGTCACTAGTGAAATTGTAAACAATATGTTACAGTTTACAACCTTTAGACAGTTTACAATCTCGAGAGAAAAATTCCGTTAGATTATAATCTAACGGAATTTACAATCTTACGGTGGCTTAAATAACAAATAAGATTTTTTTAAATTGCTCCCGGTTATTTAATATAGCTTACGTCAAATTCATTTTGCATAACAAAACAGTCAAATGAGAACCGGCTTTGCGTAGACACGAAGCAATCACGAGTGTTCATTAACACGGGTGTAGTTTGAAAATTGTTTTACCTTTAACTACGCTATAACTTAATTGTGTATTTCTCGTTTAGTTTCCGTCGTCGCTTCGATTAAAACACAATCAGTGAACGCAAGAGACGAAAGCTTCGCTGCCTCGTAATGGCGTTAGGCATGCCTGCGAGCTATTTTACGCCTCCGTGGCGTAATGGTTAGTCCATTCGCTTTACACCAGGAGGTCGCGGGTTCGATTGTCGGCGGGGTCATCTTTGTAAGACTCGGTTTGGTTGGTGTTTGGACATTTTCATAGCCCGCCTGGCTAGCTACCACCATCTTATCAAAGTCTTGCCACCAAACATCAGTGTTAACAGCATTGATGTGTACCGGCTTGAAGTAAGATAGTTAGTTCTCCATTGCGTTGGGGAATCTTGGTAAGCCCGCTTACATCTTCGGCATCATCGTCACTTACCATCAAGTGAGATGATGCCAAGATGATAAATGATAAATTGTGCCACAATTGATAAATTGTGGATAAAAAAAGAGCTAGTCTAGTTTTAGTTTTGAACCGTATAAAAAAACGACTTTTTAGGGCTGCGTACCTCAAAAGGTAAAAACGGAAACATTATAGGATCACTCGTGTGTCCGTCTGTCTGTCCGTTTGTCCGTCCGTCACATTCGATTTGCTCTGAAACTACTGGACCGATCGAGTTTAAATTTGGTACACATAATAATATGTAAGTCGGTACACTTAAGTAATATCTATATTTTATATGTCGGTAGAGCGTCGGTGGTGTAATGGCTATGGCCGCTACCTCCTGTCCGAGAGGTCGTGGTTCGAATCCTGCCCAAACATATGTGTTTTCGAATTTCGATTTCATATGTACGCTTATCCGACGCTCTTACGGTGAAGGAAAACATTGTGAGGAAACCTGCACACGCCTGCGGCGCAGAAACTCGAAGGTTGTGTGTGAAGTCGACCAACCCGCACTGGGCCCGCGTGGTCGACTAAGGCCCAATCGCCCTAATTCAGGGTAGGCTCGAGCCCCTCGGTAGGGACGTAATCTGAGCTGATGATATCTCAGCCATTTTTGGTCTATTTTGATTCTGGTTTTTCACTGCGGGTAAATTTTTTCTTTATTTTGCGATTGTTTTTTTAGATTACCAATTTATTTTTCATTTATTTTCCCTTATCATATTGTTGCTAGTCACTGTATCGTATATATATATATATATATATATATATATCCTTTATTGTACACAAACATCGTACTGTGGCATTCTCTGAGATTGTATTGTGTTTTTATTTTGTTTTTCTTTATTTGTAACAAAATTGGTGTAGGTCCCGCTAACTGGGGCTTTACTTATCATACTGAACAACTTTTGTTTTACGACTTTGCTGAATTCGCAAAAAAATATATATTTTTTCTTCATACAAATCGATAAGCTGATCGACAAATTTTGTGCATTTTAATATGGAGGAACCAAATTTTTTTTAAAGAATTGACTATGGGTTCCTTGGGGAAACTTGTTCAGGATGATGAGTAGAACCCCCAGTTAACGGGGGTCCTACACCAATTTTGTTACACCTGTATATGCTACATTTTTTAAATTTCAATCACAATGTTATGTTACATTGTTTCTGATTTTTTTTATCCACAATTGGTAAGCCCTTGGCATCATCTTACCTCATGGTAAGTGGCGATGATGCCGAAGATGGAAGCGGGCTTACCGAGATTCCCCAACGCAATGGAGAACTGGCTATTGTGACAAAAATAATGGAAACTGGGTATAAAAACCCTTACGGAATTTGCCTCATATGATACGTAGAATTTGGGATGGGGCCTTAAAGTAGGACTATGAAAACGAAAGAATAGTTAAGGTAAAGAAAGAATATAATTAAACAATGGATCCCAAATAAATAAATAAAATAAATTCTTAATCTATGTTGAACACATAAATTTTGTTGTATAAAAAATATTTACCAGTTGGTTTGGTGAACACATAAATTTTGTTGTATAAAAAATATTTACCAGTTGGTTTGGTGAAAACATAAATTTTGTTGTATATAAAAATATTTACCAGTTGGTTTGGTGAAAACAACGTACTTCGTTTTCTCTTATGTCTATGAAGATTTCCACACGGAAAACTATACACAGCGTAAAACTAGGGGTATTTAAGAATTTACCCCAGGGCACTCTAAACACTATAAAAACTTGCGATAATTAAATCTTACCCCGGGGCACTCTAAACAGTACTCAAAAATTCTTGGAGGTTACTTTTTATGACCAAGAGACTCTTCTTAAAAATAATAGTTTAAACTGATTGCCAAAAAATTAAACCATGATTAAACAGCGCACAAAATTTAGCGTTTTCGTTTACTCCAGCTGGTGATTCGGAAGACGATGAAACGGAAAGAATAAAGAGCTACTTCCCTCGACTGCCCTCTGGTAGGGTGGGTCAGGTCTTCGGTCCGAAGGTTGAACGTGCCCCGAGTGGTAGTTAGGATCTGCAGCGACGGCACGGCAGCCAGGAAGTACTGAAATTCCCTTAGCTGGGTTAAGCTGGTGACCTCCAGAAATACGGCGTGGGCTCCGATAACTATTTCAAATAGTATCACAGTGGTTCAAATACCAAACACTTTAATTTAATATATCAGTAAATAAAACGACGGCCATTCTCGTCCGTCCAAAAAAATCTCTCCTCCTCTCTCAAAAAAGTCACAAATATTTTCAAATTAAATTTCCATGGAGGAACAAAATCAAAAGAGAATTTAATTATGAAACGCAAGAAAGGAGATCGGCTCGAAACGATAGTTTGCGTTTCACTATGTAATCTTCAAGCCGGAACACATCAATGTTGTTAACACTGATGTTTGACTTAGATAAGATGGTAGTAGCTAGCCAGGCGCCAGGCGGGCTTAGAAAATACCCCTATTACGCACCAAACCGAGTCTTACAAGTTGACCCCACCGGGAATCGAACCCGTGACCTCCTGATGTGAAGCGAATCGTCTAAACATTAAGCCACGGAGGCGGTTTCTGAACTTAATGAACTGAACTATCGTTATCTTTGTTTAGCCCCATTTCAGGCCGAGTTAGCTTCAGCCATTTGTACACATTCGTGCGAGCCGACTGTGCTAAGCCGCTTTTCTTACAATATTAGCATACAAATGAAATGCTAGGCCATTTTCCGTGGTTAAACGAGCTCGGTCAACTAGCGAGCGATTAGTTCCAAGATAGGGGAATGGTGGGTATATACGCTGACGTCATTTGTTGTTGTCTCTCTCTCTATCTCTTCATCACATCAGCTCATAGTATATATGACACAATACATTTTTATAAAGGATTAAGAATTTGGCAAACAATTTAGTTACAAATCATCATCATATCAGCTCATACTCTTCCCGCGACCGTTGCCCAATCTGGGCAAATGTCACGTACTTTGACGCGCTCGCGTTTATGGTTGAATAAAGTTGTCAAAAAATGTTATCTATGTCGCTGGTTTAGGCCGTATGTAGTTTATGCCTTATCTAACATGTCTCAATATGTCTTTAATCCATAGCCAGTAAAATAACTGTCGTAATAAAAGTATAAAAAATGTCGGACGGTTGTGTTTACTTTTCGAAAATATCGCAAAAATGTGCGTTACTTTTGATGAAATTAGCACGAAATGCTAAGTAATTTGCATTTGTTTAGGTGTTACAGTGTTACTGCGTTACTGTGAAGCGATTTTAACACAATTTCCTGTTCGAAAAAACTCTTGTGAAAAAGTGCTGTGTTTTATCAACAAATTAGGGTTCCGTGACCAGTTTGTATCAATTCCGAGAGATTATAAGATGGAATGGTAAGTAAATTGCATGTATTTCTATTCTAAGGTATTACTGCTTTACTGTGTAGTGATTTTATCACCGTATCTTGCTCGCAAAAACTCTTGGAAAATTATAAAACCATTGTTTTTAGCGGCAAGGAAAACAAATGAAAATCACAATGTAGCAATATTTTTTAAAAATTGATTTTGCACTAGGCTATCTCTTTTTTGTTTTGTATCATGTAGATACAATTACCGAGCCTTTAGAAAAACGTCATTTTGAACTGTATTTATGTAGAATATAAATAGAAATAGTAAAAAAAAACTAAAAAAGAACTTTCAAATTAATCGTGTTCTATTAAATTTTTTTGTGATAGAAATAATCTAAAAAAAATATAATCAAAAAGGAAATTTAATCACCTTACTAGATCAGTAACTAGTTTTTATAGGTTTTATACAAAAATACTGAGAAAACCTCAGAAATCCGCAGCGCGGCCGACCCCCGCTAGTCCAGACCGGATGTACCTATCGTATAGCAATTTTTTTTAAATTTATTTTTTTGCACTAGGATATCTCTTTTTTGTTTTGTATCATGTAGATACATTACCTAGCCAACCAGACAACCTCCGAAATCCGCAGCGCGGCCGACTTCCGCTAGTCCAGAGCGGAAGTAGAGCGGAAGTACCTATCGTACGGGCGCCGACGGTACCTTTATGGAACATATACGTCCCCACCGAGGGGCTCGAGCTTACCCTGAATTAGAGCGATCGGGCCTTAGTCGAACACGAGGACCCAGTGCAGGTTGGTCGACTTCACACACAACCTTCGGGTTACTTCGCAGTTGTGTGCAGGTTTCCTCACGATGTTTTCCTTCACCGTCAAAGCAATCGGTGAGTATATGTACGTAAGTTTCGAAAAACTCATTGGTACATCGGCCGTCCGGATGTGAACCCGGCACCTCTGGTTAGGAAGACCGAGTCGTTACCGGTTGAGCCACCGACGCCTTTATTTTACATACTTTTAAATGAATTTGTAACGCGGTAACGCTGTTAAAACCTTTTTGCTTTCGATCTATTTCTTTTATTCGCATGCGCTGGCACATAACAACTTATGTGTCACAATTTGAATGAAGTGTGACATGTGATATAAAATTCCATAAATCATTCAATATTTCCATCTATCAAGATATTCGAAATAAATAAATATTAACTTAAATAAAATTTAAATTATCTAAAACCTGATTCTTTCTAAACAACCCATCTCGGGTAAGCTATATTTATGTTCTTTGTGATTTGTGTTTATAATTTAAGTGTGTAATGTTTTTCTAATTCTTATGTTCTTTTTAGGTCTTATATTTTCATCCTACATTTAACGTTAATATGTGAGCGAGCACGTACATTTTTTAACCCACGCCCTTACCGTACCTACGACAACGTGCTACAAATTGTTAACCCACGCCCTTATTGTACCTACAACGACGTGCTACAAATTGTTAACCCACGCCCTTACCGTAACTACGATAACGTGCTACAAATTTTTAACCCACGCCCTTATCGTACCTACAACGATGTGCTACAAATTGTTAACCCACGCCCTTACCGTACCTACGACGACGTGCTACAAATTGTTAACCCACGCCCTTACCGTCCCTATGACGACTTGCTACAAATTGTTAACCCACGCCCTTACCGTACCAACGACGACGTGCTACAAATTTTTAATCCACACCCTTATCGTAGCTACGACGCCGTGCATCAAATTTTAAACCCACGCCCTTCGCGAACTTAAGACGACGTGCCACAAATTTTTAACCCACGCCTTTACCGTACCTGCGACGACGTGCTACAAATTTTTTAACCACGCCCTTACCGTACCTACGACGACGTTCTACAAATTTTTAACTCACGCCCTTACCGTACCTACGACGACGTTCTACAAATTTTTAACCCACGCCCTTACCGTACCTACGACGACGTACTACAAATTTTTAACCCACGCCCTTACCGTACCTACGACGACGTTCTACAAATTTTTAACCCACGCCCTTACCGTACCTACGACGACGTTCTACAAATTTTTAACCCACGCCCTTACCGTACCTACGACGACGTTCTACAAATTTTTAACCCACGCCCTTACCGTACCTACGACGACGTTCTACAAATTTTTAACTCACGCCCTTACCGTACCTACGACGACGTGCTACAATTTTTTTAACCCACGCCCTTAACGCACCTACGACGACGTGCTACAAATTTTTAACTCACGCCCTTATAGTACCTACGACGACGTGCTACAAATTTTTAACTCACGCCCATACCGTACCTACTACGACGTGCTACAATTTTTTTAACCCACGCCCTTAACGCACCTACGACGACGTGCTACAAATTTTTAACTCACGCCCTTATAGTACCTACGACGACGTGCTACAAATTTTTAACCCCCGCCCTTATAGTACCTACGACGACGTGCTACAAATTTTTAACCCCCGCCCTTATAGTACCTACGACGACGTGCTACAAATTTTTAACTCACGCCCTTATAGTACCTACGACGACGTGCTACAAATTTTTAACTCACGCCCTTATAGTACCTACGACGACGTGCTACAAATTTTTAACCCCCGCCCTTATAGTACCTACGACGACGTGCTACAAATTTGTTGTGATTAAAGATAATGCACGGAATGATGAGTCGTTGTGGGTGTGGGAAGCTGGTGAGTGGTGATGTGGTCTATGGAAAGAACCAGTCAAGTGCGAATAGGACACTCGCATCGAGGGTTCCGTACCATCATACATTCGGATAAAATTCTACAAACATTAACAAAGGGTGGCTCCTTGATGCACAGTGTTCGCGGCAGCGCCAACAGTCTCCTATCTATTGTTGGGGACAGGATTGATAGCCCTATGGTAAGGCACTGGGTACTTGTCCATCTTGCCCCAAACCGTAAGCTTTAAAAACTTTTATTTGCTTCAGTGCTACTAACCTATAATTTGTGTGTTTTTTACCAACCCATGTAACTATGAATTACTTATGATTTGAAAAAAAAAAATCTATTCTATTCTATTAACGAGTACAAAAGTACTTCTGGAGATGCAATAGATGATTGTAAAGAGATCCTTACAATCCTTATTTACGAATAGGCGGAGTAGATGTAAAACATTAACCTTTGCTATACTCTGTAACTTTATTGATTTCGTGTGTACAGTTTCGGGGCGACATAAACTATGAATAAATGCCAGTTAAGGTCGTGTAAAGGTTATACACTCAATTAAAGGGGCGTACACATTTCACACGTACGAACCTGCCACGTACCAATGTGATTTCGAATTTAGATTCATATGTACGTTTATCCGACGCTCTTACGGTGAAGGAAAACATCGTGAGGAAACCTGCACACGCCTGCGAAGAAACTCGAAGGTTGTGTGTGAAGTCGACCAACCCGCACTGGGCCCGCGTGGTCGACTAAGGCCCGATCGCCCTGCGACCGACCGGGTACGAACACCATCTTCAGGCAAAAAAAATAAAAAAATGAGTGATATAATGTTCCATCAAGAACCTACAATCAAAAGTATCAACAATTTTTAATTAAATACATACTTAATATTAAGGTCGGGGAAAAAGTTACTTTGTATTTTGTATGCAAGTTCAAACGGGGCGACCAGAGCGAGCTGCATCTTGAACGTTTAAATTTCCAGACTGAAACGCTATAATTAACTAGCTTATACCCGCGGCTTCGCCCGCGTGGACATCGTTTTTATGACTGTCTTAGAGGGTGCGCGGTGCGCGAGCCGCATAGATATAAATTTTCTCCAAATCCTCGGGAACTATGTCAGGATATGCTAATTAGTAAATCATGCCATTTCTCACTACCTCAATTATTTCTCTGCAAAAAATTACAACAATCCATTGTTCCGTATGCCTTACCTAGTGGGGACGCTATATCATAAACCTGGTAGACTAGCGTATCTGGTAGATATACGAGAGGGGATGTTCCGTTGCGATGTTAAAGAAATTAACCAAAAGAAGAGTATTTTTTCAGTTCCCTCAGGAATTGTATCGGACTATGCTAGGTATTTTCACGGGATATAAAGTAGCCTATATCACTAAATATGGCGGGAATTATTGTTTCAAATGTTCACCTTTCTAATTTTATTACAACCATACAGGTATAAATAATACCAGAAAAGAAATTTGATTACAAATTTATACTTACAAAATTTGAAGCAAATTTTTCCCGACCTATTTTGATACAAAGAAATCTTTTTTTTGAGTTCTGATTGTACAATGGTTAATTTTCACCTGTTTTCTTAAATAACTTTAAAACTATTGATCATAAAATAAAAAAGAAATATATTTGAGAATTTCACAACAGCCCTTTCATTTGATACGAGTAGGTATGTCACACAATATATTTTGAAAAACTTTTTTTAATTTTTCTTATTTATACCCATTTAAAAGTGGCCGCCATGTTTAAAATTCATTTATTTATGTTACACCACCGTTTTTGGGTCACCGATTTACATCAACAAAACAAAATTTCAACTCAATTGGTCCACTAGTTTCTGAGCTAATTGGCTGTGACAGACGGACGGACAGACAGACACACGAGTGATCCTATAATGGTTCCGTTTTTACCTTTTGAGATATAGAACCCTAAAAATAATATAGGTAATACAAATAACAAAATAATAAAATCAAAGTTGCACTGGATGAAAGTTAAATCTGAGAAGAGCGGGAACATTGGCGGCAGCAAGCGATAAAGCGGGGAATCGCTCATAAAACCATTAACAATGGCCATTCAAGCCTTACGTCACAGTATTACAATATAGCAGTACCGCAACAAATGTACTAACGCAGAGCAATGGAAGGATACTTGCGGGGCGGCGGGCGACGGGGTACAGCACCCCGGACACTTCATACAACAGG
Source organism: Coleophora flavipennella (assembly GCA_947284805.1). NCBI lineage: Eukaryota > Metazoa > Arthropoda > Insecta > Lepidoptera > Coleophoridae > Coleophora > Coleophora flavipennella. Next base: position 7,957,461 of record OX369295.1, read on the forward strand.
CTGAAATGACATTTCAAAAAAGGAATAAAGGAACAATCAAAATGGCGGCGAAATCCTATAAGTTCGACAACCAAACTGTAACCAATCTGGGTGCGAGGGGGTGAGGTCGCAATCTAGAGAGCGGCAGGGAGTGTCTATACTATATGTTAGTACTAATATATATAGTTCGCTACAGGCTAGTATGGGCTAGTACCGATGTCGATGGCGCATCGCGCGACATCAAAGGCGTTGCGCTACTGTAAGCCGTATCGTAATACTGTGCTTAGGTCCTCTTCATACTTGTCAGACTTGATTGCGTGATCGTAAAAAAGCAACAAATCTTTCGAGGTGCAGTTCCTGCGGAATAAAAATGAGATTGTGCGCTCATCATATCAGCCGAAAAACGCCCACTGCTGGACAAAGGCCTCCCTCCCAAGGATTTCCACGACGATCGGTCCTGCGCTGCCCGCATCCATCGGCTTCAGGTCGTTGGTCCACCGCGTGGGGTGCCTGCCTACGCTACGTTTTCCGGTGCGCGGTCGCCACTCGAGAACTTTACTACCCCAACGGCCATCTGTTCTACGAGCTATGTGCCCCGCCCACTGGCACTTGAGCTTCACATTGCGCGTTCAATGGATTGATATGAACTTCCCGACGAAAACGTGTAGGAAGCAGTTATAGTTTCAGATTTGCTTTTATTCATCATTCCAGCTCATATACGTCCCCACCGAGGGGCTCGAGCCTACCCTGAATCAGGGCGATTAGGCCTTAGTCGACCACGCGGGCCCAGTGCGGGTTGGTCGACTTCACACACAACCTTCGAGTTTCTTCGCAGGCGTGTGCAGGTTTCCTCACGATGTTTTCCTTCACCGTTAAAGCAATCGGTAAATATGTACGTAAGTTTTTGAAAAACTCATTGGTACATTGGCCGTCCAGATTTGAACCCGGTACCTCTGGTTAGATGGACCGAGTCGTTACCGGTTGAGCCACCGACGCTTTTTTTGTGTCATGACGCTCAGTCGGTAGAGCATGAGACTCTTGCTTTTATTAATAACTTTAAATTAAAAATTAAATAAAAACAAGACTGCACATGAACATTACCCCTCTTTTTTGGAAAGTCTGGTAAAATATATCTTATGTCACTCACGAAATCAAGACGAATCTAACAATACCACGTACTCTAATCCATCATGCCGTTTAGAAGATATCGTGAAATAAAGAAACATAAATACATATATACATTACACCTGAAAACAATACTCTCCTTTTGTGTGGCCAATCGTGTAAAAAAAGCTATGGGTTCAGAGAAATAAAGACTCACTCACAACTACTGGATTCGCTTACAACTAATCAAAGGGAAATACCACTAACTTCAAAGGTGAAGTCAAAAATCAGAAATGTCTTTGGTTCACATTATAAGTAGCAAGTAAGTACTTGCTAAATTAAGTAATTTACCTAGTAATTAAAAGCGTCGGTGGCTCAACCGGTAACGACTCGGTCCTTCTAACCAGAGGTACCGGGTTCAAATCCGGAAGGCCAATGAACAAATGAGTTTCGAAACTTACGTACATATACTTACCGATTGCTTTAACGGTGAAGGATATCATCGTGAGGAAACTTGCACATCTAATTCCAGATGTGTATGAAGGTCGCCTTGCAAACGTCCGTAGGTGTTAATCTAAATGGCCTGCACGTGACCGCGAGTGATGCTAAATGCAACACCAGGCAACCGCCGTCTATATCTTGGACAACGCGCTTAATTGTGCCACACAATAAGAAAAAAACCTAACAATTCGAAAATTAAGCGAGAATGGCCAAATTTTTAAAAGGCAAAATGTAAAAAAAACGCTTTACACGTTAAAAAAACCGACTTCCAGCGCAACAACTTAGTACACTTTTGTATTATTATTTTTGGTTTTTGTTAAATTGCTAATAAAGTACTTGACCAATTTTGATAAAATTTTTATGGGACCACACAGAAAGCACTAGCTTTTGAATAAAAAAAGATTCATCAAAATCGGTTCACCCAGGCAAAAGTTCTGAGGTAACACACATAAAAAATACAGTGGAACTGAGAACCTCCTCCTTTTTGGAAGCCGGTTCAAAAATAGAAAAACCTGATTCGAATTTATAATATGAGATCAACGAGTGCTCTCTATTGAATGAGTATTACTATTGATATTAGCGTCAGACACGAGACGTGCGATATCTTCCCTAACTTCCCTTAGGCGATACGCTATCAGGGTTCCCGTCGAGAGTCTCCGACTTACCAATGCTATCTGATTAATGCGTCGGAGTTATTGGCTGGCTTCGGGCGTCGAGAGTTCGCGATAGTTTGAAGCTAAGACGCAGAATTCACTGTTTGAACATCGATTTTAACTTTAAAGTCATCCTTATTATTATTTATCAGTCAGCCACGTTACAAATTTATAACTTAATGAACAATGACAGGCTGATAATATATTTTTCATGCTCAATTACTACGATGTAAGGGTCCTAAGATCACAGATCACGCAGGTTAACTGACCTGAAGCACGGTCATTAGATGAAAGTTATGTTACAACGGGCCAGAAATGATATTTCAAAAAAGGAATGACGGAACAAAAAAAAGGCCGCGAAACCCTATACGTTCGACAACCAAACTGTAACCAATCTGTATCAATCTGGGTGACGAGGGGGTGAGGTCGCAATTTAGAGAGCGGCAGGGAGTGTCCATACTGTATGTTAGTACTTTGATATTACTATGCCAAACACCTATTTGATTTAAAGTCTAATTTGATCTAATTCTGAATCGTTTTGTTCCAGGGCATTGCTATCCTATAGTCCATTCCAGCTGACAGATGGCTAAGGCATTCCAGCGCTTAGATCGCTTTGAGTTTATATTGAGAGCCTCTGAGCCGTAAGCAGCTGCTAATAGTAGCAACATGCCTGCCAGTTTCAATAAACGCCATATTGCCTTGAGATAGGGTTGTCGTGCAAATCTACCATCGTCCGTTGTGCTTTTTGATTACTTAGGTAAGATTTGGGGACGACTTTTAACCGCCTCCGTGGCGTAATGGTTAATCCATTCGCTTCACACCAGGAGGTCGCGGGTTCGATTCCCGGCGGGGTCAACTTTGTAAGACTCGGTTTGGTTGGTGGTAGGGCATTTTCATAGCCCGCCTGGCTAGCTACCACCATCTTATCTAAGTCTTGTCGCCAAACATCAGTGTTAACAACATTGATGTGGTCCGGTTTGAAGATAAGGTATAGCCAGATCTCTATTGCGTTTGGGAATCTTGGTAACTAAGCCCGCTTCTATCTTCGGCATCAACGCGACTTACCATCAGGTGAGATGATGCCAAGGGCTCATCAATTGTGGATAAAAAAAACTTTCCAACAGAGACCAAGGGGGAATTTCTGATTAGAACTTAGGTGACTAAGAATGATTGAGAAAGTTAGTTTATCAAAGGTCCACACATCAGCTCATATATACGTCCCCACCGAGGGGCTCGAGCCTACCCTGAATTCGGTGATCGGACCTTAGTCGACCATGCGGGCCCAGTGCAGGTTGGTTAACTTCACACACAACCTTCGAGTTTCTTCGCAGATGTGTGCAGTATTCCTCAAGATGTTTTCCTTCACCGTAAGAACGTCGGATAAACGTACATATAAGATCGAAATTCGAAAACACATTGGTACGTGGCAGGACTCGAACCACGACCTCCCGGATAGGAGGTAGCGGCCCTTGCCGTTGCGCCACCGACGCTCTTGGTCAAAGGTCCAATCTAATAGAAATAAGTCCTATTACCACGCTTTCTATATAATTTTTTATCAATAATATCGCCCTTTGAAATAAACGAGTAATAAGAAGGTACATATCGTACTGAGCAAGAACAAAAGATCTTAGGATCCCTGCCAAGTGGACTATCGCAGCAATGCTCAGGAATTCACTTTGAGCTGGCAACCCTATCGTAACTGGACATCGTCTTGCGAATCTTACGGTACACTGGCTCTAAATAAGAGCCGAATTAAATCAAACCAGGACGCTGACCGGCCATTGCATTTTCAACCCTGGATATAAGTATGTACATATAAGTATATAGTAAATTTATGGAATGCACGCCCTGAAGGACCAGGGCTGTAGCTAGAGTCGAATTTGAGGTAGAGCATTACAGATATTATAATTAAATAGACCCATCTTGCTTCATGTTATGGCGCTTCAAATGCCATCTATACAGAGAACAAAGAATTATTATAATATGAAATGAATGTCACAAATTGTGGTATGTACGGAAAAGTTTAGGTACCTATCGCTACAATATTTTTTATCTTAAACTATGAAGAAACAATTTAATTATGATAATTTATATTAGTTTTTGGTATATTTAGGGTAGGGTATTGTGATTTCAAGGTAGGGCATTGCCATTTTGGGCTGTATTCATGAAACTGAAAAACTTTCCTAATGCAACCGATAAATAATTTAAAATGCTGCCAGTTTCAATAAAAGCCATATTGCCCTGAAATAGGGTTGCAAATCTACTGTCGGTTGTGTTTTTTTAATTAAATAGGTAAGATTTGGGGAAGACTTTTAACCGCCTCGTGGCGTAATGGTTAGTCGATTCGCTTCACACCAGGAGGTCACGGGTTCGATTCCCGGCAGGGTCAACTTTGTAAGACTCGGTTTGGTTGGTGGTAGGGCATTTTCATAGCTCGCCTGGCTAGCTAACCAACATCTTATCTAAGTCTTGCCGCCAAACAATAATGTTAACATAATTGACGTGTTCCGGCTTAAAGATAATCGTAGTAAGCCCGCTTCCATCTTCGACATCGTCGTCACTTACCGTTAGGTGATAGAATAAAAAAGGACTTATCATAAAAATCGATCAGTCCAATCGGTAAACTTTTTTTGAAGAGCCCAATTTTTTTGCGAATTTAGTAATGAGTAGAAATTATAGTAGTATGTATGTTTTTGCTTTATCGGCTTGCACATTAATAAATAAAAAAAGACTGGCACTGTCGCGGTAAAGCTATTGCATAGCATTTTTTATCAACTTATGCAATTATAATTATTTATTTATATTTTATTTATGCAGTATTTACCAGTACCATATAGTCCTTGGGGCGCGGGATGTTTATGTTATATAAGGTCTAACAAAATTAGCTGAAACTATTTTAACTGGTGCTTCTACCCATGAAACTGAACAACTTTCCCCATGAAACCCATGGTCAAATCTCAAAAAAAAATATTTGAACTTCCCGTACTAAGTCGACTGATCAGCTGATCGAGTTAGTATGGGAGAGCCAAATTTTTTTGAGATTAGACTATGGGTTCCATGGGGAAAGTTGTTCAGTTTCATGGGTAGAAGCACTAGTTAAAATAGTTTCAGCTAATTTTGTTAGACCTTATATAATAAATTAACACTAAGAAAGTTAATCATCATCATCATCATCATCATCATCATGCTCCTTGGTAGACCTGTCCTCGGTGCGCGGTCGCCACTCGAGGACTTAAAACATTACGAAATAAGTTGTGTACCAACATTGTAAACGCTGATGAAAGTATAAAGCAAATAGGTGATTCAAAAACCTTTTACATCCGTGTAACCTTAACCCAAGGAACTCAACTGGCAACAGGAAACTTTACGTTATTTCATCGGCAGCAGTTATAAAGCGGATATATTATATTGTTATGATGGAACATGACATCACCCTTACAGCCCCGAAACACTTCTCACTCCCCTACATATCAGTATTACATTACCCATGCCTGCCCCGAGGTGAAAGAAACTCGGTACATCGCCCCTACTGAGGGTTACCATGTGAAAAACTAAAATTTCCTGGAAATATGTAGGTTTTTTAGCCTTTTTTTGACAAACTTTTTGACAAGAGCCATACCAGAGACATGTATGAACTTGTTTGCGTGCCTCAAAGATTGGCACTTTTTTAAGGGTCCCGTACACCCAAAGGGTGAACAACGGGACCCTATTACTAAGCCTGCGCTGCCTGTCCGTTTGTCCGTCTGTAAGCGGGCTGAATCTCATGAATTGTAATAGGTAGAAAGACCTAAAAAAACACCGTTTTTGTATGGACAATTATTACCCTTATTTTCATTATTTTTAGTATTTATTGTCATAGCGGCAACAGAAATACATATTCTGTCAAAACTTCAACTATCTACCTATTACGGTTCATGAAATACATCCCGATGACAGACGGACAGACAGCTGAGGCCGGAACCCTAAAAATCCTGGCAATTCTAAAGTGCGTCTGAAAACCTGACTAGAGCCTTAAAATCCTGAAAATCACAATAAATCCTGACGTCTGGTCACCCTACTGATGTTTACTTATGTTTTTATAAGTCCTAAAGCAAGGGTTTAGGGTTGATATTTGATTGAGGATGACGATTCTAGTCGGGGTTGGTGGGTACTTAGGAAGTAATGGTGGCCTCGGGCGGCAGCATCCGCAGACAACTTTATCGGGACACGCATTTAAGAGTTTATATCTGGTTCGAACAGCTACGAACGAGATAGCATAATAATATATAATAGTACAAACATTATAGAGAGTATTCAGTTGCATGCAGTTATATACAGGCTGTAACAAAATTGGTGTAGGATTCGTTAACTAGGACATATTGAGCAACTCTCTCCAAGGAGACAATTTTAATTATTTTAATTCACAAAAATTGGTCAATCAGCTGATCGATTTGTATGAATTGAAAAGATAATGTTTTTGCGCATGGACTACGAGTTTCCTTAGGGACAGTTGTTCAGTATATAGAGTCAAAGACCCAGTCAACGGCTCGCACACCAATTTTGATACAACCTGTATATAGGGTTCAATAGTTTGTTTGTGAACAATTTATTGTACAAAAAATATACAATTATTGATACATGATAGCAGTAGCATGCACAAAGGCGGACTTATCCCAAACAGGGATCTTTTCCATTCAACCCTTAATAACTCTTATGCTTCATTTCAATTATTGTATATTATTATTCTATTGTCAATTATTCTTAAACTTGCGGACTTGCTCTTGCCCGCGGCTTCGCTGGGGCCTAGATATCACTTTTGTGACCGATATCCACGCGGGCGAAGCCGCAGGAATCAGCTACTTTGCTATAAATGTTTACTAGTTAACCTATTTGAAAGACATTAATATATTATTACATACACTTTATTTGTAAATTCTCTTATTTGTAAATTCTCGCTCTGTTGCTTGTCAAAATTTAAGCTCAGATGAAATAGGTATTAAAGCGAAACCCTTTCAGAAAATAATGCAAACCCCGAAATCGAGGGTTGGAAAAAGTCATTTTACTGCGGTTGAAACTGCAATACATTTATTATTTTTTTAAATAAATTTATTACAATATGTCTGCTACAAAGTATTTTGACAAAATTTTCTCTTTTAAAGAAAATAAATGCAAAGTTCGCTTACATTTTTTCAATTTTTGCTGTTTTAGCCCACAAAAACCAGTTTTACTTCACTACAGTTAGACATAGCACCTTAATTTTTTTTTCTCTTATTCCTTAATAAAACCCTGACATATTATCGGACTCACTCTTTTGCAAAAATGCCTATATCTAAGTTAAAAAATGGGGCGTAAACAACTGCGACACAGTTTCATCAACTACTGCAGTTGTTAACAACCCAAGGTGTTAATGTTATAACCCTGTTCTCGCCTTAATAACGTATCAAAAATCTCAGGCAATAAAAATTACGTAACAGAACATCTTATATTCGATATTCATGAACTATTTATTCATGTATGTTACATACTACCTATTTACATCGTGTTCATAAACGGGACACGGAGAGCACAACAAAAATGCGTCTTTCGAAAAGAATTTGAAGGCATCACAGGAAGGCATAAACTTCGGCGGTTCATTTCAACATAAAATGGGGAAAAAATTTAAAGGAATATTACAAAAATCAGCAACAAAATGCCGGAGCTGAAAGAGATTTTGTAACGTAAAAAACAGTTTATTCAAATTCCCTTGCTTCGCCCTTCGTATAAAAACATGACATTAAAAACTGGTAAAGTGCGAGTCGGAGTCACTTACATATTGGGTTCCCACCATCATATAATTTTAGCTTTTAGGACACAGAGCTTTTAGCGAGGTATTGTTCAGAATCTTTTCGCATTATATATATCTCCGCGCACTATTTTGTTTTTGATGTGTAACATCTTTGCTCTCGCTTTCCTGCAATTTGTGGGAGTGATTTCGTGAAATGGGACGGAAATGTGTAACATGGGACGGAAATGTCTAACAGGAAGTCGCGAAAGCGCGGAATTCTACTTTACGAGAGTCCGACTCGCACTTAGTCGGTTTTTTTCGTTACTGCTTCGCTTACAGATCCGCCACCCAGGTACAATATCGTCATCAAATCTAACTAACCTGAAGTATTTTGTCACATGTTACACATCATATGCGAGTACTGTAGGTCTCGCTCGAATTTTTTTTTATGTCACGGTATAGGGTTTAATAAAAAATCCGGCCAAGTGCGAGTCAGAACCGTACACATAGGGTTCCGTACTAAATGGCGCTCTAGTACATAGGGTTCCCTGCCATCATACTAGATGGCGCTAGTTTTCTCACGTTTTTTGTATAGAAACCCTCTTATATTTTTACTTTTTCTTATTTTTAGTATTTGTTGTTACAGAGGCAACAGAAATACATCATCTGTGAAAATTTCAACTGACTAGCTATCACGGTTTATGAAATACAGCCTGGTGACAGACGGATAGACAGACAGACGGACGGACAGCGAAGTCTTAATAATAGAGTCGTGCTTTTAAGTTTTGGGCACAGAACCCTAAAAAGCAATTCCATAAAAAGAAACAGCTGACGAAGTCATACCTTTTATTTGATTTTTAATCTGTTTTTATTTCATCTTCTTTTGTTGTTGCCTATATGTTTTTTTTTAATTTTGGCTCCTCCATTCTAGATTTGTTTTTTTTTCCTTTATCGGGTTCCGAAGTCAACAAGGAACCCTTATAGTTTCGCCATGTCTATCTGTGCGTCTGTCCGCTAAATCCTGGGGCAACTGTCCTGGTTTTACCCTAAGGTGTGCAGTTGGACTTAAAAAAAGTTCATAGATTTTCTATATAAAATGTTCTGTTACCAACTGCAAATACAATTTTGTTTTTTAAAACATGCATTTATTTTTTGATAAAACTACAGAACTCTTTGCACAAGTCCGACTTGGAATTGGCCGGTTTTATTTTATGTTTTTGACGCACTATCATTCGGGATTCCATTCTGATCTTAACTTTGCATCTTTTTATTTTCTCTATTCTTCTAATAACAATGTGTTTTTATACATAAAGCGCTAGCTTCAAGTGACCTATGAATAATAAACAGTTTTTCAATGATAAAATTCTTTATTTCACCCTGTCCTTCATTCTAGACTCCTCACGTATCTCACGTGCAAGCATCGGCGCGGGTCTGGAGGGCGCGTCGAGGCGTAGCCCTATGAGAAACAGATTGACAGACTATCATACTGATAACGGACGGCCAAGGCAAAGTATGTTTATTAGTACTAACGTACAGTAAGGCCACTCCCTGCCGCTCATTAGATTCCAACCCCCCCCTCCTATAAGATAGGTATAAGTTTGGTACTCGAACATAAAGGACTTCGCTGTGATTTCATTTCTTCTGTCATTTGTTTTTAGAAATGTCATTTTTCGCCCGTTGTATGAAGTGTCCGGGATGTGGCCGAGGCTCAGTAACAGCAAAGAATACCACAGCAGGGTCCCGTTTGCAACCTTTATTTTATTTTATTTAGAACAACAAACGATTATACAATGAAGCTTATGCTATAAGTATTAAATTAAACTAAAAGAAAATAATAGGGTACTTGACAGTGTTCAAAATAAATTAATAAATAATTTTCACTGAATAGCATTTCTCCTACAAAAGCAAAAATAAAAAAAATATTCGTTCAACGTTTTATTCTAATTTCAATTTTATATTTATCAAAATCACTATATTAGTTCGTCAAAGACAATGACGTCACAAGTTTGTAACACGAACAATTTCAGAACAAAATGTCGTTTTCGACAGTTGATAAAAAGTAACTCAATTGACTAGCAGTCAAATACCAGATTTTACAACCAGCACCGTTGTACCCAATTTGAATGAATAAATACACACAGACAGGACAAAAAAACGAAAAGTAAAACAGATTTTTTTTTATCTAACATGACAGACAGATCTTAGGTATCAAGTTCGGTCAACACTTCTGTGATAGATCATCATATCAGCTCATATACGTCCCCACCGAGGGGCTCGAGCCTACCCTGAATTAGGGTGATTGGGCCTTAGTCGACCACGCGGGCCCAGTGCGGGTTGGTCGACTTCACACACAACCTGCGAGTTTCTCCGCAGGCGTGTGCTGGTTTCCTCACGATGTTTTCCTTCACCGTTAAAGCAATCGGTAAGTATGTACGTAAGTTTTGAAAAACTCATTGGTACATTGGCCGTCCAGATTTGAACCCGGTACCTCTGGTTAGAAGAACCGAGTCGTTACCGGTTGAGTCACCGACGCTTTTTTATTTTGAAGAAGATTATATTTTATTTTATTTTTATTAGTAGAACACAAACGGTAATGTACAGAGGCCAGCACATCAAGCTATACACTCGTAGTGCGATTCTGATCCATACGCATTCGGCATAAGAACGGTACAAAGTCCAAAGTGTGTAGCTTGATGTGCTGGCCTCTGTACGTTGATATTTAGGGGATGAAATATAAATAGAAAGGTAAGTCTATACATTCTAACAACGAGTTCCACAATTATTTAAAAATATAAGCGTACTTATCAATCTACTGCTATAGACTGTCAAAAAGCTGTCATATTTGTTTAAAAAAAACTATCAAAAAAATTTAGAAAACCACAGCAATTATAAAAATAGTAGTAAAAAGAATAGATAACTATTAGAGAAAAAAAAAACAGTAAAACTAAGAATCAAAAAGGGTGTTAAAAGACAATAAAAGTGCTATTCTATGCGCTGTTAAGTATAGAGATAATATTTGTTCTATATCTTGTCAAGGGTGTGTTGAATATATCGAGATCAGAAAACTGTTCATTATATCTGTTAAGCATTCTATAAATTGGCGATCGCTTTCCTGCATGAGTACGACAAAAGCTTACAGAAAAGAGCCGCTTAGACCTGCCTGAGAGACCTCGAAAGGCACGCGATAACCAATACTATTGACGAGCTCAGGACAATCAATATAATTGTTGACCAATTTATACAGACACAATTGCTCTAGCTGAATACGGCGTTGTTCTAGAGACATAACATTAAATTAATTAAGATAATACAAATTAGGTCAAGACCTTTGAGTACAGAACCCTAAATATGACCGACGGAAATATTCGGCGCTGAGACTCAATTACAGAAGCATTAAAGTTAAGAAGGGAATTAATTTCGGCAGTCGCCAATTTTCATTGGGTCGCCATGTTCTTTCCGGTCCTCTGTCCTCTACATTGACACAGTTGGAATACTTCCAGTTGGAGAATGCGTAGCTCCTGTCTCTGTGTTCACAACTTTAACTGTGACGTCACTATATTTATTGTTCCAAATTACATGCGAAAACTGAGTTTGCAGCTCACCAAAATGAAGGTTTTTTTTTTTCAATTCAATTCAATATATTTATTCAAAATAGGTGCAAATTGCATTCTAGAATATGCCCTAACACCAACCAAACAGAGTCTTACATGTTAACCCCACCGGGAATCGAACCCGTGACCTCCTGGTGTGAAGCAAATGAACTAACCATTACGCTACGGAGGCGGTTAAAATTATATAAATATAAAATTATATTTCTCTGAAGATGACATCTATTTTTTGAATCTCATTTGCTCAAGAAAATTACCAATTCAATCTGATTTTTTTCGAGCCGGACAATCCAGTACGCCTAAGCAAAGAATACTAAACATTACGCCTAAGCTTTAATACCCTTGCCGTCTCCTTGGAGCAGAGAAATTCGGTACTAAAAAGGGTTGGGACCTTTCACGCAACGGCTTAATTGTGGAAAAAGCCGTAAGATCGTCGAATTCTATTTAACGTACTGTTTGCCACTGTCGCATAAATTTACAATTTATTTTAACTTTAAAGAGTTTTTCGACACCTCTTGTAAAAATCTGGTGTAGGTCGGTCCCGTTAACTGGGGCTTCTACTCATCGTACTCAACAACTTTTGTTCTACGACTTTGCTGAAATGGCAAAAAAAAAATAGTTTTTTCTTCATACATTTCTTCATACAAATTGATCGACCAATTTTGTGCATTTTAGTAGGTAGGTTCCAATTTTTTTTTGCGTATTGACTATGGGTTTCTTGGGGAAAGTTGTTCAGTATGATGAGTAGAACCCCCAGTTAACGGGTCCTAAACCAATTTTGTTACAATCTGTATTATATAATTAGCACCCTCAATTACAGTCATAAAAAACCAGCCAAGTGTGAGTCAGAACCGCACACATAGGGTTCCGTACCATTATACTAGATGGCGCTAGTTTCGTCATGTTTAAAAAGAAAACACGTTTTTTTGTATGGAGACCCCCTTTTTTCACTTTTTCTATTTTTTAGTATTTGTTGTTCTATATAGCGGCAACAGAAATAAATCATCTGAAAAAATTTCAACCGCTAGCTATCTCGGTTCATGAAATACAGCCTGGTGACCGACGGACGGACGGACAGTAAACAAAAAAAAAAAAAAACAAAAACAATTTATTTCAAATAGGTGTTTACACACACTTTTAAATAGTCAAAACAAAAAAAAATACAATAAAAATAAAAATAAAATTACAAATAATGTCATGATTCAGATTACAGTCTCAGGTAATGGTATTTGTTTTAGAATCAACATATATATCTTTGTCATTTACATAATCTATGATTTTATAATATCCTCTAGAGCACAAAACTTTTTTGACATGAGTCTTGAATTTATTCTCTGACAAACTAGTTAAATTTTCTGGAATTTTATTGTAGAATCTTATACACTGCCCCACAAATGACTTTTTAACCTTACTCAGTCTCGAAAAGGCTATGTCTATTTTATTTACATTTCTTAAATTCAAATTATGCCTGTCACTGTTTTTAGGAAATAAATGCAAATTCTTACGAACGTACATGATGTTTTCATATATAAATTGACTAGCAACAGTTAAAATATTGATTTCTTTGAACTTATTCTGTAACGAGTCACGTGATCGCATCTGATAGATTGCGCGGATAGCTCTTTTCTGCAGGATGAAAATAGTTTCTATATCAGCCGCATGCCCCCACAGTAATATGCCATAAGACATTATACTATGGAAGTAACTAAAATACACTAGTCTCGCAGTATATACATCCGTTAACTGCCTTATTTTCTTAACGGCATAAGCAGCTGAACTAAGCCTTCCCGCTAAAGTTTCAATGTGTGGTCCCCATTGAAGTGAAACATCCAAAGTTATACCAAGGAACACCGTGGTATTTACAAATTCTAATTTATTACTGTCTAATATTACACTATTATTGACCTTTTTTACATTTGGCAAACAAAATTTTATACATTTTGTTTTCTTAGCATTTAATAATAAGTTGTTCACAGTGAACCAGTTCAGTATCTTTGAAAGAGTGTTGTTTACTTCGTCAATTTCGTTTTCTTTCCTATTCACTTTAAAAATAAGAGATGTATCATCCGCAAACAACACAATATTTGATAGATGTTGCACCATAAAAGGCAAATCATTTACGTAAACAAGGAAAAGAAATGGCCCTAATATGGAACCCTGGGGCACACCCATTTTCACTTTAGATCCAGATGAGTTCGTGCCATTCACTTGTACTTTTTGTATTCTGTTGTCTAAATACGAATTTAAAAGACTGAGAGCCCCTTCCTCTACACCATAATGCTTCAATTTCATAAGTAATGTTTGGTGTTCAACACAATCAAAAGCCTTAGATAAATCACAAAACACTCCAATTGCATTCTGCGATTCCTCGAAGGCATCATATATGTTTCGAATGAGTGCTACTCCTGCATCGGTTGTTGATCGTCCTTTAGTGAAACCGAATTGTTGGTTATGCAGTAGTTTGTTTTCTGTAAAATATTGTAGCATTTGGTTAAGCATAATCTTTTCAAACACTTTACTAAGAACTGTGTAACGATCCATATGTATAAATAAATATCTATAGGTAATACAGTAAGTCTTGATAGACTAAAAGGAATCTGTCTATTGGGAAAAACATAACTAAGTTTTATTCAGTCGGGTGAGGATTAACCTCGAGTCGAGTGAATAGACAGTTATTGGAACAAATTAGCTCAGGGATTATTTCCGAGAAGCCAGGCTGCCGCCTGTCGGCCGTCATTCGAACCACGCGGTGCGCACGCTATAACAGTAAGTGTTGCCGCGAAAACTGAGGCCGGAGCGATATTGGCGCCAGTCTGTCTGGCTGCTGGCAGCGACCGACGCTTGCGCGGGCGCCTCGATGTCGGGTGATAATCGCGTGATCGCCGTAGATGTGTGTGTGCAACTGCCCGCGCACCTCCGAGGCTGCATCTGTGTGAAAGCTTTTAAAACCACGGACACGCGGACGCTGGGGCATTCAGTTGAACAGACCACCACAGGAGAAGCACGCATTCAAAGGACAACTGCAAGGACGCCACGCTGCCCGACGACCCCACACATGGGCCGTGTCCATGACCTGCCAGCTAAGTAAGTCAGATGACACAGAAATAGGAAATCTTCATTCTACGAGGCACGTGAGTGTTTAATAGTGTTCAGTCGCTTTAAATTTATAGGTAATTATTGTTTGTTTTCCAGGTTTCATAGCTTATTTAAATGTGTGTTAATTTCCAGTCTATATTTAATAGGTTTTAATGCATTTATTTCAGGGTTTTATATTTATTTGATTAGGATAGGTAGTATGTAGGCCCGCAGTTGGACAAGGGATATGATAACCGTAGCCACGTTTGTAGGATGTGGGAAGAGTATGTCCACTGCTGGGGTATCTGTCCAACAGAGACTGATGGTATAACTGCTGTAGCAACGTTTGTAGGATGTGGGAAGAGACTGTCCACTGCTGGGACATTTGTCCAACAGAGACTGATGATATAACTGCTGTAGCCACGTGCGCAGGAAGTGGGAAGTTCTGAGTCCACTGCTGGGGAGAGATGATATCTATTCTGCAGCGGCTGATATGATGAAATCACTGAGGCCACGTGTGCGGCCAAAGCTTTAGGGTTCCGTGAGCACGAGGTCCACTCAGTTCACTAATCTCATTCGGGATAATACGGCGCTATGCTGCCGAAAGGAAGGCTTATTTTATCGAACTGCCTTCACTGCAAGTGCCACGCGGCATCATAAGTTTTAGGGTTCCGTGAACACGAGGTCCACTCAGTTCACTAATCTCATTCGAGATAATACGGCGCTATGCTGTCGCAGGGGAAGGCCTATGTCATACTTGAGATGGCTGTTTACCAAGCTCCATGCAATATGGGCTAGTTATGTGGTTTAGTGGTTCATAGATATGAACAACTCCTAATTTTACCAAATTTTAGCTAAATCTGTCTACACTTTTATGGGATAAATGTAATGGACTAACAAACAAACTATAGGCGTTCGAGCTTCGCCTATTCTGATACTAATGTAATTATAAATAGGTAGGTCCTATCTGTAGCTTATCACAAGCATGCCTTGGCAGAATTTCACCTGAATCGGACCAAGCGTCTAGGAAGGTATTGAGCAAACAAACGAACAGGTTAGGCGTTCGCGCCTTACTAATAGTGATTATAGTAAGACCGATTATGATGAAGGTAGCCGACCCATCCTGATGGTAACCGTAGCCAGGGTCAGTTAATATGTGCTAGTTTTAGAAACTAAATCTATTCTACAGTTTTGATTATTATGGGCGGGTGCTCACGGTGTCCGCGTCCTGTCGGCTTCTATTGCGTCCTGAACTAGCGGCTCGACCAAACACTTGGCTTACACGCCTTTTCGCTTTGACCTAGTTGTGATGCTGCGACTATGATTCGCGTGGGTCTCACATTGGGTTGCGACTGTGTTGGTTCGTTGTTCTTTTACGTTTAGCAAACCTGCTGGACTGTCAGTACTATCGCCCTTTATCAAGGGTTTACTACGTCTAAAGACAGAGCTTTAGCACTATGTATTATTTTGGAGCCGGCGGCACGCTGGATATCGTGTCCATTTCGCTTTAGTTAAATAGACCGCAGGTCTTTATATCATTATATACAACTGTATGGCACAGTTCCAGGTCTAAGAACCATATTAGTAGATTTACTACTTATTTCACATTCCGTAGTGCTCTTCTCACAGGATGAGCGACATTCAAGTCGGAATATATACTTTATTTTAGTACCTAGTGCTAATATGTATTCGCGATCAGTCACTGTTCGAAGGTATTAATCCTACCTGACGAATAGGGATGGACAAGCTATGGCTGTAAAGACTCAGCTATAGTTCACACTATACACGTATAATAAGGCGCCTCACAAGCGTTTTATATACACTAGCTTTGGGATTCGGGTGGAACATGGCATAGTACACTTTACATTGTCGTGTAGCTTAATTAAAATACACTTGAAGAGGGTGGACTCTGATCATGTACCTTAGTGGCCTGCCAGAGACAGTAGCTAGCGGGGCTCACGTAGTTATAATTATCTGTGTAGAGCTAAAATCGCTCGTTCAATTACTTTGAGTTAGATGTACATTGTTTTAATCACCAAAATAATGCAGTACTGACGTCAGTCAAGTATTACGTTATTCCGAGCACTGGGGGCTAGCTACCCTTCCCAATTTGGGGGGGCCCAAAATAGGGACCAATCACAGTAGGGAAATTAGGGTTCTGCGCGAAATACTTCAAAATTATAGGTTAGACTACATCGTTCGTCCAAACACAACGTGATAGATTAATCTCTTAAAAATAACTTGTCATTCGCCTTCAAAAAGACTCTGAGTTACTGCGATCACAATTTAGGGTTCTCTAGACGATCTGGCCAAACGTTTAATCGTATTTTAAAA
This sequence comes from Coleophora flavipennella, assembly GCA_947284805.1. Taxonomy (NCBI): domain Eukaryota; kingdom Metazoa; phylum Arthropoda; class Insecta; order Lepidoptera; family Coleophoridae; genus Coleophora; species Coleophora flavipennella. Next base: position 7,974,458 of record OX369295.1, read on the forward strand.
TGCAATAAAAATCAAGTATAGTTTACATACTTCTTATAGGTAGATAGTGGTAGGTTGTATGTTGTATGTACGTATGCGTATTATAGGTAGGTTTAAGTATATTTATGTTTATATTTATATATATTTGTATGTATAGGACGGGTGGGGTGTTACAATTTGATAAGCCGTGATCAGGATGAGAAGAGGGTCCAAAATATTACATTTGGATAGCCAAAATCAGGGTTCGTGGGCGGAAACGAACGGTTACAGTGCTACCAAAGAACTTGGATGTCTGACATCTGATTTTCGCGTTCGTAGACTGAATCTTGTAGGTAGTCGTTTTGTATAATAAAACTTTGTGTTCAGTTATTTGTGATAAACATAGATAAATAACTTTAGTTGGCTTCGGTTCATGCCACAATTTGATGTTCGTGAAATGGAATGAGGTGCGAATGACAATTATAACTGAATGATTAATCTATCAAACAAAGAGAATTATTATTTTTATCCTATGTAGTTTTATAGTTTATAGGTTAATTTAAACCCCAGCTATTGTCTTATATCCGGGGGGTTGAATACAGGAGTCGACGAGTGAGTGAGTGCTCCCGTTGAATTCTTTTATATGACAGCGTATTTAAAGTAGGCATTGATAATATAGTTTCTTCTCAATACTCCGTTGGTAAAATTCCGGATGTAAATAATTAAATAAGTTATTTGTTCGAAAGAAATATTTGGTAGGTACATTTTCTAGTTGGTGTATAAGATGGGTAGTTAACGATTTAGTTCAGAGAAAAAGGTTCTCATAATAATTGATAAATAAGGTAGTTGAACGTTACGAATAGCGTGTACTTATGTAGGCAGACGGGGCTGTGAAGTTGCACTTATTTAATAGGTTAGGTAATTTAAGTAAATTTTAGGTAGGTTATATACTATTTTGAATCAAAATATAGTAATATTTAAGTTATTTACATTTCGTAAAAGAAGCAGTTGTTATGTTGAATGCCTACTGTCGTTGGAATCGCAAAAGAAGGTCTGTGAAGGACATGCGATTTGCTCTTGATATTGTCGTAGGAACTTCAAGCTAGTGCGCTATGGCACAATAATATATCCGTAGCCTTGCAATTTACAGTCGCAAGTTCGATCCTGTTAGAGGTAATTTGTTTTAAAGATAAATTTTATTTTTATTTTTTGTTAGATTGTATATTAGGAGTTTGTAATTAGCCTCGTAACTTGGTGTCGCCAGTTCGAGTCCCGAGGGAGGCAAATTTAGAAAAAAAAAAAAAATTCTAGTTCTTAATATATCTAGGTTGTAAACTAGAAATAGTTAGTAGCTTCGCATACTAGGGTCGCAGGTTCGGTTCCCGTTGCGGTTGAAAAAAATATCTTTTTAATTTTAATTTATTTACGTTACATATTAGGAGTACCTAGTAGCTTCACATACTAGGGTCGCAGGTTCGATTCCTGTTGCGGTTGAAAAAAAAAAAATATTTTTTTTAGTTTTAATTTATTTACGTTATATATTAGGAATAACCAGTAGCCTCGAGTACTAGGGTCGGGGTTCAACTCCCGTTACGGTTAAGAAAAAAAGATGAATGATAATAATTTTTGTTTAATTTGGTTTGTTTCGCAGTAGATCAAGGTTTCCAAACGTATATGTGCATCTGGGGACATTGGATGCGAGATAGGGTACATAATAAAGATTTAGTTTTAAATATCTACCAGTGACCTTGAGGTATAATGAGGTATGGTCGCCGTATACGAGCTTTATGTACGGATGTTGGGAATTTCAGAGTAAACAGGAATAGGTACTGCTCTGAATTTTATTATAGGTACTTTAAGACAGATACAGCTGTTAGGTAATAACTTTCAGTAAGTGAATTGGGTCTTTAGGAACGGATTAGTTCATATGGTGGGTTATTCTAAGAAATAATTCGTTTTGAATAAAAAAAAATACCTTCAAGGTAAATAGGCAAATTTTCATAAGGTGCGTGAGTACGTTTTGGCTGCGATCGAGTGGTATACTTGGGTAGAATGTAACTGGTAGCTGGCGGTTCATGCGAAGACTCCTGTCTTTGACGTTCCAACTTACAATTTATTAAGGTGGGTAGGTAGAATAAATGGACTTAGTGTTACATATCTATTATACTGGGGTTAGTCAGTGATATGGTAGACAATATTTAATATTTCGGAAATTTTATTCTAGATCCTATTAGGGCAACTTTGGTCTTATAAGTCTACTATACGGGGGGTTGTGTAGGTAATATAGGCGCCTGAACTTAGTATTTTACATAGCACTATCGCGGAAGCGAACCGCAGTCGCTTGTAGGATAGTTAAGATACGAGGAAATTATTTTAAATTAGTATCTCGGAATTTAAATATTTAAAATCAATAATAAAATTAGTGAGGTCCACGGTAGTCACTCAATCTGACTAATTAAGGGATAGTCTTAATAAAAGATAGATATAAGTATATGAGTGTGGAAATAATAATATAAGACAATACACATATGAAATAATAAATATTTAATTTAGTATTTGTAATTTATCCTTGTTCAGTATTAGTTTTCGTATACTTTATTTTGCTCAGCCTTTATTAGTTGCTTGAGTGCCCGCATATAGTTTCACTTTTGTCTCTTCCGATCGACAAAGGATGCCGAAAGAGGTCGTTTGGAGCGATAAGGCCGCCTTGCATCTAGTTGCGTGTTTTGATAGATCATATGTGTTTCCTTTTGTGCGTACAATAGAGAATATTTATCTTATCCTATTTCAAAGATAGAAAATTAAACCTGGGTTTTATTTTAAAATCTTTAAGGTCGGGGGGTTGACGAGTCTTCTACTAGGAATCAAAATAAAATCGGCTTGCGTGGTATGCTAGACGAATATAATATTTTTATAGGGCCACTGTATATACGCGGTAGTTAGGTAACCTTATGGTGCTAAAATGAATGAGTATGTCAGTATGCGCTGAGAATAATTTGTAGGCGTATTTTAAAATTGGTAGCATTTTGTTGTCGTCGTGTTAAAAATGATAAGGTAGAGTACACATAGCAAAAATAACTATGGGATCAAATAATATAAACTTATTCAAAAATAGGATGTTTCGAAAAACCAGTTAAAGATAATTTTAAATGAAGTAGGTACTTATTTGATTTAGCTCATTTCAATCTAATATAATTCTTTTATTCATGTATCTAAGCTGCGGTATTCTACTGGAATTGGGTTACTTACATATATCTATGTAACTTATTTTAAGTTTAATATCGTTTCACTGTAAGTGTAGGTGACTAGTAGGAAATCTAGTTTTACCTATAAATAATGCCTTCATTAGACTAAGCCGCGTCCACGTTGTAGATAAATAAATTGAAACGACAATTATGGTAGATGACAATAAATACATAAGTAGGTTAACTTTAAACTTTGGTTAAAAACATTTTAGATAAGTTTTAGGTGTCTAATATATGCACTCTTTTACGCATTATTAAGTAGTATTTTTAAAAGTGAACAATATTAGTGTATTAGATTCCCTTTAACGTATCTCGCAGGACTAGTTGGTTAAAAGGCATCGTTAGCGGAAGCAGGTTCCGGGGGTGCGCGAGACGCAAGCGGATCGCGGGTGTGGAGAAAAGGGTGGCCGATATGTTAATTCGGAACCTAGGCTGTTTGCTTACCGGAGTTCATTCAGCTAGGTACGTTAGGTAGCTTTGTGTGAAAGAGTAACAAACATACATACATCCGTACATGTAAGGTTTCGCGTGTGTATCATTGGTAATGATATAAGTAGGTTAGGTGGGTAGAAAAGAAAACTTAGTTGTCTCTGGTTTAATTACCTACCTGCATTTACCTTGTGTAAATGTTGGCTATAGATGAGTTTTGAAACATTTTGTTGTTTTGATAAAGACGTCTAGTAAATAGCGTCTAGGATAAGTATATAAGGTACTTAAATAGATAATTTATCCTAAAGGTGTAGGTACCTATGACTGCTTATCAATCTAAATTAGAAAAACCTTTTGACGGTAAAAATAAATTATTTCCAACCATTTCACATTTCAGTGTGTAAAATAGGGAGATGAGATGAATCTCTAAAATAGGTACATAAATTTTAAGTAATTTATAATATCATTCCAAACTAATAAATAAGGTCTTATCATTAGTTCAATCTTAAGGATCATTCAGTACGAAACTTTTATTACTAGTAGATAGCTAGTTATTCGTATTATTCGGACAAGTAGGTAATTATTCGGATTATTCGGGCAGAGTAAATAAAAAAAGCATAGGTTATTATTCGGTACGTAGGTAAGTTAGAGAATCTATAGGTTGGTCGGTCCGAGTTCTATACTCAAAGGTTTATTTTTTAAGGAAGTCCTCACGAATTTATACAAGAAACTCAAATAGTATAGACGTACGTAGTTCAAAAGATTTGGAGTGAAGTTGAGACAAACACATAGTCACATTATTAGATACATAGGGAGTACCTACACACTTCAGTTTTGATCTTATTTGTTTAGCGCAATAGATTTGTAAGTCGATCTTACAACAGCGGAAATTTCGGTTAGAGCATTCTACTTTCTTTTAATTAAATACTGTACCAATAATTAGTTATTTGTATAATATTATAAAAAAAGGCAGGTAAATAGGTAGGGCGTGCTAGTACCCACTATTTCCTTCAAATGTTTTGATTGTGGCGCTGTTACGAATGACATAGGCAGCTACTAATAGGTGTGACCTTTCGCCACAGGGAAAGTAAGGAGTTAGTTTGACGTTCTTTCAATAGGTGGCGCCACGGGTCATACATTTTGTTCAAAACATTTTTACGGTTTCATTGAAAACAATGTTTCGTAGAATTTCTAACTTACTAGGCGATAATAGAATTTATTCAATAGGATAGAGATATTTTAGTTCAATTCGATCGAATATTGATGCAAGACAAATGTCTTGTAGTTCGGCCTGTTTTCACAAGGTGTCGCTGACCATTTGAGTTTGCACAGTGAGTTTGTCACAGAGTCACAGATATAAAAGTCTGTCGACTTGCCGCTTTTAAGTAATGGCGCTAGCGTAGTTCAGGGGTCGCGTGCGTTCAGGAATTATCACAGATCTGCTAGGAATTATATGCAGTCGAGGACTTATCGCAAGAAGATAAAAAAAAAGGTTAGGTTTTATAAGTTTAAGTTAAAAGGAGACGCCATCGGAATAACAATTGTGATATTTTTGGATTAAATGTTTTAATATCGGTTGAGTTTTATTATCTAGTTTAAAATGAAATTGGAAAAAAAAAAAACTCACTTGTCTTTTATTTTGATAACCCGGTAAAATGTGTAAAGGTATGTTTGAATAACAGGTACAGCGAAGCTATGTTATTTCAACATTAGCATATCTACGCTTTGGTGAATGGCTGATTTTAGTAATCAAATTAGAAGGTACAGTAGGATTATAATAAAAATATTATAATCTTGCTAAATGTAGTGAAATTACGCATGAATAGGAAAGGTAGGGAGTCGGTGTTAGTTTTATAAGGTTGCGGTTAGTTTTAAGTTTGCAATGATGCATGCTGCTTCAATTATTATATATAGGTTGTGCCGGGTTGTGGTGAAAGTAGGTCATCTTTGGTGCGTTAAATATTAGCGCTCATTTATTTTCAACTTTCAGATCTGATTTTAGAACGAAGTCACGGTCTGTCATTGGAAGTAAATATTATTTTCTCTTATTTGCAAGATGAGGGTTTTGGTTATAAACTGTGAGAATTGTGTTTTAATACTTGAATAAATAGGTTTACGTAATCTCTTGTGTTGACTACAATAAATATCCTGGCTGAAGATAAGGATTTGTTGACCTTTCCAGGATTGGAATACCACAAAAGGCTGTTTGAGAGTGATGTGAAAAGTGGTTTTGAGTGAGTTGCTTTGATATTTTGGGGGTAAATTAAGGGAAAGTGTGGTCTTGAAGGAGAGTCAACAAATACTGGATATCTGAGTCAGCTGTTGGCACACGCTGTCCTACTTCATGGATACAAAAATAGTACGAACCAACAATTTGTTCTTTTGAATCTTACATTACGTTGGTTTGGGCTAATTACTCTACCAGAAGCTAAGAACTGGACTTATACACTATACATACTCCAAGGTAAGATTCTATTGTCACTTGGGGGAAGCTCTATTTGGAGAACTTGGCTGATTGTCGCGGGAAACGCTTGTGTTATATCACAGACAGTTTGGAGAGGTAAACTAGATTGACAATTTACTAATGCGCGTATGCCAGTAGAGTTTCCTGGTGCGTGGGGAATTGGAAGCTAGTGGTCCACTCAATGTATACGCCTATGCGCGAAACGTAGCAGTGGCTTCGACTCACAACCGAAATGCCCGTTCGAACTCCTCTGTGATGGCGGGAGCTGGTCCTGTGCTAATCTGGTTTTGTTTATGGTTGAGCGTATCAATCAAGGGACAATAAATGACATGCCTGGTTTAAATACACACCACACTTAGGGGAGAATGTGCCAACAGGAAATTTTAATAGTTATTAGCTATTTTGAAAATTTCAAAAAGACAATTCTCTGAATTCTATTTTTAAAAATTTTCAGGGGGTTGGATTGTAACGATCCATATGTATAAATAAATATCTATAGGTAATACAGTAAGTCTTGATAGACTAAAAGGAATCTGTCTATTGGGAAAAACATAACTAAGTTTTATTCAGTCGGGTGAGGATTAACCTCGAGTCGAGTGAATAGACAGTTATTGGAACAAATTAGCTCAGGGATTATTTCCGAGAAGCCAGGCTGCCGCCTGTCGGCCGTCATTCGAACCACGCGGTGCGCACGCTATAACAGTAAGTGTTGCCGCGAAAACTGAGGCCGGAGCGATATTGGCGCCAGTCTGTCTGGCTGCTGGCAGCGACCGACGCTTGCGCGGGCGCCTCGATGTCGGGTGATAATCGCGTGATCGCCGTAGATGTGTGTGTGCAACTGCCCGCGCACCTCCGAGGCTGCATCTGTGTGAAAGCTTTTAAAACCACGGACACGCGGACGCTGGGGCATTCAGTTGAACAGACCACCACAGGAGAAGCACGCATTCAAAGGACAACTGCAAGGACGCCACGCTGCCCGACGACCCCACACATGGGCCGTGTCCATGACCTGCCAGCTAAGTAAGTCAGATGACACAGAAATAGGAAATCTTCATTCTACGAGGCACGTGAGTGTTTAATAGTGTTCAGTCGCTTTAAATTTATAGGTAATTATTGTTTGTTTTCCAGGTTTCATAGCTTATTTAAATGTGTGTTAATTTCCAGTCTATATTTAATAGGTTTTAATGCATTTATTTCAGGGTTTTATATTTATTTGATTAGGATAGGTAGTATGTAGGCCCGCAGTTGGACAAGGGATATGATAACCGTAGCCACGTTTGTAGGATGTGGGAAGAGTATGTCCACTGCTGGGGTATCTGTCCAACAGAGACTGATGGTATAACTGCTGTAGCAACGTTTGTAGGATGTGGGAAGAGACTGTCCACTGCTGGGACATTTGTCCAACAGAGACTGATGATATAACTGCTGTAGCCACGTGCGCAGGAAGTGGGAAGTTCTGAGTCCACTGCTGGGGAGAGATGATATCTATTCTGCAGCGGCTGATATGATGAAATCACTGAGGCCACGTGTGCGGCCAAAGCTTTAGGGTTCCGTGAGCACGAGGTCCACTCAGTTCACTAATCTCATTCGGGATAATACGGCGCTATGCTGCCGAAAGGAAGGCTTATTTTATCGAACTGCCTTCACTGCAAGTGCCACGCGGCATCATAAGTTTTAGGGTTCCGTGAACACGAGGTCCACTCAGTTCACTAATCTCATTCGAGATAATACGGCGCTATGCTGTCGCAGGGGAAGGCCTATGTCATACTTGAGATGGCTGTTTACCAAGCTCCATGCAATATGGGCTAGTTATGTGGTTTAGTGGTTCATAGATATGAACAACTCCTAATTTTACCAAATTTTAGCTAAATCTGTCTACACTTTTATGGGATAAATGTAATGGACTAACAAACAAACTATAGGCGTTCGAGCTTCGCCTATTCTGATACTAATGTAATTATAAATAGGTAGGTCCTATCTGTAGCTTATCACAAGCATGCCTTGGCAGAATTTCACCTGAATCGGACCAAGCGTCTAGGAAGGTATTGAGCAAACAAACGAACAGGTTAGGCGTTCGCGCCTTACTAATAGTGATTATAGTAAGACCGATTATGATGAAGGTAGCCGACCCATCCTGATGGTAACCGTAGCCAGGGTCAGTTAATATGTGCTAGTTTTAGAAACTAAATCTATTCTACAGTTTTGATTATTATGGGCGGGTGCTCACGGTGTCCGCGTCCTGTCGGCTTCTATTGCGTCCTGAACTAGCGGCTCGACCAAACACTTGGCTTACACGCCTTTTCGCTTTGACCTAGTTGTGATGCTGCGACTATGATTCGCGTGGGTCTCACATTGGGTTGCGACTGTGTTGGTTCGTTGTTCTTTTACGTTTAGCAAACCTGCTGGACTGTCAGTACTATCGCCCTTTATCAAGGGTTTACTACGTCTAAAGACAGAGCTTTAGCACTATGTATTATTTTGGAGCCGGCGGCACGCTGGATATCGTGTCCATTTCGCTTTAGTTAAATAGACCGCAGGTCTTTATATCATTATATACAACTGTATGGCACAGTTCCAGGTCTAAGAACCATATTAGTAGATTTACTACTTATTTCACATTCCGTAGTGCTCTTCTCACAGGATGAGCGACATTCAAGTCGGAATATATACTTTATTTTAGTACCTAGTGCTAATATGTATTCGCGATCAGTCACTGTTCGAAGGTATTAATCCTACCTGACGAATAGGGATGGACAAGCTATGGCTGTAAAGACTCAGCTATAGTTCACACTATACACGTATAATAAGGCGCCTCACAAGCGTTTTATATACACTAGCTTTGGGATTCGGGTGGAACATGGCATAGTACACTTTACATTGTCGTGTAGCTTAATTAAAATACACTTGAAGAGGGTGGACTCTGATCATGTACCTTAGTGGCCTGCCAGAGACAGTAGCTAGCGGGGCTCACGTAGTTATAATTATCTGTGTAGAGCTAAAATCGCTCGTTCAATTACTTTGAGTTAGATGTACATTGTTTTAATCACCAAAATAATGCAGTACTGACGTCAGTCAAGTATTACGTTATTCCGAGCACTGGGGGCTAGCTACCCTTCCCAATTTGGGGGGGCCCAAAATAGGGACCAATCACAGTAGGGAAATTAGGGTTCTGCGCGAAATACTTCAAAATTATAGGTTAGACTACATCGTTCGTCCAAACACAACGTGATAGATTAATCTCTTAAAAATAACTTGTCATTCGCCTTCAAAAAGACTCTGAGTTACTGCGATCACAATTTAGGGTTCTCTAGACGATCTGGCCAAACGTTTAATCGTATTTTAAAATGCAATAAAAATCAAGTATAGTTTACATACTTCTTATAGGTAGATAGTGGTAGGTTGTATGTTGTATGTACGTATGCGTATTATAGGTAGGTTTAAGTATATTTATGTTTATATTTATATATATTTGTATGTATAGGACGGGTGGGGTGTTACAATTGGCAGCACAGAAACTGGTCTGTAGTTGCCTGCATCAGTTTTTGAACCAGATTTATATAAAGGTATCACTTTACTAAGCTTCATGAGATCTGGAAAGACGCCACTATCAATGCTAATATTAAAAAGACAAGCTAAATATGGCGCTAAAGTATCAATTACATTACTGATCAAGCTTACCGATAATCCCCAGAGGTCTTCGGTTCTTTTCACTTTAAGAGATTTAAAAGTTTTTACAATAGATTGTGGTTCAATTACTCTGAAGGAGAATTTTTGATCACAATTACTAACATTATCCTTTAGCAGTCTTTGAGCATACATGGGTGATGAGTTTAGGGCTTCAGTAGTCTTAAGTGGAATATTTGTGAAAAAAGTTTCGAATTCTTTGGCTACATCGGCATTCGAACTAATTTTACCTTGATCTGTTTGCAAAACATATTCTTTGTCGCGAGGTTTGACTTTACCTGTTTGTTTGCTAATGATATTCCAAACAGTTTTTATTTTATTATCTGAAAATTTTATTTTTCTAGCCAGATAATTAGATTTTGCTACGTGGCAAACCTGCTTAAAAATTTTTGAATATTGTTTCACATAATTTGTAAAGTACTCATCAAAAGTGTAAGTTTTTTTGTCATAAAGGTCAAACAAAGTTTGGCGACTTTTGTATATACCTATAGTAGCCCATTCACTGAATTTAAATTTGATGTTACTGATTGTGGATTTAGACTTAAATATACTTTGGAATTCCCTATCCAGTACCGTAAAAAAATCATTGTAAAAACTGTTGGCTTGCACTTCATTATCAAAATCTGGTATGGGCAGTTTTTCATCTAGCACTGTTTTAAACTTTTCTATTCGATCAGCAGTGACCGGTCTCGTTTGAATTTTTATGTGTTCTGCAGAAATACTTACGGGAAAGCTAGCCATTACTCCGCTATGATCTGAACTCAAACAATTAAAAACCTTTTGATTTAAATAACAGCAATTACAAAATATGTTATCTATACATGTGGCAGAGGTCTTTGTTATTCTTGTGGGTTACAGAAATACATAATTTAAATCAAATGACTTGAAGAGACATGTAATTCGAGTCGTCAAGGACTTTTTTTCCAACAAATCAACATTGAAATCGCCGCATACTATCACGGATTTACGGCTTTTACTAACGATATTTAATACATCTTCCATTGCCGATTCGAAGCTAACAAAGTTATCGTCATATGGGGGCCTATACACGCAAATAATGATGTGGTTCTCCAGCTCCACACAAGATAATTCCACAGTTTTTTCAATCGAAAGGCCAACAACGTCCTTCCGTTCTTTAAACTTTAGAGAATTTTTGGTAAATATAACGGAACCTCCACATTGTAAGGACTTTCGATTGAATGCACTGGCTGTACAATAATTTTCAAAACTAAAAAGCATTTCATGATCTTTGAGCCAGTGTTCTGTTACACAAAAAATATCTACACAATACTTTTCCAGAAAAAGTTCTATTTCTAATTCTTTGCCGAGGAAGCCTTGAATGTTTTGGTGAACTAGTTTTAAAAAACTTGGCTTCTTCGTTGTCTTTAAGCCTAGTTTAAATCTGAAGGTTGAACACTGCCGCCAACGCCGGCATCGCAGGGTATACTATCAAGTACATTTATAGCCTGTGCTATACCTGCGGTACCGTCACCAGCGGCGGGCTGCTCCGTCGTTAGGCAAGTTATTACCGACTGAATACAGTTGGTACGATTTAAAATACCGTAAGCTAACGAATTAGCTAGTCTCTTTTTCTGTGCATAAGGCAAGTACATTTTGTTTTGAGTCAACCTAAACTTATTTACAAAACTATTTGTATCAAAAAATAATACAAAGTCGCTATGACTACAAGTCAAATTGTATAAATATAAATTTAAATAATACAATTTTGTATTATAGTCGGGTGTTTCATTGGTACAGTAAGGAAATGCACACACTGTTACATTACATTTCTTTTCCTTGCTAAGCTCAATTAGTCGGTCAACAGATTTTTTAATGTGAGCTTTCTTTACATTAGTACTATTTCCTAACATTAACACAAGTGAGGTGTATTGGTCAGAGGAACTTTTACACATTTTACCTACTATATAATCTAAAGAGGCATCAGGGTAGCACATGGTTTCCGTGGTAGTTGTCGAGTTCTTCACACCACACACAAACAACGGTCCAAAGTCCAGTGAAGTCTTAGTAATAGTTAATACTAATAATAATAAGTTATTACTTAGTTCTCCAGATCCTTCGGGAACTATGTTGAGTTATGCTTGTTAGTAGTCTATTTCACTTCTTTCTTCCGAAACTATGTCTGTGCAAAATATCATTTCAATCCGTTGTTCTGTTGCAACGTGAAAGATCTCAACAAAAAGAGAGTTTTTAAAGTTCCTCCAGGAACTGTGTCGAGCTTTGTTATTTTCACGGGACAAAAAGTAGCCTATGTCACTTCCCATTTCTTCAACTATATCTGTGCCAAAAATTAGGTCAATCCGTTGTTCAGTTGCGTCGTGAAGGAACAACAAACAAACCAATGTTGTTATTAATATTAAGGACTATCTGTTCCGGCGAACTTCGTACCACCTTACACTACCCTACCCTACACTACACTACCCTATCCTATTCTACATAAGAACCTTCTCCTAACAATAACGAACTCAACAAAAAAGAATTAGCGAAATCGGTTCAGCCGCTGTCGAGTTTTGCGCTTAGAATCACATTTAGCGATTCATTTTTATTTTACATAGATTTGTGTCGCGGTCTGTGTCGACCTTGCCACATTACGCACACTAGTGTCAGAAGCGAGAGGTTTAAGTTTGTTCCTAACTCCTCCGAGTTGATTAACTAATGGCCCTTTACTGACTCCTTAATTGACGCTTCAGTTCAAGTAATACATTACTGGATTACTAACACATAATGACGACCTATAAAACCATATAAACAAGTACCCAAGCCTACAATTTATATAACTAGAATGTCACTTGCTTTTCACGGATGTAGTAACTAGTAAGCTGTTGCCCGCGGCTTCACCCGCACAGTTCCCGTTTATTGCCGTTCCCGTGGTAATTTTCCAAAATCCTTTCGTAGCGGATGCCTAATTGCCTACGTCATAATTGATATCTGTAAGACAAATTTATGCGCGTCGATGGCGTAACGGCTAGGGCCGCCGTGTCCTGTCCGAGAGGTCGTGGTTCGAATCCCGCCACGTATCAATTATGATTCGAATTAAGATTGTGATTTCGAATATCGGATACAAATTGTGATTTCGAATTAAGATTTCATATGTACGTTTATCCGACGCTCTTACGGTGAAGGAAAACATTGTGAGGAAAACTGCACACGCCTGCGAAGAAACTCGCAGGTTGTGTGTGAAGTCGACCAACCCGCACCGACCAATACGAGCTGATATGATTCGAACCGATCCGTCCAGTGGTTTGAGCTGTTGATAGATCAGTCAGACAGTCACGGCATCCTAAAATTTCGTTTCATATTACCCCGCAAACACTTTCTGGCTGTAAAGACAAGATTACATTTATCTACCACACGCTCAGATCAAAAATAACACCGCGTAGGAGTCCTGCCTACGCTACGTTTTCCGGTGCGCGCGCCACTCGATAACTTTACTACCCCAACCGCCATCTGTTCTACGAGCTATGTGCCCTGCCCACTGCCACTTTGGTTTAGCGATTCTCTGAGCTATGTCGGTTACATTGGTTTTCCTGCGGATCTTCTCGTTTCTGATTAAATAAAACTGTAAAGGTTTTGATTTCGACTCTTGTGGAATTACGGTGGTAGGTTAATTGACGAAAAACCTAACCATTTCGGGAGTGCCGACAAACTCAAACTTTTTACAGTTTTGTAAGTTTTGACCCTCCGATTGTTTCTGGTACGGTGTAGGTGACGGTGTCGCGAGTTCAATGGTTTTTTCTCATCTCAAAAAATGCCCAACGCGCCTTAATAAGTTTTCACTTCAACCAGGTCGCCCAAATCGTTCACCAAGGCGATGGAGCGTGCTATCACAGTATTACAATATAGCGGCTTACAGTAGCGCAACGAATGTTCTTACGCAGAGCAACGGAAGGGTACTTGCGGTGGAGCGGGCGGCGGCAGGGCACAGGCTAGTACTGCTAGTACCTACGCCGTGGCGGCATCGTGCGACATCAAAGGCGTTGAGCTACTGTAAGCCATATCGTAATACTGTGATGCTATGCTTTAGATTTTCCTATTAACCAAATCAGAAATAAGATCTCCAGCGAAAACCAAAGTGTCCGACACATTTCACATCACAGAATCGCTACAATTAAGTAGCAGTGGACGGTGCACATAGCTCGTAGAATGGTCAGCTGTTTGGGGCAGTAAAATTATCGAGTGATGACCGTGCACCGGAATACGAGGCGTAGACATGTCTCCCACTCGGCAGACCGGTTACCTAGTGAAGGTCGCGGGTAGTTGCTGGATGCGGGCAGCGCAATACCGGTCGTTCTGGAAATCCTTGGGTGAGGCCTTTTATATTTAGTAGTGGATGTTTTTCGGCTGCACTGACGAACGTGAGTTTGGAAGCTGTACGCAAGTGGCAACACTACCAGTATCAGCTAAACTATGATTTAAAGAAACTTCATAGAAAGCCTGATCAGTTGAAGGTTCTATAGTTACCAATGATATGCGACCGGGTGTGTCACTGAGATGATGAAGTAGAAAAAAACCTGAAGAAAGTCAACTGGGGAGAAGTGGAGCAGAACAGGAAAAATGGCATTATTTGTTGTCGAGGGCCAAGATCCTCCTTGGTTTGATGATGATGATGATGATGATCTATCCGATCGATTTCGGTCATGGCGACCACTTCGACTCCTAATAGTCGGTTTGAGTGCGCCCGAAGATGGTTTATGTAGCCAATCTTCGCAGCGAAACTCCTCGCGCACTGAGGGCATTAAAAATGCCACCCTCGTAATTGTATGAAATGGTCGCAGGTGGTCGGGCTTTTAACTGGTCGCGTTTGGTATCGTCCTTGGTTTACTGAGTCCGCGAAGTATGTACCTTTTCTCAAATATGCTTGGAAATTTGAGCATTATTTTGACAACCTTCTTCGAGATAAATCGAAATTGCTGTACTGGCCAAATACATGCGAGCAGCGGCCGGCAAAAGTTTATAAAAATCCATATTTTAGCGGCCAAATTACTATGTAAACTCATATCTGTCGTGTAATTTAAAAATGAAACAATATTTACTTCGAAACATGGCAACCAAGGAGATAGGTAACTTATCAAACGTGTTATTTAAATTTCGAACTGACTTGCAAATAGAACGCTGTTTGTTGAAAAAAAACAAACAAATGAACACTTTGGCGAGTGAAAAATTATTGTTGTTCGTCATTGATTTTGAAATTATTGAAGTTTTAATTTCCGCGCATTATTTGAAAAAAATACTATACAAGCCTGGCCACAACTTGGTATTGATGGACTTCGTATGTGTGCCTGGCCCACATTTACACGTTCGTCCATCAATGCCTCTTTTGCTGGCCGATGCAATAATGTACTATTACAAGCCTTGGCCACAAACTAGGCATTGATGGACTTACGTATGTGAGCCGAGGCGAAGCCTCTTTTGCTGGCCGCTGCAGTAATGTACTATTAGAAGCCTTGGCCACAAACTAGGCATTGATGGACTTACGTATGTGAGCCGAGGCGAAGCCTCTTTTGCTGGCCGCTGCAGTAATGTACTATTACAAGCCTTAACCACAAACTAGGCATTGATGCACTTACGTATGTGAGCCGAGGCGAAGCCTCTTTTGCTGGCCGCTGCAGTAATGTACTATTACAAGCCTTGGCCACAAACTAGGCATTGATGCACTTACGTATGTGAGCCGAGGCGAAGCCTCTTTTGCTGGCCGCTGCAGTAATGTACCATTTCATTCATTGTACCTTCTCAGAAAAATATTGAATAAAAAATTATAAGCATTTGTCTGTCAGCCGACTTAAAAGTTTGTTTCTGAAACATTTTAGTGGGAGCTCCCTGAAGTCACGTGGTATGTGATTGTAAACCGTAGATAGAGTGAAAAAAAACATACAGTTGAATTGAGAACCTCCTCCTTTTTGGAAGTCGGTTGAAAAGAACTGCTCATGTTCGTGAACGTTTCTGGAATGGATATATTAGAACCAACTCAATGATTTAATTGGCCCAAATTTACCTAATCTAGAAACTAGAAAGGTGATAGTTACGTAAACAAAATCTAAAGAGATCACGAGATAGTGGACGTTGGTGACGTGAAATAATCCGCCCTTGCCCGGGTGGGAGGGGGGGAGGGGGGGATGGGGCCGTGTTTCCGATTCTCCCGACAAATGATCGGCCGCTGCGAAAGTTTCGAATTACGGACCGACGACCTCGCTTCGCTTTTGGTTCCCTACAATATTATAGGCATTCTGTCTTTCGCAGAATTATTGACTCGAATACGTAAGAAAACGGTACCAAATTTGGGAGAGGCGGCGGCATGGCGGGTGGCTGGTGTTCAAATACCCACCTCACCTTGGATTAAAATTATAATGGCACGAAAAATCCATTTGCTAAGTCAGTTAACTCCCAAATTCGCTGACGCGCGCCCCACCCCGAGCTCCAATTCTTGACATGGGCTGATTACAAAGTTTCAGCAGAATGATGCCGAGAAGATTTTTAATGAATATTAATTCCCCGGAAGTAAAACAAAGTTTGCCCTCGGGTGCGGACCGGTGGCTCACCCTTAACTGGCATTCTTCAGTTTTTTTTATATGGCAAGTACAAAAAAAAAAGATTTTAGACTGTTATAAGTAATCTATTTAATAACACAAAATAACTAACTTAATTTCATAATCATCAATTAAAATTAGTAGTGACGTCGTATTTTTCATAATATTTGGGCCCGTGACGTCATTACTTTTCAACATTTGTAAAATGAAAACATAACCAATGATTAGAAAAAAACATCGAACTCGATCCATAAAATAGTCTATATTTCATTTAAAAAGCCTTTCAAAAAAATTACAATTGCCAGATTTTTTGTTCGTGTTGATTCTTTGATCCCGAGGCGGGGAGATGTCTCATCAATAAGTAATAAAAGTCAGAATTGATTAAATGTCTCTGAATCTTCAATGTTATGTAAAACGACAATAACGATGTAACATTTTGCTTTATTACCTTTCTTTATCGGAATTCACGGAAGCATTTGAGTAATTGGTACTCTTATCCCACCAAAAACATAAATGAGAAAGGGAGCCAAGTTCGAAAAAAAAATTGTGGGAAAAAACTAAAATAAAAGAAATGAGATATAAGTTTAATTAGAGAGATTTAAATAGAAGATATAAAAGAAATGTTAATTAAAATATTTTAGACTTCTCCAACTAACTGAAAATGAACAATGATTTTCTATTGCTTAAAAGGTTTATTTTATTATGCGCTGTAACTAAGAACTTGGTACCCATTTAGATCTCGCTTATTTTATAGCGACCGTTATCCGACTATCTTGTAAGTTTTTTGATCGAACTTGGCTCCTCTTTACACGACTGCCCACAAAATGAGTGTATTGTTTTCAGTTCTAACGTATGTATTTTTCATTATTCCACAATATTTTCTAAACGGGTTGATGGATTTTAGAGTGCGAGATATCGTTAGATATCTCTTAATCCCGTGAGTGACATAAGATACATTTTTGCCCGACTTTAAAAAGGGGCAATATTTAATGTGTTTTTTTTTCATTTAAAGTTACCACATTTATATTAATATTTTATTTTAAAGTAGGAAACTATTATTACTTATTGTATATTACATTACTTGGATTAAGAGAATAAGTAAATACTACAATTTACCTCCCCTCTTTATTCAAGTAATATAGATACATATTTTTGAAATACACTATTTTTATAACACACAACGGTGGTGGTAAGGAATCCTCGGCACGCAAATCCGATCTATTTTTTTTCGTATAAACCTTACCTATCTCGAAGCCAAATTTCAAGTTTCTAAGTCACCTATAAGTGGTCTATGATTTTGTGAGACAGTCAGTCAATCAGTGATAAAAAAGCGATTTTTTGATGTCAATATCTCAAGAATGACATTTGTTGCAATTCAGATTCTATATGACCGGGGGTCTAACTAGACACGCAAAATCATAAGTGTATAAGTCAAAGATTTTAAGTTACGGGAAGGTCGAAAGCGGTCCAAAATGGTTCGTTACAACCCACAAACGGTATCGTGATTCTCCTTTTTTTGGCTGACACACTGCCGTGTGTCTGGACTCGATCGATATAACGACGTTATTCCATTCAATTAGATACCTATTCACAAGGCTTTCAGAAGTAATTACAAGATTATTTGATGTCATATCTGTTACTATTATATTAAGTAAGATCTAAAGAAGATTTTCGTAGACTAAAGTAAATTTAATGAAAAGGTAGACCTTTACGAAATCCCGTCACTCTACAAAGGTGCCAAAGTTGGCGCTGATATTGACACCCCTTATCACTGTCACTTTCAAAGCTTATTGTGGTCAGCGTTCGGATACTTATACCAAACGTTATTATATAGTAATGAATGAATTCTATAAATAAAATGTTATTACTATAAATTAAAAGAGTAATGCTTGTCAATACGGAAACTGCTTTAACGATTTGTTTTAAAATTAGTATAAGGGAATTTTGTAAAACGGTCTAGATAGGTCTCATCTCTGGGAAAACGCGTTTTTCCAAGTTAAGTACATGCAGTGCGTAAAACGCGCAATATCCTTACTAATATTATAAACGCGAAAGTTTGTATGTATGGATGTTTGTTACTCTTTCACGTCATAACAGATAAACAGATCTGGATGAAATTTGGTAGGTAGACAGATTAGGACCTAGATTAACATGTAGGCTACTTTTTTCCACGCTAGAGAGCCGCTTGAGGCTCGCACACTGCGCACCCTCAAAGACAGTCATAGAAACTATGTTCATGCGAGCGAGCTGGCAAAAGCTAGTGATCATATTTATAACCAACGTAGCCAAGCGATTGACGCGTCTAGCCCACAAAACTATTCAGACCTGGGTTCAAACCTCGGTAGAAGCGGGTTTTTTTAACCTATTTTTATTTTTTTATAATATTTTTAGCTCACATGCCTAGGAGACTCCGAGCATCGCTCGTTCGCTACTCTTATTTTAAACAAGCAATGCCTATATACTTATATATAATTAAAATTGTTTTTTTGGAAACGGTTCTAAGGATTTAGTTGAAAATTGGTATTATTATTGGTATATTGGTATTATTTAATCGCCTCCGTAGCTCAGAGGCAAGGTTCACTGGCTTTACACAGGAGGTCGCGGGTTCGATTCCCGGCGGGGTTAATTGTAAGACTCGGTTTGGTTGGTGGAAGGGCATTTTCTAAGCCCGCCTGGCTAGCTACCACAATCTTATCTAAGTCTTGCCGCCAAATATCAACGTTGATATCATTGGTGTGTTCCGGCATGAAGATAAGATAGCCAGTTGTCCGTTGCGTTGGGGAATCTTGGGTAGCCCGCTTCCATCTTCGGCAACATCGTCACTTACCACCAGGTGAGTTGTTGTCAAGGGTTTACCAATTGTGAATAAAAAAAATAATAAAAAATTTGGGGGTTTTTGGGGGCGAAAAATCATCTCTGGGTTAAGGCGTTTTTTCATGTTATACGCAATGCGTTTCGTGACGCGCAATATGTATCATACTTTAATCAACTATTTCAATAGCGAGCTTAGCTTTAATCTAAATTACTAAACGTGACAAGTATAAATTTAAATCTAAGTTAATTAATTAAATCTAAATTACTAAACGTGACCGCGAGTTTTACTTATTCTAACACCAGAAAACCGCCGTCTATCACCTGAATAACATCGAGCTGCACGATAAGAGAGAGACTGGGTCTACTATAAGTTCCCGCGCACTGACCCATCTGTACTTCTTGTATAAACCAATTCCATTGGTTCAGCGGACCTGATTAAATCATCGCAGAAGCATAAAACTGCTCAGATAAGATTCTATTGTGCCGAGATGAAAGCCAACCACAATGCGCCTGCGATGCACATAGCACAATGCCGTCCATTCCGCATCGCTCATATCTGAAAACAACGGATTCCAACACTTTTATTGTCCGTTAAATTGGAACAGGTGGAAATGTGGCCGCCATTGTCGACTGCGCTTTGTTATTCGAGTCTAATTTTTTTTAAAGTTTTGAAATTGACGCTAGTTGAGTTTGCAGTCAGTTGGCGGTTCAAACAAACTTTTTCGTTGGCGTCCACGTTCAGTTTGAGCGCGAATAACGAATCGACTTTAATATTTGGTTAAAAAAGATGGTTTTTCACTGTCCGCGGATTGCAATTGAGTCCTTAAGGCCTTTAAATGGGTCAAATGACAATATTCAATTCAAATTATTGAAAGACTGTGTAAAACTATCCCCATAGAAAAAAAATAGAATATACTTAAAGTGATAAAAAATCGATTTATTTGAATACAATTTTGAAAATATTACCACCTTTGATGTAAAAAAATATATACTGTAGACGGTTGTTGTTCGTAGCTGTAGACCCTGTTTTTAGCATTAATTGCAAACTTTCTCGAAAACAAATAGTTAATATTGAATGAAACCAACACACCAAAATCGGTGACTAAGACCTTGCATTTTAATTGACCACATTTTCTAAGCTTATTTGAAAGTGATGAAAAGTAATGAAAACATGTAAAAATCGAGAATTGAGCGTTCGGTTTCAACGTAACAGCCGCGTTGAAGCCCGCATTTATTTGAATTTTATCTGATCTTAGCGCCTTAATTAACGAGTAGGTATATTTCGTATTTATGCTGTGCTATCTAGCTACAAATGAAACAAAGTCGCCCCTATACGGCAGAAATTAAGTCTGTGATTACACTATTACTGTCAGATGATCAGATCACTTTACACTCACTTAGGGCGCAGTATATTATAGAGTACTAGCTTAGGGTGTCATAAATGTTCAGAAGATCACCATGTGCGGTGAAGAATAGAGACTACGATTGCTATTGACGAAAGTGTCAGTCAGTCAGTCAGTCACGGTTTTATTTTTTACTAGTATTCCCGGCGAACTTCGTACCACCTTACACTACACTACCCTACCCTACCCTACACTACACTACAATACACCACACTACCCCACCTTACTCTACACTACACTAAACTACACTACACTACACTACCCTACCCTACATAAGAATACACTACACTAAACTACACTACCCTACCCTACATAAGAACCTTCTCCTGACAATAACGAACTCGACAAAAAAAGAAATAGTGAAATCGGTCCAGCCGTTCACGCGTGATGCCGTGACCAAGGGAAATAGGGATTCATTTTTATATGTATATATAGATAAGTACAGATTATTATTAAAAAAAAAATATTTCCAAAATGCTATTCGATACACAACTGCAATTTATGAGAAGAATTACTTGCAAACATTAATTTAACTACAGACAGACGTTACGTCACACAATAACAGGTAAAATTAAAATCATTGGAGTAGGTAGGACATTCCAATCCAAAGCAGACCACAGTATAAATAATCTATACAGTCGTCCAAAGAAGGCGTCTAAACGTGCGGAAGCTGAGGGCCAAGACGGGGGAGTTTGAGTCCAAACTGCCATAGTCACCGTTATTCAGTCACTTCGGACAATAGGGATGACGAATGCTAGTCATCTGATTTACTTTTTATCATCTGTCAAAAACTACATTTTGTTCTAAAAATGTTTGACATACCCAGGCGTGACGTCATAGTTTTGCAGCGTCATTTATGTACTCATTTTGTGATTTTGGTGAATAAAAAATCGAAGACTTGATGGAACACAAAACGAGTAAGGTTTTCCGAAGTTTCAGTAGGAAGGAAATTTAGTGATCAAGAGTTCATAATTTATTTCTGATGCTGTCGTCATCCCTATTCATTCAAGGTGGTTTTGACGCAAACATCAAAAGCGTTGGACCACTGTATTGTTTTTTTACCCTGTTCCAGAACTATTTCCAGAGCTGGAAAAATAACTGGCCAACACGAGCCGGCCACCCGAATTCGTTAAACCCTTAAAAGTGAACCCACCGAACCGAAATGCAGGTGTGAAATCTTTATTTTTCGACTGGCCGCTGCGAGGATCAAAACGAGGAAAATGCTGGCTGGTCATACTCGTAAATGCGACCTCGTTGGTAGAACCGAGTTTTGGAAAAAAAAAAAAGGAATGTTCCAGTGCTGCGCGCGGGCTCATAAAAGTTGTAGCAAGTCTGGTTGGACGCTGGGAGCGGCGAAAACCATTCGCCTAAGAGCTGGCTATATTTCAGCTTGGGCTAGGGAAACCAGGATTATTAAACGATTTCCCTGAAATAAAGTATAAAACGTAGACCAGAAAGTGGTTACGCGTTCATAACTTGTTTTGTATTGATTTGAATTAAATAATTGATAGGAAAACTTTTCTTCAATCATAAGGCACAAAGTATGTACTTATCACAAGACAAGTAACATTTACGTTTAATCAAAGTCATATTGTATAGAACGGAAAGTTATAATTATGGAACTACTAGCTTTTGCCCGCAGCTTCGCCCGCGTGGACATCGTTTTTATGACTGCCATTGAGGGTGAGTGGTGTGGCAGCTCGCAAGCGTGGATATGTGTTTCCAGAATCCTTAGGAACTATATCGGGTTATTTTGATTAGCAGTCTATGTCACTTCCCACCCCTTCAAACAATTCTATACAAAAAACCACTATAATCCGTTGCGACTCCGACGGGCGCGAGCGTGGACATGGGTTTTCCCCAGATCCCTCAGGAACTTTGTCAGGATATGCTAATTCGTAAATTATGTCATTTTACACCCCCTCAGACATCCCTGTGCAAAAAATCACAACAACCCACTGTTCCGTTACGATGTTAACCAAAAAAAAGTATTATTTTCAGTTCCCTCAGTAATTGCATCGGACTATGCTATTTTCACGAAATAAAAAGTAGCCTATGTCCTTTCCAGTGACAAAGGCTACCCGCATGACAAATTTCATCAAGATTGGTCGAGGTTTTAAAGCGTGAAAATGTAACAAACACACACATTTTCACAATTATAATTATAAATATTAGTAAGGATATCTACGAACGTAACAAACAACCAATGGTAACCATTTGAATCATCGTAACAAAGAAAAAGCCAACAAACAAAGTTATACTCGTATGTGATTGCATCCTTATTTTTATCACGCTTTTATTAGCTTCACCTGTATGTTTGTATCCCCTTTTGCACTCGATTTTGACCCACTTTTAACGGACAGATTTAATTCAAACATTGTACATTTATCAAGATTCAGTGACAAAACAATAATTTCATAAGTTTATCTTATTATCCTGAACTAAAAAACTAAAAATAAATATAGTCTGAAACAAAAAATAAAAAACACGCTTTTAAAGCGCATCAAACTAAAAAGTGAAAAATAATTTCAAATAATAATGAACGAAAAATACAAGTATTATTGAGTAAAAAAGCGTGGGCCGCTTTGTGCCACTTTTTTCGTATATCGAGCTTACTCACGCTTTCTCACAATAATACTTGTATTTTTCGTTTATTATTGTTTGGAATTATTTTTCACTTTTTAGTTTGATGCGCTTTAAAAGCGTGTTTTTACAAGCTTTTATTTAACTCGCAATGTATATGTATGTTTGTTCGGGTGAAATCTTGCAAGTTAAATTTGACCCACTTCCCGGTTTTGAAATGAAATATTGCATGCATATGTATATCACGTGACAATGCAATATTAAAAGCTTGTACCTAAAAGTTCATAGGTTTTTCTAAAATTATTTAGTTTTTTTAAACTATATATTTATTTATTACTCGACGTTCTTCGGGTGTACGTGTGTAAGTCTGTGCATTTGGCTGAGCCTGTAGCTTCAACGGCTTGATGTATTTTGGACTGCGAGGTTTCTTTGGATTTGTTTTGATCCCCTGAGTGACAAAAGTTAATTTTTTACTCGACAGCCGAAAAAAAGGGCTACCGGTTTTTGCAGTCGAGTTCTTGAATTATTATTAAAGTGGTTAGATTTTTTTTTTTTTCACAATTGGTAAGCTCTTGGCATCATCTCACCTGATGGTAAGTGACGAATATATTTAACCGCATCCGTGGTGTAATGGTTAGTCCATTCGCTTCACACCAGGAGGTCGCGGGTTCGATTTCCGGTGGGGGCAAATTGTAAGACTCGGTTTGGTTGGTGGTAGGGCATTTTCTAAGCCCGCATGGCTAGCTACCACCATCTTATCTAAGTCTTGCCGCCAAACATCAGTGTTAACAACATTGATGTGTTCCGGCAAGAAGATAAGATAGCCAGTTCTCCATTGTGTAGGGGAATCTTGGTAAGCCCGCTTCCATCTTAGGCATCATCGTCACCTACCATCAGGTGAGATGATGCCAAGGGCTTACCAACTGGTGGTAAATTAAAAAAAATATAGCAAAGAAATAAATTTTAAAATAAAAACAATTAATTGTACTTTAGTATTAGTACTTTCCATCATGATGATGGTGATGGTAGTCGTGATGGTGGTCGCGATTGTGGTCGCGATGGTGGTCGCGATGGTGGTCGATGACGATGACGATTTTAACTTTCTTAACTTTCGTAGTGTTAATTTATTGCATAAACATCCCGCGCCCCAAGGACTATATGGTATTGGTAAATACTGCATAAATAAAAAATAAATAAATAATTATAATTGCATAAGTTGATAAAAAATGCTATGCAATAGCTTTACCGCGGCAGTCCACGAGTGCCACACGACTTTTTTTTCTGGATAACATTAAGGTCTACATTATTAAATGAACGCAATTTTTTTTCGGGAAACTAAAATTCTAAACTTAGAATTTCAGAAATAAGATAGGTAACCAAAATCTATATTTTATCTACTTAATAACATTGAAGTCTTTAATATCCTTCACAACAAAAAGAGCTTCAATTTACTAGTGGTAACTGGGAAGCCGTTCTTCTTACTCAGACTCAGATAAATAAATGGGTAATTATTAGCGTAATAAGACGGCGGATAAAATTAATGGGTCTGTCAAATGCCAGCTAGGGTCAAGAACAACGGCACACGGAAAACTTGAGTGCTATTTTCTACTACTGACATGAGCCTGAAGCATCAGTTTCTCAGAAAACAATATTTAAAGCATGTTTAAAATAAATAAATAGTTATATACAACGGACCACACGTTTGCCTGTCAGTGATCTGGCTGAAGACCCAAGAGCCAGACTAACCCGACACTATACCGAAGATATCCCGGACGTCAGCCTGTACGAGATTAGAATGGCTCTCAAACAGCTCAAGAACAACAAGGCACCGGGTGATGATGGAATTACGGCTGAACTTCTGAAAGCAGGTGGATCACCGGTACTAAAAGCTCTTCAGAAGTTATTTAATTCCGTTATACTCGAGGGACAAACGCCTAAGGCATGGCACAGAAGTGTGGTCGTGCTTTTCTTCAAAAAGGGCGACAACACCCTGCTGAAGAACTACAGACCCATCTCACTTCTGAGCCATGTCTACAAGCTGTTTTCGAGAGTCATTACGAATCGTCTCGCACGCAGGTTTGACGACTTCCAGCCTCCCGAACAAGCCGGTTTCCGAAAAGGCTTTAGCACCATAGACCACATACATACGCTGCGGCAGATTATACAGAAGACCGAAGAGTACAATCAGCCACTATGCTTGGCGTTTGTGGACTATGAGAAGGCCTTTGATTCAGTCGAAACCTGGGCTGTGCTACAGTCTCTCCAGCGGTGCCAAATTGACCATCGATACATCGAGGTGTTGAAGTGTCTGTATGAAAACGCCACCATGTCGGTTCGCCTCCAAGACCAGAACTCGAAACCTATCCAGTTGCAGCGAGGGGTGAGACAGGGAGACGTTATATCTCCGAAACTGTTCACCGCCGCCCTGGAAGATGTTTTTAAGCTTCTGGACTGGGGTGGACTCGGCATCAATATCAACGGCGAGTACATATCCCACCTCCGATTCGCTGATGATATCGTGGTCATGGCTGAGACTATGGAAGACCTAAGCACAATGCTCGATGGCCTCAGTAAGGTCTCTCAACAAGTGGGTCTTAAAATGAACATGGACAAGACGAAAATAATGTTAAATGTCCGTGTCGCACCCACTCCTCTAAAGGTTGGAGACTCTACACTGGAAGTTGTTGACGAATATGTATACCTGGGACAAACAGTCCAGTTAGGTAGGTCCAACTTCAAGAAAGAGATCAATCGACGAATCCAACTTGGCTGGGCAGCGTTCGGGAAGCTTCGCAATATCTTCACGTCCCAAATACCGCAGTGTCTCAAGACTAAGGTCTTTGACCAGTGTGTGTTGCCAGTGATGACTTACGGAACTGAGACATGGTCGCTTACTATGGGCCTCATAAGAAGGCTCAAGGTCACCCAAAGGGCAATGGAGCGTGCTATGCTCGGAGTTTCTCTGCGTGATCGAATCAGAAACGAGGAGATCCGCAGGAGAACTAAAGTAACCGACATAGCTCACAGAATCGCTAAACTGAAGTGGCAGTGGGCAGGGCACATAGCTCGTAGAACAGATGGCCGATGGGGCAGTAAAGTTCTCGAGTGGCGACCGCGCACCGGAAAACGTAGCGTAGGCAGGCCTCCCACGCGGTGGACCGATGACCTGGTGAAGGTCGCGGGAGGCCGATGGATGCGGGCAGCGCAGGACCGGTCGTCGTGGAAATCCTTGGGGGAGGCCTTTGTCCAGCAGTGGACGATTTGTGGCTGATGTGATGATACAACGGAAATCTTCAAAGATGCATAATATGGTTTTTTGACGTGATAACGTCTTATAAATTGATGACACGGGCTGTATTCACGAAAAAGTGTGACGTCATTATTACGTTACGCCAGTGTCACGTCATTGTCGCGAGCCGAGCGTGCAAGCGAGAGTTGTACTGTACAGAGTAGTACTTGTACAGAGAATCGACCGTCAAACAAGTGTGTCAATGGATTAAAAGTACTAGGCTTCTAGGACCTTACAAGCGGTGTTCCAATGCGGTCGATTCTCGGTGAGGAAAACATGTATCTGTGTGTCAGTGGATTAAAAGTAGTAGGCTTCCAGGACCCTTATAAGAGGTGTTTCAATGCGGTCGATTTTCTGTGAGGTAAACACATATCTGTGTGTGTGTCGATGAATTATAAAAGTACAAGGTTTCCAGGACCTTACAAATAGTGTTCCAATGCAGTCGATTCTCCGTGAGGAAAGCACGTATCTGTATACGTTTTAAAGTGTATGTGAGAGCGTTCGCAATGGCCACTTGTCACGGCCGACTAGATTTGCCACGGCCGACATCACGGCGAAATCCCATACGTTCGAGAACCAAACTGTAACCAATCTGTATCAAGCTGGGTGACGAGGGAGTAAGGTCGGAATCTAGAGAGCGGCAGGGAGTGTGCATACTGTATGTTAGTACTAATATGTATACTTATATATATATGTACTTTGACGGAACGGAGAAGGGGTATGCGTTTAGGGTGAGAGGTTTTTTGCTTGTTTGTGTGTGCAAACGAATGTTGCCATTTATGTCGAAAACTCTGAGTGGATTTCCTTGCGGGTTTTTTTGCATTAAAAAAGTACCAATTAAGAGCAGGCTATTTATTAGACATGTTTGATGGCGTTAGACCATCAGGGAGTGCTGCAGCAGCGAGAATGGTTGGCGCTTATGGTGCCATTTATTTAGAGATGTATTCAGCATCTCGGAATACTATGCAACAACCCTATGAAAATAACTCATTCTGGGTATTAAGCGTTTCCCCTCAATCCTGGACTCCTCGTCCAGGTTTCAAGCTATGACCCCATTTCAGATGAGCGACCGACCGCGTCGCGGTTCGCAAGAGATTTATAGCATCGGGGTAACGGTAAGCTGAAATTATTGGAATAAATCCTGGAGTTACGAGATTTAATGCTGCTAAAAGTACAGGTAGACGAGGTCCGTGTAAATAATAGGTCTTTACCTATGAAATTGCCGATTGGTCGAAAAAGTTTAAAAGTCCACTTTTCGCAGTTTTGCATTTTTTTTATTTGATTGCGTTTGACTACTTCTCACCTGATGGTAAATGATGATATAGTAGATTAATCAATGCTTATACGAGGGCTGATTGATAAGTAACCGAAATGAACAAGAAAAAAAAAACAAACAAACATTGTGAAAACCATTTATTTTTTCTACGTAATTTCCTTTTACC
Organism: Coleophora flavipennella; assembly: GCA_947284805.1. Taxonomy (NCBI): domain Eukaryota; kingdom Metazoa; phylum Arthropoda; class Insecta; order Lepidoptera; family Coleophoridae; genus Coleophora; species Coleophora flavipennella. The sequence goes on from OX369295.1 coordinate 8,002,311, forward strand.
TCGGTGCTCTTCGACCACCGTTTCTCCAGGGCCAGGATACCGTTCTGAAGAAGGTTTTGTCCAGACTATCAAATTAGTCATTTACTGCGACCTCCACTTCGGAATTGGTAGAAAATTTCTGTCACCCACCTAGCCACTTTTTCAGATTTGGGAACAATCGCAGGGGGCCAAGTCTGGCGAGTAAGGTGGGTGGGGAAATAGTTCAAAGTGCAGTTCATGCAATTTGGCCACTGCAATTGACGCTGTATGAACTAGGGCGTTGTCGTGATGGAACAAATTTGTTTTCTTTTATAAATGCAGCCGTTAAACCTTGATTTCATTGCTTAATTTTTGCAGCAAATTCGCATAATATGGCCCACAGGCAGAGATTTGTTACCATAGATGGGTTATGCACTAACAAACCACATTTGAAAATCGAACTCATTTACGCACACAATATTATAGGTAGTTTACCTTTTGTTACAACTAATGCTAATTAGAAAAGAGATGCCGATTGGCTCTTTCTATTTTCTTCACTTTTTGGACGCATGTAACCTATCTGCCTCCCCTTAAATATAGCATATCTCTGCCCACAGGTATAAAAAATTCAGCTGTGTGGCCTTTTAAATGTCAAACAGAAGGAAGGACGGACGGATGGACGGACAACGCAACCGTTACCGGGTACCCTGGAACCTTTAAAATGTACTGCAAAGTAGACCTGATTAGGTTAAATGCTGACTAAGCGTGAACGGAAGATTTATAATCGAGCTATAAAGTTTATTTTTCCGACCTACTCAGTAATTAAGTGAATGGATAAAATAGCCCAAGCGTTCGAGCAAATAATTAATTTCACGCTAAAACATTTCATCTTACCCTCTTCCACGACCATTTCAGATTTTGAGTGCTTATTCCATTTAGCCGAGCTGGATTCCGGTAACGTTACGAATGAGTTTACAATTATGGCGTGTTTATTTTAATCTATTTTAATTCTAATCTCATCTGAATACATCTCTAAATAAATGGCACCATAAGCGCCAACCATTCTCGCTGCTGCAGCACTCCCTGATGGTCTAACGCCATCAAACATGTCTAATAAATAGCCTGCTCTTAACTAGTACTTTTTTAATGCAAAAAAACCGGGGAGGCCTTTGTCCAGCAGTGGAAGATTTGTGGCTGATATGATGATGATGATTTTAATCTAAGGTACATTTTTATGGCTCTTAATATAATTTTAACAGCATTGATGTGTTCCGGCTTGAAGGTAAGATAGTCAGCTCCCCGTTGCGTTAAGGAATCTTGGCAAGCTCACTTCTATCTTCGGCAACGTCACTTACTATCAGGTGAGATGATGCCAAGGGCTTACCAATTGTGGATTAGTATAAGTAGACCTTTATTTACCAAAAGCAAAGAATGTACTGAGAGGTCTTGTTCTGTTGGAAGTTAAAGTTTCGGTGCGGAACCCTGTTTGTATCACCCCGAGTCGCACTTGACCGGTTTTCAAAGGCTTTTTTGTTTTTGCTCTATCGTAAAAACGGTTATACATACAAGCGTGAAACTTGGTGTGCTTATAGTACTTATGCTAAAGAATAACAACAAATAATAAAAACTGCCCAAATGTGAGTCGTTCTTGCGATATGGAGTCTCAAGTGAATAAAAAAACCGGTAAAGTGCGAGTCAGAACCGCGCACAAAGGGTTCCGTACCATCATACTAGATGGCACTAAATTCTTCTCGTTTAAAAAAAAAACACGTTTTTTGTTTTGAGACTAACATTTTCTAATTTTTTGTATTTGTTGTTACAGCGGCAACAGAAATATACATCGTGTGTGAAAATTTCCAACGCCTAGCTATCACGGTTCATGAAATACAGCCTGGTGACAGACGGACGGACAGTGAAGTCTTAGTGATAGGGTCCCGTTTTTACCCTTTGGGTACGGAACCTTATCTGTCGCTCGCGTTATATAATGAATAGGTATCATTGCTTTAACTGTGTGGAAAGGTGTAGTGTCCGACTCGCACTTGGCAGGTTTTATCGTTATAAGTACTCGTGCGTTTAGCCAATTCCATTATAACCGTTGTGTACTGAATTTAAATCAGTTACTTTGCCGTTCAAAAGTTACATTCCGAAGAGTGCTCAGCTATATAGTAAAATTTAGCTTGAACAGCTGCGACACCTGTCATCTTAGTACATTTTATATGTTTTACACTATGTATCTCTTTTACACTAATTGAACTTCCATCTATCTTACCTGCTGTCGCAGCGATCAAGCTAAGTTTTTACGAACTATAGCAAGGATTTTCATCACCGAGGATTTGCTGGCCATTTACCTGTAACAAAAATATAGCAAGAATTAATAATGATTTTTTAATTCAAATACACAATTTATAAGACCTTGGCATCATCTCACCTGAGTGTAAGTGACGATGTTGCCAAAGATGTAACCGGGCTTCAAGATTCCCCAACGCAATTGAGAAGTGGCTATTTTATCTTCAAGCCGGAACACATTAATTAGATAACGAGATGGTAGCTAGCCAGCCGGTCTTAGAAAACCAACCTAACCGAGTCAGTAAGACTACGCCGGGAATCGAACCCGCGACCTCCTGATTTGTAGCTAATGGACTTAACCATTACGCCAGGGAGGCGGTCAAGGCAAACAATCAAGTGATATTATTCGCCATAAGTCACTTACACTATCTATAGACAATTCCCATAGATATACAATAGACTTGCTAATATTTTGAATGTTTAAGATGATTCAGTCCGCGAGATCCAGAGTTTCCAGAGTAAACTTCAAAAGCTCTTACTGCAACTAACATGTCACGAAGTGGAGAGTTTGTTCAGAATAGTCTGCTAAAACACACACACAAACATACACTTTAACACACACACACACACACATTCACTTTAACACACCTACACTCACATACAAACGCACTCATGCTCATATACTTCTGCAGTGATACTCAATTTATTAATTTAATGCATGATTTTTTGTCCAACTTATTTTTTAATCATTATTAGTATTGTGTTCAATTTAAGCTTTTACACCTAATTTAAGTTATTTCCTTTTGTGACGTGTCGAACAATATATTATACCGTGTTTAACCGCATAAATCAGTCGCATTCTTTGTAGTCTGGAAATCGTACTAAATCAACTACCACGATACAGGCATTTTGCACAGTGTGGGGTTAGTGTTGAAATTTTAGTATTGTGTTCCTTGTTTGTTTGTAAACTCTTTATTGCTTTTAAAACAAATACATTAAATATTTAAACAAAAGAAAATACATTGAGCAAAGGCGGACTTATCCCTTTCGGGATCTCTTCCAGTCAACCTTGGAATGCTGAAAGGACTTCGTTTTGTCAATAAACATGTTTTTAACCCGGTCATAATGACCCGAATGTTTTTCAATTGAGGGTATTTTTATAAAAAGTTTTGAACAGATTTTGATTTTTTCAATAGCTAGAGATAGGACATCGTTTTGTTCGTTTTTTAATTTTTTGTAATCGTCGTACGACAGTATCGTAAAGTTCGAAGTTGAAAAAGGAAAATTTGACCCAAAGTGGCATTCGGTGTAACTATTTTGTGCAATTTTGGTGTGACGTATTTAATTACTTATTTAGTTTTTGTTTATACCTGGTTATTTTTCGTTATACCTAAAATCATTGGGATTAGCTTTCACAAGCAAGCATATGTCCGTTTGCAAAAAACGGTTAGTATTTACCACATGATATGCGCGAGAGGATCAGAGAATTTACTGAAGAAACTACTGAGGAACCACTACCCAAGATTTCAGGTATTTGAATAAGGTATCAAGAATACCCATACAAAAAGACACAAAGACTACCCATACTTGGTCATGAATGTCAAAAGTTTATCTGCCTCAACACACCATTATTTTTTTTTCGCAAATTTTATCTTAAATGATAACTAACTAGGTTGGTCATGAATGTCAAAAGTTTATCTGCCTCAACACACCATTTCTTTTTGCGCAAATTTTATCTTAAATGATAACTAACTAGGTTGGTCATGAATGTCAAAAGTTTATCTGCCTCAACACACCATTTCTTTTTGCGCAAATTTTATCTTAAATGATAACTAACTAGGTTTGCAGTCTATAGCGACGTCACAAATGTTACTTTTTGTTTTATTATCATAGATATATGTCTTATTTTGTAAGTTGTTATATTTTTGTATTTAATTTTAAAAATCATTCAAAAAGGATTATTCTATTATATAGTTTTAAATATTTTGAGATAGTTCATACAATAAGCTATAATCTAAATCCAGGTCATTTTACACAGCGCGACGTGGATCTCGGTGTTACAATTTTTAACGTGGACGACACCGGATTAAGGATTACATTAATTTAAGTGATACTCAACATAAATTAATTACCTAAGTTAACAATGACCTTATATGCATATTAATAACATTTGACTTGTAATTTTCTTTACCAAAAATAAATTGAATTGATTTGATTTCCCAGAGGGTAAATACGGGACCCTATTACTAAGAGTCTGCTGACCGTCCGTTTATCTGTCTGTCTGTACGTCTGTCACCAGGCTGTTCATGAACAGTGATAGTTAAACAAGTTAAATTTTCACAGATGATGTATTTCTGTTGCTGTAATGACGACAAATAATAAAAATTTGAAAAAAAAAGAAAAAATAAGGGTCTCCATACAAAAAACGTGTTTTTTTAAACATGAAGAAACTAGCGCCATCTAGTATGATGGTACGGAACCCTTTGTGTGCAGTTCTGACTCGCACTTGGCCGATTTTTACTTTTTACTTTTTTACAATATATAATTTTCTTGCGATGTAGTGAAACTGTGTACTCGTATTTAACAACAGTATAGCCCGTAACTGCATCGCGTGCGTCCACCATTCGCTCCCTGTTTAGACTTGTCAATTATCCCATGAAATAACATAAATCTTTTGTCTTATCGCATTAGCCCTTGGAGCTCCACTATTAGGGGGTTTGTGCGTGACGTAGTAGGCATCAGATTTATACCTCACCGCCTTGCCCCAAAATAATTGGCTGGCGACCGAAAAATAAATTGGTTCGCCACTGGCAACCCCGGCCGGCCGCTGGCAACCCTAGCGCAATTTGTTAAGAATGCCGAAATTGGCATCGAAATAACACATTTTATATTATCAGCCTCTCTTTTATTTATTAATCGACGGATAAGTAGGATGTGATGATTACTGTAATATGATACAATTTAGGAAATAACTTTAGGAATTAGTTAAAAACCCGACTGCATAAAAACTGAACACCTCTTTTTGGTACAGTCGGGTAAAAATGTATCATATGTCATTCACGGGATCAAGACAAATCTAACGACACCTCGCACTCTAAACTCAACCAACTCGTTTAGGCTTTAGAGCGTACCAAAAAAAGATGTCGGTTGATAAATATACATACATACACACACTCGAAAAACATAACTCTCCTTCTGGCGCAGACGGGTAAAAAGTAACATCATCGAAATCATCACCATCATATCAGCCGAAGGACGTCCACTGCTGGCCTCCCCCAAGGATTTCCATGACGACCGGTTCTGCGCTACCCGCATCTAGCGGCTTCCCGCGACCTTCACCAGGTCATCGGTCCACCGAGTGAGAGGCCTGCCTACACTACGTTTTGCGGTGCGCGATCGCCACTCGAGAACTCATCATATCAGCTCATATACGTCCCCACCGAGGGGCTCGAGCCTAACCTGAATTAGGGCGATCGGGCCTTAGTCGAGCACGCGGGTCCAGTGCGGGTTGGTCAACTTCACACACAACTTGCAAGTTTCTCCGCAGGCGTGTGCATGTTTCCTCACGATGTTTTCCTTCACCGTAAGAGCGTCGGATAAACGTACATATGAAATCTTTGGTACGTGGCAGGATTCGAACCACGACCTCCCGGACAGGATGCGGCGGCTCAGCCGTTACGCCACTGACGCTCGAGAACTAAATAACAATAATTCTAGCTTCCTAACAAAAGCTGGAAGGTAATTGTTATTAAAAACACCTTCAAGTTTCTCAGATGCGTTGTTAGGTAAAGAGGCCAGCACAACGAGCTAGACACTCGTAGTGCGATTCTGATCCATACGCATACGGCATAAGAGCGGTACAAAGTACAAAGTGTCTAGCTTGATGTGCTGGCCTCTGTACGTCTTTAAGGGAAACAATTTGAAAGTAACGCAATTTACATTAAACGCTATGAAACGGGGTCTCCTAATATTATTACTACAATGGATAATGTCTCCCCCGAGACGACGATACTCGAAACCTAATTTGGCGCATTATTTCTTAGTGGCAACAATGAAGTAATAACGGACGAATTTGGAAAAGTTATTACTGAATAACACGCTATCCTCTATAACACACTTATAAACCCAAAACACACCCCGGACACTTTATACAACGGGCGAGAAATGACATTTCTAAAAACAAATGACGGAACAAATGAAATCACGGCGAAATTCTATACGTTGGAGAACCAAACTTAAACCTATCTGTATCAGACAGTATTACAATATAGCGGCTAACAGTAGTGCAAAGAATGTACTTACGCAGAGTAACGGAAGGGAGCTTGCGGGGCAGCGGGCGGCGGGGCACAGCCTGGCAAACTCCGCGAGTTTGCCAGGCTGGCTACAGGCAAGTACTGCTAGCACCTACACCGCCGTGGCGGCATCGTACAACATCAAAGGCACTGCGCTACTGCAAGCCATATCGTAATACTGAGACGAGGGGGTGAGGTTGGAATCTAGAGAGAGCGGCAGGGAGTGTCCATACTGTATGTTAGTACTAATATGTATACTTTGGTCAAGATAAGGAACACGCCCTGTAACTGTTACTAACTGTGGGTACTCTGCTATACTATTGTATTTTGAAAGAATTGTATTATATTTCACTTAATGGTAAGTGACGATGCAATTAGGAGGATATATATTTATTCATACACGCGATCTCAAATAAAGCCTGTGAATTCGTAGAAGAAGCTTGTCTAGAAGATCTTTATATTATAATCATCGGGAAATATTAAGAAATGTAAGGAAATCGGCTCTCACTGTCTATGTAAAAATCTGTTTAAAAAATCTTTAACATAATATGTCATCATCATCGTATCAGCCGAAAGACGTTCACTGCTGGACAAAGGCCTTCCCCAAGTTTTTCCACAACGACCGGTCCTGCGCTGCCCACATCCAGCGGCTTCCGCTGCCTTCACCAGGTCATCAGTCACAATATTATGTAATTTAAAAAAAATTCATGATATTTACTACATTTTTTACTTGTGTCCTTTGACATAACTTTTGAAGAACTTGAAGAGATCGCTTGTTAGCGATAAGACCGCCTATATGTACAACTACCTCAAACAGTGTATTTTTTTTCGCTTTTGTTGTGCAATCTAGTGTTTTCAATCAATTAATCAATGAAACTTTTTTCAACAGAAAATTTATAAAAACAGTGTTGAATAATATGACGCATATTTATTCAAACCAACTAAAATTCTGGAATATGAAAATGATGATATTTCAGTTAAACCAAAACATCGGAGGGAGGTCGAGACGAATGGAGATGCAGGCCATTACGATGGTAATGCGATGCAAATATTACAGGATTAGCATAGCGCAGTACCTAATGCAATAAATGTGCTTAGTTCTGTTGTTGTTGTATGCGGCAATAACAGGGAGGCAGGGAGCTCTATCGAGGGGGAGGAATGCTAAAAATATTTTGGTCACAGATAATGTAATGGGATTCTTGGAAGTAAAAGTTTAAACCAAATACAGAGGGAAGTTATGTAAAGTATTAGCAGAAGTGCTATCCATAGTAATATCAGGCTTAATAAAGCCACAGGATAAATAATATAAGGTGAAGCTAAAATGCCAGTGAATTTATTTATTTACAATTTATCGTACACAGAAATAGAGTCAAACAAACATTAAACTAGATAAGAACATACAAAGGGTACAGCTTATTTCTATGAGAAATTTCTTCCAGCAGACCTTGCAGAGAAAATTACAAAACAATGGCAGAAGACGTGTACGTAACAAAAACGAATTTAATTACAAAGATTTGAATTTGCTATTGATTGACAGATTCTAAAAATGTGGGAAACATCAGTAATTACGAACGTTATTAACGAATTACAAGGTCACACAAAGGGCGATGGAGCGAGCTATGCTCGGAGTTTCCCTACGCGATCGAATCAGAAATGAGGAGATCCGCAGGTGAACCAAGGTAACCGACATAGCTCACTGAATCGTTAAACTTAAATGGCAGTAGGCACATGGCTCGCAAAACAGATGGCCGTTGGAGCAATGAAGTACTCGAGTGTCGACCGCGCACCGGAAAACGTAGCGTAGGCAGGCCTCCCACACGGTGGACCGATGACCTGGCGAAGGCGCGGGAAGCCGCCGGATGCGGGCAGCGCACGACCGGTCGTCAAGGAAATCCTTGGAGCAGTAAACGTCTTTCGGATGATATGATGTTAAAACGAATTACACGTAAGTCGCACGTGTACAAGAATCACAATCAAGTCCCAAAACCCGCGATGACGTGCTAAAACCACCTAATTTCATATTCAATCTCCCACCACGGAGTTTAACAACCTACGTAATACGTAACAGGAGACCCCGGTTAGCGAAATGTATGCCACCACAATGGCTATGCGATCCAATTTGGCTAAAAGCAAATACAGGCTACAGCCGTTTCAGAGCGGTTGTTATTCCGCCTCCATATTTATTTACGTCGTTCACAGTGGGCCCCCTATTTCAATCTGGCAAAAGCCATTTAGTCTATTTCGATAAATTCGACACTCGAAAGTATCCTACAGCAGAGTATTTGTGTTTGCACAGTATTTTTGTGGCTTTCATTTGCTGCCCATAACCCTTCGAATACAAGGTGACAAAAAGTTACGTGCCATACAAAGTGGGGTCTAAATGACCCGAACATAAGTGACTCCTGTGTAAATATACTTTAAAAAATACATTCAAAAATTCGTTTTTATCAATTTAGAGGATAGTTAGAACGACAATGAAAAGCCAATTTTCACTTGCAATCAATAGTTAATTTTGCAGTGAAATAAAAAACTAAATATAGACAAATCAATCTTAAAACCTCGTTTAAACTTAAATGATGTTAGAAAAAACAGAAAATAATATTGTCTTAAAAAAATAACTAGTGTTGGGGAACTTCAAGGTATATATTTTTTTTAATTTTAAAGACAATCTTTACAAAACAAATATGCGTCTCACTGACTCTAAACACGTTTATCACAGTCAAGCGCCCGCGCAGCAGTGAATTAAAGCAACGCCGCAAACCCAGCTACTCAAAATTACAGTCCTCACCGTTACGTTTTTTTTAAATATTAGATTGTAAAACCGTTGGGGTCTAAAAGACCCCACCTCGTATGCGAAGGGTTAATGGTGAGGCATATTATTTACTCAAATATGTAGCTATTAAATCCAGTATAGGTCGAAATGATACATCAAAGTTTTTCGAGGGTAAAACTTATGAAGGTACGAAGGTCTGACCATCAGTTTTTAGGCTGTAATAATATTTTGCCTGAGCATTGGCCGTTTTATGCAAAAGGCTTAATTCTAGCCGGAATGTTTTTATAACGCAATATTCGGGCAGCATCCCGCTCAAGGTTCTTAAGAACTGTATCTTTATGGATCATATGAAGGAGGAAATTTATTACATCGTCATTCGACTGAGTCCAGCCGAAATGTTGCAGCGTTAAGGGAATGAGGGTTGGCAGATGTTGCTCGATGTATAAAAAAATGTTGAATATTAGGTCGTAAAAATGACAGTTATTAAATCTATAGACGTTGATATGGGGACGGGCCGTTGGGACTACGAGTGTGATTGAAGAAGCCAGAAGCCTACATCGCTTAATCGTCTTTATTGGCTCTGAAACTCGTACTAAACTAGAGGCTCTGTGACCTCGCGATTTTTTCGAAATGGCTGAAATATGAATATTTTTTTAAGTGAAAACCCCTATGGCTCCACACTTTTTGAAAATTTTCATAAAACTGAATCGACAAAAAATCCATATACTTATCAAACCTAATCGCAAAATTTCACGAGAATCGGTTGAGAAATGCGAACAGCCGGACATCCGGACAGACATACGACAGATTTTTTGCCCAAGCTGACACGGAGGTGCTTTCCGCTCGTTTGGTCAATTAACGACCCCAGTGCGACACCCTGGACACTTCATACAACGGGCCAGAAATGACATTTCAAAAATGGAATGACGAAACAAACAAAATGGCGGCGAAATTCTATACGTTCGACAACCGAACTGTAACCAATGTGTATCAATCTAGGTGACGAGGGGGTGAGGTCACAATCTAGAGAGCGGCAGGGAGTGCCCATACTGTATGTTAGTACTAATATATATACTTTGCCAGTGCAGTCTGATAGCAATAAAGTCCCTGTTTTAAAAGCGTTCGTCGCTTGCAAAAGTTTCGGAATAGAGAGAAACCCGTTCAAAATTAACGTGACACAGTTAAATAAAATAGGTCACATCCCAGTTATTCTAAGGAAGTGTCGTCGGAAACGGAGGCTTCGGGGGTGGAGTTAAAATTAAGTCCGACAGATATGTGGCGCCGTGACAAGGGTTCCATTGTGCTTATGTTGGCTTCCCCTACACTTCCTACGCCTATCTCATCTTGGGAAATTGAGACATCAACTGGACAGCATAATATCCTTTTAAAGATATAATTTTGAAAGCATATGTGTTTAAAAATAATTTATTACTCTTTTTACTTGAGAGTGACTGAAGGTTGAGCGTCAGCGAGCTTTTGATGGCAAAAATGGAAGTTGATATTTTTATGGGGAATTATCTTGCACTAATAGAGTATAAAAAGCTAAAAAAACAATGTGTATGTGTGTGTTTGTGTGCGTCCGTACGGTGCTCTAGCACTTATAACGGATTTGCGTAAATTCTGGGTTATTATTATTATTATTGGGTGGGACGCCTGCGGGGTGCAGGTGGGTGTTCAAGTCTCTAGATCGACTCATTACACCCTATTCCCACGGTGATACAATGGTTATTGTGACCCTGGTGGCGTCCCCCCCTCAAAACTTGAGCTCCTTCTACAGTACTCCGCTTTGTGACAGATCTCCAGGTCACATAGTTCATCTTCTCTAATCCTATCGGCGCCGAACGTTTCCCACCTTAGCCTCCTGTAGAGTACACACTCAGTCAAATAGTGTTGGCTGGTCTCCGGTTCTCCACAGTTGGGGCAGGAGGGGTCTATGGTCCTGTCTATTAGGAAAATTCTGGGTTAGGGTAATATTATTTTAATGTTTTAGCCGTTTTTTTAAACAAATTCTCCTATCTTGATTTTTTAAGGTTGCCACTATGATAGTAAAAAACGATTTTATTGAAATTGTGTACGTTGATATGATTTTTACACGACTGCCCACAAAAAAGGAGTGTACTATTTTCAGGTCTAAATAATATAATCTATACAAATGTTAGTTGCCATACTCCTCCGAAACGGCTGGACAGATTTCCATGAAATTTTCTATGTATATTCGGTAGGTCTGAGAATAGGTATAGAAAATTTTTCGACGGGATCTAAGCGGACGAAGCCGCGGGAAACAGCTAGTCATATGCATAAATTTTGTTTCACGTGTAAATGTCATCACTACTTCCATACATTATGTAGAAAAAATGAAAATGAAATCATCATCATCATCATATCAGCCGAAGGAAGTCCACTGCTGGACATAGGCCTCCCCCAAGGATCTCCACGAATGAAAATTAATGAAAATGAAAATGAAATATTAAATTAATATATTTTTTTAAGTTTTCAAAACTCAAGTTCTTACTGAGACACCCTTAATATACTTGTATATATGTTTCTTTATTTCACGATATCTTCTAAATGGCTTTTTGGATTCTAGAGTGCAAGGTATCGTTAGATTCGTCTTGATCCCAAAAAAAACTGGCCAAGTGCGAATCAGAACTGCACTCAACGGGTAATTACGTACGGGGTACGGGTAACTCCGTACCATCATACTAGATGACTCTAGTTTCTTCATGTTTAATAAAAACACGTTTTTATACTTTTTCAAATTTTTATTATTTGTTGTTATAGCGGCAACAGAAATACATCTGTAAAAAATTTCAACTGTCTAGCTATCGCGATTCATGAAATACAGCCTGGTCAAAGTATACATATTAGTACTAACATACAGTATGGACACTCCCTGCCGCTCTCTAGATTGCGACCTCAGCCCCTCGTCACCCAGATTGATACAGATTGGTTACAGTTTGGTTGTTGTATAAAGCGTCCAGGGTGTGATTATATAGCCACGTTTCGTCATCTGTCAGTATGTCATAACGTTTTTCTTCCGATTTTACTATCTTACATTTGTACTAATCCACGCGACGTTTCTTCTGTTCATCATCAAGTTTGTGCGGCACCCATCATGAACAATGCTTATGGAGGAGCAGATGTTCATGAATTATAGTTTGCAATGATGCTGAACCAATGCCTAGTTCTCGCTCGAGCTCTACATATGAAATTCGTCGGTTTACACGATTTTTTTTTAACAGCATGTACATTTTCTTGAGTAACCGCGATCGGCGGCCAGCCGGTCTTCGCCTCATCTTCAAGGCTTCCTCGTCCTCTTTGAAATTCAGCAAACCAATTAAAAACTATTGCTTGTGAACCAGGACACTTACCAAAAGTTGTGGATAAAAATTAAAAACTTTCTTGAGGCTTTTAAACTTTTTTTAAAAGAAAAATACCTAAAAATCACGCCGAGTGAGCTCCTTTGTTGTTAACGACAAAGTCCCGCCAGATTCTCAAGTTTAGTAAAAAATAATAATTTTAATAAGTGTTCCAGTTTCAAATATATCACCATTTAGCCAGCCTACACGATGGTGTACAACTTGCCAGTGTCAAACAAACCGGTAAAGAGTATCTAAACTATATTTGTTTGTAAATGGCCAACAAAACATTTAATCATTTAAGCGTAATCAGTAATCACTTACGTTTAGACATCGAGAATGTTCCTACAAGCATTTTATTCACTTTAACACTGTGTTTTAATTCATTTAAGAGTTGAAAACCAATTGAAACTAGTTAATTTTTAAGAAAACATTTCATGTTTATTTTTTTTATTCACAATTGGTGAACCCTTGACAACATCTCATCTGGTGGTAAGTGACGATGTTGCCGAAGATGGAAGCGGGCTTACCAAGATTCCCCAACGCAATGGGGAACTGGCTGTCTTATCTTCATGCCGGAACACACTAATGATATCAACATTGATATTTGGCGGCAAGACTTAGATAAGATGGTGGTAGCTAGCCAGGCGGGCTTAGAAAATGCCCTACCACCAACCAAACCGAGTCTTACAATTGACCCCGCTGGGAATCGAACCCGTGACCTCCTGTGTATAGCCAGTGAACTTTGCCTCTGGGTTACGGAGGCGGTTAGAAGGTGGTTTTGTTTACATGTTTGACTATTCCAAACGAATAGATTTTAGTTTCTTTTGGTATGCCCCTCGTAAATTGGTGGTAAGGGATTTTCATAGCCATGGTACATAAGGTTTAAGGAATAGCTGATACGCTAAACTATCAGGTTTATGATATAGCGTCCTCACTCACCGACAGCTAGGTCATATAGACGATCAGGCAAAATGTAAAATTCTGTACGCAGATTGTAAAATGCCGAGCCTGGCAAATTACAACAATTCGTCCGTATATAAACGGTCAATGCCGAGTCAGGCAAATTGTCAAAATGCCGTACGGCAGATTTTAAATGAGCTCGCCAAGCGAGCGATGTTAGGTTCGGTCAGGTTTGATTGATGCAACTATTAAAGAACCTCGCGAAACGAGGCTTCCCTCCCTTGCCATTATATAATTTGCCAGACATTTGCCTGGCAAATTATATAACGATGAGTTGTACAGTATGCCTGCGACATATACACGACCACGACCGACGGCGTAAACTTTGCGAGAAAGTATTGTAAGATCGTATAACTTTACATTTACACACTCGCGCCTCCTTTTATATATACTTGCCAGCGCGGATCGTATTAAAAAACTAAGTTCAAATTCATACTAGTAAGTCGTTCAAATTCCGAAACAGTTGAGTTTCATTCCATTCGGGACCGCGAGCACACCCTGGACACTTCATACAAAGGGCCATAAATGACATATCAAAAAACGAACGACGGAACAATCAAAATGGTAGCGAAATCCTATACGATCGACAACCAAACTGTAACCAATCTGAATCAATCTGGGAGACGAGGCGGTGAGGTCGCAATCTAGATAGCAGCAGGGAGTGTCGATACTGTATGTTAGTACTAATATGTATACTTTGCCGCGAGTCAGGACAGAGGTCCTTTACCCAAAGTCAATTCTATTTGTGACCGCGAGCCAGGGCAGAGGGTGAATGTGTTTTTTCACGGCAAGGATATAATTTAGATAGCTCGCATAATTCGCAATCCAATAATCAGTCAGCTGACAAAGCATATAATTTTAACAAAGTGAATTAATGAAGCTCTATCTCTTGTACATAACGTACCAACGTATTGTATTCCATAGTACCTGAGAGATACTACCCCCTGACGATACGTTGATGCGTCATAGTATGTACGGCGTGACAGAACAATTTATTTTAGTTTCTGATTTTTATTTATAACAGGTTACTTTCCGCTCGTGAAGATACGTCGAAGGTCCTGTTCTGAGAAAACTTATTTTTGTACATACTATCACAGTTTACATAAATAAAACATCACTAACGATCGATGAGGGCATTGCGTGGAATGGAATAAATCTAGTGGAAGTTACCAGAAAATGTCGCTTCATGCGTAGCGTCATTATTAGTTAAACTACGTTTCGCGAGATTTGAATTTTAATAAAATCGTCAAGGTGCATGTCAGACCATGTATAATGTAGGGTTCCGGTGTCATTACTGGACCACTGTTTGTCTCAGGATACTCTAAATCAGGGGTTCCCAAAGTGTGCGTAGTGGAGAGAGATCAGGTGCGTCACAAACTTATACACTAACTGACACTTCCATTAAAAATACAAAAAAGTATCTTCATTTTCTCAAAATCTAAAAATCTTTTCAATGGCGTTGTTCCCCTTCTTAAGCTTAGAAAAGCCTTATTCTGCGTTTCTGTGGCATTGAAGCTCCAAAACTGCTTAACGGAATTCTTTTTTTTATTAAGTGTCAAACCATGGACATGACAGGACATGTCTTATACCTGTATAAAGGGCGCCAAATGTTGATTTGCTCCACCATCTAAAAACTAAGCTCCACAAAGGAATATTGATAAATAAAACTTATAATATTCTCAGAATACATAAATGACAAGTTTTAATATATATTTTAGATATGTAAACAGATTCTAACCAACTAGCGTAATGTAACATCTCGGAGAAACAACCTATCTCTTTTGAAATTCTCCTTTCAAAAGTCTCAAAGAAAATTCTGTATCTTTAGTTATTATATTATTGTATTTGCTAGAAATGTCTTGTTTGTTCCTCCGAGGTTATAAAGGAATCTCTAATATATAAAAATGAATCGCAAATGTGTTGGTAAGCGCATAACTCGAGAACGGCTGGACCGATTTCGCTAATTCTTTTTTTGTCGAGTTCGTTATTGTCAGGAGAAGGTTCTTATGTAGGGTAGGGTAGGGTAGTGTAGTGTAGGGTAGGGTAGGGTAGTGTATAGTAGGGTAGGGTAGTGTAGTGAAGGGTAGGGTAGGGTAGTGTAGGGTAGGGTAGGGTAGTGTAGTGTAGGGTAGTGTAGAGGAGAGTAGTGTAGGGTAGGGTAATGTAGTGTAGGATAGAGTAGTGTAGGGTAGGGTAGTGTAGGGTAGGGTAGGGTAGTGTAGTGTAGTGTAGGGTAGGGTAGGGCAGTGTACTGTAATGTATGGCGGTACGTAGTTCGCCGGGACAGCTAGTTCTTTATAAAATTAAAAGGCATTCTCATAATATCAGCCGACGTACGCCGGTACACAGGCCTCCCCCAAGCATTTCCATGACGACCGGTTCTGCGCTGCCCGCATCCAGCGGCTTCCCGCGACCTTCGCCAGGTCATCGGTCCACCGAGTGGGAGGCCTACCTACGCTACATTTTCCGGTGCGCGGTCGCCACTCGTGAACTTTACTGCCCCAACGGCCATCTGTTCTACGACCTATTCGTCCTTTCCGTGATTTGCAGTCGATCTGCAACAACACTGCGATCGCCAACCCGCCTGCCAAGCATGGCGATTACGGCAACACCCCCCATGGCAAAAAGCATTCTCATTCCAGTTTAAAACATTAGCACGAACACAAAGTCCTTTCATCATGCACAATTATTTTTAAAGCGCCATTTGCACACATAAGAAGCAAGCAAAAACAGCTCGCGCATTTGTGAGGATGTAAATTTATTCTTGGAATATACGCGGCTTTGTCGCCGCCTCCAGCTCCAGGTCTGCACAAAAACTTTTGCAACCAGACGTCAGACGTTTACACACAATAAGTTCGTTGGAGCACAGGACCGAGCTATACGAAGACTATCTTTTGTCCTTTTCACTGGAACCCACAAAACATTCGTCGTTAGCGCTGCGCTATAATGGTACAGGAGCTTAAGGCGGCAAAGATTCTTCTCGTTTCGATCATCAAAAAAGGTAACAGGTTCCTCATTAACACCAAAAGTTTTGGATAGCCAGACGCCGATGTCAGGACATTTCTTATGCACATTATCTTTAGAATAGTGTGGCTTGTCTGTATGTATTTTGTAGCTTTTAGGATTCAATTCGAACGAAGCTTAAGGACTTTCTTTTACAAATTGAGGTATTTCTTAAAGATCGGAAGAAAAAACATTTTTTAACGAGATTTTGAATACTCCGAGGCAAAATTTTCTGTGTATACCGACGTTATGAACTTCATCGTATCAGCTCATATATACGTCCCCACCGAGGGGCTTGAGCCTACCCTGAATTAGGGCGATCGGGCCTTAGTCGAACACGCGGGCCCAGTGCGGGTTGGTCGACTTCACACACAACCTGCGAGTTTCTCCGCAAACGTGTGCAGGTTTCCTCACGATGTTTTCTTTCACCGTAAGAGCATCGGATAAACGTACATATGAAATCTGAATTCGAAATCACATTGGTACGTGGCAGGATTCGAACCACGACCTCCCGGAAAAGGGGCGGCGGCCCTAGCCGTTACGCCACCGACGATCTTACATACGTTATGAACTTAATCAAGTTATATTCACGTCACACTCTGTATAAGTTCCTGTGTAAGCCTGTGATTGATTATACAAATCGACAAAATAAGGGTTAATTCAGACGGGGAGTGAATCAACGCGTTGAGCAACGTCAAATTCGTTCAGAGGCACTGCTGTATAACAGTTCAATATCTCTATTGTTGTAGTTCTAGTAGTTCTTTTAATTAATATTTTTATCTTAGCATTGACATGAGTGGTGCATTTGTTAGTGCGGATGGTGGCGCATCGGGAGCCGGGACGTTCCTTTCCCTCTAACACGGGCGTAGCCAGGGGGAGGGTTTTGGGGGTTCAAACCCCCCCCGAAAAGTTCAGATATTAACATTTATAGAATTAAGATAAGAACAGGCGTGCGGCATATCTCATTAATTAATACAAACTATTACCTACATTAAAATATACGGTGGTTTGGATTCCTCCGACACCGTCGATTATCCGATCGCATTCGGTTATCTTCGTATATTTTCGTGCCCTTTCGTATCCACGCGCACTTGTCGCGTTCACTTAATTACCAAACGCGGGACTAGTAAAGCAGATAAATAACACAGGAATAAATATTTGCCTCATAAATACAAGGGTAAGTAAATAGTAATGATTTAAATTAATTCTAAACGTGCAGTGTAGAGGAATAATTTGACGATTATTTTTAAAACTTAATTGTCATCTTTTCAGATTTAATTAACGGATTTCATTCAAATTGTAGCAAGGTGATATTGCTTGCTACAATTCTCTTTATTTTTGGTTATTCTTTTAATGCTTTCTTGACATTCCAAATTCAAATCCAAAGCTTTCCTCCTTCAAAGTTCACTTTATTTTGATCCATTCTCCGTTTAGCCTTCGTCACGTTAATAGCTTATTTTTTTACACTATTTACTAGTAATATTGGAAATAAATAATTAAAATTTGGATTTTAGTCTGAAGACTTATTTTATTATTTGATGAATCAATAAACTGAGGCCATCTTCACCTCAAAGTAATTAATTAAATATCGTAATTATTATATCAGCTCATATACGTCCCCACCGAGGGGCTCGAGCCTACCCTGAATCAGGGTGATTAGGCCTTAGTCGACCACGCGGGCCCAGTGCGGGTTGGTCGACTTCACACACAACCTTCGAGTTTCTTCGCAGGCGTGTGCAGGTTTCCTCACGATGTTTTCCTTCACCGTTAAAGCAATCGGTAAGTGTGTACGTAAGTTTTTGAAAAACTCATTGGTACATTGGCCGTCCAGATTTGAACCCGGTATCTCTGGTTAGATGGACCGAGTCGTTACCGGTTGAGCCACCGACGCTTTTAAATATCGTAATAAATTGTCCTAATTCACTCTTCAGCATAATCAGCCTATAGCTTAAATGAGTCTTCGCCCGCGCGGTACAATGTGCCACAATTCAACAATTGATTGAGAGGTTTACAAAACACCGCAAAGTAGTATCGGCAATATCTGGGGTGTTGCCGTCAAATTTTGCGGCCGGTTGTAAAATCGAAGAGGCATTTTGTATGTATTCGATAGTGCTGCCCGAAAAAAGTACATCTGTCGTCAAAGCAGAACTTGAAGTGTGGAAAGCAGTTGTGAGTCTCACATCCCCTACTCCAAAATCAGCTTTGGAATGCTTAGATGAGTGCGACCAAAAACTATATCCAAATATTTACACATTGTTGCAAATATTGGCTACCATACCTGTTTCCACTGCTACCCCAGAAAGGACATTTTCAAGCCTAAGAAGACTTAAAAACTACTTGCGGAACACAACGAGTGAAAACAGACTGAACGGCTTGGCTCTCATGAACATTCACTATGGGATAGAAATTGATGCGAATGAAGTAGTGGATATATTTAAAAAGAAAAACAGAAGATTAATTCTGTGATATATAACAAAACGTTTTTTTTTTCTTTTTTTGTTTATATTGTCCCACTGCTCGAAAAAGAACTCCCCCAATTCCTTCGAGGAGCTTTTTTCTGTATGTATTTTTTACATCTTTAATATTTTTCTTATCTAAGTGTTATTTTATGTACTTTTAGTTGTTTATTTTCTTGAACCCCCCCCGATAATAAAATCTGGCTACGCCCGTGCCCTCTAATATGGTTGATGGGAGCGATGGCTGACTCTCACGTTATACTCGTGACCGGGTGCCGTCCGTGAGAATTGGTCTTACTCTTGTCAAAGGCATTAATGACATTCAATGATTTTAATGTATAACTTCTCGTGTCATATTGTTTTCATGTTCTATGATATATTTGGTTCTGATTGGATTTTGACGTTATTAACTAATGGTTGTTTATTTCTTGATATTTCACAAATGATATTACCTAATTTTTTACTATTTTATAGCTATCAGAAATACTTTAATTTGCACCTATTTTGAATAAATATCTTAGATCTTGAATAGATGAAATTGAATGAGCTGATATGATGACTGTTGAATACCCTATTAACAAAAAGGAATGTCCAATCAAGAGCAAAAATTAATAATGTTTATGTTTTTATAATTTCTTTAAAAGCATTTGCTTGTTGGCTCTTTATTGCACAATATAGTCAAAAATATAAAAATTACAATTTAAAATGTAGGAATAAAATAGCAAACGCGGTCTTCGTCTGCTTCCTTAGCTTTCTTTTTCTTTGCAATTAACGTGAATTGCTTTCGCTAAGGTCTTTTGATTATCGCAATTTTCTCAGAAGTCAAATTCACTAGAATCGTTTGTGTTTAAAGAGGCCACTTTTATTTTAATTTTTCGTTTGTTTGAGAATCCAAAATATATATTTTTATAATATCACAATTTACTGTGTATTACCATCAAACCGTTTAGGCTGCAGGCTCAGCCAAGGAAACAGACATATACGAGTACATACACCAAAAACGTTATCCTCCTTTTTTGGATGTCGGGTAGAAAGTACGGTCCTCGCTGTTTTTACCCGACTGCGCCACAAAGGTTATGTTTTTCGAGTGTAGGTATGTACGTTTGTATGTTTATTTATTTCTTTGGAACGCTCTGTAGCCCAAACGGCTTGATGGATTTCAGAGTGCTATGTGTCGTTAGATTCGTTTTGATCCCGAGAGTGACATAGAATACATTTTTACCCGACTGGCCTAAAAAGTAAGTTTTTAATTTTGACGCCAGCTTGCCAATATTCGTGTAGTTCCAACTACCTATTATATCAGCTCATATACGTCCCCACCGAGGGGCTCGAGCCTACCCTGAATCAGGGCGATTAGGCCTTAGTCGACCACGCGGGCCCAGTGCGGGTTGGTCGACTTCACACACAACCTTCAAGTTTCTTCGCAGGCGTGTGTAGGTTTTCTCACGATGTTTTCCGTCACCGTTAAAGCAATCGGTAAGTATATGTACGTAAGTTTTTTTGAAAAACTCATTGGTACATTGGCCGTCCAGATTTGAACCCGGTACCTCTGGTTAGATGGACTGTGTCGTTACCGGTTGAGCCACCGACGCTTTCCAACTACCTATTACCAAAGTATACATATTAGTACTAACATACAGTATGGACACTCCTTGCCGCTCTCTAGATTGGGGCCTCACCCCCTCGTCACCCAGTTTGATACAGATTGGTTTAAATGTGGTTCTCGAAAGTATAGAATTTCGACGTGATTTCGTTTGATCCGTCATTTGTTTTGTTTTTGTCGCCCGTTGTATGAAGCGTCCGGGTTGTGCTATTACAATCCTTTAACAATTTTAACCCTTCATCTCATCGTCACATTACCGAGCGCCTAGCTAATATAGCCTTTTCCCACCTCGACCTCTGTATTTGCTATATTTTGTCTTTTGTGCAGAAAAACAAGTCTTTGTGCGCACAAACGTTTGCAGTAAACACGAGACTGTTTACCTAACCAAGGTTACAGCTTTGACAAAACGTACAGAGCAAAACGTCCCACATAATTTTCTGACTTACCAGTTAGATACGGACTGCGGAAGTTTAGATTTACCAGAGCGTTCGGATTTCTGTAAAAATTTACCAAAAGTATACATATATATTAGTACTAACAATAACATACAATATGGACACTCCCTGCCGCTCTCCAGATTGCGACCTTACCCCCTCCTCACCCAGATTGATACAGATTGGTTACAGTTTGGTTGTCGAACGTATAGGATTTCGCCGCCATTTTGTTTGTTCCGTCATTCCTTTTTTGAAATGTCATTTCTGGCCTCTTGTATGAAGTGTCTAGGGTATGCCTGAAATAACATTCATTAGTGCGCACCGTGACGTGGTGGTGACGACTACCCTTGTGAGCAATATAGATATTTAAGGGCAACATTCTGTGAAACTCATGAAATATACAGTTGCATCAAGAAAATCCTGCGTAAAGATATCAAAAAACCGGCCAAGTGCGAGTCAGAACCGCACACAAAGAGGTCCGTACCATCATACTAGATGGCGCTAGTACAAAGATTTTCGTACCATCATACTAGATGGCGCTAGTTTCTTCATGTTTCAAATTAAAACACGTTTTTTTGTACGGAGACCCCTTCTTATTTTTTCACTTTTTCTATATTTTTGTATTTGTTGTTATAGCGGCAACAGAAATAAATCATCTTTTTTTTTTTTATTAAAAAAATTGAGTGCGTTTGGCCGCACCTCACCTGATGGTAAGTGCCGATGCAGCCGAGGATGTGACACGCAAGCTCAAATAGTGCCTATTCACTCTCGTCTTGAAGATTCCTAAATTGTACGAATCGGGGAATACAGACGCCGGAAGGGAATTCCACCCCTTGGCCGTTCGCATGATGAACGAAGACGCAAAACGCTTCGTGCGTAAAGGTGGAACATTGACGACAAAGGGATGGAACCGCCCTCCGCGCCTGGTCGTCCGATGATGAAATGGAGAGGGGGGAATGAGGTTGTGAAGCTCCAGGGCACACTCTCCGAAATGAATCCTGTAGAACACCGAGAGACAGGCGACTTTGCGGCGATGCTCGAGGCTTTGGAGCCTGTTTGATACAAGTTCCTCGTCGCCGATGAGTCTCCTAGCGCGTCATCATGTAAAAAAAATACTGTATAGCTGTCACGGTTCACGAAATACAGCCTGGTGACAGACGGACAGCGAAGTCTTAGTAATAAGGTCCCATTTTTACTCTTTGAGTACGGAACATTTAAAAAACTACAAGGAATATTTCGTTACGTGTAAGTATATTTATAATTTGGAGAATAAACAAAACAAGTTAATTTAAACAGCTGTCCTGAACACGACAAGTTGACAACTAGAAAAATAACGCTAACAAAGGAGAGCTCTGAAATTTTAGCCGAAAGGTATATTGATTCCTGGAATTTCCTCGTTGGGTGGGTCACAGGAGCTCACTAAGAACCAAGCCACACCCTGGACACTTCATACAACGGGCCAGAAATTATATTTCAAAAAACGAGTTTCTATACGTTCGACAACCAAACTGTAACCAATCTGTATCAATCTGGGCGACAAGGGGGTGAGGTCGGAATCTAGAGAGCGGCAGGGAGTGTCCATACTGTATGTTAGTACATACTAATATATATACTTTGACCAAGCTAAGACTGCGTAGCTTCTTCTTATAAGTTTGAGTAGCATCTGGTCAAAGTTTATATACTAGTATAACATAGGTACAGTATGGACACTCTCTGCCGCTCTCTAGATTGCGACCTCACCCCGTCGTCGCCCTATCGATTGGTTATAGTTTGGTTGTCGAACGTATAGGATTTCGACGCCATTATGTTTATTCTGTCATTTGTTTTTTGAAATGTCATTTCTGGCCCGTTGTATGAAGTGTCCAGGGAGGGGGGTCTGGTCTTCTTGGTTTAGCCCTATAAGCTTTAATTAGTGAGCTATCAGGCCATGTGATTAGTTTTGTTTCTGGTGTTTCGTTTTGAGTCCTTATAAGCCGGATTTAAAAGTTTTGACAGTAGTTCTAGCCCAAGCCTGTCCAACATACGGCCCGCGAACAGTTAAATTTTAAGACATCTCATCATCATATCAGCCGAAGGACGTCCACTGCTGGACATAGGCCTCCCCCCAAGGATTTCCAAGACGACCGGTTCTGCGCTGCCCTCATCCAGCGGCTTCCCGCGACCTTCAACAGGACATCGGTCCACCGAGTGGGAGGCCTGCCTAAGACATCTAATGTATAGTTATTGCGCGAAGCTACCGACCTTTATTCTGCGGCACATAAGTTGTACAAATATATGGACAATAGATGCATCCTAAAATAAAAATTTTAAAAATACTGTTTTGTTTTATTAAAAAAAAAACACTTTACTTATTGACATTTCCTTTGGCTTGCTGCGGCTATAAAAATCCTAAACCTGGCCCTCCACCAAGTTATGTTGGACACCCCTGTGCTAGCCACCGAGTTTTTTATTTACAATAATTGGTAAGATCTTGGCATTATCTCATCTAATGGTAAGTGACGATGATGCCGTAGATGGAAGCGGGCTTACCAAGATTCCCCAACGCAATGGGGATCTGGCTATTTTAACTTCAAGCCGAAACACTGATGTTTGGCGGCAAGACTTAGATAAGATGGTGGTAGCTAGAAGGTGGTTGCCAGGCGGGCTAAGCAAATGCCCTACCACCGACCATACCGAGTATTACAAAGTTGAACCCGCCGGGAATCGAACCCGCGACCTCCTGGTGTGAAGGCAATGGACTAAACATCACGCCACGGAGGCGGTTATAAAATTATGATGTTCAAACTCCACTTCAAAGCAGCTTTCCGGCAACATTTATTTATTTAAACAAACTTTCTAAGTCCGCCATCTTGAATCGTGTCGAAACTACCGCAGGCCCCGATTAATTATGCAAGTGTTTCTGAAAGCAGTAAACTGTCGCCATGTGGTGGACCCTGGGATCTACGTCACAGAGCTGCATGCATATCATGATAATGAAATCTTGAAGCTGTTGCATCCATTCTGTCTACAATGCCTGCAAAGCCCTGAGGGCTGAAGACATTTATTTAAAGAGCTTTTACAAATAATTGAGTATTACTTGTACGATCCCTAAACCAAGGTATTTATAAGGTTCCGTAAATCCGAAGGGTGATCAACAGGACCCTTTTACCAAGCCTCCGCTGTCCGTCCGTCCGTCTTTCAGCGGATATATTCCACGAACCGTAATAGTAGACAATGTGTATTTCTTGTGTCGCCATAACAAAAATAATAAAAATTTAAACAGTAAAAAATTAAAGGTAAAAAATACGTGTTTTACAGGGATTTTGGAATATTTTTGATTTAGCTTTATCATAAAAACGGTAATACATAAAAACGTGAAACTTGGTGTGATTATAGTGCTGATCCTGAAGTAAAACAATAACTTAACTCAAAAATCGAAAGAAACAAAATTACGGCGAAATCCTATACGTTCGACAACCAAACGGTAACCAATCTGCATCAATCTGGGTGACGAGGGGGTAAGGTCGCAATCTAGAGAGCTGCAGGGAGTATCCATACTGTATGTTAGTACTAATATATATACTAGGGATGCATCCGATACCGATACCGATACCGATATATCGGCGATACTTCGGGTTTGCCGATATATCGGTATCGGCGATATTTTTATGGCAGATTCAACGATACTTTTCAAATTTCGCGCTTTAAAAATGTAATGTAAACGCGCGTGTTGTCCCATCTATTTCGTTGCAAACGAGGCATCTGTCGCATCTGAGAGACTAGTTTCCACCGCAGGTCTTATTCAAACAGACTTGCGAAATCGCCTTTGCCCGCAAAACTTAATAATGCTTTGTTTTTTTAATTAAAAATCTTATAAATGTTAATTTTGATTTACTAAAACTATTAATTAATTGTATTTTATTGATTCTACCTTCCTTTTTGAATTCAATAAGCGTATCGGTATCGGTATCGCCGATATTTTTATAAGAGTATCGGTATCGGTATCGTATCGGCAAAAAGGCGTATCGATGCATCCCTAATATATACTTTGGCCAAGGTCTTATCAAGTGCGGATTAAAAAAAACGGAATTTTGTTTCTCAGATGTTTAGCAGGTTCGAATGAAGCGCCGTCATTGGATAAAGAATATTTCAAAGTGGATGTTTGTCAAGGGGATTATTATTAAGTGAAATTGGATCAAAAATTCCGACCACAAAGCCTTAACGTGAGGCTTATAAAAATACGGACCGAACAGAACAAAAGAAACTCACGAAGGATTTTATTGAAAAACAAAGACTTTTATCAAAGCCATTTATAGTCTGCACAAAGCCATAAAAAGGTCTGTATCCCACACACATCTCCAATCGGCAAATAAAATGGCAGCCCTTAGCCAAACAAAGGGAATCTTAGGACTTTTAAAATATCGGCGCCAGGGAATATGGATCCTTCCAATATTTTATTCAGCAATTCCGTCATTAGGTCGACTCAATTCACCGGAAGTAAGTGGAATCGAGCGAACTAAAATAAATGACGCATAGTTCGAGCCAACCTCTTAGGAAGATGAAACTCTGGGTCGTCTATTGAGATCATAGGTTTTCTAGTGGGAAATTCACACAGCGATAAACATCAAACATCCTTTCAAGATTTTTTTTCTATTTTCTTTATAACAATTATTGGAAGTCTAATGTTACCTAATGTTAGGTAACGATGGAGTCGAAGGTGAAAACCTAAATTAAACCTATTCACTTTCGCTTTAAAGATCGTCAGGCTAAAGGACTCGGAAAATACATCATTTATCACTGTCGGTATCCATGAGTCACCTATGTTTTAAGTCAGTATCATCATCATCATCATATCAGCTCATATAAACTCCCCACCGAGGGGCTCGAGCCTACCCTGAGTTAGGGCGATCGGGCTTTAGCCGACCACGCGGTGTTTAAGTCAGTATGCAAAAATTGATTACTTTATTCAAAAACTTTGCTTTTGCCGCTAAAGTTTACACCACTCTTCTCTGTACCTACATGATTCTTAACAACCAACAAACGTCCCCACCGTTGGGACACGGGTCTTTTTCCAAACTCGGGGAGGTTAGGAGATACTTCACACATGAGGGCCAAGTCGGGATTAGTGGAGGTTGTAGAGCTGGTGGCGAACCCCACTGTCAGATGTTGTTTACAAGCCGCCTATAAAGCATCCGACACGGCTTTACGACTGCCATCTAGTTTTAGCAACCGACACCAACGGCGTGACGTGCCTTGTGAAGCACGGACGCGGTCGGGATAAATGCCAGTAATAATCTTTTTTTTTATTAACAAATAGTAAGCCCTTGGCATAATCTCACCTGATGCTAAGTGACGATGATACTGAAGATGGAAGCGGGCTTATAAAGATTCCCCAACGCAATGGGGATCTGGCTATATAACTTGCAAAGGTTTGTATGTATGTTTGTTTAGTTCACATCTTGCGATTGATTTTAGAGCGACTTCCGGGGGTCCGATAGAGCGGAAATTTGGAATGAGGCCGTATTCCCGGTTACAATAGATCCTTTTGGTATTTTGAAGTTGTTATGATAATTAACTTTGGAGATTGAATCAAGGTCCCAGATTTTTTTTTAAATTTCCAATAGAAACACAGTCTTTTTTGAATTTGGAACCGTGTATTTTTTATATTCATTTGAGCATTTGGCTTTTTAACATTAGAACTTTTTTTAATTTGAAGCTTGTTCCAAAAAGCTTTTAGGTTCTTCGAAAATTATTTTGAACTTTTTCAAAAATTTTACGCTTCAGATACTGTTTCTGTTACACAAATGCCTGCCTCACTATGTCGTGTCAACTAAATACCAAGCTGACATTTTGGAACAAAGAAAAAGAATGTTAAGGCAAAGGGTTCGATATTTAGTCTGTTCATTATGCTTGCACAAGTGTTTTCAACCGACTTCCGAAAAGGAGGAGGTTCTCAATTCTACTGTTTGTTTTATTTTTTATGTATGTTACCTCAGAACTATTGACTGGGAGAACGAATTTTGATGATTCTTCTTTTATTTGAAAGCTGGTGCTTCCCGTTTGTTCCCATATAAATTTTATCAGAATCGGTGTAGTACTATATTATTAGAAAATTAACAAAAACCAAAAATAATAATGTAAAATGTACGAAGTTTTTGCGATGGAAGTCGGTTTTTAACGTGTTTAGCGTTTTGATTTTGAAGTGAAACTTCTATATAGACGGGGGTATTAGGGTTTTTTTTCTGTCTCGAAAAAGCGTTACGGCCGCGTGGAGGGGGTAGACAGAGAAAGGCTGGCGGCGGTAATTAATGAGTCGTGGTAGCTAAACAGTTGAAATTTGCACAGATGATATAACAACGCTATAACAACAAATAAGTACTAAAAATTAGAAAAAAGTGAGAAAATAGGGGGATCTCCATACAAAAAAACGTGTTTTTTTATAAACATGAAGAATGTAGCGCCCTCTAGTATGATGGTTTTTGAAACATGAAACTAGCGCCATCTAGTACGATGGTACGGAACCCTATGTGTGCGGTTCTGACTCGCACATTGCTCCGGTTTTTTTACTCTGGTCAACGTGTTTAATTAGATATATTTACTACCGAGGAACCTTTCGTAATAAGCGATGCTTATGCTGAAAACGATAAAAACCCAAGGTCTTCCGAAGACAGCTTACAAATGTCCTTAAAAAGTAGGCCCATGTTCAACTCACGTGTAACTACATAAAATATGTAGGACCTAACACTTCTACTGCCAAGATTCAGCGCTATCCACTTCACCCAAGGTTTAATGTTTTATACCAACTACTAGACTAGACTGTCGTAATAAATTCCGTGTGCCGTTGATAGAAAAAGTTTTTAGACGCGGCGCAGTTGGCAAGTGTAGCTAGGCCCTCGTATTATTTCCGGTAAACGCGGACCACAGAAAACCCACCGCACCGCCACAAGAAGTGAATTTCGACCACTTCCCGATTAGCTATCCAAAATGGATAGCAAGATTTAAAATAAACATACAAAACATTGCAAGTTTAATAAAACCTATTAAAAATTTCAGATAGGAGCCTCGTATAGGAGCGGGTTTCAGATGTGGATCTGAAATAGGGGTTGTTTCAGTTCATCATCATCATCATATCAGCCACAAATCGTCCACTGCTGGACAAAGGCCTCCCCCAAGGATTTCCACGACGACCGGTCCTGCGTTGCCCGCATCCATCGGCTTCCCGCGATCTTCACCAGGTCATCGGTCCACCGCGTGGGAGGCCTGCCTACGCTACGTTTTCCGGTGCGCGGTCGCCACTCGAGAACTTTACTGCCCCATCGGCCATCTGTTCTACGAGCTGTTCTTGTTGTTTCAGTTATCTCTCATCAAAACGCCTTCTATGTATATAGATCTTTTTTCACTGATTATCATGTGGTTCAAATCCTTTAGTCTCCCCGACCAGGTGAAGTAAGAGTAAGAGCTACTCCTGCATCGGTTGTTGATCGATCTTTAGTGAAATTAAATTGTTGGTTATGCAGTAGTTGGTTTTCTGTAAAATATTGTAGCATTTGGTTAAGCATAATCTTTTTAAACAATTTTAATAAGAACTGGCAGCACAGAAACTGAAGCTGCTGGATGCATGTGTTCCGGGATCGCGCTAAATATATGTCACTGGGGGGACACCATGTTTAGACGCCTAGCTTATCAACCTGCTTTTGGGATATGACGATGAAGATCATTACATTAACTAAACAACGTCCACTGCTGGACATAAGCGTCACCCTATATTGTAGGAATTTTTCCCGTAATCGCTACGATGCTCGGCAGGCGAGTCGGTGATTGCAGTGTGCAGTGTGGTGGTACAGTATACGCGTGACGGTCGCTGCTGCCTATCCTCCGATTTTTATCACTAAGTCGCCTCTCATAACACCCTTGAGAAGAGTGGGAGTGGTGCTATTCTATAAAGCCGCACAACAGGCACAGTATATATATTAGTACTAGCATACCCACGGATCAGATAAATAAGGTTGGATTGGAAATGTGCGCTGGGCAGGCGCGCCTCAAGTATCATTAGGCAATCATACTTAACCGAAGCACGATTCATACTTTTTATTTGCGTGTGGTTTTGTGTAACGTACAGACTTTCGAAATGGTGTGAGACACAATTGCAGCCCTGTGTTCTAAGTGTGTTTTGTTTATTAGTGCGCGCAATTCGTGTATATGTATTATTATTGCTTGTGTAGTGGAGTTGATGGGTGGGAGACAGGCGGCGACGCTGGTTTTCAAACAAAAGTGTGACTATTGCCAATCCAACCTTATTTATCTTATCCGTGAGCGTATATACCCAGCCCCGGATCTACATTTTAAAAAAAGGGGCAAAGTTCCAATTTGCCGCCCTCAAGTCAAAAATTTTCTACAAATAAAATAGGTTGGTGGTTATTAAGATACAAACAAAGCCTATAGCTAGGTATTTTCAGACCGTTTCGGCGGTACATCGCAAATCGCGTTTGAGGAGAGGAGGGCGTTACACAGATTTTTGTTCTGTATTGACTATCGGCTGGCTGCCCGCCCCCTAATCTTCCGCCCGGGGCAAGTGCCCCTTCTCGCCCTCCCCTAGATCCGGACCTGAGCGTACCTCAGGTCTCCTTACGGCAGATGAAAGTGCATTTTGCCGACCAATAGAACTCCAAGATATTGATATGCCGCTACAAAGACCCAGAACAATGAAGTGATGGAAAAAATGAAAAACTCAAAGAAAATGCGCACGCAGACATAACAGAAAAATAAACCTCTTCTGTGCTGGAAACTTCAAAGTTTTCAAAATGGGGGCGCGCCACCCAAGGAGGGCGCAGAGATCTGTATAAGGGGGCGTGGGCCACTAGTATGGTTAAGGACCTTATTTGTGATTAAGCCAAGTCGAAAACCTCGTAAAAACACGGCTCATCCGTCACAAACGAATAAGTAGATTTTTTTATAAATTTAATAAGCAATAACAATACTATGTTGGTTTCAATAATTTTTTGTCTTTATATTCTGATAGGAACCTGAAGATCGAAGGAAATCGCGGAAGAGGAAGACTTAGAATTGCATAAATAGATCAATTTAAGAAGAAAGTTAAGGTGGAAACGTATAGAGAAATGAATGAGATAGTGTGGGAGAAAGAGACCTCGGAAGAGCTACACCGACAAGGGCACGGCTCTTAAATTGTGATGATGATGAACCTAAAATTATTATATATATTATCTGGGCAAGGGGGGGGGATAATAAATAAGTTAGGAAAGGGATGGAAATTTGAAACAAGTAATAAAATCAACCAAAAACAGTACTCCACTCAGCTTGAAAAAAAAATTGGGAAGTTCGATAAATACCACTGCATCGTGCGGGCTTCGAGACCAAACTGCCATAGTCACCGTGGTTAAGCTGTCAGGGACAATCCATTCCGGGAGACGGAGAGGACGAAGGCGTGACCAGAGACTAGTGATGTCTGCTTTGAGGCAAACATTAAAAGCGTTGGACCACTGGTATGGATTCTTACACTGTGTCACTGCACAGAAACACTGAATTAGACACTATCTACACATACAGGCTGTAACAAAATTGCTATGTTACTCATTAAACCAACTGAACAACTTTCTTTCTATGACTTTGCTGAAATCAACTATTTTTGTGCATTTTTGTAGGAGGGTCCAAATTTTCTTCTGAGAATTGACTATGGGTTCCTTGGGGAAATATGTTTAGTATGATATGTAGATGGATGCGGGCAGCGCAGGACCGGTAGTCGTGGAAATCCTTGGGAAGGCCAGTGGAAGATTTTCGGCTGATATGATGATATGTAGAAAACCCCGTTAAAGGGTTTTACACCATTTTTTAAAATCTTCTGATAGAATCATCATCATCATATCAGCCGAAAAACGTCCACTGCTGGACAAAGGCCTCCCCCAAGGATTTCCACGACGACCGGTCCTGCGCCGCCCGCATCCATCGGCTTCCCGCGATTTCCACCAGGTCGTCGGTCCGCGTTATGTAATATCGCGACGAAAAGCCTGAATGATTAAATTTTATCAATAGAACTGCTTCCGTACAGCTCAACTTCTCTCATTTTGTAGTGGATCGTAAGCCTGAGGGCTTTATTCTTGCATTTGTTAACAAAGTAACTTTTGATAGTTCGCGTGATAAGCGTTAAGTTGTGCTATAATGTGCCCACTGGGAGCTAGATTGTCGCAATAAAGGCTTTAATAGGAAAACTTTTTGCGCATTGCCGAAACCGCTCCCTGAATAAACCTACTGTATTCCTATGCTGAATTATTTATTTATTACTAGCTGTTTTCCGCGGCTTCATCCGCGTGGACAACGTTTCTATGACTTTTCAGGGTGAGCAGCGCAAGCGGCTCGCGAGCGTGAAAAAAATTAGCCTTTGTGTTAATCCAGGTCCTAATACCGAATTTCAGCTAGATACGCTAGTAGTTTTTGCGTGAAGAAGTAACAAACACACACCTCACACACTCGCAAACTTTCGCCTTTATAATATTAGCACAGATTACTAATTAGTTACTACGTAAATATTAATGTGATAAAAAAGTGGACCGGGTCGTAAAGATGGGTAAAGTGGCGTAAAGATGGGTTCCGTGGTCTTTTTTTAATAAACAAATGTATATTTTAAAAATGAAGTCAGTTATTTTTGCATTAGTGGTATAGAACATTTTGTATGGAAAATCAATCAATCGATCAAATATGCTTTATTGTATAGACGCCAGCACATCAAGCTAGACACTCGTAGTGCGATTCTGATCCCTAAGCATACGGCATACGAACGGTACAAAATCCAAAGTGTATAGGTTGATGTGCTGGCCTCTGTACAATAAAAAAAAAATAGGGAATAGTACAGAATACACAAAATCTGTAAGCGTCGGTGGCTCAACCGGTAACGATTCGGTCCATCTAACCAGAGGTACCGGGTTCAAATCTGAACGGCCAATGTACCAATGAGTTTTTCAAAAAACTTACGTACATACTTACCGATTGCTTTAACGGTGAAGGAAAAACATCGTGAGGAAACCTGCACACGCCTGCGAAGAAACTCGAAGGTTGTGTGTGAAGTCGACCAACCCGCACTGGGCCCGCGTGGTCGACTAAGGCCTAATCGCCCTGATTCAGGGTAGGCTCGAGCCCCTCGGTGGGGACGTATATGAGCTGTAATAATAAAAAAAAAACACAAAATCTATGAACTTTTTACGAATCCAAGTGCAAATCTTAAGTTTGTCGACTATTACTCCTAAACTAAGGAAGCCTACTTGAAATGTTTCTCGTAAATTTAATATACTTGTTATGATTGTGACAATTGGCACTTCTTAAAAGCTTAATATTTCGCATACGGATCCCTGACTCGTTTTTTTAACACTGTTTTCGTGTAATGTTTTCGAGAGATTTATCCCATGATACTCCAAACCATGGGATAAACGTGAAATAAATCATCCCCATTGGATTGGGTACCCTAAATATTTTTTTTTTCAAAATTTATTTTACCACTTTTCCTACATGATTGATATATATGTATACATACTCGTACACATGCCAAATCACAGCTTTCTAGTACAAAGAGATACTGAGCTAGGCCGCGGACATACGGACGAACATGGCGAAACTATAAGGGTCCTTGTTGATTAAGGAACCCTAAAAAAATATTTTTTTATTACTTGGTATATTTTTTCCTTTATAAAATAAAATCTTTTGTCAAGGCATCAGAGTTTATTAAGAGATTCAAGTTTATTAAGAGAAGTCAATTTTCCTAAATTCGTAATATCTTCTAAATGGAATGTCCGATTTAAGTGATTAAAAAGGTTATCTATAGGTATCGAAACATTTTTGAATATGAAATGATTTATTTGGATAAGGGTTAATACGAAGGTATGGTTATCATTGTCTGATTTTGGTCAGCTTTTTATTTACTTTTAAAATTTAAAAAGTGGTTATAGTGAAATAACTACAATAGTTGGACATATAGTATCGCGAAGTTTTTTGTAGGTATTGATAATTTCTCTAATACTGTGAAACATTTTTTGTTCTATCATAAATAGTTTCCGTAGCGTATGCGATGAAAGAAAATGTTTAAGCTAATTTTTTTACACCTTGGTTTACGTTAATGAAGTTTTATCAAGGGTCCCTTATTTTTTCTAGTAATAAATAAAGCCTGTGTTACTCAGCGATAATGCAGCATTCTATTGGTTATAGAATTTTAAAAATCGGTTCTGTAGTTTTTGAGTTTATTTGTTACAAACATACACAAATACAAAGCTTTCCTCTTTATAATATTAGTATAGACTAAACAAGGACTTCAACTAATGCTAAAAAACGGATAATTGAACTGTTATTAAAATAACTGTTTCAAATTAAATGTCAGTGAAACGTTGCGTTGATAGTATTTATGTTATGTGAAACGCCATGTGCATTTAATTCCGATTCTAGTCAGTAACGGGCTATAATCGTTAACTCACGTCGTGTCGTTAGATAAAGAGCTCTATCAGACCATCCGACAATATCGTACCATAGATCGTACCGACATTTGAAAGTAGATAATATCAGAACGGGCATATCATAATCATAAGTCATTCTTTTTCATTTACCTATATTTTGTATTATTTTCTTTAATTTTGACTTTTTTGACAGCAAGGAACTTTACCTTTTCATCTTTCTGTCTTTGTAAATTTTTTTTTTTGTTTTTCTGCAATTTCTTACTTCATACCATATCAATACATTTTTTATTTATTTTTCGTCCTATTCATTACAGAGCAAGTGTATTTTTCAATTGGTTCGTACCCGTGACCACCCCAAGTCTTAATTTTATTTTGTGCTGGCTCGGACGCGATTGGGAGGCGCTTCGAGGCCGCAATTATTGGCCATAGCATTTTGTCAGACGGCATAAGGATATCATAGTAAATATTTGGCGTCCGTAGAAGGTAACTGATTGGAATAGGATTAAAAGCATCTGTTGAATGGAAAGAAAATCAACCAAGATGTTCTCTATATTATGGTCTAAAAAGGAGAAGAGAAGCATGTTGCACATAATTTAGAACAGAAGTCGAAATATGATGAGACACACTGATACGACACGACTGCTTCCTGAAAACCATCATAGCAAAAATAACCTAACCAATTTAATTAAAAATTAAGAATCCTACTACATAAACACATAACCCCCCTTTTTTGGGCAGTTGGGTAAAAATGTATCCTATGTCATTTAGGGGATCAAGACGAATCTAACGACACTTTGCACTCCAAAATGCATTACGCCGTTGAGGCTACAGGCTCAGCCAGAGAAAAAGACATAAATACATACATAGGTCAAAACTTGGCTAATCCGTGATATGCAGCAATTCGGTGATAGTTTTTATATGCTCTTTTACCAGGTTACTGCGTAAAGATAGAGTTTAACATTAATATTAACTGATGGTGCTGTTCTTAAACTCTATAATGTACTGCAGAGTACACTCAAAACCAACTCCAAACACTTAAAAAACTGACAATATCAATGTCAGTCTTTACCTCATATTATTGTGAGTCTGTGCAAAAGGTAACTAAAGAAATTAATGTAAAAAAAAACTACTCGGAAAATGAGTAAAACCAAGGAAGATCTCAAAAAGGTACGAGTTGAAAACATTTTTGTTGCATTTGTGATTATGTGTGTATAAATTTCAAGATCTAAAATCCATAATCAAATCTATATCACACTATTACTCGAGTATCACTAAATTAACTGATTTTAGGAACTGAATAAACAAATGAATATTGTTAAATCGGTATAGTATTTGGTTATTTTTAGATATTAGTTATCAAAGTTTCTGTTATTCCCCCTTGCATAGCAAATTTAAAAATAATCTGATCAACGAATACAATTTTATAAGTCAAAAACCAAACCGATTACCCAAGTTTTGCTCTAAATTCACCCGAAGTGGCAGTGTATTGTAAGCGGCAGCCGGCTGGGCAGGGCACGTAGCTCGTAGAACAGATGGCTATTGGGGCAGTAAAGTTCTCGAGTGGCGACCGCGTACCGAAAAACGAAGCGTAGGCAGGCTTCTAACGCGGTGGACTGACGAATTGGTGAAGATCGAGGAAAGCCGCTAGATGCGGGCAGCGTCATCGTGGAAATCCTTGGGGGAGGCCTTTGTGCAGCAGTGGACGTTCTTCGACTGATATAATGATGATTAACCCGTAAAACATTACCCTCCTTTTTGGGCAGGCGGGTAATTATAAAAGGAAGGAGAGGTAGAGGAAGACCAAGACGAATTTCGTTGGGGAATCTTGGTAAGCCCGCTTCCATCTTCAGCAACATCGTCACTTACCACCAGGTGAGATGTTGTCAAGGGTTTACCAATTGTGAATTAAAAAAAAACTATACAGGGCAATTGGAGGAACAGCTGTTGTCGGGTCGTATTCAGATAATAAAATGTTGGCTGAGGGCTAAGAATAGTAAGCAGCAGGAAATTAATTGCTCCACAAATAAAAAAAGTCATTCTTAATTCAATCAGATGGTGTAAAAAGTCTAGTATTTGTAGTCGGTGTAGATAAAAGCCTTCAGCGAATCGCAATTAATGATGCCAATAAAGCTCTTTATTGAATAAGGTATTATTTCAGCTCCCACTCTACGTATGTTAAATCAATAAGCACCGGATTAATACCTTGTTTATGGCTTTTATGACATTTTGAAATTGCTAGGCATAGGTAGGTAACGGTCAACTAAACCATAGTATAACCACACCCCGGACACTGCATACAGATAGTCGTGAAATGACATTTCTAAAAACAAATGACGGAGCAAAGAAAATCACGGCGAAATCCCGTACGTTCGACAACCAAACTGTAACCAATCTGTATCAATATGGGTGACGAAGGTGAGGTCGCAATTTAGAGGGCGACAGGAAGTGTTCCTACTGTATGTTAGTACTTATCTTTACATAGTATAAAATGAAGTCGCTTCCGCTGTCTGTTCGCTTAGAGCCTTAGATCTTTTAAAGGACTCAACTGATTTTAATGCAGTTTTCAGCAGTAGATAAGAGTGATCCAAGAGGAAGGTTTATATGTATAATACATACATATAATAGTACAGAAAAGCCGAAAAATTCAAAGATTTGTAATATGATGTCTTGACAAACATATTTTTGTGCGCTTAAATCGCAAACGCTGGCTACACCTTACGAGATGTATCAAATTAATGTACTACGGAATAGGATATCTTAAAAACATCGATAAAAAGTCCGCAATGGCATATATTTATCTCCAAAGGATAACCCACAGTAACCATTTTTACCTTTAAAATTAAAAATATGTGTAATTTACCGAGCTATTTTATACAATACAATATTCTTAATCCAATTAAATACATTACATACGTTGTACTAGGGCTTCCAATCCCGCATTGCATTGCGGGATCTCGGTATCGGCGGGATTCAAAATTTTCAAAGGTGCGGGATCCCGGTATAACGGGATCCCGCATTCTTGATAAGAGTGGTAAAAAATAACAAATCGACGAAGAAACTAGAGCGCCGACCCATGCATGCGCAGAACTCGATTTCTGTGTAAATTGTATGAGGGTAAACAGTTAGGTAGGTCAGTCAGTACCCGAGCGACAGCGCTCGCGAAAAGACGTCCCTGTATTGCTTATCAATCCCGCAAAATCCCGCGGATCCCGCACTTCCAATCCCGCACTTAGCGGGACTGAAAAATCATGCGGGATCTCGGTATACCGAGATTGGAAGCCCTACGTTGTACATTTCATTTAGATCAAAACTGTCCTTAACAGCATTTCATTAAAAATTAAATGGATATTTATCTCAGAAGCAGAGATTTAAAAATGCGGAGGCACAGCGGCTGGCGAGACGTACGTTTCGCCCCGCTGGGCAGCGGTCGGCGGTAACATTGTATACAAAGATATCCTGTAGTATAGACTAATCATAAAATTATTAATCACTCCACACTGTCCCATATAGTATCTACATTGCATCCGTGCGAAGCCGGGGCGGGTCGCTAGTATATATATATACAGTGGTGGCCACATAATTAAGAACGCTTCATAATCAGACATAGCTTTTAAATGTATATGGTCATAATAAAGATATTTAAACCATATTGAACAATGTTGACTATACTGCTGGTTAGTATATTTATGAGGCCAACATAATCAAAAAAGGAAACTAGGAAATAATATTCAATATTCAATTTATTTAATTAGCTGTTGTTTAGGTATTGTTCACATAGCTTTAGGCGAGAGGCTGGACAAATAATTAAGAACGAGTTAAAACTTTATAATAAAAGTAACAATAACTTTATAATTTAAGTTATTTATTAATTTAAAGTGAATGTAACAGCGTTTTTCTTGATGAATTCAACTTGTTTTGTAACGTTAGTACTTAGTTGCATGTCTGCTACCGTGGATAACTGCCTGACAGCCGCGGCGGCGCGGAATTGATGCTATGCTATGAACCTTTGGCAGATTTCAACTAAAAAACAAATGCATTGTAAAGTTCATTCATGTTACCACACACTCTGTTCGACAATTGATTTTTAACTTGAAACCACAAAATTTCTATAGGGTTAAGATTGGGCTATTTGGTGGCCAGTCTAATACAGTTACCATTTGCCTATTGAGGAATGTTTTTACAGAGTTGGCATGGCAGTGTGTTTGAGTCATAATCGTGCTGGAATATCCCAATTCCCGGGAGATTATCGTCAGCGTATGGCAGCATACATTCTTCCGAGTAATCTGTTTACATTGGTATTGATCCATGTTACCTTGTATCAAACATGTATAAGGTCCCATGCCATAACCGGCAAAGCAACCCCACATTTTGACGTTTCCACCGCCATGCTTTACCATATTTTTTGTGTATTTTGGGTCAAATTCCTTATTTGCAGGTCGGCGCACCTACTGCTT
Source organism: Coleophora flavipennella (assembly GCA_947284805.1). Lineage (NCBI taxonomy): Eukaryota > Metazoa > Arthropoda > Insecta > Lepidoptera > Coleophoridae > Coleophora > Coleophora flavipennella. Next base: position 8,040,320 of record OX369295.1, read on the forward strand.
GCAATGAGAGCATATTCTATTTATTTTGATTTCGTTAGAAAAAAGTACATTCTTCCATTGCTGTTCTGTCCAGTTTACATAATTCCTTGCAAACGCAACTCGGGCCTGTCTATGGCATGGTGTCAGCATGGGTACCTCTCTGGTTCATCTCCCAAATAACTGTGCCTCCACCAAACGTCTTTGAACAGTGCGCGCCGAGACTGTTTGAGGGTTATTTTCAATAAAAACTTCATTTTTAATTGATTAGAGCCTTTAAATGGGTCCTGCTTAGCAAAGTGAACTATTCTTAAATCGTGTCGAGGAGACGTTTTTCTTGGTTTTCGTTTGCGGGGATTATTAGAAGTAGCTTTATGGGTATTAAAATGTATCACAGCCTGGTACACCATCGTTTTAGAGCAGGCCAAATGATCCACAATTTTTTTGTAAGATCTATTACGACCACGCAACTTTATTATTAGTTCTCTAGTAGCAGAGTCACAAAATTTATTTTTTCCAATAGTTTTTGACGAATAATTGCAAAAACCAGAGGTGAATCAATAACTGCGCAAAACTGCAATAAAAATAGTAAAGAAGAGCATCGCATTCCATTTTCAATCTGATGAAAAATAAAAATAAAATATTTCGTCCTAATTATTTGTCCAGCTAGTGTTCCTGAAAATAAATGAGTTCTTGTGATTTAATAAATAAGTAAATAGACATGCAAACTGTTTTGACAATATTGTGATACTAAATAAAACAGGATAGTCATAGCAATATTCTACAACAATAATAAATATTTTTTATAACTTATTGTACAATTTATTCTGGTGACAAAACTGAATTTGCCTTGTATCTTTTATCGTTCTTAATTATGTGGCCACCACTGTATATGCTTTGACATAAGCCTACTAACTTTCGTCTCGAGTGCTTTCGAATCGTGAACGTCGTGGTCGAATCGTCATGTGCTATTATATAGAGGACAATATAATGAATACAGTGGTGCAGCGGTCAGCACATTGAATATTTATCATCATATCAGCTCACAATCTTACATACGTCCCTACAGAGGAACTCGAGCCTAACCTGAATTAGGGTGATCGGGCCTTAGACGACCACACGGGCCCAGTGCGGGTTGGTCGACTCCACACATAACCTTCGAGTGTCGCAGGTGTGTGCAGATTTCCTCACCATATTTTTCTTTACCGTAAAAGTGTCTGATACACGTATATATGAAATCGACATTCGAAAACACATTGGTACACGGCAGGATTCGAACCACGACCTCCCGGACAGGAGGTAGCGTCCCTAGCCTTTAAGCCACCGATGCTCATTAATATCTATAGTATGTATGTACAAATATGTAATGTATATAAGTTTATAAATTTTTTATTAGTAACAAAATAATCAGTCCTAAAAATAATATGACGAGGGACAGGTTATTTTAAGTGTTTTATGTAAGGTATTTTAGGTGTGATTTTTGGGGTTTTATTTTAGGTATTTTTGTCATTATATTTAAGGTGTAATTTGAAATTAGTGAGATATTATATTTCGAACGTACGTACGTATAAGTATGTATATCAGTGTTTGGTTCCCATGTGTAACTATCCACCTGTCTCAAATAAACATTTTAAAATATGAAAATTACCATATACAACATAATATGTTCAAGCCGATTAGCATAAGCCAACTATTCCCTAGCAGCCTCTGCCTATTCTTGGGCCTAAGAATATGTGTGTAATTCAGTGCACGCGTGGCCGAGTGGGTCGTACGGTCCATTTCACGGTACACAAAGCGCATCTCCACTTGGCACGGGTCTGCGCCCCATTCAGCCACTGTCCAAACTTCAAAGGAGATATTAGATCTAACAATTTGTTGTCAACTATTCGACTGCGCATGAGTTAGATTATTGAATCGGTATTGAAGAATTTTCAATTTGAAATGTTCTATAGAAACGTGGACAAAAGAGTATTCGAATTGAAAAGTAAGGGGAACATAAGAGAATGAAAGTTATGTTGTCAAGATGATACAAAAGTATAGACCTCTACGAGAGTAAGCAAATGGTTGACTATTGTAGAGCCCTTCTATGATGATTGCTTAGACATGACACTACTTCATTGTTTTTTGTATGATGTTTAAAGGGTCGAGAAAGAGATCAATCGTCACAACCAATTCTCCAATTGAAAATTAAGTTTTTAAACGCAAAAAAAAAAAATCATGTAACTACAAATTTACAATTTAAGTAATTTTTCTTTTACTTAGTGCTGTGAGACCTTGCTTCTTGCCAAATTACATGACTCTAGGTCAACGGGAAGTACCCTATAGGTTTTGTTTGATTTACTTGCGAGTATCAAATCACGGGACATAAATAGAATAGAATAGAATAGAATAAATATTTATTCAGTGATAAGTATACCCACAAGTAAAAAATCACGTTTTTTTTAAATACATACACTTAGATGGTAGCAGCTCAGCATATGCTGTCATCATAAAGATCACAGCGCTGATTTTCAGCTACATGGCCGTAAAATAGCTGACAGCCGTATCTTTTTACTGCTTTGACTTAGAAGCGTGATTTTTTTACAGCTTCAAGGGATAGTAGACCGTAGTATTTGATATTAATTTCAAATTAATATCTCCACGCGTTTCTGAGAAAAAGGGTCTTAACATACAGACGGACAGACGGATAACAAAGTAATCATAAAAGGGTTCTTTTTTTGAGGTACGGAACCCTAAAAACAGTCTCGCTAAAGACTGAAATTTTCTGCGTATTTTTACGGAAATAATTGAAATTCACACCGCATTTCAAAAGGTGATACAGAAATTCATGGAAAATCCACCACGGCACGGCGCATTATCTTTTTAAAACATTCGTTTCAAATACCTATAAATCAGCGTGTCCCGCACACCATCTAATCTCATATTCTCTGCAAGCGGCGAGCTACGTGGCAGGTCTTGTGGCAGGTGAATTTCGTAGCTCAAATTTGCGAAATATCTGATCCCATGTGCAAATATTTCAGGAAATCACGCGCTTTACCTACAGCTATCTCTATTAAGGTTGGTTGGGCGATATTTCTGTGTCGATTACTTCGGGTGCTTGGGGATAGCGTGTACACTACATATATGTCCAACTAATTATAGGATGTTAAGATTTGTCACATATTTACCTGGTGTTTATATAGGAGTAAAAGATTGGCTATTAATATACAGGCGTAAAAAAATTGGTTTAGGTTTTGTACTTTTCATATACAGAGCGTAACAAAATTGGTGTAGGACCCGTTAACAGGGGGTTATACTCATCATACTGAACAACTTTCCCCAAGGAACCCATAGTCTATTCTAAAAAAAAAATTGGACCCTCCACACTAAAATGCACAAAATAGGTCGATTTGTGTGAAGAATGAAAAAAAAAATGCGATTTCAGCAAAGTCGTAGAACAAAAGTTGTTCAGTTTGATGAGTAGAAGCCACAAATAACGGGACCTACATCAATTTTGTTACACCCTGTATAACTAACTTTCCTAAAAAATGCACTCAAACATGAACAAAATTAATTGTTTATCAACTGATAAATTTTTATGAACTGTTATTTTTTTTGCAAATTGAATAAGGGTTTCTTGGGGAAAGTGGTTCAGTATTTTAAATACTAGTTTTGTTACACCTGTATATAAGGTATGCCAATAATCTGATTCCACTTAAAAATATTTTACGTACCTAATCACGCGCTAAACCTGAACTTTGTGTTTTTTTGCGCCTTAAGCTCTCTATATACTAAGGTTTTTTAAAAGGATATAACCCCTATAGCTATTTTAGACAGGGTGCTACAGTAGTTTATGCAACTGTTATGTAATGACAGGTCTTAAAACGTGAGTGTGTATTAACGAAATCAGGCGAAGCCAAATTTAGTTATAGAATTATACGAGTGTTTTAAGACCAAATAGGGATGACGAATGCTAGTCATCTGAGTTACTTTTTATCATCTGTCAAAAAACGACATTTTGTTCAAAAAATACCTAGGCGTGACGTTATAGTTTAGCAGCGTCATTTATGTACTCATTTTGGAGTTAAAATTGAAATTGACTTGATAGAAAACAAAACGAAAAATGTTTTCCAAAGTTTAAGTAGGAGGCCAATTTAGTGATCAAGAGTTCATAATTTATTTCTGATTCTGTCGTCATCCCTATTGCAATAGTTGCATTCATGATTTTATCTACATACATATTATAAGTACTCTAAGATGTGTTCAGAAGCCGTAGGGAAATGACCTGCATTGCTACTAGTGCTACCTGTAAAATATCTATAGACTATAGATATTAAAATAATGCAATAGAAACATAATGCGTATATACTAGAATCGAGACCCACTTGAGCTTTAAAAGCTGTTCCAAATTTAAACTCATAACGTTATAAAAATCGTTACTGTAATAACATTAAAGTACAGATTTTACCTAGTACCATAGACAAGAAAGTTCTCATAGTAAAATTGGTTGCCATAATACTGGTCATTGCCTACGGATTTTGAACGCTGTTTACAGGACTTATGATATGTGTGTAGATAAAATATTTAATGCAGGTGGAGATTGTAGTATCTATTCTTTGAAAATTTCTTCTTATTTATCATTATTTTTGTTTCGAACGTGTCCTATAAGGAACAGTCGACAAATACTCTGTCTAGATACTTTTGGACTCCTATCATCAAATATCCAAGTTCAACGAGTAGCTCCTATTTATCCGGCTCCTAGCCCCAATTTAGCCACGCCCTGTATATATCGCACGAAATCTGTCTTGCGATAAGTGATGACGTCACGCTTGGGACAAAGGATCCCGCCATTCCTGCGTCAATATTGTCATCTGAGAGGCGAGATCGTCGCAGGCACAATACTCATCAATCATTTCAGACAAAAACGGAAGCTGGTATCGATAGGGCACGCCACCCAGAGCCGCTCACTCCGTCATAGTCTTTGACATCCTGTACTCTGAACAGCACATATATTCGTTTCCATCAGTTGCCATCAATTAATGGTAACAAATTAGAACTGCCATGTAAATAGTAGATGTTATTCATGCTAATCAACATCCTGAATTTCCAACATAATAAAAAGCGGACTAATTGTTAGCTTTACCTGGATGCATCTGACTTTCATCATCATCATCATATCACCCACTGCTGGACAAAGGCCTGCCCAAGGATTTCCACAACGACCGGTCCTGCGCTGCCCACATCCAGCGGTTTCCCGCGACCTTCACCAGATCGTCGGTCTATCGTGTGGAAGGCCAGCCTACGCCACGTCTTCCAGTGCGCAGTCGCCACTCGAGAACTTGACTACCTCAACGGCCATATGTTCTACGAGCTATGGCCCTGCCCCACTGCCACTTGATTTTAGCGATTCTGTGAGCGATGTTGATTACTTTGGTGTCTGTCTGGTGACCAGCTGTGTCTAAGCAGATCCCGGACACAGTATAATATAACGGTTGTGAAATGACATTTCTAAAAACAAATGACGGAGCAAACAAAATCACGGCGAATTCCTATACGCTCGAGAACCAAATTATAACCAATCTCAAAAAATCTGGGTGACGAGGGGGTGAAGTCGGAATCTAGAGAGCGGCAGGGAGTGTCCATACAGTATCATCATCATCATCATTACAGCTCATATACGTCCCCACCGAGGGGCTCGAGCCTACCCTGAATCAGGGCGATACAGTATGTTAGGTACTAATTATCATCATAATTTAAGAACCGCGCTTGTTGTAAGTATATATATCATCATCATCTGTTCCAAGCCGGTTTCGGCTACAGCGACTGGTTCTCTCTAAGTGCGAGGACTTCGTTGATTTGCCCTCTCGTGTGCCCTCACGTGGCTATAGTAGCCAATCTTGTTAACCTTCGGCTGGTCGCGCATCTATTGTAACGTGGTTGGTCGCGTGGGGTCTTTAAAAACCTTAAGTTTCAACTGCTCATAAAATACCCAATAATTATAATTTGTTTATTTGTTTTATCATACTGTTATTAACTTAATTGTATTTAATTAAAACGACTATAAGTAAAACAGAAATATTTTTTATTTACTCCTCTAAACTTAAAATTAAAAAGTAGGAACTTAAACTTCTGTCTTTGACAGGACATAAAATAAGAAATTAAAAAAAAATACTAAATGAAACAATAATCTTCTTATTTATAGTTTTTTGATATCTTCAGAGATCAATTAACAACATTAACTAAAAATCAGAAATATAGAACAAAAAACATTATAACCTTTTACTTATTCTAAATCGGACTAATTTTCCGTTTGACCCCCAGCCGGTACATACTGATTTAGAATGTACTGGACATATATTACCCATCAAAAGTGACAGATAGATTTGAATTTCCTATCTGTTCTTCTGGGACAATGAATACATCGCTTCTTCATTGGTACGAAATTATTTTCTTCTCGAGAAATATCCACAGGATTACTTATGAATCGCAATATAAGCTGTTTCAATTCGCGTGGCAAAGTTTAAATGGTAGCCCGTGATTCCAACTGAGCAAAAAAGCCTAAAACAATGAAAAAAATACCAATAAATCATGTATTACAAAAAAAATAAAAAATAAACCAATTAAATTTTACTTGCGCGGTTAGTCGCGTGGGGTCTTTCAAAGCCCTCGTGCAGAAAATCCGTCCGTATCTCACAGCGCCTGCGCCCACACTGAAGTTAGCTGCGATCTACGTCTATTATAATCCAACTTAGGAGGGTACCTAAAGTTTCGGGTTGCTAGGACAATTTAAATAATAAAAAAATTGCATATTTCAAACACCTAGGCTTTCAAAGACCCCACGCGACCAACCGAGGGTTAACAAATGTGCGAGCAAATTCAGTAAGTACATAAGTATAAATATTGTACATACTTACTTGCTTGTCAAAATAAATTATTTTTTCTTAATTTTTCCTTTTTTTCTTCTTTACTTATAATGCTGGGCAACTTACTCTAGAGTCGATTTGCGAAGAAAAATTAACTAATCATACCTACCAATTGATCAGCTAATTAACCAGTTTTGTGCATTTCATGGAGTCCAAGTTTTACCCGGGATTTACACTCCACTGCCACTGCTCCTGCCAATATCAGAAATATTGTTCTCAATACTTCTGCGGCAACATCGACACAAGTAAGTGTTCACTCTTAGCCGATTCCTTCGACTTCTGCACGAAAGATAACATTTATTCGACAAAAATACACACAGACATCATAAAAATAACAAAAAAAGGCACAAACTACACAAAGAAAAAGTAGAAAAATATGAGTTGTAAACATATATGTATAGTATAAGTATAAATAAATATAATGTATAAATATAAATAGTTTATTTTATTTCGCAAATCGACTCTAGAGTAAGTTGCCCAGCATGATAAGTAAAGAAAGAAAAAATTAAGAAAAAAATATTTATTTTGACAAGCAAATAGAAATGTACAATATTTATAATAAGTGAACTTTGCCGAACCGGCTGCGCTGAAAGCTGACAATCGTGGCAATGGCAGCGGCAGCGGCATAAGCAGCGGCAGCGCGAGTGACCTATTCATATTCTCGTGCTGCTCACTTCCCTGCCCAACAGGGCTGAGTGTGAACGAGCCGTGTACCCTGTAGTGCGGTCTTAGAAGGACCACCCTATCTTCTCCCAAGGGTGCAGTAAAGGGGGCAGGAGCGTCCCTTGCGTGAAGTGTGCTACCATACTCCACACTACGATCGCCAACCCGCCTGCCAAGCGTGGCGATTACGGCTAAATCCTTCAACTCGGGGGAAGCATATGTCCAGCAGTGGAGCCACGGCAGGCTGATTAGCATGGAGTTCAAAAAAATACTGGCCAAGTGCGATTCGGGTTCATAAAAACAGGGTTCCGCACCAAAACTTTAAATACCACCAGAGCAAAACCTCTCAGAACATCACATGCTCTTGGTAAATAGGGGTCTACTTATTCTGGGCTATGGAAATTTCATTTTTCCCGTGGGAACGGAGGGACTTAAGATTTTCTTATAGGTTTTTCTGTAATCTATTATGCATTTAAATACTGTGATTTTTTTTTTCAAGATTTTAGGCCCAGTAGTTATGGAGATAAGAGGGAAGGAGGGGAACAGAGATGAAGGGAATTATTAAATTTTCGCCAATTTTCTTAAATAACTTCAAAACTATTTCTCTTAAAATGAAATAAAATACATTTGAGATTCTCACAACAAGACCTTTCATAGCATATGTCACGATATAGTTTGCAAAACTTTTTTTTTAATTTTCTAATTTACCCCCCTAAAGTGGCCCCCATGTTTTCAATTAATTTATTTACGTTACACTTCCGTCTTTGGGTCACAGACTTACATATGATTATCAAATTTCAACTCAATCGGTCTAGTAGTTTCCGAGCAAATTAGCTGTGAAATACGGACGCTGTTTGTTACTTGGTACTATGGAGGAAACAGATTATTCCTTTATTTCCGTCAAGGCGCGGCGGTGCAGGTTTTTGCCCGGGCAAAAGCTAGTATAATATATTAGTAACAGCTTAGTTTAGGTAAATAACTATTAAAAAATAATAATATTTAATTATTCATGAGGTGCCAATGCAGTATGTGATGACATCAAAATATACTTTGGAGAATTCTCTATGGGTTACTTGATAATAAGAAGAAGAAGATGGATGGAAGAAGCTTTTTAATAAGAATGATGGGAATACAATGCGCAATTAACGGCTTCTACACTATTTTTTACCTGACTACGAAAGAATAAGGGTGATGTTTTTTACAGTCTATGTATGTATGTATGTTCATCTATTCCCTCGTATTTCCTAAACCACTTAACTGATCTTGTAAAATGTTGTGTCTTTGGATTTGTGCCATTACTCTGCGTGTCATAGGATAAATAGCATATAAAAAAATCAACATAGCGGATTTTATAGGTGAAACAAACAACCAAAAAATTTTGTTACACCTGTATAACGAAGAACCGAAAAGTTAACGAATATCGTATGCAATTCATAGCGTGTGCACAAAAGAGAGAATCAATATGAAAATAAATGAACAGCACCTACAATGACCAGTATACATTGATCCGCACAGCGGGCCAAACGAAACACGTTCGCCAAGCCAGACCGAAGTATACGGTAATTGGGAATTAATTGGTCATCGGTTAAACATTGCGCTTAAATGGAAAATCATTCGACGTTCAATTGATAAATAGTTCATACTTTTGATTGTAAGTTCTTGGTGGAACATTTTATTACACATATTGGTAAATACCTACACTAATTCAAATTCAAATAACTCTTTATTGTACATCAAAATAAATAAATATGCAAAATTTAAATTAAAAACTAAGAGACGTACAATTTAGGCGGTCTTATCGCTGAGAGCGATTTCTATCAGACAACCAACTAATTGCACACATAAAAGAAACAAAACTGCTTTTTATAATTTGTCAGCGACCGGTTTCGAACACCATCTTCAGGCAGACTATTTATTTACACAATGTGTGGATACATTTGAAATAAATTTTAGGGTTACCAAATCCATAGGCATTGTAATTACCTGGTAATTTATTTCAAACGTACCTACATATTGTGTAAATAAATAGTCTGCCTGAAGATGGTGTTCGAAACGTAGATTTTTACCAATATATGTGAAAAAACTCGGAATAAGCTGAGCTCGAGGCCATCATACTATGGCCAGCAGTGTAGTAATTACGGACCAAGGCTTGTATTGTATAGTGCTGTCATTCAAATAAAACCACTTTAGTTTACATATGATTAGTAAGGATTTTATTTAAAGATAAATTATAACAAGATAAAAAGTACAGTTACTAAAATTCAGGATCGCTTTTCCAGGGTTTATATAACTTATACTTTGTGATAATCCTTGAGCGGAGTTTGGTTGTTGGATCACTTTTACGTCATCATCATCATCATTATATCAACCGAAAAACGTCCACTGCTGGACAAAGGCCTCCCCCAAGGATTTCCACGACGACATGGGCTTCCCGCGATCTTCACCAGGTCGTCGGTCCCCCGGCCTCATAAGAAGGCTTAAAGTCACCCAAAGGGCAATGGAGCGTGCTATGCTCGGAGTTTCTCTGCGTGATCGAATCAGAAACGAGGAGATCCGCAGGAGAACCAAAGGAACCGACATAGTTCACAGAATCCTAATCTGAAGTGGCAGTTGGCAGGGTACATAGCTCGTAGAACATATGGCCGTTGGGGTTCGTGATTTTTTCGTGACTCTTCCTCCCCCCTATCGAACCTCACGTGATTTGTGCACAAGCCCTAACCAAAGTATATATATATTAGTACTGATAAGGTTTATGACAAGGAAAAAATTGTAGCAGAAACTAGAGCACTATAACACGAGTCATTTGAAAGTATGTAATCATTAAAAAAAATACGGTTACCTGGTCACACTATGAAATGTAATAGCAAGCTAAGAAAGTTACGGTTTAATCAAGATACCACGTGCAGTTAAAAGTTGTAGTTAGTTGTGGAAAACGTAGCTGGACACGACAATCCTGACCTTATTTTCCTGAGTGGCATTTGGTACCTAGTAGCACTTCGTCTAGGTTTGTTAAATCCGTTTCGTATGCTCATCATTAGACCCAAGTTTGTTTGTTACATTTGAATTCTCCGGGATAGGCTCACTTCTAAAGGATGGCGAATCGGAACGTGAAAAACCTACCAATCTCTCTTCCATCTATTTTCGCGGAATATGTAATCTGGTTACCAAAACTCCCTAGAGAACAAAGTAGAATTTTGTTCACACTTATTGAAGAACCATCGTTTTTCGAATAGGTGTGATAAAAAAAAACTATACATGAGGCAGCCAATTATTGATATATTTTATTTATATAGGAAAATCAATTATATCAGGAATATTACTGTAATATTTGTAACAGTAAATATTAATATGATTGGAATTAACAGATTTTTAAAAGGCATGCAATGTTTTTAAAAACTTAATCCAAATAAGGTTTTAAAAACTTAATGAAAAATTACATTACAAAACTATTGTGCCTTACTTACTTTTATAACGCAAACTTTTTACTTTTGTTTTTGAAGCGCCCCGCTTGAACGCCTCTGTTACTAAAATTTACATATACCTATGACTTGACATTTGACTCATTACTATGTATTTTATATAATATGTCCATGGACACTCGCGATGCTATCACGCTGCTATCAGCGCCAAAATGGCGAAAATCAAATGGCTTCATTTTGACATCGATAGTGTGAAGTCTAAGGTCAGTGTATAGAATTAATTTCGGAGAGTGTGCGTAAGAACTTCACGACCTAATTCCCCCGGCTCCATTCCACCGTCGGTCAATGAGACGCAGGAAGGGTTGCACCCCTTTATAAATGATTTTCCACCTTTTCACACGAAGCGTTGCTTTTCCTTATATATTATGCGGACAGCGAAGGAATGGAAATCCTTGCCTGCGTCAGTGTTTCCCGATTCGTAGATCTGGAGATCTTCAAGGCAAGAGTGAATAGGTGTTATTTTAGCTTGCGTGTACCATCCTCGACTGCATCATCCATCACGTCCCATCAGGTGAGTTGCAGTCCAAACGCGCTCAAATCTTTCAACATCATCATCATATCAGCCGAAAAAACGACCTCTGCTGGATTTGATTTTTTGCCTTTGGGCCTCAAATCTAAAAAAAAACTAACTACTCCGGGAGTGCCGACAAAAGTGAAAACTTTTTACAGTTTTATAAGTTTTGACCATCCGAGTGTTCCTGGTTCGGTGTCGGTTACGTTCAATGGTTCTTTCCCATCTCAAAAATGCCCAACGCCTAAAGAAGTTTTCACTTCAAAAAATCTGTGACCGAACGCCACCTTATTTTTTCGCGGCCAGTAACAAAAGCTCGCACCAGCTGCCGCCTAATTATATTAGAGGATCGCGTCCCGTACAGTACAGTCGAGACGACAATAAGGTGGCGCTTTCTCATTTAACTTTGCTAACAGACGCTACCAACAGGAAAACGCGATTGCAGCCCTTTTATAAAATCTTTAAATTCAATTTCATCGTCTGCAAGATCAACTTCCCTGCAGCGAAGACAGGTTCCTTCCTTTTTTCCCTCCTCTCAATGACATTCAATACGCTTTCGCGAACTTCCATAATTTTCCTTTTAATAGGTATTCTCTCAAACTTTTTACGCTGTTCTCCACTTAGCCTTTCCATTTGGTACGAGTATTTTCATTTCACTGCCCGTGAATTTGGTGATGTTTCAACTTTTGCCAATAGCGTATATCCTTTTGAATTAAGCTCCGAAATCATAGGCCAATGTATTCCCAAAGTTACATTAGTTGGCGAAGTTTCGTATTCAAACACAGGGTGTGCTGGTTTGATGTGTTGTGTGGGGATATTGTGTTGATCCCTGTAGGTCTCGCCGCGTCGCTAATTCAACGCGACCCGACGTCAAATGTACGACTGTTAAAGGCCCCTATTAGATTTTATATCGCCATCATTGTCGCCATTACGGCGCTCGCGCTCCTTGGAGGGAACCCTCTTACCTTCATTAAGGTTAGTGTTGCGTTTCGGCCCTCATTCATTACTCTCAAGAATATCGGGCAACAGGAAAATAGTTTTCTCTTTTGCAAAACTAGAAGGTATAGTCACTCATTTAGCTTTTCATTCTTGAAGCTTTGAAAAGAATTACATTATTTTTTTTCTCAAAATGAAATTGTTGATTAATAACCGTTATTAAATTTACACTCAAACAATTGAAAGTTATTTATTTATTCTTCTGCATTATATTTTTTAGAAAAAATTAAAGGGTCAAAAATAAGAATTAACGAAGAAAAATCAATCAAATCAACCTTGATAATTTCGAGTCCTGATTTATAAGAGAAGTCCTTTTTTTCAAATAATTAACAAAAAATATTTATTTTAACGAAATAAGTCTACCTTTTACCAACCACACTTTTTTACACCTTGTTTACATATTTATATACAAAATTAACAAAATGTCTCTGTTGAGCGCAAAAAAAAAACTAATTAGATCAAGGCAAAGGTAAGTATCTAATAAAACAAACCTAAGCTTTTACTAAAATAAAATTATGAATATTAGCCGCGGGACTTCCCAGCTAAGCCTCTGAGGAAATGTTTCATTATTCAACCTGAGCAAACGAAGGCGCCGCGTCAAGAAAAGTCATTTATAAACTGCTTTTCCTTCGAGCTACTTGAAAACCCCGACTTTTATGTTTAAATGTTGCATTCTTCACCAACCCGGACATGGCCCTCGTGTGTGGCCTACCTAACCTTCCCCAGTGTGTGGGAAGATACCCGTTCCCCAGAAGTGGGGACGTTCATGGGTTACGGCTTCACCCGCGTGGACAACGTTTCTATGACTTTTCGAGGGTGAAAAAAAGCAGCCTATGTGTTAATCCAGGTCCTAATCTGTTTACCTACCAAATTTCAGCCAGATCCGTTCAGTAGTTTTTGCGTGAAGAAGTAACACATGCAAACACTCACAAACTTTCGCGTTTATAATATTAGTGTGATAACGTTGCATTTTTTGTAGTACTGTTTTAACCGCCTCCGTGGCGTAATGGTTAGTCCATTCGCTTCACACCAGGAGGTCGAGGGTTAGACTCCCGGTGAGGTCAACTTGTGAGACTCGGTTTGGTTGGTGGTAAGGCATTTTCATAGCCCGCCTGGATAGCTACCACCATCTTATCTAAGTCTTGCCGCCAAACATCAGTGTTAACAACATTGATGTGTTCCAGCTTGAAGATAAGATAGCCAGTTCCCCATTGCGGTGGGGAATCTTGGTAAGCCCGCTTCCATCTTCGGCATCATCGTCGCTTATCATCAGGTGAGATGATGCCAAGAGCTTACCAAATTGTGAATAAAAAAAAGTTGTAGTTAAAAAATGTTTCAGTAGACACTTAACCTAGGTATTTTTAAAATGATTGGAATCGCTAAATACGTTTAAAATCGACTTCAATCGCAACAAGTACATAATAAAATTTGGCTACATTTTTTGGTTTTTAATTTCCTAAAAAAGTACTGAACCGATTTTGACAAAATTTATATGGGATCAACCTGACAGCATAGGTTATCTAATATAAGAAGAAACATTACAATCGGTTCATAATCTGCGAAGATATCGCGTAACAAACACAGAAAAAAAACATACGGTCGAAATGGGAACCTCCTCCTTTTTTGAAGTCGATTGATTAAAAGGCTGTGGCGTTTCGTGTGTAGTGGCCTTTAGTGGCATTTATATTAGCTGCACCTGTACTACGTTAGTACTAATTTATATACTTTGCCTGTACTATGTAACGGAATCATTAGACAAAGTATATATATTGATATTAACATACAGTATGGACACTCCCTGCCGCTCTCTAGATTCCGACCTCACTCCCTCGTCACCCAGATTGATTATAGGTAGTTTGGTTCTCGAACGTATAGGATTTCGCCGAGATTTTGTTTGCTCCGTCTTTTTTTTAGAAGTGTCATTACACGACCATTATATGCAGTGTCCGGGGTGTGCTTTAGACGTGATATTTCACCCACTTCAAAACGTCAAAAAAATCAAAAACTAGAAAATTAGCACACTTATTAAGAAACGATGACAATACAAAACTAAAATTATAATTAAATCATGAATAAGTAGCATATTAAAAAAATAAACTGTCAATTATCAAACAGGAAAAACCAATTTTTTAAAATTGTAAATTTATAAATTTTGTAAAATCAAAACCCATTAGAAACTTTAGCAACATAAATAAATACAATATACCAGCATTATGCTGAGTCCAAGCCGGTTCGGCAAATTGCACATAGAATGTTTACAATCGTATCGTACTCATATTTTTCTACTTTTTTAAAATCAAATTAAATTAAATTCCGTTTATTTTCAGACAATTACAGTCCATAATATGTTAGTTACAATTTTACTTAGTAAACTATGTTATAAAATATAAATAAATAATTTGAATAAATTGATTATTTTGTACCTCGATTTGAGGGCGTCACATGCTTCGAGGTCCAGTGAGCAAAAATGGCCCATCGACCCTACCCGCTACAGTAGCCAGGAGCAAAGTTTAAATATTAGTACTAACATACAGTATGGACACTCCCTGCCACTCTCTAGATTGCGACCAAGATTCATACAGATTGGTTACAGTTTGGTTGTCAAACGTATAGGATTTGGTCGCCATTTTGTTTGTACCGTCATCCGTTTTTTGAAATGTCATTTCTGGCCCGTTGTATGAAGTGTCCAGGGTGTCCCCGCCGCCACAAGAAGGCGATTCGCTTGCGCATCAAAGCTGGGAAGTCATCCACTCGTTCCTCCGTGAACATCCCTTTTCTTAGTGTTTGTACATTTTTGTTAATTTTATGTTGTCTTAGTGTATTTTTGTCCAATAAATGCTATCTTAGGGCTTGTGCACAAATCACGCGAGGTTTTTTCGGCTACTTTTTGACCCCCTACCTCCCCCTGGTGATATTTGGAGAGGTTCTTGGCTACCTCCCCCCTCCCCCTTACAACCTCACGTGTATTTTTTTATTTTAAATGAAACCGAGTAAAACTATCTACTGTAGAAAAATACACGTGAGGTCTCCTTATACCCCCCACCCCCCCAGGGTGATCTGTAATGATTTTTTCGTGACCCCCTCCCCCATATCGAACCTACGTTGTTTTGTGCACAAGCCCTTATCTTACCTTGAAATTATTAACTTAATTAACGCCAAAACACGTTTAACAAATCAAATGCACAAACTTCCAGGCCTGTTATCGCGCCAAATCAACCTATTTCAACCTATTCAGCGAACACAATAGAAGAAGCGCAAAAGTTTTCATTACAAAAGTAATAGATGGACAATTTACAGTTGGAAATTGTTAACAGTCCAAATTGGAAAACTTAGGGGACACGATCCCAAAAGATTTTGCTGCGGAGAACTTTTTCCGTTGATTCCGGTTCACTCGCTCTCGATGCCGTGCCGGCGAAACGAATCCCGGAGAATAAACAACGGAGACACTTGAGTAGTGAGAGGAAATTACTTAAACCTGGAACGGAGAGCAAACAAGGCACCTCACTCAAATAAATTCGGGCGCCGACATTTTCTACGTTGACACCGACCGACTGCGGGAAACAGAGGTGCTAAGATTGTAAGGCGTCTTTATTAACCGCCAAACAAATAATTTTCGAAAAAACTAAAAGCTTTTAGGTACAAGCTTTTATTTTTGCATATTTCGTATTCTTCTCAGTATACCCTTTAATTTCGTCGGTGGCGTAAAGAGCGTCGGTGGCGTGATGGCAAGGGCTGCTACCTCTTGTCCGAGGTCGTGGTTCGAATCCTGCCACGTACCAATGTGATTTTCGAATTTAGATTTCATATGTACGTTTATCCGACGCTCTTACGGTGAAGGAAAATATCGTGAGGAAACATCCACACGCCTGCGGAGATACTCGCAGGTTGTGTGTGAAGTCGACCAACCCGCACTGGGCCCGCGTGGTCGACTAAGGCCCGATCGCCCTAATTAAGGGTAAGCTCGAGCCGCTTGGTGGGGACGTATACGAGCTGATATGATGATGGTGATGACCCTTTAATTTGATACCCTATCATAAAGATGCATAAAAAATAACTGATCCAACATACTGGATTTAAGATGACGTCACTTAGTTAAACATGCAAATTGTTCTCAAAACTCAACGTGTATGTAAAAAAAAATCAGCTCAATCGAAAACCAGGGAGTGGTTCTACGAGAAATATAACTTCCAGGATTTCTACCAAACGAACAGACATACTAACACGGCAAGCTATTATAAAGCTTGTAAAATACGGGTGTGTTCAGGTTTGAAGCTGTTGCCGTCTATCTTTAAAAACATTCGCCCCTAAACTTGAGACAGCTATGTTGCATCGGGTCTTAACTTACAACACTACTTTCCCCGTATCTTGCTACAGGCGGTCGTGTTGTTTAATTGAGCAGGCCGGGCTGTTTGCGTTGGCGCGGCGCCTGCTGTTTGCGAACTACCGAACGATTGTCGCGCCACGGACGAAGCTGGACTTTCAGACCATTCGATAAAGTCGGCCTGGTAGACTGAGTAGTTTCTTACGACTGAGGTTATCAGTATCTTACCACAGGCGGGGTGTCGTTTAATTGAGCAGGCTGAGCTGTTTGTGTTAACGCGGCGTCTGCTGTTTGCGAACTACCGACTGATTGTCGTGCCACCGACTTCGCTGGACTTTCAGACTATTCGATGTAAAGTCAGACCGGTAGACTGAACAGTTTCTTACGACTGAGGTTATCAGTATCTTACCACAGGCGGGTGTTGTTTAATTGAGGAGGCTAGGCTGTTTGTGTTGGCACGGCGCCTATTGTTTGCGAACTGCCAACCGATTGTCGCGCCATCGACGACGGTGGACCTTTAGAACATTCATTGATAAAGTCGGAGCGGTATTAGACTAAGCGGTTTCTTACGACTCAAGTTACTGCTACCTTGACAAAGGCTGTTGCTTTATTGAGCAGGCCGGGCTGTTTGTTTTAGCGCGGCGCTTGGCACAAACTGAGTGTCGCATTACCAACGACAGTGGACCTTCAGACTATTCAGAAATACAAGTATTGGGCCAACAACAACAAAACCCAAGTTCTCCGAAAGATGGAATAGCAGTAGGACGAAAAATCAAATTGTTACTACTCTATGACATGCCGTAAAGGTGGCAGAATACTGAAAAATAGAAAATTGTAACCTCCACGAAAGAAATGGTGCTTGCTTATACTGGCAGGCCGTTCCGCGTCGTCAGTACAAATGCGTTGCATGTTGCATCCTTTGTAAATTGTTTATGCTTTGGTGGCATAGCGTTCTGACCAGGATAGTGTAAATAAGATTCTTTCGTACCGCACAACAATATTGAACCGCTTTTTATCGACGCCGTTGTGAAAGTCACATTTGGTTCGTCAATATTGGCGGTAACCTATGAGTTTTTAATGTTGGACGTCATTAGAAACTGTTGCCGTTGGTTCTAGATAAATTTTTGTTTCAACCTGACTGCGCATAAAAGAGGGTAATGTTTTTCGTGTGTACGTTTCTTGGGCTGAGCATGTAGCCTAACTAACGGTTTGATGGATTTTGGAGTGCGAGGCGTCATTAGGTTCGTCTTGATTCCGTAAGTGATATAGGAGACATTTTTACCCGACTGCCAAGAAAGTGGGGTAATTATGCAGTAGGGTTAATAATTTTATTTAAATTGGTTAGGTTATTTTAGGTACCAAATAGAAACCTTTGCTAGGTATATTGTATGTATCGACTTAGCGGGGGCACTGCCATGCCCCCAGACACTGCTAGGCAGGGTTCGAAAATATCGGATATTTATGATATATATCCGATGTATATCAAAAGTTTGATATATATCAATTTTGTATGAAAGCCATATTATTATTTTATTGTATTATTTATGTATACTATTTGCTTATGTGCTACATAAACATAAAAAAAATATATAAAAAAACTAAAATGTTTTTAATGATTTATTACAAAAGTAACATTCTGGCAACGCTGGACGCCACTAATGCCGACAGAAGTGTGGCCATTTATGGATTAGAACTTACTATTAGGGAGTATGTTTGAACTCTACTCCAACGCTATCTACCTTTGGGAAGTAGATATATAGTAACAAACGCCAAAAATGACTTAATAATATAAAAATTTTAAACAATTTTTGTATTGATATATATCATAAAAATGATTTGATAAATATCGGATATATATCATGATATATATATATATATATCGTGATATATATCCATTGATATATATCCTCGAACCCTGCTGCTAGGTAAAGTATCTTTGCCTTACGGTACCTTTACATACCTTTACGTAAGTATCGACGACCTGGTGAGGGTCGCGGGACGCCCCTGGATGTGGCCAGCGACGGGCCGGTCGTTGTGAAAATCCTTGGAGGAGGCATTTGCTTGTACAATTATTATCATCTGTGGCATTTGTCTAGCAGTGGACGTCCTTCAGCTGATATGATATTAATAATGTCGGAGACAAATCACACTCGGACAACTGGCCCCAAACTAGGATTCCATGTGCTAAAGGGACCAGAGACAGAACTGGGGAAAGTTTGTGAGTGTGTATGTTTGTTACTTCTTCACGCAAAACCGACTGAACGGATCTGGCTGAAATTTGGTAGGTAGACAGATTAGGACCTGGATTAACAAACAGGCTCGCGCACTGCGCACCCTCGAAAAGTCATAGAAACGTTGTCTATGCGGGTGAAACCGCGGGAAACAGCTAGTGTTACATAGAAATTGAACACCCAGACACAGAGCAAACACACCTGTTCGTCACACGAATGTTTGCCCTGGGTGGGGGTCGAACCTACGACTCACGGCCCAACAGGAACGAGCGCTGCCACTGGACCAACAGGTCGGTCAATGATGGTGATGACAGTACCTTTAACAAGAATAGATTGTTTTAAGTGAAATTGTTTTTCAATCCATTGTTGACGCTGAAAATGAAAATGCGAAATTACAGGAAAAGGAACCCGAAAGTTGACAAATTTATTCAGTGCTTTACATAAATTGCCTGAAAGCAATGCAAAGAGAGTGTTTGGGTGAGATAATTAATTTCTTACGAATGTTACGGATGTACCGCGTGGTAGGAAGTTGGTACTAGGTAGCAAAAAGTACAAGTTTCAATTAGTTTCCATTTTTAGGGTTCCGTACAGCCGATGAAAAATGTACTCCTAAAAGTTCACTAATGTGCCTGTCTGGCACACCCAATTTTCTCAAAATTTAGTGGGCAAAACAGAGATTTGTTACCATAGATGGGTTATGCACTAACAAACAACATTTGAAAATGGAAGCCATTTAAACACACAATGTTATAGGTAGTTCCCTTTTATTGCACTGAATGTTACTTAGAAAAGAGATGCCAATTGGCATCTTTTTTTTTGCTTCACTTTTTGGGCGCATGTAACCTATCTACCTCCCCTTATATATAGCATATCTCTGGGACAAAAAAATAAAATTCAAAGAAAATACGGATGGCATACAGACTTGTGATACACATACCCACTGGGTTTTTGAAATACTTTTTTAGGGTTCCGTCCCAAACCGATGAAAAAAGGTACCCTTAAAAGTTCACTAATGTGTTTGTCTGGCACACCCGATTTTCACAAAATTTACTGGACAAAAAACTAAATTCAAAGGAGATACTGATAGCAAATAGACTTGTGATACACGTAACCACAGAGTTTTTTTTTAATAATTACTTTTTTAGGGTTCCGTGCCCAAAGGTAAAAGGGACTCTATTACTAAGTCTATAACGCTGTCTGTCTGTCGATCCGTCCGTTCAACCTTTAAAAGAGTGTATACTCATATTAGTAGGCGGCTAAAATTCTTCCATAAAACATTTGGCGTAGGTATTTACTAACAAAATTTAAAAAGCATTAAATAAGGGTGGTCTAAACTCTAAACACAATTTAAAAAAATATTCTTTTTAAAGGTTTTTTGTTTTTGCTTTATATGAAATACTTATAACGTTAAGTTTGGTATAATTAAAGTCCAAATCTTTGTTTGGCTTTTTTCTCAAAAAAAAGACACCTTCCATACTAATCCAATTTATATGTAATACATAGTTACACCTTAAATGAACGAGCGAAGTTCTCAGCCTACTGGAACAATCCAGCGTTTGTAAGTATTATGTATGTATGTATAAATGTTTGTTCGACTCGAGTATCGTTGATCGGCACGTCCTGAAATTTGCTAGGCGAATTAATGAGACAAATATATATTTTTTAAGTTCGAACATGAGCCAAATCGGTCAAGGAGTTGCTGAGCTATAGGAGGTTGTAAATATTTAAAAACATGGTTTCTCTAAACACTACTAGATGGCGCTGGACGGATCCTACCTACATCGCGCAACCGTTAGTGAGCGTACCTACATCTTTTTAAAACTACTTCAAAGAAAAGGAAGAGGTTTATATATGTGTGTGTGTGTGTTCGCGGGTAACTTTGTCATTTATGAACCAATTTTGATGATTCTTTTTTTGTTGGAAAGGAGATATCCCAAGGGTGGTACCATGATAAGAAAACCAGAATCTGATGATGATATGCCAGAGAAATTGAGGGGAACCTTAATTTCCTGATTGAATTCGTTTTTTTTTTTGTTTAAAATTATAAAACGAGTACATCACGAGTTCACAGTTCGGGGCGAAACAATAGTTATTTGCTAGTAAGCGTGACGAAGTCAATCTATTTGGTTCTTTTTATATTCAACCTACTTTTATATAATTTTTTTGTCTATTTTCACTTTTTGTTAATTTGTTTGTTTTTTAAAAATTGACACTCTTTGACAGGGAATTCAATTCCGATTCCTATCCATTGACACACCTGTCCGTTGCTATATTTTTACGTTTTATTTTTTCATCATCATCATATCAGCTCATATACGTCTCCACCGAGAGGCTCGAGCCTTACCCTAAATTAGGGCGATCAGGCTTTAGTCGACCCCGCGGACCAAGTGCAGGTTGGTCGACTTCACACACAAGCTTCGAGTTTCTTCGCAGGCGTGTGCAGGTTTCCTCACGATGTTTTCCTACACCGCAAGAGCGTCGGATTAACGTTCACATGAAATCGAAATTCGAAAACACATTGGTATGTCGCAGGATTCGAAACACGACCTCCCGGACAGGTGGTAGCGGCACTAGCCGTTAACGATGATTACTTTTCGAAAAAAAAAAACTCTACATGTGATGTCGCCTTAAGCCTTTTAGACTAAATATTTTATGTCTTCACAGAAAATAGGCCACGTGCCGTATATATCATATCCAACTATGTTATGTGACAATTTCGACGGGTGCGAGAGCAGATTTAGGGCGCACATTAAAGCGCTGCTCGCTTGCTAATGTAAAGGTAGAAAATACATTAATATGTATGAGGCGTCTTGTTTGCGGCTGCTAAGATTTTCAGACACCTCTATTTAATGAATAAAGATCATTGCTCTAGTCTGCTGTTAAGGGGGCGTACTAAAAGAAAAAGTCCTCCTAAATCTCGCACGATTTTTGACTTGCCATCCCGCTCAGACAAAAATACAGCAGGCGAACACCAAACATTACTTATGAAATTAAAGCATTATGGTGTAGAGGAAGGGGCTCTCAGTCTTTTAAATTCGTATTTAGACAACAGAACACAAAAAGTACAAGTGAATGGCACGAACTCATCTGGATCTAAAGTGAAAATGGGTGTGCCCCAGGGTACCATATTTGGGCCTTTTCTTTTCCATGTTTACGTAAATGATTTGCCTTTTATGGTGCAACATCTGTCAAATATTGTGTTGTTTGCGGATGATACATCTCTTATTTTTAAAGTGAATAGGAAAGAAAACGAAATTGACGAAGTAAACAACACTCTTTCAAAGATACTGAACTGGTTCACTGTGAACAACTTCTTATTAAATGCTAAGAAAACAAAATGTATAAAATTTTGTTTGCCAAATGTAAAAAAGGTCAATAATAGTGTAATATTAGACAGTAATAAATTAGAATTTGTAAATACCACGGTGTTCCTTGGTATAACTTTGGATGTTTCACTTCAATGGGGACCACACATTGAAACTTTAGCGGGAAGGCTTAGTTCAGCTGCTTATGCCGTTAAGAAAATAAGACAGTTAACGGATGTAGATACTGCGAGACTAGTGTATTTTAGTTACTTCCATAGTATAATGTCTTATGCAAATTACTGTTGGGGCATGCGGCCGATATAGAAACTATTTTCATCCTGCAGAAAAGAGCTATCCGCGCAATCTATCAGATGCGATCACGTGAATCGTTACAGAATAAGTTTAAAGAAATTAATATTTTAACTGTTGCTAGTCAATTTATATATGAAAACATCATGTACGTTCGTAAGAATTTGCATTTATTTCCTAAAAACAGTGACAGGCATAATTTGAATTTAAGAAATGTAAATAAAATAGATATAGCCTTTTCGAGACTGAGTACTTTAAGGTTAAAAAGTCATTTGTGGGGCAGTGTATAAGATTCTACAATAAAATTCCAGAAAATGTAACTAGTTTGCCAGAGAATAAATTTAAGACCCATGTCAAAAAAGTTTTGTGCTCTAGCTAGAGGATATTATAAAATAATAGATTATGTAAATGACAAAGATATATATGTTGATTCTATATCAAATACCATTACCTGAGACTGTAATCTGAATCATAACATTATTTGTAATATACAGTATTTTTTTTTTGTTTTGACTATTTAAAAGTGTGTGTAAACACCTATTTGAAATAAATTGTTTTGAATTTTGGCGCCGCAAAAATGGAGTTTTCATTGAATAAATCTAAAAAAAAATAAAAAATAATAAAGCCCACGTCAGGTAAAACGTAATTGAAAAAGGATAAGCTGAAAACAATAACGAACGCAAAATACTACAATTATTGTGAAAAAAGAGTGGGTTGCTCGATATACGAAAAATATGGCACAAAGCGCCCCGCGCTTTTTTTACAATAATACTATAGTATTTTTCGGTCATTACCAAATGTTTTCAGTTTATATTAAGAACTATTTTTCACTTTTTAGTTTGATGTGTATTAAAAGCGTGTTTTTTAGTTTTTTAAAACTATTTATTTTTCAATTTTTAGTTCAGGATAATGTGTTTTTTAGATATTTTAAACTATATTTATTTTTCAATTTTTAGCTCAGGATAATGAGATAATCTTAACGAAATTATTCCCTGTAAATTATTGTATTGTCACTGATTCTTGATAAATGTACAAAGTTTGAATTAAATCTGTCCGTTTAAAGTGGGTCAAAATCGAGTGCAAAGGAGTCGGTTACAAACATAATACATAAAGGTGAAGCTCGGTCGGGTGAAAATGTATCCTGTGTCACTCACAGGATTTAGACAAATCTAACGACACCTCGCACAGCAAAATCTATCAAGCCGTTTATACATACGTACATACATGATTTATCTATCTATTTAACTACATACATGCACTCGAAAAACATAACCATCCTTATGATGCAGTCGGGTAAAAAGACCTTACCTGTATCTGTAAGCTTTATCCCACAACGAGAGGCCCTCCCCTCGGGTAGTGACTTGACGTGGCCTATTGGGAAATCTCTGACTGTGGACTCAAATTGGCCGATGTAGGGATAATATGTGTCGGTGGGGTTTCTGTGACGGAGAAGAGTGTCCATGTGGAGTCAGTTCACAAACTATGACACACTTATTGGCTAGCCCCGAGTGCCTGGACACCTGCACAATGGAAGACCTCTGGCAAAGTATATATATTAGTACTAACATACAGTATGGACACTTTCTGCCGCTCTCTACATTGCGAGCTCACCCCCTTGTCACCCAGATTGATAGAGATTGATTACAGCTTGGTTGTCGAACGTATAGGATTTTGCCGCCATTTTGTTTGTTCCGTCATTATTTTTGGCCCGTTTGTATGAAGTGTCCAGGGTATGCCTAGACATTGTATTTTTCCAATAATTATTTATACCATAGATTAAGCGATGGAAGAGTGAGATTTCCTATCACAGGTATTATTTTACCTAAAAAGAGATCTTAGCCTTAAAAAGTTGTTAATTTTTTGTAACAAATAAACAATGTTTAATTTTCAATAGCCCTACAGAAATTACTTTCAGTTAGACCATCATCATCATCATTTCAGCCAAAAAACGTCCACTACTGGACAAAGGCCTCCCCCAAGGATTTCCACGACGACCGGTCCTGCGCTGCCCGCATCCAGCGTCTTAAGATAGATAGATAAAACATTTATTTAAAGCTGCATTACAATACGCAGTGATACACAAAAACATACAAAAAGATAACAAAAAATAACGAGAACTTCTTATATACTTACATAAAATTAGCCGTAGCTGAGAAATGGCCCCGACTCAGCATATGCTGAAGCTACAGTTACAATTTTTAACGTTGTTAAATTTACCTGAAGAAGTTTCAAATCTTTTTTTTTGGCGTGATAATGTCTTATAAATCGATGAACGCTTTTTCGTGACAGAAAAAAATCTATAATACCCCCCGCCCATATAGAAATTTCACTTCAAAAGTGTGACAACATTGTCACGTTACGCCTTAGTGTCACACGGTCACGTTACCCCTGTCACGTTACGCCTGAGCCAAGCGACTTTTTTATGTTACATTTTATTCTGTACTTCTACTTGGACGGACGGATGGACGAACCGTCAAACTAAAAAGAGGCATTTCTTATACCTAACATCAGTGTGTCAATGGATTAAAAGTACTAGGCTCCCAGGAGCATACAAGGGGTGTTCCAATGCGGTCGATTCTCTGTAAGGAAACACAAAAGTCCATTTTGATTCCTTGTATTTTTGACGTGATAGACTTGGACTTGGACGGGAACTTGGACGTGTACTTGGAAGGGGACTTGGACAGAGACTTGGACGGGCACTTGGACGGGGACTCGGACGGGAAATTGGAAGGGTACTTGGACGGGTACTTGTTATCACGTAAAATTATCGTCCGTAAACCGACTTTACAGACAACCGTTTTTTAAACTATAAAAGAATTCTCCAAAATGACTCCTCAAGGATCGCGTGACTACCCAACGCTATCAACTAACTAGAATATCCACTCCCTTAACGATCAAGACGTGAATAAACCATTCGCGGCTGCCCTGATTACTGGAACAGCCATATAGCGTTATTTAAGTAATTAAAATAAATAGTTAATGCCAGGGTTATTAAAAGCTTTCATTTAACTTTTTTTTTATTCACAGTTGGGAAGCCTTTGGCATCATCTCACCTGATGGTAAGTGACGATGATGCCGAAGATGGAAGCGGAATTACCAAGATTCCCCAACGCAATGGAGAACTGGCTATCTTATCTTCAAGCCGGAACTCATGAATGTTGTTAACACTGATGTTTGGCGGCAAGGCTTAGATAAGATGGTTCTAGCTAGCCAGGCGGGCTTAGAAAATGCCCTGCCACCAACCGAACCGAGTCTTACAAAGTTGACCCCATCGGGAATCGAACCCGGGACCTCCTTCTGTTGAGCGAATGGATTAACCATTACGCCATGGAGGCGGTTGTGCATGCAATGTTTGTATGTATGCATGTTTGTATGTTTGTTTAGTTCAAATCTTGCGATCGATTTTAGAGCGACTTCCAGGGGTCCCATTGAGCTGAAATTTAGAACGAAGCCGTATTCCCGGTGACAAAAGATCCTTTTAGTTGATCTGATGATGAATTTTGGAGGTGGAATCAAGGTTACAGAATCGTCTTTTATTTTCTATCATCATCGTCATATAATCAGCATCATAAATCTACCTTTTATTTATCATCTGAGTATGATACACAGTGTTTTTTGAATTTGGAACGGTGTATTTTTTAATATTTATTTGAGCATTTGTTCTTTAACATAAAAACTCTTTTCAAATAAAAGCTTGTACCAAAAAGATTTTAGGTTTTTTGAAAATTATTTTAACAGAAAATATAGGAAGGTATAAGACTAAAAGTTGATTCTTGAAAATATTTTGTTGTTCCGTTTCATTTAGATGTGGGTAATCTTTAGGTCATAGTAAACTATCCTGCGGCTTTTCAACCAGGGTTCTAAATTATCAAGATAATTATTTTCTTTGATAGTTAACATGATAATTATCCGATAATTTATTTTAATATTTTTAATCAGTGGCAGTTTGTGATGGAGGAAAGTTATCGCCTCACCTCTTTCTGGGAGAAGACGATTTATTTTTTAGGGTTCCGTAGCCAAAGAGTCAAAACGGGACCCTATTACTAAGACTCCGCTGTCCGTCTGTCACCAGGCTGTATTTCACGAACCGTGATAGCTAGACAGATGACATTTTCACAGGTGATGTATTTCTATTGCCGCTATAACAAAAAATACTAAAAATTAGAAAAAGTAAAAGTCTCCCACGCGGTGGACCGATGACCTGGTGAAGGTCGCGGGAAGCCGATGGATGCGGGCAGCGCAGGACCGGTCGTCGTGGAAATCCTTGGGGGAGGCCTTTGTCCAGCAGTGGACGATTTGTGGCTGATATGATGATGATGATGATGAAAAGTCTCCATACAAAAAACGTGTTTTTTTTTTGCAAACGAGAAGAAACTAGCGCCATCTAGTATGATGGTACGGAACCCTATGTTTGCGGTTCTCACTAGCACTTGGCCGGTTTCTCTTCATAAATAATCGGCCTCTGAAAAGAGCCTCTCACTACACTGCACTGGCTGGGCAACAAAGAAAAATCTTTGCCTATCTGGCCATTAATGGATGTCTGGCCAGTGTCTGGCACAGTTTTTTACCCACCATTTAAATTTCAAGCCACGGCTCACCCTGGACACTTCATACAACGGGCCAGAAATGACATTTCAAAAAAGGAATGACGGAATAAACAAAATGGCGGCGTAATCCTATACGTTCGACAACCAAACTGTATCCAATCTGTATCAATCTGGGTGACGAGGGGGTGAGATCGTAATCTAGAGAGCGGCAGCGAGTGTCCATACTGTATGTTAGTACTAATATATATATTTTGGCCACGGGCACAATATAGACACGGGGTGACCGCGGGCGGCGGGCGTGACGCGCGTTCGTGAAACTACAAGCAACGAAACGAACACGATCTGACCTGTTCATAGGGCAAAAGCGCGCAAACTGAATTTCGGCCGAAATTTAAACCGAACATGCGGCCGAATTCGATGCAACACTATAAAATAATCACTTCGAACCCTGCTTTTCACTCAGTACATTTTCTGTTTGTACGAGAAACTGTATAGTTAACACATTTTGTTATAGTTGCCGCCACAAGCCATTGTGATGCGCGCGAGTTCGAAACTAGTCAAGGATTTCGCAACTAAGATCATCTAATACATAGACGAATAGTGAGAGCTCAAATGAAAACAATCCGGAGTGCGCTAATTCGAAACCAGTCAAATTTACAAATTCATCATCATTTATCATATCACGATGGTTTCATTCACCGTAAGAGCGTTGGATAAACGTACATATGAAATCTAAATTCGAAATCACATTGGTACGTAGTAGGATTCGAACCAAAACCTCCCGGACAGTAGGCGGCGGCCCTAGCCATTGGAGAAACTCGCAGGTTGTGTGTGAAGTCGACCAAACCGCACTGGGCCCGCGTGGTCGACTAATTCAGGGTAGGCTTGATCCCTTCGGTGGAGACGTATACGAGCTGATATGATGATGATCATATTAGCCGAAAATCGTCCACTACTGGACAAAGGCCTCTCCTAAGGATTTCTACGACGACCGGTCCTGCGCTGCCCGTATCCATCGGCTTCCCGCGATCTTCACCAGGTCGTCCGTCCACCGCGTGGGAGGCCTTCCTACGCTACGTTTTCCGGTGCACGGTCGCCACTCGAGAACTTTACTAACCCACGGCCATCTGTTCTACGAGCTATGTGCCCTGCCCTCTGCCACTTCAGTTTATCGATTCTGAGAGCTATGTCGGTTACTTTGGTTCTCCTGCGGATCTCCTCATTTCTGAATCGATCACGCAGAGAAACTCCGACCATAGTACGCTCCATTGCCCTGTGGCGGCAACTGCAGTAACCCGCCACTGAACCTTAACAGAAGCGACGAGAGAACAAAAGAAATATAACATCTAGACCGCGCTATTAGAATTTCTTCAGCGCTGAGTATATCAGTATACAGATATCAAACATCAACGATTGGTCCACGGCCGGACTCCAGGCAAACCACCTCGCCTGGCGGATATATCTCTCTTTGCACGCACCGTTCCTAATACCCTATCAGATTATTTTTTCATTTTTCTGTACTAGTTTGGGTTCAGTTCGCTTGGGGCGCTGCGCTGTCTTATTTAAAGAGTGACTACTCTATTTTCCCTATAGCTATGTATAAGGTACTCTTTGAAACTATCCATGTAAATAGAACTAGCGTGCCAAAACTTACACAATATGGCTCATTCATTACTGATTTGATTACTCATGCGCAGTGACGTAGATAACACATGTGTCGTGGAGTGTCTGCGGTTGTAAGTTCCAAACCGATACATGTGCGCGGTGGGGAGCAGAAGGTGACCAAGCAACGTGTTTGCGACACCGACGAGCGTCTCCAGGACTACAATGCTCCAACAGCTAGAGCAATAACACAGCTGAATGAGTTGGTTGCACAGGTCCAAGACGCTCCAATGTATTCGCACATAGTTGGTTGCTATTTAGTGGCACTGTAGTAGACTGTTTTGTTAACAGACTTCAAAAAAGGAGGAGGTTTCTCAATTCGACCTTATATTCGCGGATGCCTTTGTCGTTTATGAATCGATTTTGATGATTCTTTTTTTGCTGGAAAGGGGGTATCCCAAGGGTGGTACCATGATTAGGAAACCAGAATCTGATGATGGCATCTTAGAGAAATCGAGGGGAACCTTAGTTTCCTGTTTGAAGTCGGTTTTTTTTTTGTTCAAAATTATTAAGCTAGAATTTCTTTGTTTATAATTAGTGTACACTAACTTATTTTTATACGAGTATATTGACAATTTTAATTTTATTTGTGATGTGTATTTTATTTTAAGTACCTAGGTTTGTTTTTATCTGTATATATAAAAAGGAAACTGCGATTAACTGACTGACTGATCTATCAACGCGCTGCTCAAACCAATGGACCGGATTAGGTTGAAATTTAGCATACAGCAGATAGCAATTATGATTTTGGGAAATTCCTACGAGAACGGCAAAAAAGGGATCTGCGCGGGCGAAGCCGCGGGCAACAGTTAGTTTTTCATATGCTTGTTAGGCGCTTTGGATTTTCTGTAAGCCTGTCAAGAGTTTTTATTAAACCCCAGAGTAACAAGGTAATGGAAGGAACTTTCACATTATCATGGTTTCTGTATATCTGTCGCAGGGATACTGTAAAATTCGTCATTATAAAAAAATGACAGGCAAATTATAATATGATGGCGAGGGCGGGAAGCCTCGCTATGCGAGGCTCTTTGACAGATAAATCAATCAAAACTGACCGAACCTAACATCGCTAGCTACGCGAATTCATTTACAATCTGCCGTACGGCATTTTGACAATTTGCCTGACTCGGATTATTAAAATTTTCCGGGCTCGGCTTTTCACAATCTGCGTACGGAATTTTACATTATGCCTGACTGTTTACTTACCGACGAATTATTACAAATTGCCTAAATCGGCTTACAGCATTTTACATTTTGCCTGACCGTTTACATAAGGACGAATTATACAATTTGCCTGACTGTATGTAAAATGACTAATCATACAATTTGCCTGCCTCATGTCGATCACGAATATGATGGTTTTAATTTGTACTTTAATAAAGAATAATAATTCGTCGTGGATATTAATTACTTTAATGATTTATTTAAAAATACCAGAACTTGGGGGAAGGCTTATGTCCAGCACTAATAATAATGATGACAAAAAGCTGGATAAAAGCATGATTTTTTAAATAATCCGGCACCCCCTCAATACCAAAGATCGTTGGTTGTCTGTTGGGACAAAAAGGGGGCGCAAAGTACTCCTGGACGACCCGGCCCAGACCCCCTGCCGTTGCTGCTGCATTTCCTGACACGACCACAGGTAATTATAGATTTTTGAAAGCAGTACAATTTTCACAGAATTGAATGTCATATGCATTTGCAACCTGGTACGGTGCTTGAGCAGGATGGATGAGAAATGTAATAAACAACAAAATTCAGCTTCTCAACAAAAACCAATATTATAAATGTAAAAGTGTGCTTGTTTGTTTGTTTATCCTTCTTTCTCGTCGCAACGGATCAACATGATTTTTTGCACAAAATGACGAGATGGGAAGTGAAATAGGCTACTTTTTTCCCGTAAAAATAGCATAATCCGCCACAGTTGCTAGGAAAATTAAAAAAAAAATTGGTTTATATCTTTCACGTCACAACGAAGCAACGGGTTGACGTGATTTTTTGCACAGAGTTAGTTGAGGGGATTGGAAGCGACAAAGACTACCAAGTTGGGTTGGAAGTGACACAGACTACCTAAATGGGGTTGGAAGTGACACAGACTAACTAATTAGCATGACCCGATATAGTTCTCGAAGGATATGAAGAAAACTCATATCCGGGGTGGATACACGTCTCAAAGGAGCAAATATTGATGTGTCTTTTTACACAGAGGAAGGTCAGGAAGTAGAAAATGATAAAGACTAGTAACTTACAAATTATCATAGCCCCACACTGTTCCCGAGGGATATGGAAAAAACCTATCTACACGCTCGCGCACGTTGCAAAGGAGCAACGGATTGACGTGATTTTTTGCACAGAGTTAGTTGAGGGGATTGGAAGCGACACAGACTACCTAGTTGGGGTTGGGATCGACACAGACTACCTACTTAGCATAACCCGACATAGTTCTTGAAGGATCTGAAGTAAACTCATATCCACCCCTCACGCACGTCTCAACGGAGCAAAGATTGATGTGTTGTTCCCGAGGGATCTGGAAAAAACTTATAACCACGCTCGCGCACGTTGCAAAGGAGCAACGGATTGACGTATTTTTATGCACAGAGATAGTTAAAGGATTGGGAAGTAGGGACACATACTAATAATTAGCATAGCTGAGGGATCTGGAGAAAACTTATATCCACGTTTGCGAGCCGCTTGCGGTTTGCGCACCACACTCGCTCAAAGACAGTCATAAAAATTATGTCCATGCGGGCGATGCCGTGGGAAAAAAGCTGACTCACCTTACTCTACTTAATCACACTTAATCCTTACTAATATTATAAATGTGAAAATGTGTTTGTTTGTTAGTTTGTTTGTTACCTTTTCACGTTTCAACACCCTAACCAATCTTGATAAATTTGGCATACAGGTAGCCTGTGTCACTGGGAAGGACATAGGCTACTTTTTATCCCGTAAAAATAGCATAGTCCGATGCAGTTCCTGAGGGAACTGAAAAAATACTCTTTTTTGGTTAATTTCTCTAACATCGCAACGGACCAATGGATTGCTGTGATTTTTGCACAGATATGGTTGAGGGGGTGGGATATGACATAATTTAATAATTAGCATATCCCGACATAGTTCCCGAGGGTTCTGGGGAAATCTCACTTCCACGCTCGCGCACGTCAGCGTCTTTAAAACGGAGCGACGGATTGAAGTGATTTTTGTATAGAATTGGTTGAGAGGGTGGGAAGTGACATAGACTGCTAATCAGAATAGCCCGATGTAACTCCTGAGGGATCTGGACAAAACTTATGTCCACGCTCGCGAGCCGCTTGCGGCTCGCGCACCACAAGCTAGTAATATTATAAAGGCGAAAGTTTGTGAGTATGTGAGTGTGTATGTTTGTTACTTCTTAACGCAAAAACTACTGAACGGATCTGGCTGAAATTTGGAAGGTAATAGACAGATTAGGACCTGGATTAACACATAGGCTACTTTTTTTCACGCTCGAAAAGTCATAGAAACGTTGTTAGCCGCGGGAAACAACTAGTACCAAAATAATATTGTGTCAGTCAGAAACAATATTAAAGAAACTTTACCCACCCAGCGAATAGTAAACAACAAGGGCATGTCATTTTTCTCAGACGCTATGTATAAAAAGGGAGTTTCATTTTCAGCCCGCCTGTCATTCATTCATTACGTAGCCTCTTTTACTTAAGGCGAGGTATTGTTTGGAACAGTTGTCTCTGTCTTTTTCTTTACGTGTAAAGAGTAAAGAGTGTCGGTGGCGCAACGGCAAGGGCCACTACCTCCTATCCGTGGTCGTACCTCGTATCCAGTCGTGGTTCGAGTCCTGCTACGTAACAATGTGTTTTCGAATTTCGATCTCATATGTACGTTTATCCGACGCTCTTTCGGTGAAGGAAAACATCGTGAGGAAACCTGCACACGCCTGCAGAGAAACTCGCAGGTTGTGTGTGAAGTCGATCAACCCGCACTGGGCCCGAGGGGTCGACTAAGGCCCGATCGCCCTAATTCAGGGTAGGCTCGAGCCCATCGGAGGGGAAATATATATATGAGCTGATGTGATGAAAGAGTAAAGCAAATAACCACACTTTTTCACTTTTTAAATGGTTTTTCGTTTCAATTAAAAACTACAATGAAAGTATAAAAAATAATAACATTACTCACTTTTTATTATCATAACAAATATTGCTGTATATATTTGTTTCATTTATACATTAAAATATTATTCATAACTAGAGTGATTTTTTTCTATCGAGCCAAAACTGCTCGATCGTGTTTCTAATAGCTTTCGACTTTAAGGAACATCATCAACAATAAGGTTATTCTTTTTCAACTATGGGTTTTCTATCGTTTAGGATTAATTGACGTCAAAAACAACGAAAATCTGTAATATTACCGCCTTAATTGTTTCCCGAGATACATGGCTTGGATTCTTCGGGTACCTTGCACTTTCCCTGGGACAGGGTAGTTTTCACTTTTTCAATGGTTTTTCGTTTCATTTAAAAAACTACAATGGAAGTTTAAAAAATAATAACATTACTGACTTTGTATTATAATAAACAATATTTTGGTGTATATTTTTTATTATTTATACTTCAAAATATTATTTATAACTAGAGTTGAAAGTAACGGTGTAGACCTATCTTTGGGATTTTTTTCTATCGAGCCAAAACTGCTCAATCGTGTTTCTAATAGCTGTTGACTTCAAGGAACATCATCAACAATAAGAGTTTTTTTTTCAACCTTAATTGACGTCAAAAATAACAAAAATCTGTAATATTACCGCCTTAATAGTTTCCGGAGATACTTTGGCTTGGACTCTTCGGGTACCTCGCACTTGCCCTGGGACTGGGTAGTGAATGGGAACTACTGTCCGTTTTCTCGGTAAATTGAATTGGAATTGCGCGGAGTCTCGTTTAAGGCCCCCGTTTCAGTAAATAGAGGGTTGTAAATAGGCAAGGACGCGGAAAACATTCCGACTCAATCTACCCTTTTGCCTTTTCTGCAAATTAAATGAAAATCCACTTGCCACGAACCCGGTTGCGGATAGTGACCATGGGGCAGGGGCCCGCAAAACAATACGAGTGCCTATGGCCTTGGAATAGGACGCCTGAGGCCTTTAATTAAATCCGCTAGAGCGTTGACAAATTAGATTTCCTTGAATCGGCCACTAGTTGACATTATTCTATCTCGGAGATAAGATGCTGTTATTTATAGCGAATTCAAATATCCAACACATAGCCCAGATAATTGTTGAAAAAAGGTATCTTTTCAACCGACTTCCAAAAACGAGGAGGTTCTCAATTCGACTGTATTTTTTTATGTGTGTTACCTCAGAACTTTTGACTGGGTGAACCGATTTTGATGATTCTTTTTTTATTTGAAAGCTAGTGCTTTCCGTGTGGTCCCATAAAAAAATATCAAAATCGGTGTAGTACTTTATTAGAAAATTAACAAAAACCTAAAAAAATAATACAAAATTGTACTAAGTTGTTACAATGGAAGTTGGTTTTTTTTAACGTGTTTAGAGTTTTTTTTATGAAAATAAAAAATATTCTAATTTAAGAAACTATTTTTAACATTTTTTTAGTCACTGGTTATTTTGACGATTTTTTAAATGTTAAAAAGTGATGACATCACAGGCCCACCAAATACTGTGAAAAAAAAAACGGTATAAATACTCATTACAATTGACGATTATGACTTAATATAATTATTTAAAGTTAATAAAAAAAAATTACAGTATAAAATCGGTACATCCGTTTTTTTTAAATTTACTTATATACTCTCTGTTGACTATTAATTATTGACATAGTATTATAAAATAATAATAATAATAACTAACATAGGCTAAGTCTTATTAACAAGTTCTGGATCGTTGTTATCTGAAAAATAAATGATAATAATAATAATAATAAAAGAACTCTACAATGCCAACTCTACATCTACAAAATGGGCTGGATTTAATAAATAAATCTGTTTCAGAACCATCAATTAATAGGCAAAGCGAGTTCTTACTCGTAAGAGAAAACCACGTTAAGACTTTAAGATGCCTCAATCCGAGCAGGTTGATAAGTGTTAAAATAATATGTAACGTAAGTCTATTAAATTTAGGTTCAAATCAATGCGGGCTTCAGCGCGGCTGTTACGTTGAAACCGAACGGGCATTTCTCGATTTTTACATATAATTTTTATTATTTTTCTATACTTTCAAATAAGTTAAAAAAAATGTGTTCAATTTAAATGAAAGGTCTTAAAGTCACCGATTTTTGTGTGTTGGTTTCATTCAACATTAACTTTTTGTTTTCGAGAAATTTATTTATTTATTTTATTTATTTACACTTATAGTACACTAAAACAATTTCGTAAAGCTAATACATATAGTTATTATAATGAAGTGTACAGTAGGCGGTCTTATTGCTAAAAGGAATCTCTTCCAGACAACCTTTCGTTACAGGAGAGCACGAAATTTTGCAATTAATGCCAAAAACAGGGTCTACAGTATATTTTTTTACATCAAATGTGGTAATATTTTAAAAATTGTATTCAATAAAATCGATTTTTTATTACTTTAGGTATATTATATATTTTTTCCATAGTTATAGCTTTACACAGTCTTTCAATAATTTGAATTGAATATTGTCATTTGACCTATCTTAAGGCCTTAATGTATCGATGCTATGCCACCCCTTGGCTTGGTGGAATGACCTGGTGGCTGATGTTTTAAGTTGATACACAGCAGCGTCCAAATTCTGTATACATATGTAAATCAATACGCGGTCTGATTCGAAAAACCTTTAAACTTTTAGGTACAAGCTTTAATTTGAAAATAATTTTAATTATTTCGCATTGTTATCAGCAAACCCTTTCATTTGATACCCATATTGTAGGAGTGAATTAAAAATAACTAGTCCGCCATCTTGGGTGTGCCGCCATGTTGGATTTAGAATGACGTCACACAGTTAACCATGCATACAAAATTTCAGCTCAATCGTTTGAAGATATCTGCTTCAAAATTGAGTTGCAAGTCATCCGAACAAACATACATACATGGCAAGTTAAATAAAAGCCGCGGCCGACTCATCGTCACACTGATCTGTCACACTGGTGTGATAGTTAAGAAAAAAAAAACGAGCGAGACCTACAGTACTCGCATATGATGTGTAACATGTGACAAAATACTTCACACTAGGCTGCACGGCTATGACAACCTTAGTTTTCGAGAATTAAAAAACGTTCGCATTTCCAAATACTTCACACTAGGCTGCATGGCTATGACAACCTTAGTTTTCGAGAATTAAAAAACGTTCGCATTTCCAAATACTTCACACTAGGCTGCATGGCTATGACAACCTTAGTTTTCGAGAAATAATCCTGTTACACATTTCCGTCCCATTTCACGAAATCACTCCCACAAATTGCAGGAAAGCGAGAGCAAAGATGTTACACATCAAAAATTCATCAATGTCACATCAGTGTTAAGAATAGGAAGTATACACCCTCACATTACCACCATTTTAATTTTAATTATCTTTTTTCTCACTTTCACACTCACGACAGACTGACTTTCACACCCGTTCTTTTTAGATTTAATAAACTTGTCACCGTTGTTACCGTGGCCAATACTGCTATGTAAAGCACTAAAACACTAAAGTGACCTCGCATGAGGGTCTGGTTGCATATATAGTACTTTATTCGGATTACTAAATTTATTGTGCAAAATCCAGGTTAAATAAATTATTGTAATAAAGTTGTGGCTGTTTCTGCCGTAATATAGCGATGCTCACTTATTCAGGTCGCATGTAAAATATACTGCACCAAAACTAGCCTTTAAAACCCGAACGTCGCGTCGTCGCAGTTTTATTCAATTTCTCTATATAAGGCTGAATGGATTTCGTTACCGCGCGGAGTTGCCTGCATCTTCTACAGTCATTTAAGGGGCACTTCACACTGGAGTTGCACGTGCCTTCCTGTTAAGTTTGTCTCTGAATGAAACTGTGCAACTTGTAGGCAACCTTTTTAGTTTATTTTTGACCTGTTTTATAGTCTTCTTCATCTTATCAGCTCATATAGGTCCCCACCGAGGGGCTTGAGCCTACCCTGAATTAGGGCCTTAGTCAACCACGCGGGCCCAGTGCGGGTTGGTCGACTTCACACACAACCTTCGAGTTTCTTCGCAGGCGTGTGCAGTTTTCCTCACGATGTTTTCCTTCACCGTAAGAGCGTCGGATAAACGTACGTACATATGAAATGGGAATTCGAAAACACATGGGTAAGTGGCAGGATGCGAACCACGGCCTACCGGACAGGAGGTGGCAGCCGTAACCGTTACGCCACCGACGCTGTATTATATTATTTCTTCAAAATTTGTTTTTATTATGATGTTTTTTTTAAAAAAAAATATTGTTTTTCCTACTGTTTTCATTCTCCATTTCATTACCTTTTTTTATCAATGTCCTGATTTTATTGACCATTTTTATTTGTTTTTTATCTCATTAAACCAAAGTGCTGGTGCCAAACTGTATTTTAAATTATTTAGTTGGACCCTGACCCTCCAAGACTACAATATTTATCGTGCTGGCTCAGGCGCGAGTCGAAGGGCGCGTCGAGGCTGCAACTATACAGCTAAAATTCAAAGTATCCACTCGTGAAACGGTACAAGTGTCCCCAAGAAACCCGTGTAATTGAAAAATTTTTTTTTTGGATTTTCCATACTAATTTCCACTTCATACTAAGGGCTCTACTACATGTCGGTTTGCGAGCGTTTTTAAAACGAAGCAACAGCTGTAGCGCGGTAACGCTGTTTTTACTTCTTTCATTCGACCTTTTTTCATTCCAACTATTTGTTTTTTTTCGCATGCGCTGTTATTTAAGCGAATTTTGATTCAAAACCAAAATTGTTTCTTAAATATTTCATCATCATCATCATATCAGCTCATATACGTCCCCACCGAGGGGCTGGAGCCTACCCTAAATTAGGGCGATCGGGCCTTAGTCGACCACGCGCGGGCCCAGTGCGGGTTGGTCGACTTCACACACAACCTGCGAGTTTCTCCGCAGGCGTGTGCAGGTTTCCTCACGATGTTTTCCTTCACCGTAAGAGTGTCGAATAAACGTACATAAGAAATCTAAATTTGAAATAACATTGGTACGTGGCAGGATTCGAACCACAACCTCCCGGACAGGAGGCGGCGGCCATAGCCGTTACGCCACCGACGCTCTTTTTTATTTATTATTAATTGAATTTCTCTTAAAACGCCACGGATAGCGCTGTGGACGCCATGTTGTACATGTACACTCGTAAGAAACCCCGCCCGTCCCACTTCAGTCGTCGCACAGGCGGTGAAAACGTTGCGTGCCCTTCGCGCCGCGCCCTCGCTCTGTCCATAACCAGCTCGCAAACCGCCAGTGTGATAACACCCTAAGTTGGCCAATCAACTAGTATAATATATTCGTATGAGAAGTATTCTCTAATTGTAAAGGTAAGTTGTGTAGTTTGATATAAGAGCCTGAGATTAAACTCGCCAAATGTTTTCTATTTTACAGTTTAATGTCTTCTTTAATTTAAAGATGTGTTAAATTTATTGGTTTTTCCGCGACATATGTTATATGAGGGGTATAGACGTGAGGGGCAAAGTGACCTCAGTCCTATGACACTGAAAATCGAGAATCCATCTTTTTTGTTTTAACATGAATACAGTTTGTATTGGAATGAGGCGTGTTTGCTGCTAAAGTCGTTTTAGAAAATAGATTTACTCGAGATTGAAGCGTATTTGCACCTAAAATTTTTTGCTGATATGTAGCCATAGACATAAAGAAAAACTTGACATTCACAGATTTAAAGCCACCAAACATGGACTGGGGTCACTTTGATTTTACACCCCTCATTTTTGCGTTCGGTGTTAGGGGTCAGGAATGCATTATTGTACTTATCATCTGCACCAAAGAAGGCCGTAAAATACACCCTTGCCCTTTTTGTAGATCATCATATCAGCCGAAAGACGTCCATTGCTGGAGAATTTCTACGACGACCCGTCCAGTGTTGCCCGCATCCAGAGGTTTCCCCCAACTTTCACCAGCTCATCGATCCACCGAGTAGGAGGCCTGCCCACACTAGATTTTTTTTTGGTGCGCGGTCGCCACTCGAGAATTTTACTGCCCAAACGGATAAATGTTCTACGAGCTATGTGCCCCGCCCACTGCTACTTAAGTTTAGCGACTCTGTGAGCTATGTCGTTTACTTTGGTTCTCCTACGGATCTCCTCATTTCTGATTAGATCGCGTAGGGTAACTCAGAGCACAGCTAGCTCCATCGCCCTATGTGTGACCTTGAGCCTTTTTATGAGGCCGATAGCACGCGACCACGTCTCAGTAGTACCTTTGTAGATCATCATATCAGCTCATATACGTCCCTACCGGGGAGCTCGAGCCTACCCTGAATCACAGCGTTCGGGCCTTAGTCGACCACGCGGGCCCAGTGCAGGTTGATCGACTTCACACACAACCTGCGAGTTTCTCCGCAGGCGTGTGCAGGTTTCCTCACGATGTTTTCCTTCAGTGTAAGAGCGTCGGATAGACGTACATATAAAATCTAAATTCGAAATCACATTGATACGTGGCAGGATTCGAACCACGTCCTCCCGGACAGGAGGCGGCGGCCCTAGCCGTTACGCCACCGACGCTCTAGGAGGACCTTTATACATAACCAAGTTTAATAACCATAATTTTATAAGGAAAAATATCTCTGCCACATAATATTGATCATTTCATGATGGCTCAGAAAGTCGGAGATAATAATTGACCGTTAAAAATATCTCAAGATGTTCAACATGTAGGTACTGCTAGAAAAAGTACAAAGTAGTTTTCAAGTTCTTACACCTATACTGAAAACTTGACAAAAGACAGTTTTACTGAACAAAATCTAATAACAGTTATATCTCTGGCAGCAAGATCCCGTCCAAAACAATTTCCCGACAAACAAAATAAAAATAACCATTCCACTGTGCCGTCCACCTAACTTCCCCGACTAGATGTAACTGTTGGTGAGGCAATAAATTGTATGCACCCAATCCTGCGTCAACTCAATTCGATTGG
This sequence comes from Coleophora flavipennella, assembly GCA_947284805.1. Classification (NCBI taxonomy): domain Eukaryota; kingdom Metazoa; phylum Arthropoda; class Insecta; order Lepidoptera; family Coleophoridae; genus Coleophora; species Coleophora flavipennella. The sequence continues at coordinate 8,080,322 of OX369295.1, forward strand.
GTGCATCGCCGGGCCGCGCGGGTGTTTCTGCGATGCTTCCGAATGGATAAATACGTTATAAACAAACTCAGTTAGGCTTTAAACACACTTTGTGTTACAGAATATACGATACGACATTGAACTTATAGGTTGGTCAAAATGGTTGAGTCTAACCTGGGGTATTTCTTGATGCTATAAATGGAAAAATCATCATCATCATCTTTGTCAGCCGAAGGAAAAAAATATGGAATAACTTTAGGAATTAATCAATCATTAAAAAACCGACTGAATAAAAACTTAATTCCTCTTTTTTTGGCCCATCGAGTAAAAATGTATCATATGTCCAGTGTTACCAAATGCACTGTATATGTAACTACAGTGGATTTACTGTATTTTCATGTTATCTACTGTAATTATTTTTGTAAATTTTCATACAAATACTCTAATTTTTTGATAGCTTTTTATGCGCACACTGTAATTTTTAAGTAATGGTACTGTATTTAGTGTTTTTGCATGCATCTGGCAACACTGCCTATGTCACTCACCAGATCAATACGAATCTAACAACACCTCGCACTCCAAAATCTATCAAGCCGTTTAGGCTACAGAGCGTGCCAAATAAATAAATAACATATACATACATACATACATACACTCGAAAAACATAAACCTCATTCTAGAGCAGTCGGGTAAAAATACACGATCAAATTAAATAAGGCTTCAAACACAACACGTGTCACAATAAAACTACAAAATTGGTCATGAAGAGTAGTTTTTTTTTTTTTTGCAAATTGACTATTGTCTCTTGGTGCAAGTTGTTTAATAAGACGACTAGAAGCCCCAGTTAACGGCTCCTACGCCAATTTTGTTACACCGCGCTTTACACCACGCAGCCTCCTGCAGGAAGCAAATAAGTAGTCAGAAGAAATAAGAGTTACGCGATAGAAAGAGAGGCAGCTCGTAGGTGAATACAACTGTAGATAATTGACGCTGTGCGAACCTGAATTGCACTTTATTGTGTCGTAGCAAGAGTCGACATTTATTTAAATGATTTTGCGGAGTGAAACTTCTTTTACGTTATACGTTATACTTAATACAACTGTAGGTAATTGGCGCTGTGCGAACCTGAATTGCACTTTATTGTGTTGTAGCAAGAGTCGCCATTTATTTAAGTCATTTTGCGGAGTGAAACTTCTTTTACGTTAGTAATACGTTAGTAAGTAGTCTTTATTTTTTGGCACTGTATAGTCAACGCTTTATTGTACTGTGGTATAGTTGTACAGAACCCGTTCGTCGCAGTGGTTTAAAACTTAGAATAGTCTGTTTCCAGCCTTATTCCAAGGAGGGGCTGCTAAATCGTTCGTGTCCCTGTCTCGTCTACTACATCTGAGTAATGTATTAGTCTTGAGTTCTGAAAAATGTTCTGTTGTCGTGTCCTTCTTTTTAGTTTTATACAATAAATGTGAACACGTGTCAACACGTTTGCGCTTGTCTATACTAATAATATTATTATAAAGAGGAAAGATTTGATTGTTTGTTTGTTTGCATTAAATAGGCTCCGAAACTACTGGACCGATTTGAAAAATTCTTTCACCGTTGGGAAGCTACACTATCCGCGGTTATATTATATTTTCAAAACATTAGAGATCCTTACGAAAAATCTAATAATGTAACCCAAGGTGTAAAAAAATACCTGAAAAATTTTGCGTTATCTACAAAAAGTTGTGTAGTGTGTAGTGTACGGTGTGCAGTGTGTAGTGTAGTGTAGTGCAGTGCAGTGTAGTGCAGTGCAGTGTAGTGTAGTGAAGTGTAGTAAGTGAAGTTCGCCGGTACAGCTAGTGTAAAATAAAGGGTGTATTCACAAAATCGTTTTCCATACAAACTTGATATTAAACTTCTTGATCAATGCCAGAATAAAGATCAATCACAAGGTTGATTGGAATGGATCCCGAAAGAGATAAGTCCGTCTGTGCTATACAATTATTCTTTTTTAACCCATTTATTTTTAAATGCAATAAATAGTTTACAAACAATCAGAAAAAAAAAATATTAGGTCTGTCTGCCCCAAGACTAATTTTGATATTTGATTTGAAACTAAAATAATTTTCTCAAAACCTAAAAACTATTAGGTACAAGCTTTAAATATTGCATTGTAACGCGATATACATATGCATGTAAAAATTTCAGCTCAATCGGAAACCGGAAAGTGGGTTATATTTAACTCGCAAGATTCCACACGAACAAACATACGAGTACATACTCGTACATTGCAAGTTAAATAAAAGCTTGTAATATCAACAATGCAATCTTGTAATTTAAATAATTAAAACTCCCCTTTAAAAACTTCTTTATCTCATCATCATCATCATATCAGCCACAAATCGTCCACTGCTGAACAAAGGCCTCCCCCAAGGATTTCCACGACGACCGGTCCTGCGCTGCCCGCATCCATCGGCTTCCCGCGACCTTCACCAGGTCATCGGTCCACCGCGTGGGAGGCCTGCCTACGCTACGTTTTCCGGTGCGCGGTCGCCACTCGAGAACTTTACTGCCCCATCGGCCATCTGTTCTACCAGCTATGTGCCCTGCCCACTGCCACTTCAGTTTAGCGAAATTCCTTATCTCAACGAAATACATATCTATATTTACTCTTTAACTATGTTTGTTTTACGGAACGGTCAGAAATTCACACAAAAATGTGCTGAGTTATGCTTAGTCAGGGCTCACAGAGCCCAATCGCTCGATAATCCGGCCTTTTGTTTTCACTCAATGCCTTCGCGAAATATGGGTTATGGGGCTACATTCTACAGGCCCAGGGGCCGGTGTCCCTGGACGTGGGTTTGCGTCCAGTAAACGAACTTTTTTTTATTTATTATTTTTTATTTATAATTGGTAAGCCCTTGGCATCATCTCACCTGATGGTAAGTGACGATGATGCTGAAGATGGAAGCGGGCTTACTGTGATTCCCCAATGCAATGAAAAACTGGCTATCCTACCTTCAAGCCGGAACTCATCAATGTTTTTAACACTGATGTTTGGCGGCAAGACTAAGATAAGATGGTGGTAGCTAGCCAGGCGGGCTTAGATAATGCCCTACCACCAACCAAACCAAGTCTTACAAAGTTGACCCCACCGGGAATCTAACCCGCGACCTCCTGGTGTGAAGCGAATGGACTAACCATTACGCCACGGAGGCGGTTCAACAGTTAAACAGTACAGTGTGACCTAAAAAGTACTGTTCGATCCAGCCGTTTCTCGTTACAAAATTAATTATTTTCTATACGTGATCCATTTCGGGAAACAGACAATTCTACGAAGACCTTCGTTACGACACATACATACTTACCAAAAAACATTAAGCTCCTTTCTGGAAAATCGGGTAAAAAGTTACAAAGTTCATTCTCGTCGTTACGAACATCAGAAATATTTTCATCAAACAAAATATGTGAAGGTTTTCAAAAGCAAAATCGGTCTCCAACTTCCCGAAAACGATGTTCAATAACCTTCAAATCGGAAACTGTATTTTCTCCAGACGGACTGTTCTGAGACCTGTTCGAGACGATACAAACGTGAAGAGAGAAATACAGCTTACACGATATTGAGCAATTCACCTCAACGATCTCGCTTTATATCTCAAACGGAGCTCCGCCGTTCGTAACACAGCAAAGAGCACATGGGCTGGTCATTTCGCACAAGCGCTGCACAATATCGAGTCGCCATCAATAGAATACAACGCCGAAGCGACGGCAACAAAAGCTCGTATTTGGAAAAGAGATGAGTTCAAAATCAAAGAAAATTACATTCCGGTGCTGAGAGTCTGGGCCTCCCCAGCGACGACGTCATCGCTTGCGCCGTACAATGCCCTCGAATACCGACTTCACTCATATTTCATGCGAATAACAATGACCAGTCTTTTGCTTTATCCAATATTCTATACTAGATCCCAGAATCATGTTTCAGCTTTGTGAATAAACAGAATAGAAATACGAATCGAGATTGTTGGCTCGTACGGAATACCAATTCGGGGAATATAACTGTATGTATATATCTAGATATTCAGTATGTGTTTCTGTGAGCAACCTCTGTCGCCATGTAAAATCTTATTGTTTGACCGTACTCCGCGCCGAACTACCTAGAGATACACGGGAAACCTTTCCGTGGGACTCTCATTAATATTCCCTAATTAACGATGCTCAAACAAAGAAAGTGTCCAGCGGGCGGAATGTTGTTATCCGTTCGTCACTCGACAAGGGTCTGCGGCCATCAGATTGCAAATTAAATTAGGACGTAAAACCAATTCTGTTTGCGAACATACCCTCGAATGTGCAAGTTTTAAAAGGATGCTTAATTCATGAACCTCTCCCAAGTTTGACCATTCAATTTGCATTTTCAAAGTCATGCCTGCCGTTGCACCGATCTGCATACTCTGGTCCCGTGTGTTGTGTTAACTACAACGTACCTACAGGATGATTTTTAGTCGATTATGAGCGGCAAATCAAGATTTTCAGCGAAACTACACTTAAGTTATGCAAATAGAGTCATCAATTTATTGATAATTAGTTGGGAAGCCAATTTTAAGAGTAACGTACCTTAAAAGGAAAAAATAACCCTTATAGGATCATTTCGTTGTCCGTCTGCCTGTCTGTCTGACTTGACAAGACCCTTTTTCTCAGAAACAGTATCAAGTTCAAATTAATATCAAATACCTACTTAGGTCTATTACGGTCCCTTAGTACCGTAAAAATCAAGCTTGTACAGCAAGGCTCACGGCACAAGTGAAGGAAAAAATCCGAAAATCGTTAATTTGTAGTTGTATCACATAAAAAATAAAATTTGCTTTACAAACATTTGCAGTTGGACAATTGACTGCGACGTATACCAATGTATGAAAGGAACATTTTTTTAATTTTTTTAAATTTTGTTTTAAACTTGTCCTTCAGTCCTTTTGTACTCTCACTGATGTTATTAGGGTTCGGTACGCAAAAGTGTGGTGTTACGGAACCCTCAGAGTCTCCGATGGTATAGATTACTAGGGGAAAGTTGTTAGCATCTACCATAAAATCGACATAGCAACCACTTATTACGTTTTTGCAGTTTTCTTTTTAAAAAGTACTACACAGATTATGACAAAATTTATATAATATAAAAATTCCTATCAAATAAAAAAATAATCATGAAAATCGGTTCACAATCTGCGAAGATATCGCGTTACAAGTGTGCACAAGAACTGCACGACCTCATCATCCCCCAGCTCCATTCCACCTTTGGTCAACGAGACGCAGGGAGATGTTCCATCCCTTTATTGTTGATATTCAGCATATTCGCACGCAGAGTTACGCTTCCTCATTTCTTATGCGGACAGCGATTGAGTGGAACTACTTGCCTGCGTCTGTGTTTCCCGACTCCTACAATTTTGGGATCGTTAAGGCAAAAGTGAATAAGAATTAATTGAGTTTGCGTGTACCATCCTCGACTACATCGTCACTTACCATCAGGTGAGATGTAGATGTCACCGGGATATTGTGAAAACCGCCATATTACAATCTCACTAGTTAGATTAATATAACGGTAAATTGTGAATCGGATCACAATATCACGGCCTATTCTTGTACCTCTGAATAAAACCGATGATTTCTTCTGCTGCGAAGCATTCTGCTACCCAGGGCTTCGCGAGGCTCATTGACTGTTAATTAAATCAAACCTAGCCGAACCTAACATCGCTCGCTTCGCGAGCTCATTTATTTAGTGTTTTTCACTTCGCTTAGTGTTGTTGTAATGTCACTAGTGAGTTTACAATGTCACTCGAAAGATTGTGAACTGTAACAATAAGTTACAGTTCACAATCTTTCGACAGTTCACAATCTTCCAAAATAAATCCCGTTAGATTATAATATAAAGGAATTTATAATCTTACGGTGACATAGTCAAACGCACTGAAATTTTTAATAATAATAATTAAAAAAACAAACATACAGTCAAATTTAGAACCTACCTAGTCATTTCTGGAAGTCGGTTGAAATAAAATATTAAAATCATCCTGTACGTACGAAAATTATGCAAGTTTATGAGACGGAATGGAGCTGTAGCTACGATAAAAGTGCTGTTATTTATGTGAGCGCGATCCATTGGTGTTTACCGGGGAGAGCGGCGGGCATTTCGACCGTAAATCGTTTAAAGGTTGGGCGGTCCACATCCTCAAGATGAATGCCCTTGTCAGTCTGATATATTTACTGTCCGCCACGTGGTCTCCTATCCCGGGCCACTCTTTAACATATCTCTGCAGTTGCCTTAATAAATAGGCTTCATGAATAATAAACTCTGAACAGAGGCGAAGCACTTGCCAAGTAATATCCTAGCTACCTACCTTCTCTGCGTAAGTTATCTATGTAATAAATAAAAGGCGAAACTAAATTACTCAGACACAGTTACCTGGCCATACGAAGCTTAGCGTGTATACGTATCAAACGGGAAATACTTATCCGAGGCTTTTCCACATCCAATTAGCCCAAGCGTGTGGTGGAGATAACGGCTTCGCCCAAATGGAAGCTAAAAACCTCGCACGTAACATCAAAACAAATAGAGCGTAAACGAATAAGTAATATCCTCGCTGTTGTCAGGGTAATCCCCGACGAGCGTAACATACCATACGTAAGTGCGGTGTGCCATATAACCCATACATCATCTAAATCGTGTGACTTTTGCCCGCTCTCGCGTGTAATGTGGTGCACTTTATCGTCGGTAATCCCGCTCCGACGGTCGCGTTCTCAGCTGTTTACCCGACTAGGAAACATAAAAGAAAGAGTTATTAATCTTACAAACAATGTACACATGGGCAAGGCTTTTTATGAATTTGGTTTGACAGCAATGAGGGCGCTACTCGTAAATATGTGAAGCTATCAACCCAGAAATTTCCACTGTCCGCTTTTATTATTATTATTATTATTATTCCTTTATTTCGGATAACGTTGATCCATAAGTGTTAGTTACAAAGGTCTTACAATCTATCTATGCTTTGCTATCTCCGATATTGTCCATAAAAGGCTTACCAAATTGTGGATAAAAATAATTTAAGAAAAACTTTTTTATTATTTCGTTATCTTCTTAGTAACCCCTTTCATTCCAGGATCCGCTTCAGGACCTTAATCTTTTCTACTTTGCATCTTTCTCTGTGACATCGTTCTATTTCAAGTCCGCCCGCGCTCACTAAAATAGGTCCAAAGAATATCGAACTATCTTGCCTAGCAAAAAAACATCACAGGATAACCTAATCAATTTAAAAATACCTAAGCATTTAAAAATGAAAACTAATCTGCATAATAACATTACCCCTCTTTTTTGGACAGTTGGGTAAAAATGTACCCTGTGTCACTCACCGGATCAAGACGAATTTAACAACACCTCGCACACCGAAATCCATCAAGCCGTTAAGGCTACGACAGGCTCAGCCAATGAGACCGACATGCATGCATGCATCCGAGAAGCATTACCCTCCTTTTAAGACAGTCGGGCAAATTATGTTGTGGTTACATAAAAACATTACCTCTCTTAGTCGGGCAAAAATGTACCCTGTGTCACTTACGGGATCAAGACGAATTTAACAATACCTCGCAGACCCAAATTCAACAAGCCGTTTAGGCTTCAGGCTCAGCCAATGAGACCGACATGTATACATACACCCGAGAAACATTACCCTCCTTTTAGTACAGTCGGGTAAATAATGTTGTGGTGGATATTTTCCCAGATCGGGTTGTAGCTTTGCGCGTCATTTATTCAAATAACGAATGAAACTATTCTATTCCTTGTAAAATGGCAATAAATGTAATTGAGAGACTGAGAAGCACAATTAAAATCGCTAAACGCTTTATTTTAAATATGTTTTAATTAATTAGTTAGTAAATCACTCTAACTACAATACCTAAAATACGTAAAATAAAATGCCTAAAATACCTAAAATGAAACACCTAAAATACCTTAAATGAAACACCTAAAATATCTAAAATTAATTACCTAAAATACCTTAAATAACACTTTACTCAGGTTTATTATTACATGTATATTGGGAATGAAACGCTTCGCTTTCCAGATCTATATATTTCTACAGTTTCGCGAGACCTATAGGTAAGGCGAGAGTGAATATGCATTGTTTGGGATTGCGTGTGCCACTTATTCGGCCCCATCGTCCCTTAACATCAGGTGAGACTGGAGACAAACGCTCTCAAATCCATAATAAAAACTGTTGACTCGAGGAGTCATGCGAAACACGAAAAATAAAATAATAGCTATCAGACCCCTCTCTTGGGTACTTAACCTTATTTATTTTCTTTATGATCTTTTTAATTTCGAGCGACAAAAGATTGAAGAGGGTATTGTGATGGCAAAAAAAACTGAGTTAAGATTTTAAAAAAGAATCAATTTCAACCAAAAAAAGAGTCGTTATTTCAGTTCCCTCAGGAACTGCACCTGACCATGCTGTTTTCACGGGATAAAAAGTATCCAGCCTATGTACATACTTCCCCGTGACACAAGCTACCTTCATGCCAAATTTCTTCAAGATTGGCTGAGGAGTTTAAGCGTGAAAAGGTAAACTCATTTTTAAATTTTTAATATTAATTAGTAATAAGTAAATATAAGTAAATTAGCAATTAGTATATTGGTATAAATATATATTAGTTATTATTATTTTTTGACAATGTTATCAATGTTTATTTTGAATTTTATGGACAACGTTTCTATGACTTTTCGAGGGTGCGCAGTGCGCGAGCCTCCGAGCGTGAAAAAAAGTAGCCTGTGTGTTAATCCAGGTCCTAATCTGTCTACCTACCAAATTTCAGCCAGATCCGTTCAGTAGTTTTTCCGTGAAGAAGTAACAAACATACAAACTCACAAACTTTCGCCTTCATAATATTAGTGTGATTATTTTAAAATTATAAAAAAAATATAATTGCATATATTGGTAAATAGTACCTATACAAGTAAGGATTACTCGATAAACAGTGCGGCCGCAAGGTCCAATTCGGCAAATCCTTTGAATTCGGTCTCGGCTCGTCATCGATAGAATCACGTGCTCTTGCGGTGAAAGAAAAACCGACGAAAGGTCCGTATTAACTTGAATAAGCTCCAAAACTTTTGTGTTACCCTTAAACATTTCTTCAGAAAAACCCTTGCCAACATACCGGTTGGGTTTCCTCGACGAATCAATGCGTTAAGCCAGCCAAAATATCCGGACGATTTGAAATGCCTTTGGGTAATAACCTTTCTTTGGCTTAGGACCAACAATCAACATGCTTCGTTTTTTGAATTCACAAATAGGTTTACATATCATCACATCGGCTCATATATACGTCCTCACCGACGGGCTCGGGCCTACCCTGAATTAGGGCGATCGCGCCTTAGTCGACCACGCGGGCGCAGTGCGGGTTGGTCAACTTCACACACAACCTTCGAGTTTCTTCGCAGATGTGTGTAGGTTTCCAAGCGATGTTTTCCTTCACCGTAAGAGCGTGGGATAAACGTTCATAATGAGATCGAAATTCGAAAACACATTGGTACGTGGCAGGACTCGAACCACGACTTCCAGGATAGGAGGTAGCGGCCCTTGCCGTTATGCCACCGACGCAATTACTTTTACATAGGCTTTACATATGGGTTTGTTAAAATAGAAAACACGGTCGAAAAATTAATGTAAAATGTTAAAAAATATGGACATTTCTTCCATTTTCCGGGGTTTTACAAGTGTGTGTGTTTTGAAAAACACTAACCACACTATTGATGAAATTAATAATGGTTAAATTCTACTAAATATTCCTCGTGTAGAGATTCGTGCTGTTGGTATTACCGACGGGTTTATAATATACTACCTTTGGCCGCGGCTTCGCTCGGGCAAAGTTTAAAAAACTGTCTTTGAGGGTGTGGCGGCTTGCGGGCATAGATATAGCCTATATATGTCACTCAGGAATAATATAGCTTTCTACTGGTGAAAGAATTTTTAAAATCGGTTCAGTAGTTCCAGAGATTACTTACTACAAACAAACTACTGATCATTCAGTTTTGTGGGTCTAATGTTTACCTATGTACTCATTTTTTCGATTAATAATTATATAAATAAATAAATAAATAAACTCGCAAACTTACTAACTATACCTGATAAATTTACCCTTCTTAAATACAGTTACCAATACAGGGTACCTACCAAGTCATTCAATATTGGCAGACAGAGCTCATCATCATCATCATATCGGCCGAAGGACGTCCCCTGCTGGACATAGGCCTCTCCCAAGGATTTCCACGACGACCGGTTCTGCGCTGCCCGCATGCAGCGGCCTCCCGCGACCTTCACCAGGTCATTGGTCCACCGAGTGGGAGGCATGTCTACGCTACGCTTCCCGGTGCGCGGTCGCCACTCGATTGGCAGACAGAGCTCATAGAAACTAATTTCATGTCCTATATGTTTATTAAGAGCGTCGGAGGCGTAACGGCTAGAGCCGCTATCTCCTGTCCAGTTCAATTTCGATTTCATATGCACGTTTATCCGACGCTCTTACGGTGAAGGAAAACATCGTGAGGAAACCTGCACACGCCTCCGAAGAAACTCGAAGGTTGCTTGTGAAGTTGACCAACTTTGTTAACTAAGTCAGATCCCCCTAATTTAATTTAACCGCCTCCGTGGCGTAATGGTTAGTCCATTCGCTTCACACCAGGAGGTCGCGGGTTCGATTCCCGGTGGGGTCAACTTGTAAGACTCGGTTTGGTTGGTGGTAGGGCATTTTCTAAGCCCGCCTGGCTAGCTACCACCATCTTATCTAAGTCTTGCCGCCAAACATCAGTGTCAACAACATTGATGTGTTCCGGCTTGAAGATAAGATAGCCAGTTCTTCATTGCATTGGGGAAACTTGGTAAGCCCGCTTCCATCTTCGGCATCATCGTCACTTACCATCAGGTGAGATGATGCCAAGGGCTTACCAATTGTGAATTAAAAAAAAAAAAAAAATTCAGGGTAGGCTCGAGCCCAATCAGTGGGGACGTATATGAGCTGATATGATGATATGGTTATTCGCGTACGATGTTTCGATTTACATAACACATTTCAAATAATGTCTTTAACGTATATCAAATACTAGGGTGAAGCTAGTGTAGCAAATTAGCCTGTTCAAACAACTTTGTGTGCGCGTCGTCGGTAGGTGAGGGATGACGCCAAGACAAGGCCAAATATTTAGATACATGTCAAACTGCCGTGGCATCTCGACGTAACTTGTATTAACACAGCGGTTTATATCGAGGTGCCTTAAGGCCTTAAGATGGGTCAAATGACAATATTCAATTCAAATTATTGAAAGACTGTGTAAAGCTATCACTATGGATAAAATATATGAAATAATTAAAGTATTAAAAAATATATTTAATTGAAAACAATTTAAAAAAATACTATCACTTTAGTTGTAATAAATATACTGTAGACCATGTTTTTGGCATTCATTGCAAAATTTCTCGAAAACAAATAGTTAATGTTGAATGAAATCAACACACAAAAATCGGTGACTTTGACACCTTTCATTTTAATTGAACAGTGAACACATTTATTTAAGCTTTTTTGAAAGTGAAGAAAAGTAATAAAAACATGTTAAAATCAAGAATTGGGCGTTCGGTTTCAACAGCCGCGTTGAAGCCCCCATTGATTTGAACTTAAAATTAATAAACTTACGTTCGATATTATTTTAACACGTATAAACCCGCTCGGATTGACTCATCTTAAAGCTTTAACAAAACAGTAACAGAGGAGACTCTCTCACAATAATCTTCAACAAATCTAAAAACTTTTAGGTATAAGCTTAAGGGGGCAACTGCAGTAACCCGCCACTGAACCTTAACACAAGCGACGAGAGAACAAGAAAAAACCGACATCTAGAACGCGCTATTGGAATTTCTTCAGTGCTGAGTATATATACAGATACCAATCATCAACGATGGGTTTCTGTTATGCCCTTATTTTTATTCACAATTGTTAAGCCCTTGGCATCATCTCACCTGATGGTAAGTGACGATGATGCCGAAGATGGAAGCGGGCTTACCAAGATTCCCCAATGCAATGGAGAACTGGCTATCTTTTCTTCAAGCCGGTACACATTAATGTTGTCAACACTGATGTTTTGCGGCAAGACTTATATATGATCGTGGTAGCTAGGCCAGGCGGGCTTAAAAAATGCCCAACCACCAACCAAAAAGCCCTTATAAAGTACAAAAGGAACCTTAAAAATAACAAATTCTTATTCCAAACCTTTTTTACACGGAAGAGGGTAGTCCCATCAAAACCGTTAATTGAACGAAAAGGCGATGAGTGGCTGTCCGTCCGCGAGCTTCAAGCCCCAAGCTCGAAACGCTAAGTTCCACGTCGAAAGAAGGCAAGCCTCATAAATATTCATACCAGCTTGTTCCGAAGTCACTGTTAAGTCCGTTTCCAATAAAGCAAAGTGGCCGACCGTTAATGGTGCTGATAGTACCTGCCTGTCAGTTTGTGACGAAATGAAAGGTTGTTACAATGAGGACTTAGGAGGTGACAGCATTGCACGCAAGTGGAGTTATGGGTACACGAACATCACATGTGTTTGTTCACATATGAACTTTTCTAGAAGTTACTTATTGAAAATGATAATAATCAGTAAATCACTAATATGCAGGGACATATTATACAGATGTGTTCACCGACTTTGACGGTGTGTTTTCGGCGGGTTTTCATTCCCTTTGAATTGTGTCAGCTAGAAAATTTATTGTACCATTCCACCGTCAGTCAACGAGAATGCTGGGATGTGTTGAACGCATGATCTAGTCCTTTTGTAATTATGTGATATAAGCGTCAAAGCGAGGATCTGGTCCTTTTTTTAAATATGTGATATAAGCGTCAAAGCGAGGATCTAGACCTTTTGTAATTATGTGATATAAGCGTCAGAGCGAGGATCTGGTCCTTTTTTTAATTATGTGATATAAGCGTCAAAGCGAGGATCTGGTCCTTTTTAAAATTATGTGATATAAGCGTCAAAGCGAGGCACTAGACCTTTTGTAATTATGTGATACTAGCTTTTGCCCGCGGCTTCGCTCACGTAGACATAGCTTTTATGACTCTTTTTGAGGGTGAGTGGTGCGCGAGCCGCAATCAGCTCGCAAGCGTGGACATGAGTTTTCACCAGGTACCTCTGGAACTGTATCGGGCTATTCGGATTAGCAGTCTTTGTCACTTCCCACCCCCTCAACAAATTCTATACAAAAAATCACTTTAATCCGTTGCTCAGTTGCGACGCCACCGACGTGCGCGAGCGTAGAAAACAGTTGTCCTCAGATCCCTCGGGAACTATGTCAAGATATTATATTATTATATCAGCTCATATACGTCCCCACCGAGGGGCTCGAGCCTACCCTGAATCAGGGCGATTAGGCCTTAGTCGACCACGCGGGCCCAGTGCGGGTTGGTCGACTTCACACACAACCTTCGAGTTTCTTCGCAGGCGTGTGCAGGTTTCCTCACGATGTTTTCCTTCACCGTTAAAGCATTCGGTAATTATATGTAGGACGTAAGTTTTTTGAAAAACTCATTGGTACATTGGCCGTCCAGATTTGAACCCGGTACCTCTGGTTAGATGGACCGAGTCGTTACCGGTTTGGCCACCGACGCTTTTTTAATAATGTCATAATGTCAAGATATACTTATTAGCAGAGATTTGTTACCATAGATGGGTTATGCACTAACAAACAACATTTGAAAATGGAAGCCATTTACACACACAATGTTATAGGTAGTTCCCTTCTATTGCACTGAATGTTACTAAGAAAAGAGATGCCAATTGGCATCTTTTTTTTTGCTTCACTTTTTAGACGCATGTAACCTATCTACCTCCCCTTATATATAGCATATCTCTGCTTATTAGTAAATTATATCATTTTCCACCTCATCTCTGTGCTAAAAATCACACCAATCCATTTTTTCGTTAAGATTTTAAATAAAACGAACAAAGAGTATTGTTTTAGTTTCCTCAGGAACTGCATCGGACTATGATAATTTCCACAGATATAAGGTTGACTATTTCATTTCCAGTGATACAGGCTATCTGCATGCCAAATTTCATCAAGATTGGTAGAGGTGTTGAAGTGTGAATAGGTAACAAACAAACACATTTTTACATTTATAATATAAAGTATGGATTTCTAAATCTTAAATAAAATATAGAGCGTCGGTGGCAAAACGGTTAAGACCAATACCTCCTGTCCGGAAGGCCGTGGTTCGAATCCTGCCACTTACCAATATCTATACGAATATTGATTTCATACTGGTATGTACGTTTATCCGACGCTCTTACAGTGAGAAAAACATCGTGAGGAAACCTGCACACGCCTGCGAAGAAATTCGAAGCTTATGTGTGAAGTCAATCAACCCGCAATAAACTCAGGGCAGGTCGAGCCCCTTGGTGGGGACGTATATAAACTGATATGATGAAATATTATCAAGAAACTAATTCAAATCATTATAGGTATCAATCTAGTAATAAAATTTTCTAACAATATTAATATGGGTAAAATCCTCGAGTCGTATCAGCTCCAAAGGAGCCCAAGACGCACTTCTCGTTGCCGCGCTGGATGGCAATAGACAACCTTAGCAGCAGGTAGGACCTCACGTCACATCTCTCTGGAAGGCGAAGGCCAATCTTCTTTGTGAAGGCAAAGGCCTCTGAGGGTTCAGCAGCCGATTGTCTCACAGACCAGCGGTACAAAGCAGTAATTTGCCTCCAAGACCTAGTACTTATTATGCTTCTATCTCACCGCAAATTGAGCAGCAGTACCGTACTGGTGAGGAGTGAGGCAGAAAAAGTGGCTTCCTAAAGCAGACACGTTCCTCTTGCCATAGCACCTGTTTAAACCCTCCGGCCTTTTGCCATCAGATCGACTAAAGCCTAGGCGGCGGCTGCATCAAAGATGGAATATTTCATCTGGCCGAGACCAGTGCCCTCCGAGTGAGGTCATTAAGGTATTGGTGACGTGGTAATCTTCACAAACACGACTGCAACTCAGTGAGTGATGGCCAATTGCCTCCACCGAGGACCCGCAAGTACCTACATTGATGAGGTTTAAAGATATTGATATTGCAGGCGTAGAGCAACTGCCACACGCAAATAGTCGCCGTCAGAAGAGTTCCCATATCTGTGCCTCCTGTTAAAAGATGTTAAACTCGATTTATGTGTTTTTATTTTTTTACACGATTGGAATCTGTAAAAAAATACCTCTCTGTTCGTCTATGAAACACATCGCTACGTACCATAGTTCCAGAGTTTAAAGTAGCGTATGCTGAAAAATACGTAAAAGAAACCCACTCAAAAGTATGAAATAATATTTTCATGTTTTAATACAACTTAAGCGCGTTTTATTATCCCTGCAGTGCCATCTATTGACATTCTGCTACTATGATTATAATATTTGGTATGTGTAGCTAATATATAGAAAAAAGTACTCTTTGTTATTATTGTATGTATCGATAGATATTTTCCCACGGGACCTCTTTAGTTTTCCGGGATAAAGAATAACCGATTATACAATGATGGTCAAAACACCCCATCCCAATGTAAAGGTTTCATATTGTTACGTTGAGTTATTCTAAAGATACAATTTTTTGCATTCCTGTAGGAACCCTAATTTTTTTGGGATTCACAATGTCCCAGTTTTAGTTCGCGATAAGGGTATCAACGTGTAAAATTTGATTGTAATAGGTCAAGCCACATTTGCGTGGTGAGCCACTCTATAAATGAATACTTTTGATTTTCCCACGGGAAATCTTGAATTTTCTGGGATAAAAAGTATCCTATATGTTAACCCGGGCTATAAGGAACCACCATACAAAATTTTATCAAAATCGGCCTGGTAGTTTTTGCGTGATGCGCGAACATACAGACAGACAGACAGACAGACAGACAGACAGACAAAAATTCCAAAAGTTGTTGTTTTGGCCTCTGTATCGTAAGTAATGTCCACCACAGTTATTATTTTCCAAAAATGTTTCATGTACAGACACGGCCCCGTTACAGTTTTATTATATTAATAGATATTATTTTCCAAAAATGTTTCATGTACAGACACGGCCCCGTTACAGTTTTATTATATTAATAGATAAGTGTCAAAGCAAGGATCTAGACCTTTTGTAATAATGTGATATAAGCGTCAAAGCTAGAATCTATAGTCCTTTTGTAATTATGTGATATAAGTGTCAAAGGAAGGATCTAGACCTTTTGTAATAATGTGATATAAGCGTCAAAGCTAGAATCTATAGTCCTTTTGTAATTATGTGAATAGGCGTAAAAGCCTGAAAATGTATTATGACGGATGACTGATGAATTATCCTCAGATAAGGAGGAGTAATCAAATAAAAACGTTTCAAGGGTTAATTCAGAATTTCAGACTGAGAGCGAAGCGATGCACACCGCAGCATCAAATTCGCACAATGCAGATGCAGAACTCTATCGTAGCACTAATAAAATGGAAAACTGCAAACTAAATCCCCTGGCGAATTAAGGCAGTGTAGCGTGGCGCGCTTCAAACAAACGCCAGCTAATGCCATGCATCTAAAAGGTCTTCGCATAATACGAACGCGATTTTGCACGAAGACGCGCGCTTCAATTTTGACGCTTCGCTGTGTATCGCATCGCCCCCAGCGTGAATTGACCCTAAATGTTAAATTAATACTTTTGCTAAAATTACAAGGGACAAACGCCGTTAAACCACGACCTGAATCTTCAATTAAGCCAATAGAATAATACAATATCGATGTTTACTTTACTAAAATAAAACAGGGGTACAAGAAAACTGGAGTAGACGTACCAAATTAATAATGCAAAGGTAAGGTCGGGGCCGTTTAGGAAATCAGAGTTCTATCGTTACTGTCATTGGGATTAGATTAGCTTGGTGAGGAGTAGGGGAGCGTGGTCTATGTAGGTCAACGATTCGAAGGGTAACTCGTGAGAGTGGATATTGGAAAGCTTTCTTTCCCTAATACAGAAAGTTGAAAAAATCTTTGCGTAAGAAATAGAAATAAGAAGGAGTTTATAGGAAAAAAACATGCGATTCAAGAGCCTATTAAAGTATGGTATTACCTATAACAGGCCCTAAAAGTAAATTTGAAGAGCCTATTAAAGTATGGTATTACCTATAATTGGCCCTAAAAGTAAAGTTGACTAGCCTATAAAGTATGGTATTACCTATAACTGGCCCTAAAAGTAAAGTTGAAGAGCCTATAAAGTATGGTATTACCTATAACTGGCCCTAAAAGTAAAGTTGAAGAGCCTATAAAGTATGGTATTACCTATAACTGGCCCTAAAATTAAAGTTGAATAGCTTATAAAGTATGGTATTACCTATAACTGGCCCTAAAAGTAAAGTGCTAGTTTTATTGCAATAAAAATATAATTTTGGTACATATGAAATAAGAAAAGTTTATACTAGCGTACTTACCTTTTAGTCAAAAAACAATACAAAAAACAGGCCAAGTGTGAGTCGGTCTCGCACACGAAGGGTTTCGTACCATCGTAAAAGAAAAAAGAAACACAAAAAATACGTTTCTTTAATTTTTATTATATTGTTGTTATAGCGGCAATAAAAATACACACTATGTGAAAATTTCAACTGTCTTCCTATTACTGTTCATGAAATACTGCCCGCTGACAGACAGACAGACGGACGGACGGACAGCGGATGCTTAGTAATAGGGTCCCGTTGGCACCCTTAACAATCCAAAATTTTTGTTATCCACAATTGATAAGCCCTTGACATCATCTCACCTGATGGTATGTGATGTGACGACGATACCGAGGATGGAACCGGGCTTACCAAGATTCCCCAACGCAACGGGGAACTGGCTATCTTGATGGTATGTGACGATGATGCCGAAGATGGAAGCGGGCTCCCCAAGATTTCCCAACGCAATGGGGCACTGGCTATCTTATCTTCATGCCGGAACACATCAATGCTGTTAACATTGATGCTTGGCGGCAAGACTTATATAATATGGTATTAGCTAGCCAGGCGGGCTTGGAATATGCCCTTCCACCAACCAAACAGAGTCATATAAAGTTAAATCCCGCCCGGAATCAAACCGGCGACCTCCTAATGTGAAGCTAATGGACTTAACCTAAATACAAACACGTTTTCTTTGGTTGCGTTTAGAAATCAACACGCAGCATCGAACCCTCGTGTTTTTGCTTCCCAGCCTCCCATCCCCACCGATGAAAAACAAAATACAAATGATGAATAATGATAAATTCGCTTACCATTTCATGTCCCAAAAAACACGATTTATTGTGACCTTTACCACCGGAAAATGTTGCGTTGCAAAAACCCAGTTCCGTGTTTTTGGGCTTCATCAATAATTTTCGACGCTATCCAACAAGCAAACTAGGTAACATTTGTGGCATTTAGTGTTTACTAGCTGTTTCCAGCGGCTTCACCTGCGTGGACAACATTTCTATGACTTCAAGGGTGCGCAGTGCGCAAGTCGCAAGCGGCTCGCGAGCGTGGAAAAAAGTAGCCTTTGTGTTAATCCAAGTCCTAATCTGTCTACCTACCAAATTTCAGACAGATCCCTTCAGTAGTTTTTGCATGAAATAGTAACAAACATACATCAATACATTCTTACAAACTTTCGCGTTTATGATATTGGTAGGATTTCTACGTATGAATTTATTAACTTAGGATGGCGTAACAATATTAGCCAATTAACTTTCAGTTGCAGAAGCAATAATCAGCATTTTAAAATGTCATTAAGCAGTCATGAGGTGTCAAATTTCTGCACTTTTTGTTTTGACAATAATGTAGACTGGCCAATTATCGTGTGACATAATAATATTGCTCGCTTTGTGTGAAGTCTCCTCTATAACGTAGCTCAGCTTATACTTCTAGCGGTAGCAGCCCTACGAAATTATGTATCAAAAATAAGAAGTCTTGAGCATCGCCGCAAAGTTGCCTGTCTTTACGACCTCATTCTCCCAGCCCCATTCCACCTTCGGTCAACGAGACGCAGGGGGTGGTTCCACCTCTTTGTTGTAGATATTCAGCTTATACGCACGTAGCGTTACGCTTCCTCATTTATTATGCGGACAGCGATGGAGTGAAACTCCTTGCCTGCGTCTGTGTTTCCCGACTCCTACAATTTGGGGACCTTCAAGGCGAGAGTGAATAGGCATTACTTGAGTTTGCGTGTAGCATCCTCGACTACATCGTCACTTACCATCAGGTAAGATACAGTCAAACGCACTCAAATTTTTAATAATAAAAAAAAGTCTTACTTATACTTGGTGGTATATATGCTTCTCATTCTAACGTCTGACTGTGTCTCGCACTATGTAGCGAATGGCCCGCCCGAGTACTGCTGCGTAAGGCAACTATATATTGATAGGAGGGAGGTAAGTTTTGTCTCTTTACGTATTATTTGGTGGTAGTGTTACCACTGTGACTTACCATTGACGTACGAGACACCGAGCGTAAAACGTGCAACGCACCGCTGCGCGCTCCCCTTCCCCAGGGTGGGGACGCCCCCGATGAAGGCTACAAGGCCCCACAGCAGTAACTATTTAGTAATCTGTGCCCACAGGCTAAGACCAACAGCAGGCGGTGTTTAGTGGGTAGGCACAGATAGCTGTGAGTCCCACATAACCATTAAAGACGGCTGTACGGATATTCATGAGGATTCACCGCCTCCCTCCCGCATGAGGGAGGGTAGTCTTTGCTGGATGTAAAAAAAAAACATAACGTAAGCGGCACGGCGGCTGCCACGGCTAGGCTAAGGCTGAGGGTTCTAATGTCTTTTGAGGGTTTCGAAGACAAAAACACATTGAAATCAATCCACCCATTTAGCAGCTGCGATGACATGTATAGATACACAGATAGACATAGGCTTCATACTTATACCACTCCTCGTTTTGCGTAGGGGGTTAAAAAGTCATCATATCAGCCGAAAGACGTCCCCAAGACGACAAAGGCCTCCCCAAGGATCTCCGCAACGACTGGTCCTGTACTGCCTGTATCCAGCGGCTTCCCGCGACCATCACCAGGTCATCGGTCCACCGACTGGGAGGCCTGCCTACGCTACGTCTACCGATGCGCGGTCGCCTCTTGTGAACTTTACTACCACAATGGCCGCCTGATCTACGAACAATGTACGACGCCCACTGCTACTTAAGTTTAGCGATTCTGTGAGCTATGTCAGTTACCTTGGTTCTCCTTCGGATCTTCTAGTTTCTGATTAGATCACGCGGGGAAACTCCGAGCATAGCACGCTCCATTGCCCTTTGCGTGACCTTGAGCCTTCCTCTGAGGCCCCGTCATGTTTCAGTTTCATGTGTCATCACTGGCATCACATACTGGTCAAAGACACTGCGGTATTTGGAACGGACGTGAAGATATTGCGAAGCTTCCCGAACACTGTCCAGCCGACTTGGATTCGACGATAAATCTCTTTCTCGAAATTGGACCTACCTAACTGGAACGTTTGTCCCAGGTATACACATGTAGAGAGCGTCGCGGTGTCTTAATGGCGAGAGCCGCTACCTCCTGTCCGGGAGGTCGCGGTTCGAATCCTGCCACGTACCAATGTGTTTTCGAATTTCGATTTCATATGTACGTTTATCCAACGCTCTTGCGGTGAAGGAAAATGAGGAAACCTGCACACGGCTGCGAAGAAACTCGAAGGTGGTGTGTGAAGTCGACCAATCGTGGCCGCGTGGTCGACTAAGGCCCGGTCACCCTAATTAAGGGTAGGCTCGAGCACCTCGGTGGGGACGTATATGAGCTAATATGATGATGATACACATGTAGGTATCTAGTATTTTCCAACGCGTTTACAAGTCGGTACGAACCACACCCAAGAGAAATCCTACCTGAACGAAATCCAATTCAGGCGTAATTAGTTGGCAAGTGAAGTGTAACTTTCCGCCGTTAGCAGCTACATTCCCATTATGACTTCGTGAATATCAATTAAAGTTTACGACTTTAATTGGCTTCCCAATATTTAATGTTATTTGCATGTTACCGAGATATTAACTCCCCGCTATTACGGCCGTAGCGTAATTGAGTTCCACGCTTCGACGATGCAAAGTACACTACACTGTAATAATATTCATTATTTCCAAGCAAACTGGGGTTTTCACAATAATAAAGACACTGTAGCCGGTACGAAGGGAAAATACAGGTTTAAGAAGTGATAAAGTGACTCGCATCGGTTTAAAGATAATATTAAGTTCTCAAAACTATAGAAAAATAATGTATTTTGCACACCTTTACAATCCTTACTGATACCACTTGTCTGTCAGTTTCCGGGACCCGGAAAAAAAAAACAAATTCCCTATCCGTCGACCTACCGGGAACCGGAAAAATTACGGCGGGTCAAATTAGCGCCTAAAAATACACCAAATTTAGAATGCATATTGACATGTATGGGAGTGAAGTAGACTACCTCTTTGACTAATCCATTGCCACACTGACAATATAAAAATATTTAAAGAAACTTCATTTAAAATTCGGTTGTCGTACTTCAAGTCATGAAATATGGCATGCAGGTAGCCTGTGTCACAAAATAGCATAGTCCGATGTAAAATACTCTTTTTTGGTTAATTTCTTTAACAACGCATTAGCATTCAGTTTCCAATGGATTGTTGTGATTTTTTGCACAGAGATGGTTGAGGGGGTGGGAAATGACAAAATTTACTTAGCACATCCTGACGTAGTTCCCGAGGGATCTAGAAAATACTGGAGACAATAAGAGGCAAAAAAAGGCCGAACCCTTAAATTTTGAGTAACTTGATGAGCTTCACCATGAATGTTCCTTAGGTCATTTTGAGTAGATCTAGTCCGGGCCACAACGCGAAATGTGCCGCGGAAGGGGGAGGGGGGCGTTCAAAGATGGCCGCCACCCGTCGTCTTTCAAAAAAATCTGTCTCTTAATTTATAGCCACTATGGCAAATTTGGTGTCAATTTCGAGTAAAACAGACATGTACTTTTCATTTTTGGTATCTATTTCGACGAATTTTGAACAAAAACATTGAGTAAATTGTAAAATAATGTGTAGCATGGTCCTATTTTTTTTGTTTAATCATAGATATCTTTTAAATAGCGCACATATCATTACTGAAAAAAATACTCAAATAAAGCCTATTTTATACAGATTCTAAAAATGTAAAATGTTTGTATACTTTTAAAGAAAAAAGTTAAAATAAAAAATATTTTGTGTCACGCGCCGGAGGTGGTTAGTACGACTGCGACTAATAACATGTGACCATTCTTTCTGCTACCATGACTGTGCCTTCCTAAAACATTGCAGTTATGATCTGTCCATAAAACTGAACAAATATCATTAAGGAACATGGATGAAAAAGGGCTTAAAAACAAGCACATTTTAAAATCTTTAATAAAAAGGCAAGCATTCATAGGTGACATTAATAGGTGACTATATGTATTTAGAGGTAGATGTTGTTGTTTATGTGTAAATGTCTGTACCACGAAGGCCAATTCGTAGAAAGAAAGCTTGAACCATATTCATAAAGCAGCATGCATTAACAATTGCAGCTTCCACCACATAAACAAAGCTCAGTACACTTTAGGTGCCTTTTGCCACAGCTGCACCTAAGTTTACAACCAGTCTTGCATCGGCAGCGTGTAAGTTCTATGCAAGCACTGGCAACATCCGGCAAGTCTGACCAGTAAGGTGTCCAATCGCTTTCTTCCTTTTTCCACCCCCAAAGCGAAGGACTTGGCAAATCAAGCTGCGGTTTTAAAACTTGACCCCAAACAAGACCTCCCTGATTGACTGCTCTTAAAGCATGCTGACGAAGAGCAGCCTCTGTTGGTGGGATGTTCTCTAAATTGCGGTCCTTTTTAGTGAACAAGTATTTTCGACATTCGTTTACTCTTGTGCATGGGCTTGAGCTGTAAAATTAAAACGCTTTTGTGATTTGTAATTTCCATTTTAGATACATTATAGGTATCTTATTTTGCAAAGATACCTACCGATCATACATGGATATTACATATTTTTGTATGTACCCTTCTGCCTGTTCAAAGTCACCAGTTTTTAATGCCTTGAAGCCTTTCGTTGCTTCAGGGTAGACAGTCCAGGCATCGAAGGCGGTCTTCTTGCCTTTCCCGTTAAAAAATGATACGGTGTCGCATCCGGTAAACGAATGAAAAATCGGCAACACTTCACTTTTATCTGGTCCTGAAAAATACATCAAGGCGTTAAAAACTGGTGACTTTGAACAGGCAGAAGGGTTCATACAAAAATATGTAATATCTATGTATGATCGGTAGGTATCTTTGCAAAATAAGATACCTATAATATATCTAAAATGGAAATTACAAATCACAAAAGCATTTTAATTTTACAGCTCAAGCCCATGCACAAGAGTAAACGAATGTCGAAAATACTTGTTCACTAAAAAGGACCGCAATTTAGAGAACATCCCACCAACATAGGCTGCTCTTCGTCAGCATGCTTTAAGAGCAGTCTATCAGGGAGGTCTTGTTTGGGGCCAAGTTTTAAAACCGCAGCTTGATTTGCCAAGTCCTTCGCTTTGGGGGTGGAAAAAGGAAGAAAGCGATTGGACACCTTACTGGTCAGACTTGCCGGATGTTGCCAGTGCTTGCATAGAACTTACACGCTGCCGATGCAAGACTGGTTGTAAACTTAGGTGCAGCTGTGTCAAAAGGCACCTAAAGTGTACTGAGCTTTGTTTATGTGGTGGAAGCTGCAATTGTTAATGCATGCTGCTTTATGAATATGGTTCAAGCTTTCTTTCTACGAATTGGCCTTCGTGGTACAGACATTTACACATAAACAACAACATCTACCTCTAAATACATATAGTCACCTATTAATGTCACCTATGAATGCTTGCCTTTTTATTAAAGATTTTAAAATGTGCTTGTTTTTAAGCCCTTTTTCATCCATGTTCCTTAATGATATTTGTTCAGTTTTATGGACAGATCATAACTGCAATGTTTTAGGAAGGCACAGTCATGGTAGCAGAAAGAATGGTCACATGTTATTAGTCGCAGTCGTACTAACCACCTCCGGCGCGTGACACAAAATATTTTTTATTTTAACTTTTTTCTTTAAAAGTATACAAACATTTTACATTTTTAGAATCTGTATAAAATAGGCTTTATTTGAGTATTTTTTTCAGTAATGATATGTGCGCTATTTAAAAGATATCTATGATTAAACAAAAAAAATAGGACCATGCTACACATTATTTTACAATTTACTCAATGTTTTTGTTCAAAATTCGTCAAAATAGATACCAAAAATGAAAAGTACATGTCTGTTTTACTCGAAATTGACACCAAATTTGCCATAGTGGCTATAAATTAAGAGACAGATTTTTTTGAAAGACGACGGGTGGCGGCCATCTTTGAACCCCCCCTCCCCCCTCCCGCGGCATATTTCGCGTTGTGGCCCGGACTAGATCTACTTAAAATGACCTCAGGAACATTCATGCTGAAGCTCATCAACTTACTCAAAATTTTTGGGTCAAGTCTCTTATTGTCTCCACTAAAAGGGGAAAACTCATTTCCACGCTCGCGCACGTCGGCGTCGCAAAGGAGCAACGGATTAAAGTTGTTTTTGTATAGAATTGGTTGAGGGGGTAGGAAGACTGCTAATCAGACTAACTCGAGAGATCTCGCGCATACTCACCCTCAAAAACAGTCATAAAAACGATGTCCACGCGGGCAAAGACGCGGCCAAAAGCTAGTACGCTAATAAAACTGAAATTAATTAAAATAAACGTTGTTATGGTTCTGCCCATTTCTATGTCACTGCGTCTTATATAGGGCAAGTGAATAGGCAAGTGCGCGAGTTCGAGGATCAGCGTGAAGCTGACCTTGATACCAAACGCGACCAGTTAAAGGCCCGACCACCTGCGACCATTTGATACAATTACGAGGGTGGCATACTTAAATGCGCTCAGTGCGCGAGGAGTTTCGCTGCAAAGATTGGCTACAAAAAACCATCTTCGAGCGCACGCGCGGCAAAAAAGTGGTCGCCATGACCGAAATCGTTTCGGATATATCACCATCATCAAGGCGAAAGACGCAATAGGGCAGTTTATTGTGCCGACAATAAATTATGAGCTATTTGTTTACTAAATATTCCTTCTTTTTGAAATTTCAAAACACCTTAATCATTTTGTTTTCCATCAAATCTTCAATTCACTCATTAGAACATCAATGACGCTGAAAGACTATGACGTCACGCCTTTTAATTTTTGTAACAAATGGTAGGTGACTATGATGTCGAAGTTGGAAGCAGGCTTACCAAGATTCCCCAAACAAACCGAGTCTTACAAGTTTACCCTAACGGGAATCGAACCCGTGACCTCCTGGTGTGAAGCAAATGGATTAACCATTACGCCACAAAGGCGGTTAATATGTTTTTTAATATATTTTAATGTGTCGCAAAAAACTTAATAGTGCTAATATTGTTTTCTGTTAAATCATGTGTTATACAGGTTATGTGTTTACTAAGGTCTTTGACCAGTGTGTGTTGCCAGTGATGACTTACGGAACTGAGACATGGTCGCTTACTATGGGCCTCATAAGAAGGCTCAAGGTCACCCAAAGGGCAATGGAGCGTGCTATGCTCGGAGTTTCTCTGCGTGATCGAATCAGAAACGAGGAGATCCGCAGGAGAACTAAAGTAACCGACATAGCTCACAGAATCGCTAAACTGAAGTGGCAGTGGGCAGGGCACATAGCTTGTAGAACAGATGGCCGATGGGGCAGTAAAGTTCTCGAGTGGCGACCGCGCACCGGAAAACGTAGCGTAGGCAGGCCTCCCACGCGGTGGACCGATGACCTGGTGAAGATCGCGGGAAGCCGATGGATGCGGGCAGCGCAGGACCGGTCGTCGTGGAAATCCTTGGGGGAGGCCTTTGTCTAGCAGTGGACGATTTGTGGCTGATATGATGATGATGATTTTAGTAAGAATAGTAAGTATTATATTTTAAGGTATGTATTATGTATCATCATCATTACAGCTCATATACGTCCCCACCGAGGGGCTCGAGCCTACCCTGAATCAGGGCGATTAGGCCTTAGTCGACCACGCGGGCCCAGTGCGGGTTGGTCGACTTCACACACAACCTTCGAGTTTCTTCGCAGGCGTGTGCAGGTTTCCTCACGATGTTTTCCTTCACCGTTAAAGCAATCGGTAAGTATGTACGTAAGTTTTTGAAAAACTCATTGGTACATTGGCCGTCCAGATTTGAACCCGGTACCTCTGGTTAGAAGGACCGAGTCGTTACCGGTTGAGCCACCGACGCCTTCTATTATTATCGGTATGTATTATTTATTTGAGTAGATCAGGTTAGTTTACATTATATTATTATATTAGTATTTTATTTAGTATAATTTTAGGTACACATAGGTTTGCCCCCCGTCCTTTGAATTCTCATAACACCCGGTATGGTTGGCTGGAAGAGATCTCTTATAGAGATAAGTCCACCTTTGTACATGTCCTTTCTAATTGTTTTTATGTAAATATCTGTGTGCAATAAAGAATATATATATATGATGACAGGTTGGCCCGCAGGTTTTTTTTATAATGTTTTATTCGTAACTTTTGAACGGATTGGGGGGGAAGCGCGCTGTTGGCATCAATCGGTAGCTTGGTTCTTGCAAAATTGTTCGCCATGAGTCAGTTCACGGGTAAGCAGGGTGCTTTCGCTGTGCATAAACCTTACGAAAACAATAATTCGAGTGTAATTGTTAGGTGTTTATTAAGAGTTAGGTATCATTTGCACATTGTACACTTTTTTCGGTCCGAGCAATGCGTGTAGGACGTGGGCGGCGACTTGGCATAACAGGACCGGTCTCTTTGAAGTTTATTTATCCAGTGCTTAATCAAAGGGGCACTTTGACACTGCTGAAAACTGCAATGTGCATTTGATACTGAACTCTAACAATAACACACAAATTATTGTTTTCGTAAGGTTATGCACAGCTAAAGCACCCTGCTTACCCGTGAACTGACTCATGGCGAACAAAATTTCAAGAACCAAGCTACCGATTGATGCCAACAGCGCGCTTCCTCCTCGACGCGTTCAAAAGTTACGAAGCAAACAAAAAGAAAATTTCCTGCGGGGCACCCTTTAGAAGAATACATAATTAAGGCTCTACCCTCGCAATTCTAGAACAAATATACGTATTGCGATTTGCTGTCAGCCCAGCTAATAAATGATTCCGGCTTAATTAAGCCAATTTCACATCATTAATGTTCATTATAATGGCACTGTTTCACTGGTCATCAGTAAGTGATGTCTGTAATGACTTGGATAATTATACTTTTAGGAAACAAAGGTGTAGAGACTTACGATGAAAAAGTAAGTAAGTAAAGTAAATGTCCTTTATTGCACACCAGAAAGAATACAAAAACTTAATAAAAAATATGTATAGTGCAAAATAATTGAATATAAAAACTTTAAAAAAAACCGACTTCAAAAAGGAAGTCACTCAAAAATATCGCCATCTAGTTCCGTATTTTCTATGAGTTACTGGAGGTTACCACCATAATGAAGAGCGTCGATGGCGTAACGGCTAGGGCCGCCGCCTCCTGTCCGGGAGGTGGTGGTTTGAATCCCGCCACGTAGCAATGTGATTTCGAATTAAGATTTCATATGTACGTGTTTTCCTTTACTGTAAGAGCGTCGGATAAACCTATCCGACGCTGTCGGTGAAGGAAAACATCGTGAGAAAACCTGCACACGCCTGCGGAAAAACTCGCAGGTTGTGTGTGAAGTCGACCAACCTGCACTGGGCCCGCGTGGTCGACTAAGGCCCGATCGCCCTAATTCAGGGTGGGCTCGAGCCCCTCGGTGGGGACGTATATGAGCTGATATGATGACGACCATAATAGAACAGTGAAGCTGCGACTTTTAATACAGACGGCCATAGATATTTTTATCTGTTAAAAGATTTGACCAATTTTTAATAAGTTGTCAGTCAAAACAAAAGCTAGTTTTAAAGGTTCTTTTGTCTTTTCAATACAATTAACATGTTAAATTGTATTTGCCGTTCAGTGTTTATATATGTACAAAACTAATTTCAGCCATTACTGGTTTATTTATAATTAATAATTTAAAAAAAAGAAAGCTATAAATCTAGCTTTTTATGAAAATTGGTTAATTTTTAAGAGTTGAAAATTACTATCACCGTTTTGTATGAAAAGTCTAATTTTCGCCGTAGATTCACAATCCTATTTAGTACAGTGCCACACCCTGGACACTTCATACAACGGGCCGGAAATGACATTTCAAAAAAGGAATGACGGAACAAACAAAATGGCGGCGAAATCCTATACGTTCGACAATCAAACTGCATCAATCTCTGGGTGACGAGGTGGTGAGGTCGCAATGTAGAGAGCGGCAGGGAGTGTCCATACGGTATGTTAGTACTAATATAATATATACTTTGACAGTGCTTAGCTAGAAAGGGCTAATGACCGCAACATCATAGGTATATGAGCAAAAGACGAAGTAACTATTTAGTAATCTGTGCCCGAGATCCGCAATTTAAGTAGACAACTATTTTCATTTGTGAGCTCCGTAGCGTTGCAATGTAACACCGGTATATTCCGGTTTATAACGCAATATTCCGGTTACGCCGCGGCAGGGGTTGTGTTGCCGGATAATTATAGCTATCGCTCTGTCTTGACTTAGTGGATATGTTACATAGTTTTGTTTTATCAAATCAACAAAATATCAACATGATGTCAAGGGCTTACCAATTGAGTAAATAAACCCAACCTAACCACTCCGGGAGTGTCGACAGAAACTTTTTACAGTTTAAAAGAAATAAAACTGCGTTTGTTTTCTACCTGAAGATGGTGTTCGAAACCGGTCGCTGACAATTCTATTTGGAATTCTTCTTTTATGTGGAATTAATGTAGAGATATACCAATATGTGTGACATAATGTTCCACCAAGAACCTACAATCAAAAGTATCAATAGTTTTATAAGTTTTGACCCTGCGAGTGTTCGTAGTACGGTGGCGATTACATTACAGTGTCGAGAGTTCAATGGTTTTTTCTCATCTCAAAAATGCACAGCAGCCTACAGAAGTTTTCACTTAAAAAAAAAACGATTTGCTGGCATGTCCGCGCATATGCGTCGAGGCTAGTGAGACTCATAGAAGAAGAAAATCCTTACAGTCGTTGCGCGCCGCATGCGAAAGCGTTAAGGCTCCTCCGTCCCTAAAATTAGCAACTCGATTAACGAAATTTCAAACATCGAACGAAATAGCTTGGAAATTAAGTTCTTGTGTCAGCCCGCAGTGCAATGTGGCTGTTACGTCAATCGCTGCGGGCGAATCGTGCGAAAATTGTGGTTTTTAATTCATTATAAATGAAATAAGAAAATTTTCCAAAAAATAAGAAAAAAAACCATTATGTAATTTTTTGTTAAAAAATTCAGAAATTATCAGCATCGATTAAAAGTGCAGCAGTTTTATGGTTACAACTAGAAAAAAAAGGTGCATTAGGATATTTTTTTCTTTAGTTCTGTGTATGAAAATAGAATACGAGGAAATCAAAATCACTCCTCATATCCTGTAAATTACAAAACATTTTATTTTTCTATAAAAAAATCTTTATTGAATTAAAAAGTGGTAACAAGGTTGCTCGTTGGCGGCCGTATAAGCCTTAACGGCCGAAAATAGAAACACCTTTTTTTAAACCAATTAAAAGTATGGTTGTGCTGTTGTGCACTCTGTTTTGTTAGCACTTTTAATGACCGAAAAGGATTTTGACAACTTGTTTTTGATACAAAGCGTGTGAACAGGTATTTTACTATTTATTTATTTCAGTTCTCCATTACAGTTTTTTTACAAGACCGAGGCATTGTAATGTTTAAAATACACAACAGATGGCCGTTGGGACAGTAAAGTTCTCGAGTAGCGACCACGCACCGGAAAGCGTAGTGTAGGCATGCCTCCCACTCGGTGGACCGATGACCTGGTGAAGGTCGCGGGAAGCCGATGGATGCGGGCAGCGCAGAACCGGTCGTCGTGAATATCCTTGGGGGAGGCCTATGTCCAGCAGTGGACGTCCTTCGGCTGATATGATGATGATGACACAACAATATTATACCTAAATAATAATGTGCATAAAAAATAAATAATAAATTTTGTATAAAATAAGTTCATGTCCATAAATTAATTACAGATGGTCAACAATGTCAAATAATATGTGTTTATTTAATACTAGCTTTGGCCTGCGGCATCGCATATCGATTTTACAAGTTTTTATTTAACTTGCAATGTTCTAAGTTGTCTGCTTCAAAATTTAAAAGGTAAATTTGACCCACTTCCCGGTGTTCGATTTAGCTCAATGAAGCCTTATTCCCGGTGGTAATAGATCCTTTTGATATTTTGAGGTTGATCTTACGATAAACTTTGGACGTGGCATCAAGTACCTAGGATGGTTTATTATTCTAAGTAGCTTTTGCCCGCGGCTTCGCCCGCGTGGGCTACGTCTCTATAATTGTGTTTGAGGGTGAGTGGTGCGCGCGTGGACATTAATTTTCTCCAGATCTGGCTATTAGATCGTCTATGTCATTTCCCACTCCCTTACCCATCTCTGTGCAAAAAATCACAATAATCCATTGTTCCGTTTCGATGTTAAAGAAATGACCCAAAATAAGATTATTTTTTCAGTTCCTTCAGGAACTACATCGAACTATGCTATTTTCGCAGAAAAAAGCAGCTCCTCTCAGCTCGTAGCTCGTAATCTCCTTCCCCGTGGTACAGGCTACCTGAAAAGTTAAGAAACAAACAAACACATTTCCAAATTTATAATATTAGTAAGGATAGTTTCCTTTAATTTTCTATAGATTTACAACGCTCATCTTTCTTTGAATTTTAAAACTAGTATGATGGGTTTTGAAAACTAGTATAATGGTAACGGGGAACCCTATGTGTGCGGTTCTGACTCGCACTTGGGCGGTTTTTTTATTATCTTCTAGCTTTTTCCCGCGGCTTCGCCCGCGTGGACATCGTTTTTATGACTGTCTTTAAGGGTGATTAGTAAATTATGTCGTTTCCCACCTACTCAACCATCTCTGTGTAAAAAATCACATCAATCGAGTGTTTTTTTAGTTCCCTCAGGAACTGCATCAGATTTTCCCGGGATAAAAAGTAGCCTATGTCCTTCTCCGTGACACAGGCTACCTGCATACCAAATTTCTTAAAGATTGGTCAAGGCGTTGAAGCGTGAAAAGGTAACAAACAAACAAACACATTTTCACATTTATAATATTATTAATAAGTAAGGATTTGTAATTGTACAATAAAGCATATTTGATTGATTGATCTACTATTGATAAGCTAAATAAATTATATAAAAAATTATTCATAGCTTATTTCGGTTAGGAAATCGGAAATAATTAATGAAAATAAAAACCCCTGAACAAATTTCAGCTAAATCTGAGCAATTTTACTTTCGGCGTCATTTGTTTTTTCCCACTTTAATAGATTTTTTTTTTCACCTAAAATCTGCCCAGGGTATAAAATCTTTTTATTTAAAACTCTATTTTTTGCCGTTTTGGCAGTTCACCATCTCCATGAATGGCTGAATAGATTTCCATCAAAACTGTTTGATTGCATTTTCGGTTAATCTAACTATCAAATAAAATAAGCATTGAATTCGGTCCATCCATTTAAGAACTGCGATGACATGTAATGACACACACAGATATATAAACTTATAATACTTACCGCTGTTTTTGCGTCGGGGGTTAAAAAGGGCCAAAACGGAACAAATAAATAAAGGGTCCCCGGGAGACTTGAGTTTCCATACAAACCTAGTTCCGATTTAATACAAAAACTACATGCCGGGTTGAATCGAAACTTTGCGAATATATTGAGTAGACACATATTGATGTTTGTTAAAATTAGTTTTCGATGTACTAATATTTATTTTATTTATTTTTATTTATTAGGAAAACTTACAGCTAATTAACATCATTAAATAACGGAAAAAAAGAAGAGAAGTTTCAAACTTTCAGTACAAAACTAATATAAGCCTTCGTTAATTTATGTTTCAATTTACTACGATGAAAACTAATTACAATATTTATATATTTGTTGTCTATGTTTGTTTAATATTACTTTAAGTATTACTTTTTGTT
Source organism: Coleophora flavipennella (assembly GCA_947284805.1). NCBI lineage: Eukaryota > Metazoa > Arthropoda > Insecta > Lepidoptera > Coleophoridae > Coleophora > Coleophora flavipennella. The sequence goes on from OX369295.1 coordinate 8,112,500, forward strand.
TGTTTAATTAAGTTGTGTACACGTCTGCCATCTCAGTCAAAACTACCCTTTGTGTCACCCAACTGTTTAAGATCTGTATTTTATGTATCTTGTGTAAATTAAAATATTAAATAAATAAATACAAACATCGATATGTGTCTATTCAATATATTCGCATAGGTTTGGATTCAATCCAGCATGTAGCTTTTGTATTAAAGCGGAACTACGTTCGTATGGAAACTCGAGCCTCCCGGCAAAGTATATTGTATATTACTACTAACATACAGTATGGACACCCCCCTGCCGCTCTCTAGATTGCGACGTCACCCCCTCGTCACCCAGATTGATACAGATTGGTTACAGTTTGGTTGTGAAACGTATAGGATTTCGCCGCCATTTTGTTTGTTTCGTCATTCGTTTTTCGAAATGTCATTTCTGGCCCGTTGTATGAAATGTCCAGGGTGTGCTCCCGGGGACCCTTAAGGAGTAAGGATACTGACGTTCGAAGCAGACACTCCATCTTTGGAATTAGTGCGAAATGTGGATTCTTGCGGCGAAGCGATTAGATCCAGCTGCCAGCCGATGGTTGCCGTAATCACTCCGAAATCGCCGTATTTATCCGGCTACGAGGAACGGTCTTTTAAAATGGGATTTTAGGAATCAAGGTTGCGGAATTGGATTTGCGTGCTCTCGTGAACCATTGAAAATTAATCTTGTTTAGCCAGAGGATGTGTTCCTCAAGTAGGTTTTGGCAAGAACTTGTAACGCGGCAACGAATGACGAAACAAACAAAATGGCGGCGAAATTCTATACGTTCGACAACCAAACTGTAACCAATCTGTATCAATCTGGTGAGGTCGCAATCTAGAGAGCGGTAGGGAATGTCCATACTGTATGTTACTTCTAATATAATATATACTTTGACGAGGTATTGATTGGAACAGTTGTCTCTGTCTTTTTCTTTACGTGTATAGAGTAAAGAAAATATATTTATGTCTGTGAAAATAACCATAATTTTTACTTTTTTTATTGGTTTTTCGTTTCAATCAAAGGCTACAATGAAATTATAAAAGATAATAACATTACTCACTTTATCAATCATATCAAATATTGTTGTATATTTTTATAATTTATACTTCAAAATATTACTCATAACTAGAGTTGAAAGTATATTTACTTTGTATTATAATATCAAATATTGTTGCATAATTTTTAAAATTTATACTTCAAAACATTACTCATAACTAGAGTTGAAAGTAAAGGTGTAGACCTATCTATGGGATTTTTTTCTATCGAGCCGAAACTGCTCAATCGTGTTTTTAATAATCTTTTGACTTTAAGGAACATCATCAACAATAACTTTTCGGCCGTCACCGCAACCAAAGGGTATTCTATCGTGTAGGAGTAATTGACGTCAAAAATAACGAAAATCTGTAATATTACCCGCCTTTATACTTGTTCCTTTCTATCTATTTCATCTATTTCTCATGCGCTGGCACATAACAACTTATGTGTCACAATTTGAATAATGTGTTACACATAGTATGATTAAAAAACCCAAATTTTCCTATCCATCAATATTTTCATCTCTAAACGCTATCAAAATAAATAAATACTTTATATGTAAAATAATTATCTTAAACCTGATTCTCTTTTTATAGAACCATCACGGGTAAGACAATTTTTTTTGTGATTTGAGATTTCATTAAGAAGCGAGATACAAACGGCGATAACGATTTTCACCTCTTAAATGTTAAGCGATTTGGACCAATTTTTGACAGGTTGTCAGTCAGAACAAAATCTATGCTTAAACGTTTCGTTTTTTAAATTTAAAAAAATGACCGAATTATTTTTGTATGAAAACACGTAAACCCCAATAAAATTAAACTTACTAACTTTATCGAAAAAACCAAAACGTATAAGCCTAGCTTTTGCTCTGACTGACAACCTATCCAAAATTGGTCTAAATTGGTTAACATTTGGAAGGTGAAAATCGTTATCGCCGTTTGTATGAAAAGTCGCAGCTTTACAATCCTCTTAAGCGTGTAATGTTTTTTCTAATTCTTATGTATTTCTTTCTAGGTCTTATATTTCATCTTATATTACCACTATAAATAAATTCATCGCCCTACCTTACCTTCCCCGTGACGTGCTACAAATTTTACCCACGCCCTACCTTACCTTCCCCGTGACGTGCTACAAATTTTACCCACGCCCTACCTTACCTTCCCCGTGACGTGCTACAAATTTTACCCATGCCCTACCTTACCTTCCCCGTGACGTGCTACAAATTTTATTTATTTTTTTAGTTTAATAATGATATCTATTCTTTACAAACAAATGACACCAACGCGAGTGACAAAAAAATGTTTTTTTTATTTAGTTCAGAATCCTGAGCGCAAGTGCAATTCACACTTAGCTGGTTTTTATTATTAGTTGTTATACTTTAGTTTAGGATAACACTAAGTTTAGGGATATTTTTTTTTATTTTTATTCACATTTGGTAAGTCTTTGGCATCATCTTACCTGATGATATGTGATGATGATGCCGACGATGGAAGCGGGCTTACCAAGATTCCCCAACGCAATGGAGAACTGGCTAGCTTATCTTTATGCCGGAAACACATAAATGTTGTAAACACTGATGTTTGGCGGCAAGACTTAGATAAGATGGTGGTAGCTAGCCAGGCGGGCTTATAAAATGCACTAACACCAAACAAACCGAGTCTTACAAGTTGACCTCACCGGAAATCGAACCCGCGACCTCCTGGTGTGAAGCGAATGGATTAACCTAAAGCATACACCAAAAACCTTTAAAACCCCGCTCTTTGCACCCCGTTAATTTCACCCCTCTAAATACTTTAGCCCATCTGATTTACATAAATGAATGTGCAAGAAGTCAAGTTTGAACTACTAACCGAAGAAGATTGAAAAAGTGAAAAATTAAAACATTGTATTCGAATACGAAATGGCTTATGCAGTGTTATAACAGTCTTTTCAAAAGTAGTTTTTATATTGGAGCGGAGCGACGTTTGTATGGAGACTTGAGCCTCCTGGGGACCCTTAAGTTTGTGTTTCCTAATATTAATGATAGACTTAATTTTTTTCTTTAAGGTTATTTATTATTAGAAGTAAAATGATAAAAGTACTTCTGTTAAGATATTTTTGTAATTGAAATATCCCAGTTTTGTTATTTTACCTGTTACGCAAATTAATAAGTTATGTTAAATTGCTCTTGTTTATAAAACAACTCGTTTTAAGACAGTTTTGTAATTGAGTGTACCAGTTTTTTGCTTTAGCTGTTATGCAAATTAATTAATTTAAAAATACCAATTCATACCTTAATAATTGCTTTTAATACTTTTCGAATGTGTAAACAATGATTATTCATTATTATGTTTGAATAGATGATGGTGTGATCTTAAAAAAATTAAACTCTTTCCCATACATATTGACAATATAGTAGTATTTTGTAGCGTTAAATCTCTTTCGCTCTTCTGTGACCGAAATCTAAACAACAGTGCAGTAAGCTCAGTCATTGTGGGTTTTATAGTTCACTGAGCCTTCGAATTTAAAGCGACTTCATTAATTAATGTCGCTGGCAAGAAGTTCGCAACCGAACGAATGAATGCCTTCGGAATACCGACCGATTGTTTCAAGAACAATGCTTAGGACAATGCGCACAAAATTAGTATAAATACAATAAATCGAACTTATCGAAATAAGGACTTTTGGTGTCTGCATCAAATTAATTGAGATATAAATGTATCTGTCGTCTGAAAACTTTATCCGTGGCATTTTTTGACACGTGCAGCGCGGAATTACACAGGGAACGTCGGTAAAAAGCGTCGGTGGCGACTCGGTCCATCTAACCAGAGGTACCGGGTTCAAATCTGGACGGCCAATGTACCAATGAGTTTTTTCAAAAACTTACGTACATATACTTACCGATTGCTTTAACGGTGAAGGAAAAATATCGTGAGGAAACGTGCACACGCCTGCGAAGAAACTCGAAGGTTGTGTGTGAAGTCGACCAACCCGCACTGGGCCCGCGTGGTCGACTAAGGCCTAATCGCCCTGATTCAGGGTAGGCTCGAGCCCCTCAAGACCGTAAACAAAATTCACCTGGCAAACCAAGACGGGTCGAAGCGTAGCGAACCAAACGTCAGCCAATAACATCCATAGATAGGTATTTGTATTAGTACGATTTTTTTAACCGCCTCCGTGACGTAATGGTTATTCCATTCGCTTGACACCAGGAGGTCGCAGGTTCGATTCCCGGTGAGGTCTACTTGTAAGAATCGGTTTGGTTGGTGGTAGGGCATTTTCTAAGCCCGCCTGGCTAGCTAACACCACCGTATCTAAATCTTGCCGCCAAACATCAGTGTTGGCAACATTGATGTGTTCCGGCTTGAAGATAAGATAGCCAGTTCTTCATTGCATTAGGGAATCTTGGCACGCCTCTTCGATCTTCGGCATCATCGTCACTTACCATCAGGTGAGATGATACTAAGGGCTTACCAATTGTAAATAAATAAAAAAATTAAAAAATACGCTGAGCTGCGCGACGCTTCACCCTCAATGTGAATTGACCCATACCCGCAGTATATATATTAGTACAAACGTACCCATATCAAAGTATATACATAAGTACTAAAATACAGTACGGACACTCCCTGCCGATTTCAAGATTGCGACCTCACCCCCTCGTCACCCAGATTGATACAGATTGGTTACAGTTTGGTTCTCGAACGTATGGGATTTCGCCGTGATTTTGTTTGCTCCGTCATTTATTTTTAGAAATGTCATTTCGCGATCATTTGTATGCAGTTTCCGACATGTTTTATCATGAATGGGTAGAAATGAATTATTGAATTCCATCTATGGGTTGTTTTTATGGTTCCGTACCAGTTAACGAGACCCTATTGCCAAACCTATGCTGCGCCGTGCGTCTGTCCGACTTTTATAGGATACTTGTATCGTAGGCGCCGGCTGAAATTTTCACAGAATATCTGTTTTTATAATAACGGATTTACAGAAAAACTTAGTTGAAAATCAATAAAAATTAGGAATAAACTAGAAATTAAAACCCCGACTGTATAAAAACTTAACCCCTCTTTTTTGTCCAGTCGGGTAAAAATGTATCCTATTGTCACTCACAGGATCAAGACGAAACTAACACAACTTCGCACTTCAAAATCTATCAAACCGAGCGTGGCAAAGAAATAATTAAACATACCTACATAAACTTAAAAAAATATTACCCTCCTTCTGGCGGTAAAAAATATTTAAAAAAATAAATACAGCAACGTGTTTTTTTTGCTCTAACATAAAAACGGTGATATCTATCTACTCGTAAATACAAGCGTCAAACTTAATGTCGCTCCCGTTGATGTATTTTGTTTGTAATGTGAATAGGTATTATTGTCATTATACAATGTTGTTGTGTGGAGAGGTGTGGTGGTACGGAACCCTCGGAGTGCTAGTCCGACTCGCACCTGGCCGGTTTATTATTGTATATCTACAATCTGTTGTGTAGGTTAAAAAAATAAAAATATAAGCGGCAAACAGCTCCTATCTACGCTCAATTAATGCTACGGCTACGATCAAATCTAAGCGAAACTTTTAGTGAAGCCGCCTTATTAATATCGCTGGCAGATATATAGATAAAAAAAAAAATATATAGGCGGCAAACAGCTCCGCTCTACGCTCAATTAATGCTACGGCTACGATCAAATCTAACCGAAACTTTTGGTGAAGCCGCCTTATTAATATTGCTGGCAGATATATAGATAAAAAAAATAAAAATATAGGCGGCAAACAGCTCCGCTCTACGCTCAATTAATGCTACGGCTACGATCAAATCTAAGCGAAACTTTTGGTGAAGCCGCCTTATTAATATCGCTGGCAGATATATAGATTAAAAAAATAAAAATATAGGCGGCAAACAGCTCCGCTCTACGCTCAATTAATGCTACGGCTACGATCAAATCTAACCGAAACTTTTGGTGAAGCCGCCTTATTAATATCGCTGGCAGATATATAGATAAAAAAAATAAAAAAATAGGCGGCAAACAGCCCCGCTCTACGCTCAATTAATGCTACGGCTACGATCAAATCTAAGCGAAACTTTTAGTGAAGCCGCCTTATTAATATCGCTGGCAGATATATAGATTAAAAAAATAAAAATGTAAGCGGCAAACAGCTCCGCTCTACGCTCAATTAATGCTACGGCTACGATCAAATCTAAGCGAAACTTTTAGTGAAGCCGCCTTATTAATATCGCTGGCAGATATATAGATTAAAAAAATAAAAATATAAGCGGCAAACAGCTCCTCTCTACGCTCAATTAATGCTACGGCTACGATCAAATCTAAGCGAAACTTTTGGTGAAGCCGCCTTATTAATATCGCTGGCAGATATATAGATTAAAAAAATAAAAATTTAGGCGGCAAACAGCTCCGCTCTACGCTCAATTAATGCTACGGCTACGATCAAATCTAACCGAAACTTTTGGTGAAGCCGCCTTATTAATATCGCTGGCAGATATATAGATAAAAAAAATAAAAAAATAGGCGGCAAACAGCCCCGCTCTACTCTCAATTAATGCTACGGCTACGATCAAATCTAAGCGAAACTTTTAGTGAAGCCGCCTTATTAATATCGCTGGCAGATATATAGATTAAAAAAATAAAAATGTAAGCGGCAAACAGCTCCGCTCTACGCTCAATTAATGCTACGGCTACGATGAAATCTAAGCGAAACTTTTGGTGAAGCCGCCTTATTAATATCGCTGGCAGATATATAGATTAAAAAAATAAAAATATAGGCGGCAAACAGCTCCTCTCTACGCTCAATTAATGCTACGGCTACGATCAAATCTAAGCGAAACTTTTGGTGAAGCCGCCTTATTAATATCGCTGGCAGATATATAGATTAAAAAAATAAAAATATAGACGGCAAACAGCTCCGCTCTACGCTCAATTAATGCTACGGCTACGATCAAATCTAACCGAAACTTTTGGTGAAGCCGCCTTATTAATATCGCTGGCAGATATATAGATAAAAAAAATAAAAAAATAGGCGGCAAACAGCCCCGCTCTACGCTCAATTAATGCTACGGCTACGATCAAATCTAAGCGAAACTTTTAGTGAAGCCGCCTTATTAATATCGCTGGCAGATATATAGATTAAAAAAATAAAAATGTAAGCGGCAAACAGCTCCGCTCTACGCTCAATTAATGCTACGGCTACGATGAAATCTAAGCGAAACTTTTAGTGAAGCCGCCTTATTAATATCGCTGGCAGATATATAGATTAAAAAAATAAAAATGTAAGCGGCAAACAGCTCCGCTCTACGCTCAATTAATGCTACGGCTACGATCAAATCTAAGCGAAACTTTTGGTGAAGCCGCCTTATTAATATCGCTGGCAGATATATAGATTAAACAAATAAAAATATAGGCGGCAAACAGCTCCGCTCTACGCTCAATTAATGCTACGGCTACGATCAAATCTAAGCGAAACTTTTGGTGAAGCCGCCATATTAATATTGCTGGCAGATATATAGATTAAAAAAATAAAAATATAAGCGGCAAACAGCTCCGCTCTACGCTCAATTTACGCTACGGCTACGATTAAATCTAAGCGAAACTTTTGGTGAAGCCGCCATATTAATATCGCTGGCAGATATATAGATAAAAAAAATAAAAAAATAGGCGGCAAACAGCTCCGCTCTACGCTCAATTAATGCTACGGCTACGATCAAATCTAAGCGAAACTTTTGGTGAAGCCGCCATATTAATATCGCTGGCAGATATATAGATAAAAAAAATATAAGCGGCAAACAGCTCCACTCTACGCTCAATTAATGCTACGGCTACGATCAAATCTAAGCGAAACTTTTGGTGAAGCCGCCTTATTAATATCGCTGGCAGATATATAGATAAAAAAAATAAAAATATAGGCGGCAAACAGCTCCGCTCTACGCCCAATTAATGCTACGGCTACGATCAAATCTAAGCGAAACTTTTGGTGAAGCCGCCTTATTAATATCGCTGGCAGATATATAGATTAAAAAAATAAAAATATAGGCGGCAAACAGCTCCGCTCTACGCTCAATTAATGCTACGGCTACGATCAAATCTAAGCGAAACTTTTGGTGAAGCCGCCATATTAATATTGCTGGCAGATATATAGATTAAACAAATAAAAATATAGGCGGCAAACAGCTCCGCTCTACGCTCAATTAATGTTACGGCTACGATCAAATCTAAGCGAAACTTTTGGTGAAGCCGCCTTATTAATATCGCTGGCAGATATATAGATTAAAAAAATAAAAATATAAGCGGCAAACAGCTCCGCTCTACGCTCAATTTACGCTACGGCTACGATCAAATCTAAGCGAAACTTTTGGTGAAGCCGCCTTATTAATATCGCTGGCAGATATATAGATTAAAAAAATAAAAATATAAGCGGCAAACAGCTCCGCTCTACGCTCAATTAATGCTACGGCTACGATCAAATCTAAGCGAAACTTTTGGTGAAGCCGCCTTATTAATATCGCTGGCAGATATATAGATTAAAAAAATAAAAATATAGGCGGCAAACAGCTCCGCTCTACGCCCAATTAATGCTACGGCTACGATCAAATCTAAGCGAAACTTTTGGTGAAGCCGCCTTATTAATATCGCTGGCAGATATATAGATTAAAAAAATAAAAATATAGGCAGTAAACAGCTCCGCTATACGCTCAATTAATGCTACGGCTACGATCAAATCTAAGCGAAACTTTTGGTGAAGCCGCCTTATTAATATCGCTGGCAGATATATAGATTAAAAAAATAAAAAAATAGGCGGCAAGCAGCTCCGCTCTGCGCTCAATTAATGCTACGGCTACGATGAAATCTAAGCGAAACTTTTGGTGGAGCCGCCATATTAATATCGCTGGCAAAGGCAAGCTACTAATGACCCCCATCTACCAAAGTTATTGTGCAGAATATTTGCTGAAGATTAATAGTATAACCTACTGATAATATGTAGTAGCGTGTCCCTCATTTATCCTGGGATTAAGTCTGCAGAACGTTGCCCTACAGCTTACCCGCTAGGAGACGATGTTAGATATGCCTGGGTTAGATATAGCGGAGTTAGAGATAGGGCTAGAGAGCGATCGCGGAGGATGAGCCATTTTAAATGACGCCGCTTATCGTCGTGGTAGACGCCGGATTATTATAGCAAACTAGCATCGCATGAGAACGCCAGGCACTATATGCACAGTATTACAATAAAGCGGCTTACAGTAGCGCAACGAATGTGCTTACGCAGAGCGACGGAAGGGTACTTGCGGGGCACAGCCTGCCAAACTTCGCGAGTTTGCCAGGCTGACTATAGGCTAGTGTGGGCTAGTACCTACGCCGGTGGCGCATCGTGCGTCATAAAAGGCGTTGCGCTACTGTTAGTCATATCGTAATACTATGGTATCTGTCAAGAATTAAATCCGGCTTTCGTAAATAGATAGATAAAACATATGTCTATGATATTTGAAATACTTATTTATTACTAGCTTTTTCGTGGACATCGTGTTTATGACTGTCTTTGAGGGGGAGTCCAATCCATTTTTCCGTAGCGATGTTAAAGAAATGAACCAAAAAGAGTATTTTTCAGTTCCTCCAGGAACTGCATCGGGCTATGCCATTTTCACGGGATAAAAAGTTGCCTATATACTTCTCAGTAACACAGGCTACCTGCATGCCAAATTTCATCAAGATTGGTAGAGGTGTTGAAGCGTGAAAAGGTAACAAACACATTTTCTCATTTATAATATTAGTAAGGAAGGACAGCCATAGCCATGAGAAACTTGCTTTATAGGTGTCCGTACTAGGTAAAATGACCCTATTACTAAGCCTACGCTGTCCGTCTGTCTGTCTTTCTGACTTTCAAAAGCTGTATCTTTTTATCCGTGATAGGTAGCCGCCTGAAATTTTCACAGAATGTGTGCTTGTGTTATTATTATGGAGGATTTACTAATAAATAATAAAAATTAAAATGTTTTTTTTTTAAATTCTCAATTGGGAAGCCCTTGGCATCATCTCACTTGATGGTAAGTGGAATACAAGAAACGTATTTTTTGATAATGTTCTATCGTAAAAACGGCAATACATACAAGCGTGAAAGTTGGTACTACTCCTAAAGTAAAACAAATAATTGAAAACGCTAAACACGTTATAAAACCGACTTCCATCGCAACAACTTATTACATTATTTGCATTATTATTTTTGGTTTATGTTAATTTTCTAATAAAGTACTACACCGATTTTGATAAAATTTATATGGAACGGGGGACCACACGGGAAGCACTAGCTTTCAAATAAAAAAGAATCATAAAAGTCGGTTCACCCAGTCAAAAGTTCTGAGGTAACACACATAAGAAAAATACAGTCGAATTGATAACCTCCTCCTTTTTGGAAGTCGGTTGAAAATAAAGTGAGAGTCGTACTCGCGCTAAGATGCCCGAACTGAATGAGAAAAGATCAGCATTTTTCTGTCACTCGCGATGATGTCTTTTGTTTGAAATGCAAAGGTATCATTGTTATAACTTGTGTGGAAAAGTGTGTACTGAACCCTCGGTACGCGAGTCCGAATCACAATTAGCCGGTTTTTTGAATCCTTGGATTTGACAGCTAAAGCACAACCCGGACACTGCATACAACGGTCATGAAATGACATTTCTAAAAAACAAATCACGGAGCAAACAAAATTACGGCGAACTCTTATACGTTCGACAACCAAACTATAACCAATCTGTATCAATCTGGGTGACGAGGGGGTGAGGTCGCAATCTAGAGAGCGGCAGGGAGTGTCCATACTGTATGTTAGTACTAATATGTATACTTTGGCCCTGGCTCGCGGTCACCAATAGAATGAATCTCAACTGTTTCGGAAAAGCTTTCGAACGACTTCATATAGGCGCGAGCACAGATGAGATACTAGTTAATTCGCGCGAGTGCGTCAATTCATTTTTTTTCCCCTTGGATTTGGAGGAGAATGCATTTACGTTACGACGCATACCCATAACAGCCAGCTGTACTGGTTATGTGGGACTCGCAGCCCTGCGCCTATATGCATACATACCCATTATATACATAAGGTATATATAAATAAATATGCACAGGCCCAAGACCACACTACCCACTAAACTCCCCCTAAGCCCTCGGCAGCTAAGCTACCTTAAAAGCTAATCGGAGCGACGCCCCCCCCCCCCTAGGAAGGGTGGGGGGGTTGCGAAAAATTTCACGCTAAGGGCCATACGAAGTAACTTGTATCTCATCTGTGCCATACACAATATAGCCACTGCCGCCGGTTTCGCTTGCTCCGGAAACTATTCAGCAAGCAAGCAAAGCAAATTAATTGGATCAAATGCGATGCCACGTTGAGCCGAACGGATTATGCGCTGAGACGGATAATGGGAGAGAAATAAGATTATTTCATTGTAGAAGCTTACACGTACCTTAATTAATTTTAAGATGAAAGAGACGACTGTATCATAATTCACATTAAGGAACAATACAGTTTAAAATATTAACTTTACTAGCTGTTTCCCGCGGCTTCACCCGCGTGGACAACGTGTCTATGACTTTTCGAGGGGCTCGCGAGCGTAAAAAAAGTAGCCTATGTGTTAATCCAGGTCCTAATTTGTCTACCTACCAAATTTCAGCCATATCCCTTTAGCATTTTTTGCGTGAAGAAGTAACAAACATACACACTCACACACTCGCAAAAACTTTCGCCTTTATAATATTAGTATGATACAAGCCCTTCGCAGTAGTTCTCAGATGTGTGCAGGTTTCCTCACGATGTTTTCCTTCACCGTAAGAACTCGAAGGTTGTGTGTGAAGTTGACCAATCCGCACTGGAACCGCGTGGTCGACTGAGGCCCGATCGCCCTAGTTCAGGGTAGGTTCGATCCCCTCGGTGGGGACGTATATATGAGCTGATGTAATACAAGCCCTACCACCAACCAACAAATATATTTTATCAATTATTTTTAGATATCGCAAGCGCAGATTGCACTCAATGCATGACTGTCAATATATCAGTTTTTTGTGTTGCATACATCATGTCTACTGCTGGACTAAGGCCTCCCCCAAGAATTTTCCATGATGAGCAGTCCTACGCAGCTCGCATCCATCGGCTTCCCGCGATCTTCACCAGGTCGACGGTCCACCGCGTGGGAGGCCTGTCTACACTACGTTTTCCGGTGCGCAGTCGCCACTCGAAAACTTTACTACCCAAACGGCCATGTGTTGAGTGCTATGTGCCCTGCCCACTTGCAACTTCAGTTTAGCGATTCTGTGAGCTATGTCGGTTACTTTGGTTCTCCTCATTTCTGATTCGATTGCGTAGGAAAATTCCGTGCATAGCTCGCTTCATAACCCTTTGGGTGTCTGTGTTGCATTTTGTAATTAATTTCCTTAGAACTTGGGTGAAGGAGCGTTGCTCGGAGTCTCAAAGGCATTTAAATTAAAGAAATTATTTTTTGTGTGAAAACGGCTTTTTTTAGGAATCACACCTACCTAGGTAGACTTGAAATATAAAACATTACCTAAATACAAAATTTCCTCCAAATCGTTCGAGCCGTTTCCGAGAAAACAATGTTATATAAAAATTGCTCATTCAAAGAAATAAGATTTGAATCATTTAAGCCATCTAGCTTAATTATTAGCCATTCAATTAACTGCCCAGCTATATGACAAAATGGCGCCGTTCAGCTAACTGCCTGAATGATTATTCAGCCATTCAATTAAACCCATAGGCAAATGTTTTGGATCGTTAACGTTCAACTTCTGCTAGCCAAGTAGTTTACATTCATTCCTCAGGGAGAAGGGTTGCTTAAGGAAGGAGGTTGGAGGGAGAATTCTCAGGGGGACATTTCGGAGCTCCTACTTCTGTATTCGCTTCGCTCGTTTAATGAATGGCTAAGCATCAGCCAGTCAATTCATTAAATGTATTATCATTAAGCCAGTTAAGTACTTGAATGCTGCCATTTAATGAACCGGCTAGGCAGTTAATTAAATGGCTTATTTAACCAGTTGGCTGCGACATATACAAGTTCTACAGGAATATCAAGTTCTAAATGTGAAACACAATTGAATTATGCTTAGATATTTTGTCACACTACACAGCTCTTCATCAAAAACTTGATCATCAAAAGTCAGAATCACTGTGTAATAACTTAATATTCTGAGTCTGATTCCAGATGTGTACGAAGGTCACTTTGCACACGTCCATAGGTGTTAATCTAAATACCCTACACGTGACCGCGGGTGATGCTAAGTGCAACACCAGGCAACCACCGTCTATCCCTTTGTGCCACACGATAAGAAGAATTTAATATTCTCAGGGTTTCATTACCGCAACAGACTAAAATACATTTACTTAGGTTGATCTCTAAAACATTTTCTTAACCTGGGTGTTGTTTGCAATTTTCGAGTGAAGTGTCAACTCCCCGTCTCTGGAAAGGAACGAAGTTTCCCATTTCTAGCGTTGTAACTTAATAACGAAGCAGCGACACAAAGCTACCACAACTTTAGCATGTCGCAACATTTTATATACTACAGTATTTTCAAGATTTCAGTTACAATAGTTACATACAGTACGGCTCAGAGTGGTGCTAGTTAAATTCTCGAAAGTGAAGAATTGCGCCGTGATTTCGTTCATTCCGTCATTTGTTTTTAGAAATGTCATTTCTCGGGCGTTGTATGAAGTGTCCGGGGAAGTGCCCTAATCTTAGCACTCACCCCTTTATGTCATCCCCTCTCTAAAAGAGTGAATTAAATTATATATTTTTTGGAAATTTTAGAACATTTTTTTATTGATTCTGCAGGAACGGTGTGTTCCTGGACGAGAGCAAAGGGAAATATCTCCGCCAGGCGTGGTATGCTTAGGGTTCGGCAGTGGACCAACCGTGGGCGGTTGACACTTGTTTATATACTTAGTTGCGAAGAAATGTTAATAGCGCGTTCTAAATGTTGATACACCGTTTGTGCTCTCGTCGCTTGTGTTAAGGTTCACTTTGGTTCGAAGCAGTTGTTCCTTCTCATACAATTTATGTTGAAGCGACGTCGGTGCCATCCATTATCTGTAGCGGCTGCTGGGTTCGCTACATGTCATTGCTTATGATTTTCAAAAAATAAATAGAAATAGCGTGTTAAGCAATTCAAGAAACTAAATTAAGTACCTTTACATGCCATAGTTTTTTCCTTACTCGCTTACCCAGGAGATGAAAGTTGGTTAAGTTTTTACCTGTAACAAAAATTATGTTATAATATTTGCTGTAATAAAATAATTAACAGCAGAATTCGAAGTGACGATAAAATTACTTGCAAAAACAAAACAGTAACATTATATTTGTCTTTGACAAAATGCTAGAGTCGGGCTATAGACTGACAAATCTGATAACGATAACGGAAATGGATAAACTTAGCTTGAGAGGATAAATGGCAACCCTCTGATGTTAAATATGTCGGTCTGCTTGCGCAAAGTGGTTGCGTTATGTACTTATAGCGTCTGAAAAATTAGATTGCGAAGTTTCCGCTGCGCAATTATGGCAGAATTGGCAGAATTGTTGTTTTTGAAAAACGCTCGCACACGGAACGTACGCTGTCTCCCGTGAAACGCTCTATAGCGACTGAATTCCCAAGAGCCAGTCTACCGATGGATATACCCCCCGCGCCCCTAGGATTCTTTGCGTTCACGCAGTAAGCTAAACAAATATAAACTTTCTTTTAAGACACCCAGTATTACTTGAGCTCCAACATCAAATCAAATAAAAATAGTTTATTTTAAATAGGTGTTTACACACACTTTTGAATAGTCAAAACAAAACTATGCATAATGTCTATTGCATAATGTCATGATTCAGATTACAGTCTCAGGTAATGGTATAACCATTTGGCTATGTATTAAATGATGTTGGTTGTGAAATTTTTGACTAGTTTCGAAGTCGCGCACATCACAATGGCTTGTGGCTCCAACTATCAAACAATGTGAAAACTACAGTTTCTCATACAAACAAAAAATGCTCTGAGTGAATAGCCCTGGTCTTCACGAAGTGTTGGACGAAATGCCTTTAATTACCAAACGCCCCTCTCCCAAAATTTCACCGCTCAAAATACTGAGAGTTTGAGGGTTGGGAGTATGAATAAACTTGCTTGGCACCGAGCCTTGGCTCAGGCACTGTTTTATTGTGTGGGCCGGCGCCAACGGTCTGAGATTTAGCCTGACGGTAATGGCATGCGTCGTCTGAAGCCTGAAATCTAGTACTTATAATGATTCGTATATTAATATATCATTCATCATATCTTCATCATATCAGATCATATACGTCCCCACCGAGGGGCTCGAGCCTACCCTGAATTAGGGCGATCGGGCCTTAGTCGACCACGCGGGCCCAATGCGGGTTGGTCGAATTCACACACAACCTACGAGTTTCTTCGCAGGCGTGTGCAGGTTTCCTCACGATGTTTTCCTTCACCGTAAAAGCGTCGGATAAACGTGCATATGAAATCTAAATTCGAAATCACATTGGTACGTGGCTGCATTCGAACTACGACCTCCCGGACAGGAGGCGGCGGCCCTAGCCGTTACGCCACCGACACTTGCTTGTATAATATATCAATAATATTTATTAATTGTTTGTTTGTTTGTAAACTCTTTATTTCGTACAGCTCAATTTAAAAATACGTTCACAAGGAAAAATAATAGAGCAAAGGCAGATTTATCTCTTTTGGAATCTCTTGCAGTCAACCATGGAATCATATGGAATGCTTGAAGGACTTCAGAGCTTCGAAAAATATAACAGCTATAAACCGGTCTTAACCGCACATTTATCTCATAAAAAAATTACAAATAATTATGAAAGCATGCGAATTTTTTAATAGTATTTTAGAAAATATAATTAGAATAAGTATTACACGTTTTGTAACTTACGAATGAAAAGTAATGCCTAAACCTTAGTTCGTTTAATTATCGGAGCATATGGACGTGGACGATTTGTGGCTGATATGATGATGATGATGATGGACGTGTGACCTCTTGGCCTCCGAAAGACCGACTGAGACGAAATCAGTGAATGCACACATTCTGTAGGCATCAAAACCGTTGTTCGTGTGGGCCGGTCTATAGCTGTGAATTGGTCAAAGCTTCAGAGTATACGGCCTGGCAATGTTCGCTGGGTCACAGATTACTAAATAGTTACTTGCTGGGTGCGCAGTACTAGGTGGGGGTAATATAATCGATCGCAGCGCTCATAGTGGCCAAAAGTAAAAATAATGTTCTCTCTGTCAGCCGTCATATCTATATCTCATAATAAACTGTTCAGACTTGTTTACCTAATTAATAAAACCAGGTCCTTAAAATAATATTCATTTCGATATTTAATTTATAACTAGGGATACAGGAACAATTATATATGTTTATTATTATTGAATGAAACCATAAAGTAGCTTTATCTTCTTGTTTTACAGTAAAACTACAACTAAAAATGAAGTAAACAAACCCTGACATAATCAAAATAAACCACACTTTTTGAATTAATTTTACATACCTCATTTGATTTGAATGTCCAAAAATGATTTTACAACCCTTTCTCCACCCAAATCAAGGTATCACAGTTATTTTGGAAATAAATTAATACATAATTTTGGATTATAATAATATATGCCACAATGTCGTGATAAAATGTCAAAACGTCAGAGCCAACAAAGTTGCAGACGCTAGGTGGCGCTGAACTCGTGCGCAGAGCCATATGTCGGAGCGTCATTGTAAACACGACCAATACCAGCTCGAGATACGTTTACATAGATCGTTAAACTTTATTTGGATCAAACGTCAGGTATTAGTACCTGGGTGAAACCGGTGGTGGCGTGACAATCGCTTGTACTCGTGAGCCGATTGTATGTGGTAGCAAAGATGACCTACTAACGGTAGGCTGTTTGTGTGTGATTGAGGTGGCAGCATTGAGTTGAGAAGCCATATTAGCTGGACGTCAATCTCGGGGCAGACACTTTTTGATGGAGCATCGAGCTGAACGGACTTGTCGCGCCATCGCTGGGATTATTGCCACGTTTGCATCTATTGTTATCCAAGGCATCCTGTACAATTTCGATTGCCGAATGATCAAGACTATTGAAGGAGGATCTCTGAGATATAGCTGCATTAATATTTCGACGCCCATGCACGACCGAAATAGTTAAGGACTGAACCACAAGGCCATCCATAACCTGAGCACTCCCCTCCGACACATATTTATTAGCATTATTTGGTATGTTAAATTATCAAACGACTGGCCGGCTATGATCACTTTCCAAATCATTGGATCGATGTGCTCAGAACATCATTTTAACGATTTGTTTATCTACTAACAACGGGAAACAAATATTGTTTGTTGTAGAGATTTTAAATTGCTTGTCAAAGTAAACACGGAATGACCAGTGCAGCGGGTAGAATAGAGTGTCACAAACATTTCACTGGAGCGGTGAACCAACAGTGCGGTGATTGAGCACCCAACAATGGCACGTGTCGTACATCGAACGAACACTGTTCAAAGTGTTTCAATTCAGCGCGAAAATATTCGAGCACGGTTTTTGGTCTGTCGCCACGGGGAATACGGACCGATGCGATGTCTAGCTAGAAGTCTAGTACTAATCCTTACTAATATCACACCCTGGACACTTCATACAACGGGCCAGAAATTACATTTCAAAAAACGAATGACGGAACAAGCAAAATGGCGGCGAAGTCGACAACTAAATTCAAACCAATCTTAATCAATCTGGGTGACGAGAGGATGAGGTCGGAATCTAGAGAGCGGCAGGGAGTGTCCATACTGTATGTTAGTAATAATTTATATACTTTGACGAGGTATTGATTGGAACAGTTGTCTCTGTCTTTTTCTTTACGTGTATAGAGTAAAGAAAATAACCGCACTTTTTCATTGGTTTTTTGTTTCAATCAAAAACTACAATGAAAATATAAAAAATAATAACATTTCTCACTTTGTATTATCAATCATATCAAATATTGTTGTTTATTTTTAAAAATTTATACTTCAAAATATTAGTCATAACTAGAGTTGAAAGTAACGGTGTAGACCTATCTTTGGGATTTTTTTCTATCGAGCCAAAACTGCTCAATCGTGTTTCTAATAGCTTTTGACTTTAAAGAACATCATCACAATAAGGGTATTTTTATTTCAACCTTGGGTTTTCTATCGTTTAGGAGTAATTGACGTCAAAAATAACGAAAATCTGTAATATTATCGACTTAACCAAGCTTGATGAAATTTGGCATGCAGATAGCCCGTGTCACTGGGAAGGACGTAGATTACTTATATCCCGTGGAAATAGCATAGCCCGATGCAGTTCCTGAGGGAACTGAAAAAATATATTATTTTTTTGTTAATTTCTTTAACATCGCAACGGAACAATGAATTGTTGTGATTTTTTGCACAGAGATGGTGGAGGGGTGCGAAATGATATAATTTACTAATAAGCATATCCTGACATAGTTCCCGAGGGATCAGGGGAAAACTCATTTCTACGCTCGTGCAAGTCGGCGTCGCAACGGAGCAACGGATTGAAATGATTATTTTACAAAATTGGTTGAGGGGGTGGGAAAAGACGTAGACTGCTAATCAGAATAGCCCGATATGAGGGTTCTGGAGAAAACTCATGACCACGCTTGCGAGCCACTCACCCTCAATGACAGTCATAAAAACGATGTCGACGCGTGCGAAGCCGCGGAATAAAGCTAGTTATTATATACTGTGCCAATGTGCGCCGTCGTTTGCACTGGTCATGCAGTTCGTTTTATTTTACTAGCTGTAGTAAATTTTTATGTTAAGAGTATTTATTTAATTTCACAAATCGTGCTCGAATAAACATAGCAGGCTTTGAGTATGTATGTTATCTATAGGTATGGTAGGAAATAGTGCGAGGCTAGCTTTTTGTCAAAGATAACTGTTTTCTCAATTAATTTTATGATTATTATGATAAATTATCAAAGTTATAATCATTGATAATTATTCGAACCCTGGTTGTGCTACACTTATCATTATTAAGGATGTAAGCTTTTTGCCACAGAGATTATAATGTTGACAGGTAGGATAAGAAAGTTCGTGTAATTTCGTGCAAATGAAGACCCTATAAGCACTTTGCCATTTTTAACAAAACTTAACAAATTACAAGCATTATATTTGTCGCCGGGATTTTTTTTAAATTTCTCAAATGGTAAGCCCTTGGCATCATCTCAACTGATGGTAAGTGACGATGATGTCGAAGATGGAAGCGGGCTTACCAAGATTCCCCAACGCAATGGGGATCTGGCTATCTTATCTTCAAGCCGGAACACAATATGTTGTTAACACTGATGTTTGGCGGCAAGACTTAGATAAGATGGTGGAAACTAGCCAGGCGGTCTTAGAACATGCCCTACCACCAACCAAACCGAGTCTTAAAAGTTGACCCCACCGGGAATCGAACCCGCGACCTCCTGGTGTGAAGCGAATGGACTAACCATTACGCCACTGGGGCGGGATACTGTCAAAACCGCGATATTACAATCTCCCTACACTAAATTCAGTTAGATTATTATATGACGGTAAATTGTCAATCGGCTTACAATTTCACGGCCCATTCTTGTATCTCCGAATAAAACCGATGATTTCTTCTTCTGCGAAGCATTCTGCTTTCACTGTTTAATCAATCAAACCTGACCGAACCCAATATCGCTCGCTTCGTTCACTCATTTATTTAATGTTATTCACTTCGCTCAGTGTTATTGTAATGTCACTAGTGAGATTACAATGACACTAGTGAAATTGTAAGCATAATATGTTACGGTTCACAATATCACGAGATAGATCCCGTTAGATTATAATCTAACGGTTTTTAAAATTTTACGGTGACATTATATAAGCTTAATTTGGGTCTCAGAGTTGGATGTCAGGTCTTCCAAAAGCACAGGGTCATGCGCAGGCTTCTAAGGCGACCCACTCACCTACAATAATATTGCGCAATGTTGATGATTGCACAATATTATTGAACATATAGGGGTAGTATTGAAGATTGCAATCATGCAAAATATATTGTGCAATCATCAACATTGCACAATATTATTGTAGGTGTGTGGGTCGCCTAAGAGAGACCCCATGTCATTCAGGATTTTTGCCCGGTGTTTGGTCAGGCCAGTGCAATCCAGCATCACATGGCTAACTGTTTCTTCTGCCTCAAGACAGCCTCCGCAGAGCTGGTATTTAATGATGAATAGTTGTTTATTCAAGGGTACGCGCCCGGTGATAATCATCATCATCATATCAGCCGGAAGACGTCCACTGCTGGCGAAATGTCTCCTCCACGGATTTCCACGACGACTGATTCTTCCCTGCTCACATCCAGCAGCTTCCCGCGACCATCACTACGTCGTCGGTCCACCAAATGGGAGGCATATATGCTACGTCTTCCGGTGCGCGGTCGCCACTCCAGAACGTACTACCCCAATGGCCATATGTTCTACGAACTATATAATCAGATCAGCCCATCATATCACCTCATATACGTCCCCACCGAGGGGCTCGAGCCAACCCTGAATTAGGGCGATCGGGTCTTAGTCGACCACGGGGGCCCAGTGCGGGTTGGTCGACTTTACACACAACCTGCGAGTTTCTTCGCAGGCGTGTGCAGGTTTCCTCACGATGTTTTTCCTTCACCCTAAGAGCGTCGGATAAACGTACAAATGAAATCTTAATTTGAAATCACATTGGTAAGTGGCAGTATTCGAACCACAACCTCCTAGACAGGAGGCAGCGGCCCTAGCCGTTACGCCACCGACGCTCGTAAACGATAATCAGCCCACTACAACTTATGTTGATCAATTCTGAGAGCTATTTCGGTTGCTCCGGTTCTCCAACGGATTTTCTCGTTTCTGATTTGATCAAGCAGTGAAACTCCGAGCATAGCACGTTTCATTGCCCTTTGTATGAACTTGAGCCTTCTGAAGACTATGAGGCCCATAGTAAGCGACCATGTCTCCCGGTGATAGTACCTATAACTATTCGAAGTTCGCGTCGGTTGAGAGCTGAGGCTAAGCACTTTCTTACCGACTCCGCTGTTAACTATCGCAATTTTTTTCTATCGAAAGTGCTTGTGAAACAATTGTTTCACGTTCGCGCGCCGCCTAAAGTGCACATGAAACACTTGTTTCTAGATCGACCAAGCCTTGTTTTGTTTTCTATTACCGATTTTGGCCTAGTAAGGAAGGCTGCAATGAAAACAGACCTAAAGTATGATAAATTACCAACAAGATGGTAGCACTTTTTAATACTTCTCTGTGGATATAAGGACAAAGAGTCAGATACAAACTGTGAAGTCTTTGAAAAGACAGGCCGTTGACCCGTTAAACGATTCCAGCTTTGTTATTGTTTTAGTTTGATTGATGAAAATAAGTGTATCTAGTGATTATATACGAAAATAATCGTAGTTTTACGCAGTTTAGAGTGAATGTGACACTGTACCCGTGAATAGTGCCGTAAATAAGAAATTAGGACCTACAAATACGACGGCAATGGTAGGTACATTTCGTCATAGCTATTTTTTGTGAATTTTCTACGTAATATTTTACATCGCATAAGATATTGGTATTTGATTTTACTAAAAGTATAGTAAATTAACTCCAAGAATCTATTACTTATTAGCAACATCTTTTTCCCTGGGTATGTGTTGAAAAATTCTGAACTTTTTGCGCGAACTGAATTATGACGATCGGGCCTTAGTCGACCACGCGGGCCCAGTGCGCGTTGGTCGACTTAACACACAACCTGTGAGTTTCTCCGAAGGCGTGTGCAGGTGTCCTCAC
Organism: Coleophora flavipennella; assembly: GCA_947284805.1. Lineage (NCBI taxonomy): Eukaryota > Metazoa > Arthropoda > Insecta > Lepidoptera > Coleophoridae > Coleophora > Coleophora flavipennella. The sequence goes on from OX369295.1 coordinate 8,134,389, forward strand.
GATGTTTTCTACCACCGTAAAAGCGTATCAGCGTTATGGTTATTCACTAATTTATGTCACCGTAAAATTGTAAAAACCGTTAGATTATAATCTAACGGAGTCTATCTCGCGAGATTGTGAACTGTCCAAAGATTGTGAACTGTAACATACTGCTTATAATTTCACTAGTGTCATTGTAATCACACTCTAATGACATTACAATAACACTAAGCGAAGTGAAAACATTAAAAAAATGAGCGAGCGAAGCGAGCGATGGTAGGTTCGGTCAGGTTTGATTAATTTAACTGTCAAAGAGCCTCGCGAAGCTAGGCTCCCCCCCTGTATAGCAGAATGCTTCGCAACACAGAAATCATCGGTTTTATACGGAGATACAAGAATGGGCCATGAAATTGTAAGCCGATTTACAATTTACCGTCATATTAAAATCTAACTAAATTTAGTGTAGTGAGATTGTAATATAATAAGCTGAGCCAGACCTTTTCACTGGCCTGGCACTTAATCTCTACAAATTTATTGTATTTATTAGTAAGTAGCTATATGTTAGTATAACTGGTGTAACTTTATTTTTTTATTATTACCAACCTATTAACTATTGTTTTATGTGCTTGGTCAGTGAATAAGCGTTTAATCTATCTATCAATCAATTGACTTTGTTTTCCTTGGAGGGGAGGGGAGGGGAGGGGGGGGGGGGGTCGTGTAGTATGATGAGTACTTCTACTCATATCAATTTTGTTACTTTTACTTTTGAGCCTTAGGTACTATGACGCACCAACGAGTCGTGAGGGGGAATAAGCTCAGAGGGATCACTTCGATGATTAAAAATGCAGTTTCTAGGTTGTGAAGAAAGACGTAGAGCAATCTTTATTCACATCGAAGATAGGGCTCCGCCGGCCGATTATTGGACTGAGATTACCAGACTAAGCTGATGTTGCACTCTTGCTATAAAATGTACACTCCAAAAAAGGACCTCTGTCCTGGCTCGTGGTCATGAATAGAATGCCACTCAACTGTTTCAGAAAAGCTGTCGAAGGTTCTACTAGTTTGATTTTAGTAACTATTTAAACAAAGCATTTTATGGCGCTAAGTTCACTCAATCCGAGCAGTTTGATTACGTGTTTCAATAATATCGAACGGAAGTCTATTCATTTTAAGTTTAAATCAATGCGGGCTTCAACGGCTGTTACGTTGAAACCGAACGCCCAATTTTCGATTTTTACATGTTTTTATTACTTTTCATCACTTTCAAATAAGTTTAAAAAAAAGTGTTCAATTAAAATGAAAGGTCTCGAAGTCACCGATTTTTGTGTGTTGGTTTCATTCAATATTAACTATTTGTTTTCGACAAATTTTGCAATTAATGCCAAAACAAGGTCTACAATATATTTTTTACATCAAAAGTGGTAATATTTTGAAAACTATATTCAATTAAATCGATTTTTTATTACTTTAAGTATATTAAATATTTTTCCCATGGTGATAGCTTTACAGAGTCTTTCAATAATTTGAATTGAATATTGCCATTTGACCCATCTTAAAGCCTTAACTCGACCCGCGGATAGCAAGATTGCAAAGGAGTTGCAAGTGCGTGAACGCAGAGCTATACGATCTTTACAGTACCTATAGCATTTTCCAAAGGATTTTACCGACTTTTTTCAACCTGCAAATAGTATGTTTTAAAGGGAGTCGGTAATTATTCACGAATCATAATTTGAATTAAGGAACTTTCCACCAGCTAGGAGAAAGTTTTTCCGCAACGAACAAACACATTAAGGTGCGTCCCCACCAACTCCGGCGGCGATAACTTGCACTTTGACGTTGATTTATGGGGTTTGTTGCCTCTGGCTCCGGGATCGGATTCGTGATGCAACGGATACCGAACTTAGTTTCATTTGTTACTGTGATCCGTTGCTTCTAGAAAAACTTTTAAAAATTTTAATGTAGCAGACTGAGCTGAAATTTGGTATGAAGCAATATTTCCGGTGACAATAGATCCTTTTGGTATTTTGAAGTTGATCTGATGAACTACGAAAGTGGAATCAAGGTCTCAGGATCGTCTTTGTTTTCAACCAAATCATAGGAAATACTGTGACTTTCAGCCCGGCTTTTAAAATTAGTAATCAAGATTATTACATTTTTATCTGGCCCATTGCACTTAAAAATCTTTCTTATAAAAGCTTGTACCAAAAATTTTTTTAGGTTTTTTTATATGAACTTCTATTTATAATGCATACTTTTAAACAAATCTTTTCTTGAATGCCCCTTTCTGTAAAGACCCCTTCCTCAAAATGCAGAAAGCGGCCCTAGCCGTTACGCCACCGACGCTCTGTATCAGCTGTAGTTTTGCAAATCATCATATCTGCTCATATACGTCCCCACCGAAGGTGATCGGGCCTTAGTTGACCACGCGGGCCCAGTGCGGGTTGGTCGACTTCACACACAATCTGCGAGTTTCTTCGCAGGCGTGTGCAGATTTCCTTACGATGTTTTCCTTCACCGTGAGAGCGTCGGATAAACGTACATATGAAATCGAAATTCGAAATCACATTGGTACGTGGTAAACCATATATATTATTATAATATTTATAGTAAAAGCCTTTCACTAGAATTTTCCATTACAAAAATATCGTTACTTGATATTGGCACCAGATCGTCTGAGGTTATGCTTTGTTATGTTGTTTTCGTTATGCTAGTCGTACTGTCATTGACCTTCAAATGAGCAGAATAATTCAGACAGTGTGATGAATGATGATTGTTTCAATTATTGGAAATTTCTGATAAAAGATATTTCAGAACCAACATCAAAATTTTCATTTCACATTACTTCAGACGAAAGAAAATACTTGTGTAGGTAGGTACCTACATAGTTTGTAAAACAGATGATTTACTTGTAGGTATATATAGTTATTTATGATACAAGGGTGATAAAGAGATCAATAACAAACGAGTGACATTTGTGAGCCCGAGCCGCAGGCGAGGGTTTACCATCGTCACGAGTTTGTTATTTTCTTTTACACCCATGTATAATACGACGTTTTCCAATACAGTTGTAAGAACAGGGAAAATAAAAAACGACCGTGACGGAAAAACAAAATACATGGGTACATACCTATCAAGGTTTCGGCAACCAAAGTTTGTTTTACGCGACTTTTGGCTCATTTTTAATGTCCGGGGAGTAATCTCACTTTGTTTTTTCTTATACATACAGATACTTAAGTTTTTACTACACATGTATTTAGTTTTATTCGTTTTCACAACTAAAACATTTCAATTCATTTTTACGCATGCGTAAGTTTTTTTTAAAATATTATCATTTATCATAAATAGAATACAAAGTAACTAGTATCTCATCTGTGGCTTGGGGTAATATTATTATATGTGTCGGAGTGTCATTGAAAACGCGACCAATACCAGCTCGAGATAAGTTTACATAGTTACACTTTGTTTGGATCAAACGTCAGGTATTAGTACCTGGGTGAAACCGGTGGTGGCGTGACGATCGCTTGTACTCGTGAGACGATCGTTTGTGGTAGCAAAGATGATGTATTAACGGAAGGCTGTTTGTGCTGCCACACTGAGTTGAGAATTTATTAGATCTGTGGAGAAGCCACATTAGCTGGACGTCAGTCTCGGAGCAGACACTTTTTGATGGAGCGTCGAGCAGAACACAAGTAGTGGTGATCTGTGAGCAAAACGGACGTGTCACGCCATCGCTGTGATCACCGCGTTTGCATCCATTGTTATCCAAGGCATCCTGTACAATTTCGATTGCCGAATGATCAAGACTATTGAAGGAGAACCCCTGTGATATAGCTGCATTGTTATTTCGACGCCCACGGCCGAAATAGTTAAGGACGTGAACCACGAGGCCAACCATAACCTAACCACTCACTTTCTTCGACATCAGAAGTTGGATTGTTCCCAGCGCTCGCAACAAGTGCACAACGACGAGAAAATGTGAAAATTGATGATGGAGCAGCGAAATAAAAACTTACTGCTAACAATTCTTCGTGCTGAACATGCTGCGATTGATTGAGGCTATGCGAGCACCATCCTACATCTGCTGCAATCACATTGACAGAATGGACCCCGAATATACCTGAAGCTAATCCACGTGCACGGTGCACAACTGTCGACATCTCCCTTACGGAACGACCATTGGAATGAGGTGACAGCGTGGGCTGTGCTGGCAGCAGCGGAGATGCACGCGAGCGGCGCGTGCGGCTTCTGCGAAGTGCGTGATGTACGCGGTGCTACGAAAATCCGGTGAGTCGTACCCCTTTTGTTTTGATAGTGGTATTAGTACGTTCGTAGTATATTACCTAATCTGTGGTTGTGCCGAGTGTTCTCTCGTTAAAGAAAATTTCGTGTATAGACTTTCGGGAGTGTGTTCAATACTAACGCACGATTGATTTTTGTAGGCAACGCTTACGTTTACTGTACAGAACAAATATCGAGTGAGGGTAGTATTAATGGGCATTGTTTACAATTTTCATTTCTTGTTATGCCAGATAGGTACTTACGTGCTAACAATATTATGATATGTTCAGATATTTTAAATCTAGGCTTGAGGGTATATTTAAACGAGTCTGTCAATAACAAAACAGCTCGACTGTCGGAAAGAATGCGAATAGTGGTGATTGCATTAGCAGCCAAAATGATGCCTTGTTGTCCTTCAAAGTACTCCTTCAAGTTCTTTCAGATCATTACTTGTTACACAACGTCGTGATTGAACGTAAAAGAGGACTCATTGTAAATATGACGATTCATTTAGTTATCTAGAGTTTCGGTTATACAAATTTAAACCAGAATTGAAAGTATTGAAACCCCTTTAAGCTTTCATAATATTGAGACTGACATCTTTACATGGAGTGAAAAACCCTTATTAGATTTCGTAGTATTGGGACTGATATTGTCATTGAGCATAGGCCAAAGTTGTTGCCTATTTTTAATAGCTTTCGTGATGAATTTGTCGAGGGCATCCTTAATGCCCCGCTATCGTATAGACCCTATGTAGGTACATGAGTTTCGGGGACCCCAATAAAATAGTTTGTTTACCAATTGTAAAAAAAAGAGAATAATAACAGGGTAGTATGCGGAGTGCAGTGATGGACGTCTTACGGCTGATGTGATGATGATACAGGATTCATGGGCTGGAGGCTGCGAATGTCATAAGCCCCGAAGCTTTCCCTTTTTGACGGCCTTATCATGCTGGTAAAGAAAAAGGATAGCATAGAACGCAAGTGTTGATAACCGTGAATAAAATGACAACATGCCTGAACGCTAATCGCTTCCTCTGATAGTAAACCACATCGATTGACTTCATTATTGGTCACTATTTCATCACGTCAGGCATAGCTAGTGGTTAATCAGGTGCATTCTATCCCTATTAAATCGAAATGATTGTATTTTAAATTCCGGAGGGTCTGTTTGAATACGTCCACGTGTCATTCGATCTACGTAATGCCCCCTTGTTTCAACGCTTTAGTCGATTAACCTAAGCACTTGCGTGGAAACGACCAGGTGAATCTTAGAACGTTTAAACGTTGGTACTCTTAGTTAAGTGTCCTTTAAAATATGCTCACGTGGCCCAGAGTTGCCAAGATGGGCGACTGTTGTGGTGATACAAAATAAGGAGCGTAACCAAACCAAGTTAGATCCCAAATACCGAGGGCCGTTCAGGGTCGTAGAGGTCTTAGAAGGTGACAGATACAAATTACAAGCTTTGAATTTGAGACGAAGTTACAAGTATGCCCATGACCGTTTACGTAGTATGTCCGAAGGTTATTTGCCTCCGGATGTTGACGATGAATCTGGTGCAGAGGCGTCTACCTTTCAATGTTAATTGTATTGACAGATCGTAACTCAATCAATTGTGTACAGTTGTAATTTTTTTCTTTATCGTTTATTTTTGTGTGTAGTACTGAAGTATTCCAACATGTTTCAGCGGTAAATGAAGAGTGCTGAATGGCGCTATATGTTTGCATGAATTGGCTGCTGCTTGTTTTGTCAGACTCGTTCTGCCATGATGTGTAGCAGGTACATTCGTGTTTTTGTAAAAAAGAAGTATCCCGTTTACCGGCTAAAACTGTTGATGGTATTCCGTCGCCTGTACTGGCGATGATGGTATTCCGTCGCCTGTATTGGTGATGATGGTGTTCCATTGCCTAGATTGGTGATGATGGTATTCCGTCGCCTGTATTGGTGATGATGGTGTTCCATTGCCTAGATTGGTGATGATGGTATTCCGTCGCCTGTATTGGTGATGATGGTGTTCCATTGCCTAGATTGGTGATGATGGTGTTCCATTGCCTAGATTGGTGATGATGGTGTTCCACTGCCTAGATTGGTGGTGATGGTGTTCCGTCACCTGGACTGGTGATGATGACTGATTGGTATTCCGTCGCTTGGCGTTAGTGATGATGATTCTTTGTGGTGTCCCGCCACCTGGATGTGGTGATGTTCAGTTCTGGTGTTCCGTCGCTTGTGATTTGCGATGATGATTATGTTCCGTTCTATGTGCCCCTAAAAGTTGTAAATGGTTGTAAGGTTTCAAGCCTTGCAGCTGTGATTTACCTTGGAAACCTAAACTGATTTGAGATTGTTTGAGTTACGATGCTAATGCTGAGGTTTATTTAGTTTACGAGAGTGAAATTATTTTGGTTTTTTTGAGACTGTTAAAATATGTCATTACCATGATTGTAGTCTTGAATTAAAGCTTCACATTATTAGTGTTGCTTTTATTCCTTGAGCTGTGGACCTTCCTAATGAAGGTCAGGATTGGCCGAACGAAATGGAATCTACTGGTTACCCTTTTCTTTTTCAGGTTAGTCACCCGAGGACGTGTGACTCGCAGGATGGCCGTGTCGGAGTGTCATTGAAAACGCGACCAATACCAGCTCGAGATAAGTTTACATAGTTACACTTTGTTTGGATCAAACGTCAGGTATTAGTACCTGGGTGAAACCGGTGGTGGCGTGACGATCGCTTGTACTCGTGAGACGATCGTTTGTGGTAGCAAAGATGATGTATTAACGGAAGGCTGTTTGTGCTGCCACACTGAGTTGAGAATTTATTAGATCTGTGGAGAAGCCACATTAGCTGGACGTCAGTCTCGGAGCAGACACTTTTTGATGGAGCGTCGAGCAGAACACAAGTAGTGGTGATCTGTGAGCAAAACGGACGTGTCACGCCATCGCTGTGATCACCGCGTTTGCATCCATTGTTATCCAAGGCATCCTGTACAATTTCGATTGCCGAATGATCAAGACTATTGAAGGAGAACCCCTGTGATATAGCTGCATTGTTATTTCGACGCCCACGGCCGAAATAGTTAAGGACGTGAACCACGAGGCCATCCATAACCTAACCCTTCGACATATGCATTAAAACCTCCTTGGAAAAGATGACCTATTCCTTGGTGTAATCTATGCGCTTCATTCACAATTATTATTCTCTTTTCTTCACAAAGAAATAACCCAAAGAGTATCTTATCAGCTAGCGTTATGTACTAACCTCATGGAGGAAAACCTACTTATCTCTTTTAAAAAACTCCTATCAAAAGTCTAAAAGAAGATTCTGTATCTTTGGTTTTTTATTATATTTTTTATTTGCTAGAAATGTCTTGTTCCTCCGAGCTAGAAATTTAAAAAAACTGGTAAAGTAAAATAAATTTTGCGCACACTCGACTGGCTTATTAAGGACTACTTTTAGAGCAACTGTATTAAAAAGGGTATTTTTAGGTGAGTATCAAATAGCCTAGGTAGCCTTACCTAGGCTATTTGATACTCACTAGACATGTATCTGATGGAGAAAGTTGTTCGTTTTTCTGAGAAGTTTTTTTTAAATTTAAGTGCTTTTGGCTGCCTCTATGATAATTAATTAATCGACAACACAAAACACTTTTGTAATACTTCGTGAACTAAAAAGTTTCAGGTACAATCTTTTATTTGAAAATAATATTAATTATTTCATATTCTTCTCAGTGAATCCTTTCATTTAATACCCATATCATTAAAAATAACTAGTCCGCTATCTTTATGAGTCCGCCATATTAGATTGAATTACTTTACTTAGCTAAACATGCATTGTCATCCAAATTAAACGTGTATGCAAAATTTCAGCTCAATCAGAGACAGGAGACAGACAATTCAGCCTGCAAGATGTGACCTAAACAAACGTTCATACATACACATTACACAAATTGCCAGATAAAAAAAATACCAAACTTATGTTAATAAATTTTATATGGGACCATTTTGAAGGCATAACCTAACAAATAAAAAAATGTGACGACATATAACACACGGTCCATATAAACTATATGCTCCATTCTATTTTGCTAGAAAGAGATAGAGACAAATCTTTAATGGCTAATATCCTGGTTATTTTTATAGTAATTTTTTTTTGTACACCCATATACGGTTTCTTATATGATGATTGATGAGCTTTTATTAAAGCAAATAAACACGTTAAAAACCGACTTCCATCGCAACAACTTCGAACAATTTTGCATTATTATGTTGGTTTTTGTTAATTTACTAATAAAGTACTACGCCGATTTTAATAAAATTTATATGGGACCACACGGTAAGCACTAGCTTTCGAATAAAAAAAGAATCATCAAAATCGGTTCACCTAGTCAAAAGTGCTGAGGTAACACACATAAAAAAAAAAAAAAAAACATTGCGAACCTCCTTCTTTTTGGAAGTCGCTTGAAAAATAATAATCATGCATATTCCCCATTGACGAAAATATAGGTACACATACAAACAGAATACATACAGATGTCGGTTAAGCAAATCTTTTGTGCGGTATCAGATGCACCTTAAATCCGATTCCCGAACCAGACGCAAGTACGAGTAGCTTGATTTATGTCGGTTTGTTTGCTGCTACACCTTTATCCGACGAAGCTAGACAGGCTGGTACTTTGTCGTTCTGATAACGTCGGGTGCAAGCTGTGGGTGCAAGTGTCTGTGGACTTTGTGTGTCTCAGATCAAAGAGGTTCACATTTGCTCTATGGCTATAATCAGGCAGCCAGCAAAGCCCTATTTCACAAAGTAAATAAAGAGTGCTCTACCTCTTTTTTCACAACTGTCTTACAATTGCATTTTCAATCATATCACTGAGCTTACTCCCCCTGACGATTTTTGTAATTTCCTAAAAAAGTGCTTAACCGATTTTGATAAAATTTATATAGGACTATTGAATAAAGACAAGAATCATGAAAATCGGTTCACAATCTGCGAAGGTATCGCGTAACAAACATAAACTAGAATTGAGAACCTCCTTCTTTTTGGAAGTCGGTAAAAAAATCAGGGGGTTACATGTTGTGAACAACCAATTTTGTCACCCTTTTCGAATTGGGCTTAACTTTAGAATTTTCAACGCCTCAAATTGGATTGATAGTGGGTGAGGGGGAGGGGGACTGAAGTGGACCCCCCTTATTAAGGGGGGTGCGCGAATCCTTCCCCATATTGAGAAAAAAAAAATAGTTTTGTGGTTATGTAGGAGCAAAGATGACCTGTAATGGGGGAGGGGGGTTCCGCGAGAAAGGGGCGCCAGGAGGTTCCTACCACCGATCCCCTCCTCTTTTGTGGTGTTGCAAATTCTAAAGTTTTCCGACCAAAGATTACCTAAAGAGACAAATTAAAAAACATAATTTTCTCAAAAAGAGGGGGGTGCCACGGTGGGGAGTGGCACCAGGGGGTTTCTTCCCCCTCCCACTCTGACACTCCCCCCATTTTGTGGTGTTGCAAATTCTAAAGTGCTTCCTCCCAAATCGTTTCAACGTGATTTCAACAACGGGAATTTATGGCGTTTACACAAAATTGCTGCGCTGTGGCTGTGACCGGTCACGAGTTTACGAGCGCCCGTCTCAGTCAAAGTTCCATTTGACGATGACAACATGACAGCCAGGCTGCGTTGTCAACTTGTCAGCAATCAGCAAGTCACTGAGTGAATACTGACGCCCTGTGCTGGCGTATTGCGAATCACCTGTATGTGTAGCAAAGACAACCAAGTTTATTTGAGCTCGTAAAGGCATAGACGTCGGACAGTTCTATGTTTGCAATGACCTAAAGTTATAGGTTTTTGAAAAATGAGTTATGGTAACCCTGCGAACACACACATACAAATGGGGTTTTTTGGCGGGATTTGTGGTGAACGCATTCGTAGTTTATTTTATTGTTTTTGCATTGTTTTCTGCTAGAATTTAGTTTCAAAAAGTGGTTTGTTCGTGCAAGTGAGCAATGTGGAGAACAATAAAATGAAGAAGGACGTGCAGTTTTATAGACGCCCTACTGTGACCGGGTGTTCCACCTCAGAATGAAGCTGCTGCAAATACTGTTAAGAGCTCCAGCGGAGATTTGTAATGCACTGGCACTAGCATTATCGTTGAATACGTCTTTTATAACAGTATAAAATAAAACTGGCGTCTCAAAGAAATAAACTATGCAGTAATATTTTTATATGTATATAATAGGGTTTTATATGTATATATATGTAGGGTGTAACAAAATTGGTGTAGGTCCCGTTAACTGGGGCTTCTCTTCATCATACTGAACAACTTTTGTTCTACGAATTTGCTGAAATCGCAAAAAAAATATTTACTTTTCATACAAATTGATCAGTTGATCGACAAATTTTGTGCATTTTGTAGCGACACACTAGCTTGCATTGTACTGTCAGCATTTTTGTATGGGCGAACCCCCCGCTTCCCGTTGCGACTTCAGTCGCCTCCAAGTTACTGTACTAAGCAGCCACACTCAATGTAATAAAATTAAATCAAATAAAATATAAATTTAATCCTGGAATAACTGACATTTAATTAGCAATCTTCTGATTAGGACAATTAAATAATGATATAAACCAAGATCATTAAAGTGGTGACCCGCGTTTGAACTAAACTATCCGTGAACCAGTAAATTTTTGTTCCTACGGATTACGTTGTGTATAGTGAAAAATGTCTAAGGATCCTGCTGCTGTAACACCGCCGGCCGCCGCATCCACCGGGGTTCCCGACCTGGCCTCCATTACCGTCTCATCGCGGATTCCTGAATTTTGGGTCCACCAACCGAGGGTATGGTTTATACGGACGGAGGCAATACTGGGCCCGCAGAAACTTGGAGACGGCTCAAAATTTGACCTTGTCGTATCAAAATTAGGCGCTGACGTCATTGGACAGATCACCGATTTTCTTGTGAATCCGCCAGAAACCAAAAAATATGAAGCTCTGAAAAGTAAGTTACTTACGCTATTTGAAGATTCAAAAAATCGACAAATAGAGAAATTAATTAGTGAAATGGAGTTGGGCGATCAAAAACCCTCTCAGCTCCTGAGTAGAATGAAAGAGCTCGCCCGCGACAAGGTTCCCGATGACACCCTCAGAGTTCTTTGGCAAAACCTGCTTCCACCCACGGTCCGTGCTTTACTTACGGTTACGGAGAACCGTGACCTTGAAAAGCTTTCGGTCGTAGCTGACGATGTATACGAAGCGACGAAACTAGGCACCGTGGCAGCCGTACAACAGCAACCCCGTGCCTCAACTTCTTCAGAGACATCCATCCTAGCTGAAATAGCAAAGCTTAGCGCACGTTTTGACCAACTGGAAAGGCGTGCTACAGATAATAGATCACGTAGCCAAAATCGCCAACCTCGAACGACCAAGAGAAGAAGTAATTCACGACCTGCATCAAGAAAACCGGATTGGCTTTGTTTTTTACCATTTCCGCTATGGAAAAAAAGCTCGAGACTGCGTAAAACCTTGCGCGTGGGATGAGAAACCGGAAAACTAGAGAAGGTGCAGCCAGCGGCGGAAATTTGCACCATCACTCCAGCCCACCGCCTCTGTGTATCCGACGTGAATAGCGGTTTAAACTTTTTAGTGGATACAGGTGCTAATGTTTCGGTTATACCAGTGAATAAAAGAAATAGGTCAGTTCCGAAGTGTAGTTATAAGCTGTACGCAGCAAACGGTACGGAAATATTAACCTATGGTGTTAAGTCCCTAGTGCTGAATTTAAAACTACGTCGCAGTTTTCGTTGGGAATTTGTAGTTGCAGATGTTAAACAACCTATTCTTGGAGCAGACTTTTTGAGTTATCACAAACTTTTGGTAGATGTCAGCGCGAAAAAGCTGATTGACCAAGTGACCGACCTAAATGTTAATGTTTCAGTTGTAAGTAGTTGTACACCATCTGTAAAAACTTTAGATTGTAATCAGCCTTACTATGATGTAATTTCCGAGTTTCCCGAAATTACTAGGCCCACATCTTTCAATGACCCTCCCAAACATTCAGTCTGTCATCATATTGAGACAACCGGACCACCGGTATATGCCCGAGCAAGGCCATTACCACCCGACCGGTATGCTAAAGTTAAAGAAGAGTTCAGGGTCATGCAAGAGATGGGAATATGTAGGCCTAGTAAAGGTTCCTGGGCTAGTCCTTTACATGTTGTACCGAATAAAAATGGTGAAATAAGACCGTGCGGCGATTACAGGAGACTCAATGCTATTACTAAGCCGGACCGTTATCCCGTGCCACGATTACAAGACTTTACCTATGTACTGGCGAACAAAAAGATATTTACTCGGTTAGATGTTAATAGAGCGTACCATTTTATACCAATCCATCCAGATGACATTGAAAAGACAGCCATTATTACACCTTTTGGCCTTTTCGAATTTACTAGAATGAGTTTTGGTTTGCGCAACGCCGCACAAACTTTTCAAAGATTTATCAACTCGACTGTACTGGAAGGACTAGATTTTTTATTCGCATATATTGATGACGTAATCATCGCTAGCGAGAGTGAAGAACAACATAGAGAACATTTAAAAACTGTTTTTGAAAGATTAAAAAAGTTTGGATTAACAATTAATATTTCAAAATGTACATTTGGTCAAACTAAAGTTGACTTTTTAGGCTTTGAGGTTTCGAATAAAGGTATTAAACCTTTAAAGTCGCGAGTACAAGCAATTTTTAATTTTCCAAAACCAGAAAACGTTTTAGAATTGCGTAGATTTTTGGGAATGGTGAACTTTTATCGTTCACATATTCCGAGGGCAGTAGAGTCGCAAATAGAACTCAATAAGTTCATACATCATTCCAAGAAAAACGATAAGACTAAAGTACAATGGGACGAAAAAGCGAACACTGCATTCGAGCAATGTAAGCTTAGCCTACAACAGGCGGTTACATTGACACATCCCCGCGGCGATGTACCTATCTCACTTATGTGTGACGCGTCAGACACTTGCGTAGGCGCAGTTCTCCAACAGCAAATTGATGGGAAATGGGAGCCGTTAGGATATTTTTCTAAAAAGCTTTCCGATTCGCAAAGAAAATACTGTACTTATGATCGTGAACTTTTAGCGATTTACATGGCGATTCAATACTTTAGAAAGTTGTTTGAAGGTCGAGAACTTATTGTATTTACTGACCATAAACCATTGACCTACGTTTTTTTCGAAATTGAACAGTAATTCAGAAACGCCAACTCGTACTAGACATTTGCTATATATTAGTGAATTCACAACGGACATTCGACACTTAAGTGGTACACAGAACATAGTTGCTGACTCGTTATCACGTGTAGCAGAAATACATTGCCCGACAGCCATCGACTTCGCAGAACTAGCTGTGGCACAGGAAATTGACGACTACATTACACGAGTGTCAAATGACTGTAATACAAACAGCAAAGTTGTTATTAAAAGAGTAAGTAGTCCGATTATAGGTAAATCCATTTACTGTGAAATGTCTACTGATACAGTGCGTCCTTACCTACCTGAAAAATTTAGAAAAACTGCTTTTGACAATATCCACAACTTAAGTCACCCTGGAATTCGAGCGTCAAAAAAATTGATTACACAGAAATATTTTTGGCCAAGCATGAATAAAGATATAGGTAGATGGGCTAAGGCTTGTATAGGATGTCAAAAAGCTAAAATTGTAAGACATACTATATCAGATTTAGGACATTTTCCGAAATGTGATAAGTTTGAACACATTCACATCGATTTAATAGGTCCGCTTGCGATGTCTGAGGATGGTTACAGATATTGTTTAACCATAATAGATCGTTTTACTAAGTGGCCGGAAGCTATACCACTGAAAGATATAACAGCAGAAACTGTTGCTAGAGCGCTTTATAACGGTTTATAACGGTATATGTTTATTATTATTGAATGAAACCATTAAAGTAGCTTTATCTTCTTGTTTTACAGTAAAACTACAACTAAAAATGAAGTAAACAAACCCTGACATAATCAAAATAAACCACACTTTTTGAATTAATTTTACATACCTCATTTGATTTGAATGTCCAAAAATGATTTTACAACCCTTTCTCCACCCAAATTAAGGTATCACAGTTATTTTGGAAATAGATTAATAGATAATTTTGGATTATAATAATATATGCCACAATGTCGTGATAAAATGTCAAAACGTCAGAGCCAACAAAGTTGCAGACGCTAGGTGGCGCTGAACTCGTGCGCAGAGCCATATGTCGGAGCGTCATTGTAAACACGACCAATACCAGCTCGAGATACGTTTACATAGATCGTTAAACTTTATTTGGATCAAACGTCAGGTATTAGTACCTGGGTGAAACCGGTGGTGGCGTGACAATCGCTTGTACTCGTGAGCCGATTGTATGTGGTAGCAAAGATGACCTACTAACGGTAGGCTGTTTGTGTGATTGAGGTGGCAGCATTGAGTTGAGAAGCCATATTAGCTGGACGTCAATCTTGGGGCAGACACTTTTTGATGGAGCATCGAGCTGAACGGACTTGTCGCGCCATCGCTGGGATTATTGCCACGTTTGCATCCATTGTTATCCAAGGCATCCTGTACAATTTCGATTGCCGAATGATCGAGACTATTGAAGGAGGATCTCTGAGATATAGCTGCATTAATATTTCGACGCCCACGCACGACCGAAATAGTTAAGGACTGAACCACAAGGCCATCCATAACCTGAGCACTCCCCTCCGACACATATTTATTAGCATTATTTGGTATGTTAAATTATCAAACGACTGGCCAGCTGTGATCACTATCCAAATCATTGGATCGATGTGCTAAGAACATCATTTTAACGATTTGTTTATCTACTAACAACGGGAAACAAATATTGTTTGTTGTAGAGATTTAAAATTGCTTGTCAAAGTAAACGCGGAATGACCAGTGCAGTGGGTAGAATAGAGTGTCACAAACATTTCACTGGAGCGGTGAACCAACAGTGCGGTGATTGAGCACCCAACAATGGCACGTGTCGTACATCGAACGAACACTGTTCAAAGTGTTTCAATTCAGCGCGAAAATATTCGAGCACAGTTTTTGGTCTGTCGCCACCGGGAATACGGACCGATGCGATGTCTAGCTAGAAGTCTAGTACTCATCATATCAGCCACAAATCGTCCACTGCTGGACAAAGGCCTCCCCCAAGGATTTCCACGACGACCGGTCCTGCGCTGCCCGCATCCATCGGCTTCCCGCGACCTTCACCAGGTCATCGGTCCACCGCGTGGGAGGTCTGCCTACGCTACGTTTTCCGGTGCGCGGTCGCCACTCGAGAACTTCTAAAAGTCTAGTACTAATCCTTACTAATATCACACCCTGGACACTTCTTACAACGGGCCAGAAATGACATTTCAAAAAACGAATGATGGAACAAGCAAAATGGCGGCGAAGTCGACAACCAAACTGTAACCAATCTTAATCAATCTGGGTGACGAGAGGATGAGATCGGAATCTAGAGAGCGGCAGGGAGTGTCCATACTGTATGTTAGTAATAATATATATATACTTTGACGAGGTATTGATTGGAACAGTTGTCTCTTCCTTTTTTTTTACGTGTATAGAGTAAAGAAAATAACCGTACTTTTTCATTGGTTTTTTGTTTCAATCAAAGGCTACAATGAAAGTATAAAAAATAATAACATTACTCACTTTGTATTATCAATCATATCAAATATTGTTGTTTATTTTTAAAAATTTATACTTCAAAATATTAGTCATAACTAGAGTTGAAAGTAACGGTGTAGACCTATCTTTGGGATTTTTTTCTATCGAGCCAAAACTGCTCAATCGTGTTTCTAATAGCTTTTGACTTTAAAGAACATCATCAACAATAAGGGTATTTTTTTTCAACCTTGGGTTTTCTATCGTTTAGGAGTAATTGACGTCAAAAATAACGAAAATCTGTAATATTATCGCCTTAACCAAGCTTGATGAAATTTGGCATGCAGATAGCCCGTGTCACTGAGAAAGACGTAGGTAGATTACTTATACCCCGTGGAAATAGCATAGCGCGATGCAGTTCCTGAGGGAACTGAAAAAATATATTATTTTTTTGTTAATTTCTTTAACATCGCAACGGAACAATGAATTGTTGTGATTTTTTGCACAGAGATGGTGGAGGGGTGCGAAATGATATAATTTACTAATAAGCATATCCTGACATAGTTCCCGAGGGATCAGGGAAAACTCATTTCTACGCTCGTGCAAGTCGGCGTCGCAACGGAGCAACGGATTGAAATGATTATTTTTACAAAATTGGTTGAGGGGGTGGGAAAAGACGTAGACTGCTATTCAGAATAGCCCGATATGAGGGTTCTGGAGAAAACTCATGACCACGCTTGCGAGCCACTCGCCCTCAATGACAGTCATAAAAACGATGTCGACGCGTGCGAAGCCGCGGAATAAAGCTAGTTATTATATACTGTGCCAATGTGCGCCGTCGTTTGCACTGGTCATGCAGTTCGTTTTATTTTACTAGCTGTAGTAAATTTTTATGTTAAGAGTATTTATTTAATTTCACAAATCGTGCTCAAATAAACATGGCAGGCTTTGAGTATGTATGTTATCTAGGTATGGTAGGAAATAGAGCGAGGCTAGATTTTTGTCAAAGATAACTGTTTTCTAAATTAAATTTATGATTATCAAGAAAAAATATCAATTATAATCATTGATAATTATTCGAACCCTGCTGGTTGTGCTACACTTATCAGTATTAAAGATGAAAGCTTTTTGCCACAGAGATTATAATGTTGACAGGTAGGATAAGAAAGTTCGTGTAATTTCGTGCAAATAAAGACCCTATAAGCACATTGCCATTTTTAACAAAACTTAACAAATTACAAGCATTATATTTGTCGCCGGGATTTTTTTTTAAAATTTCTCAATTGGTAAGCCCTTGGCATCATCTCAACTGATGGTAAGTGACGATGATGCCGAAGATGGAAGCGGGCTTACCAAGATTCCCCAACGCAATGGGGATCTTCAAGCCGGAACACACAATGTTGTTAACACTGATGTTTGGCGGCAAGACTTAGATAAGATGGTGGAAGCTAGCCAGGCGGGCTTAGAACATACCCTACCACCAACCAAACCGAGTCTTACAAGTTGACCCCACCGGAAATCGAACCCGCGACCTCCTGGTGTGAAGCGAATGGACTAAACCGCGATATTACAATCTCCCTACACTAAATTCAGTTAGATTATTATATGACGGTAAATTGTCAATCGGCTTACAATTTCACGGCCCATTCTTGTATCTCCGGATAAAACCGATGATTTCTTCTTCTGCGAAGCATTCTGCTTTCACTGTTTAATCAATCAAACCTGACCGAACCCAATATCGCTCGCTTCGTTCACTCATTTGTTTAATGTTATTCACTTCGCTCAGTGTTATTGTAATGTCACTAGTGAGATTACAATGACACTAGTGAAATTGTAAGCATAATATGTTACGGTTCACAATATCGCGAGATAGATCCCGTTAGATTATAATCTAACGGTTTTTACAATTTTACGGTGACATTATATAAGCTTAATTTGGGTCTCAGAGTTCGATGTCAGGTCTTTTAAAAGCACAGGGTCATGCGCAGGCTTCTAAGGCGACCCACACACCTGCACAATATTATTGAAAATATATAGGGGTAGTATTGAAGATTGCAATCATGCAAAATATATTGTGCAATCATCAACATTGCGCAATATTATTGTAGGTGTGTGGGTCGCCTAAGAGAGACCCCATGTCATTCAGGATTTTAGCCCGGTGTTCGGTCAGGCCAGTGCAATCCAGCATCACATGCCTAACTGTTTCTTCTGCCTCAAGACAGCCTCCGCAAAGCGGACTGCCTGTGGTATTTAATGATGAATAGTTGTTTATTCAAGGGTACGCGCCCGGTGATAATCATCATCATCATATTAGCCGGAAGACGTCCACTGCTGGACAAATGTCTCCTCCACGGATTTCCACGACGACCGATTCTCCGCTGCTCACATGCAGCAGCTTTCCGCGACCATCACTACGTCGTCGGTCCACCAAATGGGAGGTATATATGCTACGTCTTCCGGTGCGCGGTCGCCACTCGAGAACGTACTACCCCAATGGCCATATGTTCAACGAACTATATGATCAGATCAGCCCATCATATCACCTCATATACGTCCCCACCGGGGGGCTCGAGCCTACCCTGAATTAGGGCGATCGGGTCTTAGTCGACCACGGGGGCCCAGTGCGCGTTGGTCGACTTTACACACAACCTGCGAGTTTCTTCGCAGGCGTGTGCAGGTTTCCTCACGATGTTTTTCCTTCACCCTAAGAGCGTCGGATAAACGTACATATGAAATCTAAATTTGAAATCACATTGGTAAGTGGCAGTATTCGAACCACAACCTCCCGGACAGGAGGCGGCGGCCCTAGCCGTTACGCCACCGACGCTCGTAAGCGATAATCAGCCCACTACAACTTATGTTGATCAATTCTGAGAGCTATGTCGGTTGCTTTGGTTCTCCAACGGATTTTCTCGTTTCTGATTTCATCACGCAGTGAAACTCCGAGCATAGCACGTTTCATTGCCCTTTGTATGAACTTGAGCCTTCTTAAGACTATGAGGCCCATAGTAAGCGACCATGTCTCCCGGTGATAGTACCTATAACTATTCGAAGTTCGCGTCGGTTGAGAGCTGAGGCTAAGCACTTTCTTACCGACTCCGCTGTTAACTATCGCCATTTTTCCTATCGAAAGTGCTTGTGAAACAATTGTTTCACGTTCGCGCGCCGCCTAAAGTGCACATGAAACACTTGTTTCAAGATCGACCAAGCCTTGTTTTGTTTTCTATATTACCGATTTTGGCCTAGTAAGGAGGGCTGCAATGAAAACAGACTTAAAGTATGATAAATTACCAGCAAGATGGCAGCACTTTTTAATACTTCTCTGTGGATATAAGGACAAAAAGTCAGTTACAAACTGTGAAGTCTTTGCGCGGACAGGCCGTTGACCCGTAAAACGATTCCGGCTTTGTTATTGTTTTAGTTTTATTGATGATTATATATGAAAATAAAATAATCGTAGTTTTACGCAGTTTAGAGTGAATAGTGCCGTAAATAAAAAAATTGGACCTACAAATACGACGGCAATGGTAGGGTACATTTCATCATAGCTATTTTTTGTGAATTTTTTACGTAATATTTCACATCGCATACGATATTGGTATTTGATTTTACTAAAAGTATAGTAAATTAACTCCAAGAATCTATTACTTATTAGCAACATCTTTTTCCCTGGGTATGTGTTTAAAAATTTGAACTTTTTGCGCGAACCCGCCATAGTGCCGTAGAGGAATTATAGTTTTTGTGTTATTTTGTTTTGATTGATTTAATTAAGTATATTTAATTATTAAATAAGCACATAAACGTCAGTTAACTTAGTAAATAGTGAAAGTGATATTTTATTCGTAACGGTGCTGTGACTAGGAAAATTTACCGCTACAAATATGGTAGGTACCTACATTTCACCATACCTTTATGTTTGCGAATTTTTTACGCAATATTTTACAACGCATACATTATTGATATTGCATTTTAATAAAAGAATAGCTGCTCAGCTTTAAGAATCTGTAACTTAATATCAATATCTCTTTATTTTGAGGTCTGGATATCGTATTACAAAAACAAGAAGCCACACCCGTAGAGCCCCACCGGCACAGTACACTACAAAGAGGCTATTTTGGGTGAATCATCAAATAAAATAAAAAAAACAACGTGAAACACGAGTTTCACAAACATAGTAGTCGTTAACCTACTTTATAAAATGACTTTAGAGATTCATTAAAAAATAAAAACCCGACTGCGTAAAAACTTAACCCCTCTTTTTGGCCAATCGGGTAAAAAAATATCCTATGTCACTCACGGGATCAAGACGAATCTAACGATACCTCATACGTTAAAATCCTTCAAGCCGTTTAGGCTGTAGCAGGGACCTTAGAAATCTACATACGTACATACATACACTCGAAAAACATTACTCTCCTTATGAGGCAGTCGGGTAATAACAGAGACGATGACGAATACGTTGGTTTAATTTGAGATGTAATCGTACGTTGAGACAAACAAATGTAACAAAATCAGGTGAGGGCCCTGGCAGAATGTCAGCGTTATCATCATCATATCAGCTCATATACGTCCCCACCGAGGGGCTTGAGCCTACGCTGAATTATGGCGATCGGGCCTTAGTCGACCACGCGGGCCCAGTGCGGGTTGGTCGACTTCACACACAACCTGCGAGTTTCTCCGCAGGCGTGTGCAGGTTACCTCATGATGTTTTCTTTCACAGTAAGAGCGTATCAGCGTTATGGGTATTCACTAATATATGACACCGTAAAATTGTAAAAACCGTTAGCTTTTAATCTAACGGAGTCTATCTCGCGAGATGGAGGACTGTCGAAAGATTGTAAACTGTAACATACTGCTTACAATTTCACAAGTGTCATTGTAATCTCACTAGTGACATTACAATAACACTAAGCGAAGTGGACAACATGAAAAAAATGAGCGAGCGAAGCGAGCGATGTTAGGTTCGGTCGGGTATGATTGATTTAACAGTCAAAGAGCCTCGCGAAGCTAGGCTCCCCCCCAGTATAGCAGAATGCTTCGCAACACAGAAATCATCGGTTTTATTCGGAGATACAAGAATGGGCCGTGAAATTGTAAGCCGATTTACAATTTACCGTTATATTAAATTCTAAAACTTAGCTTTTCAATACGACCCGCGGATAGCAAGATTACAAAGGAGTTACTTTCGCAGAGCTATAGCAGAACTATACGATCTCTACAGTACCTACATCATTTTCCAAAGGATTTTACCGTCTTTTTTTCAACCTGCAAATACTATGTTTCGAAGGGAGTCAGTAATTATCTACGAATCATAATTTAAATTGAGGAACTTTCCACCAGCTAGGAGGAAGTTTTTCCGCAACGAACAAACACATTAAGGTGCGTCCCCACCAACTCCGGCGGCGATAACTTGCACTTTGACGTTGATTTATGGGGTTTGTTGCCTCTGGCTCTGGGATCGGATTCGTGATGCAACGGATACCAAACTTAGTTTCATTTGTTACTGTGATCAGTTGCTTCTAGCAAAAGTTTTAAAAATTTTAATGTAGCAGACTGAGCTGAAATTTGGTATGAAGCAATATTTCCGGTGACAATAGATCCTTTTGGTATTTTGAAGTTGATCTGATGAACTACGAAAGTGGAATCAAGGTCTCAGGATTGTCTTTGTTTTCAACCAAATCATAGGAAATACTGTGACTTTCAGCCCGGCTTTTAAAATTAGTAATCAAGATTATTACATTTTTATCTGGCCCATTGCACTTAAAAATCTTTCTTTTATAAGCTTGTACCTAAAATTTTTTTAGGTTTTTTTATATGAACTTCTATTTATAATGCATACTTTTAAACAAATCTTTTCTTGAATGCCCCTTTCTGTAAAGACCCCTTCCTCAAAATGCAGAAAGCGGCTCTAGCCGTTACGCCACCGACGCTCTGTATCAGCTGTAGTTTTGCAAATCATCATATCAGCTCATATACGTCCCCACCGAAGGTGATCGGGCCTTAGTTGACCACGCGGGCCCAGTGCGGGTTGGTCGACTTTACACACAATCTGCGAGTTTCTTCGCAGGCGTGTGCAGATTTCCTTACGACGTTTTCCTTCACCGTGAGAGCGTCGGATAAACGTACATATGAAATCGAAATTCGAAATCACATTGGTACGTGGTAAATCATATATATTATTATAATATTTATAGTAAAAGCCTTTCACTAGAATTTTCCATTACAAAAATATCGTTACTTGATATTGGCACCAGATCGTTTGAGGTTATGCTTTGTTATGTTGTTTTCGTTATGCTAGTCGCACTGTCATTGACCTTCAAATTAGTAGAATAATTTCAATTATTGAAAATTCTAATAAAATATATTTCAGAACTAATTTCTCAACCAACATCGAAATATTCATTTCACATTACTTCAGTTCAGACGAAAGAAAATACTTGTGTAAAACAGATGATTTACTTGTATGTGTATATAGTAATTATTTTTGATACGAGGGTGTTAAAAAGGTCAATTAAAAAACGAGTGACATTTGTGAGCCCGAGCCGCAGGCGGGGGTTTACCATCGTCACGAGTTTGTTATTTTCTTTTACACCCATGTATCATACGACGTTTTCCAATACAGTTGTGAGAACTGTTAAAATAAAAAACAACCGTGACAGAAAAACAAAATACATGGGTATACCTATCAATGTTTCGGCAACCAAAGTTTGTTTTACGCGTCTTTTGGCTCATTTTTAATTGTCTGGGGAGTAATCTCACTTTGTTTTTTCTTATACATACAGATACTTTACTACACATGTATTTAGTTTTATTCGTTTTCACAACTAAAATATCTCAATTCAGTTTTACGAACGCATGCGTAAGTTTTTTTTTAAATATTATCATTTATCATATATAGACTACAATAAGGCTTGGGTTACGAAGTAACTAGTATCTCATCTGTGGCTTGGGGTAATATTTATTATAAGCATTAAAACCTCCTTGGAAAAGATGGCCTATTCCTTGGTGTAATCTATGCGAATCATTCACAATTATTATTCTCTTTTCTTCACAAAGAAATAACCCAAAGAGAATCTAATCAGCTAGCGTTATGTACTAACCTCATGGAGGAAAAACCTATCTCTTTTAAAATTCTCCTATCAAAAGTCTAAAAGAAGATTCTGTATCTTTGGTTTTTTATTATATTTTTTATATGCTAGAAATGTCTTGTTCCTCCGAGCTAGAAATAAAAAAAAAAGTAAAAGCACGTGTGCGGTAAAATCAATTTTACGCACACTCGACTGGCTTATTAAGGACTACTTTTAGAGCAAATGTATTAAAAAGGGTATTTTTAGGTGAGTATCAAATAGCCTAGGTAAGGCTGGAGACATGTATCTGATGGAGAAACTTGTTCGTTTTTCTGAGAAGTTTTTTTTTAATTTAAGTGCGTTTGGCTGCCGCTATGATAATTAATTAATCGACAACACAAAACACTTTTGTAATAATTCGTGAACTAAAAAGTTTCAGGTAAAATCCGCCATATTAGATTGAATTACGTTACTTAGCTAAACATGCATTGTCATCCAAATTAAACGTGTATGCAAAATTTCAGCTCAATCGGAGACAGGAGACAGACAATTCAGCCTGCAAGATGTGACCTAAACAAACGTTCATACATACACATTACACACATTGCCAGATAAAAAAAATACCAAACTTATGTTAATAAATTTTATATGGGACGATTTTGGAGGCATAACCTAACAAATAAATAAAATGTGACGACATAAAACACATGGTCCATATAAACTATATGCTCCATTCTATTTTGCTAGAAAGAGATAGAGACAAATCTTTAATGGCTAATATCCTGGTTATTTTTATAGTTATTTTTGTTTGTACAACCATATACCGTTTCTTATATGATGATTGATGAGCTTTTATTAAAGCAAATAAACACGTTAAAAAACCGACTTCCATCGCAACAACTTCGAACAATTTTGCATTATTATGTTGGTTTTTGTTAATTTACTAATAAAGCACTACACCGATTTTCATAAAATTTATATGGGACCACACGGTAAGCACTAGCTTTCGAATAAAAAAAGAATCATCAAAATCGGTTCACCCAGTCAAAAGTGCTGAGGTAACACACATAAAAAAAACATACAGTCGAATTGAGAACCTCCTTCTTTTTGGAAGTCGCTTGAAAAATAATAATCATGCATATTCCCCATTGACGAAACTATAGGTACACATACAAACAGAATACATACAGATGTCGGTTAAGCAAATCTTTTGTGCGGTATCAGATGCACCTTAAATCCGATTCCCGAACCAGACGCAAGTACGAGTAGCTTGATTTGTGTCGGTTTGTTTGCCGCTACACCTTTATCCGACGAAGCTAGACAGGCTGGTACTTTGTCGTTTTGATAACGTCGGGTGCAAGCTGTGGGTGCAAGTGTCTGTGGACTTTGTGTGTCTCAGATCAAAGAGGTTCACATTTGCTCTATAGGTTCGTTGCCGAGGTCCAACATATAGACATTTTTGTGGATAGTATGCCCAGAGCATGGACAGTAGTTTTCTCTAGATCTCTCTAGAACTATAATGAGCTATTCTGATAAGCAGTTTATATCTTTTCCCAACCCCTCAACCAATTCTATACAAACTCACTTTAATACGTTGCTCCGTTGCCACGCCGACGTGCGCGAGCGTGGAAATGAGTTTTCTTCAGATCCTTCAGGAACTATGTACACGGATATGCTAATTAGTAAATTATGTCGTTTCCCCCCCCAACCATCTCAGTGCAAAAAAATCGCAACAATCCATTGTTTTGTTGCCATGTTAAAGAAATTAATCAAAAAAGAGTATTTTGTCAGTTCCCTCAGGAACTTCATCGAACCGTGCTATTTTCACGGGATAAAAAGTAGCCTATGTCCTTCCCAGTGACACAGGCTACCTGCATGCCAAATTACATCAAGATTAGTTGAGGTGTTAGAGCGTGAAAAGGTAACAAACAAACACATTTATAAAGATGTAGATAACTACGTACTGTACAAATCGTATAGCTCTACGTTACTTCAATAAATCTTCTTTTGTAATCTTGCTATCCGCGGATCGTGTTAAAAAGCTCAACTAGAAGTCAAACTTGAAGGTCGTTTGAAAGCTTTTCTAAAAACAGTTGAGATTTATTCTACTCGTGACCGGGAGCCAGGGCAGAGGTCTCTTTTCGAGTGTGATATCCATAGCAAGTGTACAATATTAGATCTGGTAATCTCATCCTAATAATCAGTCAGCCGGCAAAGCCCTATTTCACAAAGTAAATAAAGAGTGCTCTACCTCTTTTTTCACAACTGTCTTAAAATTGCATTTTCAATCATATCACTGAGCTTACTCCCCCTGACTAGTAACTAATTAGTAATCTGTGCCCTGACGACTCGTTGGTGCCTCATAGAACGAAGATGATTTCGTGAATTTAATAGGAATATAATATACTAGCTGTTTTTGACTTTTCGAGGGTGTGCAGTACGCGAGCCGCTTGCGTGCGTGAAGCGTGGAAAAAAGTAGCCTATGTGTTAATCCAGGTCCTAATCTGTCTACCTACCAAATTTCAGCCAGATCCGTTCAGTAGTTTTTGCGTGAAAGAGTAACAAACGTACATCCATACATTCTTACAAACTTTCGCGTTTATAACATTAGTAGAATATCTCACGAAGTTCCGATGAAACAAAATATTGTTTGTATTCTTCAAGATTCTGTTTCGCTCACTTCATGTTAACTTATGATATGACTTTATTTTAAGCTTTTTTATCGACTCGAAACTATAAGGACTCCTTAGTACAACAACTTAAATTTAAAATTTAAATTTAAATAATAAATACAAATTACAAGTACAATTTATTTTTTTTGTAATTTCCTAAAAAAGTGCTTAACCGATTTTGATAAAATTTATATAGGACTATTGAATAAAGACAAGAATCATGAAAATCGGTTCACAATCTGCGCAGGTATCGCGTAACAAAACATAAACTCGAATTGAAAACCTCCTTTTTTTTGGAAGTCGGTTAAAAAATCAGGGGGTTACATGTTGTGAACAACCAATTTTGTCACCCTTTTCGAATTGGGCTTAACTTTAGAATTTGCAACACCTCAAATTGGATTGATAGTAGGTGAGGGGGGAGGGGGACTGAAGTGGACCCCCCTTATGAAGGGGGGTGCGCGAATCCTTCCCCATTTTGAGAAAAAAAATATAGTTTTGTGGTTATGTAGGAGCAAAGATGACCTGTAATGGGGAGGGGGTTCCGCGAGAGAGAGTAGCGCCAGGAGGTTCCTACCACCGATCCCCTCCTCTTTTGTGGTGTTGCAAATTCTAAAGTTTTCCGACCAAAGATTACCTAAAGAGACAAATTAAAAAACATAATTTTCTCAAAAAGAGGGGGGTGCCGCGGTGGGGAGTGGCACCAGGGGGTTTCTTCCCCCTCCCACTCTGACACTCCCCCCATTTTGTGGTGTTGCAAATTCTAAAGTGCTTCCTCCCAAATCGTTTCAACGTGATTTCAACAACGGGAATTTATGGCGTTTACACAAAATTGCTGCGCTGTGGCTGTGACCGGTCACGAGTTTACGAGCGCACGTCTCAGTCAACGTTCCATTGACGATGACAACATGACAGCCAGGCTGCGTTGTCAACTTGTCAGCAATCAGCAAGTCACTGAGTGAATACTGACGCCCTGTGCTGGCGTATTGCGAATCACCCGTATGTGCAGCAAAGACAACCAAGTTTATTTGAGCTCGTAAAGGCATAGACGTCGGACAGTTCTATGTTTGCAATGACCTAAAGTTATAGGTTTTTGAAAAATGAGTTATGGTAACCCTACGAACACACACATACAAATGGGGTTTTTTGGCGGGATTTGTGGTGAACGCATTCGTAGTTTATTTTATTGTTTTTGCATTGTTTTCTGCTAGAATTTACTTTCAAAAAGTGGTTTGTTCGTGCAAGTGAGCAATGTGGAGAACAATAAAATAAAATGAAGAAGGACGTGCAGTTTTATAGACTGTGACCGGGTGTTCCACCTCAGAATGAAGCTGCTGCAAATACTGTCAAGAACTCCAGCGGAGATTTGTAATGCACTGGCACTAGCATTATCGTTGAATACGTCTTTTATAACAGTATAAAATAAAACTGGCGTCAAAAAGAAATAAACTATGCAGTAATATTTTTATATGTATATAATAGGGTTTTATATATATATATATATATATATATATATATATATATATATATATATATAGGATGAAACAAAATTGGTGTAGGTCCCGTTAACTGGGGCTTCTCTTCATCATACTGAACAACTTTTGTTCTACGACTTTGCTGAAATCGCAAAAAAAAATTTACTTTTCATACAAATTGATCAGTTGATCGACCAATTTTGTGCATTTTAGTATGGAGGGTCGAAATTTTTTTTGAGAATTGACTATAGGTTTCTTGGGGAAAGTTGTTCAGTATGATGAGTAGAACCCCCAGTTAACGGGTCCTACACCAACTTTTTTACACCCTGTATAAAGCACGATAACAATAATAAGCCAACAATAAAAAATTCAAAGGTAGGTGCGAATAAAATTAGGGCCCGATTATTTTTTTGAGGTCGGTATCAGCACACAGCTACTTACCTATCTAATGTAGATTCGACGGCTTTGCTGGCACCGACTTTAAAAAATATTGTAAGCCCCTATTTTGAGTCGTGTCTACATTTGATTTCATAATTGTTGGTTCATTTCGTGTATTTATAATATAAAAATATTATTTCATAGTTTTAATTGAATTAATTAACAACGTTAAACCCAAACACCTACTCGCCAATAGAAATCATCACATCATAATGCGTCTGTTTCATTAACCGATACAGAATCCCGGGGATTCTATCACCATCTCAAGCAGCATGAAAGTTAAGTAGTCAAAACCTTCCATTTCTCAGCTCACCTGAATAACCTGAAAGAATACAACTATCGGTCTATACAAAGCTACGTATCTACGTATAATAATATCCTCCATCTCCTAACCTTTAAAGAGTTGTACCTTCCAACATCAGCTCATCAACATGAGATGATGACAACCAGACGCAAAAACTTGAATAGTTTTAGAAAAAACATGAATAAAATTTGAGAGTTGCTCCCGATTTCCCTGGGATTCTATCATCAGGTCCTGACTTGGTGACAAATATAACTATCGGTATAAACGTATAATATTTAAATAATTATCATCCCTAGCCGTTGAGGAGTTCAATTCCTCAACCTTCCATTCCTCAGCTCACCTGAATAACCTGAAAGAATACAGCTATCGGTCTATAAACCTACGTATCTACGTATAATATTTAAAGAATTATACTCCATCTCCTAACCGTTAAGGAGTTGTACCTTCCATTATCAGCTCATCAACATGAGATGACGACTACCAGACGCAAAAACTTCAATAGCTTTAGAAAATATATGAAAGACGTATAAAATTTAAGGGTTGCTCCCATTTTCCTGGGATTCTATCATTAGGTCCTCACTTGGTGACAAATACAACGATCAATCTATACGTATCTAAGTAATATTTAAGGAATTATCATCCCCTAGCCGTTAGGAGTTGTTCCTTCCATCATCAGCTCATCAACACGAGATAATGACTAACAGACGCAAAACCTTGAATAGCTTTAGAATAAATACATGAAAAACGTAGTACGTGCCAATAAAATTTGAGGGTTGCCCTCGATTTCTCTGGGATTCCATCGTCAGATCCTAAATTGGTGACAATCGGAGCTACTCGTGGAGTATACTCTTTCGAATGAAGAAATAAATTTGAAAACCGGTCCACAATTGACAGAGTAATCGGTAAAATACATACAGTGGAACACAGAACCTCCCCCTTTTTTGAAGTCGGTTAAAAACCACCGAGGGTTTGCTTAAACCATTGTTCGTATGAGGGTTCCGTTTGCGAAATATTCATTTTTAATTTGCAAATTTTTGTTAGAGTTAAGATGCGCAGTAAGTTCATAGATTACTAACTTCAAAAACAATTTTGTTTTTTAAAATATACATTTATTTTTTGAAAATACTACGGAACCCTACTTTGCGCGAGTCCGACTCGCACTTGACCGGTTTTTTTACCACCCGAAAGTTGTATTAATACTCTGTGCATTGAAACGAGTACGAGAACAAAGTTTTTTAAAACCGTGTGCATGTTTTTTGGAAGTAGACAACTATTTACAAATCGTTGCCAGAAAGCGGACGGGGCACATTTTAAATACATATTTCCAAATATTGACCGGCTTGAATTATTACCTTGTAGCGGTCAAGAGAATTCACTGGATTGAAATTCCCGGAGCAAGTTGGCATTCTGTTATTGGCAATACTCTTTTTCGTCACATTATTTAATTATTACCTCGTAACAGTCAAGTGAATTCACTGGATTGGATTCCCGGATCAAGTTGGCATTATTTTATTGGCAATAACTTTTTTTGTTACATTATTTAATTATTACCTTGTAACGGTCAAGCGAATTCACTGGATTGAAATTCCCGGAACAAGTTGGCATTCTGTTATTGGCAATACTCTTTTTTCGTCACACTATTTAGTTATTATCTTGTAACGGTCAAGCGAATTCACTGGATTGAAATTCCCGGAGCAAGTTGGCATTCTGTTATTGGCAATACTCTTTTTTCGTCACACTATTTAGTTATTACCTTGTAACGGTCAAGCGAATTCACTAGATTGAAATTCCCGGAGCAAGTTGGCATTCTGTTATTGGCAATAATCTTTTTCATCACATTATTTAAAAATCAAGCAAATTCACTGGATTGGAATTCTCGGAGCAAGTTGACATTCTGTTATTGGCAATACTCTTTTCCATCACATTATTTAATTATTAACTTGTAACGGTCAAGCGACTTCACTGGATTGGAATTCCCGAAACAAGTTGGCATTCTGTTATTGGCAATACTATTTTTCGTCATATTATTAAAAAAAAATATATTATATTTATTCTACGTGCAACAATACTTGAAGATATTTAGATATTATATATAATAGATATTGTATAGAATAATACAAAATTGTTTAAAAATCGGTGGGCATTAAATAAAAATTAGTATAATAAATCTTATTTTAAAGTGCTTATGTACTTACTTTAAGAACTTTGTTTTAAAGTAGGGTAACGGCGCAAATATATACATAAAACTTGCAACTACGAGTCCATATAAGTGCATGCAGGGAGTACTCGAGAATGCACAATAAGCAGCTTTTCAAGTTTCTTCATAGTGCATATTAATTTTTTAGAGTAACCTAGTGGTAACACCAGTAATATAATGAAATATTTATGCTTTTTATCATTTTCCGAGCATAATACCAGGCGTGTTTAAATTTAATAGGGAGAATGAAACAAGGTTTGATACTTTATGAGAACATTTGAATCGTCTAGAAGATAGAATATATACAAAAGAACACGATAAGTCTAAATATGTCAGCAAAGAATAGAAGGAATATGAAGGATCAAAGAGACACAAAGGAGATACTCAAGGTACGAGAAAAAGCCGAATATGTATAAACGGCACTCTAGGAGGTTCTAACTTATCTAAGACTAGAAGATAGAGAATATACAAATGAAGGAGAGAAAGCTGCAGATTACTTTAGAGCAGGGTTCGATATTATCAAGCTAACTATTTTAATTAATAATAATCCTTAATTATCGGCGTGGATTCTTATTTTTTACTTTTAAATTTTTTACAAAAAATTAAAATACAAAAATGTTACGTAGAAAATAAAAACAAATTAACTTTTAATTAACAAGAGAAGGTGTAAAGGATCTAGAAGAGAAAACTCAAGATGACACCATGGTTTTAGGAAGCCGCCCGCCAGCCAGCAGGCTTGACGCAAGTAAAAGAAGGACTGGCGCACATATATTTGTAAAAGACAATAGTCAAATTTGTATGGATGACATCCCTATCATTTTATAGTACTTTCATATTATAAGGTCTCATTGAGCTCTTGAATTTAAAGTATGACAAATAACAGACATATTGTGGTACAAATTTATGCCACACAAAAATTCAAATTTTGATCCTTATATGATAACAGTATTTTTCAAAGAAATTTAATTAAACAGACTATTTATAAAAAAGTTATTCTGCCATATAATAAAATGGAGGTCTCAACAAGACCCTTATCTTGTGTTTTGTCCTTTCAACTTCCTACGACGGACGGACAGACGACGCATGAGTGATCTTATACAATGTAAGAGATCCGGTTGTCCTTGTTGCGAGGTACCTACGGACCTTATAACAACGAGCTAAGAATCCGAAAGATGGATGAAAAGGGATGCGGTAGCTTTCCAGAAAAAGCAGTAAAAAATGTACCAAAGATGAGTCAATGGAAAAACGTAAAATAAAGTCGTAAGTTAACATGAATAAAGTGAGCGAAATAGAACCTTGAAGAATACGAACAACATTTCGTTTCATCGTAACTTCGTGTGATATCCTACTTATATTATAAACGCGAAAGTTTAAGAATGTATGGATGTATGTTTGTTACTATTTCACGCAAAAACTACTGAACGGATCTGGCTGAAATTTGGTAGGCAGACAGATTAGGACCTGGATTAACACATTAGCTAGTTTTTTCCACATCGCAGGCCGCTTGCGGCACGCGCACCGCGCACCCTCGAAGAGTCATAGAAACGTTGTCCACGCCGCCGGTGAAGCCGCGGGAAACAGCTAGTATTATATATTATCAAATTCACGCAATCAACTTCAATCTATTAGGTAGGGGAAAAAGTTCTTTCGTATTTTGTATGCAAACTCAAACAGGGCGAACAAAACGAGCTGCATCTTGAACGTTCAGATTTCCATACTGGAAACGCTTGAATTAAATTTGTGCTACTGATTGATACTGCATTAGGTCCATAATTGGCACAAATTTTATTCGAGGCCAGTGTAGCATTTTCACCTTTTTTACATAAAATTTCAAAATGTCGCTACTTTTCTCGTTAGTTTCACTCATTTTCATAGCCAGAAAAAACTATTTTAAAATGGCGGGAATTTTATTTTTTATTTATTATTAAAATTTCGAAAGTTCACTTATTTCATTTTATTATAAACCAGCCAAGTACGAATAATACAAGCAAAGAGATTTGA
Organism: Coleophora flavipennella; assembly: GCA_947284805.1. Lineage (NCBI taxonomy): Eukaryota > Metazoa > Arthropoda > Insecta > Lepidoptera > Coleophoridae > Coleophora > Coleophora flavipennella. The sequence continues at coordinate 8,166,449 of OX369295.1, forward strand.
TTACAAAGTTTTAGTTACAAAATACGAAGAAACTTTTTCCCCGACCTATTATGTGTACGTAGTTATCTACATCTTTACTATAATAATATTATAAATGTGAAAATGTGTTTGTTTGTTATCTTTTCACGCTCTAACACCTCAACCAATCTTGATGAAATTTAGCATGCAGGTAGCCTGTGTCACTGGGAAGGACATAGGCTACTTTTTATCCCGTGAAAATAGCATAGCCAGATGTAGTTCCTGAGGGAACTGAAAATATACTCTTTTTTTGGTTAGTTTCTTTAACATTGCAACGAAACAATGGATTGCTTTAATTTTTTGCACAGGGATGGCTGAGGGGGTGGGAATTGACATAATTTACTAATTAGCATATCCTTTTACATATTTCCAGAAGGATCTGGAGAAAATTCATTTCCACGCTCGCGCACGTCGGCGTGGCAATGGAGCAACGGATTGCAGTGATTATGTATAGAATTGGTTGAGGGGGTGGGAAAAAACATAGACTGCTTATCAGAATAGCTCGATATAGCTCCTGAGAGATCTGGAGAAAACTTTTAAGCTCACACACTACTCACCCTCGAAGGCAGTCATAAGAATGATGTCCACGCGGGCAAAGTTCTTAATAATTTACAAAGAAAACAAAGAAACGTGAAACGTTTGTGATGATTGATTGTAAAATACACACCAAAAACACGACTGAAATGAAACAGAACCTGTTATTACTGATTAGATCAATTAAACATGTTAGAAAAGCTCCATCGCTTAATAGTCGCTCTGACAGAATAATAAATAAAAGTGTAAAAATGAATTTTTTGAAATGGTCGTGAACAATAATAAAGGTAAGTAATTTTCAAGTGAGAGCGAGGTCACGCGAACGTCATAAACTGTTTGAAAACATAAACGAGCAGGCACTAAGCACATTTGTTGGAGGGGAATGCGTTTTATTAAAAAATTGAGTGCGTTTGACTATATCTCACCTGATGGTAAGTGACGATGTAGTCGAGGATGGGTACACGCAAACTCAAAAATGCCTATTCACTCTCGCCTTGAAGATCCCCAAATTATAGGAGTCGGGAAACACAGAACGCAGGCAAGGAGTACCACGTAACGCTTCGTGTTATTAGAGCGGTTTTAGAGTCGTGCGGATTTCGTCACGAACGCGGGTCTGCTCCGCATGCGTGGCGTCCGCACTGCACAGTTTCATCATATTTTGTGGACAAGCTTGTGGATGTGTGGAAGCCGTATTGTAGAATCCGCCGATTTCCAAAACAGCGCGCCAAACAACGCCGGATTGTAAATGTGACATCATGTTCAGCCGGATTACAATTCGGCTGAAAAAAAGTACGCCGCATTTTATGAGGCGCCGGTATGTGTAAAAACTACTGAGTAACATATTTTAAATGAGGGAGCAAAGCGAGAAATGTTAGGTTCGGTGATTGATTGGATTATACAGTCAAACAGCCCCTGGGTACCAGAAGAAGAAATCATCGGTTTTATTCGGAGTTTTTATCTCAGCACCTAGTACCTAGTTTACAAAGCGGCGCAAAATCTGCCAATTTACAAAACGTCGCCGTTTTACAATCCGGCGCCATTCAGCGCACCGTTTTGGAAACCGGCGGATTCTACGTAACGGCTGCGACAGATGCATCACTAAATGAAACGTGCCGAATCATCGCAGGGTGTATGAAGCCCACTCCAGTCGCGATGCTGTACTCACTGGCTGATATTGCGCTTCCCGATGTTCGCAGAGATGTTGCCAGTTCTGTAGAGCGACTAAAGTTACCGACCCCCGGCACTCTATGCATAGCGACGTCATCGCAGGGCCACGCAGACTAAAATGCCGCCAAAGACTTATTAATGAGGTAGTATACTCCAGAGGTGAAGATGCTTCCGAAGCTAGGTTGAATCTCTGGAAGGACAGATATGGGACTACACTTCCCGTTCCACCGTCTGAAAAGCTTACACCTGGACAAGACCTGACGTGGCCGACATGGAAATCGCTAAATAGAATCCGGACCCAAGTCGACCGAAGTAAGGATTATTTGTGCAGGTGGAGCTACACGGATGATGAAAATAATATCTGTGAATGTGGCGTATCTCCACAAACTATGACGCATTTACTGTCGTGCCCAGCGTGTCTCTACACCTGCACACGCGAGCAACATGATAGAACAAGAAGGAGAAAAAGATTAATATTTTATTACAATGCGTGCAACACGCAGGCGTGACGTGGGGTAGATGTATTGTATGAAAACTTACAATGCATGCAACACGCACGCGTGAAGTGGGGTAGATGTATTGTATGAAAACTAACAATGCATGCAACACGCACGCGTGACGTGGGTTAGATGTATTGTATGAAAACTTACAATGCGTGCGCCACGCATGCGGAGCAAACCGGCGTGCGTGACAAAATCCGCACGATTCTAAAGGTAGCATTCCGTTCTTGGCGACGGCGACCGACGGGTCGCGCGGCCCACAGCTTTTATGAATTAACTAGATGTTGCCCGCGGCTTCGCTCGCGCAGATCCCGTTTTTCGCTGTTCCCGTAGAAATTTCCCCAAAATCCTTTCTTACCGGATGCCTACGTCATAATTTCTATCTGTATGCCAAATTTCAGCCCGATTCGTCCAGTGGTTTGAGCTGTGCGTTAATAGGTTAGTTAGTCACGGTTTCATTTATTTTTTTCCAATTTTTCCTGGAATAATCTACACCGTGTTGTAGGCCATGTAGTTATCGAGTTTCACCCATCTACTTGGTAGGTAGGTAGCTTATGAGAACCAAAACTAAGTAATAACACTTTTTGGACACAGATGTGATAAAGCTTTGTCAAAGCAATTTCTGCAGACGAAAAAAAATTCCAAACTAACAGAAAAGTGCTTTTTGATGAAAAAGAAGGAAAGCTTCACGTAACAAAACAAATAATTCATAAAAAAATACGAACGATTAAAAACAAAAAATATATAAATTTGTTTAATAAAATAGCCATTCATTGAAGATAACATAGCCGTTCTCCATTGCATTGGGGAATCTTGGTAAGCCCGCTTCCATCTTCGGCATCATCGTCACTTACCATCAGGTGAGATGATGCCAAGGGCTTACCAATTGTGAAAAAAAAAATATTAAAAAAATAGTTTTTAACGTACCTACCGTAAAATGGTCGTACTCCAAAACTTTCAGTTTCGATTCAACCCTCCATCACTACGTGATTGATTACAAACACAAAATGCTTATTTTGTTCAGAGTTACAAAGTTGTTATTACAAACGATATTGTATGAATAGGTGCCGGATGTTTGGTATAACCCTTATTTGTTTGGAGGTCAACCCTTAACCCTTCGGCAGTCCAGATATGTATATCTTCTGCCCGGGCGCACATTTAGGCGAAGGTCGCACGAACAGGAAAAAAAAGATCATGTATGAGGCGATTATCTAGGATATGATTTGTAGAACAAAAAGTGGCCAAGTCAGTGTCGGACTATGCGTAATGTAGGGTACAGTGATTTTTTCAAATAATAAATGTATATTAAAAAAAAACAGCTAAGTGCGAGTCAGAACCGCACACATAGGGTTCCGTACCATCATACTAGATGGCACTAGTTTTCTTCACGTTTAAAAAAAACACGTTTTTGTATGGAGACCCCCGCTATTATTTTCATTTTTTTTATATTTTTACTATATTTGTTGTTATAGCGGCAACAGAAATAGATCACCTGTAAAAAATTCAACCGCCTAACTATCACGGTTCATGAAATACAGCCTGGTGACAGACAGACGGACAGCGAAGTCTCAGTAAATACCCTTTGGGTACGGAACCCTAAAAACTAAATTATTCTTGCAGTTGGTATATGTGGAACATTTAGTATGAAAAAATCTAAGATTGTTTACACATCCAACTGTGTTATTGCTTCTGAGCTAAGAAAGCCTACTGGCCGTAATATTTTTTCCTTTTCTATTAATTCGGTATATGCCCTACTATTTCCAATACTTTACAGATCTCCTAAAACAGCAGTTTAGCTGGTAGGGGAAATTTATAACCTTCGATAATAACCTTTTGCTTTGGTTTGCTGTAAATGTGGCAAGTAATTTTTATAATAAAACTAGCTGTCCCGGCGAAGTTCGTTCCACCTTACAATACACTACCCTACCCTACCATACACTACCCTACCCTACCCTAACCTAAAACCTTCTCCTGACAATAACGAACTCAAAAAAAGAATTAGCGAAATCGGTCCAGCCGTTCTTAAGTTATAAATGGTGTAAATAACACGACTTTCTGTTATTATACGATTAGCTGTCCCTGCGAATTTTGTTCCACCTTACTCTACAATACCCTACCCTTCACTACTCTACCCAACCCTACCTAACCCTACCCTACCCTACACTACACTACCCTACCCTACCCTACACTACACTACCCTACCCTAAAACCTTCTACTGACAATAACAAACTCAAAAAAAAAAGAATTAGCGAAGTCGGTCCAGCCGTTCTTGAGTTATAAATGGTGTAACTAACACCACTTTATTTTATATTTATAGATATAGATAGATAAATTATTTAGTGAACGAAAAATTTATCGGAATAACTAAGAATTCATTAGAAATTAAAAACCCGATTGCGTAAAAAACTAACTATTTTTGGCCAGTCGGGTAAAATTGTATCCTATGTCACTCACGGGATCAAGACGAATCTAACGGTGTTTCTTACGTTAAAATCCTTCAAGCCGTTCAGGCTGTAGCAGGGAACATAATAAATCTACATACATACATAACCCTTGTGAGGCAGTCGGGTAAAAATGATCTTAGAGCAAACTCTCAATTGCAAATAAAAAAAAACGTGTGGCACTCGGGGACTGCCGCGGTAAAGCTATTGCTTAGCATTTTTTATCAACTTATGCAATTATAATTATTTTTTATTTATGCAGTATTTACCAGTACCATATAGTCCTTGGGGCGCGGGATGTTTATGTAATAAATTAACACTAAGAAAGTTACACCAGTAAAATTGACTAAGTCCTTTCAGTACCGCAAATCGCTAATAGATGGCACTGTAAGTTTTTCAGAACTCGGCCGAGTGTGGGGTGTTAGTTTTTATTTTCCTTACGGATTTTCTTGATTCGGTCGCCGCGCTCAAAGCCCGGGATAAAAGCTATGCAATAGCTTAAAAAGTATTTTATTTATCAAAAAACATAAAAACGCAAGACAATCAGAGAGCTCGTTAAAACAAACCAACCCTCCATGAATAAATATGTACGTCAAAAAGTCGGGTAACATTTTTTTTAACAAGCATCGAATTTCCCGATTGCACGCCCACGGAGCGGATTCTGTACTGTTCCGTAGTATCACGCGTCACGCGTCTGTTCAGACAATAATTAAACCGGCAATGCGATTCGCATATTCTCAAAATTGTATTTCGAATAACATTTAAAGAGATTGTCTGACCCAAAACTATAGAAGGTAAAAAATTAAACATAAAAAACGCTATAGTACTTATATAAGTCTCTTTTCTTTTCTTGATATTGTGTTTTTTTTTAGTTAAGTTTTTATAATTATTATTTTTTAACTAGTGTGTACAATAAAGAGTATTTATCTTATCTTAAACATTTACAGATTCGCACTATTAGCTGTGATAATCTCAATCCTAACCAGCCTGCTTTAGCATGGGATGATGATAAACATCATCACATCAGCCAAAAGGCATTAACAGCTCGTCATAAGTTTTTTCCCATCTCAAAAATGCCCAACGCCCCTAAAGAAGTTTTCACTTCAAAAATATACTTTTTCTGATAATAAAGTACACACCTACTTAGAGCATTCAATTCTTAGTATTAATATGTATAGCAAAGTATACATATTAGTACTAACATACAGTATGGACACTCCCTGCCGCTCTCTAGATTGCGACCTTAACCCCTCATTACCCAGATTGATTCAAATTGGTTACCGTTTGGTTCTTGATCGTATGGGATTTCACCGTGATTTCGTTTGCATCGTCATTTGTTTTTAGAAATGTCATCTCACGACCGTTTGTACGCAGTGTCCGGGATGTGGTATTATATCAAGTTCTTCAAAACTCCAACTCATCCAACTCGTGACAAACTCAGTGCGTAGGTGGTGTACGAAAACTTTCCACAAATTGCAGAATAATAGCAGCTTAAAGAACGCTAATGTTTAAAACGACACTGGTTGAAAGTTTGTGAGCAAAAAGAGAGGTCCGCTTTTGGGAGAGAACTCAACGAAAAAGTTGCGCGAGTGACAGTGATGGATGCTCCCCGGACTTCAGCACCGGAGCGGGCGGATGCTTATACCCGCTCGAAGCATAAACTCCGACACTCCTCAGCTAAGCTCGCAATTAACAAAGTGATGACTACTTTAGCCAAATATATATTCTCCTAGAAATGTTTTTCTGGAGGTGTTTAGGTCTTGAAGGTCATTAGTTAGTTGTTAGTTCTCTTTGTAAAAATAACTCTAATAATATGGTTGATGGGAGCGATGGCTGACTATCGCATTATACTCGTGTGTCATATTGTTTTCATGTTCTAATGACATAATCTGGTTTATATCAAGAATTGAATTTTGACGTTATTAACTAATTATTGTTTATTTCTTGATTCTTCACAAATGACATTGTTTTTATTATTTTTTGCACCTATATGGAATAAATATATTGAATTGAATTGAAAAAACTGTAGGGTCTGCGGTGCGGGTAATGATACACCTAAACCTTCCTCTTGAATCACTCCGTCTATTGGTGGAAACCGTATAAAAATCCGTTCGGTAGATTTTCGCGTTCAGACAGACAGACAGACGCGGGAGAGGGACTTTGTTTCATAATATGTATACATACGTAGATAGTTCTTTATACGTTAATTTAATACAATATTCAGGGACAAATAAAAAGGTAGATAGTTCTTTATACGTCAATTAATTACAATATTCAGGGACATATAAAAAAGTTGCCCTATACAGAGAATCACATATATAAATATACATTATTTCTTATATATGCGTTGGCTAGCTACCACCATCTTATATGTTAACAGCATTGATGTGTTTCGGATTGAAGATAAGATTGCATTGGGGAATCTTGGTAACCCTGCTTCAATCTTCGGCATCATCGTCACTTAGCATCAGGTAAGATGATGTCAAGGGCTTACCAATTGTGGACAAAAAAAACACTCAAACACAGACCAAACAGAACTGTTCGTAACACGAGTGTTTGCCTTGAGTGGAGATCGAGTTATAGAGTCCCTACCAGAAGACAGAAGCTGACCTCTGGACCACCGGGTCCAAAACCGGGTTAAAAACAAATAGACCAGTGTTGCCGTCTTAGCGATTAATTCGCTAGAACCAGTGCACTTTCGAAGCAGTCTAGCGCCAAAAAATTTCAACGCTTCATACATTTTAGCGCTCTTTGAGAACAGTCTCTCCATATAACTATCGCAAAAATTCATTATTTTATTTGTTCTGGCTCTTTTTTAGACATTATTTGGCGTAATTTAGATAAATGGAGCGGTAACACTGAAATAGACTATGCTTAAATATTGTGTTCTTCTTCTTTTCTTATCGTGAGGCACAATTAACCGTGCTATTCAAGGGAAAGACGGCGGTTGCCTGGTGTTGCACTTAGCATCACCCGCGGACACGTGTATTAGGGCCTTTAGATTTTCACCTACGGCCGTGTGCAACGCGACCTTCATATACATCTGGAATCGGATGTGCAGGTTTCCTAACGATGTTTTTCTTCACCGTTAAAGCGATCGGTAAGTATACTCGTAGATGTACGTAAATTCCAAAAAACTCATTGGTACATTGGCCGTCCGGATTTAAACCCGGGATCTCTGGTTAGGCCGACCGAGTCGTTACCGGTTGAGCCACCTACGCTTTTTTATTATTAACTAGCCGTCCGCCCGCGGCTACGACCGTGGGAATTACACGTTTTCCCGGGTTAAAAAGTAGCCTATGTCCTATTACAGGATATAACCTATATGTGTGCTAAGTTTCATCCCGATCCGTCCAGTGGTTAAAGCGTGAAAGAGTGACAAACATCCATACATACACACTTTCACATTTATAATATTACTAGCTTTTGCCCGCGGCTTTGCCCGCGTGGATATCGTTTTTATGACTGTCTTCGAAGGTGAGTAGTGCGCGAGCCGCAAGCGGCTCGCGAGCGTGGACATAGGTTTTATCCAGATCCCTCAGGAACTATATCGGGCTATTCTGATTAACAGTTTATGTCACTTCCCACCCTCTCAACCAATTCTATACAAAAATCACTTCAATCCGTCGCTCCGTTTTAAAGACGCTGACGTGCACAAACGTGGAAATGAGTTTTCCCCAGATCCCTCGGTAACTATGTCGAGATATACTAATTAGTAAATTATGTCATATGCCACCCCCTCAACCATATCTGTGCAAAAAAAAACAGCAAGCCATTGGTCCGTTGCGATGTTAGAGAAATTAACCAAAAAAGAGTATTTTTTCAGTTCCCTCAGGAACTGCATCGGACTACGCTATTTTACGGGATGTAAAGTAGCCTATGTCCTTCCCAGTGACACAGTCTACCTGTATGCCAAATTTCATCAAGATTGGTTAAGGTGTTGAAGCGTTAAAACGTAACAAACAAACTAACAAACAAATAAACAATCACACTTTCACGTTTATAATTCTATTTATTTATTTACGCTATAATATTAGTAAAGATATTGTGTTGATAGTGGCTCGTAATAGGGGATCGGATTGCATCAAAAATAAAATCTGAAATATGAATACCTAAATTGCTCTCCTCTCATAAAACCTTACTTGTTTTGTTTTTCCATCACGTCTTCTATTTTTAATCGATCAAATTCACAAAAAAAGTTCGTCAATGCGCTTAAAATCTATGACGTCACTTGTGGGCATTTGAAACATTTTTAGAACAAAATTTCGTTTTTCACAGATCATAAAAAGTCCGATTCCCTATTCACATATCTGTCAAACACTTCTCCTTTAGTTTATTGTCTAAACCTCGTAAAATTAAATAGGAGATTGCAAAATTACAAATTCTAGCAGTCCAGCAAAATTCTCCCCCTACCCCTGTTGCAGCGAATACTTTTGCATAATCGCTTGATTTAAATAAAAACCAGCTTAAAAGCAAAACCTTTTTAAGGCAGATAAATATGAAAATAAAACGAAAAATTTTACGGCACCTGGATGTTAGCTGTTAGCTTGTTTGCAGCGGGAACGAATGTGAATAACCTTGCCGAGAAGCCGACATGTGAAATGGCATAATCTCTTATCTAAACACAGCATCGCGGATCAACACCCCTCAGCGCGCACCCCTGATTTGCCTGGCCAGATTAAGACTTTGTTCCTAACAAAACAATACTTTAGGCAACTGGTGCCATTATTCTAGCTAAATTAAGCGAACGCATCGATAGCTTTATAGAAGGTTTTATTTTGTTTTAAATTATAAATCGGACCCTAGACGATAATGCAGCATGATATGCTTTACGTTATGATCGTTTAATTGTATTGACTGAGGCTAATGAAATGCAGACTACGTGCTGGCAATGATTGACGATTCCTTCATTCTTTTCATCCTGCAAAGTACGATTGACATGCACGCATCAACGTCGTCGCGCTCGGCAATTCATGCAACACCTCAGTTTGTTCGGAACGACGTCAGGGAGAGCGCATGACAGACAACCTTTTCACTGTACTGCTCGGGCTGAAATGCAATAAAATGATTAATCATGCTGCATGAAAATTCCATCATGTAGCATGATCAATCACGTTAACGTAATCATGCAGCATGATCGTCTACGGTCCACTTAAGAATAACATAATCAATCCAACTAAAACTTAAAAACCCGACTGCAGGATAGGCTTTAGCGGGCCCTAGACGATCATGCTGCATGACATGTTTTACGTGCATTATAATTTAATTGTATTGACTGAGATGAATGACATGCAGACTATGTGCTGGCAATTATTGACAATTCCTTCATTGTTTTCATCCTGCAAACTACGATTGACATGCACACACGAACGTACGAACGTTTTCGACCTCGGCATGTCATGCAACACCCCACGTTGTTCGGAACAACGTCATGACGGCACTGCTCGGGCTGAAGTGCAATAAAATGATTGATCATACTGCACGAAGAGTCCATCATGTAGCATGATCAATCACGCAAACTTAATCATGCAGCATGATCGTCTAGGGCCCGGATGCCTCAATCCGAGCAGGTTGATACGTGTTAAAATAATATCGAACGTAAGTCTTATTTTAAGTTCAAATCAATGCGGGCTTCAGCGCGGCTGTTACGTTGAAACGGAACGGCCAATTCTCGATTTTTACATGTTTTTATTAATTTTCTATACTTTCAAATAAGTTTAAAAAAATGTGTTCAATTTCAATGAAAGGTCTTAAAGTCACCGATTCTTGTGTGTTGGTTTCATTCAACATTAACTATTTGTTTTCGAGAAATTTTGCAATTACCTAATGCCAAAAACAGGGTCTAGAGTCTAGAGTATATTTTTTCACGTCAAAAGTGGTAATATTTTTAAAATTGTATTCTATTAAATCGATTTTTTATTACTTTAAGTATTTTTTTTCCATGGTTACACAGAATTGAAAATAATCATTTGACCCATCTTAAGATTCTTAAGGCTTTAAGACTAAATAACATCGAAAAACCTTACATTTATTTAGATACAAGCTTTTATTGGAAAAGGATTTCTATGCTCAAAAACGCCTATTGACCAGAGCCCTTGGCAATACAAATCAAACGCGCTCAAACTCGATGGGGTTGCACAGTTCCATTACAGAGTTCCCATAGCCTCCTTTCGGCTCCATTTCATAACAATATTGCATTTTCATCTGATTTACAAGTACATGCAAATTTCAAATAAATCGGACAACGGGAAACGAGCCAAATTTAATTTACAAATTACAGACACCGGGACAGATGAAACTAATTAAAAACTTGTATCTCGCACTCCAAAATCTATCAAGCATCGGTGGCTCAACCGGTAACGACTCGGTCCCTCTAACCAGAGGTATCGGGTTCAAATCTGGACGGCCAATGTACCAATGAGTTTTTCAAAACTTACGTACATACTTATCGATATCATTAACGGTGAAGGAAAACATAGTGAGGAAACCTGCACATGCCTGCGAAGAAACTCGAAGGTTGTGTGTGAAGTCGACCAACCCGCATTGGGCCCGCGTGGTCGACTAGATAAGGCCCGATCGCCTTAATTCAAGGTAGGCTCGAGCCCCTCGGTGGGGACGTACATGAGCTGATATGATAATGATGATGATCTCGCACTTCAAAATCCATCAAGCCGTTTAGGCTACAGACACAGTCGAAGAACAGACATTACAATATACACCCGAAAAGTGTTTCCTTTCTCAGTGTCATTTAAATAAATACCAGCTTTTGCCCGCGGCTTCGCTCGTGTGCACATCGTTTCTATGACTGTCTTTGAGGGTGAGTGGTGCGCGAACCGCAAGCGGCACGCGAGCGTAGGCAGGAATTTAGTCCAGATCCCTTAGGCACTAAATCTGGCTATATTCTGATCAGTAGTCTATGTCACTTCCCACTTCCCCAACCCTTTCGATGCAAAAAATCACGTCAATCCGTTGCTCCGTTGCGACGCCGACATGCGCGAGCCTGATGGAAATCATTATTTCCTAGATCCCTCATTATTTTTTATTGCTGTTTTGGTCATTTCACACCCTCTACCATCTCTGAGCAAAACTGTTGCTCCATTGCGATGTTAAAAAAATTAAATGAAATCTTTTTTAAGGTCTTCGTTCAGGAACTGCATCCGACTATGCTATTTTCAAGGGATAAAAAGTAGCATATTATGTTCTTCCCTGTGAGACAGGCACCTCCATGCCAAATTTCTTTAAGATTGGTTGAGGAGTTGAATAGTGAAAAAGTAACAAACAAACACATTTTCACATCCTACTAATATTATAAATGTAAAAGTTAGTATGCATGGATGTTTGTTAGTCTTTCACGCTTCAACCACCGAACGGATCGGGATGAAATTTGGCACACATATAGGTGAAGTCCTGTATTAGGAAATAAATAAATAAATAAATAAATAAATATTCTGGGACAAATCACACATGGTCATCTGGCCCCAAAGTAGGATTCCCTGTGTTATGGGAACCAGAGACTGATATACATACTTAAATAGGCTACTTTTTCCTCGGAAAAACGTGTTATTCTAGTTTATAATATTAGTAAGGATGACATCTTTGCACTCTATGTTTTTTTTACAAATTATAAGTCCTGTATTGTTTTTGTGACTTGCAATAAAATATATTTACTTACTTACTTACATCTACTTATTTTCCTTTTCAAATTATCTCTTCTCGTCGATTTCTTGTACCTACAACCTTCACGAAAACAATGTCCCGCACACCCGCGGCGCGTTCAGAAACAACTATCCCAACTCCCATAGTTACACGTTCCGGTCCCTTTTTCTTAATCTCCGGGATTCGGATCTGACAGGCATGTTATCTGAATAATCACAGCCGGGGCCCGGGTTCACGGAAACAATTGGCGAACGTCCCTCGCCCAAGGTTCATGTTCAAATATTCTGCTGCCGAAGTCCGGAGTAAGTTTGGCGATTGATTTTTTCGAGGCCCATTCAGTGGCGTTGGCCACGGATCAGATAAATAAGGTTGGATTGGAAATGTGCGCTGGGCAGGCGCGCCACAAGTATGTTTAGATAATCATACTTATCCGAAGCACGCGTTCAAACTTTTTATTTGCGTGTGGTTGTGTGTAACGTACAGACTCTCGAAATGGTGTGAGACACAATTGCAGCCCTGTGTTCTAAGTGTGTTTTGTACATAGTGTGCGCAATTCGTGTATGTATTATTATTGCTTGTGTAGTGGAGTTGATGGGTGGTAGACAGGCGGCGACGTTGGTTTTCTAACAAAAGTGTGACTATTGCCAATCCAACCTTATTTATCTTATCCGTGGCGTTGGCTTAGTTCCCTCGAGTGTTGGTTGGTGTTACTCCGTAAATTGTTTTGATTGCGGGCTTCGATTCGTCGTTCTGTTTCAATGATTGTTTGTGTTCTCTGTTAATTAATGATTGATTATTTATCTACTAGATTTTGCCCGCGGCTTCGCCCGCGTGGACATCGTTTTTATGACTCTCTTAGAGGGTGAGTGGTACGCGAGCCGCAAGCGACACGCGAGCGTAAGCAGGAATTTACTCCAGGCTATTCTGATCAGCAGTCTATGTTACTTCCCACCCCCTCAACCATCTCTGTGCAAAAAATCACACAATCCATTGTTCCGTTGTTTTGTTAAAGAAATTAACCAAAAAAGAGTATATTTTCAGTTCCCTCAGGAACTGCATCGGACTATGCTATTTTCACGGGATAAAAAGTAGCCTGTGTCCTTCCTCGTGACACCGGCTACCTGCATGCCAATTTTCTTTAAGATTGGTCAAGGCATTGAAGCGTGAAAAGGTAACAATCAAACAAACACATTTTTAATATTAAGTAAGGATTAAAGTGTGTTCCTTTAGTTATAAATTTTGTGATTGTGCGTTTCGGCGCAATTTAGATTTCAATTACTTTTAATTTTTGAGGTTTTTTTGCTGATTGTCTTTCCATGATCTGTACTAAACACAAATTTAAATTCGATAACATGTAAGTTAATTGATAGGAACGGTCGTTGCCTAGTGCTACTTGCTTGGTTGGGTCGGTTAAGTGAACCATAGGCACGGCAATCACCTGGATAGCTTTGACTTTTTTTAGCATCACTTGATCGTCTATAGGAGATAATTGGTTGGAGAGAAAAGAAAACGCACGTAGAAGTACTTGAAATAATTCAAGAAAAAAGAAGACTATTGAAGACCATAGAAAATAGAAGAGGAAATATACTGGGACACCTAGTACGACACGAAAGTCTACTGAGAACAGTCATAGAAGGAAAGATAAAGGGAAGGAGAAGTAGAGGAAGGCCAAGGCGAAATTACCTAGAACAAATTAAGGAGAAGGTTGCTGTCTTGTCTTATCGGGAGGTAAAGATGTTGGCCGAGAATAGAAGAAATTTGAGATTTTTCCACCGACAAGAGCATTAGCTCTTAAATTTGCAGAAGAAGATCGTCACGGCGACGCATTGGAAACTTTGGTCGCAGGGATTTTTCTCAGAAATTACAAAACATATTAAATTGATATTTAGTAACCTGATTCTTGTGTGTTTGTTAGTTTGTAAACTCTTTATTGTACAACAAAATTTACAATTATAGATACATACATAATAGAAGTATGCACAAAGGTGGACTTATACCAAACAGGTATCTCTTCCAGCCAGCCCTTAATTGCTGAAAGAATTTATACTTTAAGCAGAAACAAATTAGTACACAATTTAAAAGAACTAAAACCAATGATCAAAAGTAATAAACAGATAATAAACTACAATTAGATATATACAATAAATATAATTATTTAATAAAATATAATAAATACATAAATTAAAATATTTACATACCACAATGCTTTACATACTTATTCTTCATTTTCAATGACTCCATTTTTTCAGTTGCCGAAACACGATTCGTTAACTTTTATAACAGAAAAAAACATTTCAAAGAAACCTCTTTTAAAACAACCAGACGCATTTAGTACCTCTAAATTTTCTTAGTCGATTAGTATAATTACACACGTCAACATCTTAGTTGGATTTTTCAAAAATATGGTAGTTTTTAATTGAAACATTAAAACATAAAAACATTAAAAAAGTGCAAAAGTTTGATTATTTTCTTTACTCTTTACACGTTAAGATAAAGACAGAGACAACTGTTCTTATCAATGCCTCGCCATTGGTGTCGGATTGACGTTTTAATTTAAAAAAAAACAATAGTTAAATACAAAAGTACAAGGGTGTAGATTGCAATACTTTTACATCTGTATGTATGTATCAAAAATTGTCCTAATGCGTATTAGTCCAAATGCGTATTGGTTCAAATGCGTATTGGTCCAAATGCGTATTGGTTCAAATGCGTATTGGTCCAAATGCGTATTGGTTCAAAAGCGTATTGGTCGAAATGCGAATTGGTAATTTTATCTGTATTGGTCCTTATGCGTGTAAACGGTTGCTATCACTAGATGGCAGTCGATAAGCAGTGTCAGAGGCCTTAGATGCGGCTTCAGCTTCAGTGGGGTCTGCCACTAGCCCTACAATCTCCACCACTCCGGACTTGACCCCCACGTGTTGAGAGTATGATCCACAGAAATAGGCACGTATGATCTAACCTTCTCCAGTTTGAGAACTGACCCAGCAATGGAAACGTTATGGGTTGTTCTCATCATTATCATATCAGCCAAAGAACGTCCACTGCTGGACAAACGCCACCCCCAAGGATTTCCACGTCGACCGGTCCTACGCTGCCCGCATCCAGCGGCTTCCCGCGATCTTCACCAGGTCGTCGGTCCACCGCGTGGGAGGCCTGCCTACGATAAGTCTTCCGGTGCGCGGTCGCCACTCAAGAACTTTACTGCCCCAACGGCCATCTGTTCTACTAGCTATATGTCCTGCCCACTGCCACTTTAGTTTAGCGATTCTGTGAGCTATGTCGGTTACTTTGGTTCTCCTGCGGACCTCCTTGTTTCTGATTCGATCGCGTAGGGAAATTCCGAGCACAGCTCGCTCCATTGCCCTTTGGGTGACCTTCAGCCTTCTTATGAGATGGGTTGTTAACTAGGAACATAAAATATAATTCTTTGAAATAACTAAATCCCAACCGCCCTTGATGCCATCACGAACGTACGCTATTAATTCGTTAATAATATTCAGCCTTTCCAAAAGGTAAATAGGGGCTTGAAAACTCAATATCGGGTGTCAACGTACTTTTTCAATTAGGCCAGTCTTTAGAAATTTTGAGATGTTTGAAATTATTCATCATTGTATTGTGTAATCCAAGACTTATTGTTCGCTTTGAACGTAGCTGACGAAAGTTCTCCTGTTTTGTATTGATGATTGTGTTTTGTTATAATTTTCGGAGCACGCAAAACCGGAGTTGGTGAAGTCATTTGTGGGCTCCTCCCAACCCACGCCCCATTCGAGGTTCCAAGGGGAACTTAATATCTGAATGAAAGAGCCGGCGATTATTTAAATTGCATTTCTGCTCGCGAACGTATAGTCCAGTTGAGCACGTCTTTTGTGCTATTGTGTAGTTGCCAGTTGCATAGGTTTAAAAGATTAATTTGGACATTAATTGTTTTGACAAGTGTCCACTGTTTAGGCCAGCCAAGATTACTAAATGTCACAGTGTAGTGATGGGGCTGTAGGGGCATTTGTAGTGGATTCACGGTCGTGTTTGGATTATTCTGCATTTGAGGGACCGTGTTTTGGTTTAGTTGCGTTTATACTTTTTTTTATTTACAATTGGTAAGCCCTTAAACTATTTTATAAAGATTGCGTTTGACGTAATACGTTGATATTTTAACGAGGTTCAAATCAAATCGAATCATTTTTTTATATAGCCACATTAAACATATTTATAAACGTCAATTCTTACTACCTAATTGATTATGCCATAAATAAATTATGAATTACTATTTGTTGCATTAATTTTCGAAATGTCACTATCTTTTTAATTAACTTATACATTTTTAACATGTTTTTAAAATTTACATTCTGTTCTTTATGTTTTCGCTAAACACTATAAGAAAAAGATTTCAAGGTTTTTTTTTAATATGGATGATATTTAAATATTTACAGATAGCTATATGCAACCGAGGCCTGAGAATAGTTGCACTAAGGTGTGTATTAATTAAATGTTATATTCTTTAACGAGTTATACGAGTTTTTGAATCATCTTTAAATTGTGGTCGACTCAAAAAAATTCATCTGATTGTTTTGTAAAACCTTTGGAATTTGTTTGATTGATTATTATTGGAATAAATATAATGTAACTGCATAATAAACATTCAGTCCGCAAAATAACTACTTGAGCGGCAAGATTTTATGATTGAGCGGCAGAAAAACATGTCTATAAGCAGCAACTCAACACTGTAGGAAGAGTGTGGTACGGGGAGTTCTAAATGGAAGCGGGAGCGAGCGAAGCGAGCTCGGACTTGCGGAGCACCCCGACTCGGATCCGTTAGGTTCGGAGACTGTGCGGGGAGGCGAGCTAAGCTCGCCTCCCCGCACAGTCGTAGTGTTAGGTTTAACATGAGAACACAGAAGTAGGAGCCCCGAAGGGGCTCCGTCGACCACTCAACACTGTAGGAAGAGTGTAGTACGGGGATGTTTAAAATAATTGCAGCCATCCAGAATGACATAAATTGCTGATTGATTTTGAAATGTTTGCTGACCATGAGTTGCTGACCAATTAGCTATTTCTGCTCACCGATTATATTTTTCTGCTCACAGAAATAACAATACTATGCTAACCATTTAATTGACACCCATTATTATTAGTTTAAAGAAACAGCGGCAAACTAGTACGATATATGTTTATATATTATTTCCTTGTTTAGGTGTATAAACCTCTTATACACCTCTTATACTCTTGTACACTTACAATATTAACTCAAAAGTAACGTTAGGCATGATTTTCTTTTTTTGTTAGAACAGATAATATTTATAATTTGTAGATAACCTATAACAAACATTTATCCTTACTAATATTATAAAAGTGAAAATGTGTTTGTTTGTTTGTTACCTTTTCACGCTTCAACACCTTGACCAATCTTCATGAAATTTGGCATGCAGGTAGCCTGTGTCACGGGGAAGGACATAGGCTACTTTTTATCCCGTGAAAATAGCATAGTCAGATGCAGTTTCTAAGGGAATTGAAACATAGTTTTTTTTTGGATCATTTCTTTAACATCGCAACGGAACAATGGATGTTTGTAATTTTTTGCACAGAG
Source organism: Coleophora flavipennella (assembly GCA_947284805.1). Taxonomy (NCBI): domain Eukaryota; kingdom Metazoa; phylum Arthropoda; class Insecta; order Lepidoptera; family Coleophoridae; genus Coleophora; species Coleophora flavipennella. The sequence continues at coordinate 8,184,350 of OX369295.1, forward strand.
ATAGTTGAGGGAGTGGGGAATGACATAGACTGCTAAACAGAATATCCCGATCTAGGATAGGAATTTGGAGAAAACTAATGTCCAAGCACCACTCACTCTCAAAGACAGTCACAAAAATGATGTCCACGCGGGCAAAAGCTAGTATAATATAAAACGATTAATATTGAGATGAAAAAGATTAGATTATTAATATATCATGATTTTGTTCTTTAATATTAAGAATAATATAATAAATAAGAGGGCATTGGGGCAACCGAGCGTTGTACACTAAAAAGTCTATAAACATTATTTTTTGTATGAAAACGGATTTCTTAAATGATGACGAATATTAATCTAGACTTAGAATGTTAAATACAAAATTTTATCTAAATCGTTAGAACCGTTTATGAGAAATCAATTTTATGTACACTCGCGAGCGTTCAACCCCAGCAGAGTAGTTTGGAAGGCCTAACTTTTTACAGAAATTAAATTATTAATTTAATCTTTAAGTATTCATAAAGTAATAAATGATAAACAAAAACATTATTCTATATACATTAAATTGAATACATATAATTTTCGACAAACCAACTTTTAGGTTCACGCTTTTATTTGAAAAGAGTATAAATGTATACTCAAAAATACAAAAGTACAAATGAATATAAAACAATTACGGTTTCAAATTCAAAAAAGTTGCGCACAGTAAAGTCTTTTCATAAATGAAAGACGATTCTGGGACCTTGATGCCACACCCAAAGTAAATTTTCAGATCAACTTAAAAAAATACCAAAAGGATCTATTGTCATCAGGAATACGGCTTCATTCCTAATTTCAGTTCAATCGAACCCCTGAAAGTCGCTCGCAAGGAATCGATCGCAAGATTTGAACTAAACAAATAAACATATATACATAAATAAAAGCTTTAAAAGTTTAGTTTAAAAAACAAAATACACGCTTGTAAAGCACATCAAACTTAAAAGTGAAAAATAATTCTTTATAAGTAAAAGCTTAAAACAATTATACTATTCGTTCATTATTGTTTTCAGCTTAAATTAAGAATTATTTTTCACTTTTTAGTTCGATGTGCTTTAAAAGCGTGTTTTTTTTACACTATATTTATTTTTCAACTTTTAGTTAAGGATAATGAGATAAACTTATGAAATTATTGTATTGTCACTGATCCTTGATAAATTTAATGTACAAAGTTTGAATTAAATATGTTTTGGGTCAAAATCGAGTGCAAAGGAGTCGGATCATCATTACAGCTCATATACGTCCCCACCTAGGGGCTCGAGCCTACCCTGAATCAGGGCGATTAGGCCTTAGTCGACCACGCGGGCCCAGTGCGGGTTGGTCGACTTCACACACAACCTTCGAGTTTCTTCGCAGGCGTGTGCAGGTTTCCTCACGATGTTTTCCTTCACCGTTAAAGCAATCGGTTAGTATGTACGTAAGTTTTTGAAAAACTCATTGGTACATTGGCCGTCCAGATTTGAACCCGGTACCTCTGGTTAGATGGACCGAGTCGTTACCGGTTGAGCCACCGACGCAAAGGAGTCGGATACAAACATTTAAATAGGTGAAACTAATAAAAGCGTGATAAAAAGTAGTTATTTTATTACAATTTGGACTGTTGCAAAGAAAGGGTCAGGTTTTAACGCTCGCGAGTGTAATACAAGAATTGTTCACATAAAGTAGTAAGATTAACGAAAAACCTCATCTTATGATGCCTAAGAAATAGAAGGAATTTACTTTACCAAAAATATATTTAGTAATAAATAAAATTTTCATACCTATTCTGTCCCTGAATTACGAAACATTCGGAATCGGAATTACATAAAATTGTACAGCCACGGTGTGCATACTTTCTCGAGAAGCCTTTACCGTCTGGCGTAATCGGTAAGTGGTAATCAACAATAAACATTACGCTTATTTAACTAGCAAAGAATCAAAAATTAGATTCTTCCTAGAATAATGAACAATCCAGTGTAGAATCTAGGCCTCCTTCGTCGCTCGAAAGTAAAAGGAAATATTAGAAAAAAGAAATTAAAATGGCTGCATGCACCTCACCTGATGGTATAATTTGACCGGTGTGAAGTTAGCAGCCGTTATAAACTGACCAAATTAAAAAGTCATCGTAATATCTAAGTAAATAAGTACTAAAGGAGATAACTACTTGCCGATGCAGCCGAGGATGTGTTACATGCAAACTCAAATAGTGCAAATTCATTTATTTATTTGAGTTTGCGTGTACCATCCTCGACTGCATCATCACTTACCATCAGGTGAGTTGCAGTCAAACGCACTCAAATTTTTAATAAAAAAAAAAAAAAAAAATCACTCTCATTTTCAAGATTCCTCAACTTACATAATACTTTCATGAAAACAAACAGTTTGAAAATGTATCTCTATATTTGTGTTTGTTGATAGATTAGATTAGATTTATTTATTTCATATTATCAATGTCATATTACAATATGTCAAAGGATATGATCAGAATAGTAATAAATTAAAGAAGTACAAAAGTCAAACATAAAAAGATAATCAAAAGAAAATAAAAAATAAAACAATAGTCACAGTAGATAACAATGTCAAAAATAGTGTAAAAATTACGTCAAGAAACATGTTATAATATATCACAATAAATCAATCAAAATTAAATGAACTGTGTCAATTTACCCAATTTTATACAATAATATTTAAATTTTGTGTTAATATATTCATTTACATATATATAGAGCCTCGGTGGCGCAAACGGCAAGGGCCGCTACCTCCTATCCGGGAGGTCGTGGTTCGAGTCCTGCCACGTACCAATGTGTTTTCGAATTTCGATCTCATAATATTATGTACGTTTATCCAACGCTCTTACGGTGAAGGAAAACATCGTGAGAAAACCTGCACACATCTGCGAGGAAACTCGAAGGTTGTGTGTGAAGTTGACTAACCCGCACTGGGCCCGCGTTGTCGACTAAGGCCCGATCGCCCTAATTCAGGGTAGGCTCGAGCCCCTCGGTGGAGACGTATATATGAGCTGATGTGATATTTATTTACCTAGTGCTTTTTGGTACCTCATCATATACTAGTCTATCTGGATATCTTCTACTCCTAGTGCTAGTTGTTGTATCTTTCGTTAGATTCTTTAGCCTCAATGTAATATTTAGTTTGATGCATTTTTACGAATGTGGCTGCTTCAAGAATGTACAAACAGGGAAGGGGTTGCACGACACGGCGGGAGCGACACCACAGATCGCACGTATGCACTTTTTTGAGCTACAAAAGCTTTTCCTACATCTGTGCTATTTCCCCAAATTATAAGTCCATACCTAAGTACCGATTCGATGCACGCGTAGTATGCAGTCAAAGCTGTTGTTCTTGAAGCAACTTGAGTTAATTTATATAAAGAAAAATGAATCTGTTTAGTTTAGTGCAAAATATCTCAATTTAGTCTTTCCAGTTTAACTTTTGATCCATCATTATTCCTAAAAATTTAATTTTATCAACACTCTCGAGGGCTCCATTGTCGTAAAATATATTAATCATTTCATTGTAGCTATTAAAATTAATGAATTTAGATTTATTTATATTACGTGTCAATTTATTGTTAAGTAACCATAAAATTATGTTTTTCAAAGTATCATTAATGTCGTCCACATGTTGATTTAATGTCATGTTTTTGCTTGACGTAACTACTACAGAAATGTCATCTGCAAAGAGAATAATTATTTGATTTGTCACCTCTGGTAGGTCATTATCATTAATATAAATTAAGAACAATAAAGGATAGTTTCTAAATAAACTATAGTATCTATTTGTAGTTTTCATTGTTTAAAATTTTCGACAAATTGGTCAAAGTACGTACTCAGCAAGTTACTGTTTTTGAACTGATGGCGGCGCGGGCGCTAGTTAGCTAGGGGGATGCCCTTAAGGCTTGAACACGACTCAATCCGAGTAGGTCAATTCGTGATAAAATAATATCGAACGTAAGTTTATTCATTTTAAGTTCAAATCAATACGCGGCTGTTACATTGAAACCAAACGCCCAATTCTCGTTTATTACATGTTTTAATTACTTTTTTTCAATTTCAAAAAAGTTAAAAAAAGTGTTCATTAAAATGAAAGGTGTTAAAAGTCACTGATGTTTGTGTGTTGGTTTCGTTCAACATAAACAATTCGTTTTCGAAAAATTTCGCAATTAATGCATAAATCAGGGTCTATAGAATATTTTTTTAAAACATCAAAAGTGGTAATATTTATAAAATAAATCGTTTTATTACTACTTTAGGCATTTTTTTTTCCATAGTGATAGCATTGCGCAGTATCTCAATAATTTGAATTGAATATTGTGATTTGCCCCATCTTAACATCGTGACGAAACCTGCACCACAACCTGCACCACAACCTGCACATTCGAGCGAGATGTGTTTGAAGGTCGCATTTGACAAGTGACAGCGGGTGATACTTTGTGCAACACCAGGCAACCTCCGTCTATTCCTTGGATGATAATTCAACAGACTTGAGAGTAATTGGAATTTTTTGCAACTTTTTTTTTTTTTTTTTTTACTCACAAACTACTAACCATGGTAGGTACTAGGTACCTACTTATTAATTACTATACGTAATGTTACCAACTTAGTAGTTAATTGCCATTTATCTAAAACTTTTCTATAATACTTATTGGGGTTCAGAAGACGAAAATTTAATGAATTCACATTTAAAACCACTTGGAAACACCTCTTGAAGACTCTAAGTAGAAAGTTGAGTAGCAAAGGATTATTATTCAGCGGGCTTGGCGGAGTGGTACTTCCACGAAATTCTGTGTGCTTGATTGCCTTTCAGTTTAAAACTCCCAATGGAACGCGCTCACCTTAAACGATTATCTATCACACAAGTAATGGATTTTATTGGCTTTTCGAAACAGTTTCGTTATAAGCAGAAGCCTATTCTAACTGGGATGATGACAAGATAAAAAAAAAACTCTTGATCACTAAATTGCCCTCCTACTGAAACTTTGAAAAACCTTACTCATTTTGTTTTCCGTCAAGTCTTCATTTTTTAATTCACCAAAATCACAAAATGAGTACGTATATGACGTCGCAAACCTATGTATTTCAAACATTTCTAGAAACGACGCGAAATTTAATTTAAAGTTTGGTTTTAATTTAATATTAATCAATCAAAGTTCTTGAAGTTTTGTAAACAAGTTCTAAAAACTAATTTCTGTGTCTGGGGTTTGTCCTCAGAGCAATAACTGCTTTGCTCTTAGGGTTTGTCAAATTTCCGTAAAAGAGTCAGTTTATTTTTTATTTTTTTATGGAATAGGGTACGTATTGCCCTCCATTGATATTTTACTAATAATCTTACACATTTTGTTTTGCACTGTGTCTTCAATTTTTAAATAAACAAAATGATGGTGAGTTGATGCCAAGGGCTTAGCAATTATGATTTAAAATAAATCATAAAATTAGTACATCAGAAGCTGAAAAACTATGACATCACGCGTATGTATGGATTTATATATGGATGTCTGTTACTCTTTCACGCTTCAACCACTGGACGGATCAGGATGAAACTTGGCACACATATAGATTAGGTCCTGGAATAGGACATCTAGGCTACTTTTAACTCTGGGAAAACGTCTTATTCCCACGGGAAAATCGAAAACAACTCGGGCGTAGCCGCGGGCTGACGGCTAGTTTCATCATAAATTTTTAAACAAAATTTTGTTTTTGACGGATGATAAAAAAATACTCAAATGACTAGCAGGCAACTATAGCCTTTCTCAAAATTTTTAAAAGTTTTTATATGTTTGTATGTAGGTATGTTTGCTTAGCTCAAATCTTGCAATCTATTTTAGACCGACTTCCAGGAATCCGATTGAGCTGACATTTCGCCATTATTCCAGGTGAAAATAGATCTTTTTGGTATTTTGAAGTTATCAGCTGGATAGTCTTTTATTTTTAACAGAATTGTAGGAAATACTGTGCTCGTCTTTTTTTACAAAAAGTTTTTCCAATTTTTGTGAAAATGTGTTCTTATTATTAATTCCGTCCGTCACACTTGGCTCTGGAGGCAAATATCTTAGTCCGATTGGGATCAAATTAGGAGTTTAAGAGTTTTTAAATATTTCATCGAGGTATTATCAAAAGTTTTTTCGTACCGTCAAACCGAAGAGTAGCCGCCATAAAACAAAACTATTTTTGTTCTCATAAACGGCTCTTATGATTTTAATGAAACTTTGCGTGTCGGAGTTGCTTTATGTTTATCTAATACCCATTGGTCTGGAAAAATTGTGTTTGTATGGTTCTCAAAATTTAAACTTGCGATTAACTTACAAAAATGGTTGGAGCTATTGAATAGTCTTGTATTGCAAATACGTATTTTATATATTTGGTCATGCAACATGAATTCATCAAAATTACTTCCATTTTTGTTTTTAATTCAATTATTGTATGAAAATAAATATTTCGAAAAATTGACGAGAAACTTTAGTGCGGGCTGCCGTATGATTTATTAATTTGGAAACGTATTCGTGTACTTTGCACACTGGGCATTTCGTCCTACGTATCTATTAAGTTTTTACGTTTTTCAAAAATTATTTAGGAAAATATGACAATCCACAGATTTCGATAGTCAGTTTTTAGAACGTGTTTACAAAATTAACTTTGATTAGTAATTAATAATCAAAGAATCAAACTTCGTCATTTGTATGGAATTGCACTCCTTCTAAATACTGTTGCTTTTCTAATCAATCCCTCACCTTGTGAATAGGCGTCCCCCAGAAGTCGTTGAGGAAGATATTTGTTATAGGTGTTTGAGGCCTCAAGTCTCTGTTTTCTTTTATGGCACTTATGTCGTCGAATACGAAGCCGCAATATAAGCAGTTGTGATAGACGATGATGCAGGCTAGGACCAGAATGGCTCCAAGGCCACGACGTGGTGCTTCCGGCATGTCTTCTGGAGCCTGGCTGGCGGCCAGCCGGCGCCGGCTGCGACCCGCCCTGGTCCTCACCGCTGACACTACCCCTCCAAACCTGCACACACCACTCATTCGGTCCATCGTGGATTACACTATCATCCCTTCACACGTTAACACAATCGGGATTCACGACTTCTCAACAATACATCGTCATTGACAAATAAGCGGTCCCAAATCACCTGAAATGTTTAGCGAAAACACGATCACGATCTGAGCCGGGACTATAAATTTTGCTACACGAAATCAGTGAGTATAAAAGGGGCTAATACTTATTTTGACACACCCGTTCACTAAAAATATATTGTTTTATTTAACGTTAAGTAACGGATATAAGTGTGATGCGATTTTTACACGAAATCACTGGATTTGACATGCATGTTGTGTCACGGTTCCAAGTGACGCGGATACATCAGCACACGTTGCCGGCCCGCCGACGACTGCCGAAACTTCCCGAGCGAATGCCGCGTCTAGTCACGTGACCCGTCGTTTTACTGCGGGTCGTTCCAAGTTGGCGCATGCGCCGAGACCGGGGGTTAGCTAGCTGGCGGCAAAACATTTTGCCATGTGACTGTACTGACTGGTGGTGGCGAGAGCACTTTTTAACCGCCTACGGCGAAAAGAAAGGAGGGTTATGAATTATGATATTGATCGGTATGTATGTATGTATGTTCATCTGTTCCCTCTAACTTCTAAAGCGTTTTGATCGTCCGCTAGTTAATAAAGGCTAGTCACAAATCACAATAAATTGAATATGCTCTAGAGGGCAAAGTTATGTAAAGTAAAAAAAAGTTTGGTAGGTATTAATGCACATTTCGAAAAAAATATAGGTAATGTTAGCTGTTACTCGCGGCTTTGATCACAAACACCCGATCATTATCATCACATCAGCCGAAGGACGTCCACTACTGGACATATGCCTACCTCAAAGATTTTTACGACGACCGGTTCTGCGCTGCCCCGATAATCCTTACTAATAAAGTGTGAAAATGTGTTTGTTTTTTTGTTTGTAAGCTTCAACCAACACCTTGACCAATCTATATGAAATTTGGCGTGCAGGGAGCCAGTGTAACGGGAAAGGACACAGGCTACTTTTTATCCCGTGAAAATAGCACAGTCCGATGCAGTTCCTGAGGGAACTGACATAATTTACTAATTAGCATATCCTGACATAGTTCCCGAGAGATCTGGGGAAAACTTATTTCCAAGTTATTTCCTCGTTGAAGTCGGTGAAGTAACAATTTGACAAAAAATTTGTAAAAAACAAGGAAATTAATAAGGTCTACTGTACTGAGTAGTTCCTATTCCCGGAAAAGCCAGAATACAACCCAAATTATTTCTTAATTTTACTAATACTTTTTGAAAAACAAGAAAATTAATAAGGCCTACTATACTGGGTAGTTTTTATTCCTGGAAAAATCCGAAAAGAAACTAAATTATTTGTAAATTTTACATCTGTCTGTGGTTCCGGGGGTGAAATCTTGCAACGGGACCTCCGATCATGCTGAAATTTTGCACACAGCTTTAGTTCAGATGACAACACAATAAAGTATATTCAATTAAATTCAAATATTAATATGTTGTCATCGGAACTGAGGCTGTGTACAAAATTTTAGCGTGATCCGGTTGCAAGAATAATGATTTTTCATGTTTGTCTGGAATTGATTGCTTGTTAGTGATAAGACCGCCTATATGTACAACTTCCCCAATTATTGTACCTTTTTTTCCCTCTTATGTTGTGCAATAAAGTGTTTTAAATTAATCTATCAAGATTCCATCCAGAATTGAGGCGTGTGCAAAATTTCAGCATGACCGGAGATCCCGTTGCAAGATTTCAACCGGAACGACAAATTGACAGACACACATACAGACAATCTAGAAAGCTTAGAATGCATTGTCATCAAGTTGTGAGCTACCCTAAAAGTTTCAGCCGGCTAGCTAATAAGGAAGTGCTCTGAATTAATAATTTGAGTTGCAAGATTCCACCCGGAACGACAAACAGACAGACATACAAGAATGTGACTTAATAATGTTTCGGTGTGCTTGGATTACCGGACAACAGTTCACCGGTATTTTTTTACGCTTATACGTATGCGCCGCCGCGCTGTATGTATCTAGAGAGTAAAATATAATCAAAGTCAAAGGTGTAGGACCACTGTATGATCCTTACTTACACTGTGGCACAACATTGCTATACAAGCACAGATCAGATACCAATTACTTGACACTAGTATACCTACATCATCTTATCAGCTCATATACGTCCCCACCGAGGGGCTCGAGCCTACCCTGAATTAGGGCGGTCCGGCCTTAGTCGACCACGCGGGCCCAATGCGGGTTGGTTGACTTCACACATACCTGCGAGTTTCTTCGCAGGCGTGTGGTGCAGGTTTCCTCACGATGTTTTCCTTCACGTTTTTTTTTATTTAAAAATTGAGTGCGTTTGACTACATCTCACCTGATGGTAAGTGACGATGTTTTCGACGATGGTACACGCAAACTCAAATAATGCGTATTCACTCTCGCCTTGAAGATCCCCAAATTGTAGGAGTCGGGAAACATACATATGAAATCGAAATTCGAAAACACATTGGTACGTGGCAGGATTCGAACCACGGCCTCCCAGATACGAGGTAGCGGCCGTAACCGTTACGCCACCGACGCTCGACATAACTATAAACATCATCTATGTATCTGTGATTGAGGCATCGCAGGACCAAACCAACTAATAAATCGACGATGATTTGAGTGCAGTACACAGGGGCATATTATCGCAATTTGATTATTCCGCGCTGCGAGAGCGTATGCCCGTTGCCCGCGGGACCGCGCAACGGGCCGGCCAGGCGGGGGAGTTGCGCGGGGAAGTGCGGGGGAGGGGTTGATGACGACATTCGGTCGGGTTCGGCCCGGTTGCGTATGTACAAAGGCGGCTGCAACACTAGGAGCTGTTCTGTAATGCAGTCGGGTTTGTATATATTTAAGGTGTAACAAAATTAGCTGAAACTATTTTAAGTGGTGCTTCTGTCCATGAAACTGAACAACTTTCCCCATGGAACCCATAGTCAAATCGCAAAAAACAATTTGACTCTTCCATACTAACTCGATTAGCTGATCAGCCAACTTAGTATGGGAAGTTCAAATTTTTTTTGATATTTGACTACGGGTTTCATGGGGAAGGTTGTTCAGTTTCATGGGTAGAAGTACCAGTTGAAATAGTTTCAGCTAATTTTGTTAGACCTTTTATAAATGATTAGAAACACGACTGACATTTATGGCTGGTTTACACGGTACGAGCTAGCGTGTGAGCTGGCGAAGCGAGTTACTGAAATGCAGCTGTTCGCACCGTGTGACCGCATCATGCGAGTTACTGTCATGAGCGAGTCGGTCAGTAGCTCTCATCCGAGTTACTACAACATTTTTTACTTGCCACTCGCTTTCCCCCACCACGCCACAAGCAGCATCTTGCTGCAGTAGCTTTCTACTGTCACGTCAGCAGCTCGCACTCGTGTGACCGGGTGAGGCGAGTCGAGCTAGGTCATGCGAGTAAAAAGTGGTAGCTGTCTACTGTCAATGCCAGTAGCTAGCACTGTGTCTTAGAAACTGTCTGTACAGTTATCGGTTTCGAAAGACATTGGCTGCAATTCAGAAGAGTTTAGCTGTTCATATCGTGAAACGCCGAGAAGCGAAGTTGCGCAAGCGAAGCGAGTGATGATAGGTTCGGTCAGGTTAGATTGATTATACTGTCGAAGTGCTTCCCTCAGCTCAGGGAAGGAGGATTTTCGATTTTTATTTTTTTTTATTTTAAAGGTCCCTAGTCTTCTATCCTCTCCTCCCCTCCCCTCCCTTTCGCTCCCTTCGCCTAAGATCAGAGAAGAGGGAGTGGTGGGGTATGGAGGGGAAAGGGGGATAGCCTCGCTTCAGTGAAGGGTGAGGGGCGGAGGGGAGAGGTAAGGGGCAGGGGGCTCGCTTCGCGAGGCTGTTCGACAGTATAATCTGTCAAACCTGTCCGAACCTATCATTGCTTGCTTCCCTCACTCAACTTGTAGAAATAAATGTTTAAAGACTATGGGTTTCTGTGTTCAATCCGCCTTTGCGTCGACTTGTAGATACAAATGCGGCTGCACTACAGACCTCTATATTGCAACTGGGTTTGGACAGAAAGCCATCCGCGAGGTAATGTAGCACAGAGCCACAGACTATGGGCACAGAGTTACAATATGTCCTAAATATCGTAATACTGTGCTATGGGTGTCTGTGTTGTAATCACCTTTGTATATACGCAGCCCGGTTCAGGGAACGAGACAACAGACAAGCGAAAGCCGAGAAGGAAAACCAAACGAAAAGAATATGTTGCCCTATTACTCAGCATTCGTAGCTTTTTTTCCCGGTAATATGTATTATATACTTACAGCGACTTTTGTTTCCACTGACAGAGTTGTATGTTTCCCGTTTCACGTTACACTCCTGACCTGGATACACACACAATGAAAGTAGCGAGATTTTGTTTCCCGAATACATTTTTCTCGCACCACCGCACCCACGTCGAATGATGAACTCCGATAAAAGGTTTTCGATGTCGCCCAGATGTCTCCCTTTAAGCGCCAAAGTTATTAGTTTCGTGACTTACTCAAGATTTTCAAGTTTTAAGTTGAAAACGAAATCTACGTCAGATTTAACCGTTGAAGCCGGTGAACGAGACCACTTATTTTTAGCACCCGACGCAAAAAGACGGGTGTTTTAAGTTTGAAGCCCTATCACAGATTAGATACCAGTTACGCCCTATGTCTATCTGCCTGCGTGTCTGTAGGTAGATGTCATCACAGTTCCTAAACTGGTGAACAGATTTCAATGAGTTTTTTTTATTTGATAACTAGATTGACTAAGAAGGTTCTTAGCCATATTTAATAGAAAATTTCATCCCTTTATGGAGACAGTCAACTGCCCGTCAAAATGGCATAATAGAGGAGTAATTCCATAATTTAAATAATATACACCTCGGTGGCGGAACGGCTAGGGCCGCCTCCTCCTGTCCGGGAGTTCGGGGTTCGAATCCTGCCACGTACCAATGTAATTTGGAATTTCGATTTCATATGTACGTTTATTTGACGCTCTTACGGTGAAGGAAAAACATCGTGAGGAAACCTACACACGCCTGCAGAGAAACTCGCAGGTTGTGTGTGAATTCGACCAACCCGCACTGGGCCCGCGTAGGCGTCGATCGCCCTAATTCATGGTAGGCTCGAGCCCCTCGGTGGGGACGTATATGAGCTGATATGATGATGATGACACCTTGAAAGAAAGAAGATATGAAGAAAGAAATACGTTTATTGGTTCCTGTAAAACACCACACCAAAATACATACACCCTGAGCAGATCTTAAGTGTAATAAAAAAATCAAAATGGCGGAAATCAAAGTGGCCACCAAAAATGATGATGAAGGTAATCCTCACTAATCCCTACTATCTTTACTAATATTATAAATGAGAAAATGCGTTTGTTTGTTTCTTACCTTTTCACGCTTCAACACCTCGACCAATCTTGATGAAATTTGGCATCCAGGTAGCGTGTATCAGTAGCAAGGACATAAGCTACTTTTTGTCCTGTGAAAATAGCATAATCCGATGCAGTTCCTGAGGGAACTGAAACAATAATATTTTTTTGGTTAATTTATTTAACATCGCAAAAGAACAATATCTTGTTATGGTTTTTTTGTACAGAGATATGGTTGAATTGGTTGATGGGGCGGGAAATAACATAATTTACTTATTGGCTTATCCTGACATAGTACAAAAAGGGATCTGGGGAAAACTCATTTCCACAATAGCACACGTTGGCGTTGCAACAGAGCAACTGATTGAAGTGATTTTTTTGTATAGAATTGGTTGAGGGGGTGGGAAGTGACAAAAGACTGCTCATCAGAATAGCCCTATATAGTTCCTGAGGGATCCGGAGAAAAATCATGTCTTGCAGCTCGCGCACCACTCAACCTTAAAGACAGTCCTATAAACGATGTCCACGCAAAGGCGCGGGCAAAAGCTAGTCGTTACTATAACATCCTTACTAATATTATAAATATGAAATGTGTTTGTTTGTTACCTTTTCACCTTGACCAATCTTGTTGAAATTTGGCATGCAGGTAGCCTGTGTCACTGGGAAGAACATTGGTTACTTTTTATGCCGTGAAAATAGCAAAGTCCGATGTAGTTCCTGACGGAACTGAAAAACATTTTTTTTGGTTAATTTCTTTAACATCGCAATGGAACAATGGATTGTTGTGATTTTTGCACAGAGATTGTTGAAAAGGTAGGAAATGACATAATTTATTAATTAGCATGTCCTGAACTCCTGACATAGTTCGCGAGGGATCTGCGAAAACTCATTTCTACGCTCGCGCACGTTGGCGTCGCAACAGAGCAACGGGCTTTAAATTTGTACGCGACCTGCAATTGCCCATTTACTAACCTCTACAATATTGTAGGTACTATTAGGTAAATTCTCGCAAACAATTTGGACATCGTCAATATCAAATTGCGACAAAACAGACCGCTCTTTTCGCTACCTACTTTCTCCCTCCCCTACATATAAAACCAATTTGAACGATTTTTTCTTTCAATTACTGTAACCATTCAGTCTTCCTTTTAAGGCCCTTTGAGGCAAAAAGATAATAGTTGAAGTTCATTCAGACCGGGTTAATTGTTTCCCTTTCGTTACGAGGTGTATTCAGCAGTAAACGCCTTTGGGGACGTGCTTTTACAATTGCTTCTATTAGTTTTGAGAAAAATGTAGCGTGCATTTTTAATGCCAGCTTATCAATTTATTTACTTTTTAAAACTTGTTAACTGACTATAGCTCAGTGGCAGATTTCCTTTAGGGCGAGGTATTTGTTCAGAACAGTTTTCTCTGTTTTTTTTCTTTACGTGTAAAGAGTACAGAAAATAAACACACTTTCATGCACTTTTTCAATGTTTTATTTTTTTAACTTAGATATAGGCATTTTTGAAAAAAGGTGAGTCCGACAATATGTCAGGATTTTATTAAGAAATAAGAGAGAGAAAAAAATATTTAACTGAATTTACTTAAATTGGTTTTTGTGGGCTAAAACAGCAAAAATTTTATAAAATTAAGAGAACTTTGCATTTTTTTTTCCCATGGAGAAAATTGTATCAAATCGTATTTTGGCCTCCTACACTTTGTAGCAGACATATTGTTATAAATTTATTTTAAAAAAATATAAATGTATTGCAGTTTCAACCACACAAAAATTACTTTTTTCAATCCTCGATTTCGGGGTTTAAATTATTTTCTGTAAGGTTTTCGCCTTAAGGCGACGCATTGGAAACTTTGGTCGCAGGGATCTCGACTTAAAAAAATAAAAGCGGGTCTCCATACAAAAAAAGTGTTTTTTTTTTAAATGTGGAGAAACTGAAATCTAGTATGATGGTATGGAACCCTGTGTGTGCGGTTCTGACTCTTGGCCGGTTTTTTTGGGTATGTAATTATGTTGGACATCACACTAATTTTATAAAGGCAAAAGTTTGTGAGTGTGTATGTTTTTTACTTCTTTACACAAAAAACTACTGAACGGATCTGGCTGAAATTTGGTAGGTAGACAGATTAGGACCTGGATTAACAGATAAGCTACTTTAGTTCACACTCACGAGCCGCTTGCAGCTCGCGCACTGCGCACCCAAGAAAAGTCATAGAAACGTTGTCCACGCGGGTGAAGCCGCGGGAAACAGCTAGTTTTAAAATAACAGGCGCAGGAAGATTATTTATTCATGAACCTTTCACTTGGTTGTTTTTATTTAAAATGGGTTTCATAGGTTTATGAATGAAACAAGCTTTCGATCTTTTCACGAGAGCATCCTCTATTTTCAGCTTTTACGGAAATTATTGTAAAATGACGGGTCTTTTTGTTTTATGAATATAATAGTTTTCGAAAAATATTTTAATGCAAGATTTAATTTGAAAAGTTATTTAATTATTACAACTAGCTTTTGCCCGCAGCTTCGCCCGCGCGGACATCGTTTTTAGGGTTCCGAAGTCAACAAGGAACCCTTATAGTTTCGCCATGTCTGTCTATCTGTCCGTCTGTCCGGGGCTTAGTTCAGAAACTATTAGTATTAGAAACAGATAGATGGGTTATGCACTAACAAACAACATTTAAAAATCGAATCCATTTACACACACAATTTAATAGGTTGTTCGCGTCCATTGCACCGAATGCTACTAAGAAAAGAGATGCCAATTGGCATCTTTTTTTGCTTCACTTTTTGGACGCATGTAACCTATCTACCTCCCCATTATATAGCATATCTCTGATTAGAAAGCCGTAATTTGGCATGGGTATACATATTATTCACGCCGACAAAGTAGTACAATAAAATCTTGAAAAACAATTGTACCTCCCCAAATTGTAAAGAGGGGATGAATTTTTTTTCTTTGACGTACCCTATCGATTGGGGTATTGTTGAATATGTATTTTAACACAACTGAGGGTTTACTTTAACCATTTTTCGATTCATGTCATGTCTTTTTAATTTTTTTTTGTAAATATCATCATAATCATGATTGTCATTATATCAGCCGCCGAATGTCCACTGCTCCACCAAGGCCTCCCCCACGACGAGCGGTTCTGCCCTGCCCGCATTCAGCGGCTTCCCGCGATCTTCACCAGGTCGTCGGTCCACCGCACGGGAGGCCTGCCTACGCTACGTTTTCCGGTGCGCGGTCGCCACTCTACTTAAAACATTTTTGATTCATGGCATGTCTTTTAGTTTATTTTTTTGTAAATTTCATCATAATCATGATTGTCATCATATCAGCCGTAAAACGTCCACTGCTAAACAAAGGCCTCCCCCAAGGATTTCCACGACGAGCGGTTCTGCCCTGCCCGCATCCAGCGGCTTCCCGCGATCTTCACCAGGTCGTCGGTCCACCGCATGGGAGGCCTGCCTACGCTACGTTTTCCGGTGCGCGGTCGCCACTCGTTACTTCTTTACTGCCCCAACGGCCATCTGTTCTACGAGCTATTTGCCCTGCCCACTGCCACTTTAGCGAATTTAAGAAAATTAAAGATGAAAAAGTAGGTTACATTTGAAAAAGTTTTTCAGTCTGAAGATAAGTCTATGGAAACGGATTCTACCGCAATTTTATTTAACCTTGTATGAATAACTAGCTTTTGCTTTCGGCTTCGCTCACGTGGATAGTTAATTTTATGACTGTGAGTTCAAAGCGAGCCGCAAGGGGCTCAAACAATATCCTGTGGTTGTTCTCCATTGTTTACTTTGGCTATGTCAGGATATGCAAAACTGCCACTTCAGTTTTATGATTCTGTGAGCTGTGTCGGTTACTTTGGTTCTCCTGCGGATCTCCTCATTTCTGATTCAATAGCATAGGGAAATTCCTAGCATAGCTCGCTCCATTGTCCTTTGGGTGACCTTGGTGACCTTGAGCCTTCTTCTGAGGCCCATAGTAAGCGACCATGTCTCAGTTTCGTAAGTCATAAACTCATCACTGGCAACACACATATGACAAATTGTCGAGAAAGTTAAGTGCGGGCTGCCGCACAATTTATTTGTTCGGAGAGTGGGTAGCAACATTTACTAGGTAATTAGCATACCTTATGTTAGTTCGAGGGATTTGGAGATATAGTTATTTGTGTAACAAGGGGACAATGTAATATTTTGTTCTGAAGGCGTTAGTTTGAATCTTGAGCTTAGCGAGGAATTGTCTCATTCTTTTGGCCCCGAGTGACACACACAAATTCTTTATAACCTATGAGTAAAAGAAATGAAAAAAAAAAGAATGCACATGACCGATCTTTTTTTTCCAGCGCGCATTGCCGCCGAAACCTGCTATCCGACTAGTAACCGAGTTTATAAAAACTTACTTTTGTGATTGGTTAAGTGAAGTTAACCAACAGTGGCGGATTTTTAAATTTGCCGCCAGTAGGCTATTAAATGTTTGCCGCCCCTACTCACATCTGAAATTCGATACCTTATGTCGCAATCATAATATTTACATTTATTCTATGATAGGAATTGCAACTTGTGCTCTATCGCTGTTATCACATCAACTTTTCCTGTGATTGGCATGATTATGAACTAGGGGATCGTTGTGTTAATTTCTAGATCATTTTTACAACCCACTATTTAGTGATGATTACACGAGAAATAGTTTTTGGATATACTTTTGAGTTAAAAGAAGTTCAATCGTGTACTAATTATAAGGTGGGGTAGGTTTAAAAAATACTTACACCAATATAAACACAGCTTACACTGTAGCAAGTAACTATTTAGTAATCTGTGGTAGCACGTCCTCGTAGGTATGGTAAGGGCGTGAGTTGAAAACGAACGTACACACCATCTAAAGTTATTTTAGATGAGTCTTAAGATTTAATTTATAAGTAAAATTAAATTAAATGGTACCTAGTGAAAATATTGAGACATCAAAAAATTTTAGATTGCTTTGTGCCAGCGCATGCGAAATAGAAGAAAAATGTCAAAAGGAAGAAGGTTAAATAACAGCGTTACCGCGTTATAACACAAAATAATGTACAAAAAAAAAATCATTTACTACACGTTGTTAAATATTACTATGACTGTCTATGGGCACATCACTATTAGTTACGTCAAACTAACATTATTTCAAATCACCATTCTCTCGACGGCCGCACTATACACGTTGATTCAGTTGTGTATGTGGACCAAGTAACATTTAGGTGCATGAAGAAAATAATTTAGAAATAATTAATAACATTTTTGATGTGTAACGTCTTTGCTCTCGCTTTCCTGCAATTTGTGGGAGTGATTTCGTGAAATGGGACGGAAATGTGTAACAGGAAATGCGAACGCTTTTTAATTCTCGAAAACTAAGGTTGTCATAGCCATGCCGCCTAGTGTGATGGCAAAGGCAAAGATGACATACTAATATTCGAAGGGTCGGCCCGTGAATGTACGACCCGATAATTAATTAATTTCATAAGTATTTTGTCACATGTTACACATCATATGCGAGTACTGTAGGTCTCGTTTTTTTTGTTAAATTTTCGAGACTCATTTTCTGTACATATATAAGAATGTTTTTTTTTATTTCTGTAAGACAAAAAAAAATTTGGTCAAATTTGCCGCCCCCTAAAGCTTACTCGGCCTGCTGGTAAATCCGCCACTGTTAACCAAAGAGGTCGAAAACATAATGTATGAAGAAGTAGTCGGTTAGGTTTTAGCGGCAATGCGCGCTGAAAAAAAAGATAACATTAAATTCTCTATGGTGATCCATAAAGAATTTAATGTTAGTTTGTGATGTTTGTTTTTTTTTTTACATTTTACCTTCACAAACGTGGACCAATCAGATAAACAAAACTCCCTACAGCGGGCAAAGTAGAATTTTGATCGCACTTATTGAGGAACCCATCGTCGTTTTTCGAATAGCTGTGATGAAAAAACATTTCCGCGCTCGCGTACGTCGCAAAGGAGCAACGATTTTTTGCTTAGAGGTTCTTGAAGTGGATGGGTGGAAAGGGGCACTGACTTATAATTAGCGTAGCCTGACATACTTCCCGTAGGGTCTGGAGGAAACTCAATCCCACACATTCGACAACCAAACTGTAACCAATCTGTATCACTCTGGAAGACGAAGGGGTGAGGTCGAAATCTAGAGAGCGGCAGGGAGTGTCCATACTGAATGTTAGTATTAATATAAATACTTTGCCCAAAGACAGTCATAAAAACTGTATCCACGCGGGTGAAACCACGGGCAAAAGCTACTTCAAATATAATGAAAGTACAATGAAAAACCTTGCTAATCGCAAAATTAATTTCCCTCTTTTAACTCGATGTGAATTTCTACCTCCCGAAAATGGGAAAGGTTTTGTTAATATTAAAATGCTGCAGGCAAGGTTTGGGCCCAAATAAGTTCATCTGTATACCTGTATTGTCGGGACTAGAATTATATTCCACCTTTGTCCTCATTTGTCGCTTTGCCTCGTTTTCTTGTTTTGCTGGGCCCGCCTTGCCATTGTGACAAAGGAAAAGGACCCTTTTGAACGTTTAACCCGTGATTTGCAAGATTTTGTCCACACAATGTCACTTTAATCTCTTAATGTTGTGACATAAGTTATGATTTGATTACGTTTTCAAAAAGGAGAATGTACTTTAATATAGGGAGGAATTATGTTTATTTACTTACATAATCATACGAAACTTTGTTACTTAATATAAAGGAAGGTTAAATAAAATAACCAAGGGAACTAATAATAAATAATTAAAATAATCCACCCATAATCGTCCCTGCTGCAAAGGTTCCCATGAGGCTCGCAGCATTGCCACGGTGTATTGCTATAGATATCCTTTGCACCAGGAAGGACCTGGAGCTGGAGTCAAACCCATATTCCTTAGTTGGGCCCAATTTCTCTTATGAAGGCCTTTGAAAGGAGTTGAAAGGGTTCTGTGTCATTGGAAGACTTTACCATTTCGTCTCATCTCATTAATATAACAAACTCAAAAGTATGGATTGTTTATTTCAATTTCACGCCGAAACGGCTGAAACTATTACGCTAAAGTTTTGCACAAAGCCAAAGTAAAAAATGGAGAACAACCATAGGATATTGTTTGAGCCCCTCGCGGCTCGCTTTGAACTCACAGTCATAAAAAAGACTATCCACGGAGCGAAGCCGAAAGCAAAAGCTAGTTATTCATACAAAGTTAAAAAAAAAATGCTGTAGAATTCGTTTCCAGAGACTTATCAAAACATCAGTGTTAACAAAATTGATGTGTTCCGGCTTGAAGATAAGATAGCCAGTTCTCCATTGCGTTGGGGAATCTTGGTAAGCCCGCTTCCATCTTCGGCATCATCGTCACTTACCATCAGGTGAGATGATGCCAAGGACATTCTAATTGTGAATAAAAAAAATCATCAGACTGTAAAACCTTTTCAAACGTTATCCACTTTTTCGTCTTTAATTTTCTTAAATTCGCTAAACTGAAGTGGCAGTGGGCAGGGCACATAGCTCGTAAGGATGGCCGTTGGGGTAGTAAAGTTCTCGAGTGGCGACCGTGCACCGGAAAACGTAGCGTAGGAAGGCCTCCCACGCGGTGGACCGACGACCTGGTAAAGATCGCGGGAAACCGCTGGATGCGGGCAGCGCAGATCCGGTCCTCATGGAAATCCTTGGGGAGACCTTTGTACAGCAGTGTACGTTTTTTCGGATGATAAAAGAAGAAGTGGGTAAAATTTAAAATTCAACAGTGCTCTTGCGCTGCTCTGGTGGAGTCATCGCTATTTTTTTCTATCCTCATCAGGTCTTGATACGACACGACAGCAGTTTTTATCCTTTATTTGATCTATGTAGTTTCGCCTTGGTCTTCCTCTACTTCTCCTTCCCTCTATCTTTTCTTCTATGTTACCCACAAACGATAAAAAAAATCTTGGAATGACACTTGCGTAAATCGATAAGCAATTTTTTTGTAATACCTAAAAACGGTCATTAAGGACGATTATCCTTAATCCAAACAAATCAACCTAATTAGTCGTCAACGAAATAAAAACAAAAACAGAAAGGATTTCAGTCCCAAAATTAGATACATACAACCATTGACATATTGCCGGTATCAGACTTGCCCTTCCGAACACTTCGCTTCTAAAAATTCTTCTTTTTAAATTTACAATTATTGGCATTTTTTAGTTTTTATAAGGCAAGTAAATTAAAAAAAAAAACAATTTGGAGATTTAATAATTATGTTCTGTAATAAGTAATTTCATAACACTAACAACATGGATGCTAGCGGCATAGGCGGTTCAAATTTATTTATTAAATTTACTAGCGTGGTCATAGCCTACTAGATTTAAAGTCACTGCTAATGCAGGGTTTACACGGGTGACTGTAGCCGCACGCACGATTGTAGCCGCACGTTGATGTAGCCCATGTAAATCTCAAATAGTCTAGGTTGCAAGCCCCAAAAGTAGACTAGCATCCGACTTCTGGCCGCATGCGGCTGGTACATAAAATCGATCGGTTAGTTCATTATTTCGTAACGCGGTAACGCGTTGCTTTTATTTGTTCTTCATTCTTTCAATCTATTTCATCTATTTCTCATGCGCTGGCACATAACAATGCATGTGTCACATTTTGAAGTAAATATGGGCACATGTATTTTCAATATTCAAATTTTTCTTATCCTTCAATATTTGTCACCTACACTAATGTAATAATAATTTCTGCTCGGTAAGCAATTCTCCTTTAACGTTTTCTTGAATTTATTTATTTATTTTTATTTGTATCACCTGCGATTTTTATCGAACTGTGTAAATGGGGTAGCGAATCGGTTTCGATACGGCGAATGTGACTAGTGACTAGCCGCACGGTTGAAATCGGCCCGTGTAAATTACCCAACTGACAACTAGAGACTCTACTTTGGCTCCACCTAAGTGGCTCCAGTTTCGAGGCCGATGGGCCCGTCCTTACGAAGTAATTTATTAAGTCTTTAGACACAACTCTCTAATTCTTAATCCCGGGGGAGTGGATTACATACGTAGGCGATTTTCGGACGTGTGTCAGGGGACGCTTCGTCCAGTCTTATCCGGATAGCCGAAAAACCGGGCCCACTGTGATTGATGGGCGACGGATGTAAGCGTCGAATAAACAAACCCTCACGTCCACCGCAATAGCTCTCAGGTGGCCCTCTTTTTGTTTAAATCAGTACGGGATAATGCACTGCCTGGGCCTCGGTCAGGCGCCCTGGATTTCGGACAGTGGTGTTTTTGTACGTTTTCTTGCCATTGTTGGACATTATTTATGTCGTTTCTCCTCTAAACTGGTCTTTTCTGCTATTTATAATGTTTGTATGTGTAAGTGGAGAGACGAAACAGACAATTTATCTTCTGGCATATTAATCAAAGTGTCTAATTTTTGTGTGCAACGTTAAGCCAAGCCTTATTGTTAATCACGACTCATGGGTGGGCATGTAGTTGTTTTCAAGAACAAAATTATGCAGGTGAATTTTTATTTGCTACAGAGCGGCAAACAGTAAAAGCTACTTATGAAATTGAACAATTTCTGAAAC
This sequence comes from Coleophora flavipennella, assembly GCA_947284805.1. Taxonomy (NCBI): domain Eukaryota; kingdom Metazoa; phylum Arthropoda; class Insecta; order Lepidoptera; family Coleophoridae; genus Coleophora; species Coleophora flavipennella. Next base: position 8,206,364 of record OX369295.1, read on the forward strand.
CTACCTATACAATAGTAGAGCGAAATAATTAAAAAAAAACACACAAAGCCACTACGCGACTGTCGACAGAACAGAAGTAAAAACTTCCACTTAAAAAATAATGAAGACTGTCTCAAAAGGGCTTGTACCCAGAGACGTTAACACGTGTCGGTGCCCTTACCAGTGTCGCGAGTTCAATGGTTTTTTCCATCTCAATAATGCCCAACGCGCCTAAAGAATTTTTCACTTCAAAAATTAAATTTACTCTTGTACTTTTACTACCCCATGACTTTTTTACCGTCTATAAATAATGTATTATTAAAGTTTTTTTTTAGTTTAGAGTCTCCAGGAGGCTCGATTTTCCCTACAGACCTGCGCGCGATGTTATCCGAGTCTAGAGGAACAATCCGGCGTTTGTACGTATACGTTTGTTCAACGATAACTCAAATATTGTTGATCGACATGTCGTGAAAAGCAGGTTAATTCTCTCTCCCTCTCTCTTCTCTTAGCATTAGGTAAAGTAATTAAAAAATATATTTTTTTTAAGTTCGAACATGAGCCAAATTGGTCGAGGGGTTACCGAGATACAGGGGATGTAAATGTTAAAAAAGTAGTTTTTCTTAACAGCACTGGATGGAGCTAGACGGGTCCTACATCGCGCAAGCGTCTGTAAGCGTAACTACATCTTTACAAAACGAGTACATAGCGAGTTCACAGTTCGGGGCGAACCACTAGTTTAGTTCTGTTTAATTTGTTGTTATTTATTACGATGTGTACTAATTACATATATCGATATAATATGTCTACTCAGCAGGGTTTGCGTGATTTATATCAATTGATATATATCGGATATATCAATTGATATTATCAATATTGATATTTATATATTTAACTAGCTGTTTCCCGCGGCTTCACCCGCTCAGATCCCGGTGAAAAGTTTTCTATACCTATTCTCAAACCTACCGAATATACACAGAAAATTTCATGAAAATCTATCCAGCCGTTTTGGAGGAGTATGTCAACTAACACTGTGACACGAGAATTTTATATATATATATATATATATATATATATATATATATATATATATATATATATATATATATATATAGTTTAGAAGATGTAAAAAATCATACGTCAAATTATTTCGACTGATAAAATAAAAAAAGTTTAAAAAAACTGAAAACCGACTTCAAAATGAAATTTACTCAAAAGTATGAAATAATATTAATATTCTTAAATACACGACATTAACTAACAATGACGAAATCAATGGTGGGTACGAATTAAATTAGGGGCTTAAATTTTTTTTGGGGTCGGTGTCAGCAAACACATTTTGATACGTAAGTAGTTGTGTGCTGACATCGACCTCAAAAAAATTCAAAACAAATTTCATTTTGAAGTCGGTTTTCAGTTTTTTTAAACTTTTTTTTATTTTCTTTATTTTAAATGATAATGCTATCTATCTAAGAACGTTAAACCCAATCACCTACTCGCCAATAGGAATAATCCCCTCCGGCTCAAGTCATAATGCATTGTCCTGTGGCTTCCATTATCATCTCAGCAGCATGAAAGTTAAGGAGTTAAATCTTTCATCATCAGCTCATCTGAATAACCTGAAAGAATACAACTATCGGTCTATGCGTACCTACGTATCTATCTATATTTAAAGAATCCTGTAACTCCTAACCGTTATTGAGTTGTACCTTTTTTCAATCAGATCCTGGTTTCCTTATCATGGTACCACCCTTGGGATATCTTCTTTCCAACAAAAAAATAATTATCAAAATTGGTTCATAAGAGACGAAGTTATCCGCGAACAAACATATAAAGTCGTTCAAAAATAGTTCATGACTTCTAAAAGTAGTTTCTTAAGACTGAATGAGCCAAATCCAAAAAAAATGACTAACAATAATAAATAATAAGATACTAATTTAATTATCTATCTTCAAATTAGCAAAATATATACATATAAACAGTTATTTCGAAAAAATATATCAGATTATAAAATTTGAATGTTATTTTGATAAAAATCTTCAAATTATCAAACATATACTCGTACATTTTAAATTCAGCTATTTCGTAAAAAAAACGTATTAAAGTATAAAATTAGTTTGTAATTTTGATAAATATCAAAAATATCGGATATATATCAAAAAATCTGATATTTTAATAATTAATTATAAATATCGGATATTTTCGAACCCTGCTACTCAGTATGTTTAAGGTTGGAATCGATCCAGCATGATATTTTTGTAGTAAAACAGACTAAAGTTTGTATGGAAACTTGAGCCTCCTGGCGAACCTCGATCGTCTTCCTATGTGCGCCCTAATCGCGATAGGGGAGTAATTTCTCATAGCTTCGTGAACTGGGTCGATAAGCTAACTGACTAATAAAACTTGAACTATCGCGTCTCTCTTTCCGACTGAAACTCCATTGCAAACGACGAGCGTATATGGAATGCAATGGGTCATTTTAAACTGGATCTAATAGTTGAGCAATGGAACAATTTACAGGGATAATCGGTTTAAACGACTGCATTCTGCAAGCAGAAGTTATGTACCTCTAGCCACATTATTATAATATAACGGCTTACAGTAGTGTAACAAATGAATATACTTACGCAGAGCAACAGAAGGGTACTTGCGGGGCAGCGGGCGGCAGGGCACAGCCTGGCAATTTCCGCGAGTTTGGCAGGCTGGCTACAGGCTATAACTGCTATTACCTTCGCCGTGGCGGCATCGTGCAACATCAAAGGCGTTGCGTTACTGTAAACCATATCTTAATACTGTGCTATAGCGGATGCATTTGAAACTTGCTAGTGGTTTACAGTCTGCTTCAAGAAGAGGGTGTCAATCTTCTACTATAGTGCCTTGATGCCATCATTGCATTTTAAAATATTTATTTAACTTAACTCTTAATTTAACTGTTAGGTTCTATGGACTCCTAGCGTTGTTTCAAACTGTCATAAAAACGTTAGCTGTCTCGTTTTCACACGTCCCCGTACCTTCTTGCATTAGTGAGCCGGACGCGGAGTGGAGAGGACGTGCGCCGGCGCCGAGTGCAACAGTGAGTAAATACGTATATGGAGTCCAATGGACTCTATGAGGGTATTTGTGTAACCCTCATAGGGTGATATTTTATCGTATTTATAGGATTTTTTGTACATTTTAGGTTACAAAATGGCTTCAAATAGACGTTCAATTAATCCAATAGAAGAAAATAGCTCATCTGTGATACTGGAGTGGGTCAGAGATGGTTATTGTGTACTGGAAAGAACTGCATTCGATGTCTGGATAAGGACAATAAATAAGCGCTGCACGTTTCTTTTTTTTAATATTAGCATGTCTTATATTTTTTGTTTTTCAAATATGTATATGTATTATGTTATAAACTACGTTTCATAAAAAATATATACATATAATTGAAGTCTAGTTATAAGCCAGAGGTTGGCATTTATTTTTGTTATCTTTTAATTTGCTACTACATAAGTATAACGAATTGTGATATAAAGTTACCTCTTATAATGTTCTTAAGTATTATAAAGCATTTAAAAGTACATGCTTTGCTTTAATTTTGAACAAAAGCCATGATTTAAAACAACGGAGTCCCACGGACTACTGAAGATAAATTAAGTTTTTTGGGTTCATCGGGTAAATTAAGAGTTAAATAATACGAAATGAAGAAACGAGGAGATGGCTGTTGGGGCAGTAAAGTTCTCGAGTGGCGACCACGCACCGGAAAACGTAGCGTAGGCATGACCCGGTGAAGATCGCGGGAAGCCGCTGGATGCGGGCAGCACAGAACCTTCGTCTGGTATGATGATGATGAATACGAGGTGGACCCGTGCTGCTCCGTAGCATATTTTTTTTATTATGGACATCGAGGGTGCGTGGTGGCATGTGGTGGGCGACTTGCAAGCGGCTTTCCATCAATGGTGCGCGGTAAGAGAACTGCAAGCGGCTCGCCATCGATGATGCATGGTGTGCGAGAATGTACGCGTTGAATGTTCACACCTAGCTAACCTTCAATTCAACCAATTTATATCAGCAATAGCTCAAATAAAAGAGCTCGTTCCAGCGAGTGTTCAAAGACCAAAACGAAACGCGTACTTAAATTAAAACCACAGATTATTATGAAAGAAACCTATGAAAATCGCGTATGAGTGTAACCGCCTCCGTGGCGTTAGGGTTAGTCCATTCGCTTCACACCAGGGGGTCGCGGGTTCTTCCGGCGGGGTCAACTTGTAAGACTCGGTTTGGTTGGTGGTAGGGCATTTTCTAAGCCCGCCTGGCTAGCTACCACCATCTTATCTAAGTCTTGCCGCCAAACATCTTGTGAATAAACAAAAACTTCTCAAGAATGATTCACGCGGACACAGTCCAGTCTATCAACTATAACAAGAAATAATAAAAATTAGAAAAATTGGTAAATTAAGGAGTGTCCCCATACAAAAATATATAGATAAACTGTTAAATAACTATACCTACTCGAATGTTATAATAATTTGTGAAATCTAATGCGTATCCGTCCGGCCGTTCCACCTAACTGTTTTTTTTTATGAAAGGTATTATTAATGTAACAAAGGCATCAATCATTCGAAAGGTCATTGGGGAGCATAGTATGAAACCTATACCCACGACCTACAGAAAAAAAATTAGGTAGGATGTTTAGATAAACGTCTCTAGTTCACGAATATATATGTCGCATTAACGTAGTTAATGGGATTCAAGCCAAAAGCTTAAAAAAGAAAAATATAATATTGAGGTTAAAACTTTCGTGTTAGCAACGTGACAGAACGTCCTTAAACGTTCTTGAGGTAAAAAAAATAGATGGAGCCTATTGCTAGTGAAAAGCAGAGTTGTACAAATCGATGGAGCCTCTTGCTAGTGAAAAGCAAAGTTGAAAAAATGGATGAAGCCTCATTTTCACTAGCAAGAGGCTTCATCGATTTTTTTAACTCTGGTCTTCACTAGCAAGAGGCTTCATCCATTTTTTCAACTCTTCTTTTCACTAGCAAGAGGCTTCATCGATTTTTTCAACTCTGCTCTTCACTAGCAAGAGGCTTCATCCATTTTTTCAACTCTGCTTTTCACTAGCAAGAGGCTCCATCGATTTTTTCAACTCTGCTCTTCACTAGCAAGAGGCTTCATCCATTTTTTCAACTCTGCTTTTCACTAGCAAGAGGCTTCATCGATTTTTTTAACTCTGGTCTTCACTAGCAAGAGGCTTCATCCATTTTTTCAACTCTGCTTTTTACTAGCAAGAGGCTCCATCTATTTTTTCAACTCTGCTCCTCCCTAGCAAGAGGCTCCATCGATTTTTTCAACTTTGCTTTTCACTAGCAAGAGGCTCCATCGATTTGTACAACTCTGCTTTTCACTAGCAATAAGCTCCATCGATTTTTTCAACTCTGGTCTTTACTAGCAAGAGGCTCCATCTATTTTTTCAACTCTGCTCCTCACTAGCAAGAGGCTCCATCGATTTTTTCAACACTGCTCTTCACTAGCAAGAGGCTCTATCGATTTTTTCAACTCTGCTCTTCGCTAGCAAGAGGCTTCATAGATTTTTTCAACTCTGCTCTTCACTGGCAAGAGGCTCCATCGCTTTTTCTCACTCTCCTTTTCATTAACAAGACGCTTCATCGATTTTTTTAACTCTGGTCTTCACTAGCAAGAGGCTCCATCACTTCTTTTTACTCTGCTCTTCATTTACAAGAGGCTGCATCGATTTTTTCAACTCTGGTCTTTACTAGCAAGAGGCTCCATCGATTTGTACAACTCTGCTTTTCACTAGCAATAGGCTCCATCGATTTTTTTTATTTCTGGTCTTCACTAGCAAGAGGCTTCATCCATTTTTTCAACTCTGCTTTTCACTAGCAAGAGGCTTCATCGATTTTTTTAACTCTGGTCTTCACTAGCAAGAGGCTTCATCCATTTTTTCAACTCTGCTTTTTACTAGCAAGAGGCTCCATCTATTTCTTCAACTCTGCTCCTCCCTAGCAAGAGGCTCCATCGATTTTTTCAACTTTGCTTTTCACTAGCAAGAGGCTCCATCGATTTGTGCTTCACTAAAATTGTTTTATTTACGCATTTATATATATTTTTTACATTTTATTCCCATGGTTTAAAAAAAAAAAACTATTTGTAATGAAATGTGGGTTAATACTTAACAATTTAAAACTAATTTGGTTTTTGTAGGATAACTTTAGTTAACCGGGTCAGATTTTGCCCAATGACCTTTAAAAATTACCCATTTTTTGCCCTTCTCAATATGTAAAAAAAAATTAAATCTAATGAGAGTCTGTACGGCCGTTCTATTGAAATTATAATATTACCAATACCACACTACCAACGAATAGATTTAAGTTGGAACTGAACATATGGTTTCTGCTAGATAACTATACATTTTATTCGCTGGATTACACATACGTTAGTAATTGTTATTTTTAATTATTTTTATCTTTAGTTTTTTTCATTTTAATATTTTAAAATTTCATACTGTTTGAATACTATTATTTCATAGCTGAGCTTGGCGATGCTTTGAAAATTGTTAAACACCATTAATGTACCAAGTTCAAAGACAAATAAGTAAATTATGATTATGAACGACAATATCATGGTTTATTTTCTCTTTTGCTCTTCTGAATATATCCTCTTTGCCTTTATTATGTAAGCTGGTTTAGTTTTTGAAAATAGTGGACTGTATTTAGCGGAAACGGGTGGAGTATGGCGGCCTATCAAATACGATGTGTGTCCAGACTATCATATACGCGGTAGAAGACTGTTCTGCCCTGGAATGAAACAGAAAAGAGAAACAGAACAATAAAAAAGGAGAAAAACTCACCTGCAACACAGAGAGAATCGGCGCGTGAACACCGGCGCCCGTTTAAGATCCTCGTGATCCAGCTGCAACTCTTTGCGGCACTTGAAATTAGCACTCAACAGCACTAATACAGATAGTAGACACACACTATTTGGTTATTGAAGTCTTTTATTGCGGTTTAGATATTAAATTTTATTTTTATATGCGGAGTGATATGTGCTTGTTCACGATGCCATATTGGAGAGAGCGTCCATATTGTTTTTTGCCGCCAACACAACGGCGTTAATGTATGTTGTCTCGCTCGGTATGCCACGTGCAATGTGTGAGTGGGAAAAGGAAAGGGATATTACAGGATATAAAAGACTGAACACACATATCATAGCGTGCGGTTTTAAAAATATAATTTCGGCATAAACAGCCTTCATCTTTTGCAATTTGTATCATTGTTTTTATAGCTAGATAAGAAGAGCACGCTAAGCCAAATGTGACTGTCAGCAATCTGTACTCTTTTATCTTCATACTCGTATTAAGTCTCCACACAATTCTTTGTTTATCAGTGTCTTCTCCCTTTTCACATAGCGCAGGACCGGTCATCGTGGAAATCCTTGAAGGAGGCCTTTGTCCAGCAGTGGACGTTTTTCGGCTGATATGATGATGATGAATGAAGTTCCTTCGATTATACGCCAACCGTAAATAATAAACCCACCAAAATTAAATTAAGAGAGCTTTCTAAAAAGTTTTGAACGTGTACTTAAAATTACTATACACACTTAAATCTTTCCGTATTTCACGCCTCCTCTATCATGTTAAAACAAGCCACTCATCATCCACCTTACTCAAGCCAGTACTTAATTTGATTAAAAGCAAAGCATTAGAGGAATTGTGACCGCCGCCGCCGCCGGCGTCGGCGCTGATCCGAGGTCGGGAGGGTGGCGATAAATCAAAACTTCGCCATTAAAACAACGCGACACCTCAGGATCAACTATCCCATCCCAACTCCAGTTCTAGAACTTTATTGTCCTCAAAAGTTTTACGTATGACTTAGAGGGACCCAATCCTTGGGAGCGTACCGCACGTGTTATTATTGTACATATACTCAGAGATATGCTATATACAGGTTGTAACAAAATTGGTGTAGGTCCCGTTAACTGGGGCTTCTACTCATTATACTGAACAACACTTGTTCTACTAATTTGCTGAAATTGCAAAAAAAATTATTCTTCCTTCGTAAAAATCGATCAGCTGATCGACCAATTTTGTGCATTTTAGTAGGGAGGGTCCAAAGTTTTTTTTGATAATTGACTATGGGTTCCTTGGGGAAAGTTGTTCAGTATAATGAACAGAACGCCCAATTAAGAGGATTGTGAAGCTGCGACTTTTCATACAAACGGCGATAACGATTTTCACCTCTTAAATGTTAACCGAATTGGACCAATTTTTGATAGGTTGTCAGTCAGAACAAAAGCTAGGCTTGTACGTTTTTGTTTTTTCGATAAAATTAATAAGTTTAATTTTATTGTCGTTCACGTGTATTCATACAAAACAAATTTTGGCCATTTAAAAAAATAATATAATCAGTAATTAAAAAAACGAATCGTATAAGCCTAGCTTTTGTTCTGACTGACAACCTATCAAAGATTGGTCCAATTCGGTTAACATTTAAGAGGTGAAAATCGTTATCGCCGTTTCTACGAAAAGTCGAATTTTGCCGTGGGTTCACAGTCCTCTTAACGGGCCCTATACCATTTTTTTAAACCCTGTATAAGGGGAGGTAGGTCCTAAAAGTGAAGCAAATAAAAGAAACGAATCGGCATCTCTTTTCTTAGTAGCACTCGGTGCAACAGAAGCGAATCTTACTACTATTATAAACGCGAAAGTTTGTAAGAATGTATGGATGTATAACGCTTTAAACTTTCACGATTATTCATACTGACAAATTGAAAACGGGGCTTTACGTGATTTTATTTAATTTATGTTGTTTTTACCTCAACGTTACGACTATGCTTCGATAGCCGTGGTCTAAGTCGAAGCATAGTCGAAACGTTACTTAATCTATGTTATATTAAAGGTAAAAACAAAACATGAAGATACAAGATGACTAACATTAAAAATTAAATAAATTAAATTAAATTACTGAGGAATTAACTGCCACTAGTATGCCACCAATAATTGTATTAAATACCAATGCTGTGCTAGGTTTTAGACAAAGAAATATTAGATTGTTAACCAAGGGAACAAAGTGACCCATTTCACCCGAGATATTTCAGGCACTCGAACGAATTGAGAGCGCCAATAGTTCGAGGGTAAAATGGGTAATTTCACCCGAGTTCAACACTCTACTTTTTATTTCGACTGTGAGGAAATGTAATATTAATCTTTAATCTATATTTATAAAAGAAAGTCGTGTTTGTTACAACACTTATAACTCGAGAACGGCTGGACCGATTGCCATGGTTTTTGATTTGTTGGATTTGTTTCCGTCCCGAATAGCAGAATACATCTTAAAAACAATGAAAACGGGTTTTCCTTCCTGACGCTATAACTCCAGAACGCACGAACCGATTTCGTTAATTCTTTTTTTGTCGAGTTCGTTATTGTCAGGAGAAGGTTCTTATGTAGGGTAGGGTAGGGTAGGGTAGTGTAGTGTAGTGTAGTGTAGGGTAGGGTAGTGTAGGGTAGGGTAGTGTAGGGTAGGGTAGGGTAGTGTAGGGTAGGGTAGTGTAGGGTAGGGTAGGGTAGTGCAGTGTAGAGTAGTGTAGTGTAGGGTAGTGTAGTGTAGGGTAGTGTAGGGTAGGGTAGGGTAGTGTAGGGTAGGGTAGTGTAGGGTAGGGTAGTGTAGGGTAGGGTAGAGTAGTGTAGTGTAGGGTAGTGTAGAGTAGTGTAGGGTAGTGTATGGTAGGGTAGTGTAGTGTAGTGTATGTAGGGTAGGGTAGTGTAGGGTAGGGTAGTGTAGTGTAGTGTAGGGTAGGGTAGGGTAGGGCAGTGTAATGTAATGTAAGGCGGTACGAAGTTCGCCGGGACAGCTAGTATGATATAAATTAATAATTAGATATAAATAAATTAAGTCTACCTATATCAAACCTCCAACCTTTTCGCAATGGCTACTTGCCACGGCCAACTAGATTGTACCTAATCGAGTTGGTCACGACGTGCATCTAGATGGCCATGCCGAAACGTGAAAAAAAAGTGTCATACCATCATGGCATTATGGCGGACAGCAGAATAGAGGCATGATTTTAAATGTTGATCTTCTGTAATTGTGAAACAAAATTGACCATGTGTAAAAAGATTTTAATATCAATAGACAATATAATATAGACCATGATAAACACTTCGTTTAATGTATAGCTGAGTTTAGATATATGAAAACTTCTTATTTTAATTTTATTTAATAGTATGACGTAACTCAATTATCTTCGACTCCGTGGCAATAAAAAAAGACGTGTGGCACTCGGGGACTGCCGCGGTAAAGCTATTGCATAGCATTTTTTATCAACTTATGCAATTATAATTATTTATTTATTTTTTATTTATGCAGTATTTACCAGTACCATATAGTCCTTGGGGCGCGGGATGTTTATGTAATAAATTAACACTAAGAAAGTTCATCATCATCATCCGCCATCATCAATCGCCATCGCCATCGCCATCGCCATAGATAGATGGCACTGTAAGTTTTTTAGAACTCAACATATTTTTTTTGGGGTGTTGGGTTTCATCATTACAGCTCATATACGTCCCCACCGAGGGGCTCTAGCCTACCCTGAATAAGGGCGATTAGGCTTAATTTTCGTTACGAAATTTCTTTTTCTTCTGTCCCCTCAAAGTCCGCGATAAAAGCTATAAAATAGCTTAAAAATATTTTCCACCCTAGGAATTAAAAAGCAAGGTTCCACCCGTTTACTAATCATTAAAATTAAACTTTCCGAACAGGAGAGTTGAACAGGTATAAATGCTCAAATTTTCTTTTTAATTTTTATTTCATGATTATACTATTATAGGTTATAGTTGACCACCGAGGTGCGTGTAAGTTTTTCATGGTTTTGGCTGAAAAACAGCGTTGTGAGTACTCTGCGACCCACAACATTTATGCTGATCCTGGACCAGTTTCGCCAACTTGGCACCACTGACACTGTTTAATATTTTTTCTATTAACTTATAATATTTGTCACTAAGTTTTATTCATTTGTTTGTGTATTGTTAAAATGTATTGTGCCTTTTAGTGAAATAAAGTTTTATCTGTCTATCTATCTAAAATATTTTTTCACACTTTACCTATTAAGTCTTACACTGAATGAACGACCAAAAACAACAACTATTCTTGCCTCAACATCAGCAATAGGATTAATTCCTGCCACTTGTAAATGCTCCCAGGAAACAAGTGTCTGAAATTGTTTCAAGTTTGATGTATTTGCGCTCGCTCCTCCAGAGATAAATTTGTTCGAAAACTTGCTGAATGTGAAAAGTTTGAAGCTCACTTCAATCCATTACGCGAGTGAAATATTTCTTTGTTTTCTGCCCCCCATGGAGGGTAAGTGCGGCCTCAAAATCAGAATTTTATCATTACTAGGACACTTGCTGGTGGCGTTGACGAGTTCGGTACTTTTCTGCAGCTCGGTGTAATACATCTCTCTAATAGACTCATCATTCATTCGGCTTAATGTTGTTTCAAACACTTTGATAGACGGATGAAGAACTGCCTCGTGCTTGCGTGTGATGAAGGCGTGTTTGCGAATATCCTTTTAAGCGACGTGCGGCGGATCAAAGTTTGACGCGGTATGTTCTGTTCATAAATGCGGCTCGATCAATCTTCGGAATGGTATAGAAAACGATATTATGTTTGAAACGTAATATCGGTGCGGTTTATTTAATACACAGCCCATCAATCACGACAAGCTGTACGTACCATCCTGAAGGTCGGTGACAGATCACCGCGCAACACGTGATAGGTATGGGCCAAATTTTCTATCTTATATTGCTTAAATCTGCGGCTAAATGGCTTTGATCGAGCTACATATATATATATATATATATATATTCTATACGTTGGTTCCTAAAATACCTTTGATGAGATTGATTTTCTTAATTAAGTACTTGGCGTTTACACGTGCCACAGCAGTGAATAAGCTATGAGTCGCTAACGTAATTAGGTTGGAAGACAATGTAACAGATTTTGTACAAAGAGAAAACTTTGAACTAATTAAAAATACAAAAAAAGTCCTTAGAACTCAACAAAAGCTCAAAACTTTGAAAAAATATATCGAAAAGCAATAAACGAGAAGACGGAATTAGTATGCAAAGGGTATAAAATTCAAAGAAAACTAGAACAAGACAAGAAACAGATAGACAGAGGGCACGTTTTCAAGACAATCCGGGAAAACTTGGGACGTCTGTTGAGTTCTAAAATCTATTCGAAACTTCTCAGACTTGGATATTTCGCTTCATAGACGTAGAAAACAATAGATGAGCTTTAGAGCATAGTTCGTAGATTTAATGGCCGTTGTTGTTGATCTTCGGCTGTATTGATAATGATGATGATTGAAAATTATTTTTCGATCGCTTCAGTAGAACCCGTTTTCAAGACAAGTGCGACCGGGGGCTATTGTCCTCCATTATTTAGATACAAAATGGTATCAAAAGATGTGTTCTCAGAAAAAAAATAGAAAACGTTTATACTTTGTGACTGGGTGACTTTTATTTAGTTCTTGATAGCATAGGATATGAATGTACTCGTGATTACAAACAACTTTCCCAAAGAAACTACATATATGTCAAGTATGAAAAAAAAAATTGGTCCTATAAACATCTATACATATAAAAATGAACCCCTATTTCTTCTGGTCATCGCATCACGCGTGAACGGCTGAACCGATTTTGCTAATTATTTTTTTAATGAGTTCGTTATTGTCAGGAGAAGGTTCTTATGTAGGGTAGGGTAGGGTAGGGTAGGGTGCAGTGCAGTGGGTTGCTCGATATACGAAAAATATATCACAAAGCTTTTTTCACAATAATACTAGTATTTTTCGTTCATTATTGTTTTCAGCTTATATTAAAAAATATTTTCCACTTTCTAGTTTGATGTGCTTTAAAAGCGTGTTTTTTAGTAATATTTAGTTTTCAATTTTTAGTTCAGGATAATGAGATAAACTTATGAAATTATTGTATTGTCACTGGTTCTTGATAAATGTACAAAGTTTGAATTAAATCTGTCCGTTTAAAGTGGGTCAAAATTGAGTGCAAATGAGTCGGTTACAAACATACATTACAGGTGAAGCTTATAAAAGCGTGATAAAAATACATGTATATAAGGGTCGACATGTGAGAACCTCCTCCATCTTTTCGTCGGTTAAAAACTCAAATGAGTACCTAGTAGCCAACTGCGACACTTAAAAACTTTTGTTTCCTGACATAGTTGCACTTGTAGCTCGTATTCAAACGAAGGGATTCGATAAAGAATACTTGTGTGAGCTTGCTACTGATATTAGTTTGTTTTTCCTTGCTGTAAAGAGTTCTAAAGTTATAAAAAAAATAAAGACACATCAATTTGTTTTCTGACATCGTTGTTTCGTATCGAACTGAAAATACGCGGGAGAAACACTGTTCGAGACAAACAGATTGGGTAACAACCGAAACTTGTAGCTCGTATTCAAACGAAGGGATCCGGTAAAGAATACTTGTGTGAGCTTGCTACTGATACCACTTTGTTCTTCCTTGCTGTGAAGAGTTCTAAAGTTATTAAAAAAAATAGACGCATCAATTTGTTTTCTGTCATCGTTGTTTCGTATCGAACTGAAAATACGCGGGAGAAACACTGTTCGAGACAAACAGATTGGGTAACAACCGGAACTTGTAGGTCGTATTCAAACTAAGGGATCCGGTAAAGAATACTTGTGTGAGCTTGCTACTGATACTAGTTTGTTCTTCCTTGCTGTAAAGAGTTCTAAAGTTATAAATTTGGCTGACTCGGTCGCTTAGTGGTTAATGCTCTTGACTGCTGATCCGAGAGTTGTGGGTTCGATCCCCACCCAGGGCAAACATTTGTGTGATGAGCAGATTTGTTTGCTCTGGGTGTTAAATATCTATATATGTATGTATTTAAAACGTATATAAGTATTTATATCAGTCTCTGGTTCCCATAACAAAGGGAATCCTACTTTGGGGCCAGATGACCATGTGTGATTTGTCCCAGAATATTTATTTTATTTATTTTTATTTTAAATTCCCCGATTCGTATAATTTAGGAATCTTCAAGTCGAAAGGCACTATTTGAGCGTGCGTGTTACATCTTCGGCTGCATCGGCACTTACCATCAGGTGAGGTGCAGCCAAACGCACTCAAATTTTTATTTAAAAAAATATGTATAAACTATAGACAAATAGTTATCAGGTTATGAAATTATCAAGATAATTATAATTCTTTGATAATTATCATGATAATTATCCGATAACTGTCAGATAGTTTTCCGATAACTATCGGCATAGATTCTTATTTCTGGCTGTTTAATATTTTTAATAATCTAATTTAAATACAAAATATTATGTAGAAAAATAACTAATTAATCACGGGTATTATTTAACAATTTAGTTTTTGTGACCTTTAAAAAAAACTTGTCACGAAACCTCAAATCGTGTTTGGAAAAACATGGCAGAACATGCCGCGAGGCCTAGCGTTTTGTCAAAGATAACTATAATATTTTAACTGTTTTGTTTTTGCATTTATTTTTTTTAATTATCAAGATAATTATCAACGTTACAATTATCGATAATAATCAAGATAATTATCAATGATATCAATGATAATTAGGTATCACTTCGAAGCCTGGTTTCGATTGTTAGTGAATGTAGTCGTTTATGGAGGGGACACAAATATAAGTAGGTAATAAGTAACTTTATGTTCCAAGTCCCCACTGCTGGGGCGCGGGTCTTTCCCAAACTCGCAAAGCTTAGGCCATACTCTTAGGGTTGCCAGGTCTTAAAACTAAATAGCCGGACAGACTTGCCAGTTTAGCCGTACTTTTGGGTAAAAAAACGGACTCCCTTAAATATGAATAAAATAACTGAAAAAAAATCGGTTGTCTGTAAAGTCGGTTTACTGACGATAGTTGAACGTGACAACGTCATAAGAAAATACTGATGGAATGGTTTCATAATATCGAAAGAATCATTACCTTTATCGCCGCAATTATCGTTGCTATAAACAATTGACACCACATTCACTTTTCACTGCACTTGATACTCGATCAAAACATGTAGATGTACTATAGTATAGCAGCTGTTCACACAGACACATCGCTCACTCAAGTAGGAGAGAGACGGATGTCGAACGCTGCCGAACGTAAAGGCCGATTGTGCTTCTTTGTCGCTCGTTCGCGCTCTCGCTTGCACTTCAAGACTTACACGGAACGCCTCAGAGCGAGGTAACGACGCATTTTTTCGTGCGTGCAGCCGGCTCCATCGAATTATAAGACGTTATCACGTCAAAGGTAATATTTTTAAATAATTCATTATAAGAATAAACAATCATTAAATTATTGTTTATAAATCTTACATTTAAAATTTATAATTTGGAAACATTAAAATTTTCGTAAATCTAGTTTTTAAAAAGCCCTTCTCAATGTGTTTAATATAGGAGAAAATGTTCCCTTTGACGGATGGCTGGTCCAACCTGTCATTTCAGACACGTTGTTGTGATATATGGAAGATTTAATATTTATGTTTTAATTTTTTTAAATCATAATAACACTCGATAATTATTTCGATTGATTAGTAAAGTCATCGATTTTTTACTCATCGTGAAATAGTTCTGTTAACTTATTGTTTTAATTTTGTCAATTATAGCATAACCTATAATCGCTGCACTAGCGGACCGATGCTATTCATTTTAATGATGAAAGCACGAATATTCGACAATATATCACTGAATATATAATTAATATCGAAAGAATCATTACCTTTATCGCTGTAATTATCGTTGTTATAAACAAGAACAACACATTCACTTTTCACTGCACTTGATACTCGATCAAAACATGTAGATGTAGATGTACTATAGTATAGCAGCTGTTCACACAGACACATCGCTCACTCAAGTAGGAGAGAGATGGATGTCGAACGCTGCCGAACGTAAAGGCCGATTGTGCTTCTTTGTCGCTCGTTCGCGCTCTCGCTTGCACTTCAAGACTTACGCGGAACGCCTCAGAGCGAGGTAACGACGCATGACGGAACGCCTCAGAGCGAGGTAACGACGCATGAGTCATGTTTTTTCGTGCGTGCAGCCAGCTCTATCGAATTATAAGACGTTGTCACGTCAAAAGTCTAGACATGACTAAATTTAGAGCATTAGCACAGATTACTAATTAGTTTGGCATTAGTCATTCAGTATGTTTAATGGTCTTTAGATGAGGTCTTAATCGGACTACGAAACGCCGCTATAGAGTCACTTATATGATGGTGAGCTCCCCGAATGTCCAGGGGTTAAATCATGAAATTAAAAAGCCTAAAAAAATCGGAAAGTACGAGCACCATCTGAGTTGGCCGAGCACGCATCCAAAAAGCTTAGCACTGTCCGGCTTAATCCGGATGCCTGGCAACGCTACATACTTCATACACGGGGGCCAAGTCCGGGTTGGTGGAAGTTGTATATTTCATTCATTCATATCAGCTCATATACGTCCCCACCGAGGGGCTCGAAACTACCCTAAGTTAGGGCGATCGGGCCTTAGTTGACTACGCGGGCCCAGTGCGGGTTGGTCGACTTTACACACAACCTGCGAGTTTTTCATCACCGTAAGAGCGTCGGATAAACGTACATATGAAATCTTAATTCGAAATCACATTGGTACGTGGCAGGTTTGAACCACGACCTCCCGGAACGAAGGCGGCGGCCCTAGCCATTACGCCACCGACGCTCGAACGAAGTTGTATATAGGCAAAGTTTATATATTAGTACTAACATACAGTATGGGCACTCCCTGCCGCTCTCTAGATCGCGACCTCACCCCCTCGTCACCCAGATTGTTACAGATTGGGTACAGTTTGGTTCTCGAACGTATGAGATTTCGCCGTGATTTTGTTTGCTCAGTCATTTGTTTTAAGAAATGTCATTTCACGACTATTTGTATGCAGTGTCCGGGGTGTGATATAGGGCTCGTGGTGAACCCCACTGTCAGAAATTTTTCAAGCCGTCTATAGTATCTGACACGGCTTAAAGACTGCCATCTAGTAATAGTAATCGGCACCAATGGCTTAGCGTACCTTGCGAAGCACGGAATCGGTCGAGAAAAATGCGACTGTCAGTTAAACCAATATCCAGGTAATGACCGTGCTTCAGGTCAGTTAACCTGCGTGATCGACCCAACCACGCAAGCCGCACTGAGCTACGAGCGCTCCGTATAAGTAGTAATTTGGACTAATAAGGCTAATTACTATAGGTATAGTACTAAATTTAGTAATGCCTTTAGAAACACATATCAAAACCTTTGAGCAATATAACAGCTATGGACCGGCCTAAGCGAACAGCGGTTTTAATGCCTACAAAATGAGTGCATTCGCTCATTTTGTCTAAGTCGATCAGTATTAGTATTAAATGGGTTGAAGGTCGAAATGAGTGAAATTCATTATCACATTCGTGCTACATTCCGAGTACGTCTCTGTCATTGTTTATATTTGAACGAGACTCGGTAGACTATAGTCACAGTATTACAATATAGCGGATTACAGTAGTGCAACGAATTTAGTTACGCAGAGCAACGGAAGGGTACTTGCGGGGCAGCGGGCGTCGGGGCACAGCCTGTCAAACTCTGCGAGTTTGTCAGGCTGGCTACAGGCTAGTACTGCTAGTACCTACGCCGTGGTGGCATCGTCATCAAAGGCGTTGCGCTACTGTAAGCCATATCGTAATACTGAGCTATAGTGTTGTAAGTGTGTGTTTGCGTGTAGACAGACACGCAAACACACACTTACAACACTATAGCTACGTATTTGTCAATTTTTTTATGATATTAATGTTTGAATAGGGTCGGTCCATTATAATTGGTCGAAGTTCAAAACTAAAAGAAACAGCTGTGGAGTTACACAGTGTTCCAGTATGAACTAATTTCAAGAGCTACTTTAGATACGTAGAGGCCTAAACCTAATTGGGGTGCGTACCTGAAAATTAAACTAATTGATATTTTTCCCTTTTCCTTTTTCTTCGTTGTATTTCATTTTTACGGCTCTGCTGGCTAGCTGATTCTTATTTTCTGCTTAGTCTAGTATGTGCAGGCGTTCTTCTAAAAGATGGAGTGGTATTTCCAGTTCAAAAGCTAATAGAATAATGAATCTAGAAAAACCCTGATGGAGTTATAAATACGAGCTACGAAAATTTAAACATTCATCATCATCATATCAGCTCATTATACGTCCCCACCGAGGGGCTCGAGCCTACCCTGAAGTAGGGCTATCGGGCTTTAATCGACCACGCGGGCCCAGTGCAGGTTGGTCGACTTCACACACAACCTGCGAGTTTCTCCGCAGGCGTGTGCAGGTTTCCTCAGGATTTTTCCGTCACCGTAAGAGTGTCGGATATAAACGTACATATGAAATCTAAATTCGAAATCACATTGGTACGTGGCAAAATTGGAACCACGACCTCCCGGACAGGAGAGGACGGCCCTAACCGTTACGCCAACAACGCACGAAAATTTAAACATTACAAACTTTTATTTAGTTTCACCTGTCCCGCGGTGTCTGTAAATGAAATCTTACAAGTTAAATTTGACCCACTTCTCGGTTTCCGATTGAGCTGAAATTATGCACACATATGTATATTGCGTGACACTAAACGCTTGTACCAAATAGCTTTTTGGTTTTTCAAAAATTATTCTACTTTTAATAACGCGCGGCCAGTACGCCTACACCAGGAGATGCGATGGATGGGTGTAATCACCAATGACATTATTACAGTACTTACTTATTCTACATACGATACCTGAAATACCAACAACACGGAGGATGTAAGTAAGTCTATACTTACTGTTTAAGTAAAATGTGCTTCCTCATCATATCAGCTGAAACACGTCGACTGCCGGACAAAGGCCTCCCAAGGATTTCCACTACGACCAGTCCTACGCTGCCCGCATCCAGCGGCTTCCTGAAATCTTCACCAGGTCGTCGGTCCACCGAGTAGGCAGGCTGCGCATCCTGGTTGGCGGTCGCCACTTCAGAAATTTACTGTCCCAACGGCCATAAACTATATCAAAAACCTGGTAGTTTAGCGTACCTGGTAGATATACGAGAGTGAATGTCTCAACGTCCATCTGTTCTACAAGCTATGTGCCCTGCCCACTGCCACTTCAGTTTAGCGATTCTGTGACCTGTGTCGGTTCCTTTGGTTCTCCTACGGATCTCCTCATTTCTGATTCGATCGCGTAGGGAAATTCCGAGCATAGCTGGCTCCATTGCCCTTTGGGTAACCTTGAGCCTTCTCATGAGGCCAGTAAGCGTAAAGCGACCATGTCTCAGTTCCGTATATCATCCATCACTGGCAACACACACTGGTCAAAGACTTTAGTCCTGAGACTAAAATGTACATACTTTATTAAAATATTTTTGCTTGAATTGAATATTTACTTAGCCAATGATTCTAAAAAAGACTCATATTACGGGTGTATTATCTTTAACTACATCATAAAATAATTTTCTCTTATTATTTTATTATTTATGTATCTATTTGCACTTATAGTATACCAAAAGCAATTTCGTAAATTTAATACATAGGGATATTATATATAGTTTACAGTAGGCGGTCTTATTGCTAAAAGCAATCTCTTCCAGACCACCTTTAGTTACAGGAAAGCACGAAATACTTAATTTTACAATAAGGGCAGAGAAATGAGCAATCTAATTAACCGACTAAATAATAATAATACATGCTAATATATTTTTTTTTATTCACAATTGGTAAACCCTTGACAACATCTCACCTGGTGGTAAGTGCCGATGCTGCCGAAGATGGAAGCGGGCTTACCAAGAATCCCCAACGCAATGGGGAACTGGCTATCTTATCTTCATGCCGGAACACACCAATGATATCAACATTGATATTTGGCGGCAAGACTTAGATAAGATGGTGGTAGATAGCCAGGCGGGCTTAGAAGATGCCCTACCACCAACCAAAAATATACTATTCTGTACATACATAGTGACCATTGTATACCATTAAATAAATAAATATATGTACATGTATTATACTATAAGTTAAAACTAAATAATAAAAGTTCTCGAGTGGCGACCACGCACCGGTTATTGTTTTTTTTATTATTGACCTTATGGTGACAATACTTATGGTGTTTTATTAGTAACTAGTGGCATGTATTTCTGAGCTATGTACCAATGAATGGAACAAAGGCGTTTTATTAGTAGTCAGATGCGGTACGTTTTTTAACTACTTAATTTTCTTGAATTTTCCTGAAAGTGACGAAATCTTATGCGGGGTATTCCCAAATATGACATTAGTAACGAAGAAACTGCTGCGATAACTCTAGTGCTTTAAAATTAAAAATGTGTATTTTTTGCCTCAAAAAAGGCGATTTTTTAAGTTTAAAACACCCGACTACATGGGGTTAAAGCCACCGTGCTCTCAAAATATCTAAACAATAGGCATATGTTTACCACCATTTAATTTGTAATATTCTAATGTAATTTTGAGAATAAATATTGTTTTAATAACTGTTGTTATTAATATTAATTTTCATCTTTAAACTTTTTTATACAATCGGCAATTTCATAGGTAAAGACCCAATAGAAGAGATTACTACGGCAGCTGAGTAAGTATGTGAAAAAGCTCACCAATAGCATACCCTGGACACTTCAAACAACGGGCCAGAAATGACATTTCAAAAAACGAATGACAGAACAATCAAAATGGCTGCGAAAACCTATACGTTCGATAACCAAACTATAACCAATCTGTATCAATCCGGGTGACGGGTTGCAATCAAGAGATCGGCAGGGAGTGTCCATACTGTATGTGAGTACTAATATACACAATGGGCACAATTTGGCACACTAATGAAGTATGTCCGTGTCCGACGGAGGGTTCCAATGTCTCCGACAAAACTATTAATTGACGCAGGGCTCGCTGTGTCTGACATTTATTAATAGGCATGTCGGACTGTCGATTACCGAGCTAGCATTTATTATTCCCGATTCCTGAACGAAAGTCCGTGGAAGTCCTTGAGAAGGCGAGGGTCTTGCTTGGTCAATGGCTGGAGTTAGAAGTGGATATGACTACAGAAATATGTGTGGGTAGATAGACCAAGAAGGAATGCCTATGTGGAGTAAACCACCTATTGTCAACTCCCTCTTTGATGTAACCCCCTTTTGAAACCCTAAATCAATAGATTACAGTTACATACATTTTTTTTCATAAATCTAAAGCAACACAGAAACAAATTAAAATTATTAAAAAAATCTTTTAGGGCCCTAAGATGGGTCAAATGACAATATTCAATTTAAATTATTGAAAAACTGTATTAAGCTATCACTATGGAAAAAATATATAACATACTAAAAGTAATAAAAAAATTATTTAATTTATTACAATTTTAACATTATTACAACTTTTGATGTAAAAAAATATACTGTAGAACCTGTTTTTGGCAATTATAGCAAAATTTCTCGAAAACAAATAGTTCATGTTGAATGAAACCAACACACAAAAATCGGTGACTTAACAACTTTCATTTTAATTGAAAACATTTTTTTAAAACTCTTTGAAAGTGAAGAAAATTAATAAAACATGTAAAAATCGAGAAATGAGCGTTCGCTCTCAACGTAACAGCCGCGTTGAAGCCCGCATTGATTTGAACTTAAAATCAATGGACTTCCTTTTTTTTAATTTTTTTTTTATTCAAAACTCTATATAATTATATACAATTACATTATTACTCTCGATATTATTGAAACACGTAAACTGCTCGGATTGAGTCATCTTAAAGCCCTATTTTTTTAATATTTTTTTTTATTCATAATTGGTAAGCCTTTGGCATCATCTCACCTGATGGTAAGTGACGATGATGCCGAAGATGGAAGCGGGCTTACCAAGATTCCCCAACGCAACGGAGAACTGGCTATCTAATCTTCAAGCCGGAACACATCAATGTTACTAACACTGATGTTTGGCGGCAAGACTTAGATAAAATAATGGTAGTTAGCCAGGCGGGCTTAGAAAATGCCCTACCACCAACCAAACCGAGTCTTTCAAGATGACCCCACCGGGAATCGAACCCGCGACCTCCTGGTGTGAAGCGAATTTAGTAACCATTACGCTACGGAGGCGGTTGAATAAATTCACTGATTTAGAGGAATGTATCGTAAAAGGGGGAGTGACACGAATAGGATGGCTTACCCTAGTTACAAACTAATATATATCGATATTAATTTTGTTAACTACGTAGCAAATGTAATTTGAAAAGTAATTAGAATTGGATTAGTTTTAAATGTAAATAGTGATAGATTACTCCTCCGTTAATTTAAAGTTTTGATATTTGATATTAATTTTATAACGATATCTAATTTCAATGTTAAATTTCTCGAGAACATACATTCAATTGACTTAGGCGAGGTATTGATTGGAACAGTTGTCTCTGTCTCTTTCTTTACGTGTAAAGAGTAAAGAAAATAACCACACTTTTTCACTTTTTCAATGGTTTTTCGTTTCAATCAAAAAATACAATGAAAGTATAAAAAATAAAATAATAATATTACTCACTTTGTATTATCATAAAAAATATTGTTTTGTATATTTATACTTCAAAATATTAGTCATAACTAGATTTGAAAGAAACGGTGTAGACCTATCTTTGGGATTTTTTCTATCGAGCCAAAACTGCTGAATCGTGTTTCTAATAGCTTTTGACTTCATCAAAGTCATAGGTATTTGTTTCAACCTTGGGTTTTCTACCGTTTAGGAGTAATTGTCTTCAAAAATAACGAAAATCTGTAATATTACCGCCTTAGAAAAGTACGAAGCAGATTTTGAAAGGTTTCAAAACAATGAATAGGGCGTTACATTATTCAAGATCACATGCAAAATAGACAATTCCTAGTCTCGAGCGAATTCATTCGAAATGGCCGAGCACCGAACCCGTAACGATAAGGTTTTGATTTAGCTAACGTGATCTTTTTTTAAAAAAAAAACCCAAAACTACGACTGAACAGTTTTTTTTTCAATGAGATATACTCGTAGATTTTACATGTTGACAACTTTTATTTAACCGACATAGCTCGCAGAATCGCTAAACTTAAGTAGAAGTGGGCGAGCACATAGCTCGTACAATCAATTAACGTCTTGGGGTAGTAAAGCTCTCGAATGGCGACCGCGCACCAATTGTATACCAGGCACAAAGCGAGCGCGGTTTCGACTGTTGTCAAGACTTTTCTACATTTAACTAAAATCATTTCTGCATCCCGAAGCTTTCCTCGGGGACACAGGGACTGAGTGCGTAATAAGGGAGAGTCCCGTTTAAAACGGGACTTATGGTCACATAAGATTTAGCGCTCATAGCTCTGCCGGACTAGATCCCTCTTTGAAGTTTTAGTCGTGTAATCATTCATATCAGCTCATATACGTCCCCGTCGAGGGGCTCGAGCCTACTCTGAATCAGGACGATCGATCGGGCTTTAATCAGCCACGCGGGCCCAGTGCGGGTTAGTCGACTTCACACACAACCTTCGAGTTTCTTCGTAGGCGTGTGCAGGTTTCCTCACGATGTTTTCCTTCACCGTAAGAGCGTGGGATAATGGAAAACAAATGAGATCGAGATTCGAAAACACATTGGTACGTGGCAGGACCGAACCACGACTTCCCAGATAGGAGGTAGCAGCCCTTGCCTTTGCGCCATTGACGCTCTTTTATATTAGACTTCACCGAATATTCGAGAATGTACAAACATTTTCAATTCTTTGAAAGAAAATGTATTATGTTTTATGCTACTAAATGGTGTAATTTGTCAAGCCGCCAAGCAAGCAAAGCTTACTTTTTAAAATAAACGCCAATATAGAATAAAGATAGTGAAAACTTGCCAAGTTTCATCATAAAGTTTGTTACACATTGTATAAAAACAAAATGCACGTCTTAATAGGATTGCGAAGCTGCTATTTTTCATACAAACGGCTTTAACGAGTTTCACGTCTTAAATGTTAACTGATTTGGACCAATTTTTGATAGGTTGTCAGTCAGAACAAAAGCTAGGCTTTATACGTTTTTTTTATAAAGTTAATAAGTTTAATTTTATTGTCGTTCACGTGTTAACGTACATAACAAATTTCGGCCATTTTTAGTTTAGTTTTTTTAGTGATAGCTTTCCTTTAAAATGATTTATATGTCCTACTATCTACAGTTTTTTTCAGATGTCCTGTAATAGCGGTTTAGCTGGTGGGACACACACACACACACACACACTTGACTCTAACAAAAATAAGGACTTTAAAGCCTCCGTGGCGTAATGGTTAGCCCATTCGCTTCACACCAGGAAGTCGCGGGTTCGATTCCCGGTGGGGTCAATTTGTAAGACTCGGTTTGGTTGGTGGTAGGGCATTTTCTAAGCCCGCCTGGCTAGCTACCACCATCTTATCTAAGTCTTGCCGCCAAAAATCAGTGTTAACAACATCGATGTGTTACGGCTTGAAGATAAGATAGCCAGTTCTCCATTGCGTTGGAGAATCTTGGTAAGCCCGCTTCCATCTTCGGCATCATCGTCACTTACCATCAGGTGAGATGATGCCAAGGGCTTACCAATTGTGAAAAAAAAAAGCTTATATCTCAAACGGAATCCTGAATTAAATAAAAAAACCCTTAATAGTTTAGTACCTATCCCACACGATTAAGAAGTCAACAAAAAAATCATCCCCCTTTTTTACATATAGGGGAGGTATCCTTTTTTTTTTTCATATTTAAGCTTATCACGTTGTCGGCGTGATTAATATGTATACGCATACAAGATTACAGCTTTCTTTCTTTTTTTATCCAAAATTGTTAAGCCCTTGGTATCATCTCACCTGATGGTAAGTGACAGTACTTATAGTCTTTGAGCTAAGCCGCGGACAGCCGGACAAACGGACAGACAAATATGGCGATATTTTAAGGGTTCCTTGTTTAATACAAAACCCTGAAAAGTGGGATAAAATATCACTTAAAACTTTCAAACAACTTGAAACTTCAAATCACTTCAAACTTTCGAACGGCCAAGGAGTGGAATTCCCTTCCGGCGTCTGTATTCCCCGATTCGTATAATTTAGGAATCTTCAAGACGAGAGTGAATAGGCACTATTTGAGCTTGCGTGTTACATCCTCGGCTGCATCGGCACTTACCATTCGGTGAGGTGCAGCCAAACGCACGCAAATTTTTAATAAAAAAAAAAAAAACAATTTTAATTTTTATCGTAAACAGTCGAGCGCCGTGGTTAAAAATCAATTAGCGAAAACCGGTTTAAATGGAAAAGCTTGTGATGCTCGGTCATGCAGACTTAAAATCTGGAATAAAGTGTAAAAAAACCTAATATTCATAAGAATGAGTAAACACAAAGTGGAAACAGTGTCAGCTATTAAAATGCACCCAGTCAGATTTGAGCGATGGCTGACTCTCTCGTTATACTCGTGACCGGGCGCTGTCCGTGTGAACTGGCCTAGTCTTGTTAATATCAATGACATTCAATGATTTTTATGTGTGGCTTTTCGTGTTATATTGTTTTCATGTTCTAATGACATAATCTGGTTTTCCATAATCCCGCACTGGGCCCGCGTGGTCGACTAAGGCCTAATCGCCCTGATTCAGGGTAGGCTCGAGCCCCTCGGTGGGGACGTATATGAGCTGTAATGATGAATCTGGATTATTTCAAGAATTGAATTTAGACATTATTACCTAATGAATAATGATTGTTTATTTCTTGATTTTTCACAAATGAAACTATGTTATTATTTATTTTGTGACTATCAGAAAGAGTGTAATTTGCACCTACTTAGAATAACTTTAAATTAGTTTAAAAAACTAAAAAAACACGCTTTTAACACGCACTAAAAATTACAAAATAGCCAATCCGCCATCTTGGCTGTCCGCCATGTTGGATTTAATTCACGTGACTATTTTTTCGTATTCCTGACAGCAAACCCTTTCATTTGATACCCATATCATGGGGGTGAATTTCAAATAGCCTGGCCGCCATCTTGGACGTCCGCCATATTGGATTTAAGTCACGTGACTATTTTTTTCGTATTCCTGATAGCAAACCCTTTCATTTGATACCCATATCATGGGGGTGGATTGCAAACAGCCAGTCCGCCATCTTGGGGAGGCCCCATATTGGATTTGTAATGACGTTTCTTTGCTAGTCATGTATTGTCATCAAAACTCAGAGCGTGTGCAAAATTTCAGCCTAATCGAAGACCGGAAAGTGGGTCAAATTAAGATTCCAAGATTTTCTTACATAGTTACAAGTGAAGCTAATAAAAGCGTGTTGAAAAAAGAGAAGGTCTCAAGCGAAGTACGGGACGAGGGGGTCGCGCGCAACAAAGGACGCCAACTCGAACGATCACCAAATGTGTTCAACTTATACGCCGCGAATTGTAACTGATTTAAGCTATCCAATTTTTAAAACATAACTCAAAGCTTTCAAGTGAATTGGAAGAGAGATAAAGAGTTTTTTTTTGATTCACAATTGTTAAGCCCTTGGCATCATCTCACCTGATGGTGCCGAAGATGGAAGCGGGCTTACCAAAATTCTCCAACGCAATTGAGAACTGGCTATCTAATCTTCAAGCCGGAACACATCAATGTTGTTAACACTGATGTTTGGCGGCAAGACTTAGATAAGATGGTGGTAGCTAGCCAGGCGGGCTTAGAAAATGCCCTACCACCAACCATACCGAGTCTTACAAAATGACCCCACCGGGAATCGAACCCGCGACCTCCTGGTATAAAGTGAATGGACTAGCCATTACGCCACGAAGGTGGTTAAAAATAAAATACTAAGTAATTTTAATACTACTGAAAGGTAGTGAAAATTTCGGTGACAGCAAAACCTACATAACTTAATTCAATCGAATAAAATATTCTAAAGCACTTGAAGTGCTGCTTCGATTTGGGACATTCAGCGTTCTTCTGTCCCTTCGTCGGTACGCGTCAGCGTTTTTCTTCCCTTTTCCACTTGTTTATTCCTCGGTTCACTTGGAAAGGTGAAAATAACGCGAAACGGAACGAAAACATTTTCCTTTCTTTATTGACTTTTAAAAGTGTTGATAAGAAAAACCGTCATTAGCATATTATTCGTCAGAGATATAGATCAGCTATTGTTAGGCTGCTGTCTGTCTCCTCCTGTCTCCAAGTTTTGTAAGAAAAAATGTTTTGTTAAAGTAACAAAAAGTAGGAATGATAAAACAGAAACTTGGGCGGATATAATGCTGTTTTTTTTTGTGCGTGTCAGGCAACGCGCAAAGTAGGGTCTTGAAGATTAAAAAAAAATGTATGTAAAGTTATTTTTCAGTTTGTGTCTGTTGTAAAACTTGATTAGAGATTCATCATCTACACTAATAATAATATTATAAATAAATAAATAAATAAATATTCTGGGACAAATCACACATGGTCATCTGGCCCCAAAGTAGGATTCCCTGTGTTATGGGTTACCAGAGACTGATATACATACTTATATACGTTTAAATACATACATAGTAGATATTTAACACCCGGACACAGAGCAAACAAATCAGCTCATCACACAAATGCTTGCCCTGGGTGGGGATCGAACCCACAACCCTCGGATCAGTAGTCAAGGACACTAAAGAGGAAAGATTTGATCTGTCTTGAATAGACTCCGAAACTACAGGACTAATTTGAAAAATTCTTTCACCGTTGGGAAGCTACACTATCCGCGGTTGCTATAGGCTATATTATTATATTTTCAAAAATTAGGGACCCTTACTAAAACTCAAATAATGTAACCCGAGGTGTAAAAAATGATATTAAAATTCCTGCAATATCTACAAAAGTAGTGTAGTGAGGTGGTAGTGGTGGTGATAGTGGTGGTGGTAATGTATTGGTAGTATAGTGGTAGTGATAGTGGTGGTGGTAATGTATTGGTAGTGTAGTGGCAGTGATAGTGGTAGTGGTATTTGTAGTGGTAGTGTAGTGGTAGTGTAGTGGTAGTGTAGTGGTAGTGTAGTGGCAGTGTAGTGGTAGTGTAGTGGTAGTGGTAGTGTAGTGGTAGTGTAGTGGTAGTGTAGCTGTAGTGTAGTGGTAGTGTAGTGGTTGTGGTAGCGGTAGCGATAGTGTAGTGTAGTGTATTGCAGTGTAGTGTGAGGCGGTACGACGAAGTACGCCGGGACAGTTAGTAGTAAATAAATTTGTAAGGGAAAGTAAAAAGAGATGTTGTTGACACTAGTTTTTGTATTGAAGTAACTAATGTAAGTAAACAGTAAAAAATAAAAAATAATAATAAAAGAATATGTCAAATAGAATATGCCTAATATTAAAGAAAAAGTAACTTTTAAGAAAAGTCTACACAACAGAGATTAAATATCTTCAACAGTATCTAACTACCTCCGTTGCGTAATGGTTAAGTTCATTAGCTTCACATCAGGATGTCGCGGGTTCAATTCCAGGTGGAGTATCACTTTGTAAACCACCACCACCACCACCACCACCGGAAAACGTAGCATAGGCAGGCCTCCCACGCGGTGGACCGACGACCTGGTGAAGATCGCGGGAAGCCGATGGATGCGGGCAGCGCAGGACCGGTCGTCGTGGAAATCCTTGGGGGAGGCCTTTGTCCAGCAGTGGACGATTTTTGGCTGATATATTGATCATTTTGTAAGACTGGGTTTGGTTGATGGAAGGGCATTTTATAAGTTCGCCTGGCTAGCTACCACCATCTTATCTAAGTCTTGCCGCAAAACAATGCGTTTCGGCTTGAAGATAGAGAGACAAACGGACTTGACTACGAAACCCTTAAGGCGAGGTATTAATTGGAACAGTTGTCTCTGTCTTTTCTTTACGTTTCAAAAACTACAATGAAAGTATAAAAAATAATAACATTACTCATTTTGTATTATCATAACAAATATTGATGTATATTTTTTTAAAATTTACACTTTAAAATATTAGTCATAACAAGAGTTGAAAGTAACGGTGTAGTAGATCTTTGTGATTTTTTTCTATAGAGCCAAAACTGCTTAATCGTGTTTCTTATAGTTTTCGACTTTAAGGAACAATTTAAACTTTAAAGAACAATAAGATTTAACAATAAGGGTATTTTTTTTCAACCTTTGGTTTTCTATCGTTTGGGAGTAATTGACGTCAAACAAAAAAGAAAATCTGTAATATTACAACCTTAAAATAGGAAATTAATGTGAGTCGTATCTAAGCAATTTTTTTTGTAACAAATCTGACTCGTATATGCTATTCGTTTTGTATGGTTAGTCTATAAACTTTTTACAAATCCAACTATACACCTAAACTTTGTCAAATATTATTCCTTAACATAGAAAGCCTTCATAACTTAACCAACATATTTTTTTAAAATTGATAAATATATTCTCAAAGAAGTGTCCAGTTTGAACAACAACAACTCCTATGATTGTTGACATTAAGCTTAAAATCTGATATCAGTGGTTAGGAGTGAGGACAGCTCAAAAACCTGAGAATGAGTACAAAAAAATAGCACTTTGACTCGCTTCATTTTTTAGATAAGTCAAAAAATTTAAAAAACCTGAGATATTTTTTTCACGGAAATCTAACGTACTTATATATAATAATAATATAATATAATTTA
Organism: Coleophora flavipennella; assembly: GCA_947284805.1. Lineage (NCBI taxonomy): Eukaryota > Metazoa > Arthropoda > Insecta > Lepidoptera > Coleophoridae > Coleophora > Coleophora flavipennella. Next base: position 8,235,974 of record OX369295.1, read on the forward strand.
TAATATGAATAGCCAGTGTCATTACCTATCTTGATATTGTTTCATTTTCTGCTATTAAAACAAAAAAAAAAACATTTATTTTGACCTAAGTATCAGTAGAATACTTAAAAAAATGGATGTAATTCAGAGGGGAGGGCATCTCCCTCCCTCCTATTGTCACATCGTGAATTGCTGCACATCCTTTTTGTAGTGCGCCGAATTCCGCTGTGCGTGTCAGCTACAAAACGGACCACACTAGCCTTCGTATAATTATATATAAAAAAAAGAGAACTGTCAAATTCCTTTTCTCTTGAGCTCGCTCTGCGAGCAGGCGTTTTACCAAAAATTTATGTGAAAACCCCTCTAAAAGGGTAAGTTCCTATTTCAAAACTGATTAATTTCCATTTTAATAGCTCTTGCACATAATTGTTTTCAAAAATTAAAACCTAATAGCCAAAAACTTAGAGTAAAATACCTATGGGCGTGGTCACCCATGTCACATGCTGTTTTCTTATATTACATTTCTTACATTTCCCTTAAAAAATAGACTATTGCGCACCTAAATATTATCATCTATCATTGTAAACTGCTGCGATGTGGTTCCCACGTGTCCTGCTATAACCATGCTTCCTAACCTCATCTATCTAACCTCATGCACCTGCCTCACGGAGATGACCTCTAAGGAAACATGGAGGATGTGGCCTACATCGCAGCTCAATTCATGCTCAAGCTATTTATAGCTAACATTAATGGCGTTTTTATCTACACGGCCAGGTTCTTCCTTCTACCAGGGGCTTGTATCAGCCACTTCACCGCCTGCCTGCTTTCCGCTACACTGCATCGCTAAGCCAGACAGAGGAGCTGCCCTCCGTTCTCCACCCTACGCTGTTGTGTACATCTACCACGGAATCCTCGACGCTATACTCCATCCGCCGCTCTACGCTGTGATTGCCCTGCGTTTAAGAAGAAGCTGTGACGCTGTCTGATCTGTGAAGTCTGCGCATAAATAAGGACAATTTAAGGCCGGTATCTCTCTCCCTTCCAAAAATTCTCTTCTCAGTGTGACAGAAAATAGGTCGAACCCAATCTATCTATATGTCGTAGGATTTTGATAAAATTAGGTTTTTGATCAAAAATCTAGGTTTTTGATCAAAACCCGGAAGATGACACAATTTAAACTAAATTTTATCATAAACCTGTAACAATCTAGATTTTTGATCAAAAACCTGAACTAGTTTGGGTTTATGATAAAGTTCTAGTCAAAAACATGGGTTTGCTTAGTTTTATGACAAATTAATCAATTTAAATGAAATAAATAAAACAATCCATCATCATTTGCAATTATAGAAAGTAAAAAATGAAGTATATTAGTACTAAAATATAATATGGACACTCCCTGCCGCTCTCTAGATTGCGACCTCACCCCTTGATCACCCAGATTGATACAGATTGGTTACAGTTTGGTTGTATCAAGCTGGGTGATGAGGGGGTGAGGTCGATATCTAGAGAGCGGCAGGGAGTTTCCATACTGTATGTTAGTACTAATATTTTTTTTTTTACTTTCTATAATTGCAAATGATGATGGATTGTTTTATTTATTTCATTTAAATTGATTAATTTGTCATAAAACTAAGCAAACCCATGTTTTTGACTAGAACTTTATCATAAACCCAAACTAGTTCAGGTTTTTGATCAAAAATCTAGATTGTTACAGGTTTATGATAAAATTTAGTTTAAATTGTGTAATCTTCCGGGTTTTGATCAAAAACCTAGATTTTTGATCAAAAACCTAATTTTATCAAAATCCTACGACATATATATTGTTTGTAAAATGCAGTAAATTTAACCTATATATGTAATCTTGAATCTTTAATTTTGTCTCCCCGCTAGAACTTCTCTGGACTCTTACCTTCTGCCGGCGACCCCCGCCGCACTATATGGTTTTTGAAGTGAAAACTTCTTAAGGCGCGTGGGAATTTTTGAGATGGGAAAAAACCGTTGAATTGCGACACTGTAACCATGTAATGTAACCTACAGCGTACCAGGAACACTCGCGGGATATAAAACTGTATTTGAGATGGGAAAAAACCGTTGAATTGCGACACTGTAACCATGTAATGTAACCTACAGCCTACCAGGAACACTCGCAGGATATAAAACTTTTAAAACTGTATTTGAGATGGGAAAAAACCGTTGAACTTGCGACACTGTAATCATGTAACGTAACCGACACCTTACTAGGAACACTCGCAGGATATAAAACTTATAAAACTGTATTTGAGATGGGAAAAAACCATTGAACTTGCGACACTGTAACTATGTAACGTAACCGACACCTTACCAGGAACACTCGCAGGATCAAAACTTATAAAACTGTAATAAGTTTTCACTTCTGTCTGCACTCCCGGAGTGGTTAGGTTTTTTTTAATAATAAAATTACATGTACTACCTGACGTTAACGGCTTAGACGACTCGACCCTATCACACTGTACAGTTACCTACCTACTTAAATTTAGATGGAGTTGACGTATACTTGTAATAATCCCCACTCTTTGACGTGGGCCATTAGAGAGACTCCCAATAGAAGAAATCCAGGAGCTCGAAAGTACTTATGATGAATAATGAATCTAACTTTACAACAATGCAAATGGACTCCCGAAGATTTCCAACGCGAGGTTTAAAGGTGCTTCCCCAGAGAAGAAGAAAGAATATAAAGGAAATCAAGAAAATAATGATATGCAAAAAAAAAATGGTAACCCCATAATTTTTTTTTTTATTTACAGTTGATAAGCCCTTGGCATCATCTCACCTGATGGTAAGTGACGATTTGTACCTACCTTTTATTTCATTACTAGCTGTTTCCCGCGGCTTCACCCGCGTGGACCACGTTTCTATGACTTTTCGAGGGTGCGCAGTGCGCGAGCCGCAAGCGGCTCGCGAGCGTGGTGAAAATAGCTTATGTCTTAAGCCAGGTCCTAATCTGTCTACCGACCAAATTTCAGCCAAATCCGTTCAGTAGTTTTTGCGGGAAAGCGTAACAGACAGACAGAGTTACTTTCGCATTTATAATATTATTAGTAGGGATTAGTAGGGATAGTAGGGATGGTTGGTAATTTCGTGCAAACAGTAAAGTGAATTTGTTTTTTATGTCAATTTTTAGTATTTTTTTCTACTTTTGGTTTAAAATTTTTAGTGATAATGCTATCTATGTAACAACGTTAAACCCAATCACTTGTCACACGACGGAAGGAGTAGGAGATATAATGTTGATATAAGGGCGGGGGTTAAAACTCCATCGTGGACATGTAGTTAATATTATTTAATTATGGAAATAAGACATAAAAATAAAAAAATATAAAAATAGTCAAAACATCATACACTTCAATTTAAAATACAAATCACAAATAAACATAACTTGATCTTACTCGTAATGGGTCTTTTATAAAGTACTAGCTGTCCCGGCGAATACTAATAATACACTACTCTACCCTACACTACACTACCCTACCGTACACTACCCTACCCTACACTACTCTACCCTACACTACACTACCCTACCCTACACTACCCTACCCTACACTACTCTACACTACCCTACACTACACTACCCTACCCTACCCTACACTACATACACTACACTACACCACACTACACTACCCTACACTACCCTACACTACACTACACTACACTACCCTACACTACACTACACTACCCTACCCTACCCTACACTACCCTACCCTACATACATTACACTACACTACACTACACTACCCTACACTACCCTACACTACCCTACACTACCCTACACTACCCTACCCTACACTACTCTACCCTACACTACACTACCCTACCCTACACTACACTACCCTACCCTACCCTACACTACACTACCCTACCGTACACTACCCTACCCTACACTACTCTACTCTACACTACACTACACTACCCTACCCTACACTACTCTACACTACCCTACACTACACTACCCTACCCTACCCTACACTACCCTACCCTACCCTACATACACTACACTACACTACACTACAGTACACTACCCTACACTACCCTACACTACCCTATACTACACTACCCTGCACTACACTACCCTACACTACACTACCCTACCCTACCCTACCCTACACTACCCTACCCTACCCTACATAAGAACCTTCTCCTGACAATAACGAACTCGACAAAAAAAGAATTAGCCAAATCGGTCCAGCCGTTCTCGAGTTATGCGCTTACCAACACATTGTGCGATTCATTTTTTAAGATATGAATTTATTATGAGCTGATAATGATAATTTTTGGTTTTTGAATGATATTGTCAGATGGATGACAGCGCATGTATGAAAAAGAAATAGATAAAATGAAAAGAAGATCGGATGAAAGAAGAATTAATAACAGCGCACCGCGCTGCACACTTACTAGCCAATAGGAATCATCATATCGTAATGCACGTGTTTCATTAACCGATACAGAGTTCTGTGGCTTCTGACATCATCTAAGCAGCATGAAAGTTAAGGAGTCAAACCTTCCATCATCAGATCACCTGAATAATCTGAAAGAATACAACTATCGGTTTATACGAACCTAAGTATCTACGTATAATATTTAAAGAATTATCCTCCAACTCATAACTGTTAAAGAGTTGTACCTTCCATTATCAGTTCATCAACATGAGATAATGACAACAAACGCAAAAACTTGAAATACACGAAACACGTAGTACGTGCCTATAAAATTTAAGTGTTGCCCTCGATTACCCTGAGATTCCATCATCATCAGATCCTGATTTGGTGACAAATACAACTATCGGTCTATACGTCCCTACGTATCTACGTATAATATTTAAAGAATTATCATCCAACTTCTAACTATTAAGGAGTTGTAAAGCTCTGACATCTCACCTGGTGTTTCAGATGCTTAAGGGTCCCCAGGAGGTTCGACTTTCCATTGAAACGTAGTTCTGCTTTAATACAAAAACTATGTAGTTTTTGTACTAAAGTATTTTTTTTTGTATCCGGCATGTGCCGGATTGAATCCAAACTTTGCGAATACATTGAGAAGACACATATAGATGTTCGTAATTAGTTTTAATATTCATTGTAGTAAATGAAAACATAACTAAACCAAGGCTTACATTTGTTTTGTACTGAAAGTTTGAAGCAATTTTTTTTTCTGTTTTATATTAGTACATCGAAAACTAATTCCAAACATCGATAATTGTCTGCTCAATATAATTCCAAAGTTTAGATTCAATCCGGCATGCAGTTTTGTATTAAAGCGGAACTACGTTTGTATCGACACTCGAGCCTACTGGAGACCCTTAAGCATCTGAAACACCAGGTGAGATGTCAGAGCTTTGTCGATATTTGAACGCTATCCCGCACCCCCAACCCGCCTAGTTGAATCAGTTGAATTTTCACACTGTGTATTTTCGCTATAACAACAAATAAAAAATAAAGGAGGCCATACAAGAAATGTGTTTTTTTTTATTGTACGTTTGTACGGAACCACACGTGACCCTTCATGTGCGACTTCGACTCGCACATTGGACGTTTTTTTATATATATTTCGATTATTATTATATTAAAGCCCGCCTGGCTAGCTACCACCATCTTATCTAAGTCTTGCCACCAAATATCAATGTTGATATCATTGGTGTGTTCCGGCATGAAGATAAAATAGCCAGTTCCCCATTGCGTTGGGGAATCTTGGTAAGCCCGCTTCCATCTTCGGCAACATCGTCACTTACCACCAGGTGAGATGTTGTCAAGGGTTTACCAATTGTGAATAAAAATAAAATAAAAAAAAATATTTTTTTTTTTTCAAAATCGGTTGTTTGGTTAACAAATGAATAAAATATTACATTTATATAGGATTTATGAACTCCAGCGGCCTCTTAACTCCTAAAAGAATCACTCGATATATCTAGTGAATCAGTGATAAACACCAAAGCAAATCTTTTTGAATCTCTAAGTGAATATAATTTATATTCTACATCGACTGAATTCGCTTCGCTCCGCTTGCAGTGAAATACGGACCTAACAGATTTGACTTTTGAACACTTCCCCTGGATTGCATTCGTAATTCGCTGAAACGATGGGAAATATTTCTATGATTGATTGTTGTGAATTTCCTTGAATGTGAATTATGTTGATGGCAGGAATAGGGATGACGACAGCATCAGTAATAAATTTTGAACTCTTGATCACTAAATTGCCCTCCTACATAAACTTCGAAAAACCTTACTCGTTTTGTATTCCATCAAGTCTTCAATTTTTAATTCACCAAAAACTATGACGTCACGCTTAGGTATTTCAAACATTTTTAGAACAAAATGTAGTTTTTGACTGATGATAAAAAGTAAATCAGATGACTAGCGTTCGTCATCCCTATTCTCGTTGATAAATGTTAAATTAGGAGATTTTGCTTAATTACTTACAAACTGGCGTTGGATATTGTTACTATCACACTAATATTATAAAGGCGAAAGTTTGTGAGTGTGTATGTTTGTTACTTCTTCACGCAAAAACTACTGAACGGATCTGGCTGAAATCTGGTAGGTAGACAGATTAGGACCTGGAAAAGTCATAGAAACGTTATCCACGCAGGTGAAGCCGCGGGAAACAGCTAGTAAGTATAATAAACATTAAACAGACTACCTTTTGCCCGCGGCTTCGGCCGCGTGGATAACATCTTTATAACTGTAATCGAGTGTGCACGGCTCGCGAGTCTCAGATTGTAAGCAATATAAATATTAAGTTTCATACAACAATCATACATAACAAAAAGTGAGCTAACGTTACAAAGTAACTAGTATATCATCTGTGGCTAATGCTTGTTCTAATATATACGTATGCATCTTTAGCTCAAGTGGTGACCTCAAATAATGTTTCGACACGTGATAGGTCCAACCCTTCACTGTAATTGAGACGGGTGCATTTGAGACATGTCACAGCACATTTCGGCATGTTGACGGTAACTCTGACAACGCGTGACTGTAAGCAAAACTCTGCTCAGTCGTGATTGGAGCAGAGTTTTTTACACCCCGTCTTCAAAGCGCTCGTGAGAGTTAAATTAGTTTGTGTAAAATTGTTAATCCAATGCTTGATATATCTACCTACCAAATTTCATCCAAATCCGTTAAGCTGTTAAGGCGTGAAAGTGGAACAAACAAGCAAACTTTCATACATCTGCGTTTACAATATTAGTGTGATGATAAAAGACATCGTGTTTCGATGATTTTCTTCGATGAAATAGTTGGATTCAAAGGCACAAGATACAAAAAACTTTGAGCTCGTGTGATACATATAACTTTTCATCCCATTAGCGGGAAAATACTATAATAAAGAAAACTATTTAACAACTAGCTTCGCCTGCGTAAATATTGTTTTTATTACTGTCTGAAGGTGAGTGGTGGGGCGTGGAATGGAGTTTAAGCATAAATCTGAGGTAAACAATTACGAAGCGGAACGAAATTCGCGCGTTTTTTTAAATTTTTCACAAACTTTTTTTATTTGGTCCTTAAAATACTGCCGGCTAAGCGAGCCATTCACATTACGACTGACGCACGAAGCGAGGCTCGAGAGGGACACAGCTATAGGTTTGATAAGAATGTTGTACGTACATTGTACGTCTCTGTCTTACGTATACATGTGTTCCTCTCCGTCATAACGTAAATGGCCACTTGTGCATACAATGTTCGTGATCGATCTCTTTGGTGGTTGGAACATTTATTAACAATATCCACATTCATTTTAAGCTCTATTTACGAGAACCCAAACAGTTTTTTTTGAATAGATGTGTTAAAACATCTTGTACATAGTGTTCATAGCAGTCGCTCAATAGCAATAGTTGTCGCGAACACGATGGATTTAACATCTTGTCGCGAATGAACTTCATAAAGATGACCTAACTTAAATTGATTAGTCTATGACGAATCGGTAAACAGCAAAGAGTTTTTATCCTCTTAGTCATTTCACTCGTTTTATATAGGAGCGCCGGGCTCATAATTCATTTCATTTCGATTTCGCGTGTGCTTCGATCAACACCTCTTCGAGCCAACCACGAGGAAGGAAGGAGACCCGAGCCAGCTGCCGCTACTACTGCGCCAAAGGACCCAAGTTGAGTATTATAGTTGATTTCATATCTTGTCGAAATCTCTCTTTGCTTCTAACTCGCTCATGTAACTATATCCGATGTAATCTTGATATTTACACAAAGCTTGGTGCCGGTATCAGCCTGAAGGCTCCACAATCACCAAACCCCATCGACCTTGCACCATATTTCCACGACACATCATACACGCTGCCACGGCTCACACATAACCTATAATCATCGTGTCCTTTGACACATTGTTTTCCTAACACAGCTAGGTGGAGAGATGACAGTTGAACGACGTGGCGCTGATGTGGCGAGCGCGCTGCAGACCCTGTTGAGTACACGGAACGGACAGGAGCCCGATCACCTTGGATGAACCTGAGACTGTCCATGGATATGGAAGACAGTATACTCGAGTAAGATCTGTAAGTTACGGGAAGCCGCAGATCTTTCCGGAGTGCCGACTACCTAGATGTGGATCAATCGACGTGTGAGAATAGCGTGGTACCCGCTGATACTTCGGTGAAAGTGGATAGCCAGATGTCGCCTGGCAATGGGGAAATTAAACCTCTCCCCCGACGAGGGACATGGGGAATGAGTTTCTCCTCCAACGTGGGACATGGGGAACGTTACTCCCCCAACAGTCCCCAACGACTCGCCAGCCCGGACACGGGTGGGACGAGGGGACGAGGAATGAGTCGCTCCTCCAACGAGGGACATGAGGAATGAGTCGCTCCTCCAACGAGGGACATGAGGAATGAGTCGCTCCTCCAACGAGAGACATGAGGAATGAGTCGCTCCTCCAACGAGGGACATGAGGAATGAGTCGCTCCTCCAACGAGGGACATGAGGAATGAGTCCCTCCTCCAACGAGTGACATGAGGAATGAGTCGCTCCTCCAACGAGGGACATGAGGAATGAGTCGCTCCTCCAACGAGAGACATGAGGAATGAGTCGCTCCTCCAACGAGGGACATGGGGAATGAGTTGCTCCTCCAACGTGGGACATGACAACGGGATCCTCCTTCTTTACCTTCCCTTACCTTCCTAGCCACCGACCTATTAATGATGTATTTCTTTCAGCATTGTTGTTTGATGTGTGACTAACCATTGCTTTACTCATGCTACTGTGTTCATGTATTATGTGATATTCATTTGTATGCAAACCTGACATCAAACACACACTCATAGAAAGGCGCCTCATGCAACACTGATTGTTTATTTCATGTGCATCCTCGTCCCGCAATTTAGCCATGGACGGCATGTCCATCCCAGGGTAGAACCCCACTCCTCACGACAGATTATGGGATCCGCTATCATACTCATGCCAGTTTAATTACAGGAGTTGGACGAACACCTGGCAGCACGGGTAGTCGGGTGTACTCTGCGATGGTGAAGGACATGAATTGTTGTGCAGTACGGCGAGTCATATGTGAGTTTAATCATAAGTTCGTACGTGACAATCGCGGCGTAGATACAGACGTATGCATCGCTCCACGACAATAGTTACAAAATTATTCAGTACATTTTTTAAAAATCCATAATTGATAAGCCCTTGGCGTCATCTCACCTGATGGTAAGTGACGATGATGCCGAAGATAGAAGCAGGCCTACAAAGAATCCCCAACGCAATGTGGATCTGGCTATCTATCTAATCTTCAAGCCGGAACACATCAAACTGATGTGCCGACAAGACTTAGATAAGATGGTGGTAGCTAGCCAGGCGGGCTATGAAAATGCTCTACCACCAACCAAACCGAGTCTTACTAAGTTGACCCCGCCGGGAATCGCCCGCGACCTTACGAAGCTCATGGACTAACCATTACGCCACGGAGGCGATTAAAAGAACATTTCAACGTTGACACAATATTTAAACATTTTTCTCAAACATGCTTGGAACTTTGAGCATTATTTTGACAACCTTCTTCGAGATAAATCAAAATTGCTGTTCTGGCCAAATAAATGTAAGCAGCGGCCGGCAAAAGTTGTATAAAAATCCATATCTGTCGTGTTTAGCGGCCAAATAAATTACTATGTAAGTAAACTCATATCTGCGCTGCCTGCATCCAGCGGCTTCCCGCGACCTTCACCAGGTTTAGTCGTGGAAATATTTGGGGGAGGCCTATATCCAGCAGTGGACGTCCTTCGGCTGATATGATGATGAAACTCATATTATTGAAATTGTATGCTGTAGGTTTAATATAAATAAATATCTTTCGTGTAATTTTAAAATGGAACTCTATTTTACTCCGAAACATGGCAACCAAGGAGGTAACTTATCAAAGGTTTTATTTAAATTTCGAACCGACTTGCAAATAGAACGCTGTTTATTGATGCTTCGCCTCAGCCCACTTTTACACATTCGTCCATCAATGCCTCTTTTGATGGCCGCTGCAGTAATGTACTATAAACAACATTCAGGTTAAACATTTGAAGATTTTTATTAATCATAACTGAAGTCAAATTTTTTTGTGCAGTTGGTCAGTATAATAAACTAAGCTTTTCCCTACCTGTAAAAAGCACACATCATATGCACATAAACATAAACGTGATTTAAAGATAAGCATCCAACTTCCTTAGTTGTGACAGATTGTAATAAAAACTCCTTCACTCTTTAGTGCAAAAGGTTATATGTATTTCAAAACTCATTTAGTCTTTTGTGCAAAAGGGTATATGTACTTTAAAACTCCTTAACTCTTTTGTGCAAAAGGTTATATGTATTTCGTAACTCCTTAACTTTTTTGTGCAAAAATTTGTATGTATTTCAAAACTCCTTAACTCTTTTGTGCAAAAGGTTATATGTATTGCAAAACTCTTTAACTTTTTGTGCAAAAGTATATATTTTACATATATTTGCTCCTTTATTTCTTTTTTTCCGTGGGTCAATGAAATTAAAAATGCCAATTCGCTGCGTTCTAAACTCAAAAGACTTGCTCACTGAGTGATCAAAATCGAATTTTGCTCACTGTTTTTAAGCAACAAAGGCGCACATTTCAAACTAGTGACGTAAGAACCTTTTTTCTTTTAATCAGTGATAAGTATCCACAAGTGAAATATAGCATAGTTTATAGAATACATAGGTTGTAACTATAACTGAAAAGGTACCAGCTCAGCATATGCTGTCATCAAAGAGATTACAGCGCTGATTTTCAGCTACTACCCCTTAAGGGAAGGGGGTGGACCTAGACGGCGTACAGACATCATATTTTAAAATCTAAACTAAATAAAAATTTAAACATATTTGTTAACTCCGATAGCTTTTGGGTGCAATGGATATGCAATTAAAATAGTTTTCAATAAAATGTAATCAATATATTGCTTTTAGCTAATTATAAAATAAAAGGAATGTTGCCTATTGGCTTCGATATGTATCGATGTAGATGTAGTGATTCGGGCGCGGTCCGCGCCGGCCAGCGCTCCCCGCCAGGTCGCCGCTGTTAGGTGGTGGGGCAGCAACGGTGCTAGTCGCAACATATTAAAAAAAAGGAAAACTAACAACCTACAACAATTTTGTAAGAGATAAATTATTTTTATAACTTAAATTAAAAAAAAAACAAAAAAATATTGTGTACCATTATTTATTATAATTTACAATATTCTCCTTATCGATCTTACTTTCCATACGTAGAAAGGCAGTCATAACATAAATGTAGGCAGTATAATTAAGGCTTTAAGATATGTCAAATGACAATATTCAATTCAAATTATTGAAAGACTGTGTAAAGGTATCACCATGGAAAAAAATATATAATATACTTATAGTATTATAAAATCGATTTAATTGAATACAATTTTAAAAATATTACCACTTTTGATGTAAAAAAATATACGGTAGACCCTGTTTTTGGCATTAATTGCAAAATTTCTCGAAAACAAACAGTTAATATTGAATGAAACCAACGCACAAAAATCGGTGACTTTAAGACCTTTCATTTTACTTGAACACATTTTTTTTAAATTATTTAAAAGTGATGAAAAGTAATAAAACATGTAAAAATCGAGAATCGGGCGTTAGGTCACGTTAGGTTTCATTGTAAATATTTGTATTATGTTTTTGGTGGGTGACTGAATATGACGTTTCAATTGGGAAATTTTCTCAGTTTTTGAAGGCTAGTACTTCCTATTGTAATTAGAATATGGGAAAAACCGAAACATAGGGGCATGGCCATGGTAGATGTAGGTTTGATGGAAAAAACATTTTTGCTGTATTGTCATTATCCAGGGAGGAAACGGGGCACTACGTTTGTATGGAAAAAATAGCGCCCGCGTTTACTCTTAACAACAAAAATTGAGTTTATTTGATTTAAACGGAGGCATACGATTGTCTCGACTTAATACAGGTGTCGGGGCACACAAACCCATATTCCAATACTCCTTGAATCCCTGCGGATTACACGCTATTGCCTACCCTGCTTCGTACCTAACTTGTCTCTTAGTTGGAAAACTATAAATGAAGGTAAGTATTCGAAAAGTCTTAAAAGTTTCTGGTAGTTTTGGACACATTCCTGCACAAAGTTTTAACGAGGCGCTATTGACTCGCCAGCTCGTCTCGCCGCTGCAGAGGGAACTTGTTAATCCTTATTTAAACAACAAAACTTTTGGAAATATCGCCTCCTCCGTGCTGATTTTGTCCAACTGTCGAAGTGTACAAGTTCGTCGGCTTTTGGAGTGAGTTTAGTAAGCTTTTTGAGGGTAATTATAGAAAGTAAAAGAAAAAGATTATTTTCATTGTTTTAGCCAGTTTACCTATCGCAACATAATAAAAAACGCTAAACAAGTTAAAAAACCGGCTTCCATCGCAACCACTTTTTTGCATTATTATTTTTGGTTTTGGTAATTTTCTAATAAAGTACTACACCGATTTTGATAAAATTTATATGGGACCACACGGAAATCACTAGCTTTCAAATAAAAAAAGAATCATAAAAATCCGATCAACCAGTCAAAAGTTTTGAGGAAACACACCTAAAAAAAAAACATTGTTACATTACATTAAAAAAATCGGTAAAGTGCGAGTCAGTACCACGCTCAAAGGGATCCGTACCATCATACTAGATGGCTTGTTTCTTCACGTTTAAAAAACGCGTTTTTTGTATGGAGACTTTCACTTTTTTCTGATTTTTAGTATTTGTTGTTATAGCGGCAACAGAAATACATCATCTGTGAAAATTTCAACTGTCTAGCTATCACGGTTCATGAAATACAGCCTGGTGACAGACGGACAGCGAAGTCATAGTAATAGGGTCCCGTTTTTACTCTTTGGGTACGGAACCCTAAAAATATTGGAGGTGCCTATCACTCATGGCTTATTCAGAAGCTGTACCTTTGTGACGCGGAGTTTACGCATGTTTTGGATTATGATTATGTTTTTGGACGAATTGATTCTTTGTGAGTAAATAAATATGTATTTTAAAGTTTTAAACTAGTAGTATAAATATATAATCGATTTTTCAACAAAAGTGTCGTAATAGTAATAGTTATAGAGATAGAATAATAAATTAACTATACTTTTTTGATAAATATTTTATAAATAATAATAATAATATTAGAAAATATAAAAACTGATAATTTAGCGGATACATTTTTAATGTATCCAAAGGTCGTGCCAGACACGAGATCTGTAGATTTTTTAAATTGGATTAAGATTTTTTTTTGTATTAAGAATTTAGAAGTATCAAGAAGTTGGTCTTATATAAATTTTACGAAAATTGGTTTTCTACTATTTTTATAAAATTAACAAACACATCGAAATGTAGTAAAAGTGTAGTTGTTGCATTTAAAGTGGATTGTTTTTAACGTCTTCAGCGTGGTCAATTATTTCATCAAGTGCTCGTCAACTTCAAACTCAAACTGTAAAAGGCTTTATGTACTAGAACACATGAGTAAATTTAAGAAAAAATCTAGATACACACAGAATAAAAATACGTCAGGTGTGTTTGTCACAGATTCAATAATCTGCCAACGATATAAGAGCAACAAGAAAATGCGGACGTGACTGGCATTGACGAATTTGGCTCAATATCGCAGGATAGGAATGACATGATTGTTTTGTTTGGATATTGTATCTAGTGTTAGCTAGTCTTGGAGGTGATCCAGTCGATATGTCGAAAAAATGTGGGGGTAGCTGGTAAGCTTTTTAGGGTTGGAGGTGATCCAGTCGATATGTCAAAAAAATGTGGGGGTAGTATTCCGTACCCAAAGGGTAAAAACAGGACCCTATTGCTATACCCCCGCTGTCCATCCATCCGTCTGTCAGCAGGCTATATTTCATGAACCATGATAGCTAGACAGCTGAAATTTTTACACATGATGTATTTCTGTTGCCGCTATAACGACAAATAATAATAGAAAAAGCGAAAGTATCCATACAAAAAACGAGTTTTTTTTAAACGTGAAGAAACTAGCGCCATCTAGTATGATGGTACGGAATCCTTTGTGCGCGGTTCTAACTTGCACTTTACCGATATTTTTAAATGTAATCTAAAGTAATATTATCTCTAGGGGTTTTTCCGTTCTTTCGGTTGCTCATTTCGTTTTTGAGATGTGATTTTTTTCTGACCGAAACGGGGCAAAAAAAGACCGCATTTTTCTCATTTTTTCGAATTTCAATTTGAGTTAAAAAATAATTGTAGGCATTGTCGAGACACGTCTTTTGACATCCCAATCGGCCAGGTAGTCTCAAAACATGGCGATGTCGAACTGTAGCTGAAAATCTGGCCTATACCGAAGCGACAAAAAAAATGATTTTAAAAGAATTACTAAGAATTAGAAAAAGAGCAAAAAAAGTAAAGTACGGAACCCTATGTATGCGGTTCTGACTTGTACTTGGCCGGTGTTTTTTTTATTTACAATTAGTATTCCGAAGTTAATGTAACTTTTCCAGGTTGTTTGGGGGTCATCATCATATCAGCCGGAAATCGTCCACTGCTGGACAAAGGCCTCCCCCAAGGATTTCCACGACGACCGGTCCTGCGCTGCCCGCATCCATCGGCTTCCCGCGATCTTCACCAGGTCGTCGGTCCGCCGCGTGGGAGGCCTGCCTACGCTACGTTTTCCGGTGCGCGGTCGCGACTCGAGAACTTTACTGCCCCATCGGCCATCTGTTCTACGAGCTATGTCCCTGCCCACTGCCACGTCAGTTTAGCTATTCTGTGAGCTATGTCGGTTACTTTAGTTCTCCTGCGGATCTCCTCGTTTCTGATTCGATCACGCAGAGAAACTCCGAGCATAGCACGCTCCATTGCCCTTTGGGTGACCTTGAGCCTTCTTATGAGACCCATAGTAAGCGACCATGTCTCAGTTCCGTAAATCATCACTGGCAACACACACTGATCAAAGACCTTAGTCTTGAGACACTGCGGTATTTGGGACGTAAAGATATTGCGAAGCTTCCCGAACGCTGCCCAGCCGAGTTGGATTCTTCGATTGATCTCTTTCTTGAAGTTGGACCTACCTAGCTGGACTGTTTTTTGACTGGCTGGATTGTGTACTCTACAATGACTATCCTAAGTTTTCGACCTCAGGGACCCAACTTAACTTGGGGGAGGGGTCAAAAACAGCAAAAAATTTCTGACTTTTAATCCAAGCATACTTTGTGTACCAAATTCCATCACAAATTTGGAGAGCTTAATTTCCAGAAATTTCTTCGGTGAACCAGATTTTTAAGCCCAAAATTAATGGAGATACGGCAGATCAAAGTTAGACAAAGTTTCTTTAAATGTAAAAAAACCAGCTGAGTGCGAGTCAGAACCGCACACAAATACTAGATCATCATATCAGCTCATATACGTACCCACCAAGGGGCTCGAGCCTACCCTGAATTAGGGCGATCGGGCCTTAGTCGACCACGCGGGCCCAGTGCGGGTTGGTCGACTACTAGATGGCGCTAGTTTATTCACGTTTTAAAAAAAACCTTTTTTTAAATTATTCCCTTATTCTTTTACTCTTTCTAATTTTTAGTATTTGTTGTTGTAGCGGCAATAGAAATACATTATCTGTGAAAATTTCAACTGTCTACCTATTACAGTTCATGAAATACTGCCTGATGACAGACAGACAGAGAGACGGACGGACAGTGAAATCTTAGTAATAGGGTCCCGTTTTTACCTTTTGGGTACGGAACCCTAATAATGGCTCTTCGGACCCTACACCTGTTTGTTACCATAATTTCCTCGTTAATTGTTTTAGTCACTCAGCAATATCAACATCTTGAAATATCTACGAGTCCTCGCCCAAACGTGACGACAGACTATTTCAATGTAATACCTGGCGGTTATTTGCATTTATTTATTAAGGCGCTTGCACACAACGGAGCGGGGCGGGCCGGTCAATTTCTCCGCCAACGATAGCACAAAGGGAATCTTATACTACCAACGCACATGGAGGCGGCGCAGTCTTTTTGTCCTCCGTGTCCGTTGGTAGTATAGAATTCCTTTGTGCTATCGTTGGCGGCGAAATTGACCGGCCCGCCCCGCCCCGTCGTGTGCAAAGCGCCTTATAGTACACCAAAAACAATATCGTAAAGCTAATACATAGGGATATATATATATATATATATATATATATATATATATATATATATATATATAGTGTACGTAGGCGGTCTTATTGCACTATTATTAGTTGTTTTTTTTTATCTGTTCGCTGACAAGTATGATAACTTAACCGACTCCGTGGTGATGTTATGGTTAGGTCCTTATCAGGAGGTCGCGAGTTCGATTCCCCACGGAGTCCAACGTTGTAAGACTCGGTTTGGTGCCGTCAAACATCAATGATGTGTTCCGGCTTGAAGATAAGATAGCCAGTTCCGCATTGCGTTGGAGAATCTTGGTAAGCTCGCTTTCATGTTCGGCATCATCGTCACTAACCATCAGGTAAGATGATGTTAAAGGCTTACCAATTATGGAATAAAAAAAATAGTATCATCATAACAGGGACAGGGTCGCTTACTATGGGCCTCATAAGGAGGCTCAATGTCACCCAAAGGGCAATGGAGCGTGCTATGCTCGGAGTTTCTTTGCGTGATCGAATCAGAAATGAGGAGATCCGCAGCAGAACCAAAGTAACCGACATAGCTCACAGAATCGCTAAACTGAAGTGGCAGTGGGCAGGGCACATAGCTCCTAGAACAGATGGTAGATGGGGCAGTAAAGTTCTCGAGTGGCAACCGACGACCTGGTGAAGATCGCGGGAAGCCGATGGATGCGGGCTGCGCAGGACCGGTCGTCGTGGAAATCCTTGGGGGAGGCCTTTGTCCAGCAGTGGACGATTTTCAGCTGATATGATGATGATAAACAGGGGAAGACATTGATCTTCTGGTGCTTCTCACTTCTTTGGTTCTTCCAAAGAGAACATCTCTTTTCAAAAGTGTGGAAAGAGCTACTGCCCAACTGTACTGTATTTATCGTACTCGTTTAAGTACGAACCACAGGATATAAACGATATAAACGTTCCTGAAGTGATGGAATGAGGGATTAGATCCAGAGCGTTTTTATCGGCATCGTTTAAATAGACTATTTCTGGCTCGATTTTATCATCAGGAATATGAAAAAGATTATTGTAATATTTTTGGCTTCACATAAATAGCCATTGTTACGAATTTTTTTTTACAAAATACTGTATTTAGGTCGCTTTAGCCTCTTTTTGATTTTTATTGTTTTATCCACATTTTATAAGACCTCGGCATCATCTCACGAAGATCAAAACGAAAGCCGACTTACCAAGATTCCCCTATGCATTGAGGAACTGCCGCATCTTCTTCTATTAACTTTGATATTTGGCGGCAAGGCTTAATGGTGGTAGCTAGCCAGGCGGACTTAGAAAATGCCTTACCACCAACCAAACCGAGTCTTGCAAAGTTAGATCCCGCCAGAAATCGAACCCGGAACTTCCAAGTGTGAAGCGAATTGACTTACCAAAAAGCCAAGGAGGCGGTTAAAAGCTCTGTATATATTAGGTCTGTACCAATTATTATATTATTATATTAAAACAAAATGTATTCTCAAATTCGCATTTGACTATTAGAAATTAAATGGTGGTAAACATATGCCTAATTATTAGATATTTTGAGAGCAGGTGGCTTAAACCCCACAAAGTCGGGTTTATTTCACATGAAAAAATCGCCTTTATTGACGCAAAAAATACACATTTTGATTTTAAAGCTCTACAGTTATTGCAGCAGTTTCTTCGTTACTAATGTCATATTTGGGAATACCCCGCATAAGATTTCGTAATTTTCAGGAAAATTGAAGAAAATAAACTAGTCAAAAAAAATGCCTCATATGACCACTAAGAAAACGCCTTTTTTCCATGAACATGAAAGACATGCCACTAGTTACTAATAAAACACCAAAAATAGTGTCACCATAAGGTCAATAATTAAAACAATAACTTTTTTATTTTAAATAAAATTTGGCATTGAATTTCATAAACTGAATTGGCAATTTCATAGGTAAAGACCTATTATAATTATTTCTAAGGGGTTTTAAATTCACAAGTTCAAATTCAAAGCAAAACCAATCATACTGACTCCCTTTGTTATTTAAAGGCATTATAACTTGTAGATACGAGTATGTATGTATGTATATCCTACACTCGGGCACAGTATTACGATAAGACTTACAGTAGTGCAACGCCTTTGATGTCGCACCGTCGTAGCTACTACTAGCCCATACTAGCGTGTAGTCAGCCTGGCAAACTCACGGAGTGTGGCACGCTGTGCCCCGCTGCCCGCTGCCCCGCATACTAGCGGGTACTGCGTTCCGTTGCTCTGCGTAAGTAAATTCGTTGCGCTACTGTAATCCGCTATATTGTAATACTGTGACTCGGGAGTACGGTGAGTTTATTAGTTCTTGAGAGCCGGTAAACATTATAAATGTTAAATTTAGGACTTGCAGACACTGTCTGAATAAACGTGGATTCTATTAGGGTGCTGTTGTAAATTGTAAAGAGAATATAATAAACAAATACGAGGGAATGTAACGTTTTGGTAATAACAGCATACAATGCTTGTTTTTGTGTATGTGTATGTGTGTGACGTGAGATCACTGACCGCACAAAAAGGGGCCGTGGTTCGTTTGCTGAATTAAATGTAACTTTACCGATTCGCATCAAAGACTCCGTCAGAGGGGCCGTCCTGTGTTCAATCGCGCCCCCTTGCCGCGCCGCCGACGTTTTCGGCACTGCGATTGAAATCAGGGCGGCCCCTTTGGAGTGTTTGACACGAGCCGGCAGCGACAAGCGACATATATCAAAGATACAGCCTAATTCAGAGAACGAACTATACAGGGTGTAACAAAATTGGTGTAACAAAATTGGTGTAGGTCCCGTTAACTGGGGCTTCTACTCATCATACTGAACAACTTTTGTTCTACGACTTTGCAGAGAACGTAATTTTATTTTTACTCTTTATACAAATCGATCAGCTGATCGACCGATTTTGTGCATTTTAGTATGGGGGGCAAATTTTTTTTTGAGATTTGACTATGAGTTCTTTGGAGAAAGTTGTTCAGTATGACGAGTGGAACCCCCAGTTAACGGGACCTACACCAATTTTGTTATACCCTGTATATGTCCAAAATGCTCTTTCGTTAGGTATTCACTGAACAAAATATCCTCCAAAACCACGAATGACAGCTAGGTGCGAGTAAAAAGTCATCGAAAAACTAGTTTGTCAATTTAAATGTGTTAACAATCGATTATTTTTAATCAAGTTACTCGTTAGTGTTTCTTAAACTGACGGTTGGATGCCTGCCGCTCTCTGGATTCCGACCTCACCCTCTAGTCACCCAGATTGATACAGATTGTTTACAGTTTGGTTCTCGAACGTATGGGATTTCGCCGCGATTTTGTTTGCTCCGTCATTTGTTTTTAGAAATGTCATTTCACGACCGTTGTATGCAGTGTCCGGGGTGTGCTTCAGGTAACACGTTCGCACTTCCCTTGCTACGTACGATGAAGTTCCCTTTCCTTTTACTTAAAGAAAATCAGTGATGACATACGAAACCGAGACATGATCGCTTACTATGGACCTCATAAGAAGGCTCAAGGTTACCCAAAGGGCAATTGAAAGAGCTTTGCTCGGAGTTTCCCTACGCGATCGAATCAGAAATGAGGAGATCCGCAGGAGAACCAAAGTAACCGATATAGCTCACAGATTTGCTAAACTGAAGTGGCAGTGGGCAGGGCACATAGTTCGTAGAACACATGGCCGTTAGGGAAGTAAAGTTCTGGAGTGGCGACCGCACACCGGAAAGCGAAGCGTTAGCAAAGGCCTCCCACGCGGTGGACCGACGACCTGGTGAAGATCGTGAGAAGCCGCTGGATGCGGGCAGCGAATGACCAGTCGTCTTGGAAATCCTTGGGGGAGGCCTTTGTCCAGCAGTGAACGTTTATAGGGGTCAATACTACAATAGGGGTAAAAACGGAACCCTATTACTAAGATACGAATCGATGGAACACTTACAGTATCACTGCGATGTCCTGGCTAGTAAGCGTATGTGCCTACATAATGATGGCTACCCAAAACTGAAGGACTACAGGCACTTAGCGGAATTGTTGCATTGATGCAGCACATCTTCCAGTAGGCTAGAGGGCAAAGGTTATAGGGGTAGACACGAAGATCCTTCTGGGTCAAAGTGCCGTTACAACTGAAGCCCCCATTCACAAAGATAAGATCGTAAATCTTGGATTCTTGTATATTCTAAGGACACTTTAAACTCGTTCTTGATAAAAAACGGGTGGGGCTGTGTCGGGGCACACGGCCGTTGGTTTTAACGTGAATACGTCTCGTAACGGGTAATATGTAGTTTCTATATAAAATATTATTATTATTAATATTATTATCTGCGTAATTTCAACCGTCCCAGCTGCAGATGTACTGGCACCGTCGTTGATCCGCTCGGCCGCATTCATTACTTTACGTTGCCGGCACTGCTTGACTCGATCATATGGTGTTTTATTGGTACCATTCGATTGCTGTTGAGATGCCCTTTCTAACCGTATACGATTTCTGTATTTCGATTTGGCTTTTCGACGCGTATAGGCCGACATTATATATTTTTTGATATTATTTTTTATTTAAACACCTTATTATAATCACAGTTACAATTTTACACTAATGTTTTATATAATATAATCGATAGATTTTGACGAGAGCTGACGATTGAAACTTGAATGAACGTCGTAGCTTCACCGAGTCGAAAGTTATACTAAATGGAAATCTCGATACGCAGCAAAATGACCTTCAAAATGGCGGGGCTGCCCCCTCCCCCGCGCGCGATGTATTATAGTCCTTACTTAGCGTAATAAATTCTTTGATTCTTTAGCTATCAAGTGGTGTAAACGAAATTTGGATGGAGATGATAGATATGTAGCTACAACACTAAACTGTATCCCCCGATTTTGTTATTATTCGTTTTTTTGGATTGCATCCCTATGGAGGTAATTTTAAAGACGTATTCACGTCAAAAAAGGTTCGATAACACAGTTACGAGGTGAAATAACTTATCATATTTAGGTTTTTCCTTGCACTATTCCACAGTTAATGTAAATAAAACACAAATTTGTTTATACTCCACAATTAATGTAAATAAAAGTGCAAAGAAAAACCTAAATATGTTCAGTTCAGTGTTCCACCAAGAACCTACTATCGCAAGCATACAATACTGAAATAACTTATTTTAAGCAAAAAATTAAGAAATTACTAGCACTATTTTTAATGTTCCTAAAAGTACAGCATCATCTAATTTTAAATCAATATTTATAAATACGTTGTGAAAGAATTTTATTATCTTTACCGCTGTGAAAGATGTTTATACACATAAAAAAATCGGCCAAGTGCGAGTCGGACTCACGCTTAGTAGGGTTCCGTAGTCTTTTCAAAAAATACATGTTTATTTTAAAAAACAAAATTATATTTGCAGTTGGTAATGGAACATATTGTATGGAAAATCTATGAACTTTTTACAAATCGAACTCCAGATCTTAAGTTGGACGACTATTTCTCCTAAACTAAGAAAGCCTACTTAGCCGTGATAGTTTTCCTTTTATATTCATTATATAGACTGCATGAATTTTTTCAAATTTCCAAATACAGCGGTTTAGTTGTTATGGGGTGAGGACACTCGACTCCAACAAAGTTAGCACTTTCAAGCCTATTTTTTCGAGAACGGAACCCTTAACTAAAAATGGTCTTTAAGCAACTATTTTTGAATCTTTAACCAACGATACCCCATACGACTGGGTTTGACGACAAAAATAAAAATCTCCACTTTACTTGTAGGGGAGGTACCCTTTAAAATATTTTTCCAAAATTTTTTTACAGTTCTCTCCGCGTTATATATCTTTGCCAAATTTCAGCTCTTAAATACTAATAGTCCAGGAGTTAGGCCGCGGACAGACGGACAGACAGATATGACGTAGGTAACTATAAGGTTTCTTTGTTGTACTACGGAACCCTAAAAAGTACCAAACACAATTTTCCCAGGATTTTAATGACTGCTATAATCTCCTGCACTATATATCATTACTAGCTGTTTCCCGCGGTTTCACCCGCGTGGACAACGTTTCTATGACTTTTCGAGGGTGCGCAGCAAGCTGCAAGCGGCTCGCGAGCGTGGTAAAAAGTAGCCTATGTCTAAATCCAGGTCCTAATCTGTCTACCTACCAAATTTCAGCCAAATCCGTTCAGCAGTTTTTGCGGGAAAGCGTAACAGACAGACAGAGTTACTTTCACATTTATAATATTAGTAGGGATAGATAGTCATTGGCGGCTGGAATTATGTTACTATTTTATATCAAATTTATGGAA
This sequence comes from Coleophora flavipennella, assembly GCA_947284805.1. Taxonomy (NCBI): domain Eukaryota; kingdom Metazoa; phylum Arthropoda; class Insecta; order Lepidoptera; family Coleophoridae; genus Coleophora; species Coleophora flavipennella. Next base: position 8,258,867 of record OX369295.1, read on the forward strand.
TTTGCAGGTGAGTGCCAGTTCGCGTCCATTTGCATAATACAGTTTGATATTTTACGACCGATGGAGCTATGGGTCGTATCTCTGTAGCTTGACGTAGCTATGGGTCGTATCTCTGTAGCTTGACGTAGCTATGGGTCGTATCTCTGTAGCTTGACGACTGCCGTTCGATAGGATTACTCACGTAGGGTTTTGAGTTGGAGACGTCTCAATATAGTGGTAGGAATAGGTGTCATAAAATATGTGTCAGCATAAATTGAAATGACGCAGCCGTTCCCTATACAATACAATACGATACAATACAATACAATGCAATACAATACAATACGATACGATACGATACGATACAATACAACACAATACAATACAATATATTTTACATTACGAATTTGTTTTGATGTTTTATAAGTGTAAATAAATAAATAAAGAAATACAATACAACACAACACAATACAATACGATACGATACGATACAATACAACACAATACAATACAATAAATTTTACATTACGAATTTGTTTTGATGTTCTATAATTGTAAATAAATAAATAAAGAAATACAATACAACACAATACAATACAATACGATACGATACAATACATTAATTTTACTGACAACTTTCGTGTTGCAGGTCAGATTGCAAAATCTAGTTCACAAAAATATATCTAAATATAATAGCGAATGTCAATGTTGCAATCTTTAAATTTCAAATTTATACATTGGTAACACCACCCAAATACTTAGCCATCCGTCTGTTTGCTTGTCTGTCTGTACGACGAGCTGTATCTTTTGAACCGTAACGGGGAGCTGGTTGACACAGATAGTAATAACACAAGAAACATAAAAACGATACTAAATACAAACATGAAACTTGGTATGGTTGTAGTGCAAACACTGTAATAAAATAAACAATAAAAAAACCGGCCAAATGCGAGTCAGAACCGCACACAAAGGGTTCCGTACACACACACACACACACACACAAACACACACACACACACACACACACACACACACACACACAGACACTATAAAGAAAAGGCACACACTTCTGAGATTCCACATTAATTGTACTTTTAGGTTTAGGTAGCTAAGTGAATGTTTGTACTTTTCTACTGTACTTCATATCTGTAAGAACTATTTTTAAATTGTCTTTTTGTTTTACATTTTACTCGTTAAGGAACGTCATATTATTCTTTCTTCCGGAGGTGGGCGTTAGTAACTGCGACACAGTCCTCGACTAATGCAGTTGCTATCGTACACATTAAGTTTGTACACTTAATTTAAGTTCCAAATAAAATAAAAATAAATTTAATCATAATAGATCGCGCTAGTTTATTCACTTTAAAAAAAACACCTTTTTTGTATGGAAACCCTCCTTATTTTTTCATTTTTTCTCATTTTTAGTATTTGTTGTTATAGCGGAAATACATCACCTGTGAAAATTTCAACTGTCTAGCTATCACGGTTCATGAAATACGGCCTGGTAACAGACAGACGGACTGACAGCGAAGTTTTAGAAATAGGGTTCCGTTTTTACCCTTTGGGTACGGAACCCTAATAAAAAAAAAGCCAAGTGTAAATTATATTCCCACTTTTCGCGAACTGAAAGGAAACAAAATAATTTTTTGATATGGTTCTACGGAATCCTCGGCATCCACTGGCTGATTAATCATATCAGCTCGTACACTTCCCCAACGAAGAGCTTGAGTGTACCCTGAATTAGGGTGATCGGGTCTTAGTCGACCACGCGGGCCCACTGTGGGTTAGTCGACTTCACACACTTTTCCTTCACCATAAGAGCATCGGATTAACGTACATAAGAAAACAAATTTTTAAAACACATTGATACGTTGATTCGAACCACGACCTTCCAGACAGGAGTTAGAGGTCCTAGTCGTTACGCCACCGGCGCTCTACTGGCTCATTATTTGAGACTAAGTGTAAGAATTTTGACATGTTTATTTTTTTACAATTTCAATAAAATACAAATGCACACAGTTAAATGATATTTATTCCATAAGATCACTACTGAAAAAAACCGCCTCCGTAGCTCATCAGAAGCAAAATTCACTGGCTTTACACAGGAGGTCGCGGGTTCGATTCCCGGCTGCGTCAATTGTAAGACTCGGTTTGGTTGGTGGTAGGGCATTTTCTAAGCCCGCCTGGCTAGCTACCACCATCTTATCTAAATCTTGCCGCCAAATATCAATGTTGATATCATTGGTGTGTTCCGGCATGAAGATAAGATAGCCAGTTCCCCATTGCGTTGGGGAATCTTGGTAAGCCCGCTTCCATCTTCGGCAACATCGTCACTTACCACCAGGTGAGATGTTGTCAAGGGTTTACCAATTGTGAATAAAAAAAAACAAAAAAAAAAGGGCCCAGTGCGAGTCAGAACCGCACACAAATTGTTCCGTACCATAATACTAGATGGCGCTAGTTTCTTCACGTTTAAAAAACACGTTTTTTGTATGGACCCCTTTATTTGTTCACATTTTTTTATTTTTAGTACTTGCTGTTATAGCGGCAACAGAAATACATCATGTGTGAAAATTTCAACTGTCTAGCTATTACGGTTCATGAAATACAGCCTGGTGACAGACAGACGGACGGACAGTGAAGTCTTAGTAATAGGGTCCTGTTTTTACCCTTTGGATACGAAATCCAAAAAATGATTAAAGATCTTGTCCTATTTTGAAAAACAAAAGACATTACTGAACCCAACAATACCAAACCTTTTCCATTCCCTCGCATTAGCGCGTCGAGCTCGAAACGTCAGCATATTTACAGGTGATCATGTAAATCCATGTTATCACAGGACTAGTTCCATCAGGAGGGTAAACTCACATCAGGTGGATAAAACACCGGTAACAAACACATGTCAGGTAGCTGTTTACAAGGGTGACTACAATACGATCTACGCAATCGTTCCACCAAGTAATTAGTAAAGAAAGGGCTGTTTTTTTAATTTTTATTCTTAATTGGTAAGCCCTTGGTATTATCTCACCTGATGGTAAGTGACGATGATGCCGAAGATGGAAGCGGGCTTACCAAGATTCCCCAACGCAATTGAGAATTAGCTATCTTAACTTCAAGCTGGAACACATCAACACTGATATTTGGCGGCAAGATTTAGATAAGATGGTGGTAGCTAGCCAGGCGGGCTTAGAAAATGCCCTACCACCAACCAAACCGAGTCTTATTAGTTGATCCCACCGGGAATCGAACCCACGACCTCCTGGTGTGAAGCGAATGGACTAACCATTCCGTAACAAGGCATTTAATGCGGTCATTCTGCGTGGTAGGCTGACATCACTGCCAGCACAGCTTCTCGGCAGTGCGTCCTCGGAACTCCACCCCATATTGAAGACTTTATTATCGCTCTCATTAAGTTTATTGCTCAGGTAGTTTGTCCTTTCTTGTTTTATTACCTTGTCATAGAGTTCTATGCAATTCATAATATTTTGTTGTAAAGCTTGGCATACAGTACGTAGCGTAGGCAGGCTTCCCACTCGGTGGACTGATGACCTGGTGAATGTCGCAGGAAGCCGCTGGATACGGGCAGCACAGAACCGGTCGTCGTGGAAATCCTTGGGGGAGGCCTATATCCGGCAGTAGACGTCCTTCGGCTAATATGATGATGATATGATGTAAAGCTTGGTCTTTTATTACAAAAATTGACCCATTTGAGTCCTGTATTGTCAACTTAAAAACACGGCCAGTTTTTAGGTTATTCCAGGGCCTTCATACAGTGAACGACTCTGTAGGTATGATTTCATCATATCATCATCATATCAGCTCATATACGTCCCCACCGAGGGGCTCGAGCCTACCCTAATTTAGGGCGATCGGGCCTTAGTCGACCACGCGGGCCCAGTGCGAGTTGGTCGACTTCACACACAACCTGCGAGTTTTTTCGCAGGCGTGTTCAGGTTACCTCACGTTGTTTCTCTTTACCGTAAGAGCGTCGTATAAACGTACATATGAAATTTAAATTCGAAATCACATTGGTACGTGGCGGGATTCGAACCACGACCTCCCGGACAGGAGGCGGCGGCCCTAGCCGTTACGCCACCGACGCGGTATGATTTGAAGACATGTACAATGTAAACTCTATATAGCGACACTCAAGGGTCCGGCCATTTTGTGACGTTATTGAGAGTTTTCGTTATACAGAGAAAAATTAGCGTTAACTGAAGGCAGAAAATTTGAAGTTTCAAAGACTGAATCGTTATATCGAGTGACGTTATACAGAGTTTACACTGTATATAAAAACAATATCCGTAGATCGTAGTGGAAGGGGTCTTTGTATGTTCGGCTGTTCAAACGAGGAAAGCCTCTGCAGGTTTACTCAGCCGAGAGTTCTCAACCTATCGCGTGTTTTCACTGTGAAATCCTGACAAGGCTCCTCTGGAGAAATAGTCTAGAGTTATTCTATAAAAGCCTACTATTGTTGGGCCAGAATTTACTGTTTACACACACGTATTACATAACTAGATTTTTTAGAATTTCTACATACCTATTTTTTTACTTTCGAACAATTGAGTAGCAAGCGTCGAAGAAATGAATAAAGAATTGTGATGACAAAAATGAACGTTGAGATTTTGATGGGTATCGATTGTCTTACACTACGAGTAATAGCCCCTGAAAAATAAAAAGAATCTTTACATACAGTGAATCCTGGCTTTGTGGAACCTGGATAAGTGGAATACCTCTTTTAGTGGAACACGGTGCCATTTTAGGGTTAAGGTTCCGTCCGTACCAGGTAACGGGACCCTATAACTATCAGTCTATCTGCTCTCAGTCCGTCTGTCCGTCCATCTGTCACTTTTAAAAAGCTGTATCTTTTGAACCGTATTAGGCATCTGGCTAAAATATTCACAGAATATCTGTTAATGAAGAAAATTTACAAATAAGTGTAAAAAAAAATGTGGTCCCCATTTTTTTTTTATAAAAAATTTGAGTGCGTTTGGCTGCACCTCACCTGATGGTAAGTGCCGATGCAGCCGGGGATGTGACACGCAAGCTCAAATAGTGCCTATTCACTCTCTCCCCATACAAAAAACGTGTTGTTTAAGGTTTTTGTTTCTGCTCTATCGTAAAAGTTGGAGTTGGAGTTGGATGTGCAGGTTTCTTCTCCTTTCACCGTTAAAGCAATCGGTAAGTAGGTAAATGTACATTAGTTTTAGAGAACCGCAACCCTGGACCCCTGGTTAGGAAGACCGGATATCGTTATCGTTGAGCAACCGACGCTTTTAAGGGTCTCCAGGAGGCTCAAGTTTCCATACAAACGTAGTCCCGCTTTAATACAAAAGCTACATGCCGGATTGAATCCAAACTTTGCGAATATATTAAGTAGACACATGTCAATGTTTGTAATTAGTTTTCGGTGTACTAATGTAAAATGGAAAAAAATAAAAGAAGTTTCAAACTTTCAGTAAAAAACTAATTTAAGCCTTCGTTTAGTTATGTTTAAATTTAATACAATGAAAACTAATTACAAAGATCGATATGTGTCTACTCAATATATTCGCAAAGTTTGGATTCAATCCGGCATGTAGTTATTGTATTAAAGCGGAACTACGTTTGTATTGAAACTAGAGCCACCTGGGGACCCTTAACATGCTTTATATTAGCTTCACCTGTATGTATCTATTTTTCCAAGTAATAGCTTCACCTGTATCGGAATATTTGTACGGTATATACATATATGTAACGGTATATTTGAACGTCATTTTCACCCACTTCAAGACGTCAGAATAAATCCCAAATTTGCACACATATTAAGAATCGATAAAAATACAATAATTAAAAAAGACTTCACAAGAAGTCGCGCCAAACATTATGACGGCTCTGAAGTTGGTCGCAAGACGCGTAGCAGTAGCAAACTTTGGGTGTTAGTATGACGTGAAGGTACCTACTACTCGGTTATACCGGCGCAGTAAGCACTCGCATCTCAGTTCAGATCAGTCATAAAGTTTGGAGCGAGCTGTAAGAACCGATGAAAATACATTAATAAAAAAGGATTCACAAGAGGTCGCGCCGAACATTATGACAGCTCTGAAGTTAGTCGCAAAACGCGTCGCAGTAGCAAACTTTGGGTGTTAGTATGACGTAAAGGTATACTCGGTTATACCGGCGCAGTAAACGCTCGCATCACAGTTCAGATCAGTCATAAAGTTTGGAGCGAGCTGTAAGAACCGATGAAAATACATTAATAAAAAAGGATTCACAAGAGGTCGCGCCGAACATTATGACAGCTCTGAAGTTGGTCGCAAGACGTGTCACAGTAGCAAACTTTGGGTATTAGTAGGACGTAAAGGTACTCACTACCCGGTTATACACTCGCATCACAATTCAGATTTGTCATAAAGTTTGGCACGAACTGGAAGAACCGATGACAATACAATAGAAAAAAAAATCGCGGTCTTTTCAAAAAATAAATAGATATTAAAAAAAAATGTTTTTGCTGTTGGTACTAGAACATTTTATATTTATGATTTTTTTACAAATGCAACTGCACATCTTAAGTTGTCGACTATTACTTCTAAACTAAGAAAGCCTACTTAGCCGTGACAGTTTTCCTTATAGTAAATTGATTATATGGCGTACTATTAACATATTTTTTTCAGATAACCTAAAATAACGGTTTATCTGGTTGGGGGGCGAAAAACTTGACTCTAACAAAGATTAGCTCTTTAAAGCTTAATATTTCGCTTTGAGCGATAAGACCGCCCAAATTGTACCGCTGTAGTATAAGCTTATAAGATATTGTTTTAAGTTGTGTTTTTCTTTAAATTTTTAAGTTATTGTTTCTAAGTTTTACATTGTTTTTTTTTTTTTTTTTTTAATTTTTAGGTACAATAAAGAGTATTTATCTTATCTTATCTTATTTCGCAAACGGTAAATTTTTAAGTTATTGTTTCTAAGTTTTACATTGTTTTTTTTTTTTAATTTTTGGGTACAATAAAGAGTATTTATCTTATCTTATCTTATTTCGCAAAGGGAACCCTGAATCCATGCCCTGAATCGAAGAATGATTTTTTGCAATCCCTCACTAGTTTTGGAAGACCAATTCTACGTTAGCCCACACGATAGGTTACGTCAACAAATAAAAAAACCAGCCAAGTGCGAGTCAGAACCGCACACATAGGGCTCCGTACCATCGTACTAGATGGCGTTAGTACAAAGGGTTCCGTGTTATCATACTAGATGGCGCTAGGTTTTTTCACGTTAAAAAACACTTTTTTTATGGAGACCCCCTTTATTTTTTTACTTTTTCTAATTTTAATTATTAGTTACTATAGCGGCAACCAAAATACATTATCTTATCAGGTGAGATGTTGTCAAGGGTTTACTAATTGTGAATAATAAATAATAATAAAATCTGTGAAAATTTCAACTATCTAGCTATCACGGTTCATGAAGTACACCCTGGTGACAAACGGACAGACAGACAGACAGACGGACGGACAGCGTAGGCTTAGTACAAGGGTCCCGTTTTTACCCTTCGGTACCCAATAAATATTCTTTTTAATATTTTATTTTACTACTTTGTCGGCGTGATTAATATCTATAGTTGTATACCTGTGCCAAATTACATATTTCTAGTACTAGTAGTCTCTGAGCTAAGCCGCAGACAGACGGACAGACAGACATGACAAAACTATAAGGAAACGTGGGGTGCTTTATAGTATATTTTTAGTACTAAATTAATTATAAGTTACTACTTAATTATTTTCATAGAAGAGCAACAATTCTTTGAGTACCCGCCTAAAAGTATAAAAACTTCAAGTTTTATCTCACGTATCACGTTTTATCTCACCCAAAGGGCAATGGAGCATGCTATGCTCGGAGTTTTCCTGCGTGATCGAATCAGAAACGAGGAGATCCGCAGGAGAACCAAAGTTACCAACAAAGCTCACAGAATCGCTAAATTGAAGTGGCAGTGAGCAGGGCACATAGCTCTTAGAACAGATGGCCGTTGGGGCAGTAAAGTTCTAAAGTTGCGACCACGCACCGAAAAGCGTAGCGTGGGCAGGCATCCCACGCGGTGGACCGACGACTGATGGTGAAGGTCGCGGGAAGCCGATGGATGCGGGCAGCGCAGGACCGGTCGTCGAGGAAATCCTTGGGGAAGGCCTTTGTCCTGATACGATGACAAAGTATATATATTAGTATTAACATACAGTATGGACACTCCCTGCCGCTCTCTAGATTCCGATCTCACCCCCTCGTCACCCAGATTGATACAGATTGGTTACAGTTTGGTTGTCGAACGTGTAGGATTTCGCCGCCATTTTGTTTGTTTCGTCATACCTTTTTTGAAATGTCATTTCTGGCCCTTTGTATGTAGTGTTCAGGGTGTGAAGATGATATCATGTTTATTGTATCTTCACTTAATTTTATAGCGAATAAAACAGACGTGATTTAAATTAAAATTTCGCGGTCAGACACATTAAATTTACACATTTGATTGCCTATTGCGTTCTCAGGTAAATTAAATCCGTTCGGTATTTTGAGTACATCGTAAAATAGGGCGTTAAGTGGCCTGCGTACAATTTAATAACATTAAAATGCCCGTCCGAACGCTGGGGCGTTGTATTTAATTAAGCCAGACCCTTTTGTGGGGGCTCCATTTTGAGCCACCAAAGAGTTTTATACGTATCGTGTTATTATTTCCATACATTGTCTGAAATTAAGAGTGTTCGGGTGCTAGGGTTCGAGTGGATTGGAGCTTAACTCTTTTCAAAGAGTTTAATTAAGATTTGATTAAGGCATAGTCGTTTCACACACAACCTTAGAGTTTCTTCGCAGGCGTGTGTAGGTTTCCTCACGATGTTTTCCTTCACCGTTAAAGCAATCGGTAAGTATGTACGTAAGTTTTTGAAAAACTCATTGGTACATTGGCCGTCCAGATTTGAACCACCAACCCGCACTGGGCCCGCGTGGTCGACTAAGGCCTAATCGCCCAGATTCAGGGTAGGCTCGAGCCCCTCGGTGGGGACGTATATGAGCTGTAATGACTACATGATGTAGTCGTTTACCCAGTTAGGGAGTTTAGTAACTTTATCGTAGGTAAGTGTAATTTTCTCATATTTTCTGTGTGATTTTTGGTAATAATACGTACTTATTTAGAGCGCAGTGGAGCAAGACGTTATGAATCTGTTTACTGCCCATCAAAAATTGAAACGTTATTAGGGTTCCGTAGTACAACAACCCTTATAGTTTCGTCATGACTGTCTGTCCGTCTGTCCGTCTGTCTGTCCGCGGCCTAGCTCCTAAACTATTAGTAGTTAAGAGCTGAAATTTGGGAAAGATATATATGATATTAAAAAAGCGTCGGTGGCTCAACCGGTAACGACTCGGTCCATCTAACCAGAGGTACCGGGTTCAAATCTGGACGGCCAATGTACCAATGAGTTTTTCAAAAACTTACGTACATACTTACCGATTGCTTTAACGGTGAAGGAAAACATCGTGAGGAAACCTGCACACGCCTGCGAAGAAACTCGAAGGTTGTGTGATAAGTCGACCAACCCGCACTGGGCCCGCGTGGTCGACTAAGTCCTAAGCCCTGATTCAGGGTAGGCTCGAGCCCCTCTGTGAGGACGTATATGAGCTGTAATGATGATATATGATAATAACGCGGAGAGAACTGTAAAAATTTTTGGAAAAAATAACTTTTTAAGGGTACCTCCCCTACAAGTAAAGTGGGGATGATTTTATTTTTCGTCAAACCCTGTCGTGTGGGGTATCGATATTTAGAGCTTAAAAATAGTTGTGAGTCTTCTTAGACCATTTTATAATTTAGGGTTCCTCTTAAAAAAAAATGGCTTGAAAGTACTAAATTTTGTTGGAGCCGAGTGTCCCCCACTCCCTAACAACTAAACTGCTGTATTTGGGAATTTGAAAAAATTTATGACAGTAGTCTATATAATGAATTTAAAAGGAAAACTATCACAATAGTCGATCAAAATAAATCGTATATTCACTAACTTGCTCAAAAATGTTGCTAGCGCGTTTTAGAATATTTATCAAAATGTAAGTAAATAACTATAACAAACATATTGGCAACTACGGAACCCTACATCGCGCTTGGCTCGACACGCACTTGGCTGTTTTTTTATGTGTTAAAAGTGAAACGAGGAGATCCGTAGGAGAACCAAAGTGACCGACATAGCTCTCAGAATTGATAAACTTAAGTGGCAGTGGGCGGGGCACATAACTCGTAGAACGGATGACTGTTGGGGCAGCAAAGTTCTCGAGTGGCGACCGCGCACTGGAAAACGTAGCGTAGGCAGGCCTCCCACTCGGTGGACCGATGACCTTGTGAAGGTCGCGGTAATCCACTGGATGCGGGTAGCGCAGACCTAGTCGTCGTGGAAATCCTTGGAGGAGGCCTAAGTCCAACAGTGGACGTACTTCGGCTGATATGATGATGATGAAAGTGAAAGTATTACAATTATACCTATTCATTTCATCATATCAGCCGAAGGAAGTCCACTGCTGGACATAGGCCTCCCCCAAGGATCTCCACGACGACCGGTTCTGCGCTGCCCGCATCCAGCGGCTTCCCGCGACCTATTCATTTAAAACAAAAGAAATCAACGCGAGAGACTGAAAAATATTTTTTTTGTTCAATTCCGACTGTTTAGACTGTTTACACTTGGCCGGTTTGTGTGCTACGCAATATTCATACACATCTTGAGTTAGATGTGCAGGTTTCTTCACGATGTTTTCCTCCGTTAAAGCAATTGGTGAATAGGAAATAAAAAACCTTTTTTAATTGTGGGATCGTGCATCCTATTTAAAGGAAACGGAGTGACGGGGCAAAATAATAGACTAAATTTTTGGGTATATTTTTTCATTAATTCCATAACTCAATTGCATTTACAATTTATTAATGTACCTAATTTTACTGTTTTGTAGAATTATTAAAAAATATATCCACCAAGAACCTGCAATCAAAACAAAAATATTACCTATCAAAAGTTGTTTTAGATTGAAATTTCAGTTTTTACTCAGGTTAATTATGAAAACAAGACTATCATATTATACTTATCTTATCATATTTAAACTAGTTTATAATCTAACAATTACAAATACATATTATTATTTGTTTTAGAGCGTCGGTGGCAAGGGCCGCTATCTCCTGTCCGGGAGGTCGTAGTTCGATCCTGCCACGTACCAATGTGATTTCGAATTTCGATTTCTTATGTACGTTTATCCGACGATCTTATAAGGACGGTGAAGGAAAACATCGTGAGGAAACCTGCACACGCCTGCGAAGAAACTCGAAGGTTGTGTGTGAAGTCGACCAACCCGCACTGGGCCCGGGTGGTCGACTACCGATCTCCCTAATTCAGGGTAGACTCGAGCCCCTCGGTGGGGATGTATATGAGCTGATGTGTGATTGTTATTTACATTCTACCTCACTTCTAAATATTATTTACTAGCTTTTGCCCGCGGCTTCGCCCGCGTGGACATATGACTCTTTTTGAGGGTGAGTGGTGCGCGAGCCGCAATCAGCTCGCAAGCGAATGGACATGAGTTTTCTCCAGGTACCTCAGGAACTGTATCGGGCTATTCCGATTAGCAGTCTTGGTCACTTCCCACCCCCTCAACAAATTCTATACAAAAAATAACTTTAATCCGTTGCTCCGTTGCGATGCCACCGACGTGCGCGAGCGTAGAAAACAGTTGTCCCCAGATCCCGCGGGAACTATGTCAGGACATACTTATTAGTAAATTATATCATTTTCCATCTCATCTCGTGCTAAAAATCACACCAACTCATTTTTTCATTACGATTTTAAATAACTTAACGAACAAAGAGTATTGTTTTAGTTTCTTCAGGAACTGCATCGGGCTATGAAAATTTCCACAGATATAAAGTTGACTATTTCATTCCCAGTGATACAGGCTACCTGCATGCCAAATTTCATCAAGATTGGTAGAGGTGTTGAAGTGTGAATAGGTAACAAACAAACACATTTTCACATTTATAATAATAAGTAAGGATTTCTAAATCTTAAATAACATATAGAGCGTCGGTGGCAGAACGGTTAGGGCCACTATCTCCTGTCCGGAAGGCCGTGGTTCGAATGCTGCCACTTAACAATATCTATACGAATATCGATTTCATACTGGTATGTACGTTTATCCGACGTTCTTACGGTGACAAAAACATCGTGAGGAAACCTGCACACGCCTGCGAAGAAACTCGAAGCTTATGTGTGAAGTCAATCAACCCGCAATGGGCCCGCGTGATCGTCTAAAGCCTGATCGCCCTAACTCAGGGCAGGTCGAGTCCCTTGGTGGGGACGTATATAAACTAATATGATGAAATAACACTTATACCTATATTATCGAAAAACTAATTCAAATCATTGTATCAATCTAGTAATAAAACTTCCTAAAAATATTAATATGGGTCAAATCCTTGAGTCGTATTAGCTCCAAAGTAGCCCATGACGCACTTCTCGTTGCCGCGCTGGATGGCAATAGACAACCTTAGCAGCAGGTAGGACCTCACGTCACATCTCCTCTCTCGAAGGCGAAGGCCAATCTCCTTTGTGAAGGCAAAGGCCTCTGAAGGTTCAGCAGTTGCCTCACAGACCAGCGGCACAAAGCAGTAATTTGCCTTCAAGACCGAGTACTTATTATGGTTCTTTCTCGCCGCAAATTGAGCAGCAGTACCGTACGGGTGAGAAGTGCGGCCGAAAAAGTAGTCCCAAAGCAGGCACGTTCCTATCTGCCATAGAACCTGTTTAAACCCTCCGGCCTTTTGCCATCACATCGACTAAAGCCCAGTGGCTGCATCAAAGATGAAATATTCCATCTGGCCGATACCAGTGCCCTCCGAGTGAGGTCATTAAGGAATTGGTGACGTGGGAATCTTCACAAACAACGACCGCAACTCAGTGAGTGATGGCTAATTGCCACCACCGTGGACCCGCAAATACATTGATCAGGTTCACAGATATTGATATTGCAGGCGGAGAGCACCTGTCACACGCAAATAGTCGCTGTCATAAGAGTTCCCATATCTGTGCCTCCTGTTAAAAGAAGCTAAACTCGATTTATGTGTTTTTATTTTTTTTACACGATTGCAATCTACAAAAAAAATACCTATCTGTTCGTCCATGAAACACATCGCTACGTGCCATAGTTCCAGAGAGTTGTGTAAAAAGCGTATGCTGAAAAATACATAAAAGAAATCCACTCAAAAGTATGAAATAATATTTTAATGTTTTAACACAACTTAAGCGCGTTTTATTATTCCTGCAGTGCCATCTATTGACATTTTGCTGCTATGATTATAATGTGTGGTATGTGTAGCTTATATGTTGAAAAAGTACTCTATATTTATTATTGTAAGTATCGATAAATAATTTCCCACGGGACCTCTTTAGTTTTCCGGGATAAAGAGTACCCGACTATACAATGATGTTCAAAACACCCCATCCCAATGTAATGGTTTCATATTGTTACGTTAAGCCATTCTAAACATACAATTTTTTGCATTCCTGCAGGAACCCTTATTTTTTTTGGGATTCACAATGTCCCAGTTTTAGTTCGCGATAAGGGTATCAACGTGTAAAATTTGATTGTAATAGGTCAAGCCACATTTGCGAGGTGAGCCATGCTATAAATGAATACTTTTGATTTTCCCGCGGGATCTCTTGAATTTTCCGGGATAAAAAGTATCCTATATGTTAACCCGGGCTATAAGGAACCACCATACAAAATTTCATCAAAATCGGCCTGGTAGTTTTTGCGTGATGCGCGAACATACAGACAGACAGACAGACAGACAGACAGACAAAAATTCCAAAATTTGTTGTTTTGGCCTCTGTATCGTTAGTAATGTCCACCACAGTTATTATTTTCCAAAAATATTTCATGTACAGACACGGCCCCGTTACAGTTTTATTATATTATATATACTAGCTTTTGCCCGCGGCTTCGCCCACGTGGACATAGCTTTTATGACTCTTTTTGAGGGTGAGTGGTGCGAGAGCCGCAATCAGCTCGCAAGCGTGGACATGAGTTTTCACCAGGTACCTTAGCAACTGTATCGGGCTATTCGGATTAGCAGTCTTTGTCACTTCCCACCCCCTCAAGAAATTCTATACAAAAAATCACTTTAATCCGTTGCTCCGTTGTGACGCCACCGACGTGCGCGAGCGTAGAAAACAGTTGTCCCCAGATCCCTCGGGAACTATGTCAGGATATACCTACTTATTAGTAAATTATATCATTTTTCACCTCATCTCTGTGCTAAAAATCACACCAATCCATTTTTCGTTACGATTTAAAATAAAACGAACAAAGAGTATTGTTTTAGTTTCCTCAGGAACTGCATCGGACTATGATAATTTCCAAAGATAAAAGGTTGACTATTTCATTCTCAGTGATACAGGCTACCTGCATGCCAAATTTCATCAAGATTGGTAGAGGTGTTGAAGTGTGAATAGGTAACAAACAAACAAACACATTTTCACATTTATAATATAAAGTAAGAATTTCTAAATCTTAAATAAAATATAGAGCGTCGGTGGCAAAACGGTTAGGGCCACTACCTCCTGTCCGGAAGGCCGTGGTTTGAATCCTGTCACTTACCAATATCTATACGAATATCGATTTCATTCTGGTATGTACGTTTATCCGACGCTCTTACGGTGAGAAAAACATCGTGAGGAAACCTGCACACGCCTGCGAAGAAATTCGAAGCTTATGTGTGAAGTCAATCAACCCGCAATGGGCCCGCGTGATCGTCTAAGGCCAGATCGCCCTAACTCAGGGCAGGTCGAGCCCCTTGGTGGGGACGTATATAAACTGATATGATGAAATATTATCAAAAAACTAATTCAAATCATTATAGGTATCAATCTAGTAATAAAATTTCCTAACAATATTAATATGGGTCAAATCCTCGAGTCGTATCAGCTCCAAAGGAGCCCAAGACGCACTTCTCGTTGCCGCGCTGGATGGCAATAGACAACCTTAGCAGCAGGTAGGACCTCACGTCACATCTCCTCTCTCGAAGGCGAAGGCCAATCTTCTTTGTGAAGGCAAGGCCTCTGAGGGTTCAGCAGCCGGTTGTCTCACAGACCAGCGGCACAAAGCAGTAATTTTCCTCCAAGACCGAGTACTTATTATGCTTCTTTCTCACCGCAAATTGAGCAGCAGTACCGTACGGGTGAGGAGTGAGGCAGAAAAAGTGGCTTCCCAAAGCAGACACGTTCCTCTCTGCCATAGCACCTGTTTAAACCCTCCGGCCTTTTGCCATCAGATCGACTAAAGCCCGGCCGGCGGCTGCATCAAAGATGGAATATTCCATCTGGCCGAGACCAGTGCCCTCCGAGTGAGGTCATTAAGGAATTGGTGACGTGGTAACCTTCACAAACACGACTGCAACTCAGTGAATGATGGCCAATTGCCTCCACCGAGGACCCGCAAATACATTGACAGATATTGATATTGCAGGCGGAGAGCAACTGCCACACGCAAATAGTCGCCGTCAGAAGAGTTCCCATATCTATGCCTCCTGTTAAAAGTGTTTTTATTTTTTTACACGATTGGAATCTGTAAAAAAATACCTCTTTGTTCGTGTATGAAACACATCGCTACGTACCATAGTTCCAGAGTTTAAAGTAGCGGATGCTGAAAAATACATAAAAGAAATCCACTCAAAAGTATGAAATAATATTTTAACGTTTTAATACAACTTAAGCGCGTTTTATTATCCCTGCAGTGCCATCTATTGACATTCTGCTACTATGATTATAATGTTTGGTATGTGTAGCTAATATATAGAAAAAAGTACTCTATTGTTATTATTGTATGTATCGATAGATAATTTCCCACGGGATCTCTTTAGTTTTCCGGGATAAAGAATACCCGACTATACAATGATGGTCAAAACACCCCATCCCAATGTAAAGGTTTCATATTCTTACGTTGAGTCATTCTAAAGATACAATTTTTTGCATTCCAGTAGGAACCCTAATTTTTTTGGGATTCACAATGTCTCAGTTTTAGTTCGCGATAAGGGTATCAACGTGTAAAATTTGATTGTAATAGGTCAAGCCACATTTGCGTGGTGAGCCACTCTATAAATGAATACTTTTAATTTTCCACGGGAACTCTTGAATTTTCTGGGATAAAAAGTATCCTATATGTTAACCCGGGCTATAAGGAACCACCATACAAAATTTCATCAAAATCGGCCTGGTAGTTTTTGCGTGATGCGCGAACATACAGACAGACAGACAGACAGACAAAAATTCCAAAAGTTGTTGTTTTGGCCTCTGTATCGTTAGTAATGTCCACCACAGTTATTATTTTCCAAAAATATTTCATGTACAGACACGGCCCCGTTACAGTATTATTATATTATAGATTATAGACAATCTGCCTCAAAACTATTTATCAGCGTCATTTTCTTATCTGTAACACCAATAAACAGCAGTCAACATTGCCAAAGCTCCGCTCCTTACTTCGAACACGAACCAGTGAGTCGAAACTGAGTTAGATAACCCATTAAGTATTGATACGTATGTGTAAACAGCGTTGCCAGACGCACGATAATTATCGAACATGTACGATAATTTTGAACTGGTACGATGTACGACACAATAATTATGTATTATTGTTTGCGTGTACCATCCTCGACTACATCGTCACTTAGACTTATTGTCATCAGGTGAGATATAGTCAAAGGCACTCAAATTTTTAATTAAAAAAAAACGTACGTCAAAGTACGATAATTGAGTCTTATAGAATCAAAGGCAGATAATGATGCTTTTGGTGAAAATAGCTGTGAATGTGGCAACACTCAAATTTTTTATATAAACTTTTCCGTATCAAATACGACTATATACCATACAAAAACTACTACAAAGTGACAGGTTGGTTTCGAATCCGGCCACCTTACATATTAAAAGTAGAGCAGTAATATCTTTGTTAATATTGCCAATTTCCCACAAATTAGCCATAAGTCAGATAGTCGCCTTTGTTTCTCTACGACTCATTTTCCAATCCTCCTCCGAAGTGGGGTGAAAATAATAAATCCAGTGCCTTAAAATCATCTAAAAATACAAAATAATGTCTATGGTCGGGGACGAACGAATGACAATGATAGCTCATTTCATTTAATCTTATTCCTTGGATTCAAAGTTAAGCTAGCCGAGTGTAAATGTTTAAATAAAATGTTTAAAATTTTTAAAGAGTTCCAAATTATTTAGATTACCGTACTTTCAACTTTGGTAAGGGACTAACTTTGTTTTTTGATTTGCGAAATATCGCATTTTGTGCGGTTCTGGTAGTTGTATGATAATTTTTCATCTGGTATGATACTTTTCTAATACCGGTACGATAATCATCTTATCTAAGTCTTGCCGCCAAACATCAGTGTTAACAATATTGATGTGTTCCGGTTTGAAGATAAGATAGCCAGTTCTCAATTCCATTGGGGAATCTTGGTAAACCCACTTCCATCTTCGGCATCATCGTCACTTACCATCAGGTGAGATGATCCCAAAGGCTTACCAATTGTGAATAAATAAAAAAAATATATTAAAAATAAATTCACTTGTTGTCGTCTGGCAACCCTGTGTGTAAACCAGACCGTTCCCATTAGGGCCCTTAGATTGAACGCCCTTTGCTTCGCGCCTTATTCGATACAGATAAACAAATCGATCCACACTTGCGTAACTCTACTTCCCAGGGGGTTTCATTTTCAAATCAGCATTCAGCCACCTCCGTGGCGTAATGGTTAGTCCATTCGCTTCACACTAGGAGGTCGCGGGTTCGATTCCCGGCGGGGTAAACTTTGTAAGACTCGGTTTGATTGGTGGTACGGCATTTTCATAGCCCGCCTGGCTAGCTACCACCAACTTATCTAAAGGTTTGCCACCAAATATCAGTGGTAACATCATTGATGTGTTGCGGCTTGATCTCCATTGGGTTGGAGAATCTTGGTAAGCCCGCTTCCATCTTCGGCATCATCGTCACTTACCGCAGGTGAGATTGATGCCAAGGGCCTGTCTGTTTGATTGTTTGTTAACTCTTTATTAAATATTTGTTACAATACATAAAAAAATATATAAAAGCGGACTTACCCCTGACGGCTTGTCCCTTACGGGTTTATCAATTGTGGATAAAAAAAGCTTGAATAATGTTTGCATCGATATTTACTCGTATCCATGTCTGTAGTTTAGAAGCGATTGTAGCACAGTGTGACTTACGTGGTCGCATCGATCAAGCGAGTTACCTGAGCATAGGAACGGTTAATAACTAGATTGCAAGTTCGCAACGGCCTGTTAGTATCATTAGTAATGCGGCCACGACGCGTCCTCTAACCGCATCTGAGCTCGCACAAGTAATTCAGAAGGTGTTGGAGGGCAAGGGGATCAGGTTATAAACTCTAAAGAAATAAACTAAAACAGATATATTAAAAAATATGATGAGGCGAATAATCCTTACTAAGATTATAAATGTGAAAATGTGTTTGTTTGTTTGTTTGTTACCTTTTCACGCTTCAACGCCTTAACCAATCTTAATGAAATTTCGCATAGGCATGTCACGAGGAAGGACATAGGCTACCTTTATCCCGTGAAAATAGCATAGCCCGAAGCAGTTCTTGAGGGAACTGAAAAAATACTCTTTTTTTGGTTCATTTCTTTAACATCGCAACGGAAAAATGGATTGTTGTGATTTTTTTGCACTGAGATGGTTGAGGGGGTGGGAAATGACATGATTTACTAATAAGCATATCCTGACATAATTCCCGAGCGATCTGAAAAAAATTATGTCCGCTTGCGGCTCGCGCACCGCGTGCCCTCTAAGACAGTCATTATAACGATGTCCACGCGGGCGAAGTCACGGGCAAAAGCTAGTATAAAATAAAAACGAACGGTTAGAAAAAAGGTAATGACAGGAAGATGAAAGACAGATAAAAAATCAAAATCAAAAACAATTTATTTCAAATAGGTGTTTACACACACTTTTAAATAGTCAAAACAAAAAAAATACAGTATATTACAAATAATGTCATGATTCAGATTACAGTCTCAGGTAATGGTATTTGATATAGAATCAACATATATATCTTTGTCATTTACATAATCTATTATTTTATAATATCCTCTAGAGCACAAAACTTTTTTGACATGAGTCTTGAACTTATTCTCGATAACTTATTATGTATCGAGGACCAAATTTTTTTTGTGATTTGACATATAGTTTCTTTGGGAAAGTTATTTGTAATCTCGAGTACATTCATATATTTTGTTATCAAGAACTAATTAAAATTCATCCTGTATACCCTCCGCCCCAAGGTATACCCTCCCCCCAACCTTCCCAAGTTCGGTAATGGACCTGTGAAGTAGTTTGAACGATAGGTGGGTTGTTGAACTAACTGGACGATATTTGGACAATATCATCTTCAGAAAATAAATTGCGCATTTTTCGTATAAATGTCAAATTTTTTTTTTCGAAAAACTTTAAACTTATAGGTACAGTTCAGGAATTTAATTTCCAACCCACCTAAGGTTTAAACATCGTATAGCAAACTGTCACCATAAGAGCTATTTTCGATTGACACTGACACATAGAAAAGCAAATAATAACTTTTTGCAAAAAGTTTATCTGCAATGTAAAGTGACAAATAATGCGTATTGACATATCAATACTATTACTGTAATAGAATTTTGGACCTTAATGCACTGCGAATGCCTAACGACATTTCAACGAAATGGGTCGGGAGTTAAATTCCTTGGCTGTACAAACTTTAATTTGAAAAAAAATTATATCATTTCGTATTCTTCTCAGCAAACCCTTTCATTTGATACCCATATCATGGGGGTACATAATAAAAGAACTGGTCAGCCATTTTTGAGAGTCCACCATATTGGATTTAGAATGACGTCACTTAGCTAACCAGGCAATGTTCTTCAAAATATTACCAGATGGCAGTCGTTAAGTCGTGTCAAATGTCTTACAGGCGGCTTAAAAAACTTATAAAAGTGGGGTTGGCTACTAGCCCTACAACCTCAACCAACCCAGACTTGGTCCCCGTGTGTGAAGTATGTTCTAACCTTCCCCAGTTTGGGAGGAGACCCGTGCCCCACCAGTGGGGACTTTTATGGGTTCCTAACGAGGGCAACTGTCCAGACTACGGATAGTGCTTTGCCTTTGCAGGCAGCAGTATTGTCTAAACCATTCCATTAATCTTTACTAAGCGCCCCATGCATCCAGCGGCTTCCCGCGAAGTAATTTCTTGGACAGTAGCTTAGTTGGGTGGACGGTACCATAAAACAATATGGGCGGTTACTTAACATTGAGGTGGTGGCAAGACGTGGGCAGCTACATTGTGAGTTATGGTCAGTTTATGGTTGGAGAAACCTAGGTGGAGGTCCAGGTGTGGGTTAAAGTGGGGGTCAAGTTCAATGGGAGATTTTTAGCTGTTAGATAACTAATACGGAGCGAAGCAAGGTTTAAATGAAAAATGACTTTACTTAAAATATTTGCTGCCCATGCCCAGTACCCATTTGAAAATATTTTATCTCCTATTTCCGTTATTCTACCGCCGAATTTTATTATAGTATTGCCCACATTTACCCGCCCATTTAATCATTTAATCGCTAAATTAATTGCTTAACTGCATGTTTTAAGGATAGCCCGGCTTACTGCAAGCTTGAATAGACCACCAGTACATCTGGCGGGGGCCATCTTAGACTACGTCTCCCGTCTTAGGAACATCTTCCGCATCGGTGATCCGTTCTGCAAGCTTTATTTATACGTTTGATATTTTTATATCCCAATCTTTGGGGACAAATTACAAATACATCTGGCCCCAAACAAAGAAGCTGTGCATTATGACCCATACAGGGTGTAACAAAATTGGTATAGGTCCCGTTAACTGGGGATTCTACTCATCATACTGAACAACTTTTCTTAAGGAACCCATAGTCAATTTTCAAAAAAAAATTGTCCCTTCATACAAAAATGTTTGAAATTGATCTATCAGCTCAAGATTCAAGATTCAAAATATTTATTCAAAATAGTTGCAAATTACACTCTTTCTGATAGTCATAAAAAAGTGATTACATAATCAAGAAATAAACAATCCTTAGTTAATATTGTCAAAATCCAATCCGTGATATAAAAAAAAAACAAATAATGTCATTCGAACATGAAAACAACATGACACGAGAAATTATACATTAAAATCATTGAATGTCATAAACGCCTTTGACAATTGTAGGCCAGTTCACACGGACAGCACCAGGACACGAGTATAACGCGAGATTCAGCCATCGCTCCTCTCAAGCATATTAGAGCTGATCGATTTGTATGAAGAGATGAATTTTTTTTGCGATTTCAGCTAACTCGTAGAACAAAAGTTGTTCAGTTTGATGAGTAGAAGCCCCAGTGAACGGGACCTACACCAATTTTGTTACACCCTGTATATGCCTTAAAAACTGAACATTTTTCAGAGATTTGTTACCATAGATGGGTTATGCACTAACAAACAACATTTGAAAATCGAAGCCATTTACACACACAATGTTATAGGTAGTTCCTTTATATTGCACTGAATGTTACTAAGAAAAGAGATCCCAATTGGCATCTTTTTTTTGCTTCACTTTTTAGACGCATGTAACCTATCTACCTCCCCTTATATATAGCATATCTCTGACATTTTTGAGTAATGGACATTTTTACATTTTATTGTTATCGCTAGAGTGACACTTCAGCAGACGGCCGGTTTAGCGGAATCTGGATAAACATCTAAATTCCGCAAAACCGGCCATCTGCTGAAGTGTCACTCCCATGACCGACATGACCACAGAATAGAAGAATACTATAGAACGCTGATGTAAATTTTTTAGTACTGGCACCTAGCGAGTCATTACACATACACACACACTACAAACAGGTTGATGCTATTGGGTATTTTTTTAAAGTAACCTCCCACAGATTAGTAATATATAAGTCATTGTAACCTCCCCAAAAACAAATAAAACCGGCCAAGTGCGAGTCGGACTCGCGCCAAAGGGTTTCGCAACATTATCTATAATAAATAACGTATTAAAAAAACTAATTACTAGATCTCGTTCAAACCAATTTTCGGTGGAAGTTTGTATGGTAATGTAGGTACATCATATATTTTTTTAGTTTTATCATTATATTATTTTAGAAGTTACAAGGGGGGGGGGGGGGGAGACACATTTTACCACTTTTAAAGTGTCTCTTGCGCTTCAGTTTAGAAAAAAAATGATATTAGAAACCTCAATAACATTTTTGAAGACCTAACCATAGATACCCCACAAGTATGGGTTTAATGAAAAAAAAATCGAGTTTCAGTTCTAAGTATGGGGAACCCCTAAAATTTATTGATTTTTTTCTATTTTTGTGTGAAAATCTTAATACGGTTCACATCACATAATACATTTACTTACCAAGTTTCAACAGTATAGTTCCTACAGTTTCGGAAAAAAAAGGCTGTGACATACGGACGAAAGACAGACAGACATGACGAATCCATAAGGGTTCCGTTTTTTGCCACTTGGCTATGGAACCCTAAAAACAAACTTATAAAATCAATAATTAAAAATAGACTTAAAACTATATACCATAAGATTGAGTTTATTAAAATGACAGCAACATATCTCGTTGTACAAGACGCTGACGCGTGTGCCACGCCTCATTCAGCAATCTGTCGGAGCGGAATTTTTTTTTCTTATCTGTGGACATGACATTGGCAGAATTCTAAAAGAAAAGCCAAAAATGAAAGGATACAATAGAATCGCTAGCTTTAGTTACTTGTCTTTTCTCTTACCCTAAATTATTACTTAAGCTAGTCCCATTTTATCTCTAGTCTCAACCAAAATTAATTAAACTGCTTTCGCAGTCGCCAGTTCGCTATTGTTTTTCCAGGAAATAAACAACAATTAATCGTTGAACCCGTATGTATTGACCTAACATTACCGGAATCGTTATTTATCGAGTACATTAACTTGCTGAGTGCGATACAACTTCATTAGTTTGAAAGGCGGTAGCCGTAAATCTCAATCCCGGCCGGATCGCTTCAATAAACCATTAGGTTTTGCGTTCTACCGTCACTTTAATGCCTTAAGATGGGTCAAATGACAATATTCAATTCAAATTATTGAAAGACTGTGTAAAGCTATCACCATAGAAAAAATACATAATATACTTTAAGTAATAAATAATCGATTTAGTTGAATACAATTTAAAAAAAATTACCAATTTTAATGTAAAAAAATATACTGTAGACCTTGTTTTTGGCATTAGTTACAAAATTTTTCGAAAACAAATAGTTAATATTGAATGGAACCAACACAAAAATCGATGACCTTAAGACCTTTAATTTTAATTCCTTATTTGAGGGTATAGAAAAATAATAAAAACATGTAAAAATCGGTAATAATTGGGCGTTCGGTTTCAACGTAACAGCCGCATAAGCCCACATTGATTTGAACTTAAAATAAATAGACTTACGTTTGATATTATTGAAATACGTATCAACCTGCTCGGAATGAGTGATCTTAAAGTCTTGAAAAATGTGTTTGTTCTAATTTGAACCGAGCTATTTGTTAATGGTTTCCGAGTGTCGTCCATAGAGGTGTGTCTGTTAATTTTTAAATTTTTCCGTTTTAGAAAAAATCTAAATTACATTTTTAGGGTTCCGTACCCAAATGGTAAAAACTGGACCCTATTATACTAAGACTTCGCTGTCCGTCCGTCCGTCTGTCACCAGGCTGTATTTCAAGAACCGTGATAGCTAGACAGTTGAAATTTACACAGATGATGTATTTCTGTTGTCGCTATAACAAAAAATTAGAAAAAGGAAGTCTCCATACAAAAAAGTGTTTTTTTTAAACGTGAAGTAACTAGCGCCGTCTAGTATGATGGTACGGAACCTTATGTGTGCGGTTCTGACTAGCACTTGGCCGGTTTTTTTATAAATTTTAGCACAGATTTTTTTCTAGTCTGGGATTGGGCTGGTGAGCCGTGAAATAATAATTGACAGAAAACCCTTTCTGCGCCGTTCTGAATCGCACTTTACCGGTTTTTTTAATGTAATCTAAAGTAATATTTCTGGGGGTTTTCCCGTTCTTTCGATATCTCATTTCGTTTTCGAGATATCTTTTTTTTCTGACCGAAACTGGGCGAAAAACGACCTTAGTTTTCCCATTTTTTCAAATTTCAAAAGATTTTTAGTTAAAAAAATAATAATTTTGTAGCCATTGTCTAGACGCGTCTTTTGACATCCCAATCAGCCATACATACATACATACAGATCAAACTGAGAACCTCCTTTTTTTGAAGTCGATTAAAAATTAGAAAAACTGAAAGTGTCCGTACAAAAAACTTAAACGTGAAGAAAGTAGCGCCATCTTGTATGATGGTACGGAACCTTATGTGTGCGGTTCTGACTCGCACTCGGCCGGTTTTTTATAAATTTTAGCACAGATTTTTTTCTAGTCTGGGATTGGGCTGGTGAGCCCTAGCCGTGAAATAATAATGGACGCACCTATTTATAGCTAATAGAATTAATACTTAAGGCAAATCCCGGACACTGTGTACAACGGTCGTGAAATGACATATTATAATAATAATAATAATAATAATAATAATAAAGCCTTTTATTTCCTTAATAAAAATTCAGTTTACAAATATTAAAGGGCATGCAAAAAACAAATTAATTACAATCTTATGTGTAGCGAATTAAGTTATACAAATAAATTAAAATCAAGTAATAAATCATAAATTCAACGAATAATTATTTCATTTATATTTTTTTTTAATTTATTAAGGACCTCTTTAGAGTAAAGGTAAATGACATATTATCTAAAAACAAATGACGGAGCAAACAAAATCAATGCGAAATCCTATACGTTCGAGAACCAAACTATAACCAATCTGTGTCTTTCTTTTTGCCGATAGTGTTATTCATATTTTTCTCTCAATTTTTAGGGTATTACACACCCTGGACACTTTATACAACGGGCCAGAAATAACATTTCAAAAAAGGAATGACGGAACAAACAAAATGGCGGCGAAATCCTATACGTTCGAGAACCAAACTATAACCAATCTGTGTCTATCTGGGTGACGAAGGGGGGTGAGGTCGCAATCTAGAGAGCGGCAGGGAGTGTCCATACAGTATGTCAGTACTAACTAATATATATTATGCTATATAAAGCCTTTTCTTAAATCTCCATCAAAATACAAATACAAATTGGAATCACGTTGGGGAATATTGGTAAGCCTGCTTTCATCTTCGGCATCATCGTCACTTACCATCAGATGAGATGATGCCAAGGGTTTACCAATTAAAAAAAGGTTTTTTTTAACGATTTTAGCGTTTTTTGTTACTAAGTAATTTAATAAAGATAAAATAATTTATACAGAATTAGCTATAATTCATACTCAGTCAAAAGATAATCATAAGAAAAGGATTTACTTGGTGAACAGCCCCATTCCGAGATCAGTAACCCCACTACCACTCCCACGCCCACTACACTAACAGTAAACCCACGTGGAACATCTCTATGTTCATTACCTTTGTACTAGCGCCGTTTACTATGATGGTATGGAACCCTTTGTGAGCGGTTCTGACTCGCACTTGGCGCTTTTTTCGAGTATCTTCCTCTGAACCTACGCTCAGAAAATTTCCGCTGCATATTCAATGGACCGTGGGCTATATTTAAGACTTTTATCTCCTTTTATTACATTACATCCACTTTTGTCCCTAAGAGGATCACGTGCGTATCAGAAAGATACTTTTAATCTAATCTAATGGATAAAATAAAGTAATGCTTGCTATTAGATATGTTTCTCCTGATAGAGTAGCTACGTACCTGCCTACTTTAATAATCTATTTATTTACTGAAAGCGTTAGCCTTTTTAAAGTAGATACATTCTGTGCTAGCTTTTGCCCGATGCTTCGCTCGCGTGAGTATCTTTTTTATGTCAGCCTTTGATGGTGAGTGGTGCGTGACCCGCTAGCCGCTCGCGAGCGTAGACAGGAGTTTACTCCAGACCCTTTAATACGCATTCAACTATATTTATGCAAATAATTTTGACCAAACAAAAACCGACTTCAAACATGAAACTAAGGTTCCCCTCAATTTCTCTGGAATGCTATCATCAGATCCTTGTCATGGTACCACCCTTGGGGTATTTCTTTTCCAATAAAAAAAGAATAATTAAAATCGGTTCATAAACGACGAAGTTATCTGTGAACACACAACAACAACAATAGGCTTGTTTCCACTAAGAATAAATCGGATGGCTTTGAGTTTCTAATGATTAACCATCATAATTAGTAAACAAAAAAACAACTTTTCTATTAAAATAATAAAAGATTAATAATATTTTTGGAAAATAAAATTGACGAAATGAGGCGTTTAATCACGTGACATTAAACGCCAATCAGAGAAGCGCATGGAAACGTGACGTCACGCCTCGCGAAATGAGCGCGAAACGCTATGTTGTACCTGTCATTTTCGTATAAAGTGAACAGGTTATTTCGAGTTTTCAGCAATTATTGTTAAATTAATACAGTTCGTTTTTAGTTTCATCTTGAAAGACAGGTATAATTTGCCATGGAATCAGGATTTAACAAAGCAAACAGCAGTAATTTGCCCAAAATTGACACCGTTATGCTTGGCAAATTTTTTGCAATGAACACCGACTTTTGTTCATCGGAGTTTCGCAATGTTAAAACTTCTATGTAAGTATTATGTGAAGAACAAACAAAGTCTTATTTAATTAGCAGTTACCAGTCCCTATGTTAGTACCCAGTCCCCAATCTACGTATTGTAGATTTGTTATGGTGCAAAAACCTATTTTATAAATAGATACATCACGTTGTGTTCAATACTTACATCAAAATGATCTTCACAGAAATAAATTGTGGAATCAATTGATAAAGTAAGAGCATCTTGCCTCCTTGCCATTTTTAACCACTTTCTTCGTATTTGTTTATTGTTTGGAACGTATATGAATAATTTGTTTGGCGTTTTATCGTTGTACTTTTACATTGGGGCACTATACAGCATTTATAATACGAGGAATTCATTATTTATTAGAAAACACAATTGACTGACATATACAAACACGGCTGTTTCGCGAGGTGTGACGTCATTCAAGACGCCATGACAGTCTTGGCCTTTTTCGCGGTAAATTTCAAGTTCATTTCTAAAAACTCAAAATACTAATGTAAAACACCTATTTTTCTTAATATAATATATTTTTGGGGTGAAATAGATGCTTAGCTATAGTTTTAAAATAATTTCCAAATATTGTCAACTAGCCTATTATTTTTTTAATTTTTAACAATTGGAACCACCCCAGTTTTCATCATGTCGACAGTTATATAAGAGTGTCCCAAACATAGGGTAAAGGGCATAACAAGTACTCGCAGCAGGTGTGGCCCGGCATGACGCAGGTGCTCGATGCGAAGACCATCGTGCCCAGGATATACCTCTAGACATTTTTATAATTGCCTTCATATATCTTTGCTTTAGAATCTGGTTTGCAACTTTCCACCATGGTTCTTAGCATCCAGCACTAGTTGTGATGGTCCCAACGGTGAAACTAAAGTAAAATGGTCACAAAACAAGTTAGCGATACATGAAGGGTCATTGATCCCATTGACGCTCGCGGGGAAGCCGGTTGACTGTACTTTTCCAGACACTACGGAAATCCCGATTTGTATGGTGTGATGCTATAATATCCGTCTTAACTTGTTCTGATGATTTTAACACCATTTTAAGCGCGCTTTGAAAATTCTTGTACTCTCGTTCATCTCTTCATAGACAAGACCCGAGTTCAGTTTCCCATGTAATAGCCACATCTGTAATTTAAGCCTGTCCTTGTGCCTTACGTGTTCGTTCCGACCGACTACACATCGTCTTTTATTTGCTTTCCTCTCATAGCTTGAAGAAACGGACTGGCTTAAGGCGTTTACAATGTCATGGTATCTGGTATCAATTATTTTTAAGACATAAGACATTTATTGATTCCTCGCACCAAACACACATACATACGAGTATGTAGTATAGGGAATAAATGAAATAAAAAAATCAGAGGAGAAAAATAACAAAATAACAGTACCTAATATTATAAGTAGAGAAAAAAAAGAAGACTACTAAAGTATGTTTATGAAAAGGGTGTTCCTGAAGGGAAGGAATCGCAGGAGGAGCAGAACATTACTATCGCTAGCCCGGAAAAGCCTGGCAATGGTAATGGGCATAGTAACAGGACATTGTAGGCTAAACAGACATATGTCCCTAATAGATAGGACCATGGACCCCTCCTGTCCCAATTGCGGAGAACCGGAGACCAGCCAACACTATTTAGCTGAGTGTGTACTCTACAGCAGGCTAAGGTGGGAGACTTTTGGCGCCGATAGGATCAGGGAAGAGGAACTATGCAGCCTGGAAATCAGTCACATAGCGGAGTATTGTAGAAGGAGCTCAAGGGTTGAGGGGGGGACGCCACCGGGGTCACAGTAACCATTGTACCACTATGGGAATAGGGTGTAATGAGTCCACCTGGTGACTTGAACACCCGCCTGTACCCCGCAGGCGTCCCACCCAACAATAATAATAATAAAAGTATGATGTGTGTGTGTTTGTGTGTGTATGTGTGTGTGGTGCAAGAATCACGGACCGCGCTCAGCATATACTGCGTGCGGCTTCTGCTGCAACACAGCACTGGTTTTGAGCGTGGCCCAGGGCTGCCGGCTGTGGCCGTGCTGTAGTAAAAAATGTTATATTTTTTTGATATACATATAATATGATTTTGTTAACCGATTGAGTATTAATGGGACCCATCGGTCCCGGTAAGTTGTTCTTTCCGTTGAGTATTAATGGGACCCATCGGCCCCGGTAACAACACGCGACCTTATGCTCTAAAGTACACAAATATAGTTAAAACTGTGTTGAAACTGCCTTGGGTTGATTTATGGACTTACGTCGTTATTAAATTCCGCTTCTAGTGCCATACGCAGTTTAATATAAAATCATAGATAAAATTTTCGTAATTTGACAATTTCTTGTCATTTTCCGCCATTTTGGAAAATGGCGGGTCCGCCTGAAGGAAGGGAACGTCAATATTCAAGGTCGGCCTGGACGGTTAACCTGCTATAAAGTCTCACTTACTATACTGTAAGGTAGGTAGGACGCGGTGACCCACAGGCAATGTTTTTTGGTATTCTAGAAGAATATTTTTAACTTTAATTTGAACCCGTGAATTCCCACCAGGTCCCGCATAGGTGGTGGCATGTTGTTCCCGCATTTAGGGTTCCCTACCCAAAGGGTAAAAACAGGACTCTATTACTAAGACATCGCTGTCCGTCCGTCTGTCCGTCTGTCAGTCACCAGGCTGTATTTTATGAATCGTGATAGCTACACAGTTAAAATTTTCACAGATGATGTATTTAACAGAAATACCAGAGAATATCATATCCGACATACACATTTATGACAGAATGCAGTGCAGATTGTGTGACTACGCAGTGGTCAAGCCACCTTCGGGGGCCATGGACTTCGCTAACCAAAGTTTAGGTATTAGACGCTAATCCCAACATTTCCACATAGACACAAGACCGCTCCTGTTCACAATAAAAGTTTATAAGTTCATTGTAAAATAGTTCGGAAAAATGTGCATTAAAATCGCCTAGCATGTAAACCGTCCCAGTATCCTCATTATCACAAACGGCACTTACCAGGCTTAGTAAAGTAAGGTAAGGTTTACCACCGTTACTCTGTATGCCACATAAACGCGGATTATTGCACTAAATGACCAACACATTCACAAACACACTCTTTTACCACAGTATTACAACCCCGACATGGGGAAGCCCACACAGCATACCAGACGCCGTGTCGACTGCAGAAGTTGCCGTGCACTCGAAGTCTTATCTATAGCGCATAGATAGTACGGAATGTCTTCTTGCAGCAGCCACCTTTCTTGCAACGTGATTATATCGCACGACTGACATAATTATCTAATACTTTCCGTAGAATGCTTGACATTTTTACAGTCCAGAGTAACAAATCTGAATGTTGTAATATCCATAATTAATCCATAGGCCATCAACATCGTTACTGTTAGCCTAACTGTGCTTGAAGTGCACAAATCGACGAAAACTATACCTTTAGGCCATAAATTACCATTTAGAAACACACGTAATTTTAGCTCCGATACAAAGAACTTAAAAGCATGCTTGCTTGCTTTGCTTTTTCATTGTTATTTTCACCACATTCTCCTGTGTTATAATTAGTTATGTCCAATTTAGTGGTATCTTTATGCACGTTGGAGATAAAAATCGGTACCTTTGGAACCGCTCTGCTCTAAATTTTCCTGCATTTTATTGGCTACACATGTTTGACCGAGATACCTGTAACCCGGTTTCTTTTTTCGCTTTTCAACCTTAGTCCATTGTTGATCGGAACATTGAGACCCCTCATCCTCTCTAACTGTATTTGTTTACTTAATAACATTCGACATTTGTTTTTTTCGCGGAATGTTATTCTTAGGGGGGTAGTTTGATTTATTGTGTCAGCGACGCAAGTTGACAGCTGATGCGCGGCTGATGACGCCCAGCTGATGCTCCCCAGCTTGCTTTGGACACTGTCTCTGTAGTCTCGGGGTCGGCCACCTTGGCGTTGTATTCATTTGGCAAACAAGTTTATCACGGTTTATCAGCGTTTTCACGGCAATGACTGATTGTTTGCATTGCACCTCCTGCTCTTCATTTAAGCTGAACTGAACATTGTTTGCACTTGCCTCGCAGAGTACCGGGACAAGCGTCTTGGCGACAAGACCTACCGTAACTGGTCCTTATCTTCATATTATGGTGTTGGCAGGAATAGTGGCCCTCACTGTTATGCCCAAGGGTAGGTAAGTGGGGACGCTATATCATAAACGTGGTAGTTTTAGCGTATCTGGTGATATACGAGAGGGAATAACCATTGTTTTGCATAGATCTGTGCAGGTTTATAGGCAAGGATGTGTCAAACAATGTATTAGTATTTTCAATACAATGATCTAATCGTAATGTGGCAAAAGTTTATTTTATGTAGCACAATTCATTTTGCATTTTTACATGTCTTAAAAGCTTCGTGGCATCTACGTGATCGAACGTGACCGGGGAAAGTTTTTGCAAACACTGGTATCACCTCAGGATCTGAGCTCTTAAGAAGTGATATGATGTCCTCCATGCTCCTGTTCTCCATTCCTTCCTTTTTTTCGGTGAATTTTACGCTGTATCTCCGGCACCGATTCAAAAAGTAACTACTTTGATTTCGTTATTTCATCACTGTTAAATGCCGTAACACAAATTCTAACCAAACTATCTTCGTCCATCAATGATATTTTTTTTTTGTACGTAAGCTAAAAGCTAATCAACCTTCGCATGCAAGGTGACAAAAAGTTACGTGCCATGCAAGGTGGGGTCTAAATGACCCGACCATTAGCGACTCCTGTGTAAATATACTTTAAAAAATACATTCAAAAGTGCGTTTTTATCAATTTAGAGGCTAGTTCAAATCCGGACGGCCAATGTACCAATGAGTTTTTCGAAACTTACGTACATCTACTCACCGATTGCTTTAACGGTGAAGGAACACATCGTGAGGAAACCTGCACACACCTGCGAAGAAACTCAACGGTTGTGTGTGAAGTAGACCAACCCGCACTGGGCCCGCGTGGTCGACTAAGGCCCGACCGCCCTAATTCAGGGTAGGCTCGAGCCCTTCGGTGGGGACGTATAGGAGCTGATATGATGAGAGGCTGGTTAAAACGATAATCAAAAGCCAATTTTCACTTGCAATCAATGGTTTGTTTTAATTTTGCAGTAAAATATGAGGCTCATGAGGCTCATTCAAACTGAAAAACTAAGCATAGACAAATCAGTCTTAAAACCTCGTTTAAACTTAAATTATGTTAGAAAAAACCGAAAATATTACTAAGTCTTAAAATAATAACTAGTGTTGGGAAGTTACAGATATACCATTTTTTTAAATTTTTAAAACAATCTTTACAAAACAAATATGCGTCTCACTGACTACAAACACGTCTATCACAGTCAAGCGCCCGCACAGCACTGAGCCACTCAATTAACTCAACAGGTCGACGTGGCAACGCCGTAAACCCAGCTACCCAAAATTACAGTCCTTGCCATTAGGTTTTTTTATGATGTTTCATATGATGTTGGTTGACTTTACACACAACCTGCGAGTTTCTTCGCAGGCGTGTGTAGGTTTCCTCACGATGCTTTTAATCACCGTAAGAGCGTCGGATAAACGTACATATGAAATCTAAATTCGAAATCACATTGGTACGTGGCATGATTCGAACCACGACCTCCCGGACAGGAGGCGGCGACCCTAGCCGTTACTCCACCGACGCGCCTCAAGATAGCATACCGGAACCAAAGAATACATAATATTACTATCCGGAACTGATGATCTACGCAAGGCGTAATCTTTGGATATTTTCTTACTAAAAGTATTGTTGTTTTATGACATCATTGAAAATGTATGGAAGAACCAAAGAAAAGAGTGAAATGGGTTCATTGAGCTGAGCTGACGGATGGTCGGTGGCGTAACAGCTAGGGCCGCCGCCTCCCATCCGGGAGGTCGTGGTTCGAATCCTGCCACGTACCAATGTGATTTCGAATTTCAACTTTATATGTACGTTTATCCGACGCTCTTACGGTGAATGAAAACAACGTGAGGAAACTTGCACACACCTGCGGAGAAACTCGCAGGTTGTGTGTGAAGTCGACCAACCCGCACTGGGCCCGTGTGGTCGACTAAGGCCCGATCGCCAAAATTCAGGGTAGGCTCGAGCCCTTCGGTAGGGACGTATATGAGCTGATATGATGATGGATAGAACCCTAAAAAAATAAAAGGTCGTTCTAAGGCGTGTCTTACAAAATAGTTGAAACAGAAATGCGCTTCCTTTATTTTTGGTACTTACTTTGATCGGGTTTGAGTGGAACACAAATTAATCATTATTTTGTAATTAAGCATATCAGGTTATAATTGCAGGCAAGGCCATATTTTTAAGTTTTTTGTAGAAAAATATTACAAAAAAAAGTTTAAATAACTTAAAACCGACTTCAAAAAGAAAATACTCAAAAGTATGAAATAATATTTTTATACTTTAAAATACACGAAATTAACCAACAATAATGAAACCAAAAGTAGGTACGAATCAAATTAGGTGGCTAAAATTTTTTTGAGGTCGGTACCATCACACAGCTACTTTTTTTTTAAATGTTTAAGATTTGATCGCTTTGCTGGCACCGACCTCAAAAAAAATTGTAGTCCCCTAATTTGTTTCGTACCTACCTTTGATTTTATTATTGTTGGTTAATTTCGTGTATTTTAAAGTATCAAAATATTATTTCATATTTTTGAGTATTTTCTTTTTAAGGTCGGTTTTTAGTTTTTTATCATCATTACAGCTCATATACGTCCCCACCGAGGGGCTCGAGCCTACCCTGAATCAGGGCGATTAGGCCTTAGACGACCACGCGGGCCCAGTGCGGTTTGGTCGACTTCACACACAACCTTCGAGTTTCTTCGCAGGCGTGTGCAGGTTTCCTCACGATGTTTTCCTTCACCGTTAAAGCAATCGGTAAGTATGTACGTAAGTTTTTGAAAAACTCATTGGTACATTGGCCGTCCAGATTTGAACCCGGTACCTCTGGTTAGATGGACCGAGTCGTTACCGGTTGAGCCACCGACGCTTATATTATTTACAATTATAGTTTTTTATACTTTTATTTTATTTTTATAGTGTTAATTTTATTTGTCTATCTAACAACGTTAAACCCAATCACCTACTTGCCAATAAGAATGTGTTTCATTAACTGATACAGAGTCCTGTTGCTTCCATCATCATCTTAGCAGCATGTAAGTTAAGGAGTTACACCTTCCATCATGACGACTACCAGACGCAAATACTTGAATACCTTTAGAAAATATACAAAAAAATTAAAAACGCACTAGTTGCCAATACGATTTTTGAAGGTTACCCTCGATTTTTATGGGATGCCATTATTAGATCCTGGTTTCCTTCTTATGGTACTACCTTTGGGATATCTCCTTTCGAACAAAAAAAAAATCATCAAAATCGGTTCATAAATGACGAAATTATAGGCGAACACACATAAAAAATAAATATATACGGTCCAATTGAGAAACCTTCTCCTTTTTTTGAAGTCGGTTAGAAAGAACAAGAATTGGAAAAACAATAAACACTTAAATTACAAACACAAATCATAAAAGAAAATAAATGAACCGTACCCGAGATGGGTCTTAGAAAGAATCAACTTCACAGTTTTTTTACAAAATATTTTATTTTATATTTATTTTAGTTAAAATTTCGAAGATAGGAAATAGAATGGATTTTGAATCACATGTGTCACAGTTTATTCAGTGACACATGGATTGTTTAGTGCCAGCGCATTTTCAAATGAAAGAAATGAAGTATGTAGCTCGTAAAAGACTGTTTAGCACTTAGACAAACCATTCAGGTTTAATGGTGCTAGATGATTAACTGTTTTGTATTTTGTTTTGAAACTGGTAAATAAAAAAAATAGGTCGAATGAAGAAGGTTATATAACGGCGTTACAAACTTAACCTTTAAAGTTTCTCCGATCTCTTAAAACAAAACATTGAATTTTGTTACATACAATTTAGTTATTTAGACAATCAAACAGCAATCCTAGGCAGAGAATGGCGTTTAATTAAGAGCTGAACTCGCAAGAAAACTAATTTCCATTAACATAGTACCTGGATACATCCAGGCGTTGCGCCGGCTCAGGTTAATAATGTACCGGTTATGCAGCGCAGGGACGTATTTAGGGTTACATTCGTAAAAACTTGTCACATGACGGAAGTAGGTGTAGGGTGATATAAGGGCGTGGGTTAAAACTCCATCGTGGACATGTACTTATTATTATTTAATTATGGAAATAAGACCTAGAAAGAAATATAAAAATAGTCAAAACATCATACACTTCAATTTAAAATACAAATCACAAATAAGCATAAATTGATCTTACCATTAATGGATCTTTTATAAAGTATTAAGATAGGAATTTATTAAATTAATTATATTATGAGGTGATGAATAATTTTTTTGGTAAAGGAGAATGAATAACAGCGCACCGCGCTACGAACTCCCGCTATCAAAGACAGTGTCAACTCTGCTACCGATGTTTTTTGAGGTAAAACTTCTTAACGCACGCTTGACTTGGGGATGCGTGACGACAGTGTTATTGAAGTGTGGTCGGGCGAAGCGAACGGAAGTTAAGAGTATACTATTTATTTTTGTTTACCAACAATATCGGTTGCCAAGGCAACAATATCGGTTGATCATTTTTAGTGGATAATAAAACTCTTTTCATTAACTGTATATAATTATGACAAAAAGATTTGATTATTTTCTGAAGACTTAAGTATTTACTTTCATACATATAGATGGAGCTTAAGAAGTTTTACTTCAGTCGTGTGGTCTAAA
This sequence comes from Coleophora flavipennella, assembly GCA_947284805.1. Taxonomy (NCBI): domain Eukaryota; kingdom Metazoa; phylum Arthropoda; class Insecta; order Lepidoptera; family Coleophoridae; genus Coleophora; species Coleophora flavipennella. Next base: position 8,294,459 of record OX369295.1, read on the forward strand.
TCCCTCCACTTGAGGGATAGTTGTTGCCTCTACGGTCTATGAGCGTCTATAACGTCGGAGAATTATCAGTGCTTTGCCCGTTCTTGCGGGCTTTGATAGAATATCTCGTCCTAACCGCCTCCGTCGCGTAAGGGTCAGTCCATTCGCTTCACACCTGGAGGTTGCGGGTTCAAATCCCGGCGGGGTTAAGTTTGCAAGACTCGGATTGGCTGGTGGTAGGGCATTTTCATAGCCCGCCTGGCTAGCTACTAACATCTTATCTCAGTCTTGCCGCCAAACATCAGTGTTAACAGAATTGATGTGTTCCGGTTTGAAGATAAGATAGCCAGATCCCCATTGCATTGGGTAATTTTGGTAAGCCCGCTTCCATTTTCGGCATCATCGTCACTTAGATGATGCCAAGGGCTTATCAATTGTGGATAAAATAAAAGAATGTCTCGTATACCGTAAGGAAATCACATCGATCTCTCCCCGATTGCAGCAAGCTGATTAACGGCTGGTATAGAGCGAGCAGTGGTCTGCAACCAGGCGAAACTTGCCCAAAAAAAGTGCGTACCGACTGTTACAGGGAGCCTTGGGCTGAAGAAGGATGTCTGTGCATTTACTCATATGTGGACGCACTCATCCTGAGGTAAGCCACAGAGCGCGTTGCCTCACAAAACATTCGACTTACAACCGGCACGAGCCATGCATGGCGAGGCTGCTCACGCAAAAACTACCTCTAGTCTTTTTTATTTTATTTTTTATTAAAAATTTGAGGGCGTTTGGCTGCACCTCACCTGATGGTAAGTGCCGATGCAGCCGAGGATGTTACACGCAAGCTCAAATAGTGCCTATTCACTGTCGTATTGAAGATTCCTAAATTATACGAATCGGGGAATACAGACGCCGGAAGGGAATTCCACTCCTTGGCCGTTCGCATGATGAACGAAGAACGCTTCGTGCGAAAAGGTGGAATATTGACGACAAAGGGGTGGAAGTCTGTACGCGTCTTAAGATTCTACAACTTTGACTTTAAATGTGTAAACCTGAATGCGGACCTGTCGTGGAGCATATCGTCCCTCGGTTTAGTAGTTAAGCGCTGAGCGCACAATAAAGTTGTAATTACTGGCAGCCAACGGGAATCGGGTCGACGCGTCTACTGCAGCCGTCTAGCACAGAACACAGACTATAAATCCACTTGATAGTCATTTGACGTAGGAAGTAATAATTATAAACTAAACGAAACTTACACACGCAACCATGTATATTATACCCACTCAAAAAATTACAGTTAACATTACCTAAGAATAGTTTTGCTCGTACAACAGATGGCCGTTGGGGTAGTAAAATACTCGAGTGGCGATCACGCACCTGAAAATGTAGTGTAGGCAGGCCTCCCACTCGGTGGACCGGTGACCTGGTGGAGGTCGCGGGAAGTCGTCCTTCGGCTGATATGATGATGATGATGAGTTTTTTTTCTAAGTCGTGCTATGAATAAAAGAGTGTGAATGATTGGGATGTTGATGAAGCACTTTATCATCCGTCAAATAATCTGCTTTTTCAGGATTCTGTACCTTGAAAGGAAAAAACGAACTGCTTATAGGATCACTCATTTGTCTGTTCCTCCGTCTGTCACAGCCGATTTGCTCAGAAATAACTAGACCGATAGATTGAAATTGGGTACACATATTATGTAAGTTGGTGATCCAAAGAGATACATGTGACGTAAATAAATTAATTGTAAACGTAGGGGCAACTTTTGGGAAGTAAATTAGAAAATATAAAAAAAAAGTTTTGCAAACTATATTTTATGATATACTAGCTTTTGCCCGCGGCTTCGCCCACGTGGACATAGCTTTTATGACTCTTTTTGAGGGTGAGTGGTGCGCGAGCCGCAATCAGCTCGCAAGCGTGGACATGAGTTTTCACCAGGTACCTCAGGAACTGTATCGGGCTATTCGAATTAGCAGTCTTTGTCACTTCCCATCCCCTCAACAAATTCTATACCAAAAAACACTTTAATCCGTTGCTCCGTTGCGACGCCACCGACGTGCTCGAGCGTAGAAAACAGTTGTCCCCAGATCCCTCCGGAACTATGTCAGGATATACTTATTAGTAAATTATATCATTTTCCACCTCATCTCTGTGCGAAAAATCATACGATTTTAAATAAAACGAACAAAGAGTATTGTTTTAGTTTCCTCAGGAACTGCATCGGACTATGATAATTTCCACAGATAAAAGGTTGATTATTTCATTCCCAGTGATACAGGCTACCTGCATGTCAAATTTCATTAACATTGGTAGAGGTGTTGAAGTGTGAATAGGTAACAAACAAACAAACACATTTTCACATTTATAATATAAAGAAAGGATTTCTAAATCTTAAATAAAATATAGAGCGTCGGTGGCAAAACAGTTAGGGCCACTACCTCCTGTCCGGAAGGCCGTGGCTCGAATCCTGCCACTTACCAATATCTATACGAATATCGATTTCATACTGGTATGTACGTTTATCCGACGCTCTTACGGTGAGAGAAACCCCTTAGAAACATCGTGAGGAAAACTGCACACGCCTGCGAAGAAATTCGAAGCTTATGTGTGAAGTCAATCAACCCGCAATGGGCCCGCGTGATCGTCTAAGGCCAGATCGCCCTAACTCAGGGCAGGTCGAGCCTCTTGGTGGGGACGTATATAAACTGATATGATGAAATATTATCAAAAAACTAATTCAAATCATTATAGGTATCAATCTAGTAATAAAATTTCCTAACAATATTAATATGGGTCAAATCCTCGAGTCGTATCAGCTTCAAAGGAGCCCAAAACGCACTTCTCGTTGCCGCGCTGGATGGCAATAGACAACCTTAGCAGCAGGTAGGACCTCACGTCACATCTCCTCTCTCGAAGGCGAAGGCCAATCTTCTTTGTGAAGGCAAAGGCCTCTGAGGGTTCAGCAGCCGGTTGTATCACAGACCAGCGGCACAAAGCAGTAATTTGCCTCCAAGACCGAGTACTTATTATGCTTCTTTCTCACCGCAAATTGAGCAACAGTACCGTACGGGTGAGGAGTGAGGCAGAAAAAGTGGCTTCCCAAAGCAGACACGTTCCTCTCTGCCATAGCACCTGTTTAAACCCTCCGGCCTTTTGCCATCAGATCGACTAAAGCCTGGCCGGCGGCTGCATCAAAGATGGAATATTCCATCTGGTCGAGACCAGTGCCCTCCGAGTGAGGTCATTAAGGAATTGGTGACGTGGTAATCTTCACAAACACGACTGCAACTCAGTGAGTGATGGCCAATTGCCTCCACCGAGGACCCGCAAATACATTGATGAGGTTCACAGATATTGATATTGCAGGCGGAGAGCAACTGCCACACGCAAATAGTCGCCGTCAGAAGAGTTCCCATATCTGTGCCTCCTGTTAAAAGATGTTAAACTCGATTTATGTGTTTTTATTTTTTTACACGATTGGATTCTGTAAAAAAATACCTCTCTGTTCGTCCATGAAACACATCGCTACGTACCATAGTTCCAGAGTTTAAAGTAGCGTATGCTGAAAAATACAAAAGTATGAAATAATATTTTAATGTTTTAATACAACTTAAGCGCGTTTTATTATCCCTGCAGTGCCATCTATTGACATTCTGCTACTATGATTATAATGTTTGGTATGTGTAGCTAATATATAGAAAAAAGTACTCTTTTGTTATTATTGTATGTATCTATAGATAATTTCCCACAGGACCTCTTTAGTTTTCTGGGATAAAGAATACCCGACTATACAATGATGGTCAAAACACCCCATCCCTATGTAAAGGTTTCATATTGTTACGTTGAGTCATTCTAAAGATACAATTTTTTGCATTCCTGTAGGAACCCTAATTTTTTTGGGATTCACAATGTCCCAGTTTTAGTTCGCGATAAGGGTATCAACGTGTAAAATTTGATTGTAATAGGTCAAGCCACATTTGCGTGGTGAGCCACTCTATAAATGAATACTTTTGATTTTCCCACGGGAACTCTTGAATTTTCTGGGATAAAAGGTATCCTATATGTTAACCCGGGATATAAGGAACCACCATACAAAATTTCATCAAAATCGGCCTGGTAGTTTTTGCGTGATGCGCGAACATACAGACAGACAGACAGACAGACAAAAATTCCAAAAGTTGTTGTTTTGGCCTCTGTATCGTTAGTAATGTCCACCACAGTTATTATTTTCCAAAAATATTTCATGTACAGACACGGCCCCGTTACAGTTTTATTATATTATAGACTAGCTTTTGCCCGCGGCTTCGCCCGCGTGGACATAGCTTTTATGACTCTTTTTGAGGGTGAGTGGTGCGCGAGCCGCAATCAGCTCGCAAGCGTGGACATGAGTTTTCTCCCGGTACCTCAGGAACTGCATCGGGCTATTCGGATTAGCAGTCTTTGTCACTTCCCACCCCTTCAAAATATACAAAAAAATACTTTAATCCGATGCTCCGTTGCGACGCCACCGACGTGCGCGAGCGTAGAAAACAGTTGTCCCCAGATCCCTCGGGAACTATGTCAGGATATACTTATTTGTAAATTATATCATTTTCCTGCTCATCTCTGTGCTAAAAATCACACTAACAACCCATTTTTTCGTTACGATTTTAAATAACTTAACGAACAAAAAGTATTGTTTTAGTTTCCTCAGGAACTGCATCGGGCTATGATAATTTCCACAGATAAAAAGTAGACTATTTCATTCCCAGTGATACAGGCTACCTACATGCCAAATTTCATCAAGATTGGTAGAGATGTTGAAGTGTGAATAGGTAACAAACAAACAAACAAACACATTTTCACATTTATAATAAATATATATATTTTTATATTTTTAAGTAAGGATTTCTAAATCTTAAATAACATATAGAGCGTCGGTGGCGTAACGGTTAGGGCCACTACCTCCTGTCCGGAAGGCCGTGGTTCGAATCCTGCCACTTACCAATATCTATACGAATATCGATTTCGTACTGGTATGTACGTTTATCCGACGCTCTTATGGTGAGAAAAAACATCGTGAGGAAACCTGCACACGCGTGCGAAGAAGCTTATGTGTGAAGTTAATCAACCCGCAATGGGCCCGCGTGATCGTCTAAGGCCTGATCGCCCTAACTCAGGGCAGGTCGAGCCTCTTGGTGGGGACGTATATAAATTGATATGATGAAATAAAACATACACCTGTACTATCAAAAAACTAATTCAAATCATTATATCAATCAAATAAAAAAAATCCTAAAAATATTAATATGCGTCAAATCCGCGAGTCGTATCAACTCCAAAGGAGCCCATAACGCACTTCTCGTTGCCGCGCTGGATGGCAATAGACAACCTTAGCAGCAGGTAGGACCTCATGTCACATCTCCTCTCTCGAAGGCGACGGCCAATCTCCTTTGTGAAGGCAAAGGCCTCTGAGGGTTCAGCAGCCGGTTGTCTCACAGACCAGGGGCACAAAGCAGTAATTTGCCTCTAAGACCGAGTACTTATTATGCTTCTTTCTCGCCGCAAATTGAGCAGGAGTACCTTATGGGTGAGGAGTGAGGCAGAAAAAGTGGCGTCCCTAAGCAAGCACGTTCCTCTCTGCCATAGCACCTGTTTAAACCCTCCGGCCTTTTGCCATCAGATCGACTAAAGCCCGGCGGCTGCAACAAAGATGGAATATTCTATCTGGCCGAGACCAGTTCCCTCCGAGTGAGGTCATTATGGAATTGGTGACGTGGGTATCTTCACAAACAACGACCGCAACTCAGTGAGTGATGGCCAATTGCCTCCACAGTGGACCCGCAAATACATTGATGAGGTTCACAGATATTGATATTGCAGGCGGAGAGCAACTGCCACACGCAAATAGTCGTCGTCAGAAGAGTTCCCGTATCTGTTCCTCCTGATAAAAGATGCTAAACTCGATTTATGTGTTTTTAATTTTTTTTTACACGATTGGAATCTGTAAAAAAATACCTATCTGTTCGTCTATGAAACACATCGCTACGTGCCATAGTTCCAGAGTTAGAGTTGTGTAAAGTAACTTATGCTGAAAAATACATAAAAGAATTCCACTCAAAAGTATGAAATAATCTTTTAATGTTTTAATACAACTTAAGCGCGTTTTATTATCCCTGCAGTGCCATCTATTGACATTCTGCTGCCAAGATTATAATATGTGGTATGTGTAGTTAATATGTGGAAAAAAGTACTCTATTCTTATTATTGTAAGTATCGATGGATAATTTCCCACGGGACCTCTTTAGTTTTCCGGGATAAAGAATACCCGACTATACAATGATGATCAAAACACCCCATCCCAATGTAAAGGTTTCATATTGTTACGTTGAGCCATTCTAAAGATACATTTTTTTGCATTCCTGAAGGAACCCTTAATTTTTTTGGGATTCACAATGTCCCAGTTTTAGTTCGCGATGTTGTTTTTACATGTTGATACCCTTTAACAACATGTAAAATTTGATTGTAATAGGTCAAGCCACATATGCGTGGTGACCCATTCTATAAATGAATACTTTTGAATTTCCCACGGGAACTCTTGAATTTTCTGGGATAAAAAGTATTCTATATGTTAACCCGGGCTATAAGGAACCACCATACAAAATTTCATCAAAATCGGCCTGGTAGTTTTTGCGTGATGCGCGAACATACAGACAGACAGACAGACAGACAGACAGACAAAAATTCCAAAAGTTGTTGTTTTGGCCTCTGTATCGTTAGTAATGTCCACCACAGTTATTATTTTCCAAAAATATTTCATGTACAGACACGGCCCCGTTACAGTTTTATTATATTATAGATATAGATTAAAATGAAAGGGCTTGTTGTGAGTATCTCAATTTTTTTTTGTATAATTTTAGGATAAATAATTTTAAAGTTGTTTCAGAAAATAGTCAAAAATTGACCATTCCACCTCCCTTCTTTCCAAAATTTACCCCAAAATTTTGAAGAAATCACAGTATATATATGTAGTATCCTTCCGTTCTTACAGGAAAAAATAAATTTCCAAATAGCGATTGTTTAGAAACTAGCGACACTTAGTGGGATCTAGTAGCATCTTCTACGTAACTAATTTACGTAGTAATACGACAACAGCGATTAGTTCCCTTTTACCTATATCTACAGATGGCGCTGTAGATGAAAATTAGTATTTAAATAAATAAATAAAAATAAATATTCTGGGACTAATCACACATGGTCATCTGGCCCCAAAGTAGGATTCCCTGTGTTATGGGAACCAGAGACTGATATACATACTTATATACGTTTAAATACATACATATATAGATATTTAACACCCAGACACAGAGCAAACAAATCTGCTCATCACACAAATGTTTGCCCTGGGTGGGGATCGAACCCACAACCCTCGGATCAGTAGTCATGAGTACAAACCACTGAGCCACCGAGTCAGTCGAAAAATTTGGTACGGAACCCTTAGTGCGCGAGTTTGACTCGCGCTTGGACGTTTTTTTTTTAACTAAAAACCCTAGTGCCTTAAATGTATGATTGTCATTTAGTGGATCAAGACAAATGTAACGACACCCTACACTTTAAAATCCACCAAGCCGTTTTACAGACTCAGCCAAAGAAGCAGACATACATACATAAAAATACTTTTCTTCTTGGGTAGCCGGGTAAACGCAAACATCGAATTAAAAAAAAAAACGACGGGTTGCACTCCGGGAGTGCCGGCAGAAGTGAAAACTTGAATATTAACGTTGTGCATTTTTGATATTTTGGGATGGTTAGGGAATCATTTTGCACGAATTGCTTTGATTATCAGTATAAAAGTACTATCATTTATGTGGTAGAATACAATATTTATTTATTGCGCTATCGTACACAAACATGATTCTGCAAAACATGTAAGCGGTTTACGTCATCCGTCTTACGAATTTTCGATCAGGTCACGTGTCCTGACGCGAGTTTAACATTTTTTACCCATTAGAAAAAAAGTGCACAACGCCGCTAAAGAAGTTTTTACTCTCCATCCATCTTACAAATTTTCGATTAGGTCACGTGTCCTGACGCAAGTTTAACATTTTTTACCCATTACAAAAAAAGTGCACAACGCCGCTAAAGAAGTTTTTACTCTCCATCCGTCTTACGAATTTTCGATCAGGTCACGTGTCCTGACGCGAGTTTAACATTTTTTACCCATTACAAAACAAGTGCACAACGCCGCTAAAGAAGTTTTCATTACTCCATCCGTCTTACGAATTTTCGATCAGGTCACGTGTCCTGACGCGAGTTTAACATTTTTTACGTATTACAAAACAAGTGCACAACGCCGCTAAAGAAGTTTTTACTCTCCATCCGTCTTACGAATTTTCGATCAGGTCACGTGTCCTGACGCGAGTTTAACATTTTTTACCCATTACAAAACAAGTGCACAACGCCGCTAAAGAAGTTTTCACTACTCCATCCGTCTTACGAATTTTCGATCAGGTCACGTGTCCTGACGCGAGTTTAAAATTTTTTACCCATTACAAAACAAGTGCACAACGCCACTAAAGAAGTTTTCACTACTCCATCCGTCTTACGAATTTTCGATCAGGTCACGTGTCCTGACGCGAGTTTAACATTTTTTACCCATTACAAAACAAGTGCACAACGCCGCTAAAGAAGTTTTCACTACTCCATCCGTCTTACGAATTTTCGATCAGGTCACGTGTCCTGACGCGAGTTTAACATTTTTTACCCATTACAAAACAAGTGCACAACGCCGCTAAAGAAGTTTTCACTACTCCATCCGTCTTACGAATTTTCGATCAGGTCACGTGTCCTGACGCGAGTTTAACATTTTTTACCCATTACAAAACAAGTGCACAACGCCGCTAAAGAAGTTTTCACTTCAAAAAATGGCGTGACGCCACCAGAGTTTCGTAGATTAATGATAGAAAACGACTTATATGACTTAATTTCTTCTATAAATACGAATAATAAAAATTTTCGAAAAACCTAAAAACTTTTAGGTGCAAGCTTTTAATATTGCATTGTCACGCGATATACATATACATGCAAAATTTCAGCTAAATCGGAAACCGGCATTTGGGTCAAATTCAATTTGCAAGATTTCACCCGAACAAATAACATCATATCAGCCACAAATCGTCCACTGCTGGACAAAGGCCTCCCCCAAGGATTTCCATGACGACCGGTCCTGCGCTGCCCGCATCCATCGGCTTCCCGCGATCTTCACCAGGTCATTGGTCCACCGCGTGGGAGGCCTGCTTAACACGTCCCAAATACCGCAGTGTCTCAAGACTAAGGTCTTTGACCAGTGTGTGTTGCCAGTGATGACTTACGGAACTGTGACATGGTCGCTTACTATGGGCCTCATAAGAAGGCTCAAGGTCACCCAAAGGGCAATGAAGCGTGCTATGCTCGGAGTTTCTCTGCGTGATCGAATCAGAAACGCGGCGATCCGCAGGAGAACTAAAGTAACCGACATAGCTCACAGAATCGCTAAACTGAAGTGGCAGTGGGCAGGGAACATAGCTCGTAGAACAGATGGCCGATGGGGTAGTAAAGTTCTCGAGTGGCGACCGCGCACCGGAAAACGTAGCGTAGAATAAATAACATTGCAATTTAAATAAAAGCTTGAAAAAAGGTAGTCCCCTTCCGCTGTATCTGTTTGTTTAACCGCTATCGCCATCATCATCATCATATCGGCCGAAGGACGTCTACTGCTGGACATAGGCTTTCCACAAGGATTTCCACGACGACCGGTTTTGCGATACCCGTATCCAACGGCTTCCCGCGATCTTCACCAGGTCATCGGTCCATCAAGTGGTTTAACCGCTAACTCCTTCTTAACCACGCAACGGATTTTGAAAAGGGTTTCACTAATTGAAAGAGCGATAAACGAGAAAGTTTCACATATCACAGTTTATTACTCTTCTTTACGTGTGTATGTCACTGAACATCTCCTAAACGGCTTGACTGATTTTGATGATTTTTTTGTGTGTTTGAGGGGTCCCTGGTTAGTTAAAAATTACAATTGGACCCAGTAGGTGGGACTGCGATTTGTTTATAATATTTATTTCAATATTTTTAAAAAGATTTTTCGCAATTTCATGGTATGGGCATGAACACGTTTGTAAGGCCCGCTAATCTGTAAATTTAAAAGAAAAAGGTAACTCCCTGGTATATCAACGCACAACCGAAACCACTAAACGGATTTTGCTGAAATTTGGAATACAGACAGCTATAAAGAATTAAGAAACTATTTCGGGAAATTTCCACGGGAAAGGCAAAAAACGGGATCCGCGCGGGCGAAGCCGCGGGAACACACTAGTTTACTATAAGACTTTTTCTGAAGGAATTCAAAACTAGACTGCCATCTAGTGAAATCAACCAGCACCAACGGCTTAGCGTGGCTTAAAAAGTAAGGAAACGGTCGGGAAAAATACCACTTACAGTAACGCATCTAGGTAATGACTATTCTTCAGGTCAGTTAACCTTCGTGATCGACGCAACAACGCAAGTCACTCTGATCTCCAACAGCTTCTAAGTAAATACTTGAAACACTATTATTGAGCGAGTCCTAGTAATCAGAATAGTTTCACGACTTTTACGTACCAAAATGTGCCATTACTCTGCGACAATGGCCGCAGGTGGCGTTGCTTTCTCGCCGTAATCGGTTTTTAATTGCTTTCCTATATAATCCCTAAACTAAAACCGTAAATTCATTCCTTTATGCCCCGCTTCCCTGTGATTTTATTCTAATTTTGCTCAACTTTGTTAATAAGTTTCGCAGAGATTTATAAGGGATTACAGTTAGATCTGTTGGTTTGATGTTTCTACTAACATTGTTTGGAATGATTTGCATGTCTAGCTGACGCTGTCAAAGGGTCACAAATGAGATATCCATAATGTTTGCACGAAAGTACAGTATTCTGAGTAATCATTTGCAAGTATAGCTGACGCTGTGAAAGGGTCACAAATGAGATATCCATAATGTTTGCACGAAAGTACAGTATTCTGAGTAATAATTTGCAAGTATAGCTGACGCTGTGAAAGGGTCACAAATGAGATATCCATAATGCTTGCACAAAAGTACAGTAGTATCAGTAATGATTTGAAAGTCTAGCTGTCGCTGTAAAAGGGTCACAAATGAGATATCCATAATGTTTGCACGAAAGTAAAGTATTCTGAGTAATAATTTGCAAGTATAGCTGACGCTGGGAAAGGGTCACAAATGAGATATCCATAATGCTTGCACGAAAGTACAGTAGTATCAGTAATGATTTGAAAGTCTAGCTGTCGCTGTAAAAGGGTCACAAATGAGATATTCATTATGTTTGCACGAAAGTAAAGTATTCTGAGTAATAATTTGCAAGTATAGCTGACGCTGTGAAAGGGTCACAAATGAGATATACATAATGCTTGCACGAAAGTATAGTAGTATCAGTAATGATTTGAAAGTCTAGCTGTCGCTGTAAAAGGGTCACAAATGAGATATTCATTATGTTTGCACGAAAGTAAAGTATTCTGAGTAATAATTTGCAAGTATAGCTGACGCTGTGAAAGGGTCACAAATGAGATATCCATAATGCTTGCACGAAAGTACAGTAGTATCAGTAATGATTTGAAAGTCTAGCTGTCGCTGTAAAAGGGTCACAAATGAGATATTCATTATGTTTGCACGAAAGTAAAGTATTCTGAGTAATAATTTGCAAGTATAGCTGACGCTGTAAAAGGGTCACAAATGAGATATCCATAATGCTTGCACGAAAGTACAGTAGTATCAGTAATGATTTGAAAGTCTAGCTGTCGCTGTAAAAGGGTCACAAATGAGATATTCATTATGTTTGCACGAAAGTAAAGTATTCTGAGTAATAATTTGCAAGTCTAGCTGACGCTGTGAAAGGGTCACAAATGAGATATCCATAATGTTTGCACGAAAGTACAGTATTCTGAGTAATAATTTGCAAGTATAGCTGACGCTGTGAAAGGGTCACAAATGAGATATCCATAATGTTTGCACGAAAGTACAGTAGTATCAGTAATGATTTGAAAGTCTAGCTGACGCTGTGAAAGGGTCACAAATGAGATATTTATAATGTTTGCAAGTACAGTATTCTGAGTAATAATTTGCAAGTCCAGCTAACGCTGTGAATGGGTCACAAATGAGATATCCATAATGCTTGCACGAAAGTACAGTATTCTGAGTAATAATTTGCAAGTCTAGCTGACGCTGTGAAAGGGTCACAAATGAGATATCCATAATGTTTGCACGAAAGTACAGTAGTATCAGTAATGATTTGAAAGTCTAGCTAACGCTGTGAAAGGGTCACAAATGAGATATTTATAATGTTTGCAAGTACAGTATTCTGAGTAATAATTTGCAAGTCCAGCTAACGCTGTGAATGGGTCACAAATGAGATATCCATAATGTTTGCACGAAAGTACAGTATGCTGAATAATAATTTGCAAGTCTAGCTGACGCTGTGAATGGGTCACAAATGTGATATCCATAATGTTTGCACGAAAGTACAGTATTATGAGTAATGATTTGAAAGTCTAGCTGTCGCTGTCAAAGGGTCACAAATGAGATATTCATAATGTTTGCAGTAAAGTCCAGTATTCTGAGTAATAATTTATCCTTATCCTTATTCTTCTTAAGATTTATAAATGTAAAAGTGTCTTCGTTTGTATACCCTTTCTACAGTCGCAACAACAACAAAGTACCTGATGATATTACATTATTACCATTTAATAAATTTAAGAACAAATTGCATGCGTGGCTGCTTCAAAATATGTTTTATTCAGTCAATGAATTTTTGACACATAAATAACCCTATAGAAATTATTGTTACAACTATATTTAAACATGACATGATGTGAATTAATTTAAAATATTGACATGTTTTCGTATTCTATATGTGGAGTGAAATTAATTGTTTGTTTGTTTGTTAATCTATTCTTTTCTTGCTTTTTTTATGTTTCTAGTTATAAATTTGCATGCTATAACATAATATGGCTAAACAAGAGAGTCTACGGTCTTTAAACTAACATCAATTTTGTACCTTGTTTAATGGCAAATAAAGAATATTTGTATTTGTATTTGCAATGGATCATGATTTTCCGAGCACTGGATTGTCTGGTAGAAATTGCTCACGATAGCGATAAGACCGCCTAAATTGTACGTCTCTTAGTTGTTAATTAAATTTTCATTATATGTATTTATTTATTTTGATGTACAATAAAGAGTTATTTGAGTTTGAGTACGATTTTGATTTTTGGCATAAAGATATTTTTTTCATCCACAATTGGTAAGCCCGACATCATCTCATCTGATGGCAAGTGACGATGATGCCGAAGATAGAGGTGGTCTTACCAAGATTCCCCAACGCAATGAGGAACTGCCTATCTTCATCAAGCTGGAACACATCAATGCTGTTAACATTGATGCTTAACGGCAAGACTTAGATGGTGGTAGCTAGCCAGACGGCCTGAGAATATTTTTTTTTACCAACCAAACCGAGTTTTAGTTTTAGACTCAGCTGGGAATTGAACTTGCAGTCTCCTGATGTGAAGCTAATGGACTTGACCATTATGCCACTCTGGCGGTTAGTTAGAGGGATAAGAAATGACATAGTCTACTTATGATCTCATGTTTTTATGCTATATTGGTAAGCCCTTAGTTATTATGTCACTTAATTAAGTGAGGATGATGCCAAAGATAGAAGCGGGCTTACAACTAACAATTGCCTTGTACGGGATATTCCAGAGGGAGCTGAAAAAAAAACTCTTTTTTTGCTTGACTTCTTTCGGACAGTGAGCGCCAAAACTTCACGACCTCATTCCCCCGGCTCTAATCCACCGTCAGTCAACGAGACGCAGGGAGGGGTTGCACCCCTTTGTTGTTGATGTTCCACCTTTTCGCACTAAACGTTACGCTTCCTCATTTATTATGCGTACAGCGAAGGGGTGGAACTCCTTGCCTGCGTCAGTGTTTCCCGATTCCTATAATTTGGAGATATTCAAGGCAAGAGTGAATAGGCATTGTTTGAGTTTGCGTGTACCATACACGAAGCACTTGCCATCAGGTGAGTTGCAGTCAAACGCACTCAATTTTTTTTTAAAAAAAACATCGCAAATGGGAAATGGATTGATGTGATTTTTAGCACAGAGATGTTGATGGAGTGGGAAGCGACAAAGACTAATAGTAATTAGCATAGCCGGTCATAGATCTGGAGGAAACTCATTTCGGTCGCGCACACAAGACCCCTCGAAGACAGTCATACAAAACCATGACAACGTGTGCGAAATCGCGGGCAAAAGCTATAGTTGGTCATAAATACGACTATATAAAAGCAATGGGCAAAGTATAAATGCTATTCCCATCTTTTGTTAGGCTACCCACACACCTACAATAATATTGCGCAATGTTGATGATTGCACAATATTATTGAACATATAGAGGTAGTATTGAAGATTTAATTGTACCGGGAGCTTGTAACGGAATGCTCTTCGGGCCGGCTAGCCTGAGCACTTCGCTAGCACTTGATAGGATCTCGTGACGGTTCACTGGGGGTTTCAGGGTTAGGGAGTTTACTATGGAAACGATCGGTCACTAGGTAATACAAAAGCAACAACGTTTATTTCTGTTTAACATAGATTCCTTAAATCTAGATTCACTGTATCCTATTTACTTACATACTAGAGATACCTAATTCGTGGATTCTACCACCTGAATACGCTACGCGTGCGATACTGAACCTATCTAAGAGTACCTACTGAATGTATGGTTACTAGGGAGCTGTCCAGTAACGTCGCAACTGCATATCCGGACAAACGCCACAAACCTGCGTGCGCTCAGAGTACGTGGCGCTCCCTAGCAACAAGCCTACGGATGCCCTAAACTTCCTTCACTGGAGGACAACCTCGCGGCGTCGCAACAGCGGATCCCTGAGGGCCTGCGTGCGCCGAGAATGCGAGGCGTTCCTCTGTGAGGGACCTAGCGGAAACTAATATTCCTTCACCGGAGGACAATCCCGTAACGTCGCACAGCAGACCCCTCAGGACCTGCGTGCGCTCGGAATGCGGGACGTTCCTCGGAGATGGGCCTACTGAGACCTGACGTCCCTTCACTGGAGGCCAACCCCGTAACGTCGCACAGCAGGTCCCTAAGGATGCGTGCGCTCGGAATGCGGGACGTTCCTCTGTGGAGGTCCTACTGATAACTGATATTCCTTCAATGGGGGAGAATCCCGTAGCGTCGCAACTGCATATCCGGACAAACGCCACAAACCTGCGTGCGCTCAGAATGCGGGACGTTCCCCTTTGAAGGTCCTGCTGATAACTGATGTACCTTCACTGGAGGACAACTCCGTAACGTCGCACAGCAGATCCCTAAGGATGCGTGCGCTCGGAATGCGGAGCGTTCCTCTGTGAAGGCCCTACTGAAACTGAAAACCACTCTCGACCTGCTGCACTAGCATATCCGGACAAACGCCACAAACCTGCGTGCGCTGGCCGAGAGAGGGAGCACTGTCAATACGATGCTAGCTGCCTTGTTGGCGCGAGAGCCCGCTGACGAGTGCTACCGTACTGAGGCGCGTTCTCGCTTATATAAGGTCTGGCTGTTCATGCGGGGTGCGGAGCGCGGGGCCGGTGGCTGAGTGATGCGTGGATTGTTGTAGGGCTGTTGCTTCTCCGCTGGCGGCTAGGGTTGCTCGTCACACTCCCTCCCTTCCTCTGAAGATTTTTACGTCTGTAAAAATCACACGGAAACTGCGAGTAATCTGTATATTCTTTTTGACCTCTGAAAAACGGTATTTGGGCTGTTTATTGACCTAATTTTTTTTAGGGTTCGGGCTGTTGCTAATTCTTGTATTACTGCTACCTGTTGCTAGTCTCTTAATCCTATTATGAGGAACTAAGTTTTAAATCTTATTTTATAATAATCTGGTATAATGAAAACGAAAATACTGACTTCTTAATATGAATATAACGGTATCTGTAACTCTTGGCGATCTACCTATCTTATTTTACGATTACACTTAACTATGACTTAAATAATGAATATTACTGTACTCTTACCTGTTCGGTACATAACTTTTTACTAGTCGGTTAATTAACACCATCTATTCGGTACTTAACACGTGATAATGGTAACTGACACTAGTTATATTTACATTATATCTGTAATTTTTAAATTAACAATACATTTTTAACTATTATACATTATTCTGGCGTGGTTATTTTTGGTTTGTAGTTTGGCATACACACTACACCCCTGCGGCTCCCTGTATTCCTGGGACGTCAGGCTCGCTTTCTTTTTTTTCCACGCTTACCTCTACGTCTGTTGGCCGGGGCTGACGGTGGCTCCCTCTGGACTTCGGCTGTCGTCACTGGAGAGGAGGCTTCTATGGGCTGGTTGTTTTCCTCCGTGACGACCTGTGTGTCGGAGATGCTGGCCAGGGATGACGGCGGCTCCCTCTGGACTTCGGCTGTCGTCACTGGAGAGGAGGCTTCTATGGGCTGGTTGTTTTCCTCCGTGACGACCTGTGTGTCGGAGGTGCTGGCCAGGGATGACGGCAGCTCCCTCTGGATTTCGGCTGTCGTCACTGGAAAGGCGGTTTCCTCTATTCCTAGGATGTCCGGTTCGCTTTCTTGTTTTCCCCCGCTTGCCTCTTCGTTTGTTGGCCGGGGCTGATGGCGGCTCCCTTTGGACCTCGGCTATCACCGCTGGAAAGGGGGCCTCCAAGGGCCGGTTGGCGGGGTCGGGTGCGACCGCTGTGTTCGTAGTACTTGGGCGATGTATAGGTAACGGTCCTATCTGATTGGTTCTTACTACTTCCCAAGGCTCTTCCGCGTTTTTTTTGTGCATTGTGCCGGGTTTCTTTTCTTGTGACATTTTGTGTGTTTGGCAAATGATGCATTTTTTTATGTATTTAGTTACGTCGCGGAACATTCCTGGCCAATAATATCTTTGGGCTAATCTTTTTAAGGTTTTCGAGGTGCCTAGGTGACCTGCTGTCGGTACATCGTGGTTTTCTTCTAATAATGATTCTCTCTGGTTTTTGGAAATACAAAGTTTCCATTCTGAGTTGCAGTCTGATTTTATTCCGTAAGCGTTGCTTGTTATTTTTTTATATAGTTTGCTGTCCCGCATACAATATTCTGTTTGTTTGTTGTTGTCGGTTTGGAGTTCTAGTACTTTTTTGTCGTACCAGTCTGCTTTGTCGCAGCATGTAGCCGCGCAAGTCGGGTTCCGGGACAACTCATCTGCTAACTGATTTTGTTTGCCACTTCTGTATTTTGCAGTGAAGTCGTACTGTTGTAAGTCCAGTGCACAACGCACTAGCCTATCGGATGAGTTTTTTCGAGATTTTCCTTTTGCAGCGTTTGTATGCTTTTCAAATTCTACCTGTAGGGTTTCTTCTGATATCTGTTTTTGTTTGTCTGTTAAATTACTGGACTGTAAGATTTTTTCGGTAAATGTTGTATTTCTACTACTGTTTTCAGTTTCCTTGTGGTTTTGATCTGTTTTTTCAAACTGGATTGTGATTCCCGCTTTGGTCAGTATATCCACTCCAATAATTGCGTGGAAGGCATGTTGTAAAACGTGAAACTGGTGTTTGAAACTTCTATTGTTTATTATTATCTCTAACGTGACACAGTCTTTGACGTCTACAATTGATCCATTTGCCATCTTGACCATGTGGTTGGATTTTCTGACCTGTACTGATTTTTCTTTACATTCCCTGAGTATTTCATTATTGATGTATGAGTTTGTTGATCCTGTATCTAAAAGTGCTTTATAGGTTTTCCCCAAGGTTTTGATTTCTGTAAAAGCGCGCTTATCTTTTCTTGAATCTGCGGTAGTGGTATAGGTACTGTAGGATTTTCCAAAAGTATTTCTTTCTGCTGGTTTCCTACAGCATTTAATGCTCATCACACCTATTTTGCCGCATTGACAGCAAAATATTTTTTTTTGGTTTCGACATTCTTTCGTCGAATGTCCTGACTTTCCGCAGCTCCAGCAGCATTTATCTGTATCGTAATTTGTCATGTAGCTATGTTTATTATTGGTTTTACCTTCCACCTTTTGTGAAAACTGTCTGTTTCCTATGTTTTCTTGTTTGCTGTATGTATTGCTTCCTGTATTCCACTGACTGAACTGTTTTGATTTTTCTTCGTGTATCTTTTCGTATTCGCGTGTTAATCGAAGTAAATATTT
Source organism: Coleophora flavipennella (assembly GCA_947284805.1). NCBI lineage: Eukaryota > Metazoa > Arthropoda > Insecta > Lepidoptera > Coleophoridae > Coleophora > Coleophora flavipennella. The sequence continues at coordinate 8,312,673 of OX369295.1, forward strand.
CAGGTTCTGAAATTCGGTTCTCTTTATGTACAATTTATAATTTGGATGCATATTATCAAATATTCTGTCTAATGTTTGCTCATCTGTGAGTCTGTTATATCTGCGTATAAGTGTCTGTATTCCTGTTAAGTACTTAATGAAAGTTTCACTGTATTTCTGTTTTCTTGCTATTATTTCTTCTAGTATTTTAGATTCATAATCTAACGGTAGGTAATATAACTTGAAGTCTTCCTTGAAGTTATCCCATGATTTCCATGTCTGGTTATTGTTTCTGTACCACAACAGTGCATCGTACTTAAAGAATCTTGGCAACAGTTGTAGTAGTATTTCTCGGTCTACTCCATTGCTGTTGATGAGTTCGTCTAGTCTTTCTAGGAATTCAATTGGGTCGTTTCTTCCTGTAAAAGCGATATCCCAGTTTCCTATGATTTTCGATATGTCTTTCAATGACATTTCGGGTTTATTTATTCCCTTGTCGGTTGTTTCGTCGGTCTTTTCGTTCGACACTTCTTGATATGTAAGGAGACCTGCGGTTATACTTTGTACTGCTAGTTTTCTGAGTTGTTCAACGGTGAGATCCTCTGTCGGGATTTGACTTTCTTGTAGTATTTTTATTAATTCGGGTTTTTTGAGTGTGTAAACCCAGGACGTAGACATCTGCGTGGCGACCTACTTGACGTGTACGGAATTTTATCGGACGGAAAGGTAACGGAACGGTAATCACGAGCAAGCGGTTTATTTTATTTCTTACGGAACGGTTTATGTCTAGTCCTAGTTGACCCTAAACTCCTGTTTATTACGTTGGGCGCCAAAATGTAACGGAATGCTCTTCGGGCCGGCTAGCCTGAGCACTTCGCTAGCACTTGATAGGATCTCGTGACGGTTCACTGGGGGTTTCAGGGTTAGGGAGTTTACTATGGAAACGATCGGTCACTAGGTAATACAAAAGCAACAACGTTTATTTCTGTTTAACATAGATTCCTTAAATCTAGATTCACTGTATCCTATTTACTTACATACTAGAGATACCTAATTCGTGGATTCTACCACCTGCATACGCTACGCGTGCGATACTGAACCTATCTAAGAGTACCTACTGAATGTATGGTTACTAGGGAGCTGTCCAGTAACGTCGCAACTGCATATCCGGACAAACGCCACAAACCTGCGTGCGCTCAGAGTACGTGGCGCTTCCTAGCAACAAGCCTACGGATTCCCTAAACTTCCTTCACTGGAGGACAACCTCGCGGCGTCGCAACAGCGGATCCCTGAGGGCCTGCGTGCGCCGAGAATGCGAGGCGTTCCTCTGTGAGGGACCTAGCGGAAACTAATATTCCTTCACCGGAGGACAATCCCGTAACGTCACACAGCAGATCCCTCGGGACCTGCGTGCGCTCGGAATGCGGGACGTTCCTCGGAGATGGGCCTACTGAGACCTGACGTCCTTTCACTGGAAGACAATCCCGTAACGTCGCACAGCAGATCCCTAAGGATGCGTGCGCTCGGAATGCGGAGCGTTCCTCTGTGAAGGCCCTACTGAAACTGAAAACCACTCTCGACCTGCTGCACTAGCATATCCGGACAAACGCCACAAACCTGCGTGCGCTGGCCGAGAGAGGGAGCACTGTCAATACGATGCTAGCTGCCTTGTTGGCGCGAGAGCCCGCTGACGAGTGCTACCGTACTGAGGCGCGTTCTCGCTTATATAAGGTCTGGCTGTTCATGCGGGGTGCGGAGCGCGGGGCCGGTGGCTGAGTGATGCGTGGATTGTTGTAGGGCTGTTGCTTCTCCGCTGGCGGCTAGGGTTGCTCGTCACAAGCTCATCAATCATATTGTGCAATCATCAACATTGCGCAATATTATTGTACGTGTGTGGGTAGCCTAACACGTTCGTTCTATGTATGTATTCCGAAAAAAATAAATTGCAAGCAACACAAAAAGTCAATATTGATCTGTTCGCCTCCTTTTTAACACGCTTATATTAGCTTCAACTATATGTATGTTTGTGTCTGGGTGTTAAATATCTATATATGTATGTATTTAAACGTATATAAGTATTTGTATCAGTCTCTGGTTCCCATAACACAGGGAATCCTACTTTGGGGCCAGATGACCATGTGTGATTTGTCCCAGAATATTTATTTATTATATTTATTTTTATGTATGTTTGTATCCGACTCCTTTGCACTCGATTTTGACCCACTTTAAGGCGCTTTGCACACGATGGGGCGGGGCGGGCCGGTCAATTTCGCCGCCAACGATAGCACAAAGGGAATTCTATACTACCAACGCACTTGCAGGACAAAAAGACCGCGCCGACCGGGTCGCCTCCAAGTGCGTTGGTAGCACAGGATTCCCTTTGTGCTATCGTTGGCGGCGAAATTTACCAGCCCGCCCTGCCCCGTCGCGTGCAAAGCGCCTAAACGGACAGTTTTAATTCAATTTGTATTAATCTGGGTGACGAGGGGGTAAAGTCGCAATCTAGAGAGCGGCAGGGAGTGTTCATACTGTGGACACTTCATACAACGGGACAAAAATGACATTTCAAAAAAGGCATCACGGAACAAACAAAATGGCGGCGAAATCCTATACGTTCGACAACCAAACTGTAACCAATCTGTATCAATCTGGGTGACGAGGGTGTGAGGTCGCAATCTAGAGAGCGGCAGGGAGTGGCCATACTGTATGTTAGTAATTATATATATATATATATACACCTTTCCAGGAGGCTCGAGTTTCCATACAAACGTATAGTTCTGCTTTAATAAAAAAACTACATGCCGGAATAAATCCAAACTTTGCAAATATATTGAGTAGACACATATCGATGTTTGTAATTAGTTTTCATGGTATCTAAACGAATGCTTAAACTAGTTTTGTAGTGTTCATAACGGAATCATAAGGCTGGTCTTCCGAGGTTTTGTTTCCCTAGATATAAGATCGATTTTAGATATATTTATGCTCACAAGGTTGTCGAACGTATAGGATTTCACCGCCATTTTGTTTGTTCCGTCATTTGTTTTTTTAAATGTCATTTCTGGCCCGTTGTATGCAGTGTCCAGAATGTGCTCCTGTTGACCCTTAAAACGTTCTACTAGCAGCCTTATCCACTGTCAACAAGAACCATTTAGTGCGGTACTAGCCTGGTTTTATTTTGTTATTAGTGCGGTATCGGTCCGAGTCGCCGACATGATTCTCCACTTTCAACTTTCCTCTGAGTGGCTTCAACTTGCACAACTTAATCTGTTTGACACCCCCCCTTAACTCTCCGAAACTTGTAACCAAGATTAGAACTACAAAGGGTGTTAAGTAAAACTAAGCATGTTTTTCAGGGGTCTTTCTCCACTCATATAATTGAAAAACTTTTGTTTTACAAATTTGATGAAATCGTAAAAAATTGGACTGCCGATATAAAGTTGGCTTAAAACAACATTAAATTAAAAAAAATACTCGAAACACGACTGCGTGAAAACATTGCCCCTCTTTTTTGCGAAGATGAGTAAAATACTAATAATAAAACAAATCTAACGATACCTCGCACATTAAAATCCATTAAGTAGTTTAGAAGATATCGTGGAATAAAGAAACATAACATACATACATTTAACCTAAAAACAGTACACACTTTTTTGTGGGCATTTGTACCTACTTACCTACTTATGAAATTCTTTAATAAAAACTTTATTAGATTTTTTCCGCAAATTCTTAGAGGAAAATTGTTTTATTTTATTAAGTAGCAATTATTATTTTCCGGTTTGCAGCATATTATGAAAAAAATTACTCTATAGATTTGCTAATGGTCATTACACGGTTTCGATTTATCGCAGGAAAACGTTGCTACGCGCTACTTGCTATGCGCTACATGCTACGCGCTACATGCTACGCTTGCGCTAACGTAGCAATGGAGCTGAAGTGCTACGCCGGTAAATTCATGACCACCTTATTTCCGTTCGTAGATACACACCTTCGGATAATTTGACGAAAGGTTACCCTGATTTACAGAATTGTTGGAATTAGCGCAACTGATAAAAAAAAAAGTTTATATTTATTTAACTTTTTTTTTATTCAGTTCGGACTCCTCAGCGCAAGTACGACTTGGCCGGTTTTTATAGCATTTTTGTTTTACTTCAAAATCGCCCTAATTCAGGGTAGGCTCGAGCCCCTCGGTGGGGACGAACATGAGCTGATATGATAACGATGACTTCAGAATAAATACTACAATAACTCCAAATTTCACGTTTCAAAATAAAAATTCACTCAAAAATCATGATTATGATGCTTTTTGGACTTTAATTAAAATTGACAATAGGGGATCGGACTGCATCAAAAATAAATTCTGAAATATGATTTCCTAAATTGCTCTCCTCTTGAAGTTTCAAAAAACCTTACTTGTTTTGTTTTTCCATCACGTCTTCAATTTTTAATTGATCAAATTCACAAAATAAGTTCGTCAATGATGCTTAAAATCCATGACGTCACTTGTGGGTATTTCAAACACTTTTAGAATAAAATTTCGTTTTTGACAGATCATAAATAGTGTTAGGGGTCCTTTGGGTAGGGGACCAGTTGCTTAAGGTTGCGTGGAATGTTCAATGAAAAGGGATAGATTTCAGTTCACGAATGTTTCGCTTATATTGGTTGAAAATAGGATTTACAAACTTAAGTGTTTGTACGTATGTCTATATCTGGACGCGAGTTCGGGACGACTGACGAACAAAGCCGAGTCGAGCCACGATCGCTTACGCTGCGATATATGTGGTAGGTAGGTATGTACCCCTACATCACACCCCTCCTAAAATTTGGTAAACTGAAAAGTATACAAACCAAATTTTACAAATAAAATTCGAACAGAAGTTATACAGTATTACTAACGCATTAGGTACATTACGAAACAATCTCAAACAAAGTATGCAGTACAATAACATTGATGATACTTGATCCGCTGACTATGCGAGCGCTTTTACAACATGAGCGGTAAGTATATTACATTTTTATAGGTAGTAGGTACATAGCTCTTACACTACTAAACTGATACAGAATAATACTTGGATAAGGTTCGATCTAACAAGTAAGTGAGTATACATATTAAGTTCACAAGTCTGTTACATTACTTAAACAAAATGAACGTTATCGATTTGAAATTAAAACTAAATTTAGATTATTACATTTGGTATTTTGATTTACAGATACAAGGAAGTAGTTAAGTTAGGCTAGCTATACAGTCAAAACAAACAAATTTGCCAAAAAAAATAATTTGATATTACATTCGCGAACAGTAACTACATAATATGAAAATTAAGCTAAAACTACTTTTGTAGGTACGGAAGAGGGTTTTGTAACTGGTGGTGGAGAATGATTTGTGCGTACCGAGGTTAACTGATGTTGCTGAGCTTTAGAGCAGGATTGAAGAAATACCTGGGCGCATCCACACACTATGGTCTAGATAATGTAGAACTGCCCTGAGCACGAGTCTGGTGCGTCGGTATGCAGCGATCGCGTTGATACGAGTATGTACGGCAACTTCTAACTGCGTTCTCCAGATTCTCTTGCTGATTCAGCATCCGCTGACCACGCGGTGCGTTGTGTCGATTGGTGCGGCGTGTTGGTACTTGCATGTTGCTTGACACGTGGAGACAAGTTTTGACACGTGGAGACATGTGTTGACACACAGTGACACTGACACGTGCCTGAACTTCGTGGCGGGTACTGCAGGTTCCGCTACGTAACTCCCCTTCCGAGCCGGAGGTTGGTCCATGGTGAGTTGGCAGTCCAATGGTGCGATGCGGCATGTGCGTCGGGCGGAGACGCTGCTGGGCCGATGTGCTCACTCGGGTCCATGACTCGGGTCGAGACGATAGGCGGTGAGTCGAGACGAGGAGCAGGTGCTTTAGGCGTACGGAGCAAGGGAAACAGGTTGACGCGGAGCGCGTGCTCGGTCCGTGAGCTGCCGACAACTTGCTGCCTGGAGCGTGAAGCTGTAGGTTCGTCAGTTCGATTTTTCGTCGACAACTGCGAACCTGATGTGGCTTCGTTGCGTTGGACTGCGGACTGCTGCGGCTTACTTTACCGGCTGGAGGGTCATTGTGGAGTCACCGTCGTTATCAACCATGGTTGGAAAGTTCTAACAGAACGCGTGTGCGAAACTTTGAAATAAAATTACCGTATAGGTATGTATAGTCCAGATATAGACGAAGTGAGTCGTCCCGGTGAAGCGGAAATTAAGTCTATGTGCACAACACGAATATCACTTTTCACTCACAAGGGTGTCACCAATGTTAGGTGTCCTTGGTTAGGGGACCAGTTGCTTAAGGTTGCGTGGAATGTTCAATGAAAAGGGATAGATTTCAGTTCACGAATGTTTCGCTTATATTGGTTGAAAATAGGATTTACAAACTTAAGTGTTTGTACGTATGTCTATATCTGGACGCGAGTTCGGGACGACTGACGAACAAAGCCGAGTCGAGCCACGATCGCTTACGCTGCGATATATGTGGTAGGTAGGTATGTACCCCTACAATAGTAACTCAAATGACTAGCAGTCCGATCTCCTATTATGAAATGTCATTTAACCACTTCCATGCCGTAAACCAGGTCTATTAACTTCACATAAAGACGTCGCGGCTTTGATTCTAACCTTGTAAGACTTGGTTTGGTTGGTGGAAGGTCCTATTCTCAGATCGCCTGGCTAGTTAACACCATCTTATCTACATCTTGCCATCAAAAATTTATGTTGAAGCGGTAATATTACAGATTTTCCCTTTTTTGTGACGTCAATTACTCCTAAACGATAGGAAACCCAAGGATAAAAAATACTCTTATTTTTGATGATGTTCCTTAAAATGAAAAGTTATTAGAAACACGATTGAGCAATTTTGGCTCGATTGGAAAAATCCCAAAAATAGGTCGACACCGTTACATTCAACTCTAGTTATGACTATTATTTTGAAGTATAAATTAAAAAAAATATACAACATGATTTTTTTATGATAATAAAAAGTGAGAAATGTTATTATTTTTTACACTTTCATTGTAGGTTTTGATTGAATCGAAAAAACCATTGAAAAAGTGAAAAAGTGTGGTTATTTTCTTTACACGTAAAGAAAAAGATAGCCAACTGTTCCAGTCAATACCTCGCCTAAACAACATTGATGAGTACCGGCTTGAAGATAAGACAGCCAGTTCTCCATGGCAATCTTGGTAGTCCCGCTTTATCTTCGGCACCATCGTACTTACCATCAGGTGAGATGATTTTTTTTATTATTATATCAGCAGCTCATATACGTCCCCACCGAGGGGCTCGAGCCTACCCTGAATCAGGGCGATTAGGCCTTAGTCGACCACGCGGGCCCAGTGCGGGTTGGTCGACTTCACACACAACCTTCGAGTTTCTTCGCAGGCGTGTGCAGGTTTCCTCACGATGTTTTCCTTCACCGTGATTAAAATTACTTCTACAGTATTTTTTTATAATTGCTGCATTTTTTTTTATTTTTTTTGTTTTATTTTATTTAAATGCCTTTTAAAAACTGAATGATGCCAGCCAAGTGTACTAAAACTTTGGAAAATCACTAGAAGATTTTAGAATGTTCCTACCCCCAACCCCCACTTCCTAAAGAGGGTCGTACTATGGAACACAAGGCGCGAGAGCGAACAGGTAAGCAAAATACGAACTTGCTAACTAATTAATCACATTATTAATTAGGTTTGGATGTGACTTGTGATCTTCCGGTAATCAACTAATCACGCATATTGATGTCAGCGTCACACACAAACGCTTCCCCTAAATATTAATTGATCTAATTTCAACTAATTATCTTTGTTCAAAGCGAGATGCGTATTTAATTTAATAGGTATCCTTACTATAATATTATAAGCGCGAAAGTTTGTATGTATGGATGTTTGTTACTCTTTCACGCAAAAACTACTGAATGTATCTGGATGAAATTTGGTAGGTGGAGAGATTAGGATCTGTATTAAGGTAAAGGCTACTTTTTCCATGGCCGCGCACCCTCGGAGACAGTTACAGAAACTATGTTCACGCGAGCGAAGCCGCTGGCAAAATCTAGTCTAATTATAATTCTGACAAAAATATTGTATCTTATGAAAAAAATTATTGTTATATCTTATTTCGAATAATTTACTTGCTTGCTTCAATTTACTTATTTTTCAACCGATTTCCAAAAACGAGAAGGTTCTCAATTCGACTGTATTTTTTATGTTTGTTATCTCATAACTTTTGACTGGGAGAACCAATTTTGATTTTTTTTGAACGCTAGTGCTTTCCGTGTGGTGTAGTACTTTATTAGGAAATTAATAAAAACAAAAAATAATAATGCATAATTCTACTAAGTTGTTGCGATGGAAGTCGGTTTTTTAACGTTTTAACGTTTTTGATATTGTCTTCGTATTTAAGTACCTACCCCTAATGATTATTAGGCTTTCGTTTAACGGATATGTTACTGAGTCTACTTTGTCCGTCCGTCCCTCCGTCTGTATAACTTTTAATGCCAAGATCTTTTAAATCGACCTCTTTTTGGTTAAGTCTTAAGGTATGAAATAGTCGTTGTTTTAATCCAGAAAAAATATATGTTGTTACTCAAGCACTGTTCTTGATAATTCTTAGGCTTAAAATACGATAATTATTACTTTTCTCTCTCATAAACACATGCAAAGACAGGTAAGTTTATGATTATTATTCAAGTTTTACTTAAATATGAAAAAAAAATACTCGGGAAAATAGGAAATTACATTGTCTACATTATTCTGAGCTAGATTTTTAAATTGTTTTTATATAAAAAATAATAACGAAAAACATCGAAAAATGTAAAAAATGTGGTTATTTTCTTCCCTCTTTACACTTAAAAAAAAAGACAAAAGTTTCAGAGCTACCGGGCCTTATAGGCTGTATCGTATCTTTGAACCGTGGTAGGTAGGCGGCTGAATATATTATGTTATTATGGGAATGACTAACAAATGATGAGAATTAAAAAAAGTGTAAAATAAAGTTATGTTTTATTAACTTGTAGTTAAAGTTTATTTATGTTATTATTATTATTTGTTACAATTGAATTTATTCATTAAATTTATAACATCAATTAATCATTGTTTTTAAATTATTATTGTATTAAATATACAAAATCGCGTTTCAAAAAAATGGTAAAACGTTAAAAAGCGTGAAACTTAATGCAATTCATACTAATCCTAAATTAAATACAAATAATAACCGGCCAGTTGTGAGTCGTACTCTTGCTAAGGAGTCCGAACTAAATAAAAAGATAACTGGATTTTTTCTGTCACTTGCGTTGATGTCTTTTGTTTGAATTTAATAGGTATCATTGTTATTCTTGTGTGGAGAGGTGTGGTTATACGGAACTTTTGGTAGGCGGGTCCGACTCAGGCTAAGAGCACGTTTTTGCGACAGGTATCAATCAATCAATCAAATCAAATGTAATCAAATCAAATCAAAAATGTTTATTTTAAATAGGTGTTTACACACACTTTAAAATAGTCTTAGTCTTTTAAATAGTCATCTAGTTACCAGCCAGATGCATTGGATTCTATCGACCGACGCGCCAGGAGACTCATTGGCGACGAGGAACTTGTATCAAACAGGCTCCAAAAGCATCGCCGCAAAGTCGTCTGTCTATCGGTGTTCTACAGGATTAATTTCGGAGAGTATGCCCTGGAACTTCACGACCTCATTCCCCCCTTTCCATTTTATCATCGGACGACCATCGGACGTTGATGTACGGAAACCTAAAAAGTGTTCAATCATCCTTTGATTTGGAGTTATTGCGTCGAGTGTGAAGTGGATTGGGAGAACCAAATTTCAGCATCAAGCTACACACACACCCTTGGCCGCTAAACGAGTCAGAAAACAGATTGTGTGTCAGTGTGGACGAGCCTTAACATTGTGTTTCACAAAGCAGACATCGGGTACGACATCAGAGTATAAAGAAAATCTTTATATTTAATACAAAATGAAATAAAAAATGATCCGAACAATTCAAGCTTTCTAGCTCAATTAAATAAGTTACTACCCAAAAATTTTTGCAATAGGTACACCAATTTAGAAAATAATGTAACATAACAAAAAAAAAACGACGGGTTGCACTCCGGGAGTGCCGGCAGAAGTGAAAACTTGAATATTAACGTTGTGCATTTTTGATATTTTGGAATGGTTAGGGAATAATTTTGCACAAATTGCTTTGATTATCAGTATAAAAGTACTATCATGTATGTGGTAGAATACAATATTTATTTATTGCGCTATCGTACACAAACATGACAATTTATATTACATTAAAAAGTTTATATCTCAGAAAAATCAACAAAAAATCAACTCCATCCGTCTTACGAATTTTCGATCAGGTCACGTGTCCTGACGCGAGTTTAACATTTTTTACCCATTACAAAACAAGTGCACAACGCCGCTAAAGAAGTTTTCACTACTCCATCCGTCTTACGAATTTTCGATCAGGTCACGTGTCCTGACGCGACTTTAACATTTTTTACCCATTACAAAAAAAGTGCACAACGCCGCTAAAGAAGTTTTCACTTCAAAAATAACAATAGTATTTACTTGATACTCAACTTAATTATCTAAGTTAACTATATGACCTTACATGCATATTAATAAATAACATTTGACTTTTTATTTTGTTTACCAAAAATAAATTGAATTGAATAATAGGAATGACGAATGCAAGTCATATGAGTTACTTTTTATCATCTGTCAAAAACGACACTTTGTTGTAAAAATGTTTGAAATACCTAGGCGTGACGTCATATGTTTGAAGCGTCATTTACGTACTCATTTTGTGATTTTGGTGAGTTAAAAATCGAAGACTTGATGGTAAACAAAACGAGTAAGGTTTTCAAAAGTTTAAGTAGGAGGGCAATTTAGTGATCAAGAGTTCATAATTTATTTTTGATGCTGTCGTCAGGGATGACTACTTACACATGTCATCAACATCCAATTGATACGTACACAATAAGTTCTTGATTAACAGTAACAAGTCGAATATGGAATTAATGAATTTTGATTGCAGCTCAAATTAGTCTGCTGGAGCAGCCTGGCCCGACATATTAGTAGCAATAATTTAAGGATAATGTCGGCGTAATTTCCAGTCGAGCGCTCGTTGAAATCTATGGCCTTAATAAGGGACGAACTGTACGTTAACAGTTATTTAATGGAACTGCACCTTTATATGAAGCCTAATGAAATTAAATGTCATACAAAGCTGTTTAATTGGGCGGTTAAACTGCCAGATACATTCAATTAGAAGTAAATATTAATTAACCAAACTGTGGTTTGTTGGTAATTGTAGTGTGAGTGCCAATTAATTTATTGAATTTAATAAAAAACAAACTATTATATAGGACTATATTTTTTTTTTATTCTGGGACAAATCACACATGGTCATCTGGCCCCAAAGTAGGATTCCCTGTATTATGGGAACCAGAGACTGATATACATACTTATATACGTTTTAAATACATAAATATATAGATATTTAACACCCAGACAAAGAGCAAACAAATCTGTTCATTACACAAATGTTTGCTCTGGGTGGGGATCGAACCCACAACTCTCGGATCAGCAGTCAAGAGCACTAACCACTGAGCCACAAAGTCAGTCAATATACCGAATATTAAAGGATTTGCTACAGAGCAATGAGAATAAAACAATGAATATACATTCTATGGTAGACTGTTAAGAAACCGGCCAAGTGCGAGTCAGAACCGCACACAAAGGGATCCGTACCATCATACTAGACAGCGCTAGTACAAAGGGTTTCATACTAGATGGCGCTAGTTTCTTCATGTTTTTTGTATGGAGATCCCCCTTATTTTTTCACTTTTTTAAATTTTTAGTATTTGTTATTATAGCGGCAACAGAAATACATCATCTGTGAAAGTTTCAACTGTCTAGCTATCACGTTCATGAAATACAGCCTGGTGACAGACGGACAGACGGACAGACAGACAGACGGACGGACGGACAGCGAAGTATTATTAATATTAGTCCCGTTTTTACCCTTTGGGTACGAAACCCTAAAAACTGACCAAGTGCGTGGCGTGGAGTGTAGGGTTCTGCAGTCAACTTCATGACCTAAAGTTATATAAATACTTACTCGTAGTATAACTTGAAAGTGTTGATTTAAATAAAAATAAATCTCCAGACCACACCACTTAACGGAACGCGTGACAAATGTGGCATCGACTACCAAACTTGGCAGCGTATAATTTAGTTAAATGCAGTGTCGATTTCTGCTTGGGTTAGCTTAGTAACATTAACACTAGAATTACTCTATATCAGTTTTGATTAGATAAGATAAGATTAGATTCGATAAGATTAGATTAGATTGAATTATATTAGATTAAAAAAGCGTCGGTGGCTCAACCGGTAACGACACGGTCCATCTAACCATAGGTACCGGGTTCAAATCTGGACGGCCAATGTACCAATGAGTTTTTCAAAAAACTTACGTACATACTTACCGATTGCTTTAACGGTGAAGGAAAATATCGTGAGGAAACCTACACACGCCTGCGAAGAAACTCGAAGGTTGTGTGTGAAGTCGACCAACCCGCACTGGGCCCGCGTGGTCGACTAAGGCCTAATCGCCCTGATTCAGGGTAGGCTCGAGCCCCTCGGTGGGGACGTATATGAGCTGTAATGATGATATTAGATTAGATTAGATTAGTTTAGTTTAGTTTAGGTTACTACTAGAAGAAAATAATGAAGTTAATATTTTTTCACCTTACGCCCATGTGGCGGTAGCGAAACCGCCAAGCCACATATTTTGATTAAAGTGTAGAGGGGCGTGTTGAGTTAGAAGTTTGGCTCTACATTAGATCTGATATTTTTTGACAGTGCGAGCCATATGATCTCGTCTTGGCCACATTTTACATGAAAATCTTTTTGGTGAGATTTCACTTCTTTTTGTATGTTTCTTATGAAAATATTTTTTTTTATACTGAACTAAATAAACTACTCAACTAAACTACTAACTACTCATTCAACTCCTTCTAGGTAGAAGATTCAAATCGCTCTGCTCTTTAGTGATGCGTTTTCCCAGGTTTAGCAACGACGTGTGCCGTTCGGGTTGAATGCTGTCTCATATTGACTTCCGGCGTAATCGGCAACATCGGCAACAATAGTTTCTGTTCGGATGGCAAGCTATTCATCTTCAATTACAGCGGGTACACATTAGGCTTTTTGCGCGCGATCAATTTCATCCCCTAATTAAAAGGGTAGGGGAAGATTTACTAAAAACCTTGAGACGCAGGGAGGGGTTGCACCCCTTTGTTGTTGATGTTCCACCTTTTCGCACGAATCGTAACGCTTCTTCATTTATTATGCGTACAGCGCAGGAGTGGAACTCCTTGCCTGCGTCAGTGTTTCCCGATTCCTATAATCTGGGGATCTTCAAGGCAAGAGTGAATAGGCATAAATTGAGTTTGCGTGTACCATCCTCGACTGCATCATCACTTACCATCAGGTGAGTTGCAGTCAAACGCACTCACATTTTTAATAAAAAAAATAAAATAAAATGTATTTTATTATTTATTAACTAACCACTCCGGGAGTGCCGACAGAAGTGAATTTTTTTTACAGTTTTGACCCTGCGAGTGTTCCTTGTAAGGTATCGGTAAATAGAAACTTCCATCCCCTAGTTTAAAGGGTTAGGGAATAAAAGTTCCAAGTTTTGTTGTTGTTTGTGTACTAATACTAGCTTACTACCAAATTTCAGATTTCTAGGACTTCAGGAAGTGTAAAATTTTTTTGATAATCATTAGTGAATCAGTGACGAAATCAGATTTTTTAAGATATCAATAAAATCTAAAGCATAAGAGCTATGTAATTGAGACTTTATGTGTTTAACAAGTCTACTATTGACATGAAATCACGATAATTTTGTTTATCTGGTATAGTCCAAGCCCAAATTCTGAGGGTTCAAAAAACGAAGAAGCGCTTCGAGAAACGGTAGTAGTGCACTTGCGCTTCGCTTGGCTCATCTTGGCGGGGGCACTACCGTGCCCCCAGATTTGTGGGGCAGTGTGTACACTGTACACTTTTACAAAAGAATATCTAATGATGTATGTCAATTACCAGAATGTAAATTTAAAATCGCATGTTTCAATTTCATTTGTAGGAGAACCATACAAACACGATTTTACCCAAACCAATGAGTATTTGCATGTAATAAAGATAAAAAAAGCAACTCCGACATGCAAAGTTTCAGCAAAATTGTTCGTGCCGTTTTTGAGAAAAAAAATATTTCAGTTTTTGTTGTATGACAGCTACTCTTTGGTTTTAAACTTTTGATAATGCTTCGATGAAATTATTTAAAACTTGTAAGTTCCAATTTGGTCCCAATTGGACTAAGGATTTAGCCTCCAGAGCTAGCGTGATGTACGGACACACGCACGCACGGACGGAATTGAGATATTCGGTTTTTCTGTATGTGTTGATGATATAGAACACATTTGCACGAAAATTGAAAAAATCATTTTTTTTCACGATAACAAATACTTCCTCTACCCTACTTACGTACGTACCGTACTACGGGGTCGAGAAAGTAAAAAGCAAAGTATTTTCACAGAAAGACGAAGAGTTATGTGCCTAAATTAAACTTACAGTCTGAATTTTCTAACGTAAATTACCAAAACACTTAATTTTATCACACCCACTTCTCACCCCTCCAAGTGGTTCGTGACAGGATATACATACAAATTCAGACTCAAAAGAACGTTCACTTACCCGTCGCCACGTAACGAAATTCCCCAGCAAGCAACGAAAACGCTGAAACCGTCTACAAACACCTGCCTGCGATGTCATTAGACACAGTAATTCTCTGTAAGTGGAGGTCGGAATTTTCTGAACGGAGGACTCCTATATCTCTAGGGTAGGCGTCGTGGTCTTTTGTATCTAGTGACGTTTTGTACCAACTCCTCCGTACTGAAACTGACACAAAAACCTTTTACATGCCTGCGATGTCAGACTCAAAAGAACGTTCACTTACCCGTCGCCACGTAACGAAAATCCCCAGCAAGCAACGAAAACGCTGAAACCGTCTACAAACACCTGCCTGCGATGTCATTAGACACTGTAATTCTCTGTAAGTGGAGGTCGGAATTTTCTGAACGGAGGACTCCTATATCTCTAGGGTAGGCGTCGTGGTCTTTTGTATCTAGTGGCGTTTCGTACGTACTCCTCCATACTGAAACTCACACAAAAACCTTTTACATGCCAGCGATGTCAGACTCAAAAGAACGTTCACTTGCCCGTCGCCACGTAACGAAATTCCCCAGCAAGCAACGAAAACGCTAAAACCGTCTACAAGCACCTGCCTGCGATGTCATTAGACACAGTTATTCTCTGTAAGTGGAGCTCGGAATTTCCTAAACGGAGGACTCCTATATCTCTAGGGCGGGCGTCGTGGTCTTTTGTATCTAGTGGCGTTTCATACAGAAACTGATTCAAAAACCTTTAAGATGCCTGCAATGTCATTAGATGCATTAATGCTCTGTAAATGGAGATCGGAATTTTCTGAACAAAAGACTCCTATATCTAAGGTAGGTGTCGTAGTTTTTTTTGTATCTACTGGCGTTGTGTAAATAAACTGCCATACTAAATCTCCCACTTAAAACTTCTACAAACACCTCTCTGAAATGTCTTTAAACACAATTATTCTTTGTAAGTAGTAGTTGGAGGTTTTTGTGTATAGTGGTATTTTCTATGTAGCATGCCGATTCGTACTTTAAACCTCCTCACAAAAATTCATACTTAAACTTTCTACAAACACCGATCTTCGATTTCATAAGACATAGTAATTCTCTGCTTATGAAGTTTGGAATTTCAGAACGAAGGACTTCCATGCCTACATCTTTCGTATTTGTACCGCTATTTCTAGAAGTAAATTTAAATTACTTAAAATTGTTTTAACAATTTTTTAACAAAAAGAAAGACAAAATAATAAGTTCATTTTATCTAATATAGAGCTAAACTATTTTAGCACTTTGACTAGGTAGTAGGTACTAACAATAAAAATGTAGGTATTTGTTATTTAGTACAAGTTTTCACTAGTAATCAAGAAAACGCTGCTGCATGTTATATGCGGCTTACACTAGTGTAATCAGCAGGTAAACTCTGTTCATCGTAAAAATAAAAATATGAAACTTTAAGTAATTCAGGCAAGTCACTATGCAAATCAGGGCAAAATGACATAAGGTACCAAATGCCACTTTCACCTCTCGGAGGCGGGTCCAATTAACGCCAACGTTAGCTCCGAATGGGAAACTCTCACATAGTCAGATAACATCGACCTGGCATGTATATTCTTTCATTTGGTCGTAATTTCTTGTGAGTAAACGGAAATAATTTAGTTTATTTTTGTCAGTATCTACTTCCCTTTTTGTTTTAGCTTCTCTCCTGGTGTTATAATTATTACAAAGCACTAGCTTTTTCCCGCGGCTTCGCACGCGTGGATATCGTTTTTATGACTGTCTTTGAGGGTGAGTGATGCGCGTGCCGCAAGCGGCTCGCAAGCGTGGACATCAGTTTTATCCAGATCCCTATCCCAGATCGGGCAATTCTGATTAGTAGTCTATGTCATTTCCAACTCCCTCAACCGTCTTTGTGCATAAAATCACAACAATCCATTGTTACGTTGCGAATTGCGATGTGAAAGAAATAAACCAAAAAAGACTATTTTCTTAGTTCCCTCAGGAACTGCATCGGACTATGCTATTTTCATGGGTTAAAAGGTAGCCTATGTCCTTCCCCGTGACACAGGCTACCTGCGTGCCAAATTTCAGTAAGATTAGTCAAGGTGTTGAAGCGTAAAAAGGCAACAAACACACAAAAACATTTTCACATTCGTAATATTAAGTAAGAATACTGGTAAGTCAGAAAAACCTTAAGCAAAGTATATATTAGTAACAACGTAACTAAAGTGACTAAACTCAAAACAATACAAAAAGAGTTTTTAAAGTTAAATCACTGAGGGCCTTTTGTTTGTTTGGTTTGGTAATAGATGATTTTTTTTAACTCAAAACTGCTTTATTTGGTCATTACTTTGACAAACTTCTTCGAACAAAGTCGACCTTGCCATATCACTCGGAAAACGGGATTACAAATTTAATTGCGATCCTAGGAACGCAATTTCCTGTACAAAGAGATTTTATTCAGATTTAGGCCGTATCTATCTAACAGAAAGGAGGTAGCATAGGCATAATGAGCATCATTTACCTAATTAAAAAAAACCTTTGGTGATAAAGAAGTGATCCAACAACTAAACTCCGCGCTAGGATTATCAGAACTATCTAAATCAATCCCTATTTCTCCTGGTCACGCTATAACTTGAGAACGGCTTTACCGACTTGACGAATTCTTTTTTTGTTAAGTTTGTTATTGTCAGAAGAAAGTTCTTATGTAGGGTATGGTTAGTTAGGGTAGGGTAGTGTAGTGTAGTATAGGGTAGTGTAGGGTAGGGTAGTGTAGTGTAGGGAAGGGCAGGGTAGAGTAGGGTAGGGTAGGGTAGGGTTTAAATTTTTCCATCTACGATAATTGTGTACTTTTCTAATGAGATAAAACAAAACAACAAGATAAAAAAAAACAAAACAAAACAAAGTTTTGAGTAATTCAATAGTTTCAGAATGACGAAATCACTTAATTTAAGGTGCTGACTGTATCTGAGACACAACGCACTTTCAAAACTGTCAACGGGGCCCGTCTTGACGAATGAAAATAAGAGGATTGTGGCCATATCACGCAGTGCCCCAGACGTCTTGTGCCTCGTGCCCTGAATGTGTTATTGGAGCACTTTCGACACCCTCTCATGTGTCTCGAATGAAATAATAATTTTAAGTTGGAAAGGCTTTTATTTTTGGTTATTATTAGAAAAACTAGCTTATTTGAAACAATCCTATCCTACTAATATTATAAACGCGAAAGTTTGTAATAATGTATCGATGTATGGATGTTTCACGCAAAAAAAAAACTGAACGGATCTGGCTGAAATTTAGTAGCTAGACAGATTAGGATCTGGATTATATTACATAGGCTACTTTTTTCCACGGCACTGCGCACCCTCGAAAAGTCATAGGAACGTTGTCCACGCGGGTGAAGCCGCGAGAAACAGCTAGTAGCATATAAGTAAGTATTCCTTTTTTATCACACACCAATTCGATTTTTTTAAAATTTTGTCTTTTTGTATTTTTAATTTGTATGAAATTTAATTTTGACAGGTTTTTGATTTGGATAAATCTAATCTGTCAACCGATTATGACTTAATAAATAAAAATAAAAATAAAACTAAAATAAATATCTTTGTTGACAACCAACAATTATCCCCACTTCTAGGGCACGGGTCTCGTCCTAAACTAAACGTCGTTGGCCCTAATCCACACACGGGGGCCAAGTCCGGGTTATTGGAGGTTAGGGTTAGAAGCGGTCGTAGTTCAATGCAACTTACGTGGTTGCATTAATAACTCAGGTTAACTGAACTATAGTACGGTTATTGCTAGGATAACCTTGACTGACTCGGTGGCTCAGTGGTTAGTGCTCTTGACTACTGATCCGAGAGTCGTGGGTTCGATCCCCACCCAGGGCAAACAATTGTGTGATGAACAGATTTGTTTGCTCTGTGTCTGGGTGTTAAATATCTATATATGTATGTATTTAAACGTATATATGTATGTATATCAGTCTCTGGTAGCCCATAACACAGGGAATCCTACTTTGGGGCCAGATGACCATGTGTGATTTGTCCCAGAATATTATTATATTATTATTATTATTACTGTTAGTTAAATTTTTCTTTACCGTTTCACAGACCCTTTGGATACGAGACCCTAAAAACCTTTGTAATACCAAAATACATATATTAGTACTAACATAAAGTATGGACACTCCCTGACGCTCTCTAGATTGCGACCACACCCCCTCGTCACCCCGATTGATACAGATTGGTTACAGTTTGGTTGTCGAACGTATAGGATTTCGCCGCCATTTTGTTTGTTCCGTCAATCCTTTTTTGAAATGTTATTTCTGGCCCGTTGTATAAAGTGTCCAGGGTGTGTAATACCCTAAAAATTGAGAGAATAATATGAATAACACTATCGGCAAAAAGAAAAACTATTACGTTCCTTATTGGGATAGACAGAAAGTATTACGAATGTGTTGCCCTTTATACGAACAAACAATGAGTGACGTTAACATGGAAAATATTTAACAGCGCGTAAGATCGTACAGTCAGAGTTTCTTATTAACAGTAAACACGGAAAATATTTAACAGCGCGTAAGATCGTACAGTCAGAGATTCTTATTAACAGTAAACACGGAAAATATTTAACAGCGCGTAAGATCGTACAGTCAGAGATTCTTATTAACAGTAAACACGAAAAATATTTAACAGCGCGTAAGATCGTACAGTCAGAGATTCTTATTAACAGTAAACACGGAAAATATTTAACAGCGCGTAAGATAGTACAGTCAGAGATTCTTAGTAACGGTAAACACGGAAAATATTTAACAGCGCGTAAGATCGTACGGTCAGAGATTCTTATTCACAGTAAACACGGAAAATATTTAACAGCGCGTAAGATCGTACAGTCAGAGATATTTATTAACAGTAAACACGGAAAATATTTAACAACGCGTAAGATCGTACAGTCAGAGATTCTTATTCACAGTAAACACGGAAAATATTTAACAGCGCGTAAGATCGTGCAGTCAGAGATTCATATTAACATTAAACACGGAAAATATTTAACAGCGCGTAAGATCGTACAGTCAGAGTTTCTTATTTACAGTAAACACGTAAAATATTAAACAGCGCGTAAGATCGTACAGTCAGAGATTCTTATTAACAGTAAACACGGAAAATATTTAACAGCGCGTAAGATCGTATAGTCAGAGATTCTTATTAACAGTAAACACGTAAAATATTAAACAGCGCGTAAGATCGTACGGTCAGAGATTCTTATTCACAGTAAACACGGAAAATATTTAACAGCGCGTTAGATCGTACAGTCAGAATTCTTATTAACAGTAAACACGGAAAATATTTAACAGCGCGTAAGATCGTACAGTTAACAGCTTGTCCTTCGACAAAAGCCTCCTCTAAAGTCTTCTATTTCTCTCTGTCTCTCGCTTTCCTCATCCATTCTGGACCAGTTAATTTTTTTAGGTCATCTTTCCAACGTTTCGCTTGTTGCCCTTTGCTTCTTTTTCTATTCCTGGGATACCAATCTGTCATTATTTTTGTCCATTTCTCATTCATTTCTCTTAGCATGTGTTCTGTCCACCTCCATTTTAACGTCTTGCACACCTTAATAGCTTAACATAACATACAGTCGATAAAAATAATTATTATATATATTTTGTAAACTTTGTAAAACAGCAATAAAGGCTTTTAAAAAAAAGATCGTACAGTCAGAGGTTTTTACTAACAGTAAACACGGAAAATATTTAACAACGCGTAAGATCGTCAGTCAGAGATTCTTATTAACAATAAACACGGAAAATATTAACCAGCGCGTAAGATCGTACAGTAAGAGATACTTATTCACAGTAAACACGGAAAATATTTAACAGCGCGTAAGATCGTACAGTCAGAGATATTTATTAACAGTAAACACGGAAAATATTTAACAACGCGTAAGATCGTACAGTCAGAGATTCTTATTCACAGTAAACACGGAAAATATTTAACAGCGCGTAAGATCGTGCAGTCAGAGATTCATATTAACAGTAAACACGGAAAATATTTTACAACGCGTAAGATCGTGCAGTCAGAGATTCATATTAACAGTAAACACGGAAAATATTTAACAGCGCGTAAGATCGTACAGTCAGAGTTTCTTATTAACAGTAAACACGGAAAATATTTAACAGCGCGTAAGATCTACCTCCATTTTAACGTCTTGCACACCTTAATAGCTTAACATAACATACAGTCGATAAAAATAATTATTATATATATTGTAAACTTTGTAAAACAGCAATAAAGGCTTTTAAAAAAAAGATCGTACAGTCAGAGATTCTTATTTACAGTAAACACGTAAAATATTAAACAGCGCGTAAGATCGTACAGTCAGAGATTCTTATTAACAGTAAACACGGAAACTATTTACCATCGCGTTAGATCTTACAGTCAGAGATTCTTATTAACAGTAAACACAGTAAATATTTAACAGCGCGTAAAATCATACAGTCAGAGATTCTTATTAACAGTAAACACGGAAAATATTTAACAACGCGTAAGATCGTACAGTCAGAGATTTTTATTAACAGTAAACACGGAAAATATTTAACAGCGCGTAAGATCGTACAGTCAGAGATTCTTATTAACAGTAAACACGGAAAATATTTAACAGCGCGTAAGATCGTACAGACAGTAAAATAAAAACATCGTTTACACAATAGAATCATATAAGAAAGCCTTAATTTTATATATAAATATCTTGTTTGCGTCTGTTTGTAATCGTGTAACTTCTAATGCCCGCATGCCTTTAAAGATTTATAATAAAAAACCCGTGTACGTACTCCGAATACATGGAATCTTTATTGTGTTTCGATGTTTGAATAATGCAGAACCTAGCTCAAATCTTTAATTTAAAAAATACGAGTGTGCTTTAGACTACACGACTGAAGTAAAACTTCTTTAGCTCCATCTATATATATATATATATGAAAGTAAATAAAAGTCTTCAGAAAATAATCAAATCTTTTTTTTTCAAAGAAAAGAGTTTTATTATTCTCTGAAAATGATTAAACCTTTTTTTCTTTTGTTTGTTTTGACAACCGATATTGTAGCCTTGGCAAACGATTTTGTTGGTAAACAAAAATAAATAGTATCTCTCTTTCTATCTTCACAAATGTATAATTATATTCCTCTCAACTTTCGTTCGCTTCGCCCGAACACACTTTCGTAACGCTCTCGTCACGCACCCACCAGCTTACTCCCCAAGTCAAGCGTGCGTAAAGAAGTTTTACTTCAAAATAAAAGTTGCTTTAAATTAGCAGTGCCGTGCGGGAGTAACATATACTTTAAGGACACTGACTGTACTAACTTAGTTATTGCTTAGAAAGACTCGTATCAAGACCATTTTGTCTCATGGGATAACGCTGTAATGAAAATGGAACGCAGGGCGCAAAACATGGCAAATGTCATGTGTAGTAATTTGTCAAAACAAGATAATTCTATTAAATATAACAACTTTGTTTACTGGTTGGAAGGTATACAATTAAAGAGATATAATGTAACAAAACAAAACATGTTATGTTCAATAGAAAGTGTGATACGAATTAATGTTTTTTTTATACACAATTGGTAAGCCCATGGGATCATGGTAAGTGATGATGATGCCGAAGATGGAAGCGGGCTTACCAGGATTCCCCATTGTAATGGGGAACTGGCTATCTTATCTTTAATATGGTACACATCAATGCTGTTAACATTGATGTTTGGCGGCAAGCCTTAGATAAGATGGTGGTAGTTAGCCAGGCGTGCTTAGAAAATGCTCTTTCACCAACCAAACTGATTCTTACAAAGTCAGATTCCGCCGGGAATCAAACCCGCGACTTCCTAAAGTGAAGCTTATGCTTAACCATTACGCTACAAAGGCGGTAAGCCGAAATTTTTTTTTTAATTTAAAAATTTGAGTGCGTTTGACTGCAACTCACCTGATGGTAAGTGATGATGCAGTCGAGGATGGTACACGCAAACTCAAATAATGCCTATTCACTCTTGCCTTGAAGATCCCCTAATAAAAAATATTGATATTCAGGGACAACTCACACAAGGTTATCGAAACCCAAACTGGGATTCCTTGTACTATATACAGGATGTGTGGTGCATCGTGTGCCAAATAGAAATGTCCAATAAGGAGAGGTCAGTAACTATCCCTTCAGACCTCGTTATCTTTACTATGCCCTACGGATTTTTATTTCAATCATTTGTTTGTCAATTTTTAAAGAAACTCCAACATTCTGCATTTAAACTTGAATTTAAAAAAAACTTTTGGGTGTAGCCTCAAAGTTTAAGTTTTATTTTGATGTACACTGTAGTATGGTGCTATTAAACTTTAAATTACTGGCAGTCACCATTTAGTTTTTTTTTTAAATTAACTCTTAAAGTTTTCGGAAGAGGTAAAGATGAACTTAAAAGTAAATATTACATGAGTATCAAAAAAATATTTAAAAGCGATCGGTATATTCCAACTCCCTCAAAAGTTCTCTTGTCTATTCTCTTTCCAACGATATGCCACATGCCATAAAATAACTTCATAAAATGTGAAAGTGATATCTAGTGTTTGTGCATCGATCAAAATCAGGCTGATATTCTAAATTCAGGTTGAAACCATTTTTTTCATAAATAACACGTGCGAAACTAATTAAAAGTCACCCTGTATAATATTAGTGTTATGTTACAAAGATAACGTTACACTGTTTATGAGATAAACGTCCTCACAGCGTTAGGAAATGTTTTCTCGCAGCGTTTTTCTATCGAGGGAAGATGACGTGTTGCGGGCTTGACAATGTCATCAAAACTACGATCATGATTAATGTATTATTTTTTGGTTCCGCGGAAATAACTATTGTTGCGGAAAATGTAATACAAAATTTCGTATTTAGGTCACTTTAGCTTCGTAACGTAAAGCATATTAATAATTAATAATTGTTTAAATGTTTTCATAATTCTTAATAATTAATTTGCCTTAAACATGGTATAAAAAAATCTTAAAATATGTATATAGAACTCATGTTTAACTAGTATTTAAAATAGTATGCAATTTTATTTTTATTAATTTTTTATTCAATTGATAAAAAGAATGTTACAAAAACTATAATACTAATACATCAAAAACCTTTACAGGTTTATCCGTGTACTAGTTACTATCGTTGCTGACAAAATACACTTAAGCTGAATTATCTACCCTATGTTCTCAAAAATCAAACAGATAAAAGAAAAAAGAAATAAATAAGACAATATATCAGTATTACAAAAATTAAATATTTATCCACCTATACGAAAAAATAAAATGAAAATACAGTAAAAGCTTAATGATATATATATTTGAAAAGATGGGCACTATCGTCACAATAGACTTAACTTTAGTCTAATGTGTTATCTTAGTAAGAAGTGATCTACAAATTTAAAAAATCTTTAATATTATAGTAGATTGTGTCATTCAGCCACTTATGAAATTTGATTATAAATTGCCTATTGTTTAAATGCTTAATTTCATATGGTATTTTGTTATATATGCGAATGCACATCGTCAGGCAACTTTTATCATACACAAATGACCTGGGAATTTCTTGAAAAACTAGCTTTTCTGGGTCCCTGTGAGATCTGATACTTCCATCACATGCTCTTTTTGAATAATTCACCGTTTGTCCGTACAAATATACAAATTTCATAAATGTAGAGCGAGGGTAGCGGCAAAACACCAAGTCTATTGAAGAGTGATCTACAAGATACGAAGGGTGGGATTCCATACATAGCGCGAATACATTTTTTTTGAGCAATAAAGGCTCGATTCATGTCAGTACTATTTCCCCAAGCTATAAGACCATAACGTAAAACTGACTCTACGTATGCACGTTATGTTAATAAAGCCGTTTTCATGTTAGTGCAATTTTTGACCTGTTTGAGAGCATACAGAAATCTATTTATTTTACAGCATACATTATCTATTTGTATTTTCCAGTTTATATTCTGATCTATAGTTATTTCTAGAAATTTATGTTTATTAACCTCGTTGATTGTATAATTTTCATACTAAATGTCTAAATTGTAATTATATTTATGAGACTTATTGAATTGTATATAATTAGTTTTATTCAAGTTAATTTTCAAATTATTAATATCAAGCCAATCTATTATTTTATCTAATGTATATGTGTATTTACATACTTTGTAGGCTATTTTTACATCTAAATACCATAGGTACAAACTGAAAAAAATGTGAAAGTGATATCTAGTGTTTCAAGACAATATGTCTGCTCCGAAATTGTATTGTTGTTACAGAATGTCAATTGACATAATTAAAACGTAGCCAGTCATAATCTAACCATATTATAGTTTAAATTACCTAATTCAACAAGCAGGATCAAGAGTAGCTTTGTAAGTAACAAAATAAATTAATCTAAGAATATTAGGGGCGTATTCACAAAATCGTTTCCCATACAAACTAAAAATTACTAGGTACTCCTTGAAAATGGATGGGGCGATTCTAATGAAACTTTACACTTACAGGGTGACTTTTAATTAGTCCTTGATAAGAAAAGGTATACATATATTCGTGATTACAAAAAACTTTCCCAAAGAAACTACCTATATGTCAAATCAGAAAAAAATGTTTGGTCCTCGATACATAATAATAAATTATCAAATCGGCAAAAATGTATAAAGTAGCAATTTTTTTTTCATATTTGACATATAGTTTTTTTGTTAAAGTTGTTTGTAATCACGAGTATATTTATATCCTTTGCTATCAAGAAATAATTAAAAGGCACCCTGTGTACGTATGTGAAAGTTTGTATGGATGTTTGTTACTCTTTCACGCAAAAACAAATGGCTGAAATTTAACAGGTAGACAGATTAGGTTGTTACATTGAAATTTTCACAGATGATGTATTTCTGTTGCCGCTGTAACAACAAATACTAAAAATCAGAAAAAGTTAGTCTCCATACAAAAAAAAAAGTTTTTTTTGAAACGTGAAGAAACTAGCGCTATCTAGTATGATGGTACGGAACCCTATGTATGCGGTTCCGACTCGCACTTGGCCGGTTTTTAGTTAGAGTGTTCATAAATACCATAGTATAGTACCATAGCGACTACATCCCAGAAATGTACCGCAGTGTATGTACCGATATGTCAACGCTTGGTAATCAGGAGATTGAATACAAAGCACTTATGTTGACATGGCCGTGTTGTCTTGTGGTTGCACGGCATATACTCGTAATTATGCGCGCAGGCATGTTACTGTGAAAAACTATAGGCTGAAGCTTCAGACATTATTGCCAGAAATAAGTGTCAAAAAGAAACCTTTAAATACTATAGAGAATAATCGCGGACAAAACATGCATACATACAGGTCAAACCTTCTTTTTTTTGAAGTCGTTTAAAATACCGAAACCTTCTTATATGTGAAACAAATACTTTTTTGAAAACCGCATCAAAAGCGGTTCAGCCAAACGCGAGATAGTCGCGAACAAACTGAGAACCTCCTTTTTTTGAAGTCGTTTAAAAATGACTGAATACAAAAAATAATGCAGTGAACACGATCATTTATTTTTTCAGCGCTGAGATTTTTAGTGGATACTGAGCGTCTGTGGCGTAACAGCTAAGGTCGCTTCCCCCGGTCCGACTCGCACTTGGCCGGTTTTGGTTACACGGACCAAAGTCTTTGATGTTTGCGTCGACGCCGACATCACTAGTAAGAGGCGTTGGCGTTCCGTTGCGTCGACGGAGCTCCGTCATAATTTTATAGACATTTGCAACCCACCGTGTGGCATGCCTTGAATCAATCACATCAGCTCATATACGTCCCCACCAAGGTGCCCGAGCCTACCCTGAATTAGGGCGATCGGGCCTTAGTCGACCACGCGGGCCCAGTGCGGGTTTGTCGACTTCACACACAACCTTCGAGTTTCTTCGCAGGCGTATACATTGTATTCATACGCACTGTATTCATGCCATGAATATTTATATGAAATACGCACCAGTACCATCGCACAATGTGTCCTGAGTTTCTGAATAACGGTGACTAGGGAATCTAGGGGTTGACCTCCGCCGTCTCGTCCCTCCGACCCCGCACGATTGCCCTGTATAGACGTCTCCGTTGGACGAATATATGGATTCTTTAAACTGTTGCATTACTAAATTCAATTTTCACAAATAGTATGCAAAAACAAAGAACGCGTATAGCTGTGTTTATTTCACCTGGCAATGTAATCAGCGCCAGGCAAGGTAAGTAGAGATAGCGAGATTAGTCTGTGGTCTGGATGAGAATCCAGGAGAGATAGCTCTGGTACCGCCTACGCTAGAAAATTGAATTTTTTAACCTCATTCCTCCTCGTTTGCGTCTAGATTTTAAAAGGAAATGGCGAAAGAGTACTTTAGGGTTACAAAGCCTTCTACCTCACATTAAAATGTGTAAAAAACTAACTTTTTTTTATTCACAATTGGTAAGCCCTTGGCATCATCTCACCTGATGGTAAGTGACGATGATGCTGAAGATGGAAGCGGGCTTACCAAGATTCCCCTGGCTATCTCATCTTTAAGCCGGAATATATCAATGTTGTTAACACTGACGTTTGGCGGCAAGAGTTAAATATGGTGGTAGCTAGCCAGGCAGGGCTAGAAGATGGCCTACCACCAACCAAACTGAGCCTTACAAGTTGACCCCACCGGGAATCGAACCCTCGACCTCCTGGTGTGAAGCGAATGGACTAACCATTACGCCACGCAGGCGGTTAAGGACTTAAGATGGGTCAAATGACAATATTCAATTCAAATTATTGAAAGACTGTAAAGCTATCACCACGGAAAAAATATATAATATACTTAAAGTTATTAAAAAAATGATTTAATTGAATACAATTTTACCACTTTTGATGTAAAAAACTATACTGTGTACCCTATTTTTGGCACTAATTTGGAAATTTCCCGAAAACAAATAGTTAATATTGAATGAAAACAACACACAAAAATCGGTGACTTTAAGAACATTCATTTTAATTAAACACATTTTTTTAAAACTTATTTTAAAGTGATGAAAAGTAATGAAAACATGTAAAAGTCGAGAATTGGGCGTTGGGGTTTCAACGTACCTAACAGCCGCGCTGAAGCCCGCATTGATTTGAACTTAAAATGAATAGACTTACGTTTGATATTATTGAAACACGTATCAACCTACTCGGATTGAGTGATCTTAGCGCCTTAATGTAATTAAGGAATAATTTAGTTTCGTCTAGACATTTATCAAGCGACTTCCTAAAAGGAGGAGGTTCTCAATTCGACTGTATGTTTTTTTTACGTGTGTTACCTCAGAACTTTTGACTGGGTGAACCAATTTTGATGATATTTATTTTATTCGAAAGCTAGTGCTTTCTCTGTGGTCCCATATAAAATTTATCAAAATCTGTTAAGTACTTTGTTAGAGAATTAACAAAAACCAAAAATAACAATGCAAAATCGTTCGAAGTTGTTGCGATGGAAGTCGGTTTTTTAACGTCTACTCACTAGATGAGTTTAAAAATAATTGAAAACGCTAATTCATTTATTTTTAAACTCATCTTGTGTGTTCGAGTAGCGAACACAAACTCTCGCAGTATAAATAGATAAGCAAGGGTTGGCCGTTGCTCGCAATCGCAACCGATGCTCCTGCGCTCGCAAGCGCCCATTTTTTAACGAAGCCCATTCCTACTTTTCTCTTTTTATGATTGTTCTACTTTTATTAGAGTACTTTTGTTTCTTAAGTGAAATTTCCTAAGTTGGAAAGGCGGGCCTTTTGTTGTAAATCCGTACTTACTGCTGGCGTCGTAAAACTTTGCCGATTGAAAGAACTGTTTCTTTCTCTCTTTATTTGGCGGAGCGTATACTTTTGATTTGCTTCTACCTTTGATTAGGTACTAACCTTACTTTTCGTTAAGTGAAATTGCAAATGTTAATTAAGTTAATTGTTTTTCCTTGAAAACAAGGTATGGTGTGTAATTATGTAAATTAATTTTTAAAGGCTTTGAAATAAAGCAGCTAATTAAAATGTGGTCAGTGCTGTTATTGTTCGTAGTGTCGAAGTCCATTATACCGAATGATTGTTGCATCTATAGTAAGTTAACCACTCCAATACCGCAGTTAAATCGTCTTTTGTTTAACTATTGTGTCTGGTTTCGATATCGCGACTTTGGTTTGACTCGGTCCTCCTAACCAGAGGTCCCGGGTTCAAATCCGAACGGCCAATGTACCTAGCAATGAGTTTTTTGAAACTTACGTACATAATACTTACCGATTGCTTTAACCGTGAAGGAAAACATTGCGAGGAAACCTGCACATCTGATTCCAGATGTGTATGAAGGTCGCGTTGCACACGTCCGTAGGTGTAAATCTAAATGCCCTACACGTGACGGCGGGTGATGCTAAGTGCAATACCAGGCATCCGCCGTCTATCCCTTGGATAGCACGGTTAATTGTGCCACACGATAAGGCAGAGAGGTATGCGAAGACTAAATCAGATAATAAATTTGTATGTGAGATGATTTTTTTTTCAAGTTGAACACATAAGCCTTTTTTAACCTTTATCTTCTACCATCAGGTGAGACGATGTCAAGGGCTTACCAATTGTGGATAAATAAACAACTAGCTTATGCCCACGGCTTCGCCCGTGTGGTCATCGTTTTGATGATTAATAGACTTGACTATATTAGATGGTAAGTGGTGCGCGAGCCGCAAGCAGCTCAAGAGCGTAGACATCAGTTTTCTCCAAATCCCTCCATATGTTCTTCTTCAAGACACAGGCTGCGTGCATGCCAAATTTCGTCATGATTTGTTGAGGTGTTGAAGCCTAAAAGTAAATAATAATAATAAAGGTTGTCTGGAAGAGATTGCTTTTAGAAATAAGACCGCCTACTGTATTGTAGTAAATACTGTAACTGTAAATTATAGGCAAGTAAACAATAGGCAGTTTAAGAAAAGTTCACTAGTTAAACTATAGTCAGTTTAAGAAAAGTTCAAAAAGTTCACTACTTAAGGTATAGGCAGTTTAAGAAAAGTTCACTGGTTAAACTATAGGCAGTTTAAGAAAAGTTTACTACTTAAGGTATAGTCAGTTTAAGAAAAGTTCACTAGTTAAACTATAGGCAGTTTAAGAAAAGTTCAAAAAGTTCACTAGTTAAACTATAGGCAGTTTAAGAAAAGTTCAAAAAGTTCACTAGTTAAACTATAGGCAGTTTAAGAAAAGTTCAAAAAGTTCACTAGTTAAACTATAGGCAGTTTAAGAAAAGTTCAAAAAGTTCACTAGTTAAACTATAGGCAGTTTAAGAAAAGTTCACTGCTTAAGGTATAGGCAGTTTAAGAAAAGTTCACTGGTTAAACTATAGGCAGTTTAAGAAAAGCTCACTCCTTAAGATATAGGCAGTTTAAGAAAAGTTCACTGGTTAAACTATAGGCAGTTTAAGAAAAGCTCACTCCTTAAGATATAGGCAGTTTAAGAAAAGTTCACTGGTTAAACTATAGGCAGTTTAAGAAAAGTTCACTAGTGAAACTATAGGCAGTTTAAGAAAAGTTCACTAGTTAAACTATAGGCAGCTCAAGAAAAGTTCACTAGTTAAACTATAGGACTTTTAAGAAAAGTTCACTAATAAAGCTATAGGTATTTTAAGTAAAGTTCACTATTTAAGCAATAGGCAGTTCAAGAAAAGTTCACTGGTTAAACTATAGGCAGTTTAATAATAAAACTTTATAACTTAATCTATAGGCATTTTAAGAAAAGTGCACTAGTTAAACTATAGGCAGTTTAATAAAAGTTCACTGGTACTTACATTATAGACAGTTTAATAAAAGTTCACTAGTACTTAAATTACAAATAGTTTAATAAAAGTTCACTACTTAAACGAACGCCTACAAAAGAACGCCTACAAAAATCGATACTTGTTCAATGCCGGCAGTTGTTATAGAGGCATGGTCCAAAAAAAACCTTGTTTACCGACGAGAAAATGATAACTGGTCAAGAAAAAAATCAATCGTTAAGGCGGTTGGTTCGATTAGCACACTAGCGCCACAAATATAATAATTTACTTATTCTAATGGAATATAATCGGAATAATTGAGTATTTTGCGCATATAGAAGGCAATAACTATTGTTTAATTATTATTCTATAACTTTATCTATTTGTAACAAGTTATACTTGTCGATATTGTCAAAAGTGGCCACTTTTAGCAGATTTGCAAAAAATAACATGTTTCAAATATTTACAGTTATAAAATATCAGTTGAACAATAGTTGTTGCCTCCCTTTCTGCGCAAAATACTCAATGATTTCGATTAAAGTCCCTAAGAATGTGTAAACTATTTATTTCTATTGGCAGCGTTAGTGTGGTAATGGCGCTAAGATCACTCATACATATCGAGCAGGTTGACACGTGTTTCAATAATATTGAACGTAAGTCTATTCATTTTAAGTACAAAGCAATGCGAGCTTCAACGCGACTGTAACGTCGAAACCGAACGCCCAATTCTCGATTTTTACGTTTTTAATACTTTTAATCACTTTCAAATAAATTAAAAAAAAATGTGTACAATTAAAATGGAAGGTCTTAAAGCCACCGATTTTTGTGCGTTGGTTTCATTCAATATTAACTATTTGTTTTCGAGAAATTTTGCAACTAATGCCAAAAACAGGGTCTACAGTATGTTTTTTTACATCGAAAGTGTTACCATTTTTAAAATTATATTCAATTAAATAGATTTCTTATTACTTTACGTATATTGTATATTTTTTCCATGGTGATAGCTTTACACAGTCTTTTAATAATTTGAATTGAATATTGTCATTTGACCAATCTTAAGGCCTTACAATGATCACATTTATACAAAAAACTCAAAAGAAGTCCCACCTTCTGTATGAAATGTCCATCGTTTGTATCACCCAGCAAGTGTCATGGTGTGGTGGAGGGTGTCGTATGAAGGTGTGAAGAAACTATATTTTTGTCAACAAGGGGTAAAAGTAAAGGCACAAAATTACCAAAACTACCAAAATTGTAAAACCATTATTGAATACGCTGTTTAAAAAAAAATGTGTTCTGCAAGATTCTCCGCCTTTACTTACAAGTCCAAACAAAAGTGGTTAAAGAATGATTAACCAGGGGTCATTAGCAAGGAAGAATGACCCTCATCAAGCCCTATGGATAGAACTAGAGCTGAAGGCCAGTCTCGGATCTCTCAAGCAAGCCCTGGGCGAAGAAGAGAAGAAAATATTCTAAGCTATAGACGGATGGGTTTATCCGACGCTCTTACGGTGAAGGAAAATATCGTGAGGAAACCTGTATACGCCTGCGAAAAAACTCGAAGGTTGTGTGTGAAGATGACCAACCCGCACTGGGCCCGCGTGGTCGACTAAGGCCCGATCGCCCTAATTCAGATTAGGCTCGAGCCCCTCGGTGGGGACGTATATGAGCTGATTTGAATGAGACGAATGGGTTACACGACTGAAGGAAAAATGCAAATAATCATTCTTCATTTTATTATAAATTATTACTACAGTGTAAACTCTGTATAACTTCACTCGATATAACGATTCACTCTTTCAAACGTCAAAATTTTCCGGCTCCAGTTGGTTTACTTTGACGCTTATTTCTCTCTGTATAACGAAAACTCTCAATAACGTCACAAAATGCCTCCCTTGAGTGTCGCTATATAGAGTTTACACTGTATATTTTTGTGACATGACACAAAATGAGTAAAACGGTATTATTTATTAGATAAATTAATTGAAAATTTTACTATAATTTTAACTATTATAAATTGAGCGTATTTTCAAAATCGTTTTCCATAAAAATTTAATACTTCTTGAAAATAGATAGGCCCATTCTAATGAAACTTTATACACTTAAGCAAGTCACGAAATTCTAGTTTGTGGATAGATTACATTTTCAAAAAATAGTGTTGTCACTAAATAATGTCTAAAAATTCAATTACCTATTTTAAAATAAAGTATTTTGAAAATGTAATTCTATGCATGAACTAAAGTTTCATTAGAATCGGCCCACCCATTTTAAATAAGTAGTAATTTTAATTTTGTTAGCCAAAATCGTTGGTTAAGTTAGAACAGCTTACAATCAATAACGACCATTGGATGCAGCGTACATAGGAAACATTCGATGTTACGACTATTCGATACAGTAATATTTGATTCTCTGTATCTGCGTGACCCAATCAAGGCGTGGGCAGTGCTTCAGTCAGGTAGGTGGAAGGGGCTACCGCATACAGTATACCTCTACCATACTACAATATAGCGGTTTACAGTAGCGCAACGACGAAAGGCACTTGCGGGGCAGCTGGCGGCGGGGCAGCTGGCGGCGGGGCACAGCCTGGCAAGCTCCGCGAGTTGGCAAACGCCGTGTCGGCATCGTGCAACATCAAAGGTGTTGCGCTACTGTAAGCAATACATATCGTAATACTGTGCCTCTACTTACTATATTTACTTATTCGTATAGAACTGCACTGGAGTGGATTGACTAATAAGATTAGCATAATTGCACCGGCTGCACGCGAAGCAAACTTTTCATAATTAGCGGCCATTGTTATAAAACGTGTTAGTGGGGAATCCCGTAATCCCATACGGGCGCGAGCATGCACGTACTTACGGACAGAATGGCGAAGTGGATTATGCATATCAATGTCTGTTTATGATTCTGATGAAGCATGAAATGCGAATACTGAATATGAGATTAGTGCTAGAATAGCACTTTAATTCCAAGGCACGCACTAGATTTAAAGTGGAATTGTGTGAATTGAGCGATTTTATTTAGCTGTTGAAGAAATTGCAGTTTCTTATCAAAAACCTACTGGCAAAATGTTCTGAAATAAAATTTATAAATTAGAGTAGATAAGATAATTTATTTCATGTCACCAATTACATATTTATTAAAAATATTATAAAAATATAAAGGTATCACATCATCATCATCCTAATTCAAGAGCTGTGCTCTTGTCGGTGTAGCTCTTTCCAAAGTGTCACATCACATGATTCATAAAATCAATGTCACAATAAAAAATAAGATATCAAAACAAAATATAAAAAGATGTTAAATGAACATAGGATGTCAAAAAAAAAAACATAATGATGACTAAAATTTCTGATGATTATAATAGGTGGGTACTCAGATTCTGAGGTTGACTATAATAGAATAGGTGCCGTTTCTTTCACTATGTAAATCGGAACGAGAATTTATTATTAAAGGTTCCGTAGTCCCTACTAGGAACCCTTTTACCTAGTAATAATAATAATACGTGCAGGGGCAGCTTGTTACGCGTAGGGGCAGCTTGTACGCGCAGGGGCAGCTTTTTACGCGCAGGGGCAGCTTGTGGCGACACCTCGCACCCCGACTCTAAAGGGCGCGTGTTCATTTGATCCTCGCCTCTTGTGCTTGACTTAATTGGCCGCCATCAAGAGTGGAGAAAGTAAGAGCGTAACATATGCTCCAGGTTGGAAGCAGAGATATGCTATATATAAAGGGAGGTAGATAGGTTACATGCGTCCTAAAAGTGAAGCAAAAAAAAGATGCCAATTGGCATCTCTTTTCATAGTAGCATTCGGTAGGTACTTATTATAATGTGTGTGTAAATGGGTTCAATTTTCAAATGTGGTTTGTTAGTGCATAACCCATCTATGGTAACAAATCTCTGGTTGGAAGTGTAAAATGTCATAACGCCGAGGGCCTGCTGACCGTATAGGGATTTGGACCCCGCAGATTCTCCTCTTGACAATATTTAGACGCTCACACCAATGTTGTCATGTCACCCTGCTGCCGTTTGGTAGCATTTAGTGAGCGGCAAGTCACCGCCTGCTATGATTTCAAGATGAGACAATCGATATGGCAGGCGTCCCGTAGTCTCATCAATATTCCAGCAACCAGTCTAGTAATTACCCATCCATAACCCGGCATAGTTCCAATCTTTTCTGCAATAGTCCTTGCACCTGGCGGGTGCTGTCTTTGTGTGAATCTCTATGGTACAGGCAGAGACAGCACCCGCTAGGCGTGCAATCACAACACACTATAATATCTCAAAGGAGCCTCTGCGTTTTGGATCAGTATCCCCACGTACGCCTTCGAAAGGACGACCTTATAAAAAGCCGAGTTTAAAAAGCTGAGATAAACACAATAATAAGTATTTATTTCAGATATGGTCCACAAGTGCATAGTAACATTGGTATTTATAATCTAGTGTTAGTAAAAAATTTAAACAAATCAAAGAATTGAGATGGTATCGATGGAGCCGTCCACCACAGGGGCAAGGCTGCTATATACTTGACTGCGTGCAGCCGTATCGTATCGAATTTTTTAAGATCGTTCTGTACGTTCGTCCGTCATATACAGTAAAAAAATCGTAACTTAAGCATTTTTGAACCGATCATATTTGAACGATGAAGGAAAACATCGTGAGGAAACCTGCACACACCTGCGAAGAAACTCGAAGGTTGTGTGTGAAGTCGACCAACCCGCACTGGGCCCGCGTTGTCGACTAAGGCCCGATCGCCCTAATTCAGGGTAGGCTCGAGCCCCTCAGTGGGGACGTATATGAGCTAATATGATGATCCGATCGTAAATGGATGGCACATTAATATAATAAATGGATAGGTAGATTTTCGTTTTGAATAACAATAACCCCATAGTGTTGCGATTAAATAATCTTACATACCTGTGAATGCAGAATGATTTTTTTTGCGAGTGCATCCCTTGTTGTGGGGTATCGTTTAATAGATCAACTAAGGGCAGTTTCATAAGAACAAATTTTTATCAGGTCTATCATTTGCAAGATATAGGTCACCAAAGTTAAGTTAGGATATTTATTTAAATAAAAATTTACTATTTATAAGAAACTAATTTTCATATTTTTTCTTTTTAATCACTAGTTAACGGCCCCAGTACTTATTTCAATTGACGATTAAGAACCATTTAACTGAGTCTTAGTAAGAACTCTCGATGAAAATTGATAGAGCTAGAGCATTGGTAGCGTAACAGCGTCGGTGGCGTAAGAACTTCGGTGGCGTAACAGCGTCGGTAGCGTAACGACTAGGGCCGCTTCCTCCTGTCCAAGAGGTCATGGTTCAAATCCTGCCAATGTGTTTTCGAATTTAGATTTCATATGTACGTTTATCCCGTTAAGGTACATAAGATCCGTTTCCCTAAAACATACGTTTCCCAAAACATCCGTTTCCTAAAACATCAATTTCAAAATCACAGTCATAGAATTTTGAATCATTTGGGTATTCTTGGTTTCTTCTTCTGCGAATCATTCTGCTAACCATGCGGGGTAACTGTATAATCAATCAAATCTAACCGAACCAAATATCGCTCGCTTCGCTCGCTCATTTACAAAAAACTATCAAGTTTTTTGATATGGAATTTGGATTATTTGAGAAATGGATTATAAAGGATTTGTATATATTGGTAAACGGATGATATGGGATGTGGATTACTTGACAAACGGATGTTGAGGGATTTGGATTACTTGACAAACGGATGATATGGGATTTGGATTACTTGACAAACGGATGTTGAGGGATTTGTATTACTTGGCAAACGGATGATATGGGATTTGGATTACTTGACAAACGGATGATATGGGATTTGGATTACTTGACAAACGGATGATATGGGATTTGGATTACTTGACAAACGGATGATATGGGATTTGGATTACTTGGCAAACGGATGATATGGGATTTGGATTACTTGACAAACGGATGATATGGGATTTGGATTACTTGACAAACGGATGATATGGGATTTGGATTACTTGACAAACGGATGATATGGGATTTGGATTACTTGACAAACGGATGATATGGGATTTGGATTACTTGACAAACGGATGATATGGGATTTGGATTACTTGGCAAACGGATGATATGGGATTTGGATTACTTGACAAACGGATGATATGGGATTTGGATTACTTGACAAACGGATGATATGGGATTTGGATTACTTGACAAACGGATGTTGAGGGATTTGGATTACTTGACAAACGGATGTTGAGGGATTTGGATTACTTGACAAACGGATGATATGGGATTTGGATTACTTGACAAACGGATGATATGGGATTTGTATTACTTGACAAACGGATGATATGGGATTTGGATTACTTGACAAACGGATGATATGGGATTTGGATTACTTGACAAACGGATGATATGGGATTTGGATTACTTGGCAAACGGATGATATGGGATTTGGATTACTTGACAAACGGATGATATGGGATTTGGATTACTTGACAAACGGATGATATGGGATTTGGATTACTTGACAAACGGATGTTGAGGGATTTGGATTACTTGACAAACGGATGTTGAGGGATTTGGATTACTTGACAAACGGATGATATGGGATTTGGATTACTTGACAAACGGATGATATGGGATTTGTATTACTTGACAAACGGATGATATGGGATTTGGATTACTTGACAAACGGATGATATAGGATTTGGATTACTTGACAAACGGATGATATGGGATTTGGATTACTTGACAAACGGACGATATGGGATTTGGATTACTTGACAAACGGATGATATGGGATTTGGATTACTTGACAAACGGACGATATGGGATTTGGATTACTTGACAAACGGATGATATGGGATTTGGATTACTTGACAAACGGATGATATGGGATTTGGATTACTTGACAAACGGATGATATGGGATTTGGATTACTTGACAAACGGATGATATGGGATTTGGATTACTTGACAAACGGATGATATGGGATTTGGATTACTTGACAAACGGATGATATGGGATTTGGATTACTTGACAAACGGATGATATGGGATTTGGATTACTTGACAAACGGATGTTGAGGGATTTGTATGTTTTGGCAAGCGGGTGCTAGGGGAGACGCTCTTACGGTGAAAGAAAAACATCGTTAAGAAACTTGTACACGCCTGCGAAGAAATTCGAAGGTAGTGTGTGAATTCGACCAATCTACACTTGGCCCGCGTAGTCGAAGGCCCGATCGCCCTAATTCAGGGTAGGTTCGAGCCCCTCGGTGGGGACGTATATGAACTGGTACGATGATGATGACTGCAGAACCCTCTATGTATGCATATTTACGATCTACGGACTGGTATACTATTGGCTGGTTTTTAATAAAATAAACAAGTAAAAGAAAATAATGTTATCTCAGGTCTTTCATTAAACCCTTTGTGATTTTAAAAACTTTTCAACTTTTCTCGATTTGTATTTCATACGGACTGCTTTTAAAAATGCAAATTATTATTTTTATTGATTGCTACAGTAGTTGACAGTACAGTCAGTCTCATAAGCATTATTTTTTTGTCACTTATGGGAGCCATTATATGCGAGCTATTGATTTTAAGTATGAATATCTTATCGAATCAGAAATGAGGAGATGAGATCCGCAGGAGAACCAAAGTAACCGGCATAGCTCACAGAATCGCTTAACTGAAGTGGCAGTAGGCATGGCACATAGCTCGTAGAACGGATTGCCGTTGCGGCAGTAAAGTTCTCGAATGACGACTGCGCACCAGAAAACGTAGCGTAGACAGGCCCCCCACGCGGTGGACCGACAACCTGTTGGACCGGTCGTCGTGGAAATCCTTGGAGTTGATGTCTTGGCTGATACAATGATGATGATGATGATGATCTTATATTAAATGGCTTAAAAAGAAGCTGTTTCTCAATTCGTTAGAATCTTCTATTTTTTTACAGCTGAGTTGGTAATTTTTGTGCACCTCACCTGATGGAAAGTGAAGATTTAGTCGTAAATGTTCCACGGAAACTCAAATAAGGTCTATTCACTCTCGCCTTAAAGTAAGCCCAAATTTTTAGATTCGGAAACACTGACGCAGTAAAGGAATTCTATTGATTAGCGAGGGTATTCTGGCAGCACCCGATATGTGCACAATATGTCATGCTGAGAAAAAGAGCGCTTTAAATTTTGAGGGATCATAGTTTAACG
Organism: Coleophora flavipennella; assembly: GCA_947284805.1. Classification (NCBI taxonomy): domain Eukaryota; kingdom Metazoa; phylum Arthropoda; class Insecta; order Lepidoptera; family Coleophoridae; genus Coleophora; species Coleophora flavipennella. The sequence continues at coordinate 8,351,408 of OX369295.1, forward strand.
ACTAACCCGTGGAGCGTAATTCGATTTTTTCCGCAAAAGTACCTTGAGCGTGTCGAGTCATGCATGTATGAATACTGCATTAATTCAGACTCGACTAGCACCTATTTTTTTTTAAGTTTTTTGTAACTATAGAATTAAGTAATATACTGTTTTAAAGATTTAAAAAAAAATCCTAAATATTAAAAACTATTAATATTGATAGTAATAACTCACCTGATGAATACATTTTGTGGTTTTCATCATCATTGCAAAATAAATATTCATTCTTGCACTTTTATACACTGATTGCACCCACTTATTACAAGATTATTATACATTTTCACAAAAATGGTAGTGCAATTACTTAGTTTTACCTGAAATTCGTAATTAAGCTGTAAATCTGTATTTGGTTTTGCTTGTCTGTTTTTTATGATTTATTTTGTACTCGCTGTATTTTATTATTCATGTTGTGTCATAAGAGAGAATATCACTTTTTGTTTTTAAGTTTGAAGGCAAAAAAATGTTGGATAACTGCTTTCCACGTACAAAACACCGTGATAAAAGCTTCTGCGTTTATACGGAACTGCCAGATAAAAAAGCAGAAAAAACTAAGTATTAACTTTTTTTTTAAGATTTGCACTTATTCCGTTCTGCTAGTATACCCACGAGCAAGAAGAGCGTTGGTGGCGTAATAGCTAGGGCCGCTGCCTCCTGTCCAGGAGGTTGTGGTTCGAACCTGCTACGTACCAATATGATTTCGAATTTAGATTTCATATGTACGTTTATCCGACGCTCTTACTGTGAATGAAAACATCGTGAGGAAACCTGCATACGCCTGCGAAGAAACTCGCAGTTTGTGTGTGAAGTCGACCAACCCGCACTGGGCCCGCGTGGTCGGCTAAGGCCCGATCGCCCTAATTCAGGACCGGCTCGAGCCCCTCGGTGGGGACGTATATGAGCTGATATGATGTTGATGATGATGAGAATACCCTCGCGCTGTCATAACTTAGGAATCAGGCTGTACTAAGAAGCTGGCTAAATAAACATAAGAAGACATACTAGTGTTCGACTATCGTTCAATAAATGCTTGCTGATATTGGAGTCCCCCCACAGTAAATATTCCACAAGAACACCCGCGTATTGCAGTCTTCATGCAAGTTGACACAATGCTCAATAGAACACCGGGCGACCAATATTGTGGCGTTTTATTGAAAACTGAATCAAACATATTGAATCTAGGAAAAAGGCTTTATTCGTTACTAGCTGTGCCCGCGATTCGTACGCGAGGAGGCTTTGATTAATGATATTTATACGATAGTCATCATATCAGCCGAAGGACGGCCAGTGCTGGACATAGGCCTCCCACAAGGATTTCCATGACGACCGGTTCTGCGCTGCCCGCATCCAGCGGTTTCCCGCGATCTTCACCAGGTCATCGGTCCATCGAGTGGGAGGACTGCCTACGCTACGTTTTCCGGTGCGCGGTCGCCCTTTCACTGCCCCAAAGGCCACTTGTTCTACGAGCTATGTGCTACGCCCACTGCCACTTAAGTTTAGCAATTCTGAGAGCACACAATAGTTAAATCGAGAAAAGAAAACAGAAATAAACAAATAATACTTAAAGATAAAAGAAAAAAATAGAGAGCAAGAAAAAAAAGAAAAACAATTAACAAAACGCGGGCGGGCTTGAAACCCTACCACCAACTAAACCGAGTCTTACAAAGTTAGTCTCCACCGAGAATCGAACCCGTGAACTCATAGTGTAAAGCTAATGAACTTAACATTAGGCCACGGTATCGAAACAGTATTTTATGACAATGTATTTGGAGCAGTGTCACGAAAACATAATTTTTGAAGTCCTTGTTTTTAGACTTTTTTAGGGTTCCGACATCCGACTAAAAAGAGGAACCCTTATAAGATTACTCATGTGTCTGTCTGTCCGTCCATTTGTGTGTCTGACAAACGATTTTCGAACGAAGTTGAAATTTGGTATGTAATACAGTTTTATGAATTAGGGCGATCAACTCTGAGGTAGGCTTGAGCCCCTCTGTGGGGACGCATATGAGCTGATATGATAATGACTAACTCACGAACCTATTATACCATAAATGAATGTATTTATATGTATTAAAATTTAATAGTTTTTTAACAGTTGATAAAAAGTAACTCCGATGACTAGCATTCGTCATTCCTAGACGGTACTGTCCAAGAGATGGACGGCGGCTGTACTTAGCTATTCGTATTTCGGCAGTAATAATTTAGGTATGTATTCATAATTATGGATTTAACATTTTTTTGATGTGTAACATCTTTGCTCTCGCTTTCCTGCAATTTGTGGGAGTGATTTCGTGAAATGGGACGGAAATGTGTCCCATTGTTACAGGAAGTCGCGTTTTTTCAGGCTTTAAAAGCGCGGAAAAGGCAAAGGTATCTATGACCATACAGCCTAGCTGCCGTATCTTTGCCGTCCTTTTATAAAGTATTTTGTCACATGTTACACATCATATGCGAGTACTGTAGGTCTCGCTCGAATTTTTTTTTTTGATGCAAAACGTCCAATTCGCATAATGTTCTTGCCCCAAGTGCCCCTGGAATATTTTTACACTGTGATATCGTACGAGAATTAAATACTTACTTTACCGTCAAAAAACATCTACCCAATTTTTGATAGTATGGTGTGTGATCAAAAATTTCGTTATTTAGAGAAAATTTCAAAATTACTACTAAAAGCTCAAAAGCCTACTTGAGAAAACAATTCAATAATCGAACTTTTGTGTGCCTGTCATTATGCCATTGTGCCCTAATGCGCCTGAGCCTGTATTGACCGATATGAAACGTAACAAACGTATAAAGAGTTTACAAACAAACAAACAAACAAACAAGGGAATGAATTCTCGGAAACATCGTTTGAATGGATTCGTTACGCAACAGAGCGATTGAACCGTGTGTGATTGATTTGTTGTGGAAAATATTGTGGTTCTGACAGCATTTGTGTTGTATCGCTATAGGAGCTGTATCTAATTTTGTTAAAGACTCTTTGAAGAAAGTATATATATTATTACTAACATACATTATGGACACTCCCTGCCGCTCTCTAGATTGCGACCTCACCCCCTCGTCACCCCAGATTGATACAGATTGGTTACAGTTTGGTTGTTGAAAGTATAGGATTTAGCCGCCATTTTGTTTGTTCCATCATTCCTTTTTTTTAAATGTCATTTCTGGCCAGTTGTATGAAGAGTCCAGAGTGTGCTTTGGACGTCACTGATTTTTCGAAATTTAGATTTTTGATTTTTTGAATAAGTGTCGGTGGCTCAACCGGCAACGACTCGGTCATCCTAACCCGAGGTCCCGAGTTCAAATCCGGACGGCCAATGTACCAATGTGCCTATGTGCCTTTCGAAACTTACGTACATATACTTACCGATTGCTTTAACGGTGAAGGAAAACATCGTGAGGAAACCTGCACATCTGATTCCAGATATGTATGAAGGTCGCGTTGCACACGTCCGTAGAAGTAAATCTAAATTCCCTACACGTGACCGCGGGTGATGCTAAGTGCAACACCAGGCAACCACCGTCTATTCCTTGGATAGTGCGGTTAATTGTGCCACACGATAAGAAGAAGAAGAACAATTTTTTTAACCGACTTCAAAACAGAAGGAGGTTGACGATTCGGTTGTTATTTTGACGTGAAACTTCTTTTAAATTACATACGGGGTATCAAGTCAAGAACTTGGACTATAACGGAAGTGACGAAAGAAACTTAAAACTGTTTTCGTTTCACGACAAGGCTAAGGCTCCATAGCGATACCGCCTAATTCCATACAACTAAGTACTAAACCGCGAGGACTCATCTATAGCTCCACGTAGAGCGAAGTCCGGAGCGTCCCTCCTGTAAGGTCAGGGACGTTAAAACTACAAAAATTTCATTAAAATTGATTCAGTAATTTGTAGCAAAATTGTACTGTTTTTATGATTAAAGTCGTTTTTTAGAGTTCCGTACCCAAGAGGTAAAAATGGGACCCTATTAATAAGACTCCGCTGTCCGTCCGTCTGTCTGTCTGTCTGTCCGTCTGTTACCAGACTGTATTTCATGCACCGTGATAGCTATAGACATTTGAAATTTTCACAGATGATGTATTTCTTTTGCCGCTATAACAACAAATACTAAAAATTAGAAAAAGTGACAAAATAAGAGGGATCTCCATACAAAAACATGAAAAAACTAGCGCCATCCAGTATGATAATACGGAACTAAAGAAACTAGCGCCATCTAGTATGATGGTACGGAACCCTATGTGTGCGGTTCTGACTCGCATTTGGCCGGTTTTTTTAACGTGTTTAGCGTTTCCAATAATGTCATGTCAAGACAGTGACGTACGAAATCTTTATTTTTGTATCGAGTCGAGAACTACATTTTTTTTTTCATCTACAATTGATAAGTCATTTGCATCATCTGACTTGATGGTAAAGTGACGATGATGGCGAAGATGGAACCGGGCTTATCAAGATTCCCCAACGCAATGGAGAACTGGTTATCTTATCTTCGTGTTGGAAAAATGCTGCATTTATGCTGTTAACGACTGTGTGACAGCAAAGTATATACAGGGTGTAACAAAATTGGTGTAGGTCCTGCTAACTGGAGCTTCTACTCATTATTCTGAACAACTTTTGTTCTACGACTTTTCTGAAATCGCAAAAAAATGTTTTACTTTTCATACAAATTGATCAGCTGATCGACTATAATTTTGTGCATTTTAGTATGGAGGGACCATTTTTTTTTGAGAATTGACTAGGAAAAGTTCTTCAGTATGATGAATAGAACCCCCAGTTAACGGGTTCTACACCAATTTTTTACACCCTGTATAGGGTCTTAACAAAGGTATGCACTTTTTTTTACCGGAGCTTGCACCAATAAAACTGAACAACTTTCCCCAAGAAACCCATGGTCAATTAGTAATTATTGTTTTAAATTAGATTATCAAACTGCTCAGATTAACTCCCAGGTTTATAAACTTGACAGTCAAAGGCCAAAGTTCAATGACCGCGCCGGCCTGCAATGGTACCTATTCTGGCGTATTCCGCACAATTTAATATTTTTATAAAAAAAAAAAAACAAATGCGGAGTGACCATAGATTTCTTGGGGAAAGTTGTTCAATTTCATGAGTACCAGCTCCAGTTAAAAAAAGTGCATACCTTTGTTAAGACCCCGTATACAGGATGTTACGAAATTGGAGTAGGTCTCGTTAACTGGGAGTTCTACTCATCGTAATGAACAACTTTCCCCAGGGAAACCAAAGCCAATTCTCAAAAAAAAATTGGACCCACCATACAAACATGCACAAAATTGCTCATTCGGCTGATCCATGTATACAGATATTATTTTTTTGCGATTTCAACAAATTCTGAGAACAGAAGTTGTTCAGTATGATGAGTAGAAGCCCCAGTTAACGGGAACTACACCAAGTTGGTCACACCTTGTATATTAGTAGCGACAGTTAAAAAATAAACTTGACTGGTCTTGGTTGTGGGATTAAGGACCCTTTGCAATTTTTTTTTATTCTCTATTGGAAGCTCTTGACATCACCTCACCTGATGGTCACGATGATGCCGAAGATGGAAGCGGGCTTTCCAAGATTTCCCAACGCAATGGAGAACTGGCTATCTTATCTTGAAGCCGGAACATATCAACGTTGCTGACACTGATGATTGGGGGTATAAGACTTAGATAAAATGGTAGTAGCTAGCCAGGTGGGCGTAGAAAATGCCCTACCACCTACCAAACCGAGTCTTACAAGTTGACCCCATCAGGAATCGAACCCGCGACCTCCTGGTGTCAAGCGAATGGACTAACAGTTACGCCACGGAGACGGTTAAAACTGGTTGTGGATGGCTCATACCATATTCTCTTTATCTACCTACCGAATGCCTAATATACTCACGAACTTTATGACCCGCCAGGGTAGTTTGGAAGACCTAACTGAATAGAAATTGAATCATTAATTTAATCCTTATTCACAAGGTAATAAAGGTAACTTACAAAAATATGGACATTGTTTGAATTAAATATTAGAATAAAAAAATAAATCTTAACAAAACGTAAATGCAACATTCATCATAGCAACTCATTTATGTCCCCACCGAGGGGCTCGAGCCTTCCCTGGTTAGGGCGATTGAGCCTTAGTTGAACATTAGTAAAATAAACTAAATACGAGTAAAACCAAAAATTGGATAGAATAAATAATTGAACTAGGAACTTGTATCAAACAGGCTCCAAAGCCTCGAGCATCGCCGCAAAGTCGCCTGTCTATCGGTGTTCTACAGGATTCATTTCGGAGAGTGTGCCCTGAAGCTTCACGACCTCATTCCCCCCTCTCCGTTTTATCATCGGACGACCAGACACGGAGAGTGGTTCCACCCCTTGGTCGTCAATGTTCCACCTTTTCGCACGAAGCGTTTTTCTTCTTCGTTCATCATGCGAACGGCCAAGAAGTGGAATTACCTGCCGGCGGCGTCTGTATTCCCCGATTCGTATAACTTAGGAATCTTCAAAGCGAGAGTGAATAGGCACTCTTTGAGCTCGCGTGTTACATCCTCGGCTGCATCGGCACTTACCATCAGGTGAGGTGTAGCCAAACGCACTCAAATTTTTAACAAAAAAATAATTAAAATATAGAGTAACGTAAAAAAGGGTTTTAACGCCCTCGAGTGTAACGCCTTCTCATATTCGGTTGTAAAATGATTGTTCTTCTTATCAGCTAATATACGTCCCCACCGAGGGGCTCGAGCCTACCCTGAATTAGGGCGATCGGGCCTTACTCGACCACGCGGGCCTAGTGCGGTTTGGTCGACTTCACACACAACCTTCGAGTTTCTTCGCAGATGTGTGCAGGTTTCCTCACGATGTTTTCCTTTACCGTAAGAGCGTCGGATAAACGTACTCGTGACATATGAGTCGAAATTCGAAAACACATTGGTACAAGGCAGGACTTGAACCACGACATCCCGGATTGGAGGTAGCGGCCCTTGCCGTTGCGCCACCGACCCTCATATTCATATTATGCAATACAAATTCATGAAATAAAAACTCATTTTATACGTGTTATCTCTTCGAATTTATATCAGATTCTCGTATCGATTACCATAGTCAACCACTTACTATCAAATTTTCGGTGGCCTGCGAAATTTTATGGGTGGGACCAATGGAAACGTCACTGCCTAGCCCCGGCGGTATAACATTTGGATTTATTCAGTCGTGAAATTAAACAAGCCTCCAGCGCCCCCTATCGCAATTTATGTTCGCACTAGATTGTAGGGGACTATATAGGGTTTTGCGTACACGACGCTTTTCCAGTCACGCGTTTGTTAGTAGTTCAGTTTAGACTATTCAACCGACTTCTAAAAAGGTAACACACATAAAAAAAACATTCGACTGTATGTTTTTTTTATGTGTCATCATTACAGCTCATATACGTCCCCACCGAGGGGCTCGAGCCTACCCTGGATCAGGGCGATTAGGCTTAGTCAACCACGCGGGCCCAGTGCGGGTTGGTCGACTTCACACACAGCCTTCGAGTTTCTTCGCAGGCGTGTGTAGGTTTCCTCACGATGGTTTCCTTCACCGTTAAAGCAATCGGTAAGTATGCACGTAAGTTTTTGAAAAACTCATTGGTGTACCAATGTATTGGCCGTCCAGATTTGAACCCGGTACCTCTGGTTAGATGGACCGAGTCGTTACCGGTTGAGCCACCGACGTTTTTTTTATGTGTGTTACCTCAGATCTTTTGACTAGGTGAACCGATTTTTATGACTCTTTTTTAATTTGAAAGCTAGTGCTTGCCGTGTGGTCCCATATAAATTTTATGAATATTGCTATAGTACTTTATTAGAAAATTAACAAAAAACCAAAAATAATAATGCAAAAATGTTGTGATGGAAGTCAGTTTTTTTAACGAGTTCAGCGTTTTTTTTAGTTTGAGCCTCAGTAGTTTTTTTTTTTTGCTGATCGTAACCAGTTAGTTTTTGTTAGAAATGAATTCTCCAGGAGGAAATATCTCGCTGATTTCTAGGGTGTTTTTATTTATTTATTTAAACCGTGTAACAAAGTACAATGTACAGACCCATCTTCAAATTCTCGTGTTACAGTGTTAGTAACCATACTCCTCCGAAACTGCTAAACGGATATCTATGAAATTTTCTGTGTATGTTCGGTAGGTCTGAGAATAGGTACAATTTTTTTTTACCGGGATCTGAGCGGGCGTGAAGCGTGAAAAAGCTAGTATATATATAAACATCTTCCTAATCCATGTTACTTATTCTTGTGTTTGCAGCTTCGTTATACGGTGCTAATTCTAATAAATGAGACTAGAACAGGCTACTTAGATATTACTCATAAGGAGACGTAGTAATATTTTTAACCGACAAAAAAAACGGAGGAGGTTCTGAAGTCAACGCGTATTTTTTTAAAATGTATAATTACGCATAACTTTTTATCACACTTTTATTAGCTTCACCTGTATGTTTGTATGTATGTAACCGACTCCTTTGGACTCGATTTTGACCCACTTTAAACTTTAAATTTGATTTAAACTTTGTAGACTTATGAAGAATCAGCGACAATATAATAATTTCATAAGTTTCAACTAAAAAATAAATAGAGTTAAAAAAAAACTAAAAAACACGCTTTTGAAGTACATATTATAAGACTAAAAAGTAAAAAATAATTCTTAATATCAGTTAAAAAAAAATAATTAACAAATTACTAGTATAATTGTGGAAAAGTGTGAGTTGCTCGATAGACGAAAAATATGGCACAGAGCGCCCCACACTTTTTCACAATAATATTAGTTATTTGTTAATTATTATTTTCAACTTATATTAAAAATTATTTTTTACTTTTGACGATGTACTTTAAAAGCGTGTTTTTTATTTTTTTTTAACTTTATTTATTAAGGGTAAAACAGGGGATAATTGATTGTTCACTCACTGATTGTATAATGTATGATCACGAATAACTTTTTACAGAGTAGTCCAATTTGGAGGATTCTTTTTTTATTTAGAAGACAAAAGTGCTTTTAAAAAGATGGCGCACTAATTAGTATATTTTAGCCACAAAATAAAAAAACTTTTTGCAAAAAAATTAAACCGACGTAAAAAGAAAGATACTGAAAAGCGTAAAATAAAAAGAACCTTTATAGTCTAACTGAGCTCCTACACTTATGTAAATATCTAAATAATTTTGAGTCGGTGCCAAACAAACAAACGAAACGTTCGGCAATTGCCAACAAAGGGACGCGTCACGTCGGTCGCCGCCGCCGTGCATTCCGCTCATGTCATTACATTTTACGTAATAATTAATTGACTTATTTGTTTGACTGGCACCGACTCTAAATAATTTAGGTATTTACTTAAGTGTAGGAGCTCAGTTTGACTATAAAAGTTATTTTTATTTTTCGCTTTCCAGTTCCTTTATTTTTTCGTCAGTTTAATTTTTTGTTAAAAAGTTTTTTGACAAAAGTTAACATAAATTGTCTTCCTCATTAGTGAAAAATATCCGCTTAAAATGTCTCGTGCGTACACGACCTGAAACGTGTAGAATCTGGGCTCTCACCCTCATTAATTAATTGGGTAAGTCATGACTGGCGACGTATTATGGTCCCACGCGCGGGGACCGGGTCGGCAAAACCACTGCTCAACGTTAAATTAGATAAAATGTGTTGAGTTCGGTACTGTTTATGGGAGACCGCTCTCAGGTCTATTGAGCTGTCCTTTATTATTTCATAGTTAAGAATAGAATTTATATCAAGCCTTAAATGTTGGGGTTTAAGGGTTGACCGAAAATATTCAATTGGGTCGAGTGTCGCTTCGAAAGTAGCTCCCATCAACAAAGATCAGTAAAATTATTCCGCAATTTAGTAGATAGACAGACTAGGACCTGGACTAACACAGAGGCTACTTTTTTCCACGCTCGCGAGCTGCTCGCGAACAGCTAGTTAAAAATAATAATAATAATAATCAATTTATTTAAGACCAACTTTAGGATCAATTTGTGTTAGTAATCTTACAAATAAATGTTAGTAAAAATGTAGTTTATATATATATATATATATATATATATATATATATATATATATATATATATATATATATATATATATATACTAGCTGTCCCGGCGAACTTCGTACCGCCTTACATTACATTACACTGCCCTGCCCTGCCCTACCCTACACTACCCTACACTACACTACACTACCCTACCCTACCCTACACTACCCTACCCTACATACACTACACTACACTACCCTACCCTACACTACTCTACACTACCCTACACTACACTACCCTACCCTACCCTACCCTATCCTATCTCTCAAGTTGGATCGAACTGCACATGGTGTGCGAATTTTATTATAATCGGTTAAGTGGTTTAGGAGTCCATTGAGGACAAACATTGTGACACGAGATTTATATATATTAAAGAAGATATATAATATATTGCTGGACAAGACTGGCGAGGGATAAAGACAAATGACGTGAAAAAGAAGAGGCCTATACCCAGTAGTGAACTGATTAGATAGAAGACCGGAATGAATTGCATCATCATCTCATTTATTGGTAAGCGATGATGATGCCAAAGATGGACACGGGTTATTTAATAAACTCCAATACAATGAGAAACTGGCTTTACACACCTAATTACACCAACTTTAGCATAGATTTATGTAAGATAGTGGCAGCTAACCAGCTGGGTTAAGAATTTGCATTTATTTCCTAAAAACAGTGACATGCATATTTATAATTTAAGAAATGTAGATAAAATAGATAAAGCCTATTTGAGACTAAGTAAAGTTAAAATTAGAAAATTTAACTAGTTAGTCAGAGAATAAACTCAAGACTATTTTCGAATAAACGAAAAGCTCTTTGGTACAAGCTTTTTAAGGGAAATCCATTGGGGAGGCCTATGTCCAGCAGTGGACGTTCGTCGGTTGATATGATGATGATGATGGCAAGCTCTTACTTGAAAAGAGTTTTTATGCTCAAAAGCCGAATGCTCAAATATATATAACTAGCTGTTTCCCGCGGCTTCACCCGCGGTGGACCACGTTTCTATGACTTTTCGAGGGCGCGCAGTGCGCGAGCCGCAAGCGGCTCGCGAGCGTGGTAAAAAGTAGCCTATGTCTTAATCCAGGTCCTAATCTGTCTACCTACCAAATTTCAGCCAAATCCGTTCAGTAGTTTTTGCGGGAAAGCGTAACAGACAGACAGAGTTACTTTCGCATTTATAATATTATTAATATTAATATTAATATAGTAGGGATTATAAAAGACGTTTCTGGGACTATGATTCCACCTCCAAACTTAATCATCAGATCAACTTCAAAACACCAAAATGATCTATTGTCACCGATAATACGGCTTCATTCCAAATTTCAGATCAATCGGACCACTGAAGGTCGCTCTAAAATTGACCGCAAGATTTAAACTAAAAAACATAAGTAAATGCAAACATTGCAAGTTAAATAAAAGCTTTTAAATTACAAAAACCATTTTTTTTAGGTACAAGCTTTTAATATTGCATTGTCATGCTATATACATATGCATGCAAAATTTCAGCTCAATCAGAAACCGAGAAATACGCTAAATTTAACTTACAAGATTTCATTACAGACACAGTGAAACTAAAAGCTTGTAAAAGTGCTTGTGCTCTAAAGGATATAATAAAATAATAGATTATGTAAATGACAAAGATTGGTTATGTGTTGATTCTATAACAAAAAATACCATATCCTGAGACTAGAGTCTGAATCATGACATTATTTTTAATAGACATTCAGTTTTTTTTGGACTAAATACGAGTAGTCAAATGAATGCGTTACCCGTAAAAGGGTCTATGTGAAATGCCATTTACTCGTATCATAATATTTTTTCACCCAGTTTCTTTCAAAACCAGTATAGATCCTTATTCTGCTAAATATGGTATGGTATGGACGCTTTTACGGGTAACGCATTCAAATTACATAATGACCAAATAGTCACCTTTAAATAAAAGTGTGTGTAAACACCTATTTAAATTAACATTTGAATGACCAACCAAGACGTGTCCTATATAAGATACCACAGGAAATCAAACCCACAGCCTCCCGTTGTTAAGGTTAGGAATAAGATGAAGAAGAGAGAACAGAAACAACAGACAAAGCAAGCTTTAATAAAGAAGACAAATGTTTTGCGAAAAACTCCGCTATAACTTTAGAGGCGGTTCTCTACGAAATTCACATATGCACCTATACACAACACACCTGTCTCGGTATAATAAAAATGTATACATAATATATTGGTTTAATAAACTCCGCTATAACTTAAGAGGCGGTTCCCTACGCTGATGATTTGAAGAAATTCACTTATTCACCTATACACAACACACCTGTCTTGGTATAATAAAAATGTATAATATGTTGGTATAATAAACTCCGCTATAACTTAAGAGGCGGTTCCCTACGCTGATGATTTGAAGAAATTCACTTATTCACCTATACACAACACACCTTTCTTGGTATAATAAAAATGTATAATATATTGGTATAATAAACTCCGCTATAACTTTAGAGGCGGTTTCCTACGCTGATGATTTGATGAAATTCACTTATGCACCTACACACAACGCTACGCAACACACCTGTCTTGGTATAATAAAAATGTATCGCCCTATCTCGGACCGGGTCCCTAAATACTTACCATATTTGTCGGTCCGTCAGTATCACACTCATGTTCTATTAGGAAGCGGGTCCTACATCATGATAAGGGTACGACAGTAGCACAAAATAAGTACAGAAGGATTACTTCATACGCAGTGCGACCTGCACATACAATAATAATAACCTCGTGCCAAGTGAGCAGAGAGGCTCTAGTTTTATATTCGAATAATAATAATAACGGGTAAATTCGCAACAGAAACCGTAAATAAGTTAATGGAACAAAACTATTTATGGCAAACACAATGGTCCCCTCCTAAACCCCACCCCGGATATAAAGAAAAAAATTACAACCCAAGTACTGTCGTTCTCATTTAATTTTATTTTGATAGATGTGATTAAGATCATTTAAGCTTATTTCAAAAAACCTAAGGAAAATCCTATGAAATTTTAGTTACAAGCTTTTATTTCAAAATAATTTTTAACCCAACTCAGTTCAGTACAGCAAAATACAGACAATTTTGAACCTTAATATTGTATACTAAGTCTAAATCTACAGAAATATATAAATATATAAATTACTTGCATTACATTAAAACTCTTTTTTATGTTTTTTTTAAGAAATTTAAAACAATAAGATTAAAAAAATGTATTATTAGGTTATTGTTAGTTTGACTACTGTGTTATGTATGGATGTACTGTGGAAATAGAGTTCATTGAAATAGTACATTCCTATCAAGGTCAGCTCCAAATGGGTTGTTATGTGTGCTTGATTGTACAATTGAAAAAGCCCGTCTACCTCTCAAGGTACAGTTTTCCATGATATAATTGAAAAAAAAAAATAGACAGTCCTGGGACCTTGATTCCACATTTGTAGTTCATCATCAAATCAACTTTAAAATACCACAAGGATCTAATGTCACCGGTAACTCGGTTTCATACCAAATTCTAGCTCAATCGGACCCCTGGTCGCTAAATCAATCGCAAGATTTGAAGAATTAAAATACATAAATTTTATACATATTATTCACATTAAATTGTTTTTAGTATATAAAAATTTTGTATTTAGGAAATGTTTACATTACAAGTCTATCTCAATAGTTGTCATTCCTCAGAAAATCAGTTTTTAGGTCCTAAAATAATATTTTTAGTATAAAAACGGAAAAAAAAATGTTTTTTTTTTTAAATTCACAATTGATAAGCCCATGGTATCATCTCACCTGATGGCAAGTGACGATGATGCCGAAAATAGAAGCGGACTTACCAAGATTACAAGCAACATTTGATCGCCCAGCATCTAATACTAATGAGTGTGTGCGCCTTTAGTTTTTATGGAGCAGACCTTATGTACCTATTTATTCTGTGGCATTAGGTACGAAACTCGAGGTTCCTGCACTGTCGTAAATATTCATTATGCCGCCTACCCTGAATTCCTGTGAAAAAGAAAAACATCACTTTTTTCTTTCAGATCGATCACTTTGGACATTGGGTGAACGTCGAAAATAAGAAAAATATAACTTTTCTGCTAGATTTTGTGTTTGTGCATGATACATGTACAAACCGACCTTATACAGGGTGGGGCAAAAGATATGCATCAGTTTTGAAGGGCCACAGAAAAAAAAGTATTCCATTAATGCGGTTAATTCTATTCAAGTCACTATGGAATGCCATTTGTTACACAAGTTTTTAAACTTACACCAGCAAGATGGCGGACTGATGAAGGTGATTTTTCTCATACATTTCAAAGGGTATGGCGGTTATTTCCTTCCTAATTCTCATCTTACCTTCATCTTAGATGTGAAGACGATGTTGAGAACTTTTTCCTTCAGGTGAACTTAAAGGAAGTCACAAATGCTCAAATCTGGTGAGCATGCAGGCCACCTCACGACACCTCTAAGAGAAACTAGTCGCGCCGGAAACATTTTATTTTAATTTCACCATTAAAGTTCGAGCTATGTGAGTTGTCGCCCTGTCTTGCTGGAACCATGTGTCTCCCAAATTGGTTTTCTGCCTCACTTAATTCTTCCAAATCTGGTATTTGCTGTTTTTCATCAGTGCATCGCTGTTGATGGGCGCCATCTTGCTGATATCATTTTCAAAATTATCTAACAAATGGCATTCCGACTTGAATAAAATAAACCGCACTTATATAAATCGAATACTTTTTTTCTATGGCCCTTCAAAACCGATGCATATCTTTTGCCCCACCCTGTATATTCAAAGATAGGACTAATTAGGCTAGTAAATAAAATGAGATATGCCATGTAATTGTAGCTACCTTATATCGACTTTGTTCCTTTTATTATTTGAAGCTTTGTTTACCCAACGTTGCAGAAGTGAGAATATTATCTTTAATTTATAAAAGACTATCTGTACTCGCGACTTCGTCCGCGTGGAGATTTTAAATTTTCCCACGATAACTCTTAAATTTTCCGGGATAAAAAGTATCTTATATGTTAACCCGAGCTATAAGGAATCACCATACAAAATTTCATGAAAGTCGGCTTGGTAATTTTTACGTGCTGCGCGAACATACAGACAGACAGACAGACAGGCAAACAAAAATTCCAAAAGCTGTTGTTTTGGCCTCTATATCGTTAGTATGAGCCATGACGGAAGTAGTAGGAGTAGGGTAAGGCGTGGGTTTCAAATTCCTTTCGTGGACACGTAATACATTTTTATTATGAAAATAAGACCTGGAAAGAAATACATAAAAATAAGACCTGGAAAGAAATATATAAAAATTATAAAAGGATTACACACGTTAAATTTACATCACTAATTAATCATAGAAAAAATACAAAAATAACCCACCCAAAATGGGTCTTTTATAAGAGAGAATAGTTATTTAATTTAATTTTAGTTAGAAATATGAAAGATAGGATTTTTATTTAGAATGAAATGTCAGCGCATGCGTGAAAAAATAAATAGATGGAATGAAAAAACATCAAATGAAAGAAGAACAGCGTACCGCGTTACAAGTAATGTCCACCTCAGTTATTATTTTTCAAAAATGTTTTATGTACAGACACGGCCCCGTTACAGTTTTATTAGATGTACCTATAGATTTTTTATAGAAGATTTTAAAACAATATCGCAGAATCATCAAATAAATTGTACAACAATGCCGTGCATACTTTCTTGGTACGCTTTCACTTACACAAATCAATCATAACTTACTTAGTAGCAAAAACTTAAAAAAATCAGACTTGTTGAAAAAAAATCCAATTAAAAATATGTAAAAAACACGATGTTGTCTGTAAAGTCGGTTTACGGACGATAATTTTACGTGATAACGTGTCACAAGCCGAACGCTTGTGTGCTTTAGACCACACGACTGAAGTAAAACATCTTTATTGAGATGTAAGATACCGCCCATAGTCGGGTGAGTTAACTCTTTGGCATTTGCTGACAAAGAATGGACCGAATTGGAACACCTCTTGTAAGATCCTGGAAGACTAGTACTTTTAATCCTTTTAACTTAACTTAACTTGACCTTGACCTTGACCTTAACAGGCCCCAAGCCCCAGGCCCCAAGCCCCAACCCCCAAGCCCCAAGCCCTAAGCAAATACAAGTACAACTCTCGCTTGCACGTTTGGCTCAGCGTACTGGCGTAACGGGATAATGACGTCACACTTTTTCGTGCATGTAGCCCGTGTCATCAATTTATAAGACGTTATCACGTCAATAATAATATTTTTTCCTGAAACAACGAAATATGGCGTATAATAGACTGTATAAAGTAATGATCCAGTACAGAGTTACACACACACACATATACATAGCTCACAGAATTGCTAAACTTGAGTGGCAGTGCACATAGCTCGTAGAACGTATGGCCGGGGGGTAGTTAAGTTTTCGAGTGGCGACCGCGCACCGGGAAAAGTAGCGTTCCACTCGGTGGACTGATGACTTGGTTAAGATCGCGGGTAGCCCAGAACCGGTCGTCGTTGAAATCCTTGGGGAGGCCTATGTCCAGCAGTGGACGTCCATCGGCTGTTATTATGATGATGATGAATATATTTATGTTAGGAGTTTCTCTGCGTGATCGAATCAGAAACGAGGAGATCCGCAGGAGAACCAAAGTAACTGACATAGCTTTCAGAATCAATAAACTTAAGTGGCAGTGGGCGGGGCACATAGCTTATAGAACAGATGACCGTTGGGATAGTAAAGTTCTCGAGTGGAAACCGCGCACAGGAAAACGTAGCGTAGACAGGGCTCCCACGCGGTGGACCGACGACCTGGTGAAGATCACGGGAAGCCGATGGATGTGGGCAGCGCAGGACCGGTCGTCGTGGAAATCAGTGTGTGTTGCCACTGACCACTTACGGAACTGAGACATGGTCGCTTACTATGGGCCTCATAAGAAGGCTCAAGGTCACCCAAAGGGCAATGGAGCGTGCTATGCTCGTAGTTTCTCTGCGTAAATATATTATTCGTCAGTAATGATTTTCTGAAACACATGACTTAATTTCTAATACAAAACTATACAAAAAGATGGAAAAAGATGGTGGCGCATCGGGAGCCGGGTCGTTCCTTTCCCTCTAATATGGTTGAGAGGAGGAATGGCTGACTCTCGCGTTATTTTCATGTTTTAATGACATTGATATAAAAAAAAACAAATTTGACGTTATTAACTAATTATTGTTTATTTCTTGATTTTTTAAACATAATAAATTACGTAATCACTATTTTTTGTGTTGTGTGTGAAGTCGAACAACCCGCACTAGGCCCGCGTGGTCAAATAAGGCCCGTTCGCCTTTATCCAGGGTAGGCTCGAGCCCCTCGGTGGGGACGTATATGAGCTGATATGAATGAAATCACTATTTTATGACTATCAGAAAGAGTGTAATTTGTACCTTTTTTGAATAAATATCTTGAATCTTGAAGATAAATAAAGCTTCCAACAATAAATAACGTCAAAAAGCCCTGTAAAATGCGCGCTAAAATGTCCCAATAAATTACTATTTTTATCACCTCACGAGTCTCCTCTAACAAGGGTCCGAAAAAACGCTTCGAAACCTTCCAAAGTAAACAGGCAGGATATAGACGTAAAAAGGATGAAACATTTGTTGACACTGGCTTCTTTCAGTGGTTTTTTCGTATAAAATAATGACACGATCGCGGTAAAACAGCACTTTTCCTAAGTAAACCCATAATTTTTCCAGTGTCTCTGAGTAAGTTTTGCCGTCTAAACCCATTTTGTGGGAGAGCTCGGTTAGCTAATGCAAAAGTTGTACAGTTTTTCGAGTCATCATCATCATCATATCAGCTCATATACGCCCACACAGAGGGGCTCAAGCCAACCCTCAATTAGGGCGTTCGGGCCTTAGTCGACCATGCGGTCCCAGTACGGGTTGGTCGACTTCACACACAACGATCGAGTTTCTTTGTGGGTGTGAGCAGGTTCCCTCACGATGTTTTCTTTCACTGTAAGAGCGTCGGATAAACATACATATGACATCGAAATTAGATAACACATTGGTACGTAGCAGGACTCGAACCACGGCCTCCCGGATAGGAGGTAGCGGCCCCAGCTGTACGACGCTGACTATAATATGTAAAAGTGTTGAGGTATGAAACTTGTATCAAAGTTGTCCTCTATGAGCTGACTTTGATTCCTTTTCTACTGTATTAGCTCGCTCCATTGCCGGTGACCTTGAGCCTTCTCATGAGGCCCACAGTAAGCGACCAAGTCTCATGAAGACTGGCAGGCCTCCCACACGGTGGACAAACGACCTGGTGAAGGTTGCGGGAGGCCGCTGGATGCGGGCAGCGCATGATGCGTGGAAATCTTCGGGGAGGTCTTTGTCCAGCAGTGGACGTCTTAAGGCTAATATGATGATTACTATATTATTAATCTGTGTTTTATTCTAATACACAACTTAGGAGTGTGCTCAAAATCCTTACTAATATAAAAAATGTGAAAATGTGTTTGTTTGCAGAGATATGCTATATATTACCAAATCTCTGTTTGTTTGTTACCTTTTCACGCTTCAACGCCTTCACTAATCTTGATGAAATTTGGCATGCAGGTAGCCTGTGTCACGAGGAAGTACATAGACGTCTTTTTAATCCGTGAAAATAACGTAGCCCGATGCCGTTCCTGAGGGAACTGAAAATATACTCTTTTTTGGCTAATTTCTTTAACATCGCAACGGAACAATGGATTGTGTAATTTTTTTCACAGAGCTGGTTCGTTTTTGTGACTGACTTAGAGGGTGCGCGGTGCGCGGAGCGTGGACATGAATTTTCTTTAGATCCCTCGGGAACTATGTCAGGATATGCTTATTAGTAAATCGTGTCATTTCCCACCCCCTCAACCATCTCTGTGCAAAAAATCACACAATCCATTGTTCCGTTGCGATATTAAAGAACTTAACCAAAAAAGAGTATATTTTCAGTTCTCTCGGGAATTGCATCGGGCTATGCTATTTTCACGGGATAAAAAGTAGCCTATGTCCTTCCTTGTGACACAGGCTACCTGCATGCCAAATTTAATCAAGGCGTTGAAGCGTGAAAAGGTAACAAACAAACAAACAAACAAACACATTTTCACATTTATAATATTAGTAAGGATTAATGAAATGAAATGAAATAGTTTATTTGTGGAAGCACAGTATTAAGGATCTTAGTTATAAATTATAATAATAATATTAATAATTAATATTAATTATTTAATATTAATATTATAAATGAGAAAATGTGCTTGTTTGTTTATTTGTTTGTTTGTTAACTTTTCACGCTTCAACACCTTAACTAATCTTGATGAAATTTGGCACGCAGGTAGCATGTGTCACTAAGAAGGACATAGGCTACTTATTATCCCGTCAAAGAAGCATAGTCCGATGCAGTTCCTGAGGGAACTGAAAATATACTCTTTTTTTGGTTAGTTCTTTAACATTGCAACGGAATAATGGAATGCTGTGATTTTTTGCACAGACAAGGCTGAGGGGGTGAAAAATGACACGATTTACTAATTGGCATATCCTGACATGGTTACCGAGGGATCTGGGGAAAACTCATTTCCGCTCTCGCGCACGTCAGCTTCGCAACGGAGCTACGGACTGAAGTGGTTTTTTGTATAGAATTGGTGGAGGGGGTGGGAAGTGACATAGACTTCTAATCAGATAGCCCGATATCGTTCTTGAGGGATTTGAGGAAAACCACTCTCCTAAGAGACAGTCGTAAAAACGATGTTCACGCGAGTGAAGCCGCGGGAAAAAGCTAGTAAATTATAATTAAATGGAATAATGTGTTTCGCCAAATACTTATGTTTTAAAGTTACAAAATGTCAAATATTTCTAATTATAATGTCAATACAAAATAAATAAGTACCTTCTCATAAAAATATTGATTAAAAAATTCATTTATGTCATAAAAGCATTTGTCTG
This sequence comes from Coleophora flavipennella, assembly GCA_947284805.1. Classification (NCBI taxonomy): domain Eukaryota; kingdom Metazoa; phylum Arthropoda; class Insecta; order Lepidoptera; family Coleophoridae; genus Coleophora; species Coleophora flavipennella. The sequence continues at coordinate 8,371,479 of OX369295.1, forward strand.
TCAGCCAACTGTTAGCTATGTTTTGTAAATTTCAACTTTTCTGCAATTTTATCACAAGCAAAACAAGAGGTGACGTAATCGCGTCATCACGCGATTACCTCACTTGTTTACGCCACAGTATAAATAGACAGACTGCGCAGGCAGACGGCCATTCGAATGTGAGTCTTAAAAATGTAAGGACGCCCTGCTGCCCGTATAAATATCTTAAAATTGTGAGTACCTACCTATTTTGCTTATTTTAGTTACTTTTACGTACCTGAGCTATATTGTGTTGGTTTTATCTAATTTAAATAAGGTTGTAATTGAGTTAGAATTACTGTCTACCTAATTAAATTAAACTATTATTTTACTATACCACTGTTGTTGATATTTATTACAAATCCTCCCCTACAACGTAAGCTAGAAATACCTAATTAGCTCGATTATCCTACATATCAGAAGCGGGATGCAGTTAACCTGTTGTCGGCTTTTAAATAAAAATTTTTTGTAAAACTTTGTGCATTAACATGATGCAGTGACCTTATTGACTGTGACGTTGAAGTATTATAATATATGTTTACCTTTTTAAAACATTTAGTTTTATATACAAAGACACATGTTAGAAATACGCTCAGTTTGTACATTATACCCTTTGTTGAGAACAGATTATCTGCGTATATTTTTCTTGCTCAGGTAATATGGACAGCCTTTTCCATACACCGGAATGGCGAGCAAAATTTTAAGCGGCGTCGAGCAAACAGTTGTGAGGGAGCGGCCTCCAAGCATCGTTGATCGGCGGTCCCGCAGCCGCCGGAATCAGTGCGCTCGCTGGACATGGAGTGGCGGTCACGCAGCCACATGAATCGGCGTTTACGCAGTAGGCAGCTAGCGGGTCGGTGAGGTAACCAGCGAGGCAGTCGGCGAGCTGGCGTGGCAGTCAGCGGGCCGGCGATACAGTCAGCGAGGCAGACAGCGAGCCAGCGTGGCAGCCAGCGCGCCAGCGGGTCGCCGAGGCAGCCGGCGAGCTCTCGTGGCAGCCACCGGGCCGGCAAGACACCCAACGAGCCAGCGAGGCAGCGAGACAGCCAACGCGCCGGCGGGACAGCCAGTGAACCAGCGAGTCAACTAGCCAGTCAGCGGAAGCTGCGTTCACCGAATCGGTTCTGTCAACATGCGAACCTTGGCGCCACGCGATACTCTGCTAGGTTTTCTACTTTGGCACTGGAGATTGCAACGCTCGCAAGTCTCCGACTTGCACAGAATATTACACTTGGAAAGTAAGTACACACTGCGTCATCATTGGGTATTTGCAAGCCATAATACTTTCGCTCACTGATAACTTCCTTTTAAATTTATTTTTTACTACAAATTTGAGTGTGTTTGACTACATCTCACCTGATGGTAAGTGACGATGTAGTCGAGGATGGTACATGCAAACTCAAATAACGCCTATTCTCTCTCTCCTTAAAGATCCCTAAATCGAAAAACACAGATGCAGGCAAGGAGTTCCACTCAATCGCTGCCCGTTAAATAAATGAATGTTGTTGTTTCTTGTTGGTGGTTCAATGAATGAATGAATGAATGAATGATTTATTTATTGTATTGCTTAAGTACACAAACAAAATAAAAAAAAAGAAGAGAAGATGAACAAAAAAAAAATCAATCCCTCGTTACGTAAACGTGCCATCCAGCGGCGTTTCTCCACGTCCCGCTCGCGATCTGAGCTCCCTTGTCCATAGAGCCCCTACAACCTGGTTACAATAGCATAAAACCTGCTACTGTGACATCATTATTACTTATGTATGTCATTATTTTGTCACCATACCCGAGGAGCAGTGTGTCCCTGTAGTTTAATAAGTAACCAAGAAACTGGCAGCACCAGGAATCATCCTCTAATCTAAAATCGTTTTTGTGCTGCTGTGTGACCTCCTTGTAAGATATCTGCCACGTAGTCACCTGACGGTTAGGGTTATACAGCTAAACATCACCCTGTCTCAGTCTAATATATGTGATATCCCATATCTTTCCTTTGCTGGCTACTGCTAAGTTAGAATGTGTTTAACAAATGGGTTCAACGTGTCGAAATAGTCTATTCCTTCTTTCTGAGTGTATCCCTCCAACTTTGAATATGTCGAGAATTCACCTGCATTAGTTTTGGCCCTATAGACCCATTTACAGGAGATTGACTTTTGACCTTTGACGTCTGCCAAGGTCCAGGTCTTTGTTTCAATCAGGAACGTAATCTCGCTACCCATAGCTTTGTATTGTTGTTGAATCTCGTTACCCATAATTTTGTATTGTTGTTCTCATTGTGGACTTTCAAATACATCTAACGCAAAGGACATCCGATTGTTATTCATTATTTATATTAGTTTTGCTACAATTTTTGGAACAGTACACAAAGAAAACGTTTGCTTTAATACAAAACTGACTTAAAACAATAGATTTAATTTAAGAACGTTAAAACTACAAAATGGGGTGATAATTTAAGACTTAGGTTGGATCACAAAGCTTCAGAAACTTAATAAAAGGCACAATGATGTGTTTTAGCTGCGGTGAACAAGGGCATCTCCATTTTAAGTGTATATATACAGAAAATATTCTAGATTTTAGTTATGTAACTTTCCAATGTAGTACTAAAAATAACAAGAAGCCAAGAGTGTCTAAAATAATTATAAAGTTCAAGTAGAGAAACGAATTTAAAACGCTAAAAGGAAGCTTTGGATACATGAAATTCCACGAATTCCTTAACTGATTTGGGTAGTCGGGGTACTAATTCAAATATCTAAGAATATTGTTGCTGAATGAAGTACAGAAAGTTTAGCTGTATGAAGGGGTCAATGAAATGGTCATGAACCTTGAAAATTGGTAATTTTACTCTTATATATTATACTCTTTGGTCGGAAAACCGCCACTGCTAAACGATGCTTACGTTTCCGCGTGATGAAAAATCGCTACCGCTTATTAAAAAAAGGTCGTCTACTTCTGTGACGGCGTAAATCGCTACCGCTTATTAAAAAAAAAGGTCATCCACTTTTATGACGGCGAAAATCGCTGCCGCTCATTACAAAAAGGTAGAAGTCAATTCGTTACCCGACATTCGTAATATGGGGTCACCTTTTATTAGTAGGATTATGAAGACTTGTTATATTCTGAAAGCGGTCCTTAACGTGATTTTTTAACATAGATATTGATTTTGTTTTTACATCACAGATTCGACTGAACTATAAAATGTCTAATAATTTAAATTTGCTAATGAAAAAAGAATCTGCTGTTAGAACTTACGAATTACACCTATCAAAGGAGTAACTCAGCCTTTCATTTCATTCCCCTTTCGTTTTTGAGCGACTCTCTTGATAAAGTTGAAGACTATCCAGCACCTTTATTTCTGTCCTCCTGTCTTCACAATCAGCTCGTAAACTTCCCATATTTCAACCGTTTACCAATTATCACACTGTTAAAAAGCAGTATTTCCCTCCAGTACTAAAATATGCTTCTTTTGTGTATGACCTTTTATTGACTGTCCATTTATACGTGTGATGAGGCCTGGTTCAAACTATTATCCGAACGGAGGCACTGGAAACATCAATCTGTCTCTAATTCATCTATCGGAAACTTCTCCTGTCAGGTCCTACGGTAGATTGTGCCGGTCTCCCTTCGGACTGCACAGTCACCAAAAACACTGTATCCGAGTCGCTGACTAAATCGTCTGTTACAGACGCATAAGGCCACTGATGACGACGATGATGATGTAATGATATATACCTGGGACCAAGGATGACCTATCATTGACTGTCTAATAATTGTCTATGGCAAAGAAAAGAAAAAAGATGATCTGTTTAAAGGTTTACACGGATAATTTCTTTTGATTAAATATTTTGTCACGTGTTACACATCGTATGCGACTATTGTAATTTCACTGTCAGTAGGTACATACCATACATAATTAAGTATAAAGCTTTGCTTTTTATTACCTAAGCCACCAAGTAAACGCTTACTTTGCCAATAGATATCAATAGCCTTGATTTCTGTACCATTTGCTGTTTTGGGTTTTTATCGCTCGTATAGTATTCGAAACTGGTGACAGCGACTGGTGAGACACTTGGTTACTCCGAGCTCCGTTATCAAGTTACTAACCCCTAACTGCTTCAAATACAGTGTTAATTACTTCAATGTGTTACTGTACATATGAGAGTAACAATAACATTAGGACTGGCTTGAGGCTTAGATGGCTCACCATAAAATATCTACTTTTTGCATTTCTTAACACCATGACCTATCATGCAGCAATAGCCATACTTCGTTTTGGTGAAATTTCTCTTTGTTGGTGTCTTTGTGTGAATAGTATTTCAGTTAACGCAAATTGTATCTTGGTTCTTGCAGAGTAGTAGAACTTCCGGTAGATCATTTGTAATCCTTTCTTAGTTTGAATTTCAAACTGTTCCATAAGTTCTTTATTTCAAAGACGTATATGTGTCGCCATATCATGTGAAGTATACTTACAATAACGAAAATACTCGAGCGAGGAGGCGTTGGCTTTTCTTTCAAGGACGATCAAAAAACTTGTACAGTTCTTCCCATTTATCTTGAGCTGAAGCATTTGATTAGTCATGTTATAGGGCATTAATATTAGTTTCTTTGAATGTCTAACAATAACGTAAGGTATTCAGAACGCGAGGCCCGTCTTTGTTTTGGAATATGAGGTCTGTTGCTTATGACTTGTGACTTGTGGTATTCGGAATATAAGGCCGTTGCCATATTGACAGTTGATAAAAATCTGAGACAAATGACCTGAAACTTATATGGCATTTGGGAACCAATGTTATATTCAAATTTAAATCTTTCTTTTCATTGTAAGGTTTTTATGATGGTGGCAAAACTTTCGACTTGAAAATTTAAAACATAAGGCAATGTAAGATAAAGCAGATTAAAAGCTTGTTATTATTGAGAGCGGAGAATTGAGACAGTTAGACAGCAAATCCTTGTAGATGAATATTGTAGATGCTAAACTTGGTTAAAGATGAACGCGTCTAATGGAAATGGAAGTCATGGATGACTATTTTTGTTGAAACATTAAAATTCAGAGTTGATGAACTTAGAGATACACGTCGAATAAGCCGTGGCACCTTGTGTATGTAGGTGGGAGTCATAAACCGTAGCACCTTGTGTGTGCAGGCGGTATTGAGATTAAACCGTAGCACCTTGTGTGTGCAGGCGGTATTGAGATTAAACCGTAGCACCTTGTGTGTGCAGGCGGTATTGAGATTAAACCGTAGCACCTAGTGTGTGCAGGCGGTATTGAGATTAAACCGTAGCACTTGTGTGTGCAGGCGGTATTGAGATTAAACCGTAGCACCTTGTGTGTGCAGGCGGTATTGATATTAAGCCGTAACACCTTGTGTGTAGGCGGTAGTTATAAGCCGTGGCACGTTAAAGTGGTACCTAGTAGATATTCCTGTGATTAGTGAATAAGGTTATGAGTACCAGTATTTTAGATATTTTTATTTCCTCTTACATCTGTTAGAAAGTTTAATGTTTTCTCTTTTAGCAGAGCAAAATAAGTAGAAACCTGATTTTAAAATTTAAATTTTGATAATCTTAATTGCATAATATTTTGGAAAGACTTGATTAAATTTACTAATACCTATAATATTAATTACAAATGCGAAGTATCGATCTTACTTTTTACTATCACAAGCTCTGAAGGTTGGTTTAAAACGTGTGTTCATTGCATCCACACTAGACTAAATAAATAAAATCGTGATTTAAAATAAATACTTACGTACTGTCCCTTGCACAACTTAACAATGATTTTAATTTGAGGTTTAATGTCAATTTAATTTAAATAATTCTTATTGTTGTAATATTTATGTGCTAGTATGTACATACCTAGTTATTATAGAACAATTATTTTAATAACTTGTACAGATGTAATGTAAAATTTAGAGATAATTTTTATTGTTTCTACTAGGTTATGAGCAAGTACTGTAACTGTAAGAGGTAAATATTATTAAATTTAATTATGACAACAAAATGTTAATGATAATATTATGGTCTTCCGGACGAATGGGGCCTGTTGCCAAAATTGGATACTGGTATTCAGGACGAATGGAGACTGTTGCCAAATTTATGTTACTGGTATTTAGGTCAAATGGGGGCCTTTTACCAATTTTAATTTGAAATCGGAATTTAATCAAATAATTTGGTTTCCATTATCAATAAATTTGATGTATTTAAGTTTTATTTTGTGGGTATTTTCTTTGTTAGCTAGAAAACATTTAAGTACGTCAGTATCTTATTAGATTTAATTTTAATATAGGTTACAAACGTAAATATTTTTAATTATCACTTAGAATAAATTGTTAATTATCATATTATTTCTATTAGTAAAGCAACATAGTGAGTTTAAAATATTTAAAATGCAAATACTTAGCTGTAGGTTTTCATCCTAATTCTCAATACCGTTGCATAATGTGAACGTACGAGGTCGTCCGATTGAAACGGATGGCCGACTGTTAGCTATGTTTTGTAAATTTCAACTTTTCTGCAATTTTATCACAAGCAAAACAAGAGGTGACGTAATCGCGTCATCACGCGATTACCTCACTTGTTTACGCCACAGTATAAATAGACAGACTGCGCAGGCAGACGGCCATTCGAATGTGAGTCTTAAAAATGTAAGGACGCCCTGCTGCCCGTATAAATATCTTAAAATTGTGAGTACCTACCTATTTTGCTTATTTTAGTTACTTTTACGTACCTGAGCTATATTGTGTTGGTTTTATCTAATTTAAATAAGGTTGTAATTGAGTTAGAATTACTGTCTACCTAATTAAATTAAACTATTATTTTACTATACCACTGTTGTTGATATTTATTACAAATCCTCCCCTACAACGTAAGCTAGAAATACCTAATTAGCTCGATTATCCTACACAACTATAAAGTTTGTTTTTGAAATATTTTAGTGGGAGCTCCCTGAAGTCGCGAGGTATGTATAGATAACCCTTAATTGACATAAAATAACGGTTTCTCTCATATTCAGAGCTTTTTTATTTTGGTACGAACAATCGCGTAATAATATAATAATATTTATTTAAACCGCCTCCGTTGCGTAATGGTTAGTTTATTCGTTTCACACCAGAAGGTCCCAGGTTTCGATTCCCGGCGGGGTCAACTTTGTAAGACTCGGTTTGGTTGGTGGTAGGGCATTTTCATAGTCCGCCTGGCTAGCTACCACCATCTTGTCTAAGTCTTGCCGCCAAACATCAGTGCTGACAGCATTGATGTGTTCCGGCTTGAAGGTAAGATAGCCAGATCTCCATTGCGCTGGGGAATCTTGATAAGCCCGCTTCCAACTTTAGCATCATCGTCACTTACCATCAGGTGAGATGATGCCAAGGGCTTACCAATTGTAAATAAAAAAAGTGTACTCTGAAAAACATCTCACAGGAGTGATAGAACTAACCGATTGTCGCAACATATTCCCCGGATAAGTGACGTTTTTTCGTTCCAGTACAATATCCACAATATGACCCTCTGCTCGTATCAATTGGCCCCAATGGTTGTAAATAACATCAATTGTCATGTTTTTTCTTGCTAATGTCCCCCGGGCCGTTGGCTGGTAATGTGAGAGCCCATTAAAACGCTATAAATTCACAATCGCCGTAAAACGTCACACAAAAGCGCTTTTTTACCATCCGATATTTGTAGGTCTCCCTCCGATATTTGCAGGCCTCCTTCCGATATTAGCAAGCCTCCCTCCGATATTTGCAGGCCTACTTCCGATATTTGCAGGCCTCTCTCCGATATTTGCAGGTCTCCCTGCGATATTAGCAAGCCTCCCTCCGATATTTGCAGGCCTCCCTCCGATATTAGCAAGCCTCTCTCCGATGTTTATTATGAATTTCCCAGCGTACTTAATGGTATGTTTTATCGACGGATAAAGCTTTAAAAATTTGTGTTGTACTACTTATATCATAAAATGTTATGTGTTATTAGAGGGTAGTAAGACGTAAGTAGGTTTACCAAGTTTACCAGCAAACCTCAATGCATCATCTTATTTGTTGGTAAAAAATATACCGAAGACGTAAGTAGGTTTACCAAGTTTACCAGCAAACCTCAATGCATCATCTTATTTGTTAATAAAAATTGTACCGAAGACGTAAGTAGGTTTACCAAGTTTATCAGCCATTGTCAATGCATCATCTCACTTGATGGTAAAATGATACGGAAGACGTAAGGAGGTTTACCAAGTTTACCAGTAATCCTCAATGCATAATCTCACTTAATCACTTGTTGGTAAAAATGATACCGAAGACGTGAGTATGTTTACCAAGTTTACCAGAAATCCTCAATGCATCTCCTCACTTGTTGGTAAAAATGATACCGAAGACGTAAATAGGTTTGCCAAGTTTACCAACAATCCTCAATGCATCATCTCACTCATCTCACGTGGAGTTTCCCGATTCATATAATTTAGGAATCTTGAAGACGATAGTGAATAGGCGCTATTTGAGCTTGCGTGCATCGGCACTTACTATCAGGTAAGGTGCAGCTAGCTTTTTTGTTGGTCTAGACGCACTGAAAGTTTTAATAAAAAAATTGACGAGTTGCAGACCAGTACCAGATGGTAATTATATTTATGGTCAAAAATCGGACAATATGAAGGTATGTCCGAGTAGTTTGCAGCACTGGGACGCCGAGCGACGACGCCTTTTCGGAACTCTTTTTCCCCGTCTGAGATATGTGATAGATACGCCGCCATTTTCTACTTGTTAAGTGGTGTTTCGCGTAATATATGCTACAGATAAATAACTTTTATATCCTTTGAGATTACAAGAAAAGACTTATAGACGGGAAAGAAGGAATGAAAGTTAACAAATACAATAACATTATTTTCGTAGTTTTTATTTCATCCAGCTGGTTCATATCCGGCTAAAAAGACAATGTTAGAGGTCGTGAACGTTGGAGGTAGGGTTTTTACTATTCATATTATGTGAAATAAATAAATGAGTCGTTGTTGTATTTTTAGTCTCTCTATAATGCTGGCACATTAATATTCATATGTGAAATAAAATAAATGAGACGTTGTTGTATTTTTAGTCTCTCTATAATGCTGGCACATTAATATTCATATGTGAAATAAAATAAATGAGAACGAAGCAACCCCTTGGTGTATTTTTAGTCTCTCTATAATGCTGCCACATTAAATACCATATATTTATTGTTCTCACAATAATAACATAGGTAATTATAACTTTTGTGGGTTAGCCTCCCACTCGGTACACCGACGACCAGGTGAAGGTCACGGGGAACCACCGGATGTGGGCAGCGCAAGACCGGTCGTGGTGGAATTCTTTAGGAGGCCGTTCTTCTTTAGGGGACACCAATGGCTGATATAATGATAATGAAGAGCTTATTTTTTATGCACAATTGTTAAGCCCTTGGTATCATCTCATCTGATGGTAAGTGAAGACGATGCCGAAGATGAAAAAGGGATTACCAAGATTCCCCAACGCAACGGAGAACTGGCTATCTTATCTTCAAGCCAGAACACATTTATGTTGTTTACACAGATGTTCGGCGGCAAGACTTAGATAAGATGGTGGTAGCTAGCCAGGCGGGCTTAGAAAATGCCCAAACACCAACCAAAACGAGTCTTGCAAGTTGACCCCACCGGGAATCGAACCCGCGACCTCCTGGTGTGAAGCGAATAGACTCATTACGCCACGGAGGCCCTTTTATATTGTATGGCATGTAGGTACTTATTCAGTTTTATGTTTTGTCTTTTTTACGGTTTTTATTTATTTATTGTACCTATTATGTGCCTAAATCTGTGTTTTGAGAAGAAACGTTTATTTCATTGTATTGAAAACACTTTCATATCTTTTATTTTTCAAACAATTAAAAAAATTGGAAACATCATATATGTTGAAATCTTCTTTTTTTTTCACTTTATCACTTTAGAATAAAAGTAGCAGGTATAACCAATATAAAATTAAAACAACCATAAATTTATAGTTTTTTTTTGTAAAAATACTAAAAAGTTTCAAGGTCAGCCTTATTAACAGGAAACGATCATTCAGCATAATAAAATGCTCGCGTGGTTACTGCAGTAAAAGTGAAATTAATCACCGTCTAGATAACGTGATAAAAAGTATTACAATATAGCGGTTTACAGTAGTGCAACGAATGTACTTACGCAGAGCAACGGAAGGGTACTTGCGGGGCAGTGGGTGGCGGGGCACTATAGATTAGTATGGGTTAGTACTTACGCCGGTGGCGCATCGTGCGACATCAAAGCCGTTGCGCTACTGTAAGCCGTATCGTAATACTGTGGTATTAGCCTTTGTATTGTACAGTCAACATAAAAGTTTGCAGTTCAAGTGTCGTACTAGTAAGGTAAGTCAAAAGAAAGTGGTAATTAATGTTATACATAATTTACTAGTGAAATATTTATAATTAAATATTTATAACGTAAACAATTGTTTTCTGGTTTGTGAACTCTTTTAAAAAAAAATACAGTTACAGGTACATAAAAAATACGAAGGTGGACTTATCCCAAATAGGGATCTTTTCCATCCAATCTTTAATCACTGAAAGGACTTTAATAATTAGCAAAGAAATACGTTAGTCCAAATATAATTGAAAACGCTAAACACGTTAAAAAACCGTCTTCCGTCGCAACAACTTAGTACATTTTGCATTATAATTTTTGGTTTTTGTTAATTTTATAAAAAAAATACTACACCGATTTTGATAAAATTTATATGAGATCACAGGGGAAGCACTAGTATTCAAATAAAAAAAGAATCATAAAAATCGCTTAACCCAATTAAAAGTTCCGAGGTAACACACATAAAAAAAACATACAGTCGAATTGAGAACCTCCTCCTTTTTGGAAGTCGCATGAAAAACAAAAATTAAAAGTAAAACAGATAATTTACAAGTAGATATTTAGTAAATATATTACATATATATTGATTCTTATTGAAGAGATTAAAGACACTTGATACTTTTGAATTGTAGGTTACCTGAAAGAAATTGCTACCTAGAAGTAAGGTAACCGATCGTATAATAAACAACATAGAATGTTTTCTTTTTTTTATGTTGTGATGCAATAAATAAATAAAACTCTATTGTATTAAGTTACTCATTTTGGATTGCATTTTCATGTTTCTCATATTGTTTATTGTATAATATGTAGAATAGTAAATAAAAATATAATCCAAAGTAAGTGAACAGATGTTAATGAAATTTTTGAAAGTTGATTGTAAGGTTCTTGGAAGTATGTTATATTACTTATTGTGTTTTTTTACCTCTTCCACAAACCACGTGTTTCATGTGAAATATTTTTTTTTTTTTTGGAAACGTCAAGTCTACCTAATATTTTGATCAAAGTCGTTCAGTGAAGAAACTCTAGTTTATCAGGTATTATTCATTAAATGACCTGTTGATTATGCTGCTGACTGTACACATCCATAGGAAATTTTAACAGAAAGTCTGGACCTCTTGTAATGTGTCTACTCTATGGTCCGGACACGCAAACTTGTCGTGTCACCGTGAGCGATAATCCGCTGGGCGCCATGCAAATTAAATAAAAAGGGTTCCCGCTGACGGAATAACGAGTTTCCTGAAAAACGCTTGAAATAGATTTCCAAGGTGATACACTATTTGTTTGTTTCTCTTTTACACGGATGTGTTTTTGAACTGAAACTTCTATATTTTTTTCAGTCACGAAAAGCGTTACGTGTCACGAAAAAGCGTTACGTGTCACGAAAAAGTGTTACAGCCGCGTGGAGGAGGTAGACGATATATTGCGTATATATTTAATATACCGGTCCAATTTAAATAAATCTTAATATTTAACAAATTGGACAAGTACAATCTGCCCGTAAAACTTCAAGTTAAAATGTTTTTGCGATTCGTTTTGCCACTTGTCCATTGCGATTCGTTTTTCCACTTTGCCGTTGCGATTCGTTTTTTCCACTTGTCCGTTGCGATTAGTTTTTCCACTTGTCCCTTGCGATTCGTTTTTCCACTTGTCCGTTGCGATTCGTTTTTCCAATTGTCCGTTGTGATTCGTTTTTCCACTTGTCCATTGCGATTCATGTTTCCACTTGTCCGTAGCGATTCGTTTTTCCACTTGTCCGTTGCGATTCGTTTTTCCACTTGTCCATTGCGATTCGTTTTTCCACTTGTCCGTTGCGATTCGTTTTTCCACTTTTCCGTTGCGATTCGTTTTTCCACTTGTCCGTTGCAATTCGTTTCTCCACTTGTCCGTTGCGATTCGTTTTTCCACTTGTACGTTTTTTCATTCACAATTGTTAAGCCCTTGACATTGTCTTACCTGATGGTAAGTGAAGATGTTGGTGTGTAGAGCGTCGGTAGCGTAACGGGTAGGGCCGCCGTCTCCTGTCCGGGAGGTCGTGGTTCGAATCCTGCCACGTACCAATGTGATTTTAAAACTAGATTTTATATGTACGTTTGTCCGACGCTCTTACGGTGAAGGAAAACATCGTAAGGAAACCTGCACACGCCTGCGAAGAAACTCGCGGGTTGTGTGTGTAGTCGACCAACCCGCACTGGGCCTGCGTGGTCGACTAAGGCCCGATCGCCCTAATTCAGGGTAGATTCGATCCTCTCGGTGGGGACGTATATGAGCTGATATGATGAAGTTAAGATGATGCCGAAGACGGTAGCGGGTTTACCAAGATTTCCCAACGCAATGGGGAACTGGATACCTTATCTTCAAGCTAGAACACATCAATGTTATTAGCATTAATGTTTGGCGAAAAGACTTAGATAGGATGGTGGTTGCTAGCCAGGCGGGCTTAGAAAATGCCTGAACACCAACCAAACCGAGTCTTACAAGTTGACTCCACCGGGAATCGAACCCGAGACCTCCTGGTGTGAAGCGAATGGGCTAACCATTACGCCACGGAGGCGTTTACTTATACGATACGGTATGACCATATCATAACCAAAATTACTCCGAAATCAATCACGTAACTGTAACATTCGAGGAAATTACGCACAACACAAAAAAGTTCATGTGTTCTGTGAAAGGTTAGACCCTTTTATTACCTGTGAAGTAATGAAAACACATTACTTTATTAAATTTGTGGAAGTCTGAAAGAAATAATGAAACACAACGCAGAAATGAGAGCGCAGTTTGTAATTTTTTGCTTCCAGCCGACTTCAAAACACCGGCCAAGTGCGAGTCGGACTCGCGCAAAGTAGGGTTCTGCAGTCTCTTCAAAAAATAAATAAATGTATATTTTAAAAACAAAATTATATTTGCAGTTGGTAATTTAACATTTTCTATGGAAAATCTATGAATTTTTTTTAAATGCTTTCAAACCTTAAGTTTGTCGACTATTACTCCTTAACTTAGAAATTCTACTTAGCCGGGATAGTTTTCCTTTTCAATTATAATCATATATCCTATTTTTTTTCAAATGTCCTGAAATAGCGGTTTAGCTGGTAGGGAGGGGGGGGGGGGGGAAACTCGACTATAACAAAAATTTTCCCTTTAAAGCTTAATCTTTCGCAATTCGATCCCTGAAGTGAAAAATGGTGTTAGCAAACCCTCAGGTATTTTGAAAGAACTATCCAACCATACCCAACACGATAGGATACGTCAACGTTAAAAAAAAACAACCCCTTCTTTACTATGGAAGGAAACCTAAAAAAAAACTACTTTGTCGACGTGATTTATATGTATACCTAGTACTAATAGCCTCTGAGCCAGGCAGCGGACAGACGGACAGAGGTTCCTTGTCGACTTCAGAAGCCTTAAAATAAGAAAGTTCTCAAGTCAACCCATATATTTTTTTTTTGTAATATGTAAGACCACGCATAACTTTTTGCACAGCAGTCCGATTTCAATAATTATTTTTAAAGTGTTAAAGTGAAACTTTTACTACATCGTCTCAAATTTTTTCGTCTGTGTGTCGCGTGACGATCGGTATGATCGTTTCATCCTCTGTACCGTAGCTCCAAGACGAGAGCCATGATCGTTTCGTGCTCTGTAAATGTCTATAATGTGAAAAAAAGTTTCACTTTTACCGTGTTTTCATAAAACCGCACACTCTTTTTTTTATTATATAGGGTATATACTTCAATTAATTAAAACAGTTAAGTACATTTTTAAATTAATAAAAACAAAAAAAAAATTGCGAAGTTGTAGTTGCGACGGGCGGCGGAACTAGCGTCTGCGCCGTCGCACGTACAAAGTAAAAAGTAAAAAGGATTGTGAAAGGAAGGTCTGGGTTCTTTTAAAAAATAAGAAATTCCACCGAAAACTAAAAGAAATAGAAGGTTAAATATAAAAAATGAACAGTTGTAACGATCAGGATGGGAATGGATTGACAGGATGACAACTTGAAAACAAAATAACAAAAAGTAAAAATAGACAAAAAGATGATATAAAGCAGATTAAAAAAAAATACGAGTGTGCAGATCACACCACTGAAGTAAAACTTCTTTAGCTCCATTTATATGTATGACAGTAAATATTTAGTTTTCAGCACAGGTGTTCAGAAAATAATTAAACGTTTTTTGTCATATGGAGGTATAGACAGTTTATGAAAAGAGTTTTATCATCCTCTGAAAATGATGAAATCTTTTATATTTTATATGTTTGTTTTGATTGTTTTGACTAACGATATTGTAGCTTCCGTTCGCCTCGCCGGACGACAATTTCCGTAACGCTCTCGTTACGCATTCACCAGCTTACTGCCCAAGTCAAGCGTGCGTGAAGAAGTTTTATTTCAAAAATCACCAAAAAGATTGATTTCGTCACATAGTTATGTAACTACAGTTGTGGTTGTCGTTTGTCTTTTAACGTGTTTAGCATTGCAAATCATTGCCTATGTGCTCGAAAATGTTTTTCATTACATTTTGAACCATTTAAAAAAAATGATGTTGATAGCCAATAATTTCACTGTATTAGTATAGCGAAGTTTAGGCAAGAATTCGTTCTGCTACGCACTACATGTGGACTACGCAAAGTTGCATTCGCGTAGTCCATAGGTGCGTAGCGCGTAGCAGCTTTAAAGGTTCACTATGTTTTACTGACAATAGGGATGACGACAGCATCAGAAATAAATTATGAACTCTCGATCACTAAATTGCCCTCCTACTTAAACTTCGGAAAACCTTATTTGTTTGTTTTCCATCAAGTCTTCGATTTTTAATTCACCAAAATCACAAAATGAGTACATAAATGACGCTGCTAAACTTGGGTATTTCAAAAATTTTTAGAATAAAATGTCGTTTTTGACAGATGATAATAAGTGAATCAGATGACTAGAATTCGTCATCCCTATTTATAATATAGTAGGTACTTACTACAAGAATTCTTTAATATCTCTACGGCTGCGGAACGGGTCTCCTTGCAAACTCGACGGGGGCCAAGTCCGGATCTGTGGAGGTCGTAGGGCTAGTGGCGTAGCTCACTATTCGAAGATTTGATTCCACCAAGCTTCTGACACGACATAGCGACTGACATCTAGTTATGTCAAGGCAAACTAAAAGCCAAACATATCCAGGTAAGGACCGCGCTTATGGTAAGTTAACCTGCATGAATTATACGGACCACGCTAATCACACTGAACTACGACTGTTTCTTGAAGCTATAGTCACTTTATGGCATCAGTGTCAAACACAATTTGGTGGAGGGCCAGGTTTAGGATTTTTATAGGCGCAGCGGGCCAAAGGAAATGTCCAATAGCTCCCATGAGCCTCATTTTCATACAAACGTAGTTCCGCTTTAATATAAAAACTACATGCTGGATTGAATCCAAACTTTGCAAAAGTATTGAGTAGACACATATCGATGTTTGTAATTAGTTTTCATCGTAGTAAATTGAAACGTAAACAAATGAAGGCTTAAACTTGTTTTGTACTGGAAGTTTGAAACTGCTCTATTTTTTTTTCCGTTTTATATTATAGTACATCGAAAACTAATTAAAAACATCGATATGTGTCTACTGAATATATTCCCAAAGTTTGGATTCAATCCAATATGTAATTTTAATATTAAAGCGGAACTATGTTTGTATGGGAACTCGAGCCTCCTGGGATTAAGTGTTTTTTTAATCAAATAAAACAGTAATTTTTATTTACTTTTGTTAGGAGGAAGAGTAATAGTTAAAAAACTGCGAGACCTACAGTACTCGCATATGATGTGTAACATGTGACAAAATACTTTATAAAAGGACGGCAAAGATACGGCAGACTAGGCTGTATAGTCATAGATACCTTTGCCTTTTCCGCGCTTTTAAAGCCTGAAAAAACGCGACTCCCTGGGTCACATTTCCGCCCCATGGGACACTTTTCCGTCCCATTTCACGAAATCACTCCCACAAATTGCAGGAACGCGAGAGCAAAGCTCATTCATCAGATCGAATAGCGCGCGCTTTCGCGACTTCCTGTTACACATTTCCTGTAATTTTTTGACAGCTATCTTACAGGCATCCTGCGCAGAGCCACTTCTAATCATCAGCTGACATAGATGCATTGTGCAAACAAAAAAGGTGTCAATCATCGCACTAGATAAGTTTTTGATGTGTAACATCTTTGCTCTCGCTTTCCTGCAATTTGTGGGAGTGATTTCGTGAAATGGGACGGAAATGTGTAACATGGGACGGAAATGTGTAACAGGAAGTCGCGAAAGCGCGGAATTCTACTTTACGAGAGTCTGACTCGCACTTGGTCGCTTTTTTTCGTTACTGTCAGATCCGCCACCCAGGTACAATATCGTCATCAAATCTAACTAACCTAAAGTATTTTGTCACATGTTACACATCATATGCGAGTACTGTAGGTCTCGCTCGAATTTTTGATGTGTAACATCTTTGCTCTCCCTTTGCTGCAATTTGTGGGAGTGATTTCTTGAAATGGGACGGAAATGTGTAACATGGGACGGAAATGTGTAACATGGGACGGAAATGTGTAACAGGAAGTCGCGAAAGCGCGAAATTCTACTTTACGAGAGTCCGACTCGCACTTGGTCGGTTTTTTTCGTTACTGTCAGATCCGCCACCCAGGTACAATATCGTCATCAAATCTAACTAACCTAAAGTATTTTGTCACATGTTACACATCATATGCGAGTACTGTAGGTCTCGCTCGAATTTTTTATTTGTATCTAACTTGGCTCCCATTTCACATTTATGTTTTGTTGAGATTTTACCAGCTTGGGTTTATTTCTATTTAGAAAGTCGCATGCTCTGTGGAATAAAGAAAATTTTGTTTACACAGCGCACGCGCTTGACGCATAATATTAGCTTTTGAAGTATATAATTTCCGATTGGATGAGATAGTTTCATCAACATCATCACAATTTAAGAGCCGTGCCCTTGTCGGTGTAGCTCTCTCCAGGTCTCTCTTTCCCACACTATCTCCTTCATTTCTCTATACGTTTCCACCTTAACTTTCTTTTTAACTTGCTCTATGTAAGCAATTCTAGGTCTTCCTCTTCTGCGCTTTAGAGTTTAAAGAAGAAAATTTATATTAGAAAAATCGTTATTGAAACAATATTTATTTTCTAAACCGCATTGGACTATTTTAAAAAATTAGTTGTAAATGTGTGCCTATTGTTAAGATATTTTAAGAGCACGGTGGCTTTAACCTCATGAAGACGTGTATTTTAACCTGAATATCTCGGCATTTTTTTTTAATTTAAAAGCTCTAGAGATCATTTCATATTTGGGAATACCCCGCATACGATTTCGACACATTAAAGAAATATCAAGAAATTTAACAAGTCAAAAATTGCCTCATCTGACCACAAAGAAAACGCTTTTGTTCCATTCAATGGTACGTAGCTCCGGGGATTGCAACATGAAAAACACTTCCTTTTTTATCCACAATTCGTAAGTCCTTGACATCATTTTACCTGATTGTAAGTGACGATGAGGCCAAAGATGGAAGTGGACTTACCAAGATTCCCCAATGCAATGGGGAACTGGCTACCTTATCTACAAGCCGGAACACTTCCATGCTGTTAACATTAATGCTTGGCGGCAAGACTTAGATAATATGGTGGTACCTAGCCAGGTGGACTTAGAAAATTCCTTTTCACCAACCAAACCGAGTCTTACAAAGTTAGACTCCACCGGGAATCGAACCCGCGACCTCCTGATGTGAAGCTAATGGACCAAACCATTACGCCACGGAGGTGTCTGTCAGCACTTAAAAGTGTTAAGTTTCCGGATGTGGTCTTTTCCACTGTATGTTTGTAATAAGTAGGCACATAAACCGATCAACCTAATTCAGGGTAAGCTCGAGCCCCTCGGTGGGGACGTATATGAGCTGATACGATGAGGCACATAAACAAACAAACCGAAAGATTTTGCGATTCCAGTCACGTTTTGAAACTGAAACTTTTGTTGTCGCTGTGTTTTGTGCTGATTTATAATGCCGTTTCGGGGCTAAGGCGGCCGTTTTAGTGCCGTTGCGTGTCGCAGAACATTATTTTGTAAAGCGTCGAAGAGCTTTGTTTTCGCACCGCGTAGCGTCGGCGATTTGACAGCACCTGAGTGACGAAAGTACACAAATGCGTCCGATCCTCTTTGGCGTAGCCACATAACTACCTGAACTTACGTTCAGATTTTGTTTTCGAAATCTTTCGCACACGACCTATGTATTTCATTAGAGGATGCAAAACAAACTGAAAATTTAAAGCACATTTTCACATAAAGTGTTACATAATATCACACATTTAGGTATATATTTACACTAAACAAAAAGCATCGGTGGCTCAACCGGTAACGACCCGGTCCTCCTAACCAGGGTTCAAATCCGGACGGCCAATGTACCAATGAGTTTTTCGAAACATATACTCACCGATTGCTTAAACGGTGATGGAAAACATCGCGAGGAAACCTGCACACACCTGCGAGGAAACTCGAAGGTTGTGTGTGAAGTTGACCAACCCGCACTGGGCCTGCATGGTCGACTAAGGCCCGATCGCCCTAATTCAGGATAGGCTTGAGCCCCTCATTGGGGACGTATATGAACTGATAAGAAGAACATAGTATACGCTGGTACTTTGACAATCTATAACTTTGAAATTAATGAAAATCAATAAGTGCCATGAGTTACTGTTCCACTTCTTCGTTCTTAATTATTTCTGGGTCTCACCGTGCAGGCATTCGTTTGTGATAAAGCTTTTCCTGGATTAAAGACGCTGTTTGACAGGAACATGGTAGTAGAGTGGGTGTCGTGCACCGTTTGTTTGTTTCCAGCGTTCCTTCGCCGCGGCCGCCTCCCTGCGTACGTACAGCTGGGGTAGCTTGGCGGTAGTTTTTTCTATTTTTCATTTTTTTTGTTCCCTTTTCGGAGGGTGGGTGGATTAAAAAATGCGTGACGCATTGGTAATCTATAATCCACCCACCTGGTTGTCTGGTGACAACCGGTCTACGGTCTGGTTATGTGGGACTCTCCTAGTGCATACCCACTAAAAACCTGCCTGGATTATAAAAAAACCTCCCTGGATTAAAAAAAAACCTCCCTGGATTAAAAACCTCCCTGGATTAAAAAACCTACCTGGATTAAAAAAAACCTTCCTGGATTAGCTTGGCGGTAGCTGAGCTTGCTAGTAATGCTCCAAAGTCCTGCGCCTGCGATGAGTCGGCAGGCAAAGAAGAAATAACCTGACGAAATGTGATGTTACTCTTGGATTACGAAAATAGAGGTAAAACTATACAATAATCAAAAACTATAATATGAATATTTAATAAACAGTGTTAGATAGCGGTCATTATTATAGTAACCAAAGTCATCATATCAGTTCATATACGTCTCCACCGAGGACCTCAAGCCTACCCTGAATCGGGCCTTAGTCGACCAAGCGGACCCAGTGCGGGTTGATCGACTTCATACACAACCTATGAGTTTTTCGCAGGCATGTGCTGGTTTCCTCATGAAGTTTTCCTTTACCGTAAGAGCGTCAGATAAAAGTACATATGAAATTGAAATTCAAAAGCACATTGGTAAGTGGCAGGATTATAACTACGACCTCCCGGACCGGAAGCAGCGGCCTTAGACGTTGCGCCACCGACGCTATTTTTAGTACGTGTAATAAATTATGTTGACGAGTAATTTTTCACTCACAAACCTAGCTCACGAAACGTACAACAAAACAAAAGCCTTTACATAGCGTGAAAGCGCTATCGTGAAACAATCTACCAAAGGGCCTTAATTAAAAGTTTACGGCCGCGCCGCCCTTATTAATTTTATTTTGACATCACACGAGCTAAATGGTAATATGAAACTTTTACAATTAATAACCATTGAACAGTGAAAGAAAGATACATACAATGATTTAATTTTTGTTTTGGTTTTTTTTTCGGTTTTTAAAAGCGCGGAAAAGGCAAAGGTATCCATGACCATAGAGCCTAGTCTGTCGTATTTTAGTAATGCGTTCACCACAAATCCCGCCTAAAAACCCCACACAGTGATTTAATTTAAGTATTTTTTTTTCGCCCATTTTAGGGCACGCTAAGGCTCCTTGGCCATACCGCCTAGTCTTTAGTATAATAATTTTTATTAGCATTTGTAGATTTTACGTCTTCAGTATTTTTTCAGTCTTCAAGGTCACTATTTCTTCACGTTCTCATCATAACATAGTATCTAAACTACCTAACCTACATACTTTAGCAAAATGATTTTTTTAAAACTTTCGCGGACTTCTTGTGGGAACTCGAAACACAGTATTCACACTTTTATTTCATTATCCTACACAATAAACACACAAATGATACTTTGCTGATAAATACACTATCAATATTATACATCAAAAACCACAAAATGTAATTTTTTGGATAATAAAAGAAAAATGAATAACTGAATGCTTTAATTTCTCTGCAAAAAGTCTTAAGGCGTAAAAGTAGTAAGATGATGCCAAGGGCTTCATCATATTAGCCGACGGACGTCAACTGCTGGATATAGGCCTTGCCCAAGGATTTCCATGACGACCGGTTCTGCGCTGCCCGCATCCAGCGGCTTCCCGCCACTTTCACCAGGTCATCGGTCCACCGAGGCCTACCTACGCTGCGTTTTCCGGTGCGCGGTTGCCACTCGAGAACTTTACTGCCCCAACGGCCATCTGTTCTAGGAGCTATGTGTCCCGCCCGCTGCCACTTAAGTTTAGCAATTCACCAAGGGCTTACCAATAGGGGATTGGACTACTAGTCATTTGAGTTACTTTTTATAATCTGTCAAAAACGAAAATTTGTCCTAAAAAAGTTTGAAATACCCACAAGTGACGTCATAGATTTTAAGCGTCATTGACGAACTTATTTTGTGAATTTGATCAATTAAAAATTGAAGACGTGATGGAAAAACAAAACAAGAAAGGTTTTTTGAAACTTCAAGAGGAAATCAATTTAGGAAATCATATTTTAGATTTTATTTTTGATGCATTTTGATACCCTATTGTGAAAAAAAAAGTTTCGTAAAAATAATATGCCTGTTTTTAAGGAAGCCGTTTAAAATTAATACAAGCAGGCAAACCTACAGCAAAGTAAACCTGTCTGAACAAATTTGATAAGCTATAAATAAATACTTAAACCTAATCCAATCAGTCTTTATTTGTCCCGCGGCAAGTGAGTAAATAAAAGTGAAATCTTAGACGCGCCATCTCAAGGATCTTTCCCCAATAGAGGGGCAACAAAATTACTCGATAAGGGCTTAGTTGATAGCCAATTTACTGCAGACCTCCGTATTTTTAAAGCTTTTGTTGAGTCAAACCGTGATGGGGCGGAAAGAAAGGGATCCAAAGTTAATTTGGCCGACGCGCGAGGGGGTTCGATCAAAATTTCGTTCGAATGTCAAAGATCGGCAATAAAACTTGCCGACTGAATAATGAGCTCTTTGGCGTTATTAAAGAGCGCGTCGTGTACGCCGCCGCTACGGCGATACGCCACCACGCCACCACGCCGCCGGCGGGAAGCCGCGCCTCGCGCAAAATTAATAAGCAGAATTACTCTTCTTTACCGTCCCATAAATTAAATTGATGGTGACTTGCAGCAGTTACAGAAGCCGTAAAGGCCTCCTTTATTAGAATCGGACAGCACCAGTAATTTATGTAAGCACTAAGTAACTAGACGGTCTGCGTGTCTAGCTCGTAAAAAAAAATATCCGGCCAATAGGGGATCGGACTGCATCAGAAATAAATTCTGAAATATGATTTCCTAAATTACTTTCCTCTTGAAGTTTCAAAAAACCATACTTGTTTTGTTTTTCCTACGCGTCTTCAATTTTTTATTGATCAAATTCACAAAATAAGTTCGTCAATGACGCTAAAAATATATGATGTCACTCGTGGGTATTTCATACATTTTTAGAACAAAATTTAGTTTTTGACAAATCATAAAAAGTAACTCTAATGACTAGCAGTCCGATCCCCTATTGTGAGTCGGACTAGCACTTCGAGGGTTCCCTACCACCATCGTACCTCTCCACACAACCAAATTATGTAATGACAATGATACCAATTCACATTACAAGCAAAAGACATCAACACGAGCGACAAAATATAATCCGCAGCGCGAGTACGACTCACACTTGGCCGATTTTTATTATTTATTGTTTTACTTGAGTATTAGTACTGTAATCATAGCAAGTTTCACGCTATATTACAGTTTTTACGATAGAGCTAAATCAAATATACTTCTAAAGACCTATATAAAAAAACTCAGTTTGTTGAATGGATACCCACCTTATTTTTTCAGTTTTTTAATTTTTTTGTATTTTTAACAAGCTTTTATTAGCTTCACTTATAACTAACTATGTATGTAAGAAAATCTTGGAAACTTAATTTGACCCACTTGCCGGTCTTCGATTAGGAAGAAATTTTGCACACGCTCTGAGTTCTGATGACAATACATGACTAGCTAAGAAACGTCATTACAAATCCAATATGGCGGCCTCCCCAAGATGGCGGACTGGCTGTTTGAAATCCACCCCCCCCCCCCCCCATTATATTGGTATCAAATGAAGGGTTTGCTGTCAGGAATACGAAAAAATAGTCACGTGACTTAAATCCAACATGGCGGATATCCAAGATAACTACTTAACGCGTTTTCTAAAAGCGTGTTTTTTAGTTTTTTAAACTAATTAATGATTATTTGTTTTATCAGCAACAGAAATACACGTTATGTGAAACTTGCAACTGTCTACCTATTACGGTTTATGAAATACAGCCCGCTGACAGACGGACAGACAGCGGAGGCTCAGTAATAGGGTCCCGTTTGTCACCCGTTGGGTGTAGAGAACCCTAAAAAACCATTCGCGAATACGAATGTCAATTTAAATCCACTGAAAACCGAATGTCGACTCCTCAACTCGATTTCAATATAATCGCTGGAGCGTAAATTGAAATGGAACAGGCCAAAAAAAAATGTCAAGAAAGTAATTCATGTCTTTATTTCCATTTGATTTTACGTTGTACATTGATTGATTCATAATGGTAGGTATCTTGTAGATTTTTACTGCGAATCTTTTCCAAGCCATCGGAACATTGCATTGTTATAAGAGGGATGCTTTTGTTAGTGAAATCAAAGGTAGCCGGCGGCCGCCGCTCGCCGCCGCCGCCGATAGAAACAAAAGATCCCTACATTTAAGTCTGCCGCTTTCGAGAATGAGTCGCCTATACAATGGAAGTACTCCAGCTATTATTAATTTGTGATATGCACATAATAGACGGCAACTCATTGTGTATTTCTATCAAAAAGGTAATATTTATTTGTTCATTATTTGTTTCTATTGCAGCTTCGGCACAAATTCATTAACCCTAGTGTGCTTGCGCTATGAGCATTTTGCCGCCCTCGGCAATTTTTTTCCCTCGGAAACGGAAGAGGGAGGGGGATAAATGCATTTACGCATACCAATACAGCCGGGGTGTACTGGTTATATGGGACTCACAGCCTTGCACCTATATGCATATATACAGGGTGATTTGTAATGTCACGTATTCCCGTTAAGGGGTGATACATAAGGTCAAAAGCAATCAATTTTGTCCTATAATGTGCTATCAGAAAGTTAACCGTTTTCGAGTTATTTCAAATTTACTTTTTTTATTTTAAATTCCGGTTTCAGATGGTTAAAATTTGAATAAAAAAAAACTACGTGCCTGATTTTGAGTTTCTTGCTATCGTCATATAGCGGACATTCCAATAGTTCATAATAAGTGATAAAATCTTGAAAAGCTTCAAACGTTTTCAAATTACGCTTTTTAAATTTATCAGTTTCCTATTTTTTTCTATTTTTTTCGATAAAAAAGGCAATTTTCTGTAAAAAATCTCGTAGTAATTAAATGTGCAAAGTACGTTAATAACATCTCTAACTAACTAGCTTTCATTTGAGGTAAAAAGTTACAAATAACTCCAAGTACAAAGACAGAAATTTAAAAAAAAATTATGAGTAGGTAAAGAAATTAATGTTCGAAAAATAATTACGTACGATAAATAAAAGGCTTTTATTTTAATTATACTCTTTTATTAGTTTTAGTTAGTTATAAATAAAAAGAAATTCCATGAAATGCGAGTCCTTTGAGGACAGTAACGACTTACCTACTTAAAACAGGTAATAAAAATTCCTTTTAAAAATCCGGCCTCTGTGGGTCTCAACGTTTTTTCTCTACATGTACTTGAGATACTACTAAGTTTAATACTTCTAATGAAAGCTAGTTAGTTAAAGATGTTTTTAACGTACTTTGCACATTTAATTACTAGGAGATTTTTTACAGAAAATTGCCTTTTTTATCGAAAAAAATAGGAAACTGATACATTTAAAAAGCGTAATTTGAAAACGTTTGAAGCTTTTCAAGATTTTATCACTTATTATGAAGTATTGGAATGTCCGCTATACGAAGATCGCAAGAAACTCAAAATCAGGCACGTAGTTTTTTTTTATTCAAATTTTAACCATCTGAAACCGGAATTTAAAATAAAAAAGTAAATTTGAAATAACTCGAAAACGGTTAACTTTCGGATAGCACATTATAGGACAAAATTGATTGCTTTTGACCTTATCTATCACCCCTTAACGGGAATACGTGACATTACAAATCACCCTGTATACTTGTAAATATACACAGGCTCAGGACCGTACTACCCACTAACAACCCCCTGTGGCTTTGGCAGGTTGGCTGCCTTAAAAGCCAATCGGAGCGACCCCCCCCCCCTTCCCCTAGGGAGGGCCTTGTATGATATTTTATAAACTATACACTCACCAAGGTCAAGCCTCCCAGTAGCTGCTCCTCTATCCTTTACCTACCTGTGTTATAAGTTGGAAGAACCGCGGGAGGAAAGTGTTGTTGCTTGTCAGGACACAAAATAGTTGCATTATATGAGCAAATTTACTGGTGAACGAGTACTGTTCGTACACTTTCAGGGCTTATTTTTACTAAAATATATGCCGAAAGTAATAACAATATATAAATCCGCTATTAAATTAAAGATTTAAACAAAAACTTATGAAGAAGATACATAAAGATGGTAAAAATTCAGCAGTTTTCCTAAAGATCTTTCAAGTTTTAAAATTTACTTAAATAAATATTACTATTTTGTATAGTACTTGATTGATATTCATTCTTCTAAAAACATTTATAAGTTTTTTTGAAATAATCGTGAGCAAAAAAAAAACATTTTAACATAGGCGACAAAATGCTCCCCACGCGACCACTCACTTTTCACGGAAAGGCGCGACTACTCTAGGGTTAAATTGAAATAACTAACTAAGTAGTTATTGACTGCAGCGTTGTAGCAGTAACTTACATTTAGCTGTTAATTTTTTTACTCAGGTGTTATACCCGTGATCGTTGACAACTTACCCTAAGGAATCCAAGGTCAAAAAAAACTTCAGTAGCGTATTATTTCCGATTATCGTCCACCGAAAACAAGAGTAAATAGAGCTCTATATAGTTATATTTGATATGGTGTGCGAGGTCTACTTACATTGGTTAACCGCACTTTTACTGGACGGACATACATTAGCGTGATGCATTGTAGTTTAAGCGTAAACTGAAATATGTCATTCCGCTGACACAGCCGAGTAGCATGTCCGTCCGGGGGTGCTAAGAGACACCTCTCCTCGACCCGGGCTGTTGATTAGTGGTGGGGGGAGGGTAGGAACCTACCTGGTGAAGGTCGCGGCTAGCTGCTGAATGCGGGAAGCGAGAAGTGGTCGTCATGGAAATCCTTGGGGGAGGCCATGTCCAGCAGTGGACTTCCTTAGGCTGATATGATGATGATGATGAGGAACCTCATCAACGATGACGGTAACAAATCGATCAGCTTTCTTTGTATGGAAATCATTTTTTTTTGTGAATTAACCTTAGATTCCTTGGGTTCCTAAATATTTAGAATCTCTAGTGGGACCCCTGATGTTATGGAAGGCACTTAACTAATAAATAAGGTGCTTATATTGTAGATTCTGTTCAATCACTTTTAATTTTCCAAATGAATCACAAATATTTTACCCTTATTACTTTTTCAAAGAATAAATTTCCAGTAGCGAGATTCCTACGATCAAAGACCTTTTTTCAATTGCTTTTAACTTGTCATTTAATTTTCTGAACGGTTTTTTAACCTCTGGAGTCTTTATTACCTGCCTGCCACCCTCGCCCCATGCTACTTAACTTGCGTGGTGCTCACCGACTCATAAAATGTTTTATGTGCAATTACACGAAATAATTCCATGAGATTAACAAGATTTATCGTTTACTGTTAAACGTCATGATAAAGGCACACTGAAAGGTAACTAACTATATGCCGTGGCTAAGTGTAATTAAGAATATTAAGTTTATTTGCCCTAAAATGGTGTTAGAGGTGGTTGACCATTTGTGGCGCCACGAAATGAATAAGTAACCATTGTTTCGTGTGTGTTTATTTCTATTTGAAAAATAAATTATGACATTAACACTTTGGCTACCGAATCTGATTTAGGGACGTGATTTTCAAGTCAATATTCGCTTACTTCCGTTTTAGAAAAGTTTCAATGTTATTTTGTGATTTAATGAGAAGCGGTTGCAAGAAGACTCTTTCTAGTCTCGTGGGCCGACGGAGAGCGTCGGTGGCGTAACGGTTACGGCTACTACCTCCAGTCTGGGAGGCCGTGCCACGTACTAATGTATTTTCAGATTTCGATTTCATATGTACGTTTATCCGACGCTCTTACGGTGAAGGAAAACATCGTGAGGAATGCTGCACACGCCTGCGTAGAAACTCGAAGGTTGTGTGTGGAGTCGACTAACCCGCACTGGACCCGACTGGTCAACTAAGGCCTGATCGCCCTAATTCAGGGTAGGCTCGAGCCCAATGGGGTGGACGCATATGAGCTGATAAGATGAAGAAGAGTCTCCGTGAGCCGACGGTATGGATTCTTTAGACTGTGCTTGTACTATGGTTGGACTACTTTATTGGTCGTACAAACCTCCCCAAGGATTTCCACGACGACCGGTCCTGCACTGCCCACATCAAGCGGCTTCCCGCGATTTTCACCAGGTCGTTGGTCCACCGCATGGGAGGCTTGCCTACTCTACGTTTTCCGGTGCACAGCCGCCACTCAAGAACTTTTTCTGCTCTAACGGCCATCCGTTCTACGAGCAATGTGCACTCCCCACTGCCACTTCAGTTAAGCGATTCTGTGAGCTATGTCGGTTACTTTGGTTCTCCTGCGGATATTCTCATTTCTGATTCGATCGCGTAGAGATATTTTGAGCATAGCTTGCTCCATTGCCCTTTGGGTTACCTTGAGCCTTCTTATGTGGTCCATAGTAAGCGAATATGTATCAGTTCCGTAAGTCATCACTGGCAACACACACTGGTCAAAGACCTTAGTCTTGAGACACTACGGTATTTGAGACGTGAAGATATTGCGAAGCTTCCCGAACGCAGAGTTGGATTGATCTCTTGCTTGAAGTTGGACCTACCTAGCTGGACTGTTTGTCCCAGGTATATATATTCGTCAACAACTTGTGCAGAGTCTCCAACCTTCAGATGGGTGGGTGCGACACGGACATTTAACATTATATTCGGCTTGTCCATGTTCATTTTAAGACCCACTTGTTGAGAGACTTTACTGAGGCCATCGAGCATTGTGCTTAAGTCTTCCATAGTCTTCCTTCCATTGTATACCTTATCTATCTATATATGAGTTCTTTACCTATGACATTGCCGATTGTATTAAAAAGTTTAAAGATGAAAATTAATATTAAGAACAATAGTTATTAAAACAAAATTTATTCTCAAAATAGCATTACACTATTAGAAATTAAATGGTGTTAAACAAACGCCTATTGTTTAGATATTTTGAGAGCACGGTGGCTTTAACTCTATGAAATCATGTTTTTTCACTTGCAAAACTCGCCTTTATTGAGGCAAAAAATACACACTTTTATTTTTAAAGCTCTACAGTTGTAGCAGCAGCTTTATCGTTACTAATGTCATATTTGGGAATACCCCGCATAAGATTTCGTCACTTTGAGGAAAATTGATTTTTCATAATCTATGGTTAGAATCCTTTCATAATGTTGTGAACCGTTGCAACTCGATTCTTTTACTGTTTGTTGTGTCTCCATCAGATCGATCATCCATATCTCCCGCAACGATTTCGAACTCGCGATACCTCAATTATGGACTAAGCCTTCGATCTCCAACTTGAGAACGAAGACGCAGCAATAAGCACGCCACATCCCTTCATCCCCTAAGGGTTTCAAAGTGTGGCGACATCTGCAGTACACGCCACTAACAACATCGTTGCTACAGCTCAAGACTGAACCATCGATAAAACTATATGAAGAGTTGCATTTTCACCTCGATAGATGGCACCATCATCGCAAGAAGGCTATTAACAAAACATCTTCAACGCACTATCAACATTTCCTTGCTCATAAGCATATATACGAGCACCAACCATAGACAGTTGGTCCACGGCCGGACCCCAGGCACACCACCTCGCCTGGCGGACATATCTCCCTTTGTTCTCGAGAGTAGGAACACAACGTTCCTACAAAAGAAATGTGGGAAGGAGGTAAGCTCCATCCTTCGCCGCCTTGGTCCTGGCAACCAACTCTTTACCCAGGCCCCCGTAATCAGTTGTATTTAACTAGCGTTAAGGATGAAATCCCAATACTTCCCAAATTACGGAAACACCACAATCTTCTATATAGGAAAGTTTTAGTCTTCCAAACAATCAGACTCCTTAGAACCCAAGACATTGTTCTCGAGAAAGGGACCATTCGAACTCATGGTAATATCCCGGTTCGCAAGCAGGAACCCCTGCTATTGAATCGGAAGTCTTTTCAGACCCCTAAGATAAAACCACCATTCTCGAAAAAGATCAGAATTCCCGGAATCAATGCTTTTCCAACTTAAAAAAATAATATTCAACGTGTCCGATTGCAACAACACATAGGACTAAGTCTTTGCTTAGTCAACTCTACGATCTGAACCATGTTTTCATATGGCTCTTACATAGTGAACAGAGTATGACTTTAGCGAGTGTTATACTACCAAACATGCTGTCAAGGTTCACTCGTGGTATCACTTTTAAATTTATGCGATTTGTTTCCAAATCCAGAGTTCTCAGGTTCCATCATTCGAAATAGCACTGTCTGTAAGTTAATCAACAGTTGGCTTAAAGAACGATTGCGTAGTCCCAAGTTATTGTCAAATTACTTCGCGCTCGGGATGAGGCTTCCAACCCCTCGGCAAATAACAGTAACAGACAAGATGTATTTGGTTTCCGCAAACGGTTCTTCAGGTCTATGTCTCAAACTAAGAAACATAATCGGTATCCTGTTTATTTCTACACAGTTAGTGCATTTACAGATCACTGGGCGCCGCGTCGTGACATAACACCTCTACCTTATTTAATTAACGACGCTGTATGTGTAATACCACAAGAACTGGATTTTGTTTTATAGACTGCACACACCAAGTCTGCTCAGCTTCACTTCTCATACCAGTCACACTTTAGACCATTTCGCCCCATAATAGTCCGAGCGCCTGAAATAGGCTTAATAGCAATTACGCTATTTTTTATGACGCTAAGGTTAAGTCTTGCACTTACCTACACATGTAACGTTCTACGCCGATTCGAGCGTTATAATATCATATTTACTGCTTTGTCTGCATACCCACAGCTGCCTTCCTACAAAATTATATGGGAGTCGTCTTTGGCAAGTCGAAAAAATTTACTTTTTCCAAACTTTTTATGTGTTAATTTTGACTTATATTCGATCAATTGCACTCACTCAAACTTAGTTATATCCAATTTAATAATTTAAAAACAAATATAAGTCTTTATGTATTTAATAATTTATACTTTGAGTGAGTGCAAATGGTCGAATATATAAGTCAAAAATCAAGAGAAAAAATCAATTTTAATTCTTAAAGGAGACTTCATAATATAATATATGAAAATAAAGAAATAAAATTGATTTGTTTTCTTGGCTATTTTTATTGAATAGCCGATGGCATTGTGCGCACGCTAAGGAAGGTATATAACAAAAAACCTCGCGAGCGGCTCGCGCACCGTGTACCTTCAATGTTCAAGCGGGTGAAGTTGCGAGCATAATTTGAATTTAAGAAATGTAAATAAAATAGATATAGAATTTTCGAGACTGAGTAAGGTTAAAAAGTCATTTGTGGCGCAGTGTATTAGATTCTACAATAAAATTCCCGAAAATGTGTCTAGTTTGTCAAAAAATAAATTCAAGACTCATAACAAAAAAATCCTTGTGCCCTAGAGGATATTATAAAATAATAGATTATGTAAATGACAAAGATATAATTGTTGATTCTGTAACAAATACCATTACCTGAGACTGTAATCTGAATCATAACATTATTTGTAAAATTCAATAAGTTTTTTGACTATTTAAAAGTGCGTGTAAACACCTATTTAAAATAAGTTATTTTGATTTGATTTGATTTGAGCATCAACTAGTATTGTTATTATATTTCTCTCTTATCGTGTAGCATAATTATGAATCGTGCTATCCAAGGGATAAACGCGGCAGTTGCCTGGTATTGCACTTAGCATCACCCACGGTCACGTGTAGGGAATTTAGATTTACACCTACGGACGTGTGCGACGCGATCTTCGTACACATCTGGAATCGGATGTGCAGGTTTCCTCACGATGTTTTTCATTATACGTAAGTTTTGAAAAACTCATTTGTACCTACATTTGAACCTCTGGTTAGAAGGGCCGAGTCATTACCGTTGAGCCACCAACACTCTCAATATTATTAAGGCCACCATTAACTAATGACTGAGGTGAACCACCGGTAATATAAATTAAGTGTTTATCTATTTTTACTTTAAAGGTGAACTATTAAAAAAGTAAATTGTCCATGGTCCACTCAGGTATACCAATCAGCCACGGGAAAAAACCGACTTTGGAGACAGCTGTGCCTCGAAATACAGCATTTATACTCGATAAACAGCGTCTTTAAAAGCCCCATCCACGCTTAAGCCCACTTGAAAATGGATTTTCCTTCATTCATCATCAACATCATCAGTATATCAGCCGAAAGACGTCCACTGTGGATCAAAAGCCTCCTCTAAGAATTTTAACCAACACCGGACATGCACTGCCCGCATCCAGTGACCTTCCGTGATCTTCACCAGATCATCGATCCGCCGAGTGGGAGGTCTACTAACGCTACGTTTCCCGGTACAACGATGTCTCCCGACGAGTAGGTACAACAATGATAATATTCATTTCAATATGACTGACAATCCCTCTCGTATTTTTTTTTAATTCACAATTGGTAAGCCTTTGGCAACATCTCACCTGATTGTAGGTGACGATGATGCCGAAGATGGAAGCGGGCTTATGAAGATTCCCCAACGCAATGGAGAACTGGCTATCTTATCTTCAAGCCGGAACACATTAATGCTGTTAACACTGATGTTTGGCGGCAAGACTTAGATAAGATGGTGGTAGCTAGACAGGCGGGCTATGAAAATGCCCTACCACCAACCAAACCGAGTCTTACAAAGTTGACCCCGCCGGGAATCGAACCCGCGATCTCCTGGTATGAGGCGAATGGACCAACCATTACGCCAAAAGGGCGGTAAATACCAGATACGCTAAACTAACAGGTTCATGATATAGCGTTCCCACTAACCGACCCCGTCAGCGCAGGCCGCTATTCCTGCCAACACCATAAGGCGAAGGCAAGGACCAGTTGCGGTAGGTCTTGCCGCAAAGACGCATGTCCTGGTACTCTGCAAGGCAAGTGCTTCGTGGAAGAGAACCACTACCTACTGTCCAGGTAGGTCCCGGAGCTGTAGGCACGCTCACCTCCCGCGGCTTTCGCTGCTGGCATTTCGATCCCCGCTCGGGACGCCAGAGAAGCTGGCTCCCACATCTCAATATGACTGACAGTAAAAAAATATTTTTCTTTCATTTAACGACCGACGTGGACCGACGACCTGGGCGCAGAAAGCCGTTGGATGCGGGCACCGCAGGACCGGTCGTTGTGCAAATCCTTGGGGTAGGCCTTTATCCAGCAGTGGACCTCTTTCGGTTGTGATGATAAAGGTGTGGTAGTATGGAAATCTCGGCGCGTGAGTTCGAATCGCACTTGGCCGAATTTAATGAAATTAGCTGAATTATACTACTGAGCCATTTGATAAATTAAAACTTATGCAAAGTCGTCATTAAAAGCCGAATGGACACACCCAAGCACTATCATTATAATTAATGAACTCTATTATGATACTAAATTAGGAAGGGCCGTTGCGTGCAAGCGCGACACATTTCGCGCATTCGGCTTATCCTCGGATTAACCTCTGGCCTAAATTATTTAATCCAGCTAAATGTAATAGCCACGTTCGCTGTTTGTAACTGGATAGTAATTTTGACACCTTTGCGTGTCGGGGTTTTAGGGGTCAATGGACACGTTTATCATGCATTTATAAAGAGTATGGTCTACAGATGTAGATTGACTCATTTTGATCGCTTAAGGGGATCCCCCTACGAAACAAGCGACGCCATCAGTTAAAAAATAATTACTCGCTGATTAAATACTTCAACGAAAATTTTCCACGATTAAAATCTCTATCTTTCGTGTGGCACAATTAACCGTGCTATCCAAGGGATAGGGCGGTTGCCTGGTGTTGCACTTAGCATCACCCGCGGTCACGTGTAGGACATTTATAGATTTGCACCTACGGACGTGTGCAACGCGACCTTCAAACATATCTGGAATCAGATGTGCAGGTTTCCTCACGATGTTTTCCTTCTCCGTTAAAGCAATCGGTAAGTATGTGTACATAAGTTTTGAAAAGCCCATTAGTACAATTGGCCGTTCGGATTTGAACCCGGGACCTCTGGTTAGGAGGACCAAGTCGTTACCGGTTGAGCCACCGACACTTCTACGATTAAAATGAAGAATTGTTACCAGTAGTTTGTTTATATTTACAGATAGCTTAAGAGCCCGCTGGAGCTCATACAAACATAGTCTTTAATTCATTTGTTAACTAAACAATCGATTTTGAAATAATTTATATCGATAATCGGATGACGTATGTCTGTGTCGGTACCGAAAGTCTTTTTCGAAGTACTTTCTCTATTAGTTAACGAGCTCAGTGAATAATACTTGTTTTCAAGGTAAAAAACGGAAATTATTATTGGCTAATAAATGGATTCCTGTTTCGTTTTTCGAAAAAGTAATGCGATACCGACACAGATACATGTCTTCCGATTATCGATATAAAATTATTTAAAATCGATTGCATAGTTAACAAATGCTACAATGACTACGTTTGTATGGAATATATAAACTGCAGTGGGCTCTTTCTTAAGTGCTAAAAGTGGGCATTCTATTTTCAACAGTTGATAGTTTTTAATGTGTATTATTTTATTCATTTATCGTACATATTATGTCGCAGCATACTGTACAATTCGTAATTATACATCAAGTCAGGCAATTGTCAGGCAAATTATATAATGGCGAGGGCGGGGACTGAACCTAACATCGCTGGCTTCGCGAGCTCATTTACAATCTGCCGTACGTCGTTTTGACAATTTGCCTGACTCGGCATTGACCGTTTATATACGGATGAATTATTGCAATTTGCCTGGCTCGGCAGGCTCTTGCGTTGGTAAAAACTAAATAGGTGTTTTATTATTTAGAATTTATCATTAATTTTAATCAATTTTACTGCTGGACGAAATATCTTCAGAATCGTCGCCTAAATTAATAATAAAAGATTGAACAAGATTCGCACGACCCCGTGCGGACGTAAAGTCGGCGGCGCCACGATTGAACTCAGGGCGGCCCCTTTGACGCAACCGTTTGACGCGAGGCGGCAGCGGCGAGCGCAATTTATCAAATGTGCAGCTAATACAGCGAACGAACTTTATAACTTAATAACATTTGAGTTTTAATTTTCTTTAGGTAAAAAATGACTTAATTGAATATGTATCTGTCATATCAGCTCACATACGTGTCCCCGCCGAGGGGCTCGAGCCTACCCTGAATCAGGGCGTCGGGCCTTAGTCGACCACGCGGGCCCAGTGCAGGTTGCTCGACTTCACACACAACCTGCTAATTTCTCCGCAAGCGTGTGCAGGTTTCCTCACGATGTTTTCCTTCACAGTAAGAGCATCGGATAAACGTACATAATGAAATCTAAATTCAGAATCACATTGGTACGTGGCATAATTCGAACCAAGACCTCCCCCACCGACGCTCGACGCCACCGACGCTCGACGATGGATATGTATCTATTTAAACATAAATCTATCAAGAATCACTCAATAATAAATAATATGTTAGATTAACGTTCTATAGGTGGAAAATCGTAATGACTATTTTATCTTGCTACCCAGTTCTCTATAATGATGTTAATTGGCTGTAAGTTTTTTTTTTATTCACAATTGGTAAACCCTTGACAACATCTCACCTGGTGGTGAGGGTAAGTGACGATGTTGCCGAAGATGGAAGCGGGCTTACCAAGATTCCCCAACGCAATGGGGTACTGGCTATCTTATCTTCATGCTAAATAAATAAAAATAAAATAAAAAGAAACGACACTCCAGATGAAAGAATTGACTCAAAGTACGCTAGTATAAAACTAGCAGTATAAAATTAGCAAACTTAACTTCAAGCACGATGTTTACATTATTATAAAATGCAAAATGCAGTGTTTTATGCATAAAACTAGCAACTTTCCACTCAGCATTAGCTGTATTGAAAGCTCTGAACTTTGTCCTAGTTTATTTGTGGGGCAAACCAGTGCTAGGAGTGTAGGAAAATGGGAAATGCGCCTCTACTATGTTTATGGAGATACTAGTGTGGGATAGGTAAAGTCACACTGTCCGTACGTACGTAAATCCAATGTCCTGATCTACCTAACGATTACTATCACTCCTTAGGGTCAGAGGAGGGTGTTCAGTGAAACAAGATTTCAACGTTTTAACTTGTATTGTTATACAATAAAATGTCTGTCTTATTTCTATTAGATAGGTACTAGTTATAATACACTTTAGAGTACTAGTCACCGGTTAACTAGAGCGCGGACGGTAGGCAACTGCCGGCTCTGTATGTAAAACGGGCGAGCTTCGCCTTGCTACAAAAAGTGCTGACACTACTATGTCCCTACACTAGATTTTGCTCGTGGTTTTGTCCGCGTGTACATGGTTTTATCACTGTCTTTGAGAGCGTGGCCACGACTTTTCTCCACATCCATCAGGAACTATATCGGGCTATTCTGATTAGCAGTCTATGTCACTTTCTACCCCCATATCCCGTTCTATACAAAAAAATCACTTCAATCAGTTGCTCCGTTGCGACGCCAAAGAGTGAAAATGAGTTTTCGCCAAATCCCTCGGGAACTATGTCAGAATATGCTAATTGGTAAATTATATCATTTCCTACCACCTCAGTCATCTCTGTGTAAAAATTTCGGCTTGCGGAAATGAGTTTTCCCCAGATTACTCGGGAACTATGTTAGGATATTATGCTAACTAGTAAATTACGTAATTTTCCACCCACTTTACCATCTGTGTGCAAAAAAACACAACAATCCATTGTTCCGTTGCGATGGTAAAGAAGTTAACCAAAAAAAAAATATTTTATCAGCTATTTCAACGGGATGAAAAGTAGACTTTGCCCGTTCCAGTGACCCAGGGTACCTGCATGATAAATTTCATTAAGATTGGTCGAGGTGTTGAAGCGTGAAAAGGTAACAAACAAACAAACACATTTTCACATCCTACTTCCTACTATAATAATATAAATGTGAAAGTTTGTATGTATGGATGTTTGTTACTCTTTCACGCTTCAACCACTGGACGGATCGGGATGAAACTTGGCACACATACATTTTAGGTCCTAAAATAGGACATAGGCTACTTTTTACCCCGGGGAAACGAAAAGAAAACTACTCGGTTGTAGCCGCGTGTGGACAAGTAGTTTATAACATTAGTAAGGATAATGATACACAGGGCAAAATGCACATGTAGACTTCTTTTATGCGACCATGCGTAAGAGGTGTGCGTCTCTGGTGCACTGGGTGCGTGCCAGCCCCAATAGCGTCCTAAAGATGATAGGGGACAGGGATGACTGCCCCTATATGCTTCACTGCTGCGGACTTCACATCCCTAGCAGTTAAGCAATATGTTTTTTTAAATATATTTTAATGATTAGGTACTAACACCTAGGATAAGTCATGCATTTACTTACTAACAAAATATGGATCTTTGGTCTGAAAATAAAAAAAAACACAATAATATTATAAAGGCGAAAGTTTGTGAGTGTGTATGTTTGTTACTTCTTCAGGCAAAAACTACATAACGGATCTGGCTGAAATTTGGTAGGTAGACAGATTAGGACCTGGATTAACACATAGGCTACTTTTTCCACTAGCACTGCGTACTCTCGAAAATTCATAGAAACGTTGCCCACGCGGGTGACGCCGCGGGAAACGGCTAGTGATTAACAATAAATAAAAAAAGGCTGAACTATACTTTGAGTTGAAATTGTACTGGTTACACTTGTATTATTGGTATAACTGTGGAACTTGTATCAAACATGCTGCAAAGCCTTGAGCATCGCCGCAAAGTCGCCTGTCTATTAGGTGTTCTACAGGATTCATTTGGGAGAGTGTGCCTTAGAGCTTCACGACCTCATTCCCCCCTCTCCGTTTCATCATCGAACGACCAGGCGCGGAGAGCGATTCCACCCCTTTGTCGTTAATGTTCCACCTTTACGCACGAAGCGTTTTGATGCCTCGTTCATTATGCAAATGGCAAATGAGTGGAATTCCCTGCGTACATACGCAGGGAATTCCACTCATTTCCCGATTCAAAAAATTTAGGAATCTTCAAGACGAAAGTGAATAGGCACTATTGAAGCTTGGTTACATCCTCGGCTGCATCAGCATTTACCATCAAGTGAGGTACAGCCAAACACAATCAAATTTTTAATAATAAAAAAACAGAACAAGCTTTTTGCTCTACGCATTTGATAAAATAACAAAAAACAAATACTTTTTGCTTAAATTGATCAGTTGATCAGACAACTTTGCTGTGATGCCCTTTTTTGCGAATAGAATACTTGCGATAAGTTGTGCAGTTTCATTAGAAGGAACCCACTTTAATCTATTGCCACACGTTTTAGTACAAGGTACCCTTACAGCATAGTAAAAAGAAAGAGTAGTAGGTTATCTTCATTCTATACGCACACTACAATAATAAAAATGACTTATTTTCTTTTACTAAAGAAGTCGTTCTTATTATTGTATTGTGTGTGCCTACTGACGCGCACACATACAAACTGCGCGATGTACCATTGTATGAAAAACGACTTCATTCCTTTTACTAAAGAAGTCGTTCTTATTATTGTAGTGTGCGTGCGTGCCTAATGACGCGCACACATACAAACCACGCGATGTACCATTGTATGAAGAACGACTTCATTCCTTTTACTAAAGAAGTCGGTATTATTATTGTAGTGTGCGTGCGTGCCTACTGACGCGCACACATACAAACCACGCGATGTACCATTGTATGAAGAACGACTTCTTCCCTTTTACTAAGAACTCGTTGTTATTATTGTAGTGTGCGTGCGAGCCTACTGACGGGCACACATACAAACTGCGCGATGTACCTTTGTATGAAGATAACCTACAAATTCTTTCTTTTAGTATGCTTACAGTTTCACAATGTCCGTCCATTTATCTGACTGTCTGTCCGCGGCTCATCTCAGAGACTGTTAGTACTAGAAAGCTATAATTTGGCGTGAGTGGACTGGGGTGGACTCGGCATCAGTAAAATATTTTTTACCAATAAAATGATTATGATTATCAACGGCGAGGACATTACATTAAGGAAGGCCTTAGATTCGCTGACGAAATCATGGACATGACCGAGACTATGAAAGACCTAGGCACATCGATCGATGACCTAGAAAAGTCTTAAAAAATTGGGTCTTAAAATGAACATGTACAAGGCGAAAATTATGTTAAATGTCCGTGTCGCAACCACCCCTCTGAAGGTTGGAGGCTCTACACTCGAAGTTGTTATCGAATATGTTTATCTGGGACAAACAGTCCAGTTAGGTAGGTCTAACTTCAAGAAAGAGATCAATCGACGAATCCAACTCGGCTGGGCAGCGTTCGGCAAGCTTCGCAATGTCTTCACGTCCCAAATACCGAAGTGTCTCAAGACAAAGGTCTTTGACCAGTGGTGTTGCCAGTGATGACTTACAGAACTGAGACATATTTGCTTACTATGGGCCTCCTCTGAAGGTTGGAGACTCTTTTTGTTATTCACAACTAGCTGTCCTGGCAAACTTCGTTTCACCTTACACTACCCTACACTACCCTACACTATCCTACCCTACCCTACTCTACCCTACACTACCCTACCCTACCCTACCCTACTCTAACTACACTACACCTACACTACACTACACTACCCTACCCTACCCTAAAACCAATTATTTTTTGACTGATAATATTTTTTTTAATTGATGAATATCATATTTTAATACTTATTATCCTATTCCTGACGAAGAAAAATGCAAATACACAAAAATCATAAAAATTGTTCCAGCCGTTCTTGAGTTATAAATGGTGTAACTAACACGACTTTCTTTTAGATATATAGATTGGTAAGCCCTTGAAATCATCTCACCTGATGGTAAGTGACGATGATGCCAAAAAGGAAGCGGGCTTACCAAGATTCCCCACGCAATCGGGCACTCAAAACTCGAAGTTGTTGACGAATATCTATACCTAGGACAAACTGTCCAGCTATGTAGGTCTAACTTAGAGAAAGAGATCAATCAAAAATTTCAACTCGGCTAGGCAGCGTTCGGCAAGCTTTGCAATACCTTCACGTCCCAAATACCGCAGTATCTCAAGACTAGTGTGTGTTGCAATGACATACGGAAACAGGACATAGTCGCTTACTATACAATAACCCAATATATACTACTACCCGAAGGGTATTGCAGCGTGCTATGCTCGGAGTTTTGCAGCCGGATCGAATCAGAAAAGAGGAGATCCGTAGTAGAACTAAAGTAATTGACATAGCTCTCGGAATTGCTAAACCTAAGTGGCAGTGTGCAGGGCACATAGCTTGTAGAACCAATGGCCATTGAGGCAGTAAAGTTCTCGAGTGGCGAACGCGCACCAGAAGACGTAGTGTAGGGAGGCCTCCCACTCGGTGGACCAACGACCTAGTGAAGTTTACGAAAAGCCACTTGATGCGGGCAGCGCAGGACCGGTCGTAGTGGATATCTTTGGGGCATTACTTTGTCCAGCTGTGAACGACAATGATGATGATAAAGATGATGAAATTGTATTTTGTTGGATATTGGTACGTACCTATACATTTTATATAGATAAATGGCTTTTTACGATAACGAGCGAGGGATTTCTCTGTGATGTCCATGGTTTAAAAGTACGCGATAAAAAATGTAGGGTAACTGAGTGAGTGAGTGTGTGAGTAAATGCTTGACTAAGTGAGAGAGTGAGTAAGTGAGTGAATGATTCAGGACGTTATTAAAAAAATCTGGAAAATCTGGAAGTATCTTTCCTTATTTTGAAAATCTTGATTAATTGAGCTTACGTGTTATGTCCAGGGCCATCGCCACTTAACATCAGGTGAAGTGTAGTTAAAGGTAATACAATTTTTATAAAAAAATAATTAAAAATACTTCAATATCAAGACAAAAATCACGTGAAACAAAACGAAATAAATGTGAACTACCCTTCAAAATTCTTGGAACCCATTATTGTCACAGAATAAAAAAAAATCCAAGCATCAAAATTTTAATGTCTTCAATTTTAATAAAAACGTCACGAAGTCGCGAAAGATGTTTTGTTTATTACATCAATTACATTTTTCCTTATCTCGGCCGCGGCCGGCGGGATGTAATGAAAACGTTATCTCACAAAGTGTGTTTTCATTTAAAATATTAAAGCAGAGGGAAGTTAAAAAATCATCCTGATGAAAATTGGGAGACAGATGTATACAAATTTTAAGCCCCTCTTCAAAAAGTGTCGAAAAGTTAGGGCTGTGTTTTTGACATGAATCGTCTTTTTAACCGACTTCAAAAAAGGAAGAGGTTTCTCAATTCGACAGTGTATATATATTATTATTGTTTTATGTGTGTTCGCGGATAACTTTGTCGTTTATGAACCGATTTTGAAGATTCTTTTTTTGTTGGAAAGGATATATCCCAAGGGTTGTACCATGATAAGGAAACCAGGATCTGATAATGGCATCCTACAGAAATCAAGGGGAACCTTAGTTTCATGTTTGAAGTCGGTTTTTTTTGTTGAAAATTATTTCATTCAGAATTGGTAAGCCCCTGGCATCATCCCACCTGATGGTAAGTAACGATGATGCCGAATATGGAAACGGGCTTACCAAGAGTCCCTAACGCATTGTAGAACTGGCTATTTTATCTTCAAGCCAGAACACATCAATGCTGTTAACACTGATGTTTGGCGTCAAGACTTAGATAAGATGGTTTTAGCTAGAGCCGGGTGGGCTTAGAAAATGCCCTACCGCCAACCACACCGAGTCTTACAAGTTGAACCCGCGACCTCTTGGCGTGAAGCGAATCGACTAACCTTACTCCACGGAGGCGATCAAATAAATATTAAAATTACACCGATACATAAGTTCACGGTTATAAATTGTAGTGTATATTATTATGGTCTTGCCTATATAATTACGAAACTGTTAGTTATTAAAACATGCATAGAGTGAAATTTTATAACCGACAAAGGAAGAGGTTTCTCAATTCAATATCTATTCGATATATATATATATTGTGTTCGCGGATAACTTTGTCGTTTATGAACCGATTTGGATGATTCTTTTTTTGTTGGAAAGAAGATATCCCAAGGGTGGTACCATGATAAGGAAACCAGGATCTGATGATGACAGTTCACAGAAATCGAGGGGAACCTTCGAAAATCGTAGTGGCGACTAGTGCGTTTGAAGTCGGTTTTTGTTGTTTTTAGTTTATAATATATTCAGAGCACTGTTATGACCTAGATTTTGTGTTGGAGAGGCGACTACGTAAAATGACCGAAACCGGCGCACGCTCTCCCTTCTTTTCAGTATAACTCCCGACTCACACGTGAAAGAGCGGTGATTCTTTCGTATACGAAAGAACACACAAGGATAGATCTTATTTAGAGCATTTTTATTAAAATAAAATTAAAAAAATTTGACTTTGTTTATAGTTAAATAATTAAGAAAAATCTGAAAGCTTTTTGGTACCGACTTTTATTTGAAAAGACTTATTTGTATTAAAAAAGCCAAATGCTCAAATGAATATAAAAATACATGGTTCCAAATTCAAAAAAGACTGTGTTTCATACTTAGACTAAAAATAATATAGATATTGAGTTTCATACAATAATCATAACAAAAAGTGGGGTAACGCTTGTTCTATTATATTCGTATACTCAAATAATGTTTCGACACGTTATAGGTCCTATCCTTCACTGTAATTGAGACAGGAGCATTTGAGACATAACATATTTCGGCATGACGGTAAGTCTGCCAATGCCTGAATTTAATCAAAACGAGCGAGCATTGCAGTAGTCGCATACGATGTTTAACATGTATTGTAACAAAATATTTATGAAATTAATGAATTATCGGGTCGTACATTCACGGACTGGGCCTTCGGATAGTAGGTCATCTTTGCCTTCGGTTTCACATAAGGCAGCATGGCTATGTTACCTTAGCCTTCGTGACTTAAAAAAACGTTCGCATTTCCTGTTACATTCTTTCACCCCATTTCAGGAAATCACTCCCTTGAATTGTAGGAAACCAAGAAAAAAGATGTTAGACATAAAAAAATTAAAAAAACGGGCGTAAGGCGAAGCCCGGAGCACTCCCTACGAGGACGAAGCCGAGCTTGGCGTATTGCGAAATCCGAAGTTTGTAATAAGTTTTCACCGTAGTAAATTAAATCATAACTAAACAAAGGCTTAAATTACTTTTGTATTGAAAGTTTGAAACTGCTTTTTTTCCATTTTATATTATTACATCGAAAACTAAATACAAACATCGATATGTGTCTACTCATTTATTTGTTAAGTTTGGATTCAATACGGTGTGTAGTTTTTGTATTAAAGCGGAACTACGTTTGTATGGAAACTCGAGTCTCCTGGCGACCCTTAACCTATTCGTGTCAGCGATCACACGTAGGTATACTTTGTGACTACAGCTGTAGAAGTGGAAAAAATATTTCAATGTATAGTATGTACTGAAGTCAGAAACCCTACACGATAATTTCAAAACTAACTTTATTATTAGTCTCTGTAAGTCCATTTTTGGACAAGGGTAGACTTACCAGATGTCAGGATTTGTCCTGACATGTCAGGATTTTTAGCCACCCTGACGGATTGCGGCCGGATTTTGAAAATGTCAGGAGTTTTTGGATCTTTTAGGTGTTTTAGAGTCTTCATCAAGGTATTGTTACAGACCATGGACTTAAACGAATGGTGATTTTTCACTGCGTGGAGAATAAGAGTAGCCTCAATGGCAGATTGTGAG
The DNA here is from genome assembly GCA_947284805.1 of Coleophora flavipennella. Lineage (NCBI taxonomy): Eukaryota > Metazoa > Arthropoda > Insecta > Lepidoptera > Coleophoridae > Coleophora > Coleophora flavipennella. The sequence goes on from OX369295.1 coordinate 8,414,529, forward strand.
TCGGCGAGTGACACTCAAAAGAAATGTCATAAGTGGTATTTTATCACCATGACTGTGCGTCGTCAAACCGCGCGCGCGCCATTTTCAGTAAAATGTCATGGCTTTTGAATAAAATCAGGCTTTTTGTCAGGACTTTTCTATTAAACATCTGGTAACCCTAGACAAGGGCCTCCACAGTGGTAATTTCGATTGTACTTAGCCGATCTTTAGCAATATGATGAATTTAATCGACTTCTCACTTTACTTTTGATTTATCGCAATCATAAACAGATTTAAATTGTTACAAATTATTTAATTCCCAAATTAAATTTGAACTTTGTTATTCATGATCTGAATCTTAAATCTGCTCGCTTAAAGTTCGTGTGGATGGTGGCGCATCGGGAGCTGGGTCGTTCCTCTCCCTCTAATATGGTTGATGGGAGCGATGGCTGACTCTCGCGTCACAGTATATATATTAGTACTAACGTACTCGCGTTATACTCGTGACCGGGGGCTGTCCGTGTAAACTGGCCTACTCTTTTCAAAGGTATCAATGACATTCAATAATTTTTTTTTTCGTGTCATATTGTTTTCATGTTCTAATGACATAATCTGGTTTGTTTCAAGAATTGAAGTTTGACATTATTAACTAATGATTGTTTATTTCTTGATTATTCACAAATTACATTATGTTATTAATATTTTATGACTATCAGAAAGAGTATTTTGAATAAATACCTTGAATCTTGAATGAAAGCCACTACTTACATACATAGAGCAGAGAGAAAGAAATACTTTAAAGAGAAAGCTTTTTCAGTCCACTACTTTTGGTTGTTTACGTCAAAGATGTTAAGTACATGTAAGCAGAAATAAATAAATATGAATATGAAGATGTTTAAAAGCCTCTGATTGACCAAAATATTCCGTTTTTGTTTCGAAAAACTGAAAAAAGATGTGTAATGAATTAACCCATTTGTGTCGGTGATTGCACTTGTGCGTTGTGCACGACTGCAGCGTCGTCATCATCATATCAGCTCATATACGTCCCCACCGAGGGGCTCGAGCCTACCCTGAATTAGGGCGATTTGGCCTTAGTCGACCTCGCGGGCCCAGTGCGGGTTTGTCGACTTCACACACAACCTGAGAGTGCAGGTTTCCTCACGATGTTTATCCTTCACCGTAAGAGCGTCGTATAAACGTACATATGAAATCTAAATTCGAAATCACATTGGTACGTGGCAGGCTTCGAACAACGACCTCCCGGACAGGAAGCGGCGGCCCTAGCCGTTACGCCACCGACGCCCTACGACAACCGACGACTGCAGCGTACAAGTGGAAAGACCGCTTGCTCCACCTTTCCATACCAGACTACCCCAAATGGTTGGGTAAAAACCCGATTGCATAAAAACTTAAACTCTATTTTTTAGCCAGTCAGGTAAAAAATGTATCCTATGTCACTCACGGGATTAAGACGAATCTAGCGACACCTTGCACTCCATAATCCATCTAGCCGTTTACGCTATTGAGCGTGTTTAATAAATAAATTACCTCTTTTTAGGCTAGTCGGGTAAATACAAATACAAATATTCTTTATTTGTCATTAAACAAGGTACAAAATTGATATTAGTTTAAAGACCGTAGAATCTCTTGTTTAGCCATATTATGTTATAGCATGCAAATTTATAACTAGAAACATAAAAAAAGCAAGAAAAGAATAGATTAACAAACAAACAAACAATTAATTGCACTCCACATATAGAATACGAAAACATGTCAATATTTTAAATTAATTCACATCATGTCATGTTTAAACATATTTTGAAGCAGCCACGCATGCAATTTGTTCTTAAATTTATTAAATGGTAACAATGTAATATCATCAGGTACTTTGTTAAATATTCTTTGTCCCATCCAAAAACAGTTTTTTTGAAAACTAGAATGTTTTTTATGTCATTTACGGGATCAAGAAAAAATTAACGACACCTTTGACTCCAAAATCCAAAAAGCTGTTTAGGCTACAAGGCGTGCCAAAGAAATATGCATACATCCTACTATACATAATATTATAAACGCGAAAGTTCGTATGTATGGATGTTTGTAACTCTTTCACGCAAAAACTACTGAACGTATCTGGCTGAAATTTGGAAGGTAGACAGATTAGAATCTGGATTAACATATAGGATACTTTTTTCAGCCGCTTGAGACTTGAGCCCTGCGCTCCCTTGGAGGCAGTCATAGAAACTATGTTCACGAGAGAGAAGCCGCTGGCAAAATCTCGTATACGTACATCATCATATCATCATCATACAGCCGGTGGACGTCCACTGCTGGACATAGGCCTCCCCCATGGATCTCCACAACGACCGGTTCTGCGCTGCCCGCATTAAGCGGCTTCCCGCGACCTTCACCAGGTCATCGGTCCACCGAGTGGGAGGCCTGCCTACAATACGTTTTCCGGTGCACGGTCGCCACTCGAGAACTCTACTGCCCCATCGGCCATCTGTTCTACGAGCATTGTGCACCGCCCACTGCCACGTATGTACATAAACTCGAAAAACATAACCCATCTTCTGGCCAAAATGGTCTACACGTCGTAACATGCCGGTCACAAAAGTGTTAAAACTCAGTAACTGACGCAGGCGCCTCCAACCACGTGACAAATGAGACGGGCTTTCACTGTGTTTCTTTTATTTTTTTCAACGGATTCCCTTTTTAATGAGGGCGCGTTGAATGCCTTATCTACTGTGATTCATAATCCGAGATAATAAAGTCCCGCTATTTTTTTCCGAGTTCCCGTTAAAATGGTGCTTTCATAGAGCTTTCAACACTTTTCCGCAGTTCTAAATGAGGCTCAAGCTACTACTGTTGGATGTGAATAATAATAGCGTCCATTTGCGCTCATATAGCCATAAAATGTGTGTTCTTTGTTCTCGCAAGTGTACTTAATATTCTCGATGAATTTCTGCTTACATAGCTAACTATTTTCTTGAGAACACGAACTGTTTTCACGATGCTAGGGTTATGTCGCAGATTGGGTTGAAATTAACACGTATTGAGAGAGGTCTCAATTAGGAACTGTCAATTAGCCTCGCATGGTCAACAGATAGAGATAAATCTGGATCTATTGAAGAACTCGACACATTACAACTGTATCAAAATATTAAGGCCTTAAGATAGGTCAAATGACAATATTAAATTCAAATTATTAAAAGACTGCGTAAAGCTATCACTTTGAAAAAAATATGTAATATACTTAAAGTAATAAAAAATCGATTTAATTTAATACAATTTTTAGATTATTACCACTTTTGATGTGAAAAAATATACTGTAGACCCTGTTTTTGGCATTAATTGCAAAATTTCTCGAAAACAAATAGTTAATGTTGAATGAAATCGACACACTAAAATCGGTGACTTTAACACCTTTCATTTTTATTTAAATATTTTTTTTGAAGTGAATAAAAGTAATAAAAACAACTTGCAGTGCATCTCAGCGAGACTACTGGTGACCGCAAGGCTGGCAGCTTTTTAGGGCAACGCATAAGCATCGCCATCCAGCGCGGAAACGCTGCCAGTATGCTGGGTACCATGCCTTGTGGGGATGCACTGGACGGCATTTATTATTTATAAGATTTTATTTTATTACATTTTGTATTTTTAATTTATTTCTTTTTGTGTAATTAAAATAAGCCCTAAGTTAATATAAAATAATAAAAATATACTTTAAAAATTAATAAAAATATTTAAAAATCGAGAATTGGGTGTTTGGTTTCAACGTAACAGCCGGGTTGAAGCCCGCATTGATTTGAACTAAAAATGAATAGACTTACGTTCGATATTGTTTTAACACGTCTCAACCTGCTCTGATTGAGTCATCTCAAAGCCTTAAGTAAGAAAAACAAAACATTAGCAATGGGAGAGATAAAATAAAAAAGTTAGAAAACGCTCGACTGAAATTTTCCGATCAATATTTGCGGAGCTCTTGCCGGTGTTCAAGCGTTTTGTCCATACGGGTTGTACGTGGGTGAACCCACTTTTTCTAGTTTAGTATTTGCTATTTATTCTACCCTTTTCATCATCATCATCATCATCAGAGTTAGGAATAGGTTATTTACCTAAACTTCGAGGAACAGAGACGAAAATTGGAGACTTCCTTACTACAACACTTTTTTTGATTGGATGCCGGACATGACATAAGTACATTAAAAATTAATGTTATTCAGCATAATTTGTAACAACCACATAATTTAAATTAAATCTTAAGCAATGTTTAATACCTTTTTTTATTTTTTTTATTTCAATTATAAATATATTGAGTGCTTTGAAGAGTGTTCTATCAAACTCAATCAGTAATATAATATTAAAATGGTAAAAGGAAATAACACAAAGTGATTAATGTTATGACAAATATTGATATAATCATCATCATTATCATCGTATTAGCCGAAAAAAGTCAACTGCTGGACAAAGGCCTCCCCCAAGGATTTCCACGACGACCGGTCCTGCGCTGCCCGCATCCATCGGCTTCCGCGATCTTCACCAGGTCGTCGGTCCACCGCGTGGGAGGTCTGCCTACTAGGTTTCCGGTGCGCGGTCGCCACTCGAGAATTCTACTGCCCCAACGGCCATCTGTTCTATGTACGTTTCTACCCTCTTATCAATTATGTATTTAATTTGAATTATGATTGGATTTTTTTTTCATGAGTGGTTCATTTTGAATTAGTTCGTTTTAATATTGAGACTACAAGCATTATTAAAAAAAACCTTAAGCCGAGGCATTGATTGAACAGTTGTCTCTGTCTTTTTCTTTACGTGTAAAGAGTAGACAAAATAACCACACTTTTTCAATGTGTTTTTGTTGAAAAGTTTCAAAAAAGTGAACTAAAATTAAATTTGAATAAACATAGACTACGTTGTAAGAAAATAAGAAAATTATGATATTAATTTTAGATTTAAAAGAAATATGTTTTCCTACAAATGCTTACAGGCTTTGCTTCACATTGCTTCTACTTATGCTATGTTTGGGATTTTTTATGATCAAGTCAAGTTAATCTAATCGAGTAATGAACTTACAAGGGCCCTAGATGATATTTTTGAATATAACATATCTTTTTTTAAGGCCGAAAAATTAAGCGGGAATAATTTTCCTGATTTTTTTGCATAACCCTTCTCACTATTTGCCAATATACCGCCTTAACCCATTCACTGCCTGACCGCACATATTATGCTTCACTATTGCAGCGTAGGAAACCCTACAAAAATTTTACGAGTTGTAGCACGCTGGACACGAGTGTTACACCACCTTACCAAAATTATAGGTACCTATCTAATTTAGATTCGGCGCTAAGGTACCCTCTACTTAATATGTTGACATAAAAACGAACTGGCACACAACAGAAGTAAGGGCTTGTGCACAAATCACGTGAGGTTTAAAGGGGGGAACAAAAAAATCACGACAGATCACGTTGGGGGGGGGGGGGGGTATAAGGAGACCTCACGTGTATTTTTCTACAGTGAACGTACAAAGAAAAAATTCTAACGCATGAGTAGATAGTTTTTATGCTTTCATCTATCTATCTATATATAATATAATAAAACTGTAACGGGGTCGTGTCTGTACATGAAATATTTTTGGAAAATAATAACTGTGGTAGACATTACGAACGATACAGAGGCCAAAACAACAACTTTTGGAATTTTTGTCTGTCTGTCTGTCTGTCTGTCTGTCTGTATGTTCGCGCATCACGCAAAAACTACCAGGCCGATTTTGATGAAATTTTGTGTGGTGGTTCCTTATAGCCCGGGTTAACATATAGGATACTTTTTATCCCGGAAAATTCAAGAGTTCCCGTGGGAAAATCAAAAGTATTCATTTATAGAATGTCTCACCACGCAAATGTGGCTTGACCTATTACAATCAAATTTTACACGTTGATACCCTTATCGCGAACTAAAACTGGGACATTGTGAAACCCAAAAAAAATAAGGGTTCCTGCAGGAATGCAAAAAATTGTATGTTTAGAATGGCTAAACGTAACAATATGAAACCTTTACATTGGGATGGGGTGTTTTGACCTTCATTGTATAGTCGGGTGTTCTTTATCCCGGAAAGCTAAAGAGGTCCCGTGGGAAATTATCTATCGATACTTAAAATAATAACAGCAGAGTAATTCTTCCACATATTAGCTACACATACCACACATTATAATCATAGCAGCAGAATGTCAATAGATGGCACTGCAGGGATAATAAAACGCGCTTAAGTTGTATTAAAACATTAAAATATTATTTCATACTTTTGAGTGGATTTCTTTTATGTATTTTTCAGCATAAGCTACTTTACACAACTCTAACTCTGCAACTATGGCACGAAGCGATGTGTTTCATAGACGAACAGATAGGTATTTTTTACAGATTCCAATCGTGAAAAAAAATTAAAAACACATAAATCGAGTTTAGCATCTTTTAACAGGAGGCACAGATATGGTAACTTTTCTGACGGCGACTATTTGCGTGTGGCAGTTGCTCTCTGCCTGCAATATCAATATCTGTGAACCTCATCAATGTATTTGCGGGTCCACGGTGGAGGCAATTGTCCTTCACTCACTGAGTTGCAGTCGTGTTTGTGAAGATTCCCACGTCACCAATTCCTTAATGACCTCACTCGGAGGGCACTGGTCTCGGCCAGATGGAATATTCCATCTTTGATGCAGCCGCCGGCCGGGCTTTAGTCGATCTGATGGCAAAAGGCCGGAGGTTTTAAACAGGTGCTATGGCAGAGAGGAACGTGCCTGCTTTGGGAAGCCACTTTTTCTGTCTCACTCCTCACCTGTACGGTACTGCTGCTCAATTTGCGGCGAGAAAGAAGCATAATAAGTACTCGGTCTTGGAGGCAAATTACTGCTTTGTGCCGCTGGTCTGTGAGACAACCGGCTGCTGAACCCTCAGAGGCCTTTGCCTTCACAAAGGAGATTGGCCTTCGCCTTCGAGAGAGGAGATGTGAAGTGAGGTCCTACCTGCTGCTAAGGTTGTCTATTGCCATCCAGCGCGGCAACGAGAAGTGCGTCTTGGGCTCCTTTGGAGCTGATACGACTCGAGGATTTGACCCATATTAATATTGTTAGGAAATTTTATTACTAGATTGATACCTATAATGATTTGAATTAGTTTTTTGATAATATTTCATCATATCAGTTTATATACGTCCCCACCAAGAGGCTCGACCTGCCCTGTGTTAGGGCGATCTGGCCTTAGACGATCACGTGGGCCCATTGCGGGTTGATTGACTTCACACATAAGCTTCGAATTTCTTCGCAGGCGTGTGCAGGTTTCCTCACGATGTTTTTCTCACCGTAAGAGCGTCGGATAAACGTACATACCAGTATGAAATCGAAATTCGTATAGATATTGGTAAGTAGCAGATTCGAACCACGGCCTTCCGGACAGGAGGTAGTGGCCCTAACCGTTTTGCCACCGACGCTCTATATTTTATTTAAGATTTAGAAATCCTTACTTAGTATTATAAATGTGAAAATGTGTTTGTTTGTTTGTTACCTATTCACACTTCAACACCTCTACCAATCTTGATGAAATTTGGCATGCAGGTAGTCTGTATCACTGGGAATGAAATAGTCAACCTTTCATCTGTGGATATTATCATAGCCCGATGCAGTTCCTGGGGAAACTAAAACAATACTCTTTGTTCGCAAATTTATTTAAAATCGTAACGAAAAAATGGGTTGGTGTGATTTTTAGTACAGAGATGAAGTGGAAAATGATATAATTTACTAATAAGTATATCCTGACATAGTTCCCGAGGGATTTGAGGACAACTGTTTTCTACGCTCGCACACGTCGGTGGCGTCGCAACGGAGCAACGGATTAAAGTGATTTTTTGTATAGAATTTGTTGAGGGGGTGGGAAGTGACAAAGACTGCTAATCCGAATAGCCCGATACAGTTCCTGACGTACCTGGAGAAAACTCATGTCCACGCTTGCAAGCTGATTGCGGCTCGCGCACAACTCACCCTCAAAAAGAGTCATAAAAGCTATGTCCACGCGGGCGAAGCCGCGGGCAAAAGCTAGTCTATAATATAATAAAACTGTAACGGGGCCGTGTCTGTACATGAAATATTTTTGGAAAATAATAACTGTGGTGGACATTACTAACGATACAGAGGCCAAAACAACAATTTTTGGAATTTTTGTCTGTCTGTCTGTCTGACTGTCTGTCTGTATGTTCGCGCATCACGCAAAAACTACCAGGCCGATTTTGATGAAATTTTGTATGGTGGTTCCTTATAGCCCGGGTTAACATATAGGATACTTTTTATCCCGGAAAATTCAAGAGATCCCGCGGGAAAATCAAAAGTATTCATTTATAGTATGGCTCACCTCGCAAATGTGGCTTGACCTATTACAATCAAATTTTACACGTTGATACCCTTATCGCGAACTAAAACTGGGACATTGTGAATCCCAAAAAAATTAGGGTTCCTACAGGAATGCAAAAAATTGTATCTTTAGAATGACTCAATGTAACAATATGAAACCTTTACATTGGGATGGGGTTTTTTGACCACCATTGTATAGTCGGGTATTCTTTATCCCGGAAAACTAAAGAGGTCCCGTGGGAAATTATTTATCGATACTTACAATAATAAATATAGAGTACTTTTTCAACATATAAGCTACACATACCACACATTATAATCATAGCAGCAAAATGTCAATAGATGGCACTGCGTCTGTATTCCCCGATTCGTACAATTTAGGAATCTTCAAGACGAGAGTGAATAGGCACTATTTGAGTTTGCGTGTCACATCCTCGGCTGCATCGGCACTTACCATCAGGTGAAGTGCAGCCAAACGTACTCAAATTCTTAGTTAAAAAAAAACAAAAAAACTGCAGAAATAATAAAACGCGCTTAAGTTGTGTTAAAATATTATTTCATACTTTTGAGTGGATTTCTTTTATGTATTTTTCAGCATACGCTTTTTACACAACTCTCTGGAACTATGGCACGTAGCGATGTGTTTTATAGACGAACAGATAGGTATTTTTTTATAGATTGCAATCGTGTAAAAAAATTAAAAACACATAAATTGAGTTTAGCTTCTTTTAACAGGAGGCACAGATATGGGAACTCTTCTGACGGCGACTATTTGCATGTGGCAGTTGCTCTCCGCCTGCAATATCAATATCTGTGAACCTCATCAATGTATTTGCGGGTTCACGGTGGAAGCAATTGGCCATCACTCACTGAGTTGCAGTCGTGTTTGTGAAGATTCCCACGTCACCAATTCCTTAATGACCTCATTCGGAGGGCACTGGTCTCGGCCAGATGGAATATTCCATCTTTGATGCAGCCGCCGGCCGGGCTTTAGTCGATCTGATGGCAAAAGGCTGGAGGGTTTAAACAGGTGCTATGGCAGAGAGGAACGTGTCTGCTTTGGGAAGCCACTTTTTATGCCTCACTGTACGGTACTGCTGCTCAATTTTCGGCGAGAAAGAAGCATAATAAGTACTCGGTCTTGGAGGCAAATTACTGCTTTGTGCCGCTGGTCTGTGAGACAACCGGCTGCTGAACCCTCAGAGGCCTTTGCCTTCACAAAGGAGATTGGCCTTCGCCTTCGAGAGAGGAGATGTGACGTGAGGTCCTACCTGCCGCTAAGGTTGTCTTTTGCCATCCAGCGCGGCAACGAGAAGTACGTCTTGGGCTCCTTTGGAGCTGATACGACTCGAGGATTTGACCCATATTAATATTTTTAGGAAATTTTATTACTAGATTGATACCTATAATGATTTGAATTAGTTTTTTGATAATATAGGTACCTATATATGTTATTTCATCATATCAGTTTATATACGTCCCCACCAAGGGGCTCAACCTGCCCTGAGTTAGGGCGATCTGGCCTTAGACGATCACGCGGGCCCATTGCGGGTTGATTGACTTCACACATAAGCTTCGAATTTCTTCGAAGGCGTGTGCAGGTTTCCTCACGATGTTTTTCTCACCGTAAGAGCGTCGGATAAACATACATACCAGTATGCATTCGATATTCGTATAGATATTGATAAGTGGCAGGATTCGAACCACGGCCTTCCGGACAGGAGGTAGTGGCCCTAACCGTTTTGCCACTGACGCTCTATATTTCAATTAAGATTTAGAAATCCTTACTTAATATTATAAATGTGAAAATGTGTTTGTTTGTTTGTTACCTATTATTATTATTATTATTATTATTATTATCATTATTATTCCTTTATTTCGGATAACGTTGATCCATAAGTGGTAGTTACAAAGTTCTTACAATCTATGTTAGTAAAGATATAAAATAATGTTATAAATAAAACTTATTGAGCATGCCCAGAGGCCACTCGCACGCAATGCCATAGCACAGGACAGTCCCAGCTATTCACACTTCAACACCTCTATCAATCTTGATGAAATTTGGCATGCAGGTAGCCTGTATCACTGGGAATGAAATAGTCAACCTTTTATCTGAGGAAATTATCATAGCCCGATACAGTTCCTGAGGAAACTAAAACAATACTCTTTGTTCGTTTTATATAAAATCGTAACGAAAAAATAGATTGGTGTGATTTTTAGCACAGACATGAGGTGGAAAATGATATAATTTACTAATAAGTATATCCTGACATAGTTCCCGAGGGATCTGGGGACAACTGTTTTCTACGCTCGCGCACGTCGGTGGCGTCGCAACGGAGCAACGGATTAAAGTGATTTTTTGTATAGAATTTGTTGAGGGGGTGGGAAGTGACAAAGACTGCTAATCCGAATAGCCCGATACAGTTCCTGAGGTACCTGGAGAAAACTCATGTCCACGCTTGCGAGCTGATTGCGGCTCGCGCACCACTCACCCTCAAAAAGGGTAATAAAAGCTATGTCCGCGTGGGCAAAGCCGCGGGCAAAAGCTAGTTAGAAATAAATCTTCACTTGTTATATCGTACCTACTTCAAAATAGCGAATCTATTTTACGAGATTTTGACGCGCGTGGCCTTGACCGCGCTTGACCCCGCCCGCTAAAAACAATACCATTAATCTTAAAATTAGGTGGAATTAGAAAATACACGTGAGGTTGTGAGGAGGAAGAACCTCAGCAAATATCACCAGGGGGTGGGAGGGGATCAAAAAGTAGCCAAAAAAACCTCGCGTGATTTGTGCACAAGCCCTAAGTACATTTTTTTGTTATTTTACTGAGATTCCGGTGTTACACACTTTTCCAGTGTAACTTCGCAGTGAGCAGTAATGACGCGCGAAGTGTTAGATACGCGCACATTTGGGGGCCCCGGCAAATGGAATGCACCTGCCTCCTTAGCTTTTATGCGAGCTTTTCTCACCTTACACAGCGTGGGCCTGCCCTTACGTCCTACGATATTGCCGTCCTAACTCTGTGACCCCTATAATACGGGTCATACTTCTTAAGAGGGTATCGAACGTGCTGCCAGTCACACCGTATACCGAAATTTTATGAGCGCCGCTCAAAGATAAGTAATGTTCTTAGTAAGGACAGGCCTATCAGTATTGTAAATTGGTGCTCTTTGATGATGTTCAAGTAAAGCCTATAGTAGTGAAGTGAACTTGAAGGTCACATACGTAGAACTAGCTGGAATTTAGTAAAATGGTTGCTAAGACAAATCTTAATATATATAAATCTCGTGTCACAATGTTTGTCCTCAATGGACTCCTAAACCACTTAACCGATTATAGTAAAATTCGCACACCATGTGCAGTTCGATCCAACCTGAGAGATAGGATAGGGTAGGGTAGGGTAGTGTAGGGTAGGGTAGTGTAGGGTAGGGTAGGGTAGTGTAGTGTAGGGTAGTGTAGGGTAGTGTAGAGTAGTGTAGGGTAGGGTAGTGTAGTGTAGTGTATGTAGGGTAGGGTAGTGTAGTGTAGTGTAGGGTAGGGCAGGGCAGTGTAATGTAATGTAAGGCGGTACGAAGTTCGCCGGGACAGCTAGTATGTATATATATTTTTATGAAAAAATAATTTTTAATAAGATAATGTTAGGTTATAATGATAAAATTAGTTTAAAATTAAATTATAAAAAAAATAAGTTTAAATTAAATTTATTAAAAGGAATTCGGCAAAATTTATGTTCACTTGTATATCAATAACATGTTTTTTTGTCCATTATTTAAATTCTAATCTGCCCACTGTTATATTATTAAAGGGCTGCAGTATTAGTCTTTTAGTTGATGACTTGAATGATGGATCGTATGAAATATATTGGAATTGTGTTAGACTTAATGACTGGTTTTCAATCGATTTAATACGGAGGAGATTCTCCATTCGACTCTATGTTTTTTGTATGTTTGATATGCAATATCTTCGTAGATTGTGGACCGATTTTCATAAACCTTTTTTTTCGGGATAAAGTATACTGCCAAGTTGGTCCCATATAAATTTTATCAATATCGGTGCAGTAATTTATAAGAAAATTACCAAAAACTTAAAATAATAATGCAAAATTGTACTAAGTTGTTGAGATGCATGTCGGTTTTTTAACGTTTTCAGCGTTTCCAACTATTGTTTGACAGAGTCTAAGCAAGCCCCCGAGCAGACACGTTGTGTTTTAAGAATTAAGTTATTAAGACACATCAAGGAGCGTTTTTCTTATTTTGGTTCTCTACCACTCCAAGGGATGGCGACACGGTCGTTCTTTGATTCACGTTCCTATTTGCGCATGGTTTTTGCGCCATTTGTATTAAATCTTATCCCGCACAAACAAAAAACTTAACTAACTTTACTTAACTTACATATTATATAACTTCATTGAGTCAAATAGAAAACTTTATGCTTCTTTTTACGAGCTGACGAACTTGATAACACACACGAGAAAGGAAAGCATTCACAAATTCACGAACGAAACGTAATCAAACAAACGTCACAGTTGAAATGACATCCAAAACAAAGTGTTGCCAAGTATAAAACGGAAAACTACCATAAAACAAATTTCATCTCTGTGACCGATAATTTAATAATTTACAGTCATGAAATAGTAAGATTTCTCAATTTCCTTTGTTCTCTCACATTTTTTTGTACCTAGGTTAAAATAAAAGTTTTTGTTTTATATGTGGTAAAAAATTAAAGTGAGACAATAGCGACATCTAGTAAGCATCGTAGAACCTTCGAGAAAAATGGCCAGTGTCACAGTATTACGATATGGCTTACAGTAGCGCAACGCTTTTGATGTCGCACGATGCCGCCACGGCGTAGGTACTAGCAGTACAAGCCTGAGTTTGCCAGGCTGTGCCCCGCCTACCGCTGCCCCGCAAGTGCCCTTTCGTTGCTCTGCGTAAGTACATTTGTTGCACTACTGTTAGCCGCTATATTATGTAATACTGTGCCAGTGTATTGAAATAATACCACATACAGGGATACTTGGACTGTTCAAAAACACAGTAGCTTCTTTGCATAAACTTCTAGCAAGGGACCTGCAGATAATTCCATACAAAGTTACCCATTCAGCTAATCGAGGTATTTTTGGCAAGGGGGTGTAAAAATAGCCTTGTGTAGTCCAGACCCAGGTGTAGAAAGAATCTAAGAACCAATGAGCTTGTCCCTTCATCATCATCATATCAGCTGAAGGACTTCCACTGCTGGACATAGGCCTCCCCCAAGGATTTCCACGACGACCGGTCCTGCGCTGCTCGCATCCATCGGCTTCCCGCGATCTTCACCAGGTCGTCGGTCCTCCGAGTGGGAGGCCTGCCCACGCTACGTTACCGGTAGCCACTCGAGAACTTTACTACCCCAACGGCCATCCGTTCTATCCGCCTTGATAGTCTACGATAATTGATTACCAAAATATACTATCATCATTACAGCTCATATACGTCCCCACCGAGGGGCTCGAGCCTACCCTGAATCAGGGCGATTAGGCCTAAAATAAAATATACTATAGCTGTATATTATATATTTACAGTTTCGAATTACAACTTTTGAAGAAAAATGTTTGGAAGGGAAGGTCCAAAGGAAAACGTCAATGGCGCTGCTAGTTTTTGCTGGCGGCAAAGTTTCTCAAGTTCCCAAGTATGAAATGAAGTGAAAGCAGGTGGCAGGTTTGCTTGCAATACTGTTTTTACCTTTATTTTACGGTACGGCATGAGCGACCCGAAATATTTGTTGAGTTTTATTGAATTAGTCCGTGTTGCACCCACCCCTCTAAAGGTTGGAGACTCTACGCCAGAAGTTGTTGACGAATATGTATACCTGGGAAAAACATTCCAGATAGGTAGGTCCAACTTCAAGACAGAGATCAATCGATGAATCCAACTCGGCTTCATGAAGCTTCGCAATATCTTCACGTCCCAAATACCGCAGTGTCTCAAGACTAAGGTCTTTGACCTGTGTGTGTTGCCAGTGATGACTTACGGAACTGAGACATGGTCGCTTACTATGGGCCTCATAAGAAGGCTGAAGGTCACCCAAAGGGGAATGGAGCTGCTGTGCTTGGAGTTTCTCTGCGTAATCGAATAAGAAATCCTTGGGGGAGGCCTTTGTCCAGCAGTGGACGTTTTTCGCCTGATATGATGATTGGGCTAGTAGCTACAATGTGTGCAAAAAAGGGAAGGATCCGGAAAGAAAAACCGTACTTTTCGCAGGAACAATTTATGGCGAAACACAAATTTACTTTGTTATTCGCTTCCTGATTTTACGTCCATTTTTGTTTGATAGATGCGATGTATAAATATTCAGCTGGCCAAATATCCGACTAAATCTACAGGACGTAAAAAAATTGGCTTTTGTTCTACGACTTTGCTGAAATCGCAATGTTTTTTGAGAATTGACTATGGGTTCCGTGGAGAAAGATGTTCAGTATGACGAGTAGAACCCCCAGTTAACGGGACCTACACCAATTTTGTTACATTTGTGTAGGTATATTAACATTATGAAGAGGTTAAATTTATGTTCGAACGTAGGAGGTAATCTTTGAAACTACTCATCCGATTTAGATAAAATCTTTCACCAATATTTAGAATGGCTTTTTGAGGATGAGTTTTTTAAAAATTCACAATTTAAGCCCTTGGCATCATCTCACTTGATGGTAAGTGACGATCATGCCGAAGATGGAATGGGGAACTGGTTATCTTATTTTCAAGCCGTAACACATCAATGCTGTTAGCATTATGTTTGGCGGCAAGACCTAATTAAGATTTATTTATATTTAGGACACAAATAATCTCATACGTACATAAATTGATAAGTATTAGGTACTTAAAGACACAGGCTAACCTCTCTCACTCTCGATATTCACAGGGGCAAAGCCGCAGGCTACAGTTAGTTTGTGACAAAGATGAAACATGACAAATAATGAACACTATAAAAACCTACTTCAATCGCAACAACTTAGTACAATTTTGCAATTTTTTAGGGTTCCGTATGGCGTAACAAGGAACAAGATAGACTTCATCTTGTCGACAAGGAGGCAAATATTCAATGATGTCTCCGTGATCAATTCAGTCAAAACAGGAAGCGATCACCGGATGGTAAGAGGCACATTGAATCTAAAGACCAAGCTAGAAAGATGTCGACTGATGAACTCTACGCTCCGACAGCGCCCATTCAGCTCCAAAACCCCGAGAGCTTTCAGCTCGAGCTGCACAATCGTTTTGAATGCCTAGGAGACTGCGTAAATGTGAACGATTATAATGACAGGTTCGTGGAAATTGTCCAAACGTTCGGGTTTAAGATTTTTAAAACTCGCCATTCAAACAGAACCAAAAAAATAAAAAATAAAATAAAAATTGGTTTTGCAGTCCTCTGAAGACGTTACTCAGTATCGGCAACTAAACAGGCAGATCTCTAAGTCCCTGATTCGCGATTTACGCCAGTATAATACAAATTGTATTAAAGAGGCGATTGAGCACAACAAAGGCTCAAAAGTTTTCACGAGAGATCCGTCTGTTGAACGAAGTCAACTGACCAAGCTGAAGACTGAGGATGGCAGGATCATATCGTCTAAGACTGAGTTGCTGCAAGAAGTTAAGAAGTTCAATGGACAATTGTACAAGACCACACTTTTGCCTGTTAGCGATCTGAATGAAGACCCAAGAGCCAGACTAACCCGACACTATACCGAAGATATCCTGGACGTCAGCCTATAAGAGATTAGAATGACTCTCAAACAGCTCAAGAACTACAAGGTACCGGGTGATGATGGGATTACGGCTGAGCTTCTGAAAGCAGGTGGATCACCGGTACTAAAAGCTCTTCAGAAGTTATTTGATTCCATTATACTCAAGGGACAAACGCCTAAGGCATGGCACAGAAGTGTGGTTGTGCTTTACTTCAAAAATGCTTAAAAACTATGCTTAAAGTTCTTGGATGGTTCGCGGACTATGAGAAATCCTTTGATTTGGTTGAAACTTTGGCTGTGTTACTCAGTAGAGACTCTCAACAAGTAGGTTTTAGAATGCACATGGACAAGACGAAAATTATGTCACACGTCCGTGTCGAACCTACTCCTCTGAAGGTTGGATAGTAACTAGTATCTCATCTGTGGTTAGAGGCTCTACAATACCAATGGCGAGTGCATATCCTACCTCTAATTCGCTGAAGATATCGTGGTCATGACTGAGACTATGGAAGACCTAATAAATGTCCGCGTTTATTAGGTCTTCCATAGTCTCGGCCATCCCTCTAAAGGTTGGAGATTCTACACTGGAAGTTGTTGACGAATATGTATACCTGGGACACACAGTCCAGCTAGGTAGGTCCAACTTCAAGAAAGAGATCAATCGACAAATTCGGGAAGCTTCGCAATATCTTCACGTCCCAAATACCGCAGTGTCTCAAGACTAAGGTCTTTGACCAGTGTGTGTTGCAGTGATGACTTACGGAACTGAGACATGTTCGCATACTATGTGCCTCATAAGAAGGATCAAGGTCACCCAAAGGGCAATGGAGCGTGCTATGCTCGGAGTTTCTCTGCGTGATCGAATCAGAAACGAGGAGATCCGCAGGAGAACCAAAGTAACCGACATAGCTCACAGAATCACTAAACTGAGTGGCAGTTGGCAGGGCACATAGCTCTTAGAACAGGTGGCTGATGGGGCAGTAAAGTTCTCGAGTGGCGACCGCGCACCGGAGTACGTGGCGTAGGCAGGCCTCTTACGCCGTAGACCAACGACCTGGTGAAGATCGCGGGAAGCCGATGGATGCGGGCAGCGCAGGACCGGTCGTCGTGATGTCCTTAGGGGAGGCCTTTGTCCAGCAGTGGACGATTTTCGTCTGATATGATGATGACGATGATGATGATACCGTACCCAAAAGCATACCCCGGACACTTCATACAACGAGAGAGAAATGACATTTCTTTAACAAATGATGGAACAAATGAAATCACGGCGAAATTCTATACGTCCGAGAACCAAACTTAAACCAATCTGTACAACCTGGGAGACGAGAGGGTGAGGTCGCAATCTAGAGAGCGGCAGGGAGTGTCCATACTGAACGTTAGTACTAATAGGTACTTATATTTTGCCAAAGGGTAAAAACTGGACCCTATTACTAAGACTTCGCTGTCCGTCCGTCTGTCACCAGGCTGTATTTCATGAACCGTAATAGACCTTTGAAATTTTTACAGATGATGTATTTTTGTTGCCGCTATAACAACAAATACTAAAAACTGAAAAAATAAGAGGGGCCTCCATCCAAAAAACGTGTTTTTTTGAAACATGAAGAAACTAACGCCATCTAGTATGATGCAACGGAACCCTATGTGTGCGGTTTTGACTCGCACTTGGCCGGTTTTTTTTGTTTATTTTCTAGAAGAGTATTTAATCGATTTTGATATAAAATTTATATGGGAACAAAACTGGAGGCATAACAAAATTTAAAACAACATACAGTCGATTTAAGAACCTTTTCCTTCTTAAAAGTCGGTTAAGAACATCTGCTCTTATATTTAGTATATATTTATTGTATGTATGTATGTTATTATATTATGTTGTTTAAATGCATTTTCGGTTAGTATTTAAAAAGTTTATAAATTTGATTTTTTTAGTATAAATAATAAGTTATAAATAATAAGTAAGATCGTTTAAAAGTTGAATTTACTGCTATCCTGCACTAGTTTGCCTGTATTTCAATCCCTAACTTAAGTTTGCCTGGTAGAAATCGCTTAAAGTAATAAGGTCGCCTATGCATTTGCAATATTGAACTCTATGTATATTATAAATTATAAGTCCTGTATTGTTTTTTGGCGTGCAATTAAGTATATTTACTTACTTACTAACTAAGTCCAACCTTCCTTTGTTTTCCCGATAAATATCATCAGGGCCGGAGCGGCAGCCAGCGAGCAATAAGGTTAATAAGCAAAAAATGTTTTAGTGAACACAAATCTTGCTAACAACCACTCACGGCCCGCAAAAACTAGACCCCCGTACGCGCAAACGGCAAAACAAAAACAGTGATCTAAAGGCACAATATGTTTTCAGCTGATATCTTTTGTTCATTTCGCCCTTTTGTTCTGAATAGCAATAGGGTTCCTATTTCGGATGATCGTTAGTGTCTCAGTATATCGCAGTAACGATACGTGTACCTTATATTGTAAATAACCCTTTATGTAGGTTTGGGAATGAAATTGCGATTGTAATTCCGTTTTCAGAAATAAATTTTGATGTGTGGAAAATATGTACCACAAGTTTTTGCCAAATAGGGTTCCTTTTTTAAAGTTTAAAAAAAGTAATTAAATACCCTAGCAGCTATCTAACGGTAAGTACTTAATTATGTCCTTAGAGATATAACTTATCATCATCCATCGTCATATCAGTCGAAAGACGTCCACTGCTTGACAAAAGCCTACTCTAAAAATGACGACGACCAGTCCTGTGCTGCCCGCGCTCAACGGCTTCCCGCTGCCTTCACCAGGTCGTTAGTATACTGAGTGAAAGGCTTGCGTACGCTACGTCTTTCGATGCGCAGTCGCCACTCGACAACTTTACTACCTCTACGGCCATCTTTTCTACGAGCTATGTGCCCCGCCCGCTGCCACATAAGTTTAGCGGTTCTGTGAGCTATGTCGATTACATTGGTTCTCTTATGGATCTCTTCATTTCTGATTCGATCACGCAGAGAAACTCCGAGCATAGCACGCTCCATTGCCCTTTGGGTAACCTTGAGCCTTCTTATGAGGCTCATAGTAAGCGAACATGTCTCAGTTCCGTAGTCATCACTGGCAACACACACTGGTCAAAGACCTTAGTCTTGAGACACTACGGTATTTGGGACGTGAAGATATTGCGAAGCTTCCCGAATTTGTCGATTGATCTCTTTCTTGAAGTTGGACCTACCTCGCTGGACTGTTTGTCCCAGGTATACATATTCGTCAACAACTTCCAGTGTAGAGTCTCCAACCTTTAGAGGGGTGGGTGCGACGCGGACATTTATTAGGTCTTCCATAGTCTCAGCCATGACCACGATATCGTCAGCGAATTAGAGGTGGGATATGCACTCGCCGTTGATATTGATGCCGAGTCCACCCCAGTCCAGAAGCTTAAAACATCTTCAAGGGCGGCAGTGAAGAGTTTCGGAGATATAACGTCTCTTCATTTCTGATTCGATCGCGTAGGGAAACTTCTAGCATAGCTCGCTTCAACGCCCTTTGAGTGACCTTGGGCCTTCTAATGAGGCCATAATATGCAACCATGTAACGCGGTAACGCTGTTATTCATTCTCCTTTCATTCCACCTATTTCATTACATCCATTTGTTCTATTACGCATGCGCGGCATAAAACAATCATGTGTCACATTTTAAGTAAAGTGTGGTTGACTAAGGCCCGATCGCCTTAGTTCAGGTTAGGCTCGAGCCCCTCGGTGGGGACGTATATATGAGCTGATGTGTGACATATGTGATTAAAAAATTCATTCTATCATTCACCATCATATCTCAATATAAAATTAATTTAAATTATCTATCTTAACTTATTCTCTCTTAAAATACCCATTTTGGGTCTTATTTTTGTCATTAAATTCATCCTTAGGCACGTACGGTATTTTACCCACCACACCCTGCCTAGCCATACCTACCTACCGTACGCACCCGTCGTTCTACAAACATGTCTCAGTTCCATATGTCATCACTGGCTACACACACTCGTCAAAAACTTTAGACTTGAGAGATCTAGACACTCGGCAGTGTATCAGCCAAGTTCGCAAAGAAAATTGAGTTACAGAACACGAACCATTTTTTTTTTTTGAAAGCAACCTACCCGTAACTCAAAATATGTTTGAACTATATAGTTGTCATTTTGTGTGTCTAGTCAGACCCCCTTGATCACCTAGAAACCCTATTTTCAGAAATATATCTTATACCATTTCTGAGATCGCCCTGAGATGCTCGGCGGCTCTCCACAAAGTGCCGGTGTCCAAGATCATCAGCAGAAAAACCAAGATCAGACTCTACAAGACCATAATACGGCCAAATCTTAATGTACAGATGCGAGTCTTGGACATTAATACTAAAGGAGGAGAACAAGTTCTTAGTGGCAGAGAGTAAAATTTTCAGGAAGATCATGGGACGTTGAAGTGCCGTAGCTTATGATTCAAGAAACCACTATAGAACTTGGTACCTACCCATTTACATCTGTGTAATTTTTTTTGTATCGAACTTGGCTCCCTTTCACATTAATGTTTTTACACGCTTTTATTAGCTTCACCTGTATGTTTGTAACCTGTATGTTTGTTTGTAACCGACTCCTTTGGACTCGATTTTGACCCACTTTAAATAGACAGATTTAATTCAAACTTTGTAGACTTATCAAGAATCAACGACAATATAATAATTTCATAAGTTTGAACTAAAAAATAACTAGAGTTTAAAAAAACTAAAAAACACGCTTTTAAAGTACATCAGACTAAAAAGTAAAAAAAAATCTTAATATAAGTTGAAAATAATAATTAACAAATTACTAGTATTATTGTGAAAAAGTGTGGGTTGCTCGATAGACGAAAAATATGGCACAGAGCGCCTTACGCTTTTTCACAATAATACTAGTAATTTGTAAATTATTATTTTTAAACTTATATTAAGAATTATTTTTTACTTTTTAGTCTGATGTACTTTAAAAGCGTGTTTTTTAGTTTTTTTAAACTCTATTTATTTTGGGATATAATTATATCATGGATTTTTCTATCTTACTGCAACACGTATAACCTTATCGACGTAAGTAGAATATTTGTAGCACGATGGAAGGAGTAGGTGTAGGGTGTGGGTTTTTAAAAATTTCGTTCGTGCTTACACTAATACTATAAAGGCGAAAGTTTGTGAGTGTGTTACTTCTTCACGCAAAATCTACTGAACGGATCTGGCTGAAATATGGTAGGTAGACAGATTAGAACCTGGATTAACACATAGGCTTCTTTTTTTCACGCTCACGAGTCGTTTGCGGCTCGTGCACTGTGCACCCTCGAAAAGTCATAGAAACGTTGTCCACGCAGGTGAAACCGCGGGAAACAGCTAGTTTATAATAAGGATAAAATACCTAAAAAGTAAATACATAAGGATAAAAATTTACAATATATTAACAAAAACATAATTATTTCTTATCCGAGATGGGTCTAAGAGTAAAAAGAAGGTATCAGTTCAAAAGTTAGTATTTCCGGTTATTTTCAGTGTTTTTTTTTTATGCACAATTGGTAAACCCTTGACAACATCTCACCTGGTGGTAAGTGACGATGTTGCCGAAGATGGAAGCGGGCTTACCAAGATTCCCCAACGCAATGGGGAACTGGCTATCTTATCTTCATGCCGGAACACACCAATGATATCAACATTGACATTTGGCGGCAAGACTTAGATAAGATGGTGGTAGCTAGCCAGGCGGGCTTAGAAAATGCCCTACCACCAACCAAACCGAGTCTTACAATTGACCCCGCCGGGAATCGAACCCGCGACCTCCTGTGTAAAGCCAGTGAACTTTGCCTCTGAGCTACGGAGGCGGTTTATTATTTCAGTGTTTCAGTTTAAGAATGGTAGTGAAAATATTGAAAGATGATTTTATTTTCGAATGAAATGTCAGCGCATGCGTGAAAAAGAAATAGATGGAATGAAAAAAGATCGATTGAAAGAAGCATAACAGCGTGCAACGCGTACAATATGATGTAGAACTTTCAGAACTGACTTATTGATTTATCGAAACGCGGGTAGCATAACTACCTACCTAATACTTAACTTGTGACATCGCCGTCCCAAAGACCCCTGACGAGAGTCTGACAAAGCATTGTCTCCGATGGAGGACGGATCTCGATAGAACACCTTAAGAGACCACTCCGCTTCGGCACGTTTGTTAGTACTTATTCCATGTGACTGAGTTGTTATTTGAGTTGTAAGTTGAGCGTCAGTGGCGTAATGGCTAGGGCGTCCGGGAGGTCTTCGTTCGAACCTGCCACGTACCAATGTGATTTCGAATTTAGATTTCATATGTTTATTTATCTTGAGGAAACCTGCACACGCATGCGAAGAAACTCGCAGGTTGTGTGTGAAGTCGACCAACCCGCACTGGGCCCGCGTGGTCGACTAAGGCCCGATCGCCCTAATTCAGGATAGGCTCGAGCCCCTCGGTGGGGAGGTATATGAGCTTATATGAATGAGTTATTATTTCAACTTTTTTTATAGGGCCATATAATTATAGTATAGTCTTCGTTGGACGAAAGACCTTTAGAGAACTTACCGCCTTGAAAGACCAGTCTACTTAGTTGCATACCCGTTAGCATTTATTCTATGTGACCGAATTGTTATTTCAAACTCGCATAGTTATACCATTATCTTCGTTGGAGAACCGATCTCGATAGACTATACCACCATAAGCGAACACTCTGCTTTGGAACATATCGGTAAGCATTCATTATATGTGACCGAGTTGCTATTTTAGACCTTATTTCCAGAGTTATAATAGTACGTTTTGTTCAAGTTTGAGCATCATAAAGTATGGAGCGTACCTAGACTTAGAAGCTTAGATTAGGTTCAACCCAAAAGTTGTTAAGAATCACAACAGAAAGCCCTGTTTTGAATATCAAACACTAATAAATTGGCACCTTTTAACATTCCGTGTACTTTTCTAGCATAGGCCTTGATTTTTTTAAAGATAACGTAAAGATAAATGCTCTTCATTGTACACACCAGTTAAAAAAATATAAACAGAGTATTAAAAACACAATATAAAAAAAGAGGTTTCACTTACTTAGAATATTTAAAGAGATACTTAACTAATGTCCGTATTCACCTCCTCGCAGCTTACACTGTTCCGGTGTTTGCAACTCTCTCAACTTTAGGTTCAATCTTTTTTGGCCATTGGATTTTAAGAAAATTTGTTAAGAATCAAGACGAGAGTGAATAGGCACTATTTGAGCTTGCGTGTTACATCCTCGGCTGCATCGGCACTTACCATCAGGTGAGGTGCAGCCAAACGCACTCAAATTTTTAATAAAAAAAAAAGAATTACATAAAAAAGCCCTGTTCAGAATATCAAACACTTACAAATTAGCACCCTTTAACATTACATATATTTTTATACGATAAGCCCTAATTTTTTATAGGTTCTAGTTACTTAGAATATTTAAAGAGATACTTAACTAGTGTCTGTATTCACCTCCTCGCAGCTTACAATGTTCCGGTGTTTGCAACTCTCTCAACTTCGGCTGGATTTGGGGACCAGCTTTTGTTGGATTTGCCTTTGAGTTGGCCGTGATCGAGTTTTGGTTTAGAATTCAATTATTTCTAGCTCAACTATAATTTAATAATACTGGGAAAAGTTAGACAATGTCAAAGTATATATATTAGTACTAACGTATATGTACGTATATTTTGCACAGATAATAAAATGATACTGTACTGACTTGAGTCTCTCTCAACTCAACTCTCTTAGCCCAAAAGTACTAAGAAGTATCAGACCGCCATATTGTTATATAAATATACTTTTTATTACTCGTATACTAAATATTAATAAAACAACTCAATTCAGTTTTACGAAAATTGTGCCATATTTAATTTAGTTAGGCACACGTACGTATTCGTAAGTTTTTTTTAATATACCCATAAATAGATTACAATTATAAAAGGCTTGGAATAATGTTAATGTAGCATTAAAACCTCCTTGGAAAAGATGACTTATTTCTCCTTGTAACCTATGCGCTTCATTCATATTTATTCTCTTTTCTGCACAAAGATTTAACCCAAAGAGAATCTAATCAGCTAAAGTTATGATATTAGCGTTATACTAACCTCACGGAGTAAAAACAAATCTCTTTTAAAATTCTCTTTTCAAAAGTCTTTAAGTACATTCTGTATCTTTGGTTGTTATATTTTTTATTTTCTAAAAATGTCTTGTTCCTCCGAGCTAGAAATTAAAAAAAGTGGCAAAGTAAAAAGAAGTTAAAATGCGGTAAAATCAATTTTGCGCACAGTGAACTAGCATATAAAGTACCACTTTTCGAGCAAGTGTATTGAAAAAAAAATATTCATACAAAGGACCATGTAACTAAACGCGTTTTGCTTAACAAATTTTGTGTTAGAGGTTTTTGTGTTAGAGGTTTAACAGGCGCAAAGTTTGGTGGTATTGCATAAGTTTCATGTAAGTTTCCTTATATTAAAAGTACTAAATTATGGAGTACGCCGGGAATTTTGCTTAAAAGGGGAGTATTTTACACGCCTTATGATAATAAAAAAAAAAGCAAATGTATTTTCTTTGGTACTTGTAAAACTTTTTAAAGTTTGAAACAGTTCATCGAGTAGATAATTATTAACGTAGGTATCTATCGCAATACTTTATTATCAATAGTATCTTCAAAGAGTTTAGCGTTGGTGGCGTAATGGCAAGGGCCGTTACCTCCTGCCGGGAGTCTTGATTCGATCCTGCCACGTACCAATGTGTTTTCGAATTTCGATTTCATATGTACGTTTATCCGACGCTTTTATACGGTGAAGGAAAACATCGTGAGGAAACCTTCATACGCCTGCGAAGACACTCGAAGGTTGTGTGTGAAGTCGACCAACCCGCACTGGGCCCGCGTCGTTGTCTAAGGCCCGATCGCCCTAATTCAGGGTAGGCCCGAGACCCTCGGTGGGGACGTAAATGAGCTGATGTAATGTGATGAGTACCTTCAGAATGATTCAACAGAAATAAGTTTGAAAATACTTGATGAATGTCTGTATAAATAAATTACAGCTTTGAATTATTGAGTAGTAGTTTCTGTGAGATTAAGACAATTTTATAATTAAAAAAAAACTTCATAAAAATGATGTTGGCGCATCGGGAGCCGGGTTGTTCCTTTCCCTCTAATGTGGTTGAGAGGAGCGATGGCTGACTCTCGCGTTATACTCGTGACCGCGTGCTGTCCGTGTGAACAGGCCTACACTTGTCAACGGCATTCATGACATTCAATAATTAAATGTATAACTTCTCGTTTCATATTGTTTTCATGTTCTAATGACATAATTTTTTTTTATATCAATGACTGGATTTTGACGTTAGTAACTAATGATTGTTTATTTCTTGATATTTTACAAATGCAATTATGTAATCACTATTTTATGACTATCAGAAAGAGTGTTATTTGCACCTATTTTGAATAAATATTTTGAATCTTGAATCTTTGATTGAAATAACAGTTATTAATCAGTTATTGTACAGTTTCAACTGTACAAAACTAAGTTTTGTGTATTCTGATATACTTAAATAGCTACTAAGATCGCATGAATATTATATGTATATTGAATTTCTTCTAAACACGACATAGTGTTGGATGAAGTGTTTCTTATTGTAATCTAATACCTTTAAACGAGCAATTCTTGTCTAGATGTATATATATAATATGAATCTCGGAAACGGCTCCAACGATTTGCTTGAAAATTAGTGTATGGGGATTTTGGGGGCGAAATATCTATTTAGATAGGTTTCATCTCTAGGAAAACGTTATTTACCGAGATTTTCGCACTGTATCATATTTTCATATATTTTTAAATGCTTTTAACGACTCTGGGTACTATGCCCCGAGCAAAGCTAAGTTACTGGCTATTTACAATCCGAGTTGTTGGTGTATAATTAGGTTAACTTATTTTAATCTTGTGTACAAACAAAATGTTTTCTATTGTATTTAAAATAATGTTATAACACCAATTTAAAAGTTTTACAAAATTTAACACAATTTAACAAAATTTAACACCTTTTAACGCATACGAAATGTGAGCAAACAGACGCATGTTGAAAATTTCATAGACAGACAAACCAATAAAAAATAAAGAAAAAGATAATAAACAATGAAAATAACAAAATGTAATAAACTGTAAATGAGACTAAATCGGTTAAATTGAAATATTTATACAGACACTAGCTTTTTGCCGCGGCTTTGCCCGCGTGGACATCGTTTTTATGACTGTCTTTGAAGGTGGTGAGTAGACATGAGTTTTCTCCAGATCCCTCAGGAACGGGTTTTTCTGATTGGCAGTCTATGTCACTTCCCCCCCCCTCCCCACCAACCAATTCCATTCAAAAAATCAATTCATTCCGTTGCTCCGTTGCTACGCCGAAGAGTGGAAATGAGTTTTCCTCAAATCCCTCGGGAACTATGTCAGGATATGGTAATTAGTAATTTATATCATTTCCTACCACCTCAATCATCTCTGTGCAAAAATTTACAACAATCCGTTGTTCCGTTGCGATATTATATCATAAACCTGATAGTCTAGCGTATCTGGTAGATATACGAGAGGGGATGTTCCGTTGCGATTTTAAAGAAATTAACGAAAAAAAGAGTATTTGTTAGTTCCCTCAGGAATTGCATCGTACTGTGCTATTTTCAGAGGATAAAAAAGGGCCTTTGTTCTTCCCCGTGATATAGGCTACCGGCATGCCAAATTTAATCAAGATTGGTCAAGGTATAGTAGCGTGAAAAGTTTAACCGCCTCCGTTAGTCCATTCGCCTCACACCAAGTTTTGTTAAACAATAGATACCGATAGAAAATATTTGTTCCCGCTCTTCATTTGTTAAACATATTTATTGCTTACTTTTTATTATGGGAAGGTTGTAAATGATTCTAATCCTTTCTAATGTTAAAAATGTGAAAATGTGTTTCTTTGTTACCTTTTCACGCTTCTAAACCTCAACCAATCTTGACAAAATTTTGCATGCAGGTAGCCTATGTCACGGGGAAGGTACTTCTGGTTAATTTCTTTTACATCGCATAGGAACAATGGATTGTTGTGATTTTTTCCACAGAGATAGTTGAGTAGGTGGGAAACGACATAATTTACTAGTCACCCTTAAAGACAGTCGGAACAACGATGTCCACGCGGACGAAGTCGCGGGAAAAAACTAGTAATACACAAAAACTTCACCTGCTGAATAATGTTCCTATTTAAATATTGGTGCTTTTTGGGAACGTACTATGTTTATTTTAGATGTATTTTGTAATTGTGATAATAAATTGAAAAAGACAGAGAGAGAGAGAGAAAGTGGAGTTCCACATGCTGAAAGCCGATATCCGTAAGGATATGGCACCCAGAGAAGAGAAAAAAACCTCCATCTGCGTAAATACTGATTTCCTTTTTCCGTTTGCGGTTGCTTTGTAGCTAGTACATTACTGAAGCGGCCAGCAAAAGAGACATTGATGGACGAACGTGTAAAATACACATTTGTAAGTCCATCAATGCCTAGTTTTGGCCAAGGCTTGTATAGCACTTTTCTCAAATAATTCGCGGAAATTAAACATTCAATAAAAGGGTACTTGACAGTGTTTAAAATAAATTATATAATATTATTCACTAAATAGCATTTCTCCTACAAAAGCATAAAAACTTATTTAGCATTTTATTCTAATTTCAATTTTATATTTATTAAAATCACTAAATTATTTCGTCAAAGACAATGACCTCACTAGTTTGTAACACGAACAATTTCAGAACAAAATGTCGTTTTGGACAGTTGATAAAAAGTAACTCAAATGACAAGCAGTCAAATACCGGATTACTTTTCAAAATCAATAACGAACAACGAACATCAATAATTTTTCACACACCAAAGTGTTCATTTGTTTTTTGATGTGTAACATCTTTGCTCTCGCTTTCCTGCAATTTGTGGGAGTGATTTCGTGAAATGGGACGGAAATGTGTCCCATTGTAACAGGAAGTCGCGTTTTTTCAGGCTTTAAAAGCGCGGAAAAGGCAAAGGTATCTATGACCATACAGCCTAGTCTGCCGTATCTTTGCCGTCCTTTTATAAAGTATTTTGTCACATGTTACACATCATATGCGAGTACTGTAGGTCTCGCTCGAATTTTTTTTTTTAATAAACAGCGTTCTATTTGCAAATCAGTTCGAAATTTAAATAAAACCTTTGATAAGTTACCTCCTCGGTTGCCATCTTTCTGAGTAAAATATAGTTCCATTTTTAAATTAAACGAATATGAGTTTACATAGTAATTTATTTGGCAGCTAAATATGACAGATATGGATTTTCATACAACTTTTGCCGGCCGCTACTCGCATGTATTTGGCCAGTACATCAATTTCGATTTATCTCAAAGCAGGTTGAATGTTCAAATTTCCAAGCATGTTCGAGAAAAACCCTTTATTGCAGACAGCGTGAAACTCCGATGACTTATTGTAATGAGCAAACATTAAAATTGAGCCACAAAAACTGAAGGGTTGGTAGCAGAGAAGCTCGGAGCAAAAACGTATGTGCGGCGTGTCGCAGCCACTTACACGGCCATACGTCATCCTTATTGCCGCGTCGCACCCGTTCCGGAATTAAACGCGCCCCGTTTAAGCCGTCTCCTAATTAGTCGATTAATTTCACTGTTGATAAGTCTCAAGTTACATCACAATATCCAGTTTCAAACAATTCATGGGAAGTGTATCCAAAAAAAGGATTTTTTTTTAGGGTTCCGTTCCTCAAAAGGAAAAAAAGGGACTTTTATAGGATCACTTTGTTGTCCGTCTGTTTGACTGTTAAGACCCTCTTTCTCAGTAACGCGTGGAGGTATTAATTTCAAATTATTATCAAATACTAAGATCAACGGTCCCTTGAAGTTTTGAAAAAATTAATCAATCGAAATTAAAGCAATTAAAAGTTATGACCATTTCATCAAATCAGCTCATATACGTTCCCACCGAGGGGCTCGAGCCTACCCTGAATTAGGGCGATCAGGCATTAGTCGATCACGTGGGCCCAGTGCGGGTTGGTCGACTTCACACACAACCTTCGAGTTTCTTCGCAGGCGTGTGCAGGTTTCCACACGATGTTTTCCTTCACCGTTAAAGCAATCGGTAAGTATATGTACGTAAGTTTTGAAAAACTCATTGGCACATCGGCCGTCCAGATTTGAACCCGGTACCTCTGGTTAGAAGAACCGAGTCGTTACCGGTTGAGCCATTTATCCTTACTAATATTATAAATGTGAAAATGTGTTTGTTTGCTACATTTTCACGCTTCAATAACTTCACTTACCTTGATAAAATTTAGAATGCAGGTAACCTGTGTCACTAGAAAGTGCACAGGCTACTTTTTATCCCATGAGAAAAGCATAGTCCGATGCAGTTCCTGAGGGAACTAAAAATACTCTTTTTTTTGGTTATTTTTTTTTACTTTGCAATAGAACAATGGGCGCAATGGTTAAGGAGGTGGGAAATGACATAATTTACTAATTATCATATACTGAAATAGCTCTCGAGGGATCTGGGGAAAACTCATTTCCGCGCTGTAAATAAAATAGAGTCGGTTTTTAATATTCCAAGTAGATGAGCGAGGTTATTATTAAGGACGTATACCAACAAAGTAAATAAGAGATGTAAAATACACCATTCATTTTTACGTCATATTCCGAGATAGAATAGGAGAATGTGAAGTCGAGACTGTCGAATTCGATTTAAAACGCTTCGAGAGTCGGACGAAATGAATAAAAGTCACATTTTCTGGCCCTGATAGGGTGCATGTCGGTGATATTCGTATCGACATTTTAGGCAAACGATGCATTTGCTCGGCGGAATGATGTATAAAATGACGCTTTCTGCTCATTTCGATGGAAATGTGTTGAGGTTTTTTGGCTTTGACTATCGACTGCTTTCATAGTCGAGTTACTGAAGCTACAGTCATAAAGCAAGATTAGCCACATATTCGTTGTAAAAGCACACATTTAGGTACGCAGTTTTATTAACCGCCTCCGTGGCTTAATTGTTAGTCCATTCGCTTCATTCGAGGTCGCGGGTTCTATTCTCAGTGGGGTCAACTTGTAAGACTCGGTTTGGTTGGTGGTAGGGAATTTTCTAAGCCCGCCTGGCTAGCTACCACCATCTTATCTAACACTTACTGCCAAACATAAATAAAAAGATTACAAAGATAAGATATTTTAAAAAGATTACAAACACTAGAGCTCTGACAAGACGTATTTTAGTGTTCATGCCTCGGTTTCTCCATATTTTGGTAAGCGCGGTAATAGTGTCTTTTTTATTTTTTTTAATCAAAAATTTGAGTGCGGTTGACTACATCTCACCTGATGGTAAGTGACGTTGTATTCGAGGATGGTACACGCAAACTCAAATAATGCCTATTCACTCTCGCCTTAAAGATTCCCAAATTTTAGGAGTCGGGAAACACAAACGCAGACAAGGAGTTCCACTACATCGCTGTCCGCATAATACATTAGGAAGCGTAACGCTTTTTCCAAAGCAATCCTATGTTTTATTTCTGAGACACAGCTACATCATTGCAGATCACGGAACCGAGGTAAATAATGTTATCGATGACATCGATTACCTTGTATGCATAGCGAGTTGGGGAGTTGGCCGCTCCTGTCATTAACCATTAACTTGGTTTTGCTGCTGTTGATCGAAAGTCCCAAGGCGTCACTTTCGGCACACTCCGGACACTGCATAGAAATGGTCGTGAAATTACATTTCTAAAAACAAATGACGGAGCAAACAAAATCACCGCGAAATCCTATACGTTCGAGAACCAAACTGTAACCAATCTGTATCACTATGGGTGACGAGGGGGTGAGGTCGGAATGTAGAGAGCGGCAGGGAGTGTCCACCCCGGACACAGCATACAAATGGTCGTAAAATGACATTTCTAAAAACAAATGACGGATCAAATAAAATCACGGCGAAATCCCATACGTTCGAGAACCAAACTGTATCAATATGGGTTACGAGGGGGTGAGGTCGCAATCTAGAGAGCGGCAGGGAGTGTCCATACTGCATGTTAGTACTAATATATATACTTCGCTTTCGGTCAATAGTCTATGTAATAGCTCCTGCACTCAGCTCATTCGGCGATATTTATACTGTCATGTCTTCCGGCCTCCCACAGAAAACCCTCCCTTCCACTGCTCCATGGTTTTTCGAAGTATAAACAGTAGACAGTAGAGAGCAGAGGAATATAATGCTACCAAAGCCTTTGATTTTTTTTATTATTAATTTTTATTCACATCTAGCTGTCCCGGCGAACTTCGTTCCACCTTACACTACACTACCCTACACTAACCTACCCTACCCTACACTACACTTTACTACCCTACCCTACAGTACCCTTCCCTACCCTACACCACCCTACCCTACCACCAATTATATTTGACTGATAATATATTTTTTTATTGATGGATATCTTATTATGATTCTTATTATCCTATTCCGGACGTTGAGAAATGCAAAAAACACTAAAATCATAAAAATTGGTCCAGCCGTTCTTGAGTAACTAACTAATCGTGTAACTAACACGACTTTCTTTTATGTATATACGAGAAGATTTGTAAGCCCTTGGCATTATCTCACATGATGGTAAGTAACAATGATGCCGAAAATGAAAGCGGGCTTACCAAGATCCCCCATCGCAATCTGACTATCTTATCTTCAAGCCGGAACACATCAATGCTGTTAACACTGATGTTTGGCGGCAAGACTTGGATAAGAAGGTGGTAGCTAGCCAGGCGGGCTATGAAAATGCCCTTCCACCAACCAAACCGAGTCTTACAAAG
Organism: Coleophora flavipennella; assembly: GCA_947284805.1. NCBI lineage: Eukaryota > Metazoa > Arthropoda > Insecta > Lepidoptera > Coleophoridae > Coleophora > Coleophora flavipennella. The sequence goes on from OX369295.1 coordinate 8,446,510, forward strand.
TGACCCCGCCGGGAATCGAACCCGCAACCTCTTGGTGTGAAGCGAATGGGCTATCCATTACGCCACGGAGGCGTTTAAAATTGACCAATGGGGCAAGCTCTGGGAAGGGCTAGTGCTTGAGCATCTTCTACATCTGATCGCAAGCCTCTACACGTCCAACTGCTCTCTCATGAAGATAGACAACGACTGCTCCAATGTGTTTCAGAGTAAGGAAGTTATGAGTTTTACGTACACAAGCCCATTTTTCAGGCATCTTACACCCTGCATCATCCTATCAGCTCATATACGTCCCCACCGAGGGGCTCGAGCCTACCCTGAATTAAGGCGATCGGGCCTTAGACGCAGGCCCAGTACGGGTTGGTCGACTTTACACACAACCTTCGAGTTTCTTCGCAGGCGTGCAGGTTTCCTCACGATGTTTTCCTTCACCGTAAGAGCGTCGGATAAACGTACATATTAAATCGAAATTCGAAAACACATTGGTAAGTGGCAGGATTCGAACGATGACCTCCCGGATAGGAGGTAGCGGCACTAGCCGTTACGCCACCGACGCTTATAAAGAATGAAGAGAGAAAAATAAAAATAGTAAAAAAAATACTTACCTGCAAATCTACATCTATTTCTATAAATATATTATAACAGAAAGTCTATTTATAAATTTTATAAATTTTATAAATTTCGAACCATGGCCTCCCGGAAAGGAAGTAGCGGCTGTAACCGTTACGCCACCGACATCCTGCATACTCTGTCATATTTTTTTTTGCAAATAAAACAGTACCTATCAAATCATGACCTATTAAGCCACACCGAAATGAAAACTTAATGGGAAAAAGTTGCATAGTAAAAACACCTCTGATTTATCGTCCACTTTCATACATTTTGATTTATGGCACGAACGCGCGAATATTAAAGATTCGTATTGATATATTATTCCTTTATCCCCATTCTGCCGCTCAGCTATTTACGGTTTGTTCCCCTACCCTCATAACTTTCATCGCCCTTTTTTGCGTAGGGACTTGTAAAAACAGCCGCGGGTTTTTCATATAGAATAAATAATACTCACTCTATGTGAACAGTTAATATTTGCAGGGGATCTTTAGCTTTCGCTTCGTTTTTAATATGCGCTGTGGTGTTTGTAATATTCGTTTTATATCTTTAACTAGCTGTCCCGGCGAACTTCGTTCCACCTTACACTACACTACACTACCCTACCCTACACTTCCCTACCATACCCTACACGACCCTATCCTACACTATCCTACTCTATACTACCGTACCCTACACTATCCTACCCTACCATTCCCTAACTACACCTACAAGGGAACAATTTTTTTTTTTATTTTTTTTTTCTCTGTTTCTGTGTGTTTTACTTCTTTTTTATGTTGTGTAATCGGTGTGTGTTTGTGTCAAATAAAAATCTGTCTATTGTCTAATTTATTTATTTAGTTACACTTAAAGTACACCAAAAACCAAAGTGAGTTGCAGTCAAACGCACTCAAATTATTAATAAAAAAAAAAAAAAAAAAAACCAATTTATTTTCAAAACCCTGACTAAGGCCGCCAATTCATATCTGCGGAAATACAACTTTTAAGTTTTTTAAATTTCATATTTTAAATGTTTTTTTTAAATTTATTTTATAACCAGTGTGTAATATGAATGCCATACAATAAATAAATAAATAACAATTTAGTAAAGCTAATACATCGTAGTAATAAAAAGCGTCGGTGGCTCAACCGGTAACGACTCGGTTCTTCTAACCAAAGGTACCGGGTTCAAATCTGGACGGCTAATGTACCAATGAGTTTTTCAAATACTTACGTACATATACTTACCGATTGCTTTAACGGTGAATGAAAATATCGTGAGGAAACCTGCATACGCCTGCGAAGAAACTCGCAGGTTGTGTGTGAAGTCGACCAACCCGCACTGGGCCCGCGTGGTCGACTAAGGCCTAATCGCCCTAATTCAGGGTAGGCTCGAGCCCCTCGGTGGGGACGTATATGAGCTGATATGAATGAAAAGCTAATACATAGGGATATTGTATATAATGTACAGTAGGCGGTCTTATTGCTCAAAGCAATCTCTTCCAGACAATCATTAGCTACAGGAAAGCATGAAATACTTAATTTTACAATAAGGGCAAAGAAATAAGTAATTATTGCAACTATTTATATTATACATATAATTTACTAGTGGATGCCCGCAGCTTCGCCCGTGCAGATCCCGATTTTTGCGGTTCCTGTGGGAATTTCCCAAAATCCTTTCTTAGCGGATGCCTACGTCATAACATCTACCTGCATGCCAAATTTCAGCCCAAACGTCCAGTGGTTTGGGCTGTGCGTTGATAGATCACTATGTCAGTCAGTCAGTCACCTTTGAGTTATATATATTTAGATTCTTTATTGTACACAAATATTTACATGAAAAACACTTAGAAAGGACGTATACTAAGGTGGACTTATCTCCATAAGAGATCTCTTCCATCCAACTTTATGTTTCTTCTCTCTCAATATTTTTATGTGATCTACAAACCAACCCCTTATTAAGAGAAAATAAACGTTAATAACGAAGAGAATAAGGAAGCTGAATTTCCTGATTCCGAGGAGTATCTGAGTAAATGCTTACTCATCAGCTTCCTTAATAGGGCCCGATTGTGATCTTTTCATTTGCACCCAACCATGAGTAATGCCTCCCCGATGGAGTTATAACGAACAAGAAAATTATATTACTCCTGATTACTCCATTGTTCCTAAAGCCTCTGATTAAACGGGGTGCCACCGTCTTTTAAATTTCACCGACAAATTATTTCTATTTAATAAGATTTTCTGACTTTGTTTTATTGGGGGTTTCATCATCATCACATCAGCTCATATATACGTCCCCACCGAGGGTCTCGAGCCTACCCTGAATTAGGGCGATCGGGCCTTAGTCGACCACGCGGGCCCAGTGCGGGTTGGTCGACTTCACACACAACCTTCGAGTTTCTTCGCAGGCGTATGCAGGTTTCCTCACGATGTTTTCCTTCACCGTATAAGAGCGTCGGATAAACGTACATATGAAATCGAAATTCGAAAACACATTGGCACGTGGCAGGATCGAACCACGCCCTCCCGGACAGGAGGTAGCGGGTAGTATTGGGGGTTTACTTTAAGTAATTTAAGGCGGTAATATTATTGATTTTCGTTATTTTTGACGTCAATTACTTCTTAACAATAGAAAACCCAAGGTCGAAAAAAAAACCCTTACTGTTGATGATGTTCCATAAAGTAAAAATCTATTAGAAACACGATTGAGCTGGTTTGGCTCGATAGAAAAAAATCCCAAAGATAGTTCTACACCGTTACTTTCAACTCTAGTTACGACTAACATTTTAAAGTATAAATTTTAAAAAAATATATAGAATTTTAATGACTTTTAATTAGTTCTTACTAGCAAAGGATATGAATGTACTCGTGATTACAAACAACTTTCCTATAGAAACTATATGTCAAATCAGAAAAAAAAAATGTTGCTCCTCGATACATAATAACTTATCAAAGCGGCAAAAATGTATGAAGGACCAATATTTTTTTTTCATATTTGACATATAGTTTCTATAGGAAAGTTGTTTGTAATCATGAGTACATTCATATCCTTTAAATCAAAAACTAATTAAAAGTCATTCTATCATCATCATCATCATCATTACAGCTCATATACGTCCCCACCGAGGGGCTCGAGCCTACCCTGAATCAGGGCGAATAAAACAACTGCATCTATAAACAACAATATTTGTTATGATAATACAAAGTCAGTGATGTTTTTATTTTTTATATTTACATTTTAGTTTTTGGTTGAAGCAAAAAACCATTGAAAAAATAAAAAAGTGAGGTTATTTTCTTTATAATTTTCGTTACCCTTTACACGTAAAGAAAAAGACAGAGACAACTGTTCCAATCAATACCTCGTCTTAACGTAATTTAAATATGGTAATGTCGTTAATGTACCTGAAATACTTGAATACTCGTAAGTTTTTGTGACAGTTTGATCGACTTAATTATAGTCAATGTATACTTGGCTGATCAACTAATCTTAATTGATTAAGTGTGGACAAAAAAAATGTAAGAGAATGTAACAAATGACCTTACCAAATTGTATATAAATACATTATTTTATAACTAAATAACTAAAAATTAATTTAAATCTGCGACAGTTAATGTTGATTAATATGTTTGAAACTAACTCCCTCATAATCATCATATCAGCCGAAGAACTTCCACTGCTTGACATAGGCCGCGCCCAAGGATTTCCACGACGACCGGTTCTGCGCTGCCTGCATCCAGCGGCTTCCCGCACCTTCACCAGGTCATCGGTCCACTGAGTGGGAGACTGCTACGCTACGTTTTCTGGGGCGCGGACGCCACCGAGAACTTTACTGCCCCAACAGGAGGAGGTTCTCAATTCGACTGTATGTTTTTTTATGTATGTTACCTCAGAACTTTTGATTGGCTGAACCGTTTTTTATTACTCTTTTTTTATTTGAAAGCTAGTGCTTCCCGTGTGGTCCCATATAAATTTTATCATAATCAGTTTAGTACTTTATTAGAAAATTAACAAAAACAAGAAATAATAATGCAAAACTGTAGTAAGTTGTTGCGATGGAAGTCGGTCTTTTAACATGTTTATATTCGATAGGGTAGAGTTGGTCCGATATAAATTTTATCAAAATCGGTCATGTAATTTATTAGAATATTAACAAAAAACGAAAATAATAATGCCTTTTACCGATTTGTTGCGATGGAATGTTCCGTCTGTCTTTCTGTCTGTCTGTGTGTCACCAGGCTTTTCATGAACCGTAATATAGACCGTAATATAGACACTTGAAATTTTCACAGATGATGTATTTCTGATGCCGCTGTAAAAACAAATACTAAAAAATAGAAAAAGTGTACGTATCCATACAAAAAACGTGTTTTTTTTTAAACGTGAAGAAACTAGCGCCATCTAGTATGATGGTATGGAACCCTTTGTGCGCAGTTCTGACTTGCACTTTACCGGCTTTTTATGTAGTCTGAGGCAAATACTATTGAAAATTTGTGTAGTCTGAGGCAAAAACTATTGTGACTATGATGTCTGTGTGCGCGTGTACAGTGTACGTATTTTGACTTTGATCTGAAGATTTCCTGTACTATGGGAACTAGAGACTTATATAAATACTTCATAATCATCATATCATATTAGCCGAAGGATGTCCTCTGCTGGACAAAGACCTCCCAAAGATTTTCAGGACGACCGGTTCTTCGCTACCCGTATCCAAGGGATTCCCGCGACCCTCACCAAGTCATCGGTACACACCGAATAGGAGGCCTGCCTTAGCTACGTTCTTCAGTGAGCGGTCACCGCTCAAGAACTTTACTGCACCAACGGCCATTTATTCTACGAGCCATGTGCCCCGCCCACTGCCACTTAAGTTTAGAAATTCTAAGAGCTATGTCGGTTACTTTAGTTCTCTAACGGATCTCCTCGTTTCTGATTCGATCACGCAGAGAAACTCCGAGCATAGCAAGCTCCATTGTCCTTTGGGTGACCTTAAGCCTTCTTATGAGGCCCATAGTAAGCGACCATGTCTCAGTTCCGTGTGTCATCACTGGTTACACACACTGGTCAAATACCTTGGTATTAAGGCACACGTCAACAACTTCGAGTGTAGAGCCTAAAACCTTCAGAGAAGTAGGTGCGACACAGACGTTTGACATAATTTTTGTCTTGTCCATGTTCATTCTAAGTCCTATTTGTTGAGAGGCTCTTCTGATGCCATCGAGCATTGTGCCTAAGACTTCCATGGTCTCAGTCATATCGTCAGCGAATCAAAGGTGGGTGATGTACTCATTGTTGATAATGATGCCGAGTCCACCCTAGTCCAAATGCTTAAAAACATCTTCCTGGCTAGCGGCGAAAAGTTTCGGAGATATGACGTATCCCTGTCTCACCCCTGGCTGCAGCCGGATAGTTTTGGAATTTTGGTCCTGGAGGTGAACCGATATGGTGGCGTTTTCATACAAACACTTCCTTACCTCGATATATCGATAGTCAATTTGGCGCCACCGCTGGAGAGACTGTAACACGGCCCACAGCTTTTGACCAAATAAATCAAAGGCTTTCTCGTAGTCCAAAAATGCTAAACATAGTGGCTGATTGTTCTCTTCGGTCTTCTGTATAATCTGCCGCAGCGTATGTAGGTGGTCTTTTCGAAAACCAGCTGGAAGTCGTCAAACCTGCGTGCGAGACGGTTCGTACTTATATTAATTTAAACACATACAAACAAGGTCTATTTAACAACGCAATTTAAAAAAAAACTTTTTAAATTGCGCGGAAACGAAGTATCGTATCGTCGTGCGACTTGCAACACTATGTCCGTAATAATTTTTTCGCGTTATCTGCTCTTTGCAGATTTTTTTCATTAACAATTGGTAAACCCTGCAGATTGTTGATATCTCACTTCTTTCCAGCGTTTTTGTTTTTTAATCGACTTCAAAAAAAGGAGGAGGTTTCTTAATTCGACCGTATATATTTTTTTCAATACAGTTGCTCGAAAAGTGGCCCTTTATTGCCAGTCAAGTGTGCACAAAATTGATTTTACCGCACACGTGCTTTTACTTTACCACTTTTTTTAATTTCTAGCTCGAAGGAACAAGACTTTTATAGCAAAAAAAAAACCAAAGATACAGAATCTTCTTTGAGACTTGAAAGGAGAATTTTAAAAGAGATTGGTAGTTTCTCCGAGGTTAGTAGATAACGCAAGCTGTTTAGATTCTCTTTGGGTTATATCTTTGTGAAGAAAAGAGAAAAAATATGCATGAAGTGGAACCGGTTACACCAAGGAATAGATCATCTTTACAAAAGAGGTTAAGATCCCAAGCCGTATTGTAGTGATCTATTTAAGATAATAATAAAAAAACTTGCGCATGCGTGCGTGAGCTGGCTAAAATATGGCGCCATTTTCGTAAAACTGAATAGAGATGTTTCTGTTGTGAAAACTAATATAATTAAGAAAATTTAATATTAAGGTCGAACAAAATTAGCTGAAACTATTTTAACTGGTGCTTCTACCAATGAAACTGAACAACTTTCCCCATGGAACCCATAGTCAAATCGCAAAAAAAAAATTGGCTGTCCCATACTAACTCGACCAGCCAACTCCGTATGAGAAGTTCAATTTTTTTTTGGGATTTGACTGTGGGTTCCATGGGGAAAGTTGTTCAGTTTCATGGGTAGAAGCACCAGTTAAAATAGTTTCAGCTAATTTTGTTACACCTTATATATGCAATAAAAATATACTTATGTGTATCTATAAGAAAAAACAAAGTGAGATACGGACATTTAAAATGTTTTTTAAATATTAGTAATTATTAACATATTAAATACAAATAACAATGTCAAAAAGTTTAAGTAGTTTTTTTTATTTAAAATAAGCCACAAGTTGTGTAAAATGAACTTTGGTTGCTGAATCCTTGATAGGTATGTACCTACCCATGTATTTTGTTTTTCTGTCACGGTCCTTTTTTTATTTTATCTATTTTCTCACAACTGTATTGAAAAACTCGGGCTCACAAATGTCACTCGTTTGTTATTGACCTTTTTACAACCATTGTATCATAAAGAACTATTTTATGTGTGTTCGCGGATAACTTCGTCGCTTATGAACCGATTTTCATGATTCTTTTTTTATTGGAAAGGAGATATCCCAAGGGTGGTACCATGATAAGGAAACCAGGATCTGATGATGGCATCCCAGAGAAATCGAGGGGAATCTTAGTTTCCTGTTTGAAGTTGGTTTTTTTTGTTCAAAATTATTGAGTACAAGGTGTTTTAGCGTTAGTAGCGATTTCTAGAAAAAAAATGACAGACTCGATCCAATATCAAGGTGGTGATTACAGTCTATTTTTTAGCGTTCCGTACCCAAATGGTAAAAACGGGATCCTATTACTAAGACTCCGCTGTCCGTCCATCTGTCTGTTTGTCCATCTGTCACCAGGCTGTATTTCATTACCCGTGATAGCTAGACAGCTGAAGTTTTCACAGATCATGTATTTTAGTTGCCCCTATAACAAAATATACTAAAAATTAGAAAAAGTGAAAAAATAATAAATATTCTGGGACAAATAAATAAAATAAATATAAATATTCTGGGACAAATCACACATGGTCATCTGGCCCCAAAGTAGGATTCCCTGTGTTATGGGTTACCAGAGACTGATATACATACTTATATACGTTTAAATACATACATATATAGATAATTAACACCCAGACACAAAGCAAACAAATCTGCTCATCACACTAATGTTTGCCCTGGGTGGGGATCGAACCCACAACCCTCGGATCAGTAGTCAAGGGTACTAACCACTGAGCCACCGAGTCAATGTCCGAGGAGGTGTCTCTAGACAATTTACGGTTTCTGCACAACGACAACCCACCAGCTCACGCAGCTTTCGCCAGTTTTGGGACGAAAATCAAGTGACTGTCCTCCCTCAACCTCCCTACTCACCAGATCTGGCAGCTTGCCATGTTTTTTTATTTCCTAAATCAGTGGTGAAATGACACCTTTTTGACACCATTGTGCATTGAAGAACATTCCAAATAGCTTACTAAGACAGTTCTGGAAAGTGAAAACACCGCTGGAAAAAGTGTGTGAGAAAAGGACCAATGAAGTGTAAATTGAAGAAAAATTAATTCCAAAAATTAAGTTTGGTAATTTTTTGAACAGCACTCGTATACAGGGTGCATCAAAATTTGTGTAGGTCCCTTTAAACCCATTTAAACCTTTAAGCCCCAGCTTCTACTCATCATACTGAACAACTTTTGTTCTACAACTTTGCTGAAATCGCAAAAAAAATGTTTTACTCTTCATACAAATTGATCAGCTGATCGACAGTTTTTTGCATTTTACTATGGATACTATTTTTGAAGTGAATTTTTATATAGACGGGGGTAGTAGGACTTTCTCTGTCACGAAAAAGCTTTACGTGTCACGAGAAAGCGTTACGTGTCACGAAAAAGCGTTACGTGTCACGAAAAAAGCGTTACGTGTCACGAAAAAGCTTTACGTGTCACGAAAAAGCATTACGGCCGCGTGGAGGGGGTAGACGATATATCGCGTGGTAAGAGGCAGCAGTGGTGGATGTTTTTTAAATATTTTTATAAATATATTTTTTTAAATATATTTTGGAATTTGTTTTTAATTACTTTTTTAATATATTTTTCGAAATACCTTTTTTTATTTTTTTTTAAATATTTTTTAGATTTTTTGGAAACACACCTTGTTTTTTTAATCATTTCCACTTGTCTGTTGCTATTTGTTTTTCCACTTGTCCGTTGAAGTTTAACATCTATTAGATTTTTTTAAACCCTCTAAGTTAATTTTTTGCGGATTGACTATGGAAGTTCCTTAGGGACAGTGTTTAAATTTCGTGTTCTCATTCACCTCCTTTTAACGCAGGTCGTTCAACCAGTAACCCTTTGTAGTGTAATGGGTGAAGATAGGGGTGTTATTGCCAAGTAACTGCTCATAATATAACGCAAGGAGAGACGTTTAACTTTATCGCAGGTGTAACGCGTTGCTCGCACAATATTGTGTCGTGTTTGGTATTAGACCGCATTTTAACCGCCTCCATGGCGTAATGGATAGTCCATTCGCTTCACACCAGAAGGTCATGGGTTCAATTCCGGCGGGGTCAACTTGTAAGACTCGGTTTGGTTGGTGGTAGGGCATTTTCTAAGCCCGCCTGGCTAGCTACCACCATCTTATCAAAGTCTTGCCGCCAAACATCAAAACATCAGCCTTAAAAGCATTGATGTGTTCCGGCTTGAAGATAAGATAGCCAGTTCTCCATTTCATTGGGGAGTCTTGGTAAGCCCGCTTTCATCTTCGGCATCATCGTCACTTACCATCAGGTGAGATGGTGCCAAGGGCTTAACAATTGTAAATAAAAAAATGTAATTAAAAAAACTAGACCCTACTTTAGTAAAACACTATTTTATGGTAGATTATAGCTTGAAGAGAAAATTAACAGGTCTACATTATGTAGTACCAGCTTTTGACCTCGGCTTCGCCCGCGTTGAAATAGTTTTTATGACTGGCTTTGAGAGCGAGTGGTGCGCTATGCAAAAAATCACAACAATCCATTGTTCCATTGCGTTCGATGTTAAAGACCAACGGATTGTCGTGATTATTGCACAGAGATGGTTTAGGGGATGGAAAATGACATAAACTACTTATTGGGATAGCCTGATATAGTTTCCAAGGGAATCTGATGAAAACTCATTTCCACACTCGCGCACGTTCGCGTCGCTACGGAGCAACTGATTGACGTATTATTTTTCACAGAGATAGTTGTGGGTTTGGAAAGTGACACAGACAACTAATTAGCATATCCCGACAATGTTCCCGAGAGATCTACAGAAAACTCAATTATCGCGCACCTTCAATGACAGTCATAGAAGCTATGTTCTTGCAAGCGAAGCCACTGGAAAAAGCTAGTAATAACATTTCCGAATAATTCAATTTAGCCTCAGCAATTTGTGCGAATGTTTTTTTCAAGACAAGATACTATTGATAAGTTCTTTTTTTTATATTCACAATTAGTAAGCCCTTGGCATCATCTCACCTGATGGTAAGTGACTATGATACCGAAGATGGAAGCGGGCTTACCAAAATTCCCCAACGCAATGGAGAACTGGCTGTCTTATCTTCATTTTGTTCTATTAATTACACTAATTAACATAATTATTAGTACTTAGTTTAATAACATTTATCGGCGCCTTCTAATACATGTTTTATACAATGTTTAATTGTTTATCGTTGAAACAATAAAAATTTCCAAGGAGGTTTTTATATCTATTTTAAACCGTCTTAAAAAGGAGGACGTTCTCAATTCGACTTTTTGTTTTTGTTGTGTGTTTGTCACGCTATATCTTCGCAGATTGTGATTCACAATCGAAGATGTCGATTACAATTTGTGAACCGATTTTCATAATTATTATTATCGTAAGGCCTTTCTAAAGGAAACCTGCGTTGTTAAGGTAAGTATTTATATCTAAGTTCTGTAGCCAGTCTACAGCCGCCGGGGTAAGGTCGTTTAGCTCACTAAGACCGCCCGCGAAGCGCCTGGCCGGGCACTCCTCCACGATATGAGCAATTGTTTGTCGAGGGGCACCACAGTCGCACGACGGCGAATCCTTAATAATAATATATCCTTTATAATTATTGCTTGATTCGCTATTGTATGCTTTCGAGTTAGCCCCTTATTAATTTTATTAAAATCGGTGTAGTTCTTTTTTATAAAATTAACAAAAAACAAAAATAATAATGCAAAATTGTACTAAGTTGTTGCGTTGGAAGTCGGTTTTTTTAACGTGTTTTTTATTTTGTATGCAATAAGGGATAGTCTATAAATTTTTATGATTCAGAGAATAGCACAATTAAATAATCTATATTGTATACTAGCTCTGCCCGCGAATTCGTCCGCATGGAGGTTTTGAATTTTCCCACGGGAACTCTTGAATTTTTTCGGCATAAAAAGTATTCTATATGTTAACCCGGGCTACAACTAACCACCATACAAAATTTCATCAAAATCGGCCTGATAGTTTTTACATGATGCGCGAACATACAGTCAGACAGACAGACAGACAGACAGACAGACAGACCGACAGACAGACAAAAGTTCCAAAAGTTGTTATTTTGGCCTCTATGTCGTTAGTAATGTCCACCACTGTTATTTTTGTCCAAAAATATTTCATGTACATTGTACATACAGACACGGCCCCGTTACAGTTTTATTATATGCATAGATATAAAAATGAACCCCTATTTCTCCTGGTCACGCTATAACTTGAGAACTGCTTTACCGATTTCGCTAATTCTTTTTTTTGTTAAGTTCATTATAGTCAGGAGAAGGTTCTTATGTAGGTTAAGGTAGGGTAGGTTAGTGTAGTGTAGTGTAGTGTGAGGTGGAATGAAGTTCGCCGGGACAGCTAGTTCAAAATACTAATCGATATTTTCGCCACAAATTAAAACTATAACAAAATGTTTCATAAAATAAAAGCTAATATTTCCATCGTTGTGAACATTTTCGTATGAAAGCTCAATTCGTTGCAAGCACGGAACAAACAGAACGTATGTCTCACAAAGAGTTTACACAATGTGCACATGAAATTGTGCGACCGGTTCCGTGATGTGTAACGTCTTGTTAAATTAAACGTTAAACGAAGCCGCCTCGTCTGTTAAATTCGCGTCAACTGTTATGGTTGTTGTTTGCAATTACATTAACAAATGTTCAGTAGGTTAGATTTAGATTTATTTATTTGGATCCATGTATCTTACCTATTTACTATTTACATCCTACTTACATCATAGTGCATGTTACTAAAAATAAAGTGAAATTCCTTAGAAGTAAGACCCTACCTTCTCCACAACGCTAGGATTCCCTGTGTTGTGGAGGGTAGTGTCTTTCATCCTTTTTAAAATTAAAAAGGAAAAAGTAAAATAAGTAAGTTACAAATTTTAAGACAGCTAAGGTAACTAGGTTGATTAAAAGAGTAGGCGATCTTTTGTGTGTGTTTGTGTGTGCGCGCGTGTGTGTGTGTGGTGTGTGTGTGTGTGTGTGTGTGTGTGTGTGTGTGGTGTGTGTGTGTGCGTGAGTATCTGTGTGTGTGTGTGTGTGTGTGTGTGTGAGTGTGTGTCAGATGTGTGAACTTATGTTTGAGTAAAGAGTTATCAATACAAAATGCCATCATTCAATACTTTTTCTGTAGGATTGTTATTTAATTTCAACAACACAATCTTTTTTTTGCTCTGTTTTCTTGTGAGATGCAATATTTTTAAGTAATTTTCAACCTTACTGTACATGAATGGTCCTGTAAAAGCGAAGGCTCTTTTTGTAAATTGTGTTTTTATTTTTGGTATTGTCCATTTTTTTTGCTTCTAGCACAGCCTGTTTCGGCTTGGGTTTCTATAGCTATTAATGGAATTTAAGTATTGCGGCTTCTATTGCAAGCTGTCTTACAGTCATCAACTGAGTTTCCTGGTAGACTATAGGGTTTACCGAAGGCTACTTTTAATACAGCACGCTGTGCCCTTGCCAGTTTAATGATAGTTGTCTTGCAAGCTGCTCAATGTAGGTTGGATTGACACAATGCCTGGTACACAAGTTTTAGGGTGTGGGATTTATGCTGAGGAACGTAGTCGCTTAAATATGTACAAACATTTTCTAATCCGACCAGATAGGACTTCTATGTGCTTAGACCATTTAAGATGCTCATCTATAGAAACTCCCAAGTATTTAATATGCTTGACCTATTGTAGGGATGTGCAGTGGGTACATGTTGATTTTCTGTCTTGACAAAGGTGTAGTTTAATATTTAATTTGGTTTAAGGTGCAGTTCGCTTGGTAATGCTTTTAACTGCCTCCGTAGCTCAGAGTCAAAGTTCACTGGCTTTACACGGGAGGTTACGGGTTCGATTCCCGGCGGGGTGAATTGTAAGACTCGGTTTGGTTGGTGGTAGGGCATTTTATAAGCCCGTCTGGCTAGCTACCACCATCTTATCAAGTCTTGCAGCAAAATATCAATGTTGATATCATTGGTGTGTTCCGGCATGAAGATAAGATAGCCAGTTCCCCATAAATTGTGCTATTCTCTGAATCATAAAAATTTATAGACTATCCCTTATTGCATACAAAATAAAAAACACGTTAAAAAAACCGACTTCCAACGCAACAACTTAGTACAATTTTGCATTATTATTTTTGTTTTTTGTTAATTTTATAAAAAAGAACTACACCGATTTTAATAAAATTAATAAGGGGCTAACTCGAAAGCATACAATAGCGAATCAAGCAATAATTATAAAGGATATATTATTATTAAGGATTCGCCGTCGTGCGACTGTGGTGCCCCTCGACAAACAATTGCTCATATCGTGGAGGAGTGCCCGGCCAGGCGCTTCGCGGGCGGTCTTAGTGAGCTAAACGACCTTACCCCGGCGGCTGTAGACTGGCTACAGAACTTAGATATAAATACTTACCTTAACAACGCAGGTTTCCTTTAGAAAGGCCTTACGATAATAATAATTATGAAAATCGGTTCACAAATTGTAATCGACATCTTCGATTGTGAATCACAATCTGCGAAGATATAGCGTGACAAACACACAACAAAAACAAAAAGTCGAATTGAGAACGTCCTCCTTTTTAAGACGGTTTAAAATAGATATAAAAACCTCCTTGGAAATTTTTATTGTTTCAACGATAAACAATTAAACATTGTATAAAACATGTATTAGAAGGCGCCGATAAATGTTATTAAACTAAGTACTAATAATTATGTTAATTAGTGTAATTAATAGAACAAAATGAAGATAAGACAGCCAGTTCTCCATTGCGTTGGGGAATTTTGGTAAGCCCGCTTCCATCTTCGGTATCATAGTCACTTACCATCAGGTGAGATGATGCCAAGGGCTTACTAATTGTGAATATAAAAAAAAGAACTTATCAATAGTATCTTGTCTTGAAAAAAACATTCGCACAAATTGCTGAGGCTAAATTGAATTATTCGGAAATGTTATTACTAGCTTTTTCCAGTGGCTTCGCTTGCAAGAACATAGCTTCTATGACTGTCATTGAAGGTGCGCGATAATTGAGTTTTCTGTAGATCTCTCGGGAACATTGTCGGGATATGCTAATTAGTTGTCTGTGTCACTTTCCAAACCCACAACTATCTCTGTGAAAAATAATACGTCAATCAGTTGCTCCGTAGCGACGCGAACGTGCGCGAGTGTGGAAATGAGTTTTCATCAGATTCCCTTGGAAACTATATCAGGCTATCCCAATAAGTAGTTTATGTCATTTTCCATCCCCTAAACCATCTCTGTGCAATAATCACGACAATCCGTTGGTCTTTAACATCGAACGCAATGGAACAATGGATTGTTGTGATTTTTTGCATAGCGCACCACTCGCTCTCAAAGCCAGTCATAAAAACTATTTCAACGCGGGCGAAGCCGAGGTCAAAAGCTGGTACTACATAATGTAGACCTGTTAATTTTCTCTTCAAGCTATAATCTACCATAAAATAGTGTTTTACTAAAGTAGGGTCTAGTTTTTTTAATTACATTTTTTTATTTACAATTGTTAAGCCCTTGGCACCATCTCACCTGATGGTAAGTGACGATGATGCCGAAGATGAAAGCGGGCTTACCAAGACTCCCCAATGAAATGGAGAACTGGCTATCTTATCTTCAAGCCGGAACACATCAATGCTTTTAAGGCTGATGTTTTGATGTTTGGCGGCAAGACTTTGATAAGATGGTGGTAGCTAGCCAGGCGGGCTTAGAAAATGCCCTACCACCAACCAAACCGAGTCTTACAAGTTGACCCCGCCGGAATTGAACCCATGACCTTCTGGTGTGAAGCGAATGGACTATCCATTACGCCATGGAGGCGCTTAAATAGAGGACACAAAATGACAAGAAGAAGCATGAAATATTATTGCTGTATCGTCAGGTATTCCATTTGTTAATATAATTGCTAACAACAACCATAACGGTTGACATGAAATCTATTTATACCTAATTTTATAATATAGGATGTAATTACTAGATCAATTTAACCCGGCGTGCGTAAGGTTAAAATTTGTAACAGGGAGCATAAGGTGGGTGTGACGAACCCAAAATCAATTAACCCTTTAGAATAATATTAAAACAGAATGAAATAATTTGATCAACGTAATTAAGAATAAAATACCAACCACATAAATTGTGTTCTATGTCGCTCAGGGAATCAAGATAATTTAACGACACCTTGCATTTCAAAATCAGTCAACCTTTTAGAATATTATTATTACATGATGAAATAATTTGATCAATTAAATAAAAAAATAAAAAACCAATCACATAAATTGTGTTCTATGTCGCTCAGGGGATCAAGGTAATCTAACGACACCTTGATGCACTCTAAAATCAATTAAGCTTTTAGAATATTATTAATACAGGATGTAATAATTTGATCAATTTAATTAATAATAAAAAACCAACCACATAAATTGTGTTCTATGTATCTCAAGGGATAAAGAAAATCTAACGACACCTTGCACTCCGAAATCAATTAACCCTTTAGATTATTGATACACGATGAAATAATATCATCAATTGAATTAATAATAAAAAACCAACCACATAAATTGTGTTCTATGTTGCTCAAGGGATAAAGAAAATCTAACGACACCTTGCACTCCGAAATCAATTAACCCTTTAGATTATTGATACACGATGAAATAATATCATCAATTGAATTAATAATAAAAAACCAACCACATAAATTGTGTTCTATGTTGCTCAAGGGATAAAGTAAAATCTAACGACACCTTGCACTCCAAAATCAATTAACCCTTTAGATTATTGATACACGATGAAATAATATCATCAATTGAATTAATAATAAAAAACCAACCACATAAATGGTGTTCTATGTTGCTCAAGGGATAAAGAAAATCTAACGACACCTTGCACTCCGAAATCAATTAACCCTTTAGATTATTGATACACGATGAAATAATATCATCAATTGAATTAATAATAAAAAACCAACCACATAAATTGTGTTCTATGTTGCTCAAGGGATAAAGAAAATCTAACGACACCTTGCACTCCGAAATCAATTAACCCTTTAGATTATTGATACACGATGAAATAATATCATCAATTGAATTAATAATAAAAAACCAACCACATAAATGGTGTTCTATGTTGCTCAAGGGATAAAGAAAATCTAACGACACCTTGCACTCCGCAATCAATTAACCCTTTAGATTATTGATACACGATGAAATAATATCATCAATTGAATTAATAATAAAAAACCAACCACATAAATTGTGTTCTATGTTGCTCAAGGGATAAAGAAAATCTAACGACACCTTGCACTCCGAAATCAATTAACCCTTTAGATTATTGATACACGATGAAATAATATCATCAATTGAATTAATAATAAAAAACCAACCACATAAATGGTGTTCTATGTTGCTCAAGGGATAAAGAAAATCTAACGACACCTTGCACTCCGAAATCAATTAACCCTTTAGATTATTGATACACGATGAAATAATATCATCAATTGAATTAATAATAAAAAACCAACCACATAAATTGTGTTCTATGTTGCTCAAGGGATAAAGAAAATCTAACGACACCTTGCACTCCGAAATCAATTAACCCTTTAGATTATTGATACACGATGAAATAATATCATCAATTTAATTAATAATAAAAAACTAACCACATAAATTGTGTTCTATGTTGCTCAGGGGATAAAAGATAATCTTACTAAAACTCGCACTCCAAAATCAACTGTGTTCTATCAAAAATGACAAATTCATCAAAATGGCAAACTTCGAGGAATAATCAAGGATATCAAGCGCCACTAATATCACAGATTACTAATTAGTGCTAATATTTTCACGACCTATAATAGAGTAGCTGAGTATTAAATATGTTTTTATAATAGATTAAGGATTAAAAAGCATTTTTGCGTTGGCGTGTTTTTGAACTTTCGACTTGTTTACGCAATGAGTTAGTACACGTGTTCTGTTAGAGAATTACAAGTGGGTGGGGCATTTAGCACGTAAAAGATTATGTCCGTTGGTTAGTAAGGTTCTCGAGTGGCAGATGTAGCGTAGGCAATTCTACCACTCGGTGGACTTGGACCTAGTGAAGGTGAGGCCTTTTTCCAATAGTGGAAGTCCTTCGGCTGATATGATGATGATTATAATAAGGTACTTCGTTTACAACCTATAATCGTCCCCACTGTTGGGGCATGGGTCTCCTCCCAAAATAGGGAAGGTTAGGCCATACTCCACACATGGGGTCAAGTCCGGATTGGTAAAGGTTGTAGATAGGGTTAATGGTGAACCCTACTGTCAGAAGTCAAGCCGCCTCTATGCCAGAGATGAGATACTAGTTACTTCGTAACAGATATTGCACTTCCTTATAAAACGAAAATACCTACGCATTTATTCACCTACTACTTGCCACTGTCAGACAATATACGGAAACATGGGTATTAAGGTGCTCGACTTAGCGGTTATAAATGCGTACACGGGCGTGCGCGAATTGCGGTGGCGACTGTACGGCGTTCTAGCGCTGATGAGAGGAGCGCGGCCTAATGTGTAGTTACTTATCTCGCCTGCTCGACCGAGTGACGGGGGCTTGTCTATACGGCATCGTCGTCGTGTCGACTTAACGATATAACTTAGTGATAGCAAGCGCCACCAACGGCTTAGCGTGCCTTGCAAAGCACGGAAACGGTCGAGAAAAATGCCACTAATAGTAATGACCGCGCTTCAGGTAGGTTAACCTTCGTGATCGATCCAACCTCGCAAGTCACACTGAGCTACAACCGCTTCTTATATAAGGTCATCATATCAACTCATATAGGTATACGTCCCCACCGAGGGGCTCGAGCTTACCCTAAACTAGTGAGATCGGGCCTTAGTCGACCACACGGGTCCAGTGCGGGTCGGTCGACTTCACACACAACTTCGAGTTTCTTCGCAGGTGTGTGCAGGTTTCCTCAAGATGTTTTCCATCACCGTTAAAGCAATCGATGAGTATATGTACGAAGTTTCGAAAAACTCATTGGTACATTGGCCGTCCGGATTTGAACCCCGGCACCTCTGGTTAGGAGGACCGAGTCGTTACCGGTTGAGCCACCGACGCTTCCTTATGTTATGTAATGTATGTTCCATAAGTAATGACCATTATGTAAGGTATTTAAACATGAATAACTTTGCTGTAACAAGCAATGCTTACATTTCGTCTGAATTGTACTAGTTGTCTGCAAACTTCGAATTCGGTTCAAGAGTGAAATAATTTTCTAAAATCCTTAAAATTTTAATGTACAAGCTTTAATTTGAATATTGTTATCATTATTTTGTATTCTTCTCAGGACCCTTTAATTTGTTACCCATGTCGTGGGGGTGCATAAAAAATAACTGACCCACCATATTTGGGAGTCAACCATATTGGATTTAGAATGATGTCATTGAGCTTACCTTGCATTGTTCTCCAAACTTAACGATGTATGTAAAATTTCAGCTCAATCGGTTCTAATTTAGCTTCCAAGATTTGTCCCAAACTAACACGGCAAGCTAATATAAAGCTTGTAAAAAACATACAACTATCTGCGAATTTACAATCCATTTTATTTTCTCTTCAACGTCAACCATTTTATATTACGACCAATCTTCACTTCAAAGCGCTAACGATTCGAATTTTGGAATCTGACAATGGTAATTTAATTGTACAACTTCGAAAGTATCTCTGATTATATCAAGGGGATCGCTGAGAGCGTCAACTGTTCAAAGATTCGTCGACAACAAAAGGATAATACATTCAGAATATAAATTTTCTTATGAAGTTATTAAATGTTCAATGCAGGCGAAGGCAAACTCGATGTTTGCATGGAATTGAAACGGGATACGTCGTATCACGTCCAAGTTGCGACGCCAATTATATGTTTCTCGGAGACGTCGCCGGGAAACTTGCAACTTCGTGACAATATCATCCACGGCGCTAAAAGAATAATTGATGACACGATTCTTTAAATTTCCTCCGCTCACTTTTCAACTCAGCGGCAGCGTTTCAATATTTTAAGTGATAATAGCTTTATATGTTTTAGTATAAGTTTAAAATTATTATTTTTATTATTCATTTAAATTGTCTGTTGTTGTTGCTCGCGTAGTACCTGTCTCCTTGCGTTTTCTCCGAGCTCTGGGTTGTCTAGTAGAAATCGCTCTCAGCGATAAGACCGCCTAAATTGTACGTCTCTTAGTTTTTAATTTAAATTTTGCATATGTATTTATTTTGATGTAAAATAAAGAGTTATTTAAGTTTGAGTTATTTTCCAACGTTTTGCAACTATAAAGTTTTGCAGACGAACGGATGTTTGTAGCTCCGAGAGATTTGGAAGAGTAATCAAGAGGCGCGATTGTGGGGGGCTGCAAAAATCCAACACAAAGAGCGCTATATCCAAATTTCCAGCCGCGCAGTCTTGTTTTTCCTCATTTCCTGCAGCGACGACGGTAGGAAATAAAATCGCCATCAAGCCGGTGCTGGTAATTTAAAAATAATGCTGCCAAAATTGGTAGGAATGCGAATTTGGAGGCGAATTGCGGTGCGCGGGGGACAGGCTTCGGCGCCGGCTGGGCGGCAGCAAGGCGAGAGATACCACGGTGTGACATTGGGCTTGCTTTTATCTATTTGTCCTGTTGTTTTACATGAGTATTTAGTTGACATTTTTATTTTCATTTTTGACTTGAGCTGGTTTTCATTTTGCTTCATGTTCATATCCTTAGAACCTTTTAAACATATATTTGTTTAGGTACATAAAAAGCTCAAATTTTGCTAGCGGCCTGTGTTGCATTTTTACTTTTTTAGGGTTCCGTACCCAAAGGCTGAAAACGGGACCATATTAAGACTTCGCTGTCCGTTCGTGTGTCCGTCTGTAACCAAGGTGTATTTCATGAACCGTGATAAATTGAAGTTTTCACAGATGATATATTTCTGTTGACGCTTTAAGTAACAAAAATACTAATAAATCCGACCAAGTGCAAGTTGATCTCGCGTGGAGAGGGTTCCGTACAATGCCAAAGTCAAATACAAAATATCACATTTGAAATCCTCACAGTAAGATGCGAGTTATTTTTTTTTTAAATTTGAGTGTGTTTTTTTTCTGAACATCGCCTGATGGTAAGTGCCAATGCAGCCGAGGATATAACTTGCAAGCTCAAAAGTACCTATTCACTCTCTTCTTAAAGATTCCAAAATTTTACGAATCGGAGAATACAGACGCCGGAAGGGAATTCCACCCCTTGGCCGCTAGCATGATGAACGAAGAAGCAAAACGCTTTGTGTGTAAAGGTGGAACATCTTCATCATCATATCAGCCAAAAATCGTCCACTGCTGGACAAAGGCCTCCCCCAAGGATTTCCACGACGACTGTTCCTGCGCTGCCCGCATCCATCGGCTTCCCGCGATCTTCACCAGGTCGTCGGTCCACCGCGTGGGAGGCCTGCCTATGTTACGTTTTCCGGTGTGCGGTCGCCACTCGAGAACTTTACTGCCCCATCGGCCATCTGTTCTACGAGCTATGTGCCATGCCCACCGCCACTTCAGTTTAGCGATTCTGTGAGCTATGTCGGTTACTTTAGTTCTCCTGCGGATCTCCTCTTTTCTGAGTCGATCACGCAGAGAAACTCCGAGCATAGCACGATCTATTGCCCTTTGGGTGACCTTGAGCCTTTTTATGAGGCCCATAGTAAGCGACCATGTCTCAGTTGCGTAAGTGATTACTGGCAACACACACAGACAACACAGACCTTAGTCTTGAGACACTGCGGTATTTGGGACGTGAAGATAAGTCGAAGCTTCCCGAACGCTGCCCAGCCGAGTTGGATTCGTTGATCTCTTTCTTGAAGTTGGACCTACCTAGCTGGACTGTTTGTCTCAGGTATACATATTCGTCAACAACCTCCAGTGTAGAGTCTCCAACCTTAAGAGGGGTGGGTGCGACACGGACGTTTGCTATTATAGATGTTACTGAGGCCATCGAGCATTGTGCTTAGTTCTTCTATAGTATTAGCCATGACCACAATATCGTCACTGAACCGGATGTGGGTCATGTACTCGCCGTTGATATTGATGCCGAGACCGCCCCAGTCCAGAAGCTTAAAAACATCTTCCAGGGCGGCGGTGAACAGTTTCGGAGATATAACGTTTCCCTGTCTCACTCCTCGCTGCAGCTGGATAGGTTTCGAGTTCTGATCCTGGAGGCGAACCGACATGGTGGCGTTTTCATACAGACACTTCAACACCTCGATGTATCGATGGTCAATTTGGCCCCGCTGGAGAGACTGTAGTACAGCCCAGGTTTCGACTGAATCAAAGGCTTTCTCATGGTCCACAAACGCCAAGCATAGTGGCTGATTGTACTGTTCGGTCTTCGGTATAATCTGCTGCAGCGTAAGTATGTGGTCTATGGTACTAAAGCCTTTTCGGAAACCTGCTTGTTCGGGAGGCTGGAAGTCGTCAAACCTGCGTGCGAGACGATTCGTAATGACTCTCGAACAAGGAACATTGACGACAAAGGGGTGGAACCGCCCTGGTCGTCCGATGATAAAATGAAGAGGAGGAATAAGGTCGTGAAGCTCCAGGACACACTCTCCGAAATGAATCCTGTAGAACACCGATAGGCAGGCGACTTTGTGGAGATGCTCGAGGCTTTGGAGCCTGTTTGATACAAGTTCCTCGTCGCCAACGAGTCTCCTAGCGCGTATAGCTGGTAACGAGCCAATCCGTCCCACAAGTGAGAGCAGTACTCCATACAGTTAACTACTACTAGCGCAATCTAGTGGTGTTTTAGTGGACTTCTTTTTTTAAAATATAAATTTTAGCTCGTTTGGCTGCACCTCACCTGATGGTAAGTGCCGATGCAACTGAGGATGTAACACGCAAGCTCAAAAAGTTCCTATTCACTCTCGTTTTGAAGATTCCACTCCTTGCCCGTTCGCATAATGAACGAAGAAGCAAAACGCTTTGTACGTAAAGGTGGAACATCAACGACAAAGGGGTGGAATCGCCCTCCGCACCTGGTCGTTCGATGATGAAATGAAGAGGGGGAATGAGGTCGTGAAGCTCCAGCACACACTTTCCGAAATGAATCCTGTAGAACACCGATAGACTATTTTCTATTATGAGTAGAACTTTATACCATAGGTGAACGAATTACATTGAGTTTATCACTTGTTTTTCAATTGATAGAATTTTTATAGGGTTTTCTGTAATCTACAAGCCATGAAGTATATTTTGTATTTTTTTTTTAATTTTAGGCTTAGTAGTTTCAGATAACAGGGGAATGGTAAATTTTCGTCTTCTTTCATGAATAAAATAATAACTATTTATTTTATAATTGAAACAAAAATATCCTTATAACGAGCCCTTTCATTTAATATATGACACAATAAGGTTTTCAAAACTTTAAAAAAAAAAATCCTAATTTGTCCCCCGAAAATAACCCTTATTAAAAAAACATGTATTTTCTTTGCACACCTGTGTTTGGGTCATAGGATTACACTACCCTACCAAAATTCACCTGATTTGGTCTAGTAGATTCGGAGCAAATGGGCTTGGACAGACGGAAGGACGGACAGACGCACGAGTGATCCTATAAGTTTCTGTTTTGTTTTTTTTGTACGGAACCTAAAAATTAGAAAATTAGTCTCCATACAAAATAACGGGTTTTTTTTAAACATGAAGAAACTAGCGCCATCTAGTATGATAGTAAGGTACTGAAGCAACTAGCGCCATGTAGTATGATGGTACGAAACACTATGTGTTCTGAGTCACACTTGGCCGATTTTTAAAATAACAGTCCCAAATGTAGCGAATTTCTTCGTTTTGTTCGCTTATTTTCTTAGACAGTAAAAACGATTGAAAAATGGCGAGAATTTGTAATTATAATTTTAATTAAAATTTCAAAAGTTCACCTTTTTAATTTTATTATTACCAGCCAGGTACAAATAATAAAAGGAAAGAGAATTGATTACAAATAAATGCTTACAAAATACGAAGAAACATTTTCCCCAACCTTTTATATGAGAACAAACCACCTAATTAAACAGTATACATAGTTACTTACCTTATTTATTTTGATGGTTTCATATGGTCTTACAAAATTGGTTTAGGAGCCCTTAACCAAAGTATACATATTAGTACTAACATACAGTATGGACTCTCCCTGCCACTCTATCGATTCCAACCTCACCCCCTCGTCACCCAGATTGATACAAAATGGTTCGAGTTTGCTCCACGAACGTATAGAATTTCGCCGTGATTTCATTCGTTTTTAGAAATATATCATTTCTCGCCCGTTGTATGAAGTGTCCGGGGTGTGACTTAACCAGGGCTTCTTCTGAGCATACTGAAAAACTTTCATCAATGAACCTACAAAAAAATTTGGACTCTCCATACCTCATTCCTCCAGCTCCATTCCACCTTCGGTTAACGAGACGTAGGGGGAGGTTCCACCCCTTTATTGTTGATATTCAGTTTATACGCACGAAGCGTTACGCTTCCTCATTTATTATGCGGACAGCGATGGATTGGAACTCCTTGCCTGCGTCTGTGTTTCCCGACTCCTATAATTTGGGGATCTTCAAGGCGAGAGTGAATAGCCATTATTTGAGTTTGCTTGTACCATCCTCGACTACATCTTCACTTATCAACAGGTGAGATATAGTCAAACGCACTCAAATGTATAATAAAAAAAAAATTGGCCAGGCTTAATCATCTTGGATGAAGTGTTCAAATATTTTTTTTTGCGAATCGACTAATTGTCTCTTTCGGAAAGTTGTTGAATGTGCAGAAAAGAAGACCCAGTTATAAGGCCCCACACTTAGTTTGTTACAACGTTATTAGTTCCTATAATTTCAGCAGAACGTTGTTCGGATGAGAGAGAAAACGTAGAAATAACATTTGCGTCAGATAAAAATCGGAACAGTTTTTCTGTCAGAAGTAATCTCAAGCGGAAGATTTATTACAGTCCAAAGAAAATAATACCTACTCTTTCGGATGTCTAATAAGCTCCGTAGCTTCCTTTTATGGTTGTCCCACGGTGGGGGGCTTACGCTGGTCCTACCTGTGCAGTGTAATCAGTATCCCTGACAATAGCCACTATCCCTTTTCTTTCAGCCCGAGTTTCCTGATTTATTATATTAAAAATCCCAGGTTTATCCCAAGTAAGGACATTGCTGACGTGGTCGCTCGTAAACTCCTTCCCGGGTTTAGTAAAATTTATTCAACCGCGCGCTCTTTGGGGGCCGACAAATCATAATTCTCCTGAAATTGGTACTTATTTAGTTGGGCCAAAGACTTAAAGACTCCGTAAAGACGAGCCATCCGAATTTTGGGCCACTTAGCTTAGTTTTTAGCTGTTACTGTCCATGAGAACTAGCATACAAAGCATACTGGATGCGCAGTTTAGTATAAGAACATTTTGGAGCAAAGTTTTTTCAAGGCATGTTTAGAGATTGATGTCTGTGGTTGGGGTAGAACTTTTAGATAGTAAAGTTTATTTTGGCCGCTTCCACTGCGATATTCTCCAGGTATTCAACTTAATTTGTGAAGGGAGTAAACAATTCAGTCTTCATAAAACTGTTATATTGTTGTTGGGTATTGTTCTATAAATTTTTAAGGGCAGGAAGGAAGTTTTAATTACATAGTTTACTTTTTTATTTCATGAAAACAAAGTAGCAATTCTTTACTTTGTATTGGAGAAAGATAATAACTATCGTGTTTAAATATACACCAGTTGCTGTACGTTTAGTAAACGAGAATTAGAATCTACAAGGCTTATGTTTTTATGTAGTCGGGTTTTTCAGTTACATTGGTTTAGTTAGTATTAATAAAAAAAAAACTGGCACAAATCACACATGTTCATCTGGCCCCAAAGTAGGATTCCCTGTTTTATGAGAACCAGTTACTAATGTACATACCTATTGTAACGATCCATATGTATAAATAAATATCTATAGGTATTACAGTAAGTCTTGATAGACTAAAAGGAATCTGTCTATTGGGAAAAACATAACTAGTTTTGTTCGGTCGGGTGAGGATTAACCTCGAGTCGAGTGAATAGACAATTATTGAAACAAATTAGCTCAGGGGGTTATTTCCGAGAAGCCAGGCTGCCGCCTGTCGGTCGTCATTCGAACCACGCGGTGCGCACGTTATAACAGATTGCCTTAGGTAATAAATGGCGCGAAAACCGAGGCCAAAGGGATAGAGGCGTCGCCCTGTCTGCGTCCGGACAGCGGCCGGCGCTCGCGCAGATCGACCACGAGGTCGGATGTATGTGTGCGGCGGCCCGCGCGCTGCCGAGGCTGCATCTGTGTGAAAGCTTTTAAAACCACGGACACGCGGACGCAGCGGCATTCAGTCGAACAGACCATCACAGGAGGAGGACGTATCCGAAGAACAGCTGCCGCACGCCCCGGGCAAGTGTCACGCCAAGTACTTATTAGTCGCGAATTAACTTAGGAATCTCACTTTATATTGTGAGTTTAGAATAGAATTTAGTGTGGCCGAAATCCTAGTTATTTGCCTTCGAAAGTTCAGGCTCCTACCTGGGATCAAGCCATAGTTTAGTGCAGTTAGGAAGTGAGGTACAGTGGGCAATCGAGCTGGGATCTAGGAATTGAAACAAGATGCCAGGTCGGTTGCTAGCTGAAGGTATCATCAGGTGACCAGGTTGGTAGTTCATGTTTTCAGGAAGGCTAGTTGATTTAATTCACGTGGATACGCAACCGTGACAACGAAACGTGGGTTTTTCAGCGCAATTGCCGAAAGCAAGCTGACAGGAGGGCTTGCCTGGCTAGCGACCCAAGTTTGGTTATGGCCGGAACATCCTGACTGTACCATCTTACGACCTACCGTCATGAGGACCACAGGTTGGACATGCGTTAGCGCACTCATGTACGGAGCCACCGTATTTGGGACAGGCCTTACCTATCCAAATCCCATCCAAACACACTGTTTAGGAGGTGCAGCGAAGCGGCAGACCTGGTCTGTCGTGGCAGCGGCATTTCTTATTCAGGGCAGGTACACTTTAGCCGTAGGGAACTAGGACACAAGTTAGCTTTAGGTACACACCACACCATGACACACTACACCTAATTTGGTTCTTCTCGAAGGCACGGTTGGTTTAGTACCCCGGGGGAAAGACGAATAAAGCCGCCACGAGTTGTAACTATTTGTTGAGACATGGACATCAAATAAAATTTAGCTCTCGAAATACTTAGCTATCTCGCTAGGATAGGGAAAACTAGGGCTGAGTTAGGGGGGGGGGAAGCGATCTGTAGGAAATCTAGTTAATAAATCTAATACTAGGGAGTAGCGAATTAGGTTTTGGAATGACGTTATTAGGAAGAAAAACGAGTCATATTAGTGAATAAATAGTAGGTAGGTCTAAGCGGTGCCCACGTTTTACTTTATCGAACTGCCGTCACTGCAGGTGACACGCGGTATCACAAGCTTTAGGGTTTCGTGAGCACGAGGTCATTAATTTCATTCGGGCTAGTACAGTGCTGTAGGAAATCTAGTTAATAATCTATTACTAGGGAATAGTGAATTAAGGTTAGGAATATCGCTATTAGGAAGAAACGAATCATAGTAGCGAATAAATAGTAGGTATGTCTAAGCGATGCCCACATTTTATTTAATTACAAACTGCCGTCATTGCAGGTGACACGCGGCATCATAAGTTTTAGGGTTCCGTGAACACGTGGTCCGCTCAGTTCACTGATCTCATTCGAGATAGTACGGCGCTATGCTGTCGCGGGAAGGCCTATGTCATACTTGAGATGGCTGTTTACCAAGCTCCATGCAATATGGGCTAGATATGTAGTTCAGTGGTTCATAGATATGAACAACTCCTAATTTTACCAAATTTTAGCTAAATCTGTCCACACTTTTATGGGATAAATGTAATGGACTAACAAACAAACTATAGGCGTTCGAGCCTCGCCTATTTTGATACTAAAGTAATTTTAGATAGGTGGGTCCTATCTGTAGCTTGTCACAAGCATGCCTCGGCAGAATTTCACCCAAATCGGACCGAGCGTTTAGGAAACTATTGGGCAAGCAAACGAATAGTTGGGCGTTCGCGCCTTACTACTAGTGATTATAACAAGACCGATTATGATGTAGGTAGACGACCCATCCTAATGGTAACCGTAGCTAGGGTCAGTTGATATGCGCTAGATTTAGAAACTAAATCTATTCTACGGTTTTCGGATATTATGGGCAGTGTTCACGGTGTCCGGGTCCTGTCGGCTCCTATTGCGTCCTGAACTAGCGCCTCGACCAAACACTTGGCTTACACGCCTTTTCGCTTTGACCTAGTTGTGATGCTGCGACTATGATTCGCGTGGGTGTCACAATGGGTTGCGACTGTGTTGGTTCGTTGTTCTTTTACGTTTAGCAAACCTGCTGGACAGTCAGTACTTTCGCCCTTTATCAAGGGTTTACTACGTCTAAAGACAGATCTTTAACACTATGTATTATTTTGGAGCCGACGGCACGGTGGATGTTGTGTCCATTTCGCTTTAGCTATATAGACCGTAGGTCTTTATACCGTTATATACAACTGTATGGCACAGTTCCAGGTCTAAGAACCATATTAGTAGATTATCTACTTATTTCGCCTCCCGTGGTGCTCTTCTCACAGGATGAGCGACATTCAAGGCGGAATATTTACTTTGTTTTAGTACCTAGTGCTAATATGTATTCGCGATCAATCACTGTTCGAAGGTATTAATCCTACCTGACGAATAGGGATGAACAAGCTATGGCTGTAACGACTCAGTCATAGCTCACACTATACACGTATAATAAGGCGCCTCACAAGCGTTTTATATACACTAGCTTTGGGATTCGGGTGGTACACGGCCTAGTACACTTTACATTGTCGTGTAGCTTAATTAAATTACACTTGAAGCGGGGTGGACTCCCATCGTGTACCTTAGTGGCTTGCAGGAGACAGTAGCTAGCGGGGCTCACCGTAGTAGTAACTATTTGCTTGAGCTAAAAGCGCTCGTTCAATTACCTTGAATTAGATGTACATTGTTTTAATCACCAAAATAATGCAGTACTGACGTCAGTCAAGTATTACGTTATTCCGAGCACTGGGGGCTAGCTACCCTTCCCAATTTGGGGGGGCCCAAAATAGGGACCAATCACAGTAGGGAAACTAGGGTTCCACGCGAAATACTTCAAAATTACGGGTTAGACTACATCGTTCGTCCAAACACAACGTGATAGATTAATCTCTTAAAAATAACTTGTCATTCACCTTCAAAAAGACTCTGAGTTACTGCGATCACAAATTAGGGTTCTCTAGACGATCTGGCCAAACGTTTAACCGTATTTTAAAATGCAATAAAAATCAAGTTTAGTTTACATACTTTTATAGGTAGATAGCGGTAGGTTGTATGTTGTATGTACGTATGCATATTATAGGTAGGTTTAGTTAGTTATATTTATATTTATATATTTATATATATTAAATAGGCTGTTGGGGGGTTACACTATCTAAGGTGTAACAAAATTAGCTGAAACTATTTTAACTCGTGCTCCTACCCATGAAACTGAACAACTTTACACATGGAACCCATAGACAAATCGCAAAAAAAAATGGTTTTCCCATACAAACTCGATCAGCTGGTCAGCCAACTTAGTATGGGAATTTAATTTTTTTTGAGATTTGACTATGGGTTTCATGGGGAAAGTTGTTCAGTTTCATGGGTATAAGCACCAGTTAAAATAGTTTCAGCTAATTTTGTTACACCTTATATACGTTAATATTTGTTACTCTTTTGGAAAAATGGAAAACACAAGAAAACGTAATTTGAAAGTGATGCTGGCAGAACGCGTGTGAGCAAGTAAGCACAATGAGCGATGGTGAGAATGAGAGCCTTTTTTTTAAATTTGAATGCGTTTGGCTGCACTTCACCTGATGGTAAGTGCCGATGCAGCCGAGGATGTAACACGCAAGCTCAAATAGTGCCTATTCGCTCTCGTCTTGAAGATTCCTAAATTATACGAATCGGGGAATTTTACACTAGCTTTTTCCCGCGGCTTCACCCGCGTGGAAAAAGTTTCTATGACTGTCTTCGAGGGTGCGCAGTGCGCGAGCCGCAAGCGGGTCGCGAGCGTGAAAAAGAATTCCAGGTCCTAATATGTCTACCTAACAAATTTCATCTAGATACGTTCAGTAGTTTTTGTGTGAAAGAGTAACAAACATCCATACATCCAAACTTTCACATTTATAATATTATTAGAATGAAAATAGCATTTATGTATATTTATACATTGTCAGGCCTCCTCGTAGGCAGGACTTCCACTCGGTGGACTCACGATGCGGGCAGCGTAGTACCGGTCGTTGTGGAAATCCTTGGGCGAGGCTTTTGTCCAGCAGGGGAGGCCTTTTTCCAGCATTGGACGTCTTTTTACTGATATGATGATGATGCCTTGTCATTCTTCCATTTTAATATTAGTCACCAATTTCATAGGTACTAAAATTGTCAGTAATTAATTCATCATCATCATCACATAAGCTCATATGTACGTCCCCACCGAGGGGCTCGAGCCTACCCTGAATTAGGGCGATCGGGCCTTAGTCGACCACGCGGGCCCAGTGCGGGTTGGTCAACTTCACACACAACCTTCGAGTTTCTTCGCAGATGTGTGTGTGTGTAAAAAAAAAATGATTGCAGGTTTCCTCACGATGTTTTTCTTCACGGTAAGAGCGTCGGATACACGTACATATAAAATCGAAATTCGAAAACACATTGGTACGTGGCAGGACTCGAACCACGACTTCCCGGATAGGAGGTAGCGGCCCTTGCCGTAGCGCCACCGACGTTATTTACCAATGTACCAATGAGTTTTTCAAAAAAACTTACGTTCATACTTACCGATTGCTTTAACGGTGAAGGAAAACATCGTGAGGAAACCTGCACACGCCTGCGAAGAAACTCGAAGGTTGTGTGTGAAGTCGACCAACCCGCACTGGGCCCGCGTGGTCGTCTAAGGCCTAATCGCCCTGATTCAGGGTAGGCTCGAGCCCCTCGGTGGGGACGTATATGAGCTGTAATGATGATGATGAAAAATAAAAAATAATTATATATTTTTTTACCTACATGACTTCTTATTAATTAAGCTCGTGTACGTGTACTCATTAGATAATACCATATCACCCATTTATTACGTTGAACAAAATTTCCCACAAAAGTATCTGTTTCACCCCTGACGACAATCAAAACGCTTTCATCGTTTGAAGTTTGTCTATGAACGCACCTCCGAGTGTCTACAGCAGTAATTGGACCGCGAGTGGGGGGCGTGTCTCTAACATCACAGACACAATGTTACCTACAGCAGTACAACCTACCTACACCATTAACTCCATAATAATTGGTAACACTAGACATGTTTAAAAAAACCGGCCAAGTGCGAGTGGGACTCGCGCAAAGTAGGGCTCCGTATAGTCTTTTCGAAAAATAAATGTTTATTTTAAAAAACAAAATTATATTTGCATTTAAAAATAGAACATATTGTTTGAAAAATCTATGATCTTTTTACAAATCGAACTGCACATCTTAAGTTTACTACTAATACTTACTTCGCTGGCTCAGGGACCCGAAGTGGATCTTGGCCTTCGACATTAAAGTGCGCCACTCTATCCTATTTTGTACCAAGTTTGACCATTCGGGCACACCATCTTAAGTTGGTCGACTATTTCTCCTAAACTAAGAAAGCCTACTTAGCCTTGATAGTTTTCCTTTTAAATTCATTATATATACTACTTTCATATTTTTTTTCAAATTTCTATATATAGCGGTTTAGTTATTAACACTTGACTCCAACAAAATTTAGCAATTTCAAGCCTATTTTTTTGAAAACGGAACCCTAAATTACAAAATAGTTTTAGAAGACACAACTATTTTGTAAGCTCTAACCGACTATACCCCACACGACTGGGTTTGACGAGAAAAATAAAATATCCCCTCTTTACTTGTACCTTTGGGATGTAACCCTTAAAAAGTTTTTTTCCAATTTTTTTTTACAGTTTACTTTATATATATATATTATATATACGAGTATCATCATATCAGCTCATATACGTCCCCACCGAGTATATGTGTATATTTTTGCCTAATATCAGCTCTTAACTACTAATAGTCTAGGAGCTAGGCCGCGGACAGACAGACGGATAGCCAGTCATGACGAAACTATAAGGGTTCCTTGTTGTGCTACGTAACCCTAAAAAAACCGACCAAATGCGAGTCAGAACTGCACAAAAAGGGTTCCTTCCGTGCCATCATACTAGATGGCGCTCGTTTCTTCATGTTTAAACGTTTTTTGTATGGAGACACCCCCTTACTTTTTCACTTTTTCTTGTTTATAGTATTTGTTGTTATAGCGGCAATGGTAATACATCACCTGTGTAAATTTCAACTGTCTAGCTATCACTGTTCATGAAATACAGGCTGGTGACAGACGGATGGACAGCGGAGTCTTAGTAATAGGGTCCCGTTTTTACCCTTTGAGTACGGAACCCTAAAAACCAACTTCCTTTACAATAACTTGCGGCGTCGGCGTGCCCTCCGCTACGCCGAGACACGCACAATAGGAAGATTGAATAGTACAGGTTGGCCCGCAGAAAATTTTCTTTTTGTTTGCTTCGTAAGTTTTGAACGCGTGGAGGGGGAAGCGCGCTGTTGGCATCCATCAGTAGCTTGGTCCTTGAAAGTTTGTGCGCCATGAGTCAGTTCACGGGTGAGCAGGGTGCTTTCGCTGTGCATAAACCTTACGAAAACAATAATTCGTGTGTAATTGTTAGGCGTTTATTAAGAGTTGGGTATCATTTGCTTAGTGTGCAGTTTTTTCGGTCTGAGCAGTACGTGTGGGACCTGGGCGGGGCTTCGACGTGGCATAACAGGACCGGTCTCTTTGAAGTTTCTTTATCCAGTGCTTAATCAAAGGGGCACTTTGACACTGCTGAACACTGTGCGTTTGATACTGAACTCTAACAATTACACACGAATTATTGTTTTTGTAAGGTTTATTCATAGCGAAAGCACCCTGCTCACCCGTGAACTGACACATGGCGAACAATTTTGCAAGAACCAAGCTACCGATTGATGCCAACAGCGCGCTTCCCCCTCCACGCGTTCAAAAGTTAAGAAGCAAACAAAAAGAAAATTTCCTGCGGGCCACCCTTTAGTTTAATGGAGGGAAGGTCAGGGTTCTTGTTGAAAATATACAAATCCACCAAAACAACAGAATATTCAAAATGAAGAAAAAAATTCGAGCGAGACCTACAGTACTCGCATATGATGTGTAACATGTGACAAAATACTTTAGGTTAGTTAGATTTGATGACGATATTGTACCTGGGTGGCGGATCTGACAGTAACGAAAAAAACCGACCAAGTGCGAGTCGGACTCTCGCGACTTCCTGTTACACATTTCCGTCCCATGTTACACATTTCCGTCCCATTTCACGAAATCACTCCCACAAATTGCAGGAAAGCGAGAGCAAAGATGTTACACATCAATAAAACGTAAAAATATGGTAACGGACAGACGTGTCGATGAATAGGATCGGAATTGAATGAATTCAATGTCAAAAAAACCGGACAAGTGCGAGTCGAATTCGACCACCGAGGGTTCCGTACAAATGTTCAGGTTTTTTTTTTATTTTTTATTCACAATTGGTAAACCCTTGACAACATCTCACCTGGTGGTAAGTGACGATGTTGCCGAAGAT
Source organism: Coleophora flavipennella (assembly GCA_947284805.1). Taxonomy (NCBI): domain Eukaryota; kingdom Metazoa; phylum Arthropoda; class Insecta; order Lepidoptera; family Coleophoridae; genus Coleophora; species Coleophora flavipennella. The sequence goes on from OX369295.1 coordinate 8,479,934, forward strand.
GGAAGCGGGCTACATTATATAAACCATAATAAAGCAAATTGTTAGGTACTACATACACCAAAATTATTGGGTATCTACCTATACATACAAAAAAAGGGAAAATATGTTTTTTTTCATTCTTCGTCATAATTTGAAAACTATTCATCATAAAAATAACTAAAAATCTGTATAAGCATGTGCCAATGAAGCCGTTTCATGCGATACCCCAAATGACACGGTTAACTCAATTCAAAATTTAGACCACACATCCTTGCATAATTAATTACGTATTTTAAAAATAAAGACTATTTTTTAATGATTTAATTACACATGTACAGTTTTCCGATTTTACTTTATACTTGTAGTATAAGACGGTAAAACTTTACAATTTCATAGTTCTAGGTCAACGGGAAATACCCTATGAATTTTGATTTCCTTTCGAATGACAAAATATATATTTTTTGCGGCATAAACGGCCGTATCTTTTTTTTACGTCAACTTTGAAGTTTGATTTTTTTAGAGCTTCAAGGCAATGTAGACCGAAGTATATGGTTTTAATTTCAACTCGACACTTCCACGCGTTCCCGAGATAAATGGTCTTGACAAACAGACGGACGGACAACAAAGTGATCCTTTAAGGGTTCCGTTTTTTTTCCTTTTGAGGTACGGAACCCTAAAAAAAACAATAAAAAAAGCAAAAAACCAAAAGATGATATAAAAACAGATTGAAAATGAAAAATAACAAAAAGATTGACTTCGTCAAAAACTTAGTAAAATTTTGCATTATTTTTAGTTTCTGTTATAATTTAAAAAAAGTACTACTCTCCTCTTTCTCTCTCCCTCTCTCTCTCCCTCTCTCTCTCCCTCTCTCTCTCTCTCTAGATAGATGCAAACACACACACACACACACGCATACACACACACACACACACAAATACTCACTTGAACATTTTTCACTCTTTAAACTACATAATATTTTTTTTATAAGTTCTTAAATTAGACTAAGTTAAGTTTGATTAATAGTGAACGCACAGTGTAAGCACAGTATATATATTGGTGTAAGGTAAGTACCTTTGCTTACCTTATCGTGTCCTTTAAAAACCGGTAAAGTGCGAGTCAGAACCGCGCACAAAGGGTTCCGTATCATTATACTAGATGACGCTAGTTTCTTCACGTTTAAAAAAAACATTTTTGGTATGAAGACTTTCACTTTTTTCTTATTTTAGTATTTGTTGTTAAAGCGGCAACAGAAATACATCATCTTTGGAAATTTTAACTTTCTAGCTATCACGGTTCATAAAATACAGCCTGGTGACAGAAGGACAGACAGACAGACGGACGGACAGCGGAGTCTTAGTAATAGGGTTACATTTTTACCCTTTAGGTACGGAACCCTAAAAATAGGTAAGAAACTGGTTTCCAAGATACAGTTTAACGACTAGTTTGGGAATTAGGGCTGCATCCCAATGTTTGTAACTAGTAAGTGCCAATAAACTATTTTCATTTTTATTCTTATCGTATGGCTAACAGTTCTTTTCATGGGATAGTACTACACTGATTTTGTTAAAATTTATATGGGACCAGTCTGGCAGTATACCCTGACGAATAATATAAGAATAATCATAAAACTCGGTTCACAATCTGCGAAGATATCGCGTTACAAACATACAAAAATGAAAATACAGTCGAATCGAGACCTTTTTTGGAAGTATTATAAAGTATTAAATCCATGCAGACCAAAAATTAGTTAATATAATTAAGGAATCCTCAAAGCGAGAAAAATTTGTCATATTTAGCTTGCGTGATCCCAAAACCAAACCGAAATACAGAATAATAAAAAAAAAAAAGAAAACTACAATTAACATCACATCCTCGGCTGCATCGGCACTTACCATCAGGTGAGGGGCAGCAAAACGCACTCAAATTTTTGATGAAAAAAAAAACAAAAAAAAGGGAACTGGCCACACTCGCCAGTAACCGAAACTGCCCACACTGGCCAGTCAACGAAACTGCCAAAAGAACATCCTTACAGAAATTTAAATTTCAGTGCTGCCTAGCGAAACGGCTTCTAGAAGGCTTTTTGAAATATGTGCAATTTTCTTTTCAGTACCACTAATCACTGATTGAAATAAACTGTTCAAGTATCTATAAGTTAAATTTGCGCACTTTTGAGTTTGTTTACTATAGGTATAAAATATGTGCCATACAGCGCAGCTTCACTTGCCATAATATAGACAATAGTAAAGTTACTCATATTTTGTGGATACTTCCAGTAAGTATAAAAAATGCAGGAAGCTTAGCATTATCTTCAAGTCCCAAATACCGCAGTGTCCTAGACCAAGGTTTCGACCTGTGTGTGTTGCCAGTGATGACATATGGAACTGAGACATGGTCAAGGCTCAAGGTCATCCAAAGGGCTGGAGCGTGCTATGCTCCGAGTGTAGGTATCTATGTGATTGAATCAGAAACGAGGAGATCCGTAGAAGAACCAAAGTTACTGATATAGCTCTCAGAATTGCTAAACTTAAGTAGCAGTGGGCGGGGCACATATCTCGTAGAACGGATGGCCGTTGGGGCAATAAAGTTCTCGAGTGGTTACCGCACACCGGAAAACGTACTGTAGGCAGATCGCCCACTCTTGAAGGTTTAATTAATACATATGTCCGGATGGTGGCGCATCGGGAGCCGGGTCGTTCCTTTCCCTCTAATATAGTTAATGAGAGCGATGGCTGACCCTCGCGTTATACTCGTCACCGGGTGCTGTCCGTATGAACTGGCCTACTCTTGTCAAAAGTATCAATGACATTCAATAATTTTTATGTATAACTTTTCGTGTCATATTGTTTTCATGTTCTAATGAAATAAATTTAAAAGATTGCATTCTGACATTATTAACGAATGATTGTTTATATCTTGATTTTTCACAAATGAAATAATGTTATTATTACTTTATGACTATTATAAAGAGTGTAATTTGCACTTATTTTGAATAAATACCTTGAATCTTGCAGGTCGCGGGAAGCTGCTGGATGCGGGTAGCGCAAAACCGGTCGTCGTGGAAATCCTTGGGAGAGGCCTATGTCCAGTAGTGGACGTCCTTCGGCTGATATGATGATGATAAAAAATGCAATCCATAAAATAGAGTAGGGAGGGACAGCGACGTAGGTTTAGTAAGTAAAAGCACACCCTGGACACTTCATACAACGGGTCAGAAATGACATTTCAAAAAAGGAATGACGGAACAAACAAAATGGCGGCGAAATCCTATACGTTCGACAACCAAACTGTAACCAATCTGAATCAATCTGGGTGACGAGGGGGTGAGGTTCGAATCTAGAGAGCGGCAGGGAGTGTCCATACTGTATGTTAGTACTAATATATATACTTTGGTAAAAGTATCCTGTTTGGCATACCTTGGTCAAAGTACATACATTTGTGTTAACATACAGTATGGACACTCCCTGCCGCTCTCTAGATTGCGAACTCACCCCCTCGTCACCCAGATTGGTTTAGATTGGTTACAGTTTGGTTGGCTAACGTATAGGATTTCGCCGCCATTTTGTTTGTTCCGTCATTCCTTTTTTGTAATGTCATTTCTGGCCCGTTGTATGAAGTGTCCAGGGTGTGCTTTGGTACAAAACCCTAAAATCTGCTCACAAATAATAAAAATGAATAAATTAATCTCACTACCGTAATGAAAGTAAGTAAAATATAATGAAACGGCGCAACGGGCGCTCGTTGCGTATCTTGTCTCAATTACAGTGATGTAAGATGCGTAATGGCGGGCAATTCTGGTGATTTATCGAAACATTCATTATAAGTGTTCACTTAAGGTTAATTGCGAGCTTACAGCGCTTAAAGAGCTCGTTCCACTATGATTCCGGAAACTGCGCGATTCCTGGATCTCGGCTGGTTTGGTAACTGGAGGGGGTGACGCGAGGAGTGATTTTAAGTGATTGTTTATTAAAAAAAATAGTGACTACACGTTTGCTCACGTGCTTAAGCACCTATAAGTCAAATTTGCGCACTTTTGAGTTTGTGCACTATGGGCCATTTATAGGCTATTTGCCATACAGCGTAGTTTTATTTGCCATAATATAGGCAACAGTTACTCATATTTTGTGGATACTTCCAGTAAATAAAAAATGCAAGAAGCTTCGCATTGTCTTTACGTCCCAAATATCGCAGTGTCTTAAGACCAAAGTTTTTGACCTGTGTGAATTGCCAGTGATGGATGACATACGTATATCATACCCATCAATTTATAAAACACTAAACATTTCTAAACTGCGTGATTCCTGGATCTCGGCTGGTTTGGTAACTGGAGGGGGTGCCGCGAGGAGTGATTTTAAGTGATTGTTTATTTAAAAAAAATAGTGCCTACACGTGAGCAAACACACAGCGGTAAGTAATATCCAACCTCATAAAAGAAGATAATAGAATTTTTTACATTGATTTCATGTTATGTCGAAGCTAAATTATATAAGACAGATAGATTTTTGATTTTGTGTGCCCAGTTGTCAAAATATCAATTTTTTTTATAGATATTAAGTCATGGTTCCTAAATATTGTAGATTTTTGTGTAAAAAAATACAACTTTTTTTTATAGAAATATAAATACTTTTATAACTAGAACTGGGTAATTTTATCATTTACCTCATGTCTCTAATTTAAATTAATAAATTACAGTATTAAGTAGTCATTTCAGTTATCAAAATCGTCAATTTCTATATTTGGATATGTCACACCCACCTCGTAGTTGGTGTAACTATTGGTATTGGTAGTGGGCTCCCGTTTCCGCATTTGGACTCTTTTTCGGTCCTTTATGCGTGCAAGTGTCGCTGGCTAGTCCAGCCAACCCAGCTCCTTCCAGAAGCACAGAAGTCTCCTAAGACATTCGCAGGCTTCTCGGAGCGACCCCATATCATTGAGGATTTTACCTGATATTCGATCAGACCAGTGCATTCCAGGAACACATGACTGACTGTTTCATCTGTCTCAAGACATCCTCTGCAAAGAGGACTGTCTGTGACATTCATGATGAATAGTTGTTTATTCAGGGGTAGGTGCCCGCTGATAGTACCCACAACTATACGAAGATCGCGTCGGTTGAGGCTGAGGAGTTTTCGGGTCAGTTGTGGTTTGAGTTGCATCAAAACCATTTTTGACTGCCTACAGCTAGTTAGATTAGCCCAGCGGGCATTGTGGTGTAACTATTTTTCACCTCATTCACGCCGGGTTAAATTATTCATCTGTTTTACTTATCAATATTTCTTATAGCTTATCTTTAACCATAAAACATCAAAACCGAATGTCCATGACAGTCTAAAAATGCATACTTAACTATATTGTTTTCTGTTCATTGTTCTCTTTCTTATGGTGTGCCACAATTAACCGTAATATCCAAGGGATAAATGGCAGTTGCCTGGTGTTTCACTAAGCATGACCTGCAGTCACTACCGTTCAGTGTTAACGACCATACAATAACTTTGTGACAGCCCTGAATATTTCAGGCGCAATAAGGATGCCCCAAACTGAATAAACTGTGATTGAAGGCAAGAAGATAAAGAAACTGTATGTATAAATACATAGCGTATCAATGTTAAGACGATATCTAACATATTTCGGTCAAAGTATATATATTAGTACTAACGTACAGTATGGACACTCCCTGCCGCTCTCTAGATTCGACCTCACCCCCCCCCGTCACTCAGATTGGCTGTAGATTGGTTACCAAACGTAAAGGACGAGCTACGCAAGCGCGATAAACGTCACTTATATTCACTTTGCGCGCCGCTGTAATTTCATTTTACGGAATAAAAATGCTAAACTGTTCAGTTTTCGGGTGTTTGAGTGCATAAGGTGTTAAAGGCACTAAAAGGAGCTTTTATAGATATTTTAGATGAAACAAGGCATGCATTACTTATTTTACAACTCAAAAACATAATTGTTTAGTATTTTATCGTACCTACTTTTAAGTTTAATGGAGCAAACGCACTAACCTTGCTTTTGCGTCTTAAATACTTCTTGAGAATTCAAGAATCAATTAATCATTTTTACGCGACTACGCAAAAAGAGGGTTATGCTTTTGACAGTATGTATGTTTGTATAAATGTGTGTATGTTCATCTGTTTCCTCGTATCTTATAAACCACTCGTCCGATTTACACAAATGTGGTGTCTTTGGATTTGTGCCATCACTTTGCGTGTCATAGGAATAACAAAACTCAAAAAAGTTTTTTTTAAGAAAATAATATCATGTTTGTTATTAAAATAAAGGTTTCAATGAGCATATTCTAAATATATATTACGTATGCAAATGTTTTTAATTTCTTAGCAAATGGTCTCACAAGCGATACTATAAAAAGCCTCAATGAACCCACGCTACAATCAAGAGATACGACACGCAGGTAGCAAAAAACAGAAAATAAAATAAAAGTTGAAAAACTAAAACCCGCCTTTTCTAATATACAAAGATTTTCTGTAGTTGGATTTTAGTTTTTAAATGTTGGCACTGACCTCAAAAAAGATTATGGGCTCCTAATTTGTTCCGTACCTAATTTTGATTTTAATAATAAAAGATTAAACCAATTTTGATAAAATTTGTATGAAATAACTTTACTGATGAAAGCAGGGTATACTTAAGTTCGTTTGCTGAATGAACTATAACTTTTATACGTTTTTGGAAATCTGGTAAAATAAAATACTTTTTCCAGTGTTTTGCATACAGTTTTTTTTAACAAAATCATTAATTAAATCAATGCATTTTCATACAAAATTTTAAAATTAATTTGGTTGTTACATTAAAGCCGTTGATTTCCGACCCCTTGTTATTTGACCTTTTTGGTTTTGAATTAGATTTAGTGTACACACCCTTAAAAGGAATAGGTTAAATTTCCAATAATAACCCTGTCTGGTTCATTTATTACCGAAGTTAGTAAAATAAATATTTCAAATAATTTTATATAAGATTTTATTTGTTTTATTGAACTAATTATACCAAACTTTACATAAATAAGACACTTCTACGCATACAATACAATTAGACTGGGAATGATAAATGGCGGCGCTTCTATTTACGTCTTGCTCAAACAATATAATTATTAGTCTCTCGCTCACAGGAACTACCAAATCTTTGGAAATAATACTATTTATAATCGCACTCTTTAAATTGTACGTATATAAATAAAATACGTTAGCTCACCTTTTGAAAATATATTGAAAATTCGATTAAATATTTTTCATGCTACCGCGCCTCTTTTACAAAGTCACTTTGTTCGTGCGTGATTACGCCGCCGAGGTTACGTAGTATATTCTGTGGCCGCGGCGTCAGAGCGCAGAGCGGTTGGGGACCAGTATTATACGACCAAATCTAAGAACAATCAGTTTGTATGAATCTTCTAGCTAGTTGTATATTTTTTTACAAATGCAGTGTGAGCGAATGGGAATGGAGTGAGTTCTGTTTAGTAGGTCAGTTAGTTCGTGGGATATTTTGTCATTTGTGTACTTTATTTATTGAAAATGATGATTGTATGTAATAATTTGATTACATGGTGTAAAAATATGTTATAAGTTGTATAGAAATATCTAGTGATGTGATATTATACAATGTGATCACGGAATTTTAGATTGAGTTTGACTATTAGTGTTGGTTGCTAAATGAGATTGTTTCACGGACAAAAGCATAACTCCTGTATTTGAAAAACAATTTAATTCATGTAAGTTACTTATTCTGTAAGTTACCTACCGAGTAGCCCCTGTTTAAATAACTAATGTAGTAAATAACTAATGCAGTAAATTATCTAACAAACATTTCGTGACCAATGCCGCCGGTGTGATTCAACCCTACCTGCATTCTTGCCAATAGATACGTCAATTATATATATGTATATAATTTCTCGCTCGTTTGTATGGAGTGTCCGGGGTGTGGTTCGGTAGTCTCTTACTAATGAAACCCCCACCACCGATCGAATCAGCCATAAGAAGTGGCCAAACTGTTGTCGTAATACTATTGCAGCATGCTGATAATGAACAAAAGTAATGTCAACCCAAAGCTACCTAGAAACACTCACTTAATGAAGAGCTTAAGGCTGTCGAAATGTCTCGGGAGCACGAGACTAAGTTTGCAGCTGCGGATAATCCCGGGTAAAAAAATGTAGTCTCGGTCTTATGCGCCATAAGGTATTCCAGGGTCAAAAGAAGAAAAAGAGAGTTGCAAGAGACGGTTTCTTAAGGCAAAATAATAATTTTAGAGCAAAACGGAACAACCGATCAAAGCTCACTCCACGCTCCACTCCAACTACTTGAATCAACTGTCACTTCAGATATAGAGATTTTTTTGGAGCAAAGTAGAATAACCCATCAAAGCTCACGAATCAACTGGAATCAACCGTCACTTCAGATATAGAGTTTGTTGGAGCAAGTAGAACAACCCACCAAAGCTCACTCCACGCCCCAAATACTTCGAATCAACTGGAATCAACCGTCACTTTAGATATAGAGTTTTTTTGGAGCTAAGTAGAACAACCCACCAACGCTTACTCCACGCTCCAACCACTTGGAATCAACTGGAATCAACCGTCACTTCAGATATAGAGTTTTTTTGGAGCTAAGTAGAACAACCCACCAAAGCTCACTCCATGCTCCAACCACTTAGAATCAACTGGAATCAACCGTCACTTCAGATATAGAGTTTTTTTGGAGCTAAGTAGAACAACCCACCAAAGCTCACTCCACGCTCCACCCACTTCGAATCAACTGTAATCAACCGTCACTTTAGATATAGAGTTTTTTTGGAGCTAAGTAGAACAACCCACCAAAGCTTACTCCACGCTCCAACCACTTGGAATCAACTGGAATCAACCGTCACTTCAGATATAGAGTTCTTTTGGAGCTAAGTAGAACAACCCACCAAAGCTCACTCCACGCTCCAACCACTTGGAATCAACTGGAATCAACCGTCACTTTAGATATAGAGTTTTTTTGGAGCTAAGTAGAACAATCCACCAAAGCTCACTCTACGTTCCAACCACTTGGAATTAACCGTCGCATCAAATGAGATTTGATCTTTAAGATCTCTTGAATAGTGGTTGAGGATGTTACCAAGCTACTTTTACTATGTACGACGATTTATTGTTTTAGTTTTAATTAGGATTTTGTGAGGTAGATTTGTAACATATAAGTTGTTTGAAAAGGAAACGCTTCTTTTACAGATATACCCACATTTTGAAATACAATAATTTCATAAGTTTATCTCATAGGTAATCCTGATCAGGATCGCCAGGATTAAATGCACATCAAACTAAAAATTAAAAAAAATTAAAAAACACACTTTTAAAGCACATCAAACTAAAAAGTGAAAAATAATTCTTAATATAAGCTGAAAACAACAATCAACGAGAAATACTAGTATTATTGTGCAAAAAGCGTGGGGCACTTTGTACCATATTTTTCGTATATTGAGCAACCTACGCTTTTTTCACAATAATACTAGTATTTTTCGTTGATTATTGTTTTCAGCTTAAATTAAGAATTATTTTTCACTTTTTAGTTTGATGTGCTTTAAAAGCAGTGACTTATATATTACTGGCGTAAGGACCCGGCCAACGCACGCGACTAATGCTCCCAGCGAATTGGTGCGATAATCGAAAGTTTCGCACACTCGCGACTCAGTCGTCTGCGGGAAATTGTACAGTTCGGACGAAAGATATTCCATGTAAAAATGCCTTATTGTGTTTTTAGAGGCTGTAAAAATCATGAAAGAAAGGCTAAAAAGAAACATGGGATGTCGTATCATCGTTAAATAACCTTAAATTGTATTTTTTCTTGTAAACAAATTAAATAAACGAATTTTAAAGTGACAATTCTACCAAGGTTCTTTTAACGCGGCACTGACGCCAACTCTCGCCCACGCTAGTTCGTACGAGTTATGTTAGATGGCGCTACTTTTTGCTTGTATCAAGAAAATCTGAGTAAAATATGAAGACAGGCGGATACTTCTGTTCAAATCTGTGTTTAAAAGCGTTTTTTAAAGTTTTTTTCAAGTATGTTTATTAATATTCAAGTACCCGCAGACTAAATGTATGATATAGCTATACGATAATTTGTCTTAAGCTTACATCACATACAAATAATAAATTTTTCATCAACGTTATGCATTCGTTCTCACTTAGCCTTCACGAGACATTAACATTAAAAAATACTTACATAGAAAAGAGAAAAAGAAAATAGGTGTTTCATATTTAATGAAAAATATACAATTTATTTAGCTTTTCTGCGTGCCTTATGACGATTTTACCAAGTGTAGTAGCCTTATTAAGTTCTAGTAACTCACAAGTTTCATTATAATCGATATAATAACATACAAATGATAAAAATATAAAATAAAAAAATACTCCAAAAGCCACATCCTGTTTGTCAAGAAATCATACCTGTATCAGCGACATACACTCACACACAGTCACACATAAAGTACTTTCACAGATAGGGGTACACATTGACGTCACCATTGTTCTTGTGTTGTGAACATCTTTATGGCAATTCTTTTTATTTATGTACCTACACTACATAAGTATGCTTTGGGTGTCACCTACCCTCATCATTAAATTAATCTGTGCAATACAAAAACCCGATAGGGTTTCCTTTGTACTGTATTAATATCTTTATGTTTGTTCTTTAAAGCAATAAATAAAAAAATAAAAAAATCGGTAGAGTAATTTTCAAGAAAAAATAAAGCGCCTGGATTTGTATGGAATTGCCTTATTCCGGTTATGGATGGTATAATTTTGATATTTTATATATTTATTAATTTGTTTATTATTAGGTAACAAAGTGCAAAATGTACAGACATGTACTATACATAAAATCTGGCACAATTATAAAACATGTAATAATACTAGCTTTTGCCCGCGGCTTCGCCCGCGTGGTCATCATTTTCTCAACAAAACAAAAATAATTTTAAACAAAAAAATCCGACTTCAAACAGGAAACTAAGGTTCCTATCGATTTCTCTAGAATGCCATTATCTTATCCTGGTTTCCTTATCATGGTACCACCCTTGGGATATCTCCTTGCCAACAAAAAAGAATCGTCAAAATCGGTTCTTAAACGACAAAGTTATCCGCGAACACACATAAAAAAAATATAAAAAAATATATACTGTCGAATTGAGAAACCTCCTCCTTTTTTGAAAACGGTTAACAAACAACCGCAGTGTAGGTGAATTTAGTAAATGAATACCAGAATGCAGAATAACTTCTACTGTAAGGAGTAGGGATGACGACAGCATCAGAAATAAATTATGAACTCTTGATCACTAAATTGCCCTCCTACTTAAACTCCGGAAAACCTTACTCGCTTTGTTTTCCATCAAGTCTTCGATTTTTAATTCACAAAAATCACAGAATGAGTACACATATGACGCTGCTAAACTATGACGTCACGCCTAGGTATTTCAAATATTTTTAGAACAAAATTTAGTTTTTGACAGATGTTAAAAAGTAACTCAGATGACTAGCATTCGTCATCCTTATTGGAGTTTACCAGTGCACGTAGCAACTACGTTTTAGAAATAAACTATGAACTATTTATTAATCACAAATTTGCCCTCCTACTTAAACTTCGGAAAACCTTACTCGTTTTGTTTTCCATCAAGTCTTAGATTCTAAATTCTCAAAAATAACATAATGAGTATATACATATGACGCTGCTAAACTATGACGTTACGCCTAGGTATTTCAAACATTTTTAGAACGATGTGTCGTTTGGGCTTGTGCACAAATCACGTAAGGTTTTTTCGGCTACTTTTTAACCCCCTCCCTCCCCCTGGTTATATTTGGTGAGGTTTTTGGTCAACCCCCTCCCCCTCACAACCTCACGTGTATTTTTCTAATTTAACCTTATTTTAAGATTAATAGTATGTAACTAGTATCTCTTCTGTGGTATTGTAATATATAGCGGGCGGGCTCAAGCGCGCCAAAATTTCGTAAAATAGACTCGCTATTTTGAAGTAGGTATATAACAAGTGAAGATTTATTTTTAATGAAACCGAGAAAAACTATTTACTCATGTGTTAGATTTTTTTTCTTTGTTAGAAAAGTACACATGAGGTCTCCTCATATCCCTCCTACCCAAACGTGATCTGTCGTGATTTTTTCGTGACCCGATTGTAACGATCCATATGTATAAATAAATATCTATAGGTATTACAGTAAGTCTTGATAGACTAAAAGGAATCTGTCTATTGGGAAAAACATAACTAGTTTTGTTCGGTCGGGTGTGGATTAACCTCGAGTCGAGTGAATAGACAGTTATTGAAACAAATTAGCTCAGGGGGTTATTTCCGAGAAGCCAGGCTGCCGCCTGTCGGTCGTCATTCGAACCACGCGGTGCGCACGTTATAACAGATTGCCTTAGGTAATAAATGGCGCGAAAACCGAGGCCAAAGGGATAGAGGCGTCGCCCTGTCTGCGTCCGGACAGCGGCCGGCGCTCGCGCAGATCGACCACGAGGTCGGATGTATGTGTGCGGCGGCCCGCGCGCTGCCGAGGCTGCATCTGTGTGAAAGCTTTTAAAACCACGGACACGCGGACGCAGCGGCATTCAGTCGAACAGACCATCACAGGAGGAGGACGTATCCGAAGAATAGCTGCCGCACACCCCGGGCAAGTGTCACGCCAAGTACTTATTAGTCGCGAATTAACTTAGGAATCTCACTTTATATTGTGAGTTTAGAATAGAATTTAGTGTGGCCGAAATCCTAGTTATTTGCCTTCGAAAGTTCAGGCTCCTACCTGGGATCAAGCCATAGTTTAGTGCAGTTAGGAAGTGAGGTACAGTGGGCAATCGAGCTGGGATCTAGTAATTGAAACAAGATGCCAGGTCGGTTGCTAGCTGAAGGTATCGTCAAGTGACCAGGTTGGTAGTTCATGTTTTCAGGAAGGCTAGTTGATTTAATTCACGTGGATACGCAACCGTGACAACGAAGCGTGGGTTTATCAATGCAAGTGCCGAAAGCAAGCTGACAGGAGGGCTTGCCTGGCTAGCGACCCAAGTTTGGTTATGGCCGGAACATCCTGACTGTACCATTTTACGACCTACCGTCATGAGGACCACAAGTTGGACATGCGTTAGCGCGCTCATGTACGGAGCCACCGTATTTGGGACAGGCCTTACCTATCCAAATCCCATCCAAACACACTGTTTAGGAGGTGCAGCGAAGCGGCAGACCTGGTCTGTCGTGGCAGCGGCATTTCTTATTCAGGGCAGGTACACTTTAGCCGTAGGGAACTAGGACACAAGTTAGCTTTTGGTACTCACCACACCATGACACACTACACCTAATTGGTTCATCTCGAAGGCACGGTTGGTTTAGTACCCCGGGGGAAAGACGAATAAAGCCGCCACGAGTTGTAACTGTTTGTTGAAACATGGACATCAAAATAAAATTTAGTTCTCGTAAAACTTAGCTATCTCGCTAGGATAGGGAAAAACTAGGGCTGAGTTAGGGGGATTGCGATATGTAGGAAATCTAGTTAATAATCTATTACTAGGGAATAGCGAATTAGGTTTTGGAATATCGCTATTAGGAAGAAACAAGTCATATTAGAGAATAAGTAGTAGGTAGGTCTAAGCGATGCCACGTTTTACTTTATCGAACTGCCGTCACTGCAGGTGACACGCGGTATCACAAGCTTTAGGGTTCCGCGAGCACGTGGTCCACTCAGTTCATTAATTTCATTCGGGTTGGTACAGTGCTGTAGGAATTCTAGTAAATAAATCTATTACTAGGGAATAGCGAATTAGGTTTTAGAATAACGTTATTAGGAAGAAATGCGAGTCATATTATTGAATAAGTAGTAGGTAGGCCTAAGCTATGCCAACGTTTTATTTATTTACGAACTGCCTTCACTGCAAGTGCCACGCGGCATTATAAGTTTTAGGGTTCCGTGAACACGAGGTCCACTCAGTTCACTAATCTCATTCGGGATAGTACGGCGCTATGCAATCGAAGGGAAGGCCTATTTCATCGAACTGCCTTCACTGCAGGTGACACGCGGCATCATAAGTTTTAGAGTTCCGTGAACACGAGGTCCACTCAGTTCACTAATCTCATTCGAGATAGTACGGCGCTATGCTGTCGCAGGGGAAGGCCTATGTCATACTTGAGATGGCTGTTTACCAAGCTCCATGCAATATGGGCTAGTTATGTAGTTTAGTGGTTCATAGATATGAACAACTCCTAATTTTACCAAATTTTAGCTAAATCTGTCCACACTTTTATGGGATAAATGTAATGGACTAACAAACAAACTACAGGCGTTCGAGCCTCGCCTATTCTGATACTAATGTAATTATAGATAGGTAGGTCCTATCTGTAGCTTATCACAAGCATGCCTTGGCAGAATTTCACCTGAATCGGACCGAGCGTCTAGGAAAGTATAGAGCAAACAAACGAATAGGTTAGGCGTTCGCGCCTTACTACTAGTGATTTTAGTAAGATCGATTATGATGTAGGTAAGTCGACCCATCCTGGTGGTAGCCATAGCTAGGGTCAGTTAATATGTGCTAGTTTTAGAAACTAAATCTATTCTACAGTTTTTGATTATTATGGACGGGTGCTCACGGTGTCCGCGTCCTGTCGGCTTCTATTGCGTCCTGAACTAGCGTCTCGACCAAACACTTGGCTTACACGCCTTTTCGCTTTGACCTAGTTGTGATGCTGCGACTATGATTCGCGTGGGTATCACAATGGGTTGCGACTGTGTTGGTTCGTTGTTCTTTTACGTTTAGCAAACCTGCTAGACTGTCAGTACTTTCGCCCTTTATCAAGGGTTTACTACGTCCAAAGACAGATCTTTAACACTATGTATTATTTTGGAGCCGACGGCACGGTGGATATTGTATCCATTTCGCTTTAGCTATGTAGACCGTAGGTCTTTATACCGTTATATACAACTGTATGGCACAGTTTCAGGTCTAAGAACCATATTAATAGATTATCTACTTATTTCGCCTTCCGTGGTGCTCTTCTCACAGGATGAGCGACATTCAAGGCGGAATATTTACTTTGTTTTAGTACCTAGTGCTAATATGTATTCGCGATCAATCGCTGTTCGAAGGTATTAAACCTACCTGACGAATAGGGATGGACAAGCTATGGCTGTAAAGACTCGGTCATAGCTCACACTATACACGTATAATAAGGCGCCTCACAAGCGTTTTATATACACTAGCTTTGGGATTCGGGTGGTACACGGCCTAGTACACTTTACATTGTCGTGTAGCTTAATTAAATTACACTTGAAGCGGGGTGGACTCCCATCGTGTACCTTAGTGGCTTGCAGGAGACAGTAGCTAGCGGGGCTCACCGTAGTAGTAACTATTTGCTTGAGCTAAAAGCGCTCGTTCAATTACCTTGAATTAGATGTACATTGTTTTAATCACCAAAATAATGCAGTACTGACGTCAGTCAAGTATTACGTTATTCCGAGCACTGGGGGCTAGCTACCCTTCCCAATTTGGGGGGGCCCAAAATAGGGACCAATCACAGTAGGGAAACTAGGGTTCCGCGCGAAATACTTCAAAATTATAGGTTAGACTACATCGTTCGTCCAAACACAACGTGATAGATTAATCTCTTAAAAATAACTTGTCATTCACCTTCAAAAAGACTCTGAGTTACTGCGATCACAAATTAGGGTTCTCTAGACGATCTGGCCAAACGTTTAATCGTATTTTAAAATGCAATAAAAATCAAGTATAGTTTATATACTTCTTATAGGTAGATAGTGGTAGGTTGTATGTTGTATGTACGTATGCGTATTATAGGTAGGTTTAGTTAGTTATATTTATATTTATATATTTTAAATAGGCTGTTGGGGGGTTACACTATCGAACCACACGAGATTTGTGCACAAGCTCTTTTTGACAGATGGTTAAAAGTAACTCAGATAACTAGCATTCGTCATCCCTATTATTTGTATCAGGAGTTTACCAGTGCACGTAGAAACTACGCTATAGTAACGCATTAGATCATTCAATACAGGATATTGCTACTTCTCGGCTGCTAACTGAGGCCACATACGTTCGCAGACTGATTGGATGGAACCACAGACCACAAGCATCTATAGACGCAGCATACTAAATAGCAAACACATGCGTTCACTGGAAACAATAGAAATTTCCAACGCCACAGTAATTATTGGGGTTCTGGTTATTGCGGTTCAGAAAATTAATGGTTTTAGGGTTTCGTAGTACAACAAGGAACCCTTATAGTTGTGTCATGTCTGTCTGTCCGTCTGTCTGTCCGCAGCCTAGCTCCTAGACTATTAATTTGGCAAAGATATATATAATAATAACGCGGATTGTTTAGATATTTTGAGAGCACGGTGGCTTTAACCCCATGTAGTCGGGTTTTTTTCACGTAAAAAAATCGCCTTTATTAAGGCAAAAAATATGAAATCGTCTTTCAATCCAATTAAATTTAAACTAACTCCATTGCTTTTTTTGCAATGTTTCGTAAAGTTTTCAGCGTTTTAATGTTTGTTTGTAGGAGAACCAAAGTAACCGACATAGCTCTCAGAATTACTATACTTAAATGGCAGTTGGCAGGGCACATAGCTCGTAGAACAAGTGGCCGTTGGGTCAGTAAAGCTCTCGAGTGGCGACCTGGTGAAGGTCGCGGGAAGCCGCCGGATGCGGGCAGCGCAGAACCGGTCGTCATGGTAATCCTTGGGAGAGGCCTATGTCCAGAAGTGGACGTCCTTCGGCTGATATGATGATGAAACCGTTTGTGTGAAAGAGTTTATAACCAGAAAATATCTATGGAATGACTCAAATAAACGATACATATTAGTCCCTCCATAGTATTATAGCATAATTTGACATATGTCAGAACAGTATAGATATACTTTATACATCATCGCCCTCACCAAAGTCACTGATGACATCCGTCTTGGTATGGAAAACCAGTTTCTAACTATCCTCACGCTATTAGACTTTAGTAACGCTTTTAACACTGTCGAATTTGACATCCTTTTAGCTATCCTTAAAACTCTAAATTTTTCCTCTAATGTTATTGAGTGGTTCCGCAGCTACCTCCACAACCGTCAGCAGCGAGTGCGCCTAAACGACAAAGTCTTTGATTCCTGATTTATTACTGCTGGAGTGCCGCAGGGTGCAGTACTGTCACCTCTTCTTTTCTCTATCTTTATCCACTCAATTACTCCTCTCATAACTTCTTCTTATCATCTCTACGCTGATGACCTTCAAATATATTCCCAGGCTTCTCTGCAAAATCTGCACTCTGCTATTTACCAGCTCAACGAAGATCTTAACAGAATAAGTAATTGGTGCAGGTCATTTGGCTTGGCCATAAATCCTAAAAAATCACAAGTGATCATTTTAGGAAGATCAAGGCAGATAGCTGGTGTTTCTTTTGGTAATCTCCCTCCCCTGGTTTTGAACGACATTCCAATTCCTTTTAGCAGCGTAGTCAAAAATCTTGGAGTATAGCACCATGTCGTGGTCTCCACATATAACTAAAGTCAGCCGTAAGTTCTTTGCTGCAGCTCACTAGTTACGACGATGGAAGAACCTTCTCCCTCAGAAAACCATGATAGAGTTAGCACAGTCTCTTCTTCTGCCAATCTTGGACTACACTGATGCGAGCTGTCCAGATCTAAACGAGGATCTGAAGTCTAAACTCGAAAGGTTACAAAACTTATGCATTCATTTTATATTTGGGTTATGCAAATATGACCACGTATCTGAATATCGCACCCAGCTTAAATGGCTTCCTATCCGTCAACGGCGTCACTTTCATCTCCGTTCCCTTCTCTTTAATGTCCTGTATAATCCCAATGCTCCAACCTACCTAAAGACCAATTTTACGTACCTTGGATCTGATCACGATCGACCGCTTAGGTCTAAAGAGGATAACCTGCTGAAACTTTAACACTTTCACTCGCACTACTACACCCAGTCCTTCTCTATTATGTCCGCTCGTCTATGGAACTCTTTACCTTCTGATGTTCGCCACGCTGAGACACTAGCAGCATTCAAGCTGCGTCTTCGGGAATTTTTCCTGATCCAGTAGTTTTGTGGGTATATTTATGTATATTTATACTTGTTATATATTTGTATATATTGGTATATATATAATACAATTATTATTATCTATCTACCCATATTTTTTTTTATTTAAAACATATATATTTATCGTGGATTATTATTTATTTGTCTTTTGGAAAATAGGTACCTTGCTATCAGATTCTAGCGCTATCGTTGTTTTACATAATATTTTTCAATATATCTCATCTGCCAAGGGTTGTCTGGAAGAGATCGCTTTTAGCGATAAGACCACCTTTGTAAACT
This sequence comes from Coleophora flavipennella, assembly GCA_947284805.1. Lineage (NCBI taxonomy): Eukaryota > Metazoa > Arthropoda > Insecta > Lepidoptera > Coleophoridae > Coleophora > Coleophora flavipennella. The sequence continues at coordinate 8,498,287 of OX369295.1, forward strand.
TAAGTCTGATAAAACCATTTTGTGATTATTCCTTGTGTGCAATAAAGAATTTATACATACATATTTTTTTGCGTAAATTCGTCATCCAATTTGGAAAAAAAGAAAAATAAAGAATGGCCGCTTACTTGAAAGCTTTAAGATATTAAATTCTCAGGTTTACTATATATTTATCATAATTTTTTTGGGTCCACTTTAAGCCCATATTAATAATTGAGCTTTGTGACTCTATGACTGTCTCTGACCTAAAATCCCAAAATCACTTACAACAAGGGCCATTAGCAAATGAAATTGCGGTGACCCAAGACATTTACTGATGTAGTGTCTACAAAGTTTTGTGGTCTACTGAAGTTCACGGTTCCATGTACACTCCAACCCTTGACCGCTGTGTTAGTTGAAGCCACAACCAATATCGGAATTACGTTGAATTTGGGATTCCCTGTTTGCTGTAAACCTGACTCTGGCCTTAAAATCTTTCACCTCCATTATGCAGAGAAAGCTATAAGTTTTTTTTTTTTTTTTATTCACAATTGGTAAACCCTTGACAACATCAAAAAAAGTCGCTAAAAGCTTTATAAAGTTAACTTTGTTGCATGAAACAATGATTAAATTAAGACCATTTTAACGCTTCATCACATCAGCTCATATGTCGTCCCCACCGAGGAGCTCGAGCCTACCCTGAATTAGGGCGATCGGGCCTTAGTCGACTACGCGGGCCCAGTGCGGGTTGGTCAACTTCACACACAACCTTCGAGTTTCTTCGCAGATGTGTGCAGGTTTCTTCACGATGTCTTTCCTTCACCGTAAGAGCGTCGGATAAACGTACATACGTACGTACGAAATTCGAAAACACATTGACACGTGGCAGTACTCGAACCACGACCTCCCGGATAGGAGGTAGCGGCCCTTGCCATTGCGCACCCGACGCCTTAACGCTTTAACGCTTACAGTGTCAACGAACTTATTTACTTTGGCAAATTTGCACAAAGGGGATATTACTAAATTTATTTTTAGCATCTAATAGACAGCGCATAACTTTTTAACTAATAAATTAATCCTATCACAACCTTCCGTTAACTTCCATAAGTTTCGAAAGCAAATTCCTAATGAAAAGGCAAACTGAACGCAATTTAAAATGTTCCACCGCCGCCGACTGCGAAATCTCGTAAAAAGTTTCCAAAACCTAGTAATCAGTTTAACTGAAGTATTAATTTCAATGGAATGGGCGTCGAGAACCAGCCCCAGGGACTTGTTCGCGGTCCCTCAGAATTTTTAAATTTCCAAATCCGATTAGTTCAAATGAAATCAGCGTTCATATTTGGGAGTTGGTTTGAACGCAGATCAAGCAGAATTACTGTGGCTACAATAGGGATGACGAATGCTAGTCATCTGAGTTACTTTTTATCATCTGTCAAAAACGACACTTTGTTCTTTAATTGAAAACGCTAAACACGTTAAAAAACCGACTTCCATCGCAACAACTTGGTACATTTTTGCATTATTATTTTTGGTTTTTGTTAATTTCCTAATAAAGTAATAGACCGATCTTGATAAAATTTGTATGGGACCACACGAAAAGCATTAGCTTTCAAATAAAAAAAAAACATAAAAATCGGTTCACCCAGTCAAAAGTTCTGAGGTAACACACATAAAAAAAACATACAGTCGAATTGAGAACCTCCTCCTTTTTGGAAGTCGCTTAAAAATGCTAGAAATACCTAGGCGTGACGTCATAGTTTAGCAGCGTCATATACGTACTCATTTTGTGATTTTGTTGTGTTAAAAATCTTGATGGAAAACAAAACGAGTAAGGTTTTCTGAAGTTTTAGCAGGAGGGCAATTTGGTGATCAAGAGTTCATAATTTATTTCTGATGCTGTCGTCATCCCTATTGGAGTTTTTGACTGCGAAGTGGTTTCCGATTGGCGGTCCTGATGAAAATACCAGGTGATGGTGAGTAGGAAGACAAATATTTTGTTGTTGGAACTTATGAGGAAGGAACTACAAAGCTGCGAGGTTTCTGAGGTTTTTGCACATAGCGAAGTGGAGGAAGTTGATAAAGAAAGTAGACCCTGTCACCAGGTGTGATTAATAAAAGCTTAGAAGTAGAAGTCTGTGTTGAGACGGTACATCTGCTCCAATCTGGGCTTAATTAAACTGCTCAGCGGATGTCCCGATGGTTCGAAAACAATGAACTTACACTCAACCTTAGCAAAACATACTTATTAAATCTCAACTGTGGCAGTATGGTGCTCCAGCAGACGCAGTTATCGGTGTTCTTGGGCTTTGACTTCGACAGGAGTCTTACCTGACAAGATCTGCGCCACGAGCATGCTTGGCTCTCTGACGCCTATCAGCCTCTCTACCAAGGGATATGCTACTTTGCGTCGATGCACTCACTGCTACAGTACGACATTGAGGTCTAGGGATGTGCGGCCGACTGGATGCACGTCTTTACACTACAATAAAAAGGTGTAAGAGCTATAGTGCAAATACTATATCGTTAGCTCGTTCTCACTTCCAGTGCCTTGGTATTCTCACTGTGCCTTTCATGGTGATACTACAAGCGGCACTGTACACGCGTGAGAACCTTAGCTCGTACGCCAATCGCTGTGACTGCCACCGGTATAACACTCACGGCGCAAACAACCTGCATGCCGTCCAGCACAAGTGGACGAAAACGGGCAAGCTGGTGCACGTAGTAGGACCAGTGGTTTTCAACCGCCTTCCCGGTAAGGTGATCGAGCCGACGTCACTGAATAGTTTAAAAGAATTACTAAAAAAAATTCTTCGGCAGCATGCCTTCTACAGTGCAACGAGTTTTTAAAACTAATAAACACGTTAAAGAACCGACTTCCATCGCAACAACTTCGTACATTTTTGCATTATTAATTTTGGTTTTTGTTAATTTTCTAATAAAGTACTACACCGATTTTGATAAAATTTATATTTACATGGGAACCCTAACCTTTAAATAAAACAAGAATCATAAAAATTGTTTCACCCAGTCAAAAGTTCTGAGGTAACACACAAAAAAAAACGTAGAGTCGAATTGAGAACCTCCTTCTTTTTGGAAGTCGGTTGAAAAAAATAATTAAATGTATTGACATTGTAATTGATTTATTTATTTTCCTGTTTATTTACTGACTTTAGTTATTTGGTTTTTTTATTTCCTTTACTTTATTAGTATAGAGATTTAACTATATCTATACATACATATAATAAAACTGTAACGGGGCCGTGTCTGTACATGAAATATTTTTGGAAACTATATCTGTGGTGGACAATACTAACGATATAGAGGCCAAAACAACAAATTTTTGTCTGCCTGTCTGTCTATATGTTCGCGCATCAGGCAAAAACTATAAGGCCAATTTTGATGAAATTTTGTACGGTAGTTCCTTATAGCCCGAGTTAACATATAGCATACATTTATTCCAGAAAATCTAAGAGTTCCCGTGGGAAAATGCAAAACCTCCACGCGGACCAAGTCGCGGGCACAGCTAGTATTTAATATATATCTTTGAATGAATTATCTTTAATGTGTAAAATAACATCTTTTTTGACTTGTTATAATATTTTATTACCAATAAATGAGTTATGATCGCCCTAATTCAGGGTAGGCTCGAGCCCCTCGGTGGGGACGTATATGAGCTGATATGATGATGAAATGAGTTATGAATTATGATTTATGAAGCAGCTTTCTGTGAAAAATGGTAGGAAGAAAGAGGTAGAGGAAAGCCTTCGCCTTGGCATTCAGAATTAGTTATCAGAACGTCAAGATGATAGCTGAGGACAGAAAAAAAAACCAGCCAAGTGCGAGTCAGAACTGCACACATAGGGTTCCGTACCATCATACTAGATGGCGCTAGTACAAAGGGTTCCGTACCATTATACTAAATGGCACTAGTTTCTTCACGTTTAAAAAAAACACGTTTTTTGTATGCAGATATTTTTTCACTTTTTCTAATTTTTAGTATTTGTTGTTATAGCAACAGAAATATATCATCTGTGAAAATTTCATCTGTCAAGCTATCACGGTTCATGAAGTACAGCCTGGAATGGACAGACAGACAGACAGACGGAAGGACAGCGAAGTCTTAGTAAAAGGGTCCCGTTTTACATAGGATTTATTTGATGACAAAACTTGTCTGAAATCTGACCATTTTTTTAAATAAATAATTTCCATTCAAAATAGATGATCCCTAACCTAGTCAAATCATATGCTAATTTTATGTCTATCAAACACCCACTAGCTTCTTAGCTTCTAGCTTCTTGGTACCCAAAATACGTGAACTGGTTGAGATAGATCAGTTGAGATAGATCAGTTGGTTGATGGTGACTGTACTTACAATCCGTGGATGACAGAACTTTGGGATTTTCCCTACTCTCAAAACAATATGTTTTTCTGTCAGATAACGACTGTAACACACACATTATATTAGTCATGTGAATTCCCGAACTAAAAATATGTAAACATAAAACTTTTTAGATAAGAGTGGTCGGCATAGGTACATCGCATTTATTAAGGAAAACCAGACTTCAATAACAAGAGATAAATAACTTACGTGGACATTTGATAGTTGTTTGAAAAACGGTCTTAAAAATATGCAATTTAAAAGTAAAAAGGACCCTAGGTCAGTCGGGCCAATGGAGAAAGAAAAGATAAGCGAGAGAGAGGACCTACTTGGAATCTGAAGATTGTCTGAAAATTTCATCGAAATCGGTCCAGCCGTTTTGGAGTCTATAAGGAACATTTTTTTTTCCTTCACATAGCACAGAGATAGACTGGATTCAAGTGCTAATAACTACAGCCTCCCTGATATAATAAAAGGATTTGAATGTAAATCACATGTTAAACGCTCATAAGAATTAGAAATGATTTGAACGATTAAAAATTATTCAAAATGATTACAAATCAAATCATTTTTAATCCTTTTTAATGATTTTGTTTAATCAGGGCTGTGATTAAAATAACTAAAAAAGAGATTATAAGGTTTTCTTATTTGTTTACTTAGCTTAAGTAATAAAAATATGTATCGTTTATTTAAGTAAATAAACTTTAAACAAAAAAAAATGTTATGAGAAAGTGGTAGCCCTAGTTTTGATAAGCATTGCTATTTAAACGGAGACGGAGGGTCGAAATGATTCATATTGTTGCAACCATTCCGGTCAAATGGAGTCCCAAAAAAAAATATGTATCAATTGTGGCCGAGTGTACGATTTCAGCCCATTTTGGAGGTGGTGCAGAGACTGCGGAATAAATAAATTTATCGAGGAGGAGAAGAAAAAAAAAAAAAAAGTGTTAATCTTCCGTTCACACATCATGAATTTCGTGTCTAACATTTTTTTTGGTGTTTGTCTAAACGTACTATCCTCATAGATAGCAGTGAGAAGCCAGTGCTGTCGTTAGCTGGTAAAGATATTGAGTAAGTTAGTATTCTCAAGAACCTGGAAGCTATTATCGATCCGACTCTGCAATGATCTGAGAACAACCGGACTATACGCTGTTATCGCCGATTCCGGGTACATCAATGTACAAGAGCTCTTTTCTTGTCCTTGGAGTTGCTTTCTGGAACTTTGTGCCACCTGCTGTTTCAACTGCTGCTTCCCTGGATGAATTCAAGACGATGCTACAACCACTTACTTGCTATTGAGCAAGCTAAGTCGCGAGTGCATAGTTTCTGGTGTGTGATGTGCTGGTAGGGCTGTCAAGTGTTATATGATACAATACTTTTTGTAAATCGTTTTGTTTCTGTTTTTTTAAATGCCATGAGTTTTATATTATTTTTGTCTTTATTTTTAAAAAAAAGGTAGAGCTAAAGCTTTTGTATTTTGTAATGATAAAGCCTTCTCGAGGGTAAGCAGGCTAAAATCTTAAAATATTAAAAATTTTAAATACAGAACATAATTATAAAAAGCGTCTGATTATGGAATCTATGTAAATGGAGAGGCATCAAGATTTAATTAATAAAAGGAAAGATACAGAAACCATAGATAAGATCTACCATGATTTAATTAAATTAAAATAATCTTTAAAAAGTACCGTTGTTACACTTTCTTGGTTAATTAGTTGGAAATTTAAATTTGCGTTTGTATTCATGTAATTTCAAAATTTGTAATTGTAAGTGTCTTTTAAACTTTATGATTATATTTATGTAGTTCAAAATTGACAACCCTGGTTATCTGGGTAGGTGATTTGAATGACTGACTGTATAATTTGTAATATTACCAACTGTACATAAGACCAGTGTTAGCACACGGTTTTGGCTGTCAGTTGACCAATAATAAGATTTATGAACGCATTGTTCATGTGACTTTATAATTTCTTAATATTATAGTGTTTTTTAACTAACGTTAAGATAATTAAAGTTGATGAATTAATTAATTAAGTTACATAGTTGGACTCACATGAGTTTATTTATTTTAATATGGTTCCAAATTTAACGGACAAAACAGGTTATAAGTATTCACCGCTATAACCTGTCCTCATAACATTTTTTTTTGTTTAAAGTTTATTTACTTAAATAAACGATACATATTTTTATTACTTAAGCTAAGTAAACAAATAAGAAAACCTTATAATCTCTTTTTTAGTTATTTTAATCACAGCCCTGATTAAACAAAATCATTAAAAAGGATTAAAAATGATTTGATTTGTAATCATTTTGAATAATTTTTAATCGTTCAAATCATTTCTAATTCTTATGAGCGTTTAACATGTGATTTACATTCAAATCCTTTTATTATATCAGGGAGGCTGTAGTTATTAGCACTTGAATCCAGTCTATCTCTGTGCTATGTGAAGGAAAAAAAAATGTTCCTTATAGACTCCAAAACGGCTGGACCGATTTCGATGAAATTTTCAGACAATCTTCAGATTCCAAGTAGGTCCTCTCTCTCTCTTATCTTTTCTTTCTCCATTGGCCCGACTGACCTAGGGTGCACGGAGAAAAAAATATCGTCAGAATAACTATTCAAAGTTTATAGTTAAATTAGTTAAAAGACGTATCGTTAATATAGCCAACTGTTTCGTCAAACTAAGGATCTGTATCGCTGAATTGGCTATACAGATCCTCAATTCTAGAAAACAGTTGACTACATCAACGATACGTCATTTAACTAATTTAACTATAACTTTGAATAGTTATTCTGACTATATTTTTTTCTCCGTGTGCTTTTTATATTAATAATATGTATGTTGCAGTCGTTATCTAACAGGACAAAGTATTATTTTGAGAGTAGGGAAATTCCGACGGAAGTACGGTACTGCTATTGGTTTCTGGCAATTGCATGACACCACCTCGTGGTCAAATAATATAAGTAAAATAGTCTTTTTCTTTCTAATTTAGAGGTAAGGGTTAATTTTAAGGGTCTTAGGAAATGAAAATGTAAAAAAAAATACATAAAAGTTATGCAAATTTAAAATATGCGACATTAATACCGTAGATAAGTTTATATAGTTCAGGATCGTGTATAAAGATATGCATAGAGCTACTGTTTCGTAATTAATGTTTTACTTAAGAAGAAATAGGTCATAGATATAATTATAGAGTAATTTAGGTTTCTTCTTTGTTTCTGAAACTTTATATGTGTAATTAGACATTATCTTCATTAAGTTTTTATAGAGTGTATAGACTTCATTTGTGACATTTGATGTGTATTTTCGTTCATTCTCTAAAAAGCTACAAAATTTGCGAACTAGTCACAGATTTGTAAGCTCTCAGATACCATAAAATTCACTATTTATCAACCATTATGATTCAGCATAGAACGATAGCCATTCAACACAATAAATGGTCATTCTTTAGCGCCTACATGTTTTAGAATATCAAAATCCACTGAATATATGTTATGAACCTGATGTGATGTCTTGTTTACGAAAATGCCATTACTCAGCCATAATAAATCATTTCGGATAACATCTGTGTTTCATTTAACGCTCCCTGTACAATTATAAACAGTGCGCATGGTTAAATTTTTTATAAGAATTTTCTAGTTGTTTTCTTCTAATCTTTTGATGCGCACTCACAGAAAATCTCGTCGAGTTTAGTTAAGTCCTTACTTTTGGATCCGAATAAATTCTGAGTTAACCCTTTGGTTCGCTAGTAACTGCAGGCCTACGAGGGAGTGGTTACGGTCAGCTGGTAATCAATTCAAAAACTTCAGCGAACTGATTTCGCTTTTTCTATTTCTACCCTCCTATTGTTCGATAATTGCTTCCTCAGGTGCGCCGGAGTTTTCTCTATGTAACGTGAGTACGGCGAGCAGTGAGACGGGGTATGCGAATATAATGAACACATCATTATAAGTTTACGGCTTGAGGCACTTGTCCCACCGACGACGAGAAAGCGATTACTTATCGACTATTTTTATACAGGATGTAACAAAATTGGTGTAGGTCCCGTTAAATGGGGCTTCTACTCTTCATACTGAACAACTTTTGTTCTACGACTTTGATGAAAACGTAAAACAAATTTTTTACTCTTCATAAAAAGCGATCAGCTGATTGACTGATTTTGTGCATTTCAGTATGGAGGGTACATTTTTTTTTTTGAGAATTTGCTATGTGTTACTTAGTTATTTAGTTAGTTCAGTATGATGAGTAGAACCCCCAATTAACGGGACCTGCACCACTTTTGTTAAACCCAGTATATACAATAGATTTAGATTCCGCGTCGATAAAAGAGTACACATTCTGGTATTTGACTACTAGACATTTGAGTAACTTTTTATGAACTGTGAAAAACGTCAATTTGTTGTGAAATTGTTTGTGTTACAAAGTTGTGACGTCATTGTCATTGACGAACTAATTTAGTGATTTTTTTATTTTTTTTATTTCCCAATTGGTTAACCTTTGACAATATCTCACCTGGTGGTAAGTGACGATGTTGCCGAAGATGGAAGCGGGCTTACCAAGATTCCCCAAAGCAATGGGGAACTGGCTATCTTATCTTCATTCCGGAAGACACCAATGATATCAACATTGATATTTGGCAGCAAGACTTAGATAAGACGGTGGTAGCCAGGCGGGCTTAGAAAACCAAAAAAGAGTGTTTTTCCAGTTTCCTCAGGAACTGCATAGGGCTATGCTATTTTCACGGGATAAAAAGTAGCCTATGTCCTTCCTCGTGACACAGGCTACCTGATTGCCAAATTTCATAAAGATTGGTCAAGGCGTTGAAGCGTAAAAGTTAACAAACAAACAAACACATTTTCACATTTATAATATTAGTACTTATGGATATATTTTGCTTATATTTTGATTTAAACACACATTAGATTAATCGCTATCATGTTGGATTTACTAACCGAATGAGTAGCTAACTGATAGCAAATCTCTGGCTAACAAAGTTGCCGGCAAACAATTAGCGGAGGAAGTTAGGCTGTGTTAGGGTTACCACCTTTCTGAAGATGAAACATTTCTTACAAGGAATATAGATTCAATGATTTAATCACTACAGTAGACATACATACTGCTCTTATCACATCAGCTCATATATGTCCCCACCGAGGGGCTCGAGCCTACCCTGAATTAGGGCGATCAGGCCATAGTCGACCACGCAGGTCCAGTGCGGGTTGGTCGAGTTTCTTCGCAGGCGTGTGCAGGTTTCTGCTCTTAACTTTAATTAAATAAGTATTTCCTCTGTAATTTAATTTAATTCCTTCAATTTTTAATGTTAGTCATCTTGTATCTTAATGTTTTGTTTTTACCTTTATATACCATAGATTAAGTAATGGAGGAGCGAGATCCCCTAACACAAGTACTTCCTTACCTAAAAGGAGGTCTCAGCCATGGAATATGCAATACTTTTGGTGAAAATAAAGTATTTTCTTTTTTTTATCTTTTTTTATTATATAGATTTATTAGAAAAGTCGAAACATTGTTGTACACAGCATAGCAACGTGCATCTTAACTCAATTTCCGTTTAAACAGGACAGACAAGTTATCAAGGAGAATTGAGATACTTGTAAGTAAAATGATTGTCTATTAAATTTAACATGAATATTTTTTTTATTAAAAATTTGAGTGCGTTTGACTATATCTCACCTGATGGTAAGTGACGATGTAGTCGAGGATGGTATTTTTATTATTATTATATCAGCTCATATACGTCCCCACCGTGGGGCTCGAGCCTACCCTGAATCAGGGCGATTAGGCCTTAGTCGATCACGCGGGCCTAGTGCGGGTTGGTCGACTTCACACACAACCTTCGAGTTTCTTCGCAGGCCTGTGCAGGTTTCCTCACGATGTTTTCCTTCACCGTTAAAGCAATCGGTAATGATATGTACGTAAGTTTTTGAAAAACTCATTGGTACATTGGCCGTCCAGATTTGAACCCGGTACCTCTGGTTAGATGGACCGAGTCGTTACCGGTTGAGCCACCGACGCTTTATATTCCTGAGGATGGTATACGCAAACTTAAATAATGCCTATTCACTCTCGCTTTGAAGATCCCTAAATTGTAGGAGTCGGGAAACACAGACGCAGGCAAGGAGTTCCACTCCATCGCTGTCCGCATAATAAATGAGGAAGCTTATAGCGGAGAGATAAGGAGTCCCAGATATTTTCACACTACATGTATTTGTACTGGTTAGGCAGGGACCTAAATGCCTATTGTGGTCAAAAGTGTGTGAAGTGTGAAAATGGTTTTATTCGTATTTATTGTCGTTTTTGTTCTTTTTCTTTTGTGTTGTAATAACAGTACCTGGGCGACCGAGCTTTGTTCGGGGCATAGTACTCAGAGCCGTTAAAAATATTTAAAAATACGCTCGCTACCTATGATACACATTGCGCGGCATATTCCGTTTCGCGCCCGACTCCAGTGCGAGATTCTCGGAAAATAGCGTTTACTAATTCCCGTATACTAATTTTCAAGCGAATCGTTGGAGCAGTTTTCGAGATTTAGATTAAATATATATACAAGACTAGCTGTCCCGGCGAACTACGTACCGCTTTACATTACATTACACTGCCCTACACTACACTACCCTACCCTACACTACTCTACCCTACACTACACTACCCTACCCTACACTACCCTACCCTACCCTACACTACCCTACCCTACCCTACCCTACATACACTACACTACCCTACACTACACTACACTACTCTACACTACCCTACACTACACTACCCTACCCTACCCTACCCTACCCTACATACACTACACTATACTACCCTACACTACCCTACACTACACTACCCTACACTACACTACCCTACACTACACTATCCTACCCTACCCTACACTACCCTACCCTACCCTACACTACCCTACCCTACTCTACACTACCCTACCCTACACTACCCTACCCTACACTGCACTACCCTACCCTACCCTTCCCTACATAAGAACCTTCTCCTGACAATAACGAACTCGACAAAAAAAGAATTAGCCAAATCGGTCCAGCCGTTCTGGAGTTATAGCGTCAGGAAGGAAAAACCCGACTTATTTTTACATATTAGATTTGCTCATTTAAAGGTATTGTAAGAGTCGACTAAGGGACTCAAACGGGAGGATGGGCAGCAGCGTCTTTCCGCGACTTGCAGTCGACCTGAGATCTCAAACCCGCCTGCCAAGCGTGGTGATTACAGCAACACTCCCCAATGATCGATCGATGACCTGGTGAAGGTCGCGGGAAGCCGCTGGATGCAAACAGTGCAGAACCGGTCGTCGTGGAAATCCTTGGGGGAGGCTATGTCCAGCAGTGGACGTCCTTCGGCTGATATGATGATGAATTTATGTAACAGATGATTTCTTCTGTAATTGGTTGAATTAAAATAGGTAGTAAACCCTACAAGCACGCAAAGGGACAGTAATCTTCCATAGGGATATTTTTGTAATAATTGTGTAAAAAAAGTGTTTTTTTTTAATGTTTAAATTGTTGCCAAACACATGGTAACCCTGGAACACAGAGAGCCGGATCTGTTTGTACTAAGTCGTTGTTTGTTGTCTATAAACATTCCTCCCCGGATATTAGTCCGTGTTCGGATGTATGGGAACTGTGTCCGACCTTCACTATTGGTTCTTTCCACGGGTTTGATTGTGCCACTGTAAATACGGGTTGGAGATACAACTTGATTTCCACAGAGTATTGTTATAGATTGCGATACGGGTTAACGAAATATCGATCAAAAAAAACGAAAGTGTGTGGTTTTATGAAACCACGGTAAAAGTGAAACTTTACAGAGGACGAAACGATCATACCGTCAGACGAAAGCGACCGTCACGCGACATGCAACACACAGACGAAAAAAATTGAGACCATATAATAAAAGTTTCACTTTAAAATGGTATATGACCACTAGACGGATCGGGATGAAACTTGGCACACGTATAGGTTAGGTCCTGGATTAACATATAGGCTACTTTTAAACCAAATTTCTTAAGTTGTTCCCGTGGGATAGCTGTTAACTCTCTCTTTTTTGGTAATTTCTGTCACTTAGCAATAAAGCGAAGGATTGACGTGCTAATTAAAATTAGCATAGCCCGACATAGTTCCTACGCTCGACGGCACGACAGACATAAAAACTATGTTCACGCGAAAACTAACTAACTACTCAACATATCTGGCTGAAATTTGGTAGGTAGACAGCTTAGGACCTGGATTACCATAAAGACTACTTTTTCCCACGCACTGCGCACCCTCGAAGACAGTCATAAAACTATGTTCAAGCAAACGAAGCCGCTGGCAAAATCTAGTCTATAATAATGGTGTAAGTTTGGATATAAGAGGTAATATCCAAAAAAAACTCATCCATTTCCAAAAAATCTTTTTTCCATATTTAGAACGGATCTTCAGGATAAACAAAGCTCCGCCGCGAGCAACAATTCATGTAATATATTTTTCAATAATATTAAATGCTTGTGAGTACATAACAGCCTTACTAATATTCGTAACAAAACATTATCCAGCCAGTAACAGGATAGGTTAGAGAAAACAATGCTCTCCATAAGCAATCACAGAATATTGTCGTCTGAAGCCTCTGATGGCCACGTGGTTCGGTCTATCGGACTATGTGTACTTTTTTTTTCAGTTTGTATGATTAAGGCGAGATACGGATTGGAACAGTTGTCTCTGTATTTTTCTTTACGTGTAAAGAGTAAAGAAAATAACCACACTTTTTTCAATTCTTTTCCGTTTCAATTACGATCTACAATAAAAGTATAAAATAATAATAACATTACTCACTTTGTATTATCATTACAAATATTGTTGTGTATTTTTTAAAATTTATACCTCAAAATATCACACTAATATTATAAAGGCGAAAGTTTGTGAGTGTGTATGTTTGTTACTTCTTCACGCAAAAACTACTGAACGGACCTGGTTGAAATTTGGTAGGTAGACACATTAGGGCCTGGATTAACACATATGCTACTTTTTTCACGCTCGCGAGCCGCTTGCGACGAGCCGCAAGCGGCTCGCGAGCGTGAAAAAAGTAGCACTGCGCACCCTCGAAAAGTCATAGAAAATTTGTCAACGCGGGTGAAGCAGCGGGTAACAGCTAGTTAGTCATGACTAGAGTTGAAAGTAACTGTGTATGTTTGGGATTTTTTCTATCGCGCCAAAAATGCTTAATCTTGTTTCTAAAAGCTTTTGACTTTAGGGAACATCATCAAAAATAAGAGTTTTTTTTTTCAACCTTGGGCTTTCTATCGTTTAGGAGTAATTGTCGTCAAAAATAACGAAAATCTGCAATATTACCACCTTAATCGAACCATGAAGAGCCTCAAAAATGCATGGTTCGATCATTTGAACTTTTTTCAAGTTTGTATAATCGATATCGAACTATGAAGAATCTCAAGAGAAAATGTATTTTTTTCGTCAATCGGTCAATCGAAATGTGGTGATTTTTTTGTTGATTGGTTCGATTAAAAACCAACGAATTACTAGAGGTGTCTCGTGGTGCGATTACGGTCACGGACCATGTAGTAAGTCCTTACTAATATTATAAATGTGAAAATGCGTTTGTTTGTTTGTTACCTTTTCACGCTTCAACGCCTTGACCAATCTTTATGAAATTTGGCATGCAGGTAGCCTGTGTCACGGGGAAGAACATGGGCTACTTTTTGTCCCGGGAAAATAGCATAATCGGATGCAGTTCCTGAGGGAACTAAAAAAATACTCGATTGTTGTGATTTTTTGCACAGAGATGGTTGAGTAGGTGGGAAACGACATAATTTACTAATCACCCTTAAAGACAGTCATAAAAACGATGTCCACGCGGGCGAAGCTTGATATTTGATTACTATCAAATAAATCGAACTATACGCTCGACACACAAGGCCAGAGAGCTTCAGAAAGACAACATTTCCTTCAATGAGAAAATTAATCAAACATTTACGGATCGCAACTTATTATAGCAGCAAATGAACCGACAACTGATACGTAGACGATTCTTTGGCTATCCAGTTTACCTTGAGCTGTTGGATTGTGTGGCTTGATTATTTTTTCAAAAACAATTTGTATACAGCGTGGGAGTGGGGAGGTCAGGTTGATTTGGTCGCGGTAATATTCTGTACAGTACGAAAATTCATACAGGCCGAGCTCTTCCGTCGTCGCCAGTTGTTAAGGGGAGGAAATGACCTGCCTACAACGTACGTTGAATGGAATAGCCTTGTTGTTATGGATTCATTGTGCAGGTTACTGTGAATAAGAAATATGAAGATATATTAATATTGTTACTTTATCTATTGATATGGATATTGATGAGAATATCTCGTGTGTGTTTGTGTGTATCTGTATGCGTGTTCGTCTTGATGTCTTAATAGAGAGAAACTGTAGAATCTACAGCGATACTTTGATATCGGGTACTACTTACGGTTTATTTCACATTTTTTTGGATTTTCTATAGTAGAAACTATTAAAGTAACGATCAATAATTTAAATTGAAGCTTACAAGAATCGGAAATACTCAAGTAGAACCACAGAAGAGTAACAGTTTAGTTTAGCTACAGTTTTGATAAATACATCTCCTTTTTGACAAGTACATCTCCTTTTACTAATTCATAATTCATTTATTTATAATAATAATTACATGTCAAAATAGAAAATAAAAATAAAAAATATGTCAAAAATTAAAATATTATGTCAAGTTATACAATATTAATTACTAATTTTAGGTGACATACGAATATGTAGTCTAGGAATTTAATTTTAAATTAAAAAATCGTTGATATTATAAAACGCCTGCTCGACGAGCGAACGTTTTAGTAACGACTTGAAGCTCCTCAGACTGGGGGCATTGGTTATGTTGTTCGATAGTCGATTGTAAAGTTTAGGGCCCATAACATGCGTCAATTTTCCGGACTTAGTAAGTCGGTGAGGGGTGGGCCTGAGCTTACTGGCGTTTCTTGTATTATATGCATGGGTATCCTTACGTGTTGGGCATTGATCCAGATTACTTCGCACGCTCATGGCCATCTGGAACATGACTAATGAGTAGAACCATTAGTAATCTGTGGTAGAACTCAGAAAAAACTACTAGCTACAGATAAATATCTATGTTGGGTTCCATCATTCTTATAAGTATCATATATTACTTCATATACGTCACCACCGAGGGGTTCGAGCTTACCCTAAATTAGGGCGATCGGGCCTAAGACGATCACGCGGGCCCAGTGCGGGTTGGTCGACTTCACAAACACATACTTCAAGTTTCTTCTCAGGCGTGTGCAGGTTTCCTCACAATGTTTTCCTTCACCGTAAGAGCGTCGGATAAACGTATATATGAAAGAGTAGTATTTAAACGCGAATCAAAAAAACTACTTTTTGTCTAATAAAAGAATCTGAATTCCCATCAGTTTCTGATAGCACAGCAAAATTGTAACGTCAAAATATAATTAAATAGCTTTTACCCGCGACTTCGCCCGCGTGTATATCGTTCTTATAATGACTGTCTTAGAGAGTGCGCAGTGCGTGGACATTATTTTTTTCCAGATCCCTCGGGAACTATAACTGGATATGCTTATTAGTAAATAATGTCATTTCCCACGCCCCCAACTATCTCTGTGCAAAAAATCACAACAATCCATTGTTCCGTTGCGATGTTAAAGAAATTAACCAAACGAAGAGTATTTTTTCAGTTCCCTCAGAAACTGCATTGGGCTATGCTATTTTCACGGGATAAAAAGTAGTCTATGTCCTTCCTCGTGACACAGGCTACCTACATGCCAAATTAAATTAAAATTAGTCAAGGCTTTAAAGCGTTAAAAGGTAACAAACAAACAAACACATTGTCACATTTATAATATTAAGTAAGGATTAAGCAACAATTTAAGTTCGTGGCGCAACAGTATTTACCTACAAGAGAAAGCGTTTATCTGGTTTATGAAAATCCGTTATATTATTTCGTAAAGAAGATTCACCACCCAGGAGGGGGGAGCTTCGCCTCAAACCTAACCGAACCTATTGTCGCTCGTTTCGCTCGCTCAACTCTATTCCAGTTGAGGAGGATAGATAATTTTATGTGAAAATATTATTATCATCAAAAAAATTATGACAATAAATTGATAGGTGATTAGTTGTTTGATGAGCAATTAAAAAAATACCCATATGAAATCGAAATTCGAAAATACATTGATACGTGGCAGGACTCGAACCAAAAGTTAATTTTACGTAACTAACTGGGGAAACCATCGACACCACAGTCGACACACAAGGGGAGGGGAGGGGTGACTGTTTTACATCTATTGTTTAGTTTTCTCGTAATACATTGTTTGAATAGGGGATTCCCTGGTAGCTAAATAAAATAAATTTGAGCTTTCTAGTACAAGCTTTTATTTAATAATTGAAAACGCTAAACACGTTAAAAAACCGACTTCCATCGCAACTAATTAGTACATTTTTGCATTATTATTTTTGGTTTTTGTTAATTTTCTA
This sequence comes from Coleophora flavipennella, assembly GCA_947284805.1. NCBI lineage: Eukaryota > Metazoa > Arthropoda > Insecta > Lepidoptera > Coleophoridae > Coleophora > Coleophora flavipennella. The sequence continues at coordinate 8,515,176 of OX369295.1, forward strand.
ATAAAGTACATCACCGATTTTGATAAAATTTATATGGGACCACATGGAAAGCACTAGCTTTCAAATAAAAAAAGAATCGTAAAAATCGGTTCACCCAGTCCAAAGTTATGAGGTAACAAACATAAAAAAAAAAAAAAAAAAACATACAGACGAATTGAGAACCTCCTCCTTTTTGGAAGTCGCTTGAAAACTAGCTTTTCCCGCTGCTTCGCCCGCGCGGGCATCGTTTTTATGACTGTCTTTAAGGGTGATTAGTAAATTATGTCGTTTCCAACCTACTCAACCATCTCTGTGCAAAATCTCAACAATCGAGTATTTTTTTAGTTCCCTCGGGAACTGCATCAGATTGTAACGATCCATATGTATAAATAAATATCTATAGGTAATACAGTAAGTCTTGATAGACTAAAAGGAATCTGTCTATTGGGAAAAACATAACTAGTTTTGTTCGGTCGGGTGAGGATTAACCTCGAGTCGAGTGAATAGACAGTTATTGAAACAAATTAGCTCAGGGATTATTTCCGAGAAGCCAGACTGTCGCCTGTCGGTCGTCATTCGAACCACGCGGTGCGCACGTTATAAAGATTGCCTTAGGTAATAAATGGCGCGAAAACCGAGGCTAAAGGGATAGAGGCGTCGCCCTGTCTGCGTCCGGACAGCGACCGACGCTTGCGCAGGCGCCTCGATGTCGGGCGGCTTGGATCACGCCATCGCCGTAGATGTGTGTGTGCAACTGCCCGCGCGCCGCCGAGGCTGCATCTGTGTGAAAGCTTATAAAACCACGGACACGCGGACGCAGCGGCATTCAGTCGAACAGACCATCACAGGAGGAGGACGTATCCGAAGAACAGCTGCCGCACGCCCCGGGCAAGTGTCACGCCAAGTACTTATTAGTCGCGAATTAACTTAGGAATCTCACTTTATATTGTGAGTTTAGAATAGAATTTAGTGTGGCCGAAATCCTAGTTATTTGCCTTCGAAAGTTCAGGCTTCTACCTGGGATCAAGCCATAGTTTAGTGCAGTTAGGAAGTGAGGTACAGTGGGTAATCGAGCTGGGATCTAGGAATTGAAACAAGATGCCAGGTCGGTTGCTAGCTGAAGGTATCGTCAAGTGACCAGGTTGGTAGTTCATGTTTTCAGGAAGGCTAGTTGATTTAATTCACGTGGATACGCAACCGTGACAACGAAACGTGGGTTTTTCAGCGCAATTGCCGAAAGCAAGCTGACAGGAGGGCTTGCCTGGCTAGCGACCCAAGTTTGGTTATGGCCGGAACATCCTGACTGTACCATCTTACGACCTACCGTCATGAGGACCACAGGTTGGACATGCGTTAGCGCACTCATGTACGGAGCCACCGTATTTGGGACAGGCCTTACCTATCCAAATCCCATCCAAACACACTGTTTAGGAGGTGCAGCGAAGCGGCAGACCTGGTCTGTCGTGGCAGCGGCATTTCTTATTCAGGGCAGGTACACTTTAGCCGTAGGGAACTAGGACACAAGTTAGCTTTAGGTACACACCACACCATGACACACTACACCTAATTTGGTTCTTCTCGAAGGCACGGTTGGTTTAGTACCCCGGGGGAAAGACGAATAAAGCCGCCACGAGTTGTAACTATTTGTTGAGACATGGACATCAAATAAAATTTAGCTCTCGAAATACTTAGCTATCTCGCTAGGATAGGGAAAACTAGGGCTGAGTTAGGGGGGGGGGGGGAAGCGATCTGTAGGAAATCTAGTTAATAAATCTAATACTAGGGAGTAGCGAATTAGGTTTTGGGATGACGTTATTAGGAAGAAAAACGAGTCATATTAGCAAATAAATAGTAGGTATGTCTAAGCGATGCCCACGTTTTACTTTATCGAACTGCCGTCACTGCAGGTGACACGCGGTATCACAAGCTTTAGGGTTTCGTGAGCACGAGGTCATTAATTTCATTCGAGCTAGTACAGTGCTGTAGGAAATATAGTTAATAATCTATTACTAGGGAATAGTGAATTAAGGTTAGGAATATCGCTATTAGGAAGAAACGAATCATATTAGCGAATAAATAGTAGGTATGTCTAAGCGATGCCCACATTTTATTTAATTACAAACTGCCGTCATTGCAGGTGCCACGCGGCATTATAAGTTTTATGGTTCCGTGAACACGTGGTCCATTCAGTTCACTAACTTCATTCGGGGTAGTACAGTGCTATGCTATCGAAGGGAAGGTTTATTTTATCGAACTGCCTTCATTGCAAGTGCCACGCGGCATCATAAGCTTAGGGTTCCGTGAACACGTGGTCCACTCAGTTCACTAATCTCATTCGAGATAGTATGGCGCTATGCTGTCGCAGGGGAAGGCCTATGTCATACTTGAGATGGCTGTTTACCAAGCTCCATGCAATATGGGCTAGTTATGTAGTTCAGTGGTTCATAGATATGAACAACTCCTAATTTTACCAAATTTTAGCTAAATCTGTCCACACTTTTATGGGATAAATGTAATGGACTAACAAACAAACTATAGGCGTTCGAGCTTCGCCTATTCTGATACTAATGTAATTATAGATAGGTAGGTCCTATCTGTAGCTTATCACAAGCATGCCTTGGCAGAATTTCACCTGAATCGGACCAAGCGTCTAGGAAGGTATTGAGCAAACAAACGAATAGGTTAGGCGTTCGCGCCTTACTAATAGTGATTAAGTAAGACCGATTATGATGAAGGTAGCCGACCCATCCTGATGGTAACCGTAGCCAGGGTCAGTTTATATGCGCTAGATTTAGAAACTAAATCTATTCTACGGTTTTCGGATATTATGGGCAGTGTTCACGGTGTCCGGGTCCTGTCGGCTCCTATTGCGTCCTGAACTAGCGCCTCGACCAAACACTTGGCTTACACGCCTTCTCGCTTTGACCTGATTGTGATGCCGCGACTATGATTCGCGTGGGTCTCACAGTGGGTTGCGACTGTGTTGGTTCGTTGTTCTTCACGTTCAGCCAAACTATTAAACTGACATTACTTTCGCCCTTTATCAAGGGTTTGCTACGTCTAAAGACAGAGCTTTAACACTATGTATTATTTTGGAGCCGGCGGCACGATGGATATCGTGTCCATTTCGCTTTAGTTATATAGACCGCAGGTCTTTATATCATTATATATAACTGTATGGCACGGTTCCAGGTCTAAGAACCATATTAGTAGATTAACTACTTATTTCACATTCCGTAGTGCTCTTCTCACAGGATGAGCGACATTCAAGTCGGAATATCTACTTTATTTTAGTACCTAGTGCTAGTATGTATTCGCAAACAATCGCTGTTCGAAGGTATTAATCCTACCTGTCGAATAGGGATGGACAAGCTATGGCTGTAAAGACTCAGCTATAGTTCACACTATACACGTATAATAAGGCGCCTCACAAGCGTTTTATATACACTAGATTTGGGATTCGGGTGGAACACGGCATAGTACACTTTACATTGTCGTGTAGCTTAATTAAATTACACTTGAAGCGTGGTGGACTCCGATCGTGTACCTTAGTGGCCTGCAGGAGACAGTAGCTAGCGGGGCTCAACGTAGGAGTAATTATCTGTTTAGAGCTAAAAATCGCTCGTTCAAATACTTTAAATTAGATGTACATTGTTTTAATCACCAAAATAATGCAGTACTGACGTCAGCCAAGTATTGCGTTATTCCGAGCACTGGGGGCTAGCTACCCTCCCCAATTTGGGGGGGCCCAAAATAGGGACCAATCACAGTAGGGAAATTAGGGTTCTGCGCGAAATACTTCAAAATTATGGGTTAGACTACATCGTTCGTCCAAACACAACGTGATAGATTAATCTCTTAAAAATAACTTGTCATTCACCTTCAAAAAGACTCTGAGTTACTGCGATCACGAATTAGGGTTCTCTAGACGATCTGGCCAAACGTTTAATCGTATTTTAAAATGCAATAAAAATCAAGTATAGTTTACATACTCCTTATAGGTAGATTGTGGTAGGTTGTATGTTGTATGTACGTATGCGTATTATAGGTAGGTTTAGTTAGGTATATTTATATTTATATATATTTATATATTTGTATGTATAGCCTGGTGGGGCGTTACAATTTGATAAGCCGTGATCAGGATAAGAAGAGGGTTCAAAATATTACATTTGGATAGCCAAAATCAGGATTCGGAGGCGGGAACGGTTACAGTGCTACCAAAGAACTTGGATGTCTGACATCTGATTTTCGCGTTCGTAGACTGAATCTTGTAGGTAGTCGTTTTGTATAATAAGTTATTTGTGATAAACATAGATAAATAACTTTAGTTGGCTTCGGTTTATGCCACAATTTGATGTTCGTGAAATGGAATGAAGTGCGAATGACAATTATAACTGAATGATTAATCTATCAAACAAAGAGAATTATTATTTTTATCCTATGTAGTTTTATAGTTTATAGGTTAATTTAAACCCCAGCTATTGTCTTATATCCGGGGGGTTGAATACAGGAGTCGACGAGTGAGTGAGCGCTCCCGTTGAATTCTTTTATATGACAGCGTATTTGAAGTAGGCATTGATAATATAATTTCTTCTCAATACTCCGTTGGTAAAATTCCGGATGTAAATAATTAAGTAAGTTATTTGTTCGAAAGAAATATTTGGTAGGTACATTTTCTAGTTGGTGTATAAGATGGGTAGTTAACGATTTAGTTCAGAGAAAAAGGTCTCTCATAATAATTGATAAATAAGGTAGTTGAACGTTACGAATAGCGTGTACTTATGTAGGCAGACGGGGCTGTGAAGTTGCACTTAATTTAAAAGGTTGAGTAGAAAATAAATTTTAGGCGGTTATAAGTAAGTAAGTAGTGCGAAACGTTTGAGAAGTCCAGGGTTCGATTCCGGGCGAAAAGGGACATCGCAAGCTGGCTCTGAGTAGGTCGTTTTACATTGCTTTGTTACTAAATGTAATTGTGTGAGCTGTGAACATGTAGGTTCAGTTTTAATTCGGTATGCGATTATTTAGTACAGGTTTAGTAGGTTAAGTAATTTAAGTAAATTTTAGATAGGTTAAGTACTATTTTGAATCAAAATACAAAATATTATAGTAATATTTAAGTTATTTACATTTCGTAAAAGAAGCAGTTGTTACATTGAATGCCTACTGTCGTTGGAACCGCGAAGGTCTGTGAGGGATATGTGGATTGCTCTTGATATTGTTGTAGGAACTTCAAGCTAATGCGTTGTGGCACAATAATATATCCGTAGTCTCGCAATTTACAGTCGCGAGTTCGATCCTGTTAGAGGTAATTTGTTTTAAAGATAAATTTTATTTTTATTTTTTGTTAGATTGTATATTAGTAGTTTGTAATTAGCCTCGTAACTTGGTGTCGCCAGTTCAAGTCCCGAGGGAGGCAGATTTAGAAAAAAAATATTTTTTTAGTTTTAATTTATTTACGTTATATATTAGGAGTACCTAGTAGCTTCGCATACTAGGGTCGCAGGTTCGGTTCCTGTTGCGGTTAAAAAAAAAAAATATTTTTTAGTTTTAATTTATTTACGTTATATATTAGGAGTAGCTAGTAGCTTCGCATACTAGGGTCGCAGGTTCGGTTCCTGTTGCGGTTGAAAAAAAAAATATTTTTTAGTTTTAATTTATTTACGATATATATTAGGAGTAGCTAGTAGCCTTGCATATTAGGGTCGCGGGTTCGATTTCCGTTGCGGTTAAGAAAAAAAAATGAATGATAATAAATTTTGTTTAGTTTGGTTTGTTTCGTAGTAGGTCAAGATTTTCAGGCGTATATTATATGCACCTAGGGACATTGGATGCGAGATAGGGTACATAATGAAGATTTAGTTTTAAATATTTACCAGGGACCTCGAGGTATAATGAGGTATGGTCGCCGTATACGTTAGATGTTGGGAATTTTAGAGTAACAGGAATAGGTACTGCTCTGAATTTTATTGTAGGAACTTTAAGACAGATACAGTTGTTAGGTAATAACTTTCAGTAAGTGAATTGGGTCTTTAGGAACGGATTAGTTCATATGGTGGGTTATTCTAAGAAATTGTTCGTTTTGAAAAAAAAAACTACCTTCCAGGTAAATAGGCAAATTTTCATAAGGTGCGTGAGTACGTTTTGGCTGCGATCGAGTGGTATACTTGGGTAGAATGTAACTGGTGTTATTTTGTAGCTATCGGTACATGCAAAGACTCCTGTCTTTGGCGTTCCAACTTACAATTTATTAAGGTGGGTAGGTAGAATAAATGGACTTAGTGTTACATATCTATTATACCGGGAGTACCCAGTGATATGGTAGACAGTATTTAATATTTCGGAAACTTTATTCTAGATCCTATTAGGGCAACTTTGGTTTTACAAATCTAGTATACGGGGGGTTGTGTAGGTAATATAGGCGTCCGAACTTAGTATTTTTACATAGCAGTATCGCGGAAGCGAACCGCAGTGGCTTGTAGGATAGTTAAGATACGAGGAAATTATTTTAAATTAGTATCTCGGAATTTAAATATTTAAAATCAACAATAAATACTTTGTTGAGGTCCACGGTAGTCACTCAATCTGACAAATTAAGGGATAGTCTTTATAAAAGATAGATATAAGTATATGAGTGTGGAAATAATAATATAAGATAATACACATATGAAATAATAAATATGTAATTTAGTATTTGTAATCTATCCTTGTTCAGTATTAGTTTTCGTATACTTTAATTTGCTCAGCCTTTATTAGTTGCTTGAGTGCCCACCTATAGTTTAACTTTTCTCTTCCGATCGTCAAAGGATGTCGAAAGAGGTCGCTTGGAGCGATAAAACCGCCTTGCATCTAATTGCGTGTTTTGATAGATGTTTCCTTTTGTGCGTACAATAGAGAATATTTATCTTATCCTATTTCAAAAATAGAAAATTAAACCTGGGTTTTATTTTAAAATCTTTAAGGTCGGAGGGATGACAAGTCTTCTACTAGGAATCAAAATAAAGTCGGCTTGCGTGGTAGTAAGGTAACCTTATGGTGCTAAAATGAATGAGTACGTCAGTATGCGCTAAGAATAATTTGTAGGCGTATTTTAAAATAGGTAGCATTTTGTTTTGTCGTCATGTTAAAAAAAAATGATATAGGTAGGGTACACAATAACAAAAATAATTATGGGATCAAATAATATAAACTTATTCGAAAATTGGGTGTTTCGAAAAACCAGTTAAATATAATTTTAAATGAAGTAGGTAGGTACTTATTTGATTTAGCTCATTTGAATATAACATAATTCTTTTATTCATGTATCTAAACTGCGGTATTCTACTGGAATAGGGTTGCTTACATATATCTATGTAACTTATTTTAAGTTTAATATCGTTTCACTGTAAGTGTAGGTGACTGGTAGGAAATCTAAATTTTACCTATAAATAATGCCTTCACTAGACTAAGTCGCGTCTAAGGTGTAGGTAAATTGAAATGACAATCATGGTACTTGTAGATGACAATAAATACATAAGTAAACTAACCATTAAGTTTTAGTTAAAAACATTTTATAGAAAAGTTTTAGGTGTCTAATATATGCACTCTTTTACGCATTATTAAGTAGTGTTTTTAAAAGTGAACAATAGTAGTGTACTTGATTCCTTTTAACGTATCTCGTGGGACTAGTTGGTTAAAAGGCTCGCTAGCGGAAGCAGGTTCCGAGGGTGCGCGAGACGCAAGCGGATCGCGGGTAGCCGGTGTGTTAATTTGGGTCCTAAGCTGTTTTCCTATCGAAGTTCATCCAGCTAGGTACGTTAGGTAGCTTTGTGTGAAGGAGTAACAAACATACGTACATCCGTACATGTAAGGTTTCGCGTGTGTAACATTGGTAATGATTTAGGTAGGTTAGGTGGGTAGAAAAGGAAACTTAAAGTTGTCTCTGGTTTAATTACCTACCTACATTTACCATAAGTAAATGTTGGATATAGATGAACTTTGGAACATTTTATTGTTTTGATAAAGATATCTAGGAAATAGCGCCTAGGATAAGTATATAAGGTACTTAAATAGGTAAATTATTCTAAAGGTGTAGGTACCTTAAACTTGCTTATCAATATAAATTAGAAAAACCTTTTAACGGTAAAAATAAATTATTTCCAACCATTTCACATCTCAGTGTGTAAAATAGTTAGATGAGATAAAAATCTAAAATAGGTACATAAATTTTAAGTAAATTAAAATATCATTCCAAACTAATAAATAAGGTCTTATCATTAGTTCAATCTTAAGGATCATTCAGTACGAAACTTTTATTACTAGTAGATAGCTAGTTATTCGTATTATTCGGACAAGTAGGTAATTATTGGGATTCGGGCAGAGTACATAAAAAAAAGCATAGGGTATTATTCGGTACGTAGGTAAGTTGGAGAATCTATAGGTTGGTCGGTCCGAATTCTATACTCAAAGGTTTATTTTTTAAGAAATCCTCACGTATTTATAGAAGAAACTAAAATAGTATCATCATCATCATCACATCAGCTCATTTGCGTCCCCACCAAGGGGCTCGAGCCATAAAATAGTATAGACGTACGTAGTTCAAAAGATTTGGAGTGAAGTTGAGACAAACACATAATCACATTATTAGATACATAGGGAGTACCTACACACTTCAATTTTGATTTTATTTGTTTAGCGCAATAGTTTTGTAAATCAATCTTACAACAGTGGAAATTTCGGTTAGAGCATTCTACTTTCTTTTAATTAAATACTGTACCAATAATTAGTTATTTGTATAATATTATAAAAAAAGGCAGGTAAATAGGTAGGGCGTGCTAGTACCTACTATTTCCTTCAAATGTTTTGATTGTGGCGCTGTTACGAATGACATAGGCAGAGCTACTAATAGGAGTGACCTTTCGCCACAGGGAAAGTAAAAGTAAAAAAAAAAGTAAAAAATGTTTATTTGCAGAAAGAACACTACATTTTTTTAACAATAACCCCACACTAGGCAACTTGCCTGTATCGTGGTAGTTGATTTAGTACGATTTCCAGATTACAAAGAATGCGGCTGATTTATGCGGTTAAACATGGTAAAGTAAATTCTTCGACACGTAACAAAAGAAAACAAGTTAAATTCAGTATAAAAGCTTAAATTAAACACAATAATATTAATAAAATAGATTGGGCAAAATATCATGCATAAAATTTTGTTTTAATGACTAAATAATTAATTGAGTATCTCTGCAGAAATATGTGAGCATGATTGATTGATTAAGTAAGGAGTTAGTTTGTCCTTTTTTCAATAGGTGGCGCCATGGGTCATACATTTTGTTCAAAACATTTTTACGGTTTCATTGAAAACAATGTTTCGTAGAATTTCTAACTTACTAGGCGATAATAGAGTTTATTCAATAGGATAGAGATATTTTAGTTCAATTCGATCGAATATTGATGCAAGACAAATTTCTTGTAGTTCGGCCCGTTTTCACAAGGTGTCGCTGACCATTTGAGTTTGCACAGTGAGTTTGTCACAGAGTCACAGATATAAAAGTCTGTCGACTTGCCGCTTTTAAGTAATGGCGCTAGCGTAGTTCAGGTGTCGCGTGCGTTTAGGAATTATTTGCAGTCGGGGACTTATCGCACGAAGAAAAAAAAGGGGGTTAGGTTTTATAAGTTTAAGTTAAAAGGAGACGCCATCGGAATAACAATTGTGATATTTTTGAATTAAATGTTTTAATATCGATTGAGTTTTATTACCTAGTTTAAAATGAAATTGAAAAAAAAAAACACTTGTCTTTTATTTCGATAAACCGGTAAAATGTTTAAAGGTATGTTTTGAATAACAGGTACAGCGAAGCTATGTTATTTCAACATTAGCATATCTACGCTTTGGTGAATGGCTGATTTTAGTAATCAAATTAGAAGGTACAGTAGGATTATAATAAAAATATTATAATCTTGCTAAATGTAGTAAAATTACGCATGAATAGGAAAGGTAGGGAGTCGGTATTAGTTTTATAAGGTTGCGGTTAGTTTTAAGTTTGCAATGATGCATGCTGCTTCAATTATTTATTACTCTTATTTAGGTTGTGCCGGGTTGTGGTGAAAGTAGGTCATCTTTGGTGCGTTGAATATTAGCGTTCATTTATTTTCAATTTTCGGATCTGATTTTAGAACGAAGTCACGGTCTGTCATTGGAAGTAAATATTATTTTCTTGTGAGATGAGGGTTTTGGTTATAAATTACAGTGAGAATTGTGTTTAAATACTTGAATAAATAGGTCTACATAATCTCTTGTGTTGACTACAATAAATATTCTGGCTGAAGATGGGGATTTGTTGACCTTTCCAGGATTGGAATACCACAAAAGGATGTCTGGAAGTGATGAGAGGTGGGATAAAGTTGTGTGAGTTGCTTTGATATTTTGGGAATAAAATTAAGGGGAGTGTGACCTTGAAGGAGGGTCAACAAATACTGGATATCTGAGTCAGCTGTTGGCACACGCTGTCCTACTTCATGAATACAAAAATAGTACGAACCAACAATTTGTTCTTTTGAGTCTTCCATTACGTTGGTTTGGGCTAATTACTCTACCAGAAGCTAAGAACTGGACTTATACACTATACATACTCCATGGTAAGATTCTATTGTCACTTGGGGGAAGCTCTATTTGGAGAACTTGGCTGATTGCCGCGGGAAACGCTTGTGTTATATCACAGACAGTTTGGAGAGGTAAACTAGATTGACAATTTACTAATGCGCTTATGCCAGTAGAGTTTCCTGGTGCGTGGGGAATTGGAAGCTAGTGGTCCACTCAATGTATACGCCTATGCGCGAAACGTAGCAGTGGCTTCGACTCACAACCGAAATGCCCGTTCGAACTCCTCTGTGATGGCAGGAGCTGGTCCTGTGCTAATCCGGTTTTGTTTATGGTTGAGCGTATCAATCAAGGGACAATAAATGACATGCCTGGTTTAAATACACACCACACGTGGGGGAGAATGTGCCAACAGGAAATTTTAATAGTTATTAGCTATTTTGAAAATTTCAAAAAGACAATTCTCAAAATTCTATTTTTAAAAATTTTCAGGGGGTTGGATTGTAACGATCCATATGTATAAATAAATATCTATAGGTAATACAGTAAGTCTTGATAGACTAAAAGGAATCTGTCTATTGGGAAAAACATAACTAGTTTTGTTCGGTCGGGTGAGGATTAACCTCGAGTCGAGTGAATAGACAGTTATTGAAACAAATTAGCTCAGGGATTATTTCCGAGAAGCCAGACTGCCGCCTGTCGGTCGTCATTCAAACCACGCGGTGCGCACGTTATAAAGATTGCCTTAGGTAATAAATGGCGCGAAAACCGAGGCTAAAGGGATAGAGGCGTCGCCCTGTCTGCGTCCGGACAGCGACCGACGCTTGCGCAGGCGCCTCGATGTCGGGCGGCTTGGATCACGCCATCGCCGTAGATGTGTGTGTGCAACTGCCCGCGCGCCGCCGAGGCTGCATCTGTGTGAAAGCTTATAAAACCACGGACACGCGGACGCAGCGGCATTCAGTCGAACAGACCATCACAGGAGGAGGACGTATCCGAAGAACAGCTGCCGCACGCCCCGGGCAAGTGTCACGCCAAGTACTTATTAGTCGCGAATTAACTTAGGAATCTCACTTTATATTGTGAGTTTAGAATAGAATTTAGTGTGGCCGAAATCCTAGTTATTTGCCTTCGAAAGTTCAGGCTCCTACCTGGGATCAAGCCATAGTTTAGTGCAGTTAGGAAGTGAGGTACAGTGGGTAATCGAGCTGGGATCTAGGAATTGAAACAAGATGCCAGGTCGGTTGCTAGCTGAAGGTATCGTCAAGTGACCAGGTTGGTAGTTCATGTTTTCAGGAAGGCTAGTTGATTTAATTCACGTGGATACGCAACCGTGACAACGAAACGTGGGTTTTTCAGCGCAATTGCCGAAAGCAAGCTGACAGGAGGGCTTGCCTGGCTAGCGACCCAAGTTTGGTTATGGCCGGAACATCCTGACTGTACCATCTTACGACCTACCGTCATGAGGACCACAGGTTGGACATGCGTTAGCGCACTCATGTACGGAGCCACCGTATTTGGGACAGGCCTTACCTATCCAAATCCCATCCAAACACACTGTTTAGGAGGTGCAGCGAAGCGGCAGACCTGGTCTGTCGTGGCAGCGGCATTTCTTATTCAGGGCAGGTACACTTTAGCCGTAGGGAACTAGGACACAAGTTAGCTTTAGGTACACACCACACCATGACACACTACACCTAATTTGGTTCTTCTCGAAGGCACGGTTGGTTTAGTACCCCGGGGGAAAGACGAATAAAGCCGCCACGAGTTGTAACTATTTGTTGAGACATGGACATCAAATAAAATTTAGCTCTCGAAATACTTAGCTATCTCGCTAGGATAGGGAAAACTAGGGCTGAGTTAGGGGGGGGGGGGGGAAGCGATCTGTAGGAAATCTAGTTAATAAATCTAATACTAGGGAGTAGCGAATTAGGTTTTGGGATGACGTTATTAGGAAGAAAAACGAGTCATATTAGCAAATAAATAGTAGGTATGTCTAAGCGATGCCCACGTTTTACTTTATCGAACTGCCGTCACTGCAGGTGACACGCGGTATCACAAGCTTTAGGGTTTCGTGAGCACGAGGTCATTAATTTCATTCGAGCTAGTACAGTGCTGTAGGAAATATAGTTAATAATCTATTACTAGGGAATAGTGAATTAAGGTTAGGAATATCGCTATTAGGAAGAAACGAATCATATTAGCGAATAAATAGTAGGTATGTCTAAGCGATGCCCACATTTTATTTAATTACAAACTGCCGTCATTGCAGGTGCCACGCGGCATTATAAGTTTTAAGGTTCCGTGAACACGTGGTCCATTCAGTTCACTAACTTCATTCGGGGTAGTACAGTGCTATGCTATCGAAGGGAAGGTTTATTTTATCGAACTGCCTTCATTGCAAGTGCCACGCGGCATCATAAGCTTAGGGTTCCGTGAACACGTGGTCCACTCAGTTCACTAATCTCATTCGAGATAGTATGGCGCTATGCTGTCGCAGGGGAAGGCCTATGTCATACTTGAGATGGCTGTTTACCAAGCTCCATGCAATATGGGCTAGTTATGTAGTTCAGTGGTTCATAGATATGAACAACTCCTAATTTTACCAAATTTTAGCTAAATCTGTCCACACTTTTATGGGATAAATGTAATGGACTAACAAACAAACTATAGGCGTTCGAGCTTCGCCTATTCTGATACTAATGTAATTATAGATAGGTAGGTCCTATCTGTAGCTTATCACAAGCATGCCTTGGCAGAATTTCACCTGAATCGGACCAAGCGTCTAGGAAGGTATTGAGCAAACAAACGAATAGGTTAGGCGTTCGCGCCTTACTAATAGTGATTAAGTAAGACCGATTATGATGAAGGTAGCCGACCCATCCTGATGGTAACCGTAGCCAGGGTCAGTTTATATGCGCTAGATTTAGAAACTAAATCTATTCTACGGTTTTCGGATATTATGGGCAGTGTTCACGGTGTCCGGGTCCTGTCGGCTCCTATTGCGTCCTGAACTAGCGCCTCGACCAAACACTTGGTTTACACGCCTTCTCGCTTTGACCTGATTGTGATGCCGCGACTATGATTCGCGTGGGTCTCACAGTGGGTTGCGACTGTGTTGGTTCGTTGTTCTTCACGTTCAGCCAAACTATTAAACTGACATTACTTTCGCCCTTTATCAAGGGTTTGCTACGTCTAAAGACAGAGCTTTAACACTATGTATTATTTTGGAGCCGGCGGCACGATGGATATCGTGTCCATTTCGCTTTAGTTATATAGACCGCAGGTCTTTATATCATTATATATAACTGTATGGCACGGTTCCAGGTCTAAGAACCATATTAGTAGATTAACTACTTATTTCACATTCCGTAGTGCTCTTCTCACAGGATGAGCGACATTCAAGTCGGAATATCTACTTTATTTTAGTACCTAGTGCTAGTATGTATTCGCAAACAATCGCTGTTCGAAGGTATTAATCCTACCTGTCGAATAGGGATGGACAAGCTATGGCTGTAAAGACTCAGCTATAGTTCACACTATACACGTATAATAAGGCGCCTCACAAGCGTTTTATATACACTAGATTTGGGATTCGGGTGGAACACGGCATAGTACACTTTACATTGTCGTGTAGCTTAATTAAATTACACTTGAAGCGTGGTGGACTCCGATCGTGTACCTTAGTGGCCTGCAGGAGACAGTAGCTAGCGGGGCTCAACGTAGGAGTAATTATCTGTTTAGAGCTAAAAATCGCTCGTTCAAATACTTTAAATTAGATGTACATTGTTTTAATCACCAAAATAATGCAGTACTGACGTCAGCCAAGTATTGCGTTATTCCGAGCACTGGGGGCTAGCTACCCTCCCCAATTTGGGGGGGCCCAAAATAGGGACCAATCACAGTAGGGAAATTAGGGTTCTGCGCGAAATACTTCAAAATTATGGGTTAGACTACATCGTTCGTCCAAACACAACGTGATAGATTAATCTCTTAAAAATAACTTGTCATTCACCTTCAAAAAGACTCTGAGTTACTGCGATCACGAATTAGGGTTCTCTAGACGATCTGGCCAAACGTTTAATCGTATTTTAAAATGCAATAAAAATCAAGTATAGTTTACATACTCCTTATAGGTAGATAGTGGTAGGTTGTATGTTGTATGTACGTATGCGTATTATAGGTAGGTTTAGTTAGGTATATTTATATTTATATATATTTATAATTTAAAATAGGCGGTTGGGGGGTTACAAGATTATGCTACTTTCTCGGGATAAAAAGTAGCCTATGTTCTTTTTCGTGACACAGGTTACCTGTTTGTCAAATTTAATAAAGATTGGTCAAGGCGTTGAAGCGTGAAAAGGTGACAAACAAACACATTTTCACATTTATAATATTGATAAGGATAGCTTTTATGCTCAAAAAGCCAAATGCTCAAATGAATATAAAAACGGTCTTAAAAATATACATTAAAAAGGTGAGCACAATAATAATTATTTAATATTTAAAATAAAACACAATTCTGGCGCCTTGGTTCCACCTCCAAAGTTTATATCTGACCTATTATTATCAGAAATACTGCTTAATTCCAAATTTCAGCTTAATCGGACCCCTGTAAGTCACTCTAAAATCGATCGCAACACAAACATCATCATATCAGCTCATATATGTCCCCACCGAAGGGCTCGAGCCCACCCTGAATTAGGAAGATCGGGCCTTAGTCGACCACGCGGGCCCGGTTGGTCGGGTTGGTCGACATCACACACAATCTTCGAGTTTCTTTGCAGGTGTGTGCAGGTTTCCTCACGATGTTATCCTTCACCGTTAAAGCAATCGGTGAGTATATATATATTATGTACGTAAGTTTCGAAAAACTCATTGGTACATTGGCCGTCCAGATTTGAACCTGGCAGCTCTGGTTACGAGGACCGAGTCGTTACTGGTTGAGCCACCGACGCAAATTAACTTGCAATGTTTGTATGTATGTATGTTTTTTTTTTAAAAAAAAACATACATACGTACAAAGATTGCAAGTTAAATAAAAGCTTTTGAAAAGTAAGTTCTAGATCGCTCGATAGATGAGTTGTCATGACGCAAAGAAAACATACCAAATCATCTATCATAAGTCACCAAGTTAAAGTAATTTAAAGTATTTTTTTTCACAAAAAAACAGCACAATAGAAGTTATACAGTCAAGTCAATGGAGTACCGCGTACTGGAAGCCATATACAGGGTGTAACAAAATTGGTGTAAGACCCTTTAAGGGGGGGTTCTACTTATCATACTGAACAACTTTCCCCAAAGAACCCATAGTCAATTCTCAAGAAAAAACATTTGTACCCTTCATGCTAAAATGCACAAAAACGGGCGATCAGCTGATCGATTTGTATTAAGAGTAAAAAAAAATTACGTTCTCTGCAAAGTCGTAGAGCAAAACTTGTTCAGTATGATGAGTAGAAACCCTAGATATCGGGACCTACACCAATTTTGTTAAACCATGTATAGTAATGGTAACGTACCAAGTTTCATCAAAATCGTTAGAGCTATTATTGAGTAAAAAAATAATAAGTGGCAACCCTAAAAAATCAAGATAGGGGAAATAAAAAAAAACACCTGGAGATATAAAAATAATATTGCCCTAACCCGAATTTCACCCAAATTTGTCCAGTAGCTTAGGAAATAGAGCACTGGACAGACATACAGATACACACACACACACTTTTTTTTGTTTTTTAGGACCTACTAGTGTAAATGTGTGTTTTTTTGCCTTCACATTACTTTCTTCAATTATTCGTCGCTTGAAAGTGAAAAGAGGTTCTAACCTTTATCAATAGATCGATCTGATAGAAGATGACTCTCAGTATGAGCCAAGAAGAATTATTTTATAGCCTTATTAAAATTCGATATCCTATTTTGATAACAATGAAAGTGAACGGGGTACATAGCACGTAGAACAGATACCTCTTAGGGTAGTAAAGCTATCAAGAGGCAACCGCGCACCTGAAGACTTAACGAAGGCAGGTCTCCCACTCGGCAGACTGACAATATGTAAAGGTTTCGGGCAGCGCAGGATCGGTCGTCGTGAGAAAGCCTTGGGGGAGGCCTTTGTCCAGCAGTGGACGTAAAATCACGTTTTTCGGTTGATATGATGAATTCTACTTAAACGTGTTTTTTTCATTCTCGACTGCACCACTTAGTTTATTTTTAACTTGAATAAAAGGTACACTATGGTGTAAACAAAACTTAATTTATTTATAACTTAAATATAAGTAACACTATGGTGTATAAATCGTAACTTAATTTATTGATCACTTATTACTAAAGGTTCGGTGGCTGGGTAAGCTTTAATTTGAAATTTTGGCATAGTTAATTACGTTATATAATTACTTTAATCAATTAGCAATATAATTTGCAAACTATTTTGCTTTTAAAAACACTAACTTGGTGGCTCAGTGGTAAGAGCTCTTGACTACTGATCTGAGGGTTGTGGGTTCGATCCCCACCCAGGGCAAGCATTTGTGTGATGAGCAGATTTGTTTGCTCTGTGTCTGGGTATTAAATATCTTTATAAGTATGTATTTAAACGTATATGTGTCACCGGGATATTGTGAAAACTGTGATATTACAATTTCACTAGTTAGATTACAATATAACGGTAAATTGTGAATCGGAACACAATTTCACGGCCTATTCTTGAACCTCTTTCTTCTTTAAGCATTCTGCTACCTACGTGGGGGAGGGGTTTAACTGTTAAATCAATCAAACCTGATCGAACCTAACATCGCATCACTCGCTTCGCGAGCTCATTTATTTAATGTTTTTCACTTCGCTTAGTGTTATTGTAATATCACTAGTGAGTTTTTTACAATGTTAGTGAAATTGTAAACAATATGTCACTGAATCTTTCGACAGTTCACAATCTCGTGAAATAAATACCGTTAGATTATAATCTAACGGAATTTTCAATCTTACGGTGACATATACATTGATAAGTATGTATATCAGTATCTGGTTCTTATAACACAGGGAATCCTACTTTGGGGCCAGGATGACCATGTGTGATTTGTCCCAGAATCTTTATTTATTTATTTTGCTTGCAGTGTATAGTGGACCTATTTATAGCTCAAATGTATGTATTTATTTCTAACTCACGTCGTAACATTGTAAGTTAAATTATTTATTAAAATTATTAATTAAAATTAATAATTAAAAGTATTAATTTTTGTAGGCAGTAACTTCTTCCTCCTCCCTTCTTACAGCTTGGATGAGGACCAATGCCATGACGGCATTGATGATCTGAAAATAAAATAAAAACACTCACAATTCAATATTTGTAAAAACAATTAGATACTTGTATTAGTAAAAATGGAAATACATGAATAAGTGCGAGAATTAATTGTAACACAGTATTACGATATGCCTTGCAGTAGCGCAACGCCTTTGAAGTCGCACGATGCCGCCACGGCGTAGGTACCAGCAGTACTAGAATGTAGCCCGCCAGGCTGTGCCCCGCCACCCGCTGCCCCGCAAGTACCCTTCCGTTGCTCTGCGTGAGTATATTCGCTGCGCTACTGTAAGCCTAAACATTAGTATTACGAGTAACATCATTGATGTGTTTTGGCTTGAAGATAAGATAGCCAGCTCTCCATTGCGTTGGGCAATCTTGGCAAGCCCGCTTCCATCCTCGGCATCATCGTCACTAACCATCAAGTGAGATGATGGAAAGGACTTACTAATTGTTAATAAAAAAAAATAAAAAATGTAAACACTTACAGAAACCATACAAGAGGCCAAAACAATGCCAGCTAGCCAGCCAGTCTTGCCTTCTAAGTACCAGGTGAGCTCATCGACGCATCCGTGGAAGTAGGAATTGCCAGTCACCGAGTCTCGGCACTCCGATGGCAAAGGCTTGTTTAGATTGATGTAGTCCATGGGGCCGTCGGCGCCGCAGCATCCGATCTTTGGAGAGAGATAAGTTTATTTTACTTGCAACGGTTTTTTTTGACCGTGGAGTTCTGTGCTAGCGTATGCATTTGCTAAATTAAGAATATCTAAGACTGGAGTGAGTTGACAATTATGTGAGCAGGAATCATAAAAAATAATTTTCCGTCAGGAGATGAGTTGTATAAGATGAAAGTAAGTGTGTGGTTTTAATAAACCACGGTAAAAGTGAAACTTTACAGATGACGAAACGATCATACCGTTAGACGAAAGCGATCGTCACGCGACATGTAACACACAGACGAAAAAAATTGAGACGATGTAATAAAAGTTTCACTTTAATAATATTTAAATAAATCTTTACTAATAATATTATAAAGAGGGAAGATTTATTTGTTTGTTTGCATTGAATAGGCTTCGAAACTACTAGACCGATTTGAAAAATTCTTTCACCGTTGGGAAGCTATATACACTATTCGCGGTTGCTATAGGTAGGCTAAATTATATTTAAAAAAAAATTAGGGATCCTTACTAAAACTCTAACAATGTAACCCAAGGTGTAAAAAATGACCTAAAAAGTTTTGCGTTATCTACAAAAAGTAGTGTAGTGTAGTGTAGTGTGTAGTGTGCGGTGTGCGGTCTGCGGTACAGTGCAATGTAGTGTAGTGTAGTATAAGACGGTACGAAGTTCGCCGGGACAGCTACTATATAATAATAAATAATCAAATTTATAACGAGCCTTCATATATCTCTTAAACTATTACGGAAGTCGACTAAGGTTGACTAAATGTAGGTACCTAGAGTTTGAACGTTGGCTGGTCCAGATGCAATGAGCCAAGAATAATTATATTATGGCATTTTTAAAATAAAAAAATCCTTTTTCGATAAAATGGCAGTGGGAGGGGTACATAGCTCGTTGAACAGATAGCTCTTAGGGCAGTTAAGTTCTTAAGAGGCGACCGCGCACCTGAAGACGTAACGTAGGCAGTAGCCATGGTCGCTATATCACATAAATAGTTACGTAACCTAACTAATTGCCTCGACAACCATCGCTCGTTGTCTAGCGGACGAAAACTATCTATTTTCTACAACGCAACGTCGTTTATTAGGGGCAGTGTAAAAGGTCGTTGAAGATAACCGTACGTCACCGAGTCGCAACGTGCCAATCTCGGTTTTGATCGATATCGTTAAGTGTAAGTGAGTCGCTAGTCGCGTCGGTGGCTCAACCGAACGACTCGGTCCTCCTAACCAAAAAGTTCAAAACTGTTCACTGCTATTTTGCGTGTTTATTTAGTATGTATGTGTATGTATGTATGTATGTATGTATTTTAGTATGTTTTATTGTATATATGTATTTTTGTTTAGAATATAAATAAGTCTATAGACTTGTTTTTTTAATTACTTTTAGTTATAGCACTTCTATTAGTTATAATAATAAGTTAGATTGTTTAATAGTTGAATTTGCTGCCATCCTGTACAAGTTTACCTGTCTTTCAATCCCTAACTTAAGGTTGCCTGGTAGAAATCGCTTAAAGCGATAAGGCCGCCTTTGCACTCTATGTTTTCTTACAAATTATAAGTCCTGTATTGTTTTTGTGGCTTGCAATAAAGTATATTTACTTACTTACTTACTTACTTAAAAAGGTGCCGGGTTCAAATCCGGACGGCCAATGTACAAATGAATTTTTCGAAACTTACGTACATATACTCACCGTTTGATTTAACGGTGAAGGAAAACATCGTAAGGAAACCTGCAGCACACACCTGCGAAGAAACTCGAAGGTTTTGCGTGAAGTCGACCAACCTACACTGGGGCCGCGTGGTCGACTAAGGCCCGATAGCCCTAATTCAGGGTAGGCTCAAGCCCCTCGGTGGGGACTTATAAGAGCTGATATGATGAGTCGCTAAGTTGCTACGGTAAAACGAAACGTTTGACAATCGGCACGAGTGCGAGTGAGAGAGATGTGTGCCGACTGATGAAATCAAGCAATATTTTTGGACATTGGAAAATATGACTTATGTTCTTCACTCTAAGCAGACAGTCCTAAGCCTGGTGAAGTACGAAGAGCAATTCATTGTAACAGAATTGTCTTAAGGTGAGGCATTGATTAAACAGTTCTCTCTGTCTTTTCTTCACGTGTAAAGAGTGAAGAAAATAACCAGACTTTTGCACTTTTTCAATGTTTTTTCGATGAAATGTTTAAAAAAATTAAACTAAATTAAATTTCAATAAACATAGACTAAGTAGTTTGAAAAGAAGAAAATTATGATATAAATTTCAAATTTAAATCAAATATTTTTTCCTACAAATGTTTACAGGCTTTGCTTTACTTTGCTTCAATTTATGCTATGTTTGGGATTTTTTTATGATCGAGTCAAGTTAATCTAATTAATCGTGTAATGAACTTACAAGGGCCCTAGGTAATATCCTTGAATATAACATCTATTTTTTTCAGGCCAAAAAATCAAGCGGGTATAATTTTCCTTATTTTTTTGCTAAGCGTTTCTCAGTGCTTATTTGCCAATATACCGCCTTAACGTAACTCTACACGGCACGTAACGCGACTTTGTGGAAATAGATAGTTATCAAAAATAGATAATTTTGACAACGTTATTTTGTTAACGCAAAACGGTTTCGTTACGTGATTTGAAAAAGTCATAACAACACATGACTAGTAGGCAGGTCTCCCACTCGGTGGATCGACAATATGTGAAGGTTGCGGGAAGCTGCTGGATGCGGGCAGCGCAGGATCGGTCGTCGTGAGAAAGCCTTGGGGGGGTACCTTTGTCTAGCAGTGGACGTATTTCCGCTGATATGATGATGAATCCTATTTTAACGTGTTTTAATCATTCTCGACTGCAATCATCATAGAACATATATAGATGGAGCTAAAGAAGTTTTACTTCAGTCGTGTGGTCTAAAGCACACTCGTATTTTTTATTTTATTCTAGCTAGGGAACAATTTTACAATAGTTATTTATAATACAAGAGTAGTAAATAGGTAAATAACATACGAGTGAGTGATTATACTGTATGACTGACTCTGTGGCTCAGTGGTTAATGCCCTTGACTACTGATCCGAGAGTCGTGGGTTCGATCCCCACCCAGGGCAAGCATTTGTGTGATGAGCAGATTTGTTTGCTCTGTGTCTGGGTGTTAAACTATATTTATATATGTATGTATTTAAACGTATATAAGTATGTATATCAGTCTCTGGTAACCCATAACACAGGGAATCCTACTTTGGGGCCAGATGACCATGTGTGATTTGTCCCAGAATATTTATTTTATTTATTTATTTATTTGTAAACCCGAGCGTACTAATATATATACTTTGCCCGAGCCGTCGTCGGCCTATCTCTAATTATCTTAGTTATCCTTTCAAAAGTCTCAAAGAAGATTCCATATCTTTGGTTTGTTTTTTTTTGCTAGAAATGTCTCCTTCCTCCGAGATAGAAATTTTATAAAGTTTCAAAGTAAAAAACACGTGTGCGGTAAAAATAATAATAATAAACTGGCATGTAAAGTACCATTTTTCGAGCAAGTGTTTTGTTAAAAAATTTAGTCCTTCAGGGATGAATGCCGATTTTAATTTTGACAAGGTTGCATCATGTAGGAGTTAGTAAACCTTACTCAATACTCAATCATTTATTGTAACCATGAGTTTTTACAAAGTGTTGAAAATACAAGAGTACATTAATAGACCCGGTTTGGGCACAACGATATTCGAAGAATATTAAACTACACTACACCACAGATTAGCTGACCAGCTTGTGACATGAGCTTCCACCTAGATACTTACTGGTTTTCAATTTCGGTGTTTCAGTGTTTGAATGCGCAAACGCACAAAAGGAAATTTGATTAGTGACGGTAGTCTCGACGACCACTGACTGATGTAGTCCACATACAGGGTGAAAACCTCTCAATTTTATGGGTTCCGTAAACAAAGGGTAAAAACGGGACCCTAGTACTAAGACTTTGCTGTCCGTCCGTCTGTCTGTCTGTCCGTCTGTCACCAGGCTGTATTTCATGAACCGTGATAGCTAGACAGTTGAAATTTTCACAGATGATGTATATTTCTGTTGCCGCTATTAAAACAAATACTAAAAATTAGAGTGAAAGGTCTACAAAAAAACGTGTTTTTCAACGTGAAGAAACTAGTGGCATCTAGTATGATGGTACGGAACTGAATAAACTAGTTCAATCTAGTATGATGGTACGGAACTGAATAAACTAGTTCAATCTAGTATGATGGTACGGAACTGAATATACTAGTTCAATCTAGTACGATAGTACGGAACTGAATAAACTAGTTCAATCTAGTATGATGGTACGAAACTGAATAGACTAGTTCAATCTAGTACGATAGTACGGAACTGAATAAACTAGTTCAATCTAGTATGATGGTACGGAACCCTATATGTGCGGTTCTGACTCGCACTTGGCCGGTTCTTTAAATTTTAGTTGGAGAGTCTGGAGAATCTTCTAAGAAGAGGAACAATAAAGCAAGCCATCCTTCACGAGAAAAATCTGATACTAGACATTTTAAGCATATTTTTAACCGACTACAAAAAAGGAGGAGGTTTCTCAATTCGACCGTACATATTTTTTTAATGTGTGTTCGCAGATAATTTCGCCGTTTATGAACCGATTTTGATGATTATTTGGACGTGACAACGTCAAATAAATCGATGGACGCCGCCTGCACGCACGAAAAAGGATGACTCATTGTTCCGTTACGCTTATTGTCCCGTTACTTTATGACGTTTGCACGTTAAACTATCGTCCGTAAACCGACTTTACAGACAACCTATTTTTTTTAATGGAAAGGAGATATCCCAAGGGTGGTACCACGATAAGGAAAGCAGGATCTGATGATGGCATCTTAGAGGAATCGAGGGAAACCTTCGAAAATCGTAGTGGCGACTAGTGCGTTTGAAGTCGGTTTATTTTTGTTTAAAATTATTTTACAACTCAGCCTAGATTCCATGGTGATATCTGATACATACTCGTACATATCTATATAAATAAAATTTTATTGTTATGTATAAATAAAAATAAATCATCGAAGAGTCACGCGCATAACTCCCGAACGAACGAATGAAGTGGATAATTCATTTATGGTTGTCTTCGTTATTGTAAGGACAAGGTTTGTATAAAATAGATTTTATTTAAATATAGTGTAGCTAGTCTTCGTATCAGCTCATATACGTCACCACCGAGGGGTTCGTGCCTACCCTGAATTAGGGCGAGCGGGCCTTAATCGACCACGCGGGCCCAGTGCGGGTTGGTCGACTTCACACTCAACCTACGAGTTTCTCCGCATGCGTGTGCAAGTTTCCTCACGATGTTTTCCTTCACCGTAAGAGCGTCGGATAAACGTACATATGGAATGTAGTGTAGCTAGTACTATTACCTAATCTGTAGTGTAGTGTAGTGTAGTGTAATACTCTTCTTATATCGTTGTGCCCAAACCGGGTCTATGTACCCTTATATTTTCAACACTTGTAAAAACTCATGATTACAATAAATGATTGAGTATTGAGTAATCAAAGGTTTACTATCTCATACATGACGCAACCTTGTTAAAATTAAAATCGGCATTCTAACCCTGAAGGACTTAATTTTTAATCAAAACACTTGCTCGAAAAATTGTACTTTACCTGCCAGTTTACTGTGAGTAAAATTATTTTTACCGCACACGTGATTTTTACTTTGCCACGTTTTTTAAAATTTCTATCTCGGAGGAAGAATACATTTCTAGCAAAGAAAAACTAAAGATAAAGATTTTTCTTTGAGACTTTTGAAAGGATAATAAGGATAATTAGAGATAGGCCGACAGCAAACCACTCACACGTATGTTATTTACCTTTTTACCACTCTTGTATTATAAATTACAATTATTCCCTAAAATAAAATAAATATTAAACGTACTTTTATTGTGTTTGCAGTACTACCCTGTATACGAGAGACACAAATCATGCGGCATGCGAGACAGCATGTCTGTCTACTCTCTCTACTATGACAATGCATTTTCGTATTTGCTTAGTTGAATGATGAATTAACGTGAAGTTAGCCTGAACAACTATACCAACATTTATTTAGTCTAAATGTTCAGTTTATTTTCTTGTTTTTATATGAATTAAATTTATTAAATTGAAAAAAGTAGCCACTGCTGGTTTGTATCAGAGACTGAATTGTAACCTTCGCTCCACGGATGTGAAACTGGGTTCAGCAACAGCAAAATAGCAAAGGAGTGGGCACAAATATAAGTACGATGAAATATTGTCTTCATATCATCACCATCATCATCACCATCGCCATCATAATGATAAGCACGCGTTAATATGAATAATCAGAACTAGAGTGCTCTTATATTGATGAATTAGAGATTACTGTTATGTTTAATGTACTCTTTTCTCCTAAACTTATACAAAACTAAAAAGCCAGTGGGCGGGACACAAAGCTCGAAGAACAGACGGCCGTTGGATAGTAAAGTTCTCGAGTGGTGACCGCGCTCCACATGACGCAGCGTAGGTAGGTTTCCCTATGGTATACGGAAAATCTGGTAAATGTAGTGGGAAGCCGCTCAATGCAATTTTAACCGCCTCCGCAGCGTAATGGTTAGCCAACTCCCGGCGGGGTCCACTTTGTAAGACTCGGTTTGGTTGGTGGTAGGGCATATTCATATCTCGTCTGGCTAGCTACCACCATGCAGGCAGTGCAGGAACGGTTGTCGTGATAATCTTTGGGGGAGGCCTGTCCAGCAGTGGACGTCTTTCGGCTGATATGATCTCTCCTAAACTTTGAAATATTGGTTTATTTGAAACTGGTCTTGATCACATTTTGCTATTCAGGCATTTATTATGTTGTTGTTAATTAAAACTCGAAGGTTGTGTGTGAAGTCGACCAACCCGCACTGGGCCCGCGTGGTCGACTAAGGCCTAATCGCCCTGATTCAGGGTAGGCTCGAGCCCCTCGGTGGGGACGTATATGAGCTGTATGAAAAAAAAAAAAAAAAAGCATGTATGTAATGTATATTGAAAGCATGTATGTGTGTATACGAGCGTCAGTGGCTCAACCGGTAACGACTCGGTCCTCCTAACCAGAGGTGCCGGGTTCAAATCCGGACGGCCAATGTACCAATGAGTTTTTCGTAACTTACGTACATATGCTCACCGTTTGATTTAACGGTGCAGGAAAATATCGTGAGGAAACCTGCACAACACACCTGCGAAAAAACTCGAAGGTTGTGTGTGAAGTCGACCAACCCGCACTGGGCCCGCGTGGTCGACTAAGGCCCGATCGCACTAATTCAGGGTAGGCTTGAGCCCCTCGGTGGGGACGTATATGAGCTGACATGATGACGTAATGTATATATGTATGTATCTGGTGAAGGTCGCGGGAAGCCGCTGGATGCGGGCAGCGCAGCACCAGCTGTCATGGAAATCTTTGGGGGAGGCCTTTGTCCAGCAGTGGACGTCCGTCGGCTTATATGATGATGTAGTATATAATGCAGTTAATTGGTGTTCAGTTATCAACTCATAAACGTTCCCACTTCTGGGGCACGAGTCTCTTCCCCTACTCGGGAAGGTTAGGACATACTTCAAACATGGGGGCTAAGTCTGGGATGGTGGAGGGTGCAGGGCTAGTGGAAAACCCCACTGTCAGAAGTTTTGCTAGCCGGCATCTGAAAAGGCTTAACTACTACCATCTAGTGATAGAAAGTGGTACCAACGGATTATAGTGCCTTGCAAAGCATGGAAACGTCCGAGAAATATGTAGCTATCAGTCAAACGTATCCAGGTAATGATCGGGCCTTAGTCGACCAGTTCCACTTCACACAAAACCTTCGAGTTTCTTCGCAGGTGTGTGCAGGTTTCCTCACGATATTTTCCTTCACTGTAAGAGCATCGGATAAACATGCATAATGAAATCGAAAACATATTGGTACGTGGCAGGTTTCGAACCACGACCTCCCGGACAGGAGGTGGTTGCCCTAGCCATTGAGCGACCGATACTTAGTTAAGGTACTTAGTGCACTTAGTGCTGGGTGTCATCATCATCATCATATCAGCCGAAGGACGTCCTCTGCTGGACATAGGCCTCCGCCAAGGATTTCCATGACCACCGGTTCTGCGCTGCCCTCATCCAGCGGCTTCCAGCGACCTTCACCAGGTCATCGGTCCTACGAATGCTGGGTGTACTTGGTGTTAATAGGCTCAAATAGAAATCCCTGTACTCACTCCTTCTTGAACCATCCTGAGGATCTGTCTGCTGCCCTCATGCTGGGGGTTGTTGATGAGGCGCACCACCGTATCTCTGATGATGGGTTGTATGCTGGAGTTGTATGTAGAGAAGTCCAGCACCACGCATGCACCGATCAAGCCGAACACGAAAACCCCTATTTGTGTTGCTATATACTGAAATGCAAAGCAAGATGGTATTCTGAGTAAATAAAATATTTTTATTAAATACTGGTTTTGCCAGCGGCTTCGCTCGCGTGAACATAGAGCGTGTCAAAAAGTAGCCTATTTGTTAATCCAGGTCCTAATCTGTCTACTTACCAAATTTCAGCCAGATACGTTCTGTAGTTTTAGCGTGAAAGAATAACTAACATCCAAACATACAAACTTTCACATTTATATAATTAGTAGGATTAAGAGCTGCTCCTCAATATTCACAAGATATTTGACAGCGCTAAACACTTAAAAACAACTGACTTCAATGTCACTATATCTTTTTGTTTTTGTTAATTTGCAACAAAACATCTAAGCGATTTTTAGAAAACTTATGTTAAGTAAATGATACTATCAACTAAAAAAAAAGTTTTTCAAAATTGGTTCACAATCAACGAGGGAATCGGTTGAGCATACATAAAAATATACAGGATGTAACAAAATTGGTGTAGGACCCGTTAACTGCGGGTTCTACTCATCATACTGACAACTTTTCCCAAGGAACCCATAGTTAATTCTCAAAAAAAAAAATTGGACCCTCCATACAAAAATGCACAAAATTGGTCGATCAGCTGATCGATTTGTATGAAGAATAAACATTTTTTTTTGCGATTTCAGCAAAGTCGTAGAACAAAAGTTGTTCAGTACGATGAGTGGAAGCCCCAGTTAAGGGGACCTACACCAATTTTGTTACACCCTGTAAAAGTCGAACATTGAACCTCCTTCTTTTTTAAGTTGGTTAAAAATCAACTCTAGTTTATGTGTTTGTTTAATTTACCCATTAACAAATTTACCCTAATAAACTAACCAATTTAATAAAAAATTAAAACCCGACTCCCTAAAATTTCTAAAATATCTCACTAAGGGGCCCCAAGTCTTTAAATTTTGATATTTAAGAGTTCGAGAGGCGACTTTTGCTGTGTTGCGTGCTGGTCTGCTATGCTATGAATATTTAAGGATTATATTGTATTTTTAACCGACTTCAAAAATGGAGGAGGTTTTTTTAATTCGACCGTATATCGCTCATTTGGTACTACAATGACGAAAATGCACTTTTTGTAACTTTACAGGAGAGCGATTTAAAAAAAATTTCAACTTTCATCATCCAGTTAATGACCTTTAAATATATCACTATTCTATGATTTTAGACTTAAAACATGGCATAAGTATTATAGTTTTATGAGTAGTCTATGTCAACTGTTTATCTATATAAATATCTCTTTTATAAAAAAAAAACTAGAGCGACACCCCCAATTTTGTCATTGTTCCACCAGGATTCTTTTAATTATATGTAATGCTTTCATACAAAACTCAATATATGGTTACAGAAGGAAACAGTTTTTTTTAATCATTTTTAATTATTCATTTGGTAACTTCTACAATACTTAGGTAACCAGAAAATCACATTTTGAAAAACGCAGTCGCTTGAATTTATTCAACTACTAGCTGTTTCCCGCGGTTTCACCCGCGTGGACAACGTTTCTATGACTTTTCGAGGGTGCGCAGTGCGCGAGCCGCAAGCGGCTCGCGAGCGTGGTAAAAAGTAGCCTATGTCTGAATCCAGGTTCTAATCTGTCTACCTACCAAATTTCAGCCAAATCCGTTCAGTAGTTTTTGCGGGAAAGCGTAACAGACAGACAGAGTTACTTTCACATTTATAATATTAGTAGGGATCAGTCGTATAAATAACAACTTCTCAATAAGGACTAATTTTTAAGCCTAATACTAAATCTTTACTCATTATAAATATCATCATCATATCAGCCACAAATCGTCCACTGCTGGACAAAGGCCTCCCCAAGGATTTCCACGACGACCGGTCCTGCGCTGCCCGCATCCAAAATATAAGTAATTCAATTCTGCCAACTAAAAAACAGATTCAATTACAACCGAAATTCTTAACACACGTTGACAAAAGCTAACCATTATTTTTAATCATCCGTCACTGTTACTATATTTTGGTACCTCGTATAAAACTTATATAAAATTTGCCGTCACTTTCACTTAATCAACTTGCAGTCGTATTACTAAGATTCATTTCACTTAAGCTTAAACAATCTCAACTTCTCGATTAGAATAAATTTTCAAGAGTTTGACTTAAATACATTATCAACCGACTTCAAAAAGGAGGAGGTTCTCAATTCGACTGTATGTTTTTTTTGTATGTTTGTTACGCGATATCTCCGCCGATTGTGAACCGATTTTCAAAATATTTTTTTTATTCGAAAGAGTATACTCTCGAGGGGGTCCCATTGTCACCAAGTCAGGATCTGAGGATTGAATCTCAGGGAAATCGAGAACAACCCTCAAATTTTATAGGCACATATTACGTGTTGCATGTATTTCCTAAAACTGTTCAAGTTTTGGTGTCTATTAGTCATCATCTCATGTTGATGAGCTGATGAAGGAAGGAACAACTCCTTAAAGGTTAGGAGATGGAGGATAATTCTTCAAATATTTTGCGTAGATACGGTAAGTATAGACCGATAGTTGTGTTCTTTCAGATTATTCAGATGAGCTGATGATGGAAGATTTAACTCCTTAACTTTCATTCTGTTAAGATGATGATGGAAGCTACAGGAATCTGTATCTTTTAATGAAACACATGCTTTATGATTTAATGGTTCCTATGGGCGAGTGGGTGATTGGGTATAACGTTTTTAGATAGTTAGAATTATCACTAAAAATAAATAAAATAAAAATAAAAGTTTAAAAAACTTAAAAACCGACTTCAAAATGAAATTCACTCAAAAGTATGAAATAATATTATTTACTTAGATACACGACATTAACCAACAATAACGAAATCAAAGGTAGGTACGAATTAAATAAGGGGCCTAAAATTTTTTTCTGAGGTCATTTGATACGAAAGTAGCTGTGTGCTGGTACCGACTTCAAAAATAAATTCCCCAAAAAAATGGAGAAAAAATTAAGAAGTTGTATATTCCATAATTCATAATTTACATTATCGTCGTTTTCCCGCAAAATAAATATAATATCTGGGGAAATATCAACGTAACTACCCTTTTTTCGCGCTGTTCCGCCGAGTGGAGATAAAAAAATGTCACATTTATCTTTTGGTCATTGCTGCACACAAAATAACTTTATGGAAACAACGACGAAACTAAGCATTGTCGTCGCTGTTCCGCCAAGTGCAGATAAAACAAATGTCACATTTATATTCTCGTCATTGTTGCACACAAAATAAGTCCTCACTTTACGGAAACAACGACAAAATTAAGCATTTTCGTCGTTGTTCCGCCA
The DNA here is from genome assembly GCA_947284805.1 of Coleophora flavipennella. NCBI lineage: Eukaryota > Metazoa > Arthropoda > Insecta > Lepidoptera > Coleophoridae > Coleophora > Coleophora flavipennella. The sequence goes on from OX369295.1 coordinate 8,545,396, forward strand.
GGAGGGGATAAAAGTGATGTCATATTTACCTTGCCGTCGTTGTTGCAACAAACTGACACCTCACTTCAAGGAACTCCTCCGCACAACTGACTAAATCGCCGTTGTAGCTGTAGAATGCTTGCGTTTTGGTATAAAAGTAACAATGACGTCAACGCCATCTAGCCGCAGTTTATGAAAATACATTACCGTCGATTTTACCCCGAAAGTAACCAACCAAAATACATCGTTTGACATACTTAACTCATTTTTGATAAAAACCTTAATTACGTCATTGTAGTACCAAATGAGCGATATATTAATTTTTTTATGTGTGTTCGAGGATAACTTCGTCGTTTATGAACCGATTTTGATGGATTTTTTTTGTTGAAAAGGAGATATCCCAAGGGTGGTACCATGATAAGGAAACCAGGATCGATGATGGCATCCCAGAGAAATCGAGGGTAACCTTAGTTTCCTGTTTGAGGTCGGTTTTTTTTGTTCGAAATTATTTTCTATACTTACTACATATAAAAGGAAAACATTCTCCATTAAAGCCGACCCGCATCCCAGAAAAGTGACGACCATGATGCCGAGTGAGCCAATGAGGATGATGTAGATGCCGATGAAGTACTTTTGCAGCTCGAGAACCTTCATCCACTCGTTGAAGCCTGGCTCCACGCATATCCAGAGGCAGAGGGCGAAGACAGATAGGCCAAAGAGCTGGAAGAGATAAAAACTATTTTACACAAATGACCTTAAAACATACCTTTTTTTATCCACAATTGGTTAGCCTTTGGCATCTTCTCACCTGATGGTAAGTGACAGTGATGCCGAATACATAATACATAAGCGGGCTCCCAAGATTCCTTAATGGGGAACTGGCTATGGCTAAAAAGATAGCCATAGCCAGTTCCCCATTTTAATTATTTCCCCAACTATTTTACACAAATGACCTTAAAACATACCTTTTTTTATCCACAATTGGTTAGCGTTTGGCATCTTCTCACCTGATGGTAAGTGACAATGATGCCGAATATGTAAGCGGGCTCCCAAGATTCCTTAATGGGGAACTGGCTATGGCTATCTTTTTCTCAAATCGGAACTATTTAATGTTGTTTACACACATTGGCGCGGTCTACAGGCCGCGCTCCGCTCGTCAGCGCTAGAACGCCGTACAGTCGCCGCCGCAATTCGCGCGCCGCCCGTGTACGCAGTTATAACCGTTAAGTCGAGCGCCTTAATACCCATGTTTCCGTGTATAGTCTGACAGTGGGAAGGAGTAGGTTAATAAATGCGTAGGTATTTTCGTTATATAGAAAGCGCAACATCTGTTACGAAGTAACTTGTATCTCATCTGTGACCGGGTGCTGTCCGTGTGAACTGCCTTACTTACTCTAGTCTTTCAAAGGCTTTAAAGGCATGTTAAAAAAAATGTGTAATTTTAACTTCTCGTGTTATATTGTTTTCATTTCCTCATGACATTATAATTTGTTTTATATTAATAATTTTATTTTGACATTATAAACCAATGATTATGTTTATTTTTCATGTTTTTCACAATTGACATTATGTATTTACTATTTTATGACCATCAGAATATGCATCTATTTCATTAAAATTGCAAATAGGTAGGTATTTATTTCAAATTGCAATAATTATATTTAAAACAAATAATATCGCACTAAAACACCTAAAACAAAGTACCTAAAATACCTTAAATAAAACACCTAAAATGAAACACCTAAATTACCTAAAATAACTCGTCTCTCGTCATCCCCGGTGCAAAGGTGGCCATTACACTAGCTGCCTATTTTAAATAAACACTTTGAGCCTGAATTTGAAAATTTGGGGTCTCTTTTCATCATACTGAACATCTTTCCTAAGACGCCCATACTCAATTCGCCCAAAAACATATTCAACTCTATAAACAAATCCATCAGCTGATTCCCATTTTGTGAATTTTTGTATGGAACGTTTTTTTTAATTGACTATGGCCACCTTGAGGAAAGTTATTTCATTTCGTTTCATTTATTTATTGCAGTCTCACAACTAATAATGTACAAACATAATAATGTGAGTATTAGTAGATAGGTGGATTCAATTAACTATTACTCATTACAATGAATTGAAACCTCCAGTAAACTTGCCCTCCACTAATTCTGTTATTCACTGTATTCTCAAAAGGGCTTTTGTACCCAGAGACGTTAATATATTTTTAAAAACTCTCAGTTCAAAACCTCCTCGCCTCAACATATTTGTATTAATTGGATAGTTTATCAGATGTACCAAAGATAACACGTAAAGATAAGATGACACAAAATTAACTATTGCTCAATTAACTCCCTTTTTATTTCGCGGTAAATGATGATTTTGGCAAATAGGTGATGGTGTAGACGCGATAAAATAATAGTGGCGCCAACAATATAGTCTACGAAGTCCAAAAGTTTTATAATCTCATTAATGGTAGGCTATGAAGTTTCATTCGAGGGATGTTGGAAGGGGGATGTTATCAAGAGATAGTACATTTATTATGGCCAGCTTCAGGGATTTCTTGAGTGATTATGGCCTTGTTTTTGTCTTCCCATGTTTGAGAAGTTAAAGTTTTGCCTTTTGTTTCAAGGCTTTTTATTAATGTGATTACTTTAAATAATTTAATAGTATGCTTTTCGAATTGGCGACTTTCGAACCATTAATTATTTATTATTAATTACTTTTGAACCGTATAAGGAATTAATGAATTACATCGTTTTTATGTCTTTGAGTGTGAGTGGTGCGCGAGCCGCTTGCTTGTGGATATGAGTCTTCTCCGGATCCCTCAGGAACTATATTGGACTTTTTTGATTATCAGTCTAGGTCACTTCCCACCCACTCATCCAATTCTGTACAAAAAATCACTTTAATCCAAGCTGACCTGCGCGAGCGTTGAAAAATGAGTTTATGCCATGCTGGCCATAAAGTGGCTATTCCCGCACGCTACGCGTACGGAAAATGCCGCTTTCTGGCCTTTATAGACATAAAATGATGTACACAACACGGAAGGTAATAAAGAAAGCCCTTGATCGCATATTTACGTCCCTCGCTTGCAGCTTCGGCTGCAAACTTCTGCGATCTTGGCCTTTCTTTGTTTTACCACCCTAGTTGTGTAATATACTATTTCCCCAGATCCCGCCGGAACTATGTCAGTATATGCTAATTAGCACATTATACCATTTCTCACCTCCTCAACCATCTCTGTGCAAAAAATCACAATAATTATTCCGTTGCGATGTTTAAGAAACTAACCAAAAAAAGGGTATTTTTCAGTTCTGTCAGGAACTGCATCGGACTACGCTATTTTAACGGCACAAGAAGTAGCCTTTATCCTAGCCTATAGCCTATCTATAGCACTGTGTATGCTGGATCCGCCAGCGATAGCTAACAAAATTTTCGATCTTTACCTTTTTTTTGGCATTGTGACTGGTATAGCTCCTTAACGACTTCCGGGCCCATTATGAATTTTGGCAAGGATCATCTACCTATTAAGAGAAAAAAACCTGGTCCCACTTTAAAAAAACGAATTTGAAATATATTTTTTTAAAAATATTTTTTTTTAATTCCAATAACGCTATTAGGAAGCTCATTTAGTCACGTACACATTTCACTACTTTATTTATTTGATTATTATAACTTATTAACACTTGGTACCTACTTGGGTTTCAAGTTGCATGTTACTTGTTATTTAGTCTTTTTTTTTATTATTCACATTTGGTAAGCCCTTGGCATCATCAAAAGTTAAAGCATAGTCAAACTTCAGTGCCCTTAAATTCGTTAACTATAAACTATACTAAAAAAAACCGGTTGTCTGTAAAGTCGGTTTACTGACGATAGTTGAACGTGACAACGTCATAAGAAAATACTGATGGAATTTTTTCATAATATCGAAAACGGAACGCCTCACGGAACGCCTCAGAGCGAGGTAACGACGGAACGCCTCAGAGCGAGGTAACGACGCATTTTTTCGTGCGTGCAGCCGGCTCCATCGAATTATAAGACGTTATCACGTCAAAATATTGTATATCTAGGTCGAGGACAAGTATAGGTATAACTTAAACAAATATAATGGTTGGTGGTAGGGAATTTTCTTAGCCTGCCTGGCTAGCTACCACCATCTTATCTTTGTCTTGCCGCCAAACATCAGTGTTAGCAACATTGATGTATTCCGGCTTGAAGATAAGATAGCCAGTTCTCCATTGCGTTGGGGAACCTTGGTAAGCGCGCTTACATCTTTAGCATCATCGTCACTTATCATCAGATGAGATAATGCCAAGGGCTTACTAATTGTAAATAAAAAAAAAAAACTAAAATCGGAACCATCAACATTTTTTGCCTGCCCGCTTCACGTGGAATGCCCCATGTGAGATAATGAGCAATGGTTTGACTCTTTGCCGAACCAAATGTGCCGTTTACTAGTTCAAGGTTACCTAATATTAGATTTGCGACTCTCAAGCTTATCATCTTCAGGCGTTCCAAGGTATCAAGGACTAAAGATCGAGAATAATAGACCTATAATATGATGAGAATAAGCACCCATCTTTCAACCAATCATACTTCTTATTCTTTACGACTGAGCCACGCAAATTGCCTTGTCAGTGGCCTGCATCAAGTCCTCCCGCGTGCAGGTGACAGGGCAAGAAGGACACGTAATGAGGTGGTCCTGCCTTTGAGGGACCGCACCACACCTACACTCCAGGTTCGTATCTCCAATGAATCCCCACCTGAACAAGTTTTCTTTACTTCGGCCAATCTGAGTCCCGAGTCTGTTGAGAGATTTCCAAGTCGACCATGGCAACTTATATCCAGGTGAGGGATTCTCGGAGATCGGAACGAAGGGACCAGTAATAGAGACACTATTCTTCCATAGCTCAACTCTCGTTTCTGGAGGGTCGTCTGTCAGGGGAGCGACACGGTGTGCAAAGTTTAACCAATCACATTGTATTAAGGTTATATTCTTTGCAACTAATAAAAAAAAGTAACTGCTACCTAGCAATAAGGCCGCCTATTGTATAGGCTTTCTTCTATATTGTTCATTTCTTTTTTTATGTTGTGATGCAATAAAGAATATTATATTGTACTAGCGGTTTCCCGCGGCTTTGCCCGCGCAAAACCCGTTTTTTACCGGTACCGTTAAAATTTCCAAATGAAAAATAGATTGCGACCTATTCTCAGACCTACCGAATATACATAGAAAATTTCATGGAAATCGGTCCACCCGTTTCCGAGGAGTATGGCTAACTAACACTGTGACATGAGAATTTTATATATATATATAGAGAAGAAGATTGTATATTTGATAACACCATAATTGAATTGAATGCTACACAAGAAAGTGTGCACAGCGTGGCTTTACATTTTTCCCAAAGTAAAACTTTTTAGTAAGAGATAGAATGTTCAGTGCCACATGGTAAGCATGCAACCTCCTTGGATGCCATTAACATTGTAAAAATAACTGTTTTAAGATACTCTGATGCTTTGATGGGACTTTTCAGTGACAACGCGGCGGCAATCTGTTCAAATTTTTAATAAAAAAAAATACATAAAAAATATTTGATTTTTTCCATATTTTTTAGAACTTAATCAACCCAGTGTAAAAACAATTTCTTGATCAAAAGTCATTATCTCGATCATAATACAGTCGACCGCACGTCGCTGGTAACATTTGACCATGAACGGGTTTCTGGGTTTCCCTAGAGAAGTGCCAGTTTAAAGCATATACTTGTAGTTCACGTCTAACTGACCGTACCATCTCGAATCTGTTAACTTAAATAAACGTTGACAGATTGACAGTTTCTATCCGTTTGACTTGTTTAAATCTGTAAATATTTGTCTACGGACCGGTAGCAATATACACTTTAACTGTAGTCCGGTGACTGGTTAAGGAGAGGTATTGATTATAACAGTTGTCTCTGTCTTTTTCTTTACGTGTAAAGAGTAAAGAAAATAACCAAATTTTTTTTAACTTTTTCAATGGTTTTTCGTTTCAATCAAAAACTACAATGAAAGTATGAAATATAATAAAATTACTCACTTTGTAATATGATAACAAATATTGTTGTATATTTTGTTTATTAATAATTCAAAATATTAGTCGCAACTAGAGTTGAAAGTAACGGTGTAGACCTATCTGGGATTTTTTTCTATCGAGCCAAAACTGTTCAATCGTGTTTCTAATAGCTTTTGACTTTAAGGAACATCATCAACAATAAGGTTTTTTTTCAACCCATGGGTTTTCTATCGTTTAAGAGTAACTGACGTCAAAAATAACGAAAATCTGTAATATTACCACCTTAAATACGAGTCCTGCAAAGCCCATCACCAAAGTATATATTATGAGCACTTACGTACCATCACTAAGCATTTTGAACTGGGTCGATGATGAATGCAGCTAATATTTATGGCGCAAAGCTGTATTCTTGTTATTTTGTATGCCTAATGGCGAAACATAAATTGCTTTTTTTATTTTTTGTTTATGAGACCCTTGATATGTTACAAAATAAGTCAATTGAATTGAATTCTATGATCAATGTAAAAAAAAGACGTGTGGCACTCGGGGACTGCCGAGGTAAAGCTTGAACGCAGCTAATATTTATGGCGCAAAGCTGTATTCTTGTTATTCTGTATGCCTAATGGCGAAACATAAATTGCCTTTTTTATTTTTTGTTTATGAGACCCTTGATATGTTACAAAATAAGTCAATTGAATTGAATTCTATGATCAATATAAAAAAAAGACGTGTGGCTCTCGGGGACTGCCGCGGTAAAGCTATTGCATAGCATTTTTTATCAACTCATGCATTTTTTTTAATTTTTTTTTAATAAAAAAAATTGAGTGCGTTTGACTGCAACTCACCTGATGGTAAGTGATGATGCAGTAGAGGATGGTACACGCAGACTCAAATAATGCCTTGAATATCCCCAAGTTATAGGAATCGGGGAACAGTGATTATAATTATTATAATTATAATTTTTTTATTTATGCAGTATTTATCAGTACCATATAGTCCTTGGGGCGCGGGATGTGTGATAAATTAACACTAAGAAAGTAAATTATCATCATCGTCATCGACCACCATCGCGACCACAATCGCGACCACCATCACGACCACCATCGCGACCACCATCGCGACCACCATCGCGACCACCATCGCGACTACCATCGCCACCACTATCCCGACTACCATCACGACCACCATCACCACCACCATCACCATCATCATGATGGATAGATAGATGGCACTGTAAGTTTTTTAGAACTCAATATATATTTTCTTTGGGGTGTCAGGTTTTTTTTCGTTACGAAATTTCTTGATTCGGTCCCCTCAAAGCCCGTCATAAAAGCTATACAATAGCTTTAAAACTTTGACAAACATATTTTTTGACAGAATGTTTCCAATGAAATTTAAATTACTTCATTTAATTATCGCAACGTGAATCATCTGATTCGTAATTGGCCGGTTCTGTTTTATTAGTATTGTCACTAAAATATTCTGCCTGAATTAAATAAATATCATAGGGTCAGGGTATAAGTGTGGTCTTTGACAACTTCATCGAGCGTATGCTCCTTTGGCAGCTCGATCCTCTCCCATTCTTTCTACATGTCCTAGCCAGCGAAGTTGGGCAATTTTTATTTCCCCGATGATGTTCGGTTCGGACACTAGGTCTTCCAGCTCCTGGTTAAATCTTTGCCTCCACTCCCCGTGCCCTCCTCTTGTCGGCCCCAGAATCTTTCGCAGGATCTTTCGTTCAGCGACTAGGAGTTTGTTCTCCTCTTTCAGTGTTAGTGTCCAAGTTTCGCACCCGTACATTACAATCGGCCTGATTACAGTTTAATAGACTCAGATTTTCGTCGTTCTGCTGATTAACTTGGACACTAATACTTTATGGAGGGCTGCGGCACATCTTAGCCAATGACCTCAAAGAGTTGGGAGTGCCCGAATGGTCAAACTTGGCACAAAATAGAATAAAGTGGCGCACTTTAATGTCGTAGGCCAAGATCCACTTCGGGTCGCTGAGCCGGCTAAGTAAGTAAGTAAGTAAGGGTGCAAGTGTCAAAAAATACCACTGTACCAGTGTAATGTAAGTCATTCAAAATTACACAATTTTCACTAAAAATACCGCAATCGTCATTCCGTTTGTGTCAGCAATATTTCACGTGCAAAAATCTAACTTCTACCATAGTAAAAAGAAAAAATAGTAGGTTATCTTCATACAATGGTACATCGCGCGGTTTGTATGTTTTCGCGTCGCACGCACTCTACAACAATAAGAACGACTTCTTTAGAAAAAGTCAGTAGGCACGCACGCACACTACAATAATAAGAACAACTTCTTCAGTAAAAGTCAGTAGGCACGCACGCACATTACAATAAAAAGAACGACTTCTTTAGTAAAAGTCAGTAGTCGCGCACGCACACTACAATAACAAGAACGACTTCTTTAGTAAAAGTCAGTTGGCAAGCACGCACACTATAATAAAAAGAACGACTTCTTTAGTAAAAGTCAGTAGGCACGCACGCACGCACACTACAATAATAAGAACGATTTCTTTAGTAGAAGTCAGTAGGCACGCACGCACACTACAATGACAAGAACGATTTCTTTAGTAAAAGTCAGTAGGCAAGCACGCACACTACAATAAAAGAACGATTTCTTTAGTAAAAGTCAGTAGGCACGCACGCACACTACAATAATAAGAACGATTTCTTTAGTAAAAGTCAGTAGGCACGCGCGCACACTACAATAATAAGAATAACTTCTTTAGTAAAAGTCAGTAGGCACGCACGCACACTACAATAATAAGAACGATTTCTTTAGTAAAAGTCAGTAGGCACGCGCGCACACTACAATAATAAGAATAACTTCTTTAGTAAAAGTCAGTAGGCACGCATGCACACTACAATACCATGAACGACTTCTTTAGTAAAAGTCAGTAGGCACGCACAAACACTATAATAACAAGAACGACTTCTTTAGTAAAAATCAGTAGGCACGCACGCACACTATAATAATAAGAACGACTTCTTTAGTAAAAGCACGCACGCACGCACGCACTCTACAATAATAAGAACGATTTCTTTAGTAAAAGTCAGTAGGCGCACACGCAGACTACAATAATAAGAACGAATTCTCTAGTAAAAGTCAATAGGTACGCACGCACGCTACAATAACAAGAACGACCTCTTTAGTAAAAGTCAGTAGGCACGCACGCACACTACAATAGTAAGAACGACTTTTTTTAGTAAAAGTCAGTAGGCACGCACGCACACTACAATAATAAGACCGACTTCTTTAGTAAAAGGAAAAAAGTCGTTCGTGAGCGTGCGTGCCTACTGACGCGTACAAATACAAACCGCGCATATACCCTTATAAGCACAGTTATCGGAATAATTGCTTGTAAGCGCAGGACCGGTCGTCGTGGAAATCCTTGGTGGAGGCCTTTGTAAAGCAGTGGACGATTTTCGGCTGATATGATGATGTACCCTTGTATGAAGATAACCTACTTTCTTTCTTTTTACGCTCCTACTTGCATCGTGCTCTCGGAACAACCTGAGTCACTTACAAATTAGAGAGCATCTATTTTGCGCCCAAACTTTTATTTCTCATTCCAACTTCCACAATATTTAACCTCTCATGTCAGCCGTTCCTTCGTAATAGACTTTTTGTTTGTTTCCCTCGAGCTACGATGGAATTGGTCAAGTGACCGCGGAAAATATATTTTCATAAACAGAAGAATAAAAACGCTGTGGAAGATAATAAAAAACCGGCCAAGTGCGAGTCAGAATCGCACACATAGGGTTTGTACTATCATACTAGATGGCGCTAGTTTCTTCACGTTTAAAAAAAAACACGTTTTTTGTATGGAGACCCCCCTTATTTTTTCCCTTTTTCAAATTTCTTGTATTTGTTGTTTATAGCGTCAACAGAAATACATCATCTGCTGATCGTCCGCCTGTCTGTCTGTCCGTCTGTCACTAGCCTGTATTTCATGAACCGTGATAGCTACACAGTTAAAATTTTCACAAATGATGTAATTTCTGTAGTCGCTATAACAACTAATACTAAAAATTAGAAAAAGTAAAAAAATAAGGGGGGTCTCCATACAAATGTGAAGAAACTAGCGCCATCTAGTATGATGGTACGGAACCCTTTGTACTAGCATGCTCGCTTAAATGTTTGTGCGGATGGTGGCGCATCGGGAGCCGTGTCGTTCCTTTCTCACTAATATGGTTAATGGAAGCGATGGCTGACTCTCGCGTTATACTCGTGACCGGGTGCTGTCCGTGTGAACTGGTCTACTTTTGTCAAAGGTATCAATGACATTCAATTATTTTTATGTATAACTTTTCGTGTCATATTGTTTTCATATTCTAATGACATAATCTGGTTTATTTCAAGGATTGAATTTTGACATTATTAACAATTGATTGTTTTTTTTATTATTATTTTATGACTATCAGAAAGAGTGTAATTTGCACCTATTTTTAATAAATACCTTGAATCTTGAAACTTCTAAAGTCCTATAAAAACACATTTTTTATATGGCGAGCCCCCTTATTTTTTTTTATTTGTTTATTTATTTTTTTAATTTTTTAGTATTTGTTATAATAGCAGCAACAGAAATACATACTCTATGAAAATTTCAATTGTCTACCTATTACGGTTCATGAAATACAGCCCGCTGACAGATGGACGGACAGACGGGCAGACAGCGGAGGCTTAGTAAAAGGGTCCCGTTGGTCACCCGTTAGGTGTACGGTACCCTAAAAATATTGTTATCATTCGATTTTAGCGCGCAAAATTGCGTGTAAAGAGTTTTTAAAATTAGAACCTAAAAATTTTCCTTGCTGTAGTGATGTGCTAAATTGTTTCCACAGATAAGAATGTTTCTTTTATTCTTTGATTTTTTCGATTGGCAGCAATGTTGTTTTGCGTATTGTGCTCAGGATTACATCTTTAAATCACTCGCTTCGCTAGTGGTTCAATCCTATCATCCTTCGCTTCCTCAGGTTTCAGTAACGTAGTAAATAGACTTTATTCTTTGGTAGAGGCGTAGTAAATAGTCTTTATTCTTTGGTAGAGGCTTAGTAAATAGTCTTAATTCTTTGGAAGAGGTGTAGTTATTAGACTTTCTTCTTTAGTAGAGGCGTAGTAAATAGTCTTTATTATTTGGTGGAGGCGTAGTAAATAGTTTTTATTCTTTGGTAGAGGTAACTCGCGTGAAATAGAAACTTAGCATCCTTGTATAACAAATACTTGTGCTTCAAACTCAAAATTACCTAGCCGCTTCATTCAAATCGTTAAAATTTAAGTATCTACGATATCATTGGAAGCGATTTTCCTTCATTCTTGATTACACGACTGCCATAATTTACAGGAAATCGGATCAGCTCCACGCATCGTTATACTTTGTCTGCAGGAATGAGGTTTGTTCAAAGAATTTCTGTTCGCAATCCATTAGTGGCTCGCTAATGATCCGTGAAGTTGACTTGTCCGTCTTTAAGGTTCCGTACCTAAAAGGGAAGCCTGTCTGTCCGTCTATCCGATTTTTAAAAAACTGTACCTTTTGAACCGTATTTTGGCTGGCTGAAACTTTCACAAAATTGTGATATTCTTTTTTTACAAACAACACAAATCATCACATCAGCTCATATACGTCCCCACCGAGGGGATCGGGCCTACCCTACACCAGGGTGATCGGGCCTTAGTCGATCACGCGGGCCCAGTGCGGGTTGGTCGACTTCACACACAACCTTCGAATTTCTTCGCAGGCGTATGCAGGTTTCCTCACGATATTTTCCTTCACCGTTTAAGAGCGTCGGATAAACGTATATATTATGAAATTGAAATAAGAAAATACATTGGTACGTGGCAGGATCAAATGAAAACCTCCCGGACAGGAGGTAGCGGCCCTTGCCATTACGCCACCGACGCAAATAACAAAAAAAAAGTAAAATAATACGGCTTTTTATCACGCTTTTATTAGCTTCACCTGTATGTTTGTAACCTGTATGTTTGTATGTAACTGACTCTTTTGGACTCGATTTTGACCCACTTTAAACGGACAGATTTAATTCAAACTTTGTAGACTTATCAATAATCAGCGACAATAATTTCATAAGTTTGAACTAAAAAATAAAAAATAAATAGAGTTTAAAAAAACTAAAAAAACACGCTTTTAAAGTACATCAGACTAAAAAGTAAAAAATAATTCTTAATAAAAGTTGAAAATAATAATTTACAAATTACTAGTATTATTGTGAAACAGTGTGAGTTGCTCGATAGACGAAAAATATGGCACAGAGCGCCCCACGCTTTTTCACAATAATACTAGTAATTTGTTAATTATTATTTTAAACTTATATTAAGAATATTTTTTTTACTTTTTAGTCTGATTTAATTTAAAAGCGTGTTTTATAGTTTTTTTTAAACTCTATTTATTTTTTTAGTTCAAACTTATGAAATTATTGTCGCTGATTCTTGATAAGTCTACAAAGTTTAAATTAAATATGTCCGTTTAAAGTGGGTCAAAATCAAGATTTACTTTAAAAGCGTGTTTTTTAGTTTTTTTTACATTTTTAATTAAACTGTAAGAAACGTATATTTGTTGTGCACTTGTTCGCGTTACTGACACAGTGATGTCACAAGTGTTATTACACTTGTCTTTATAGATCTAATTTGTTGTTTTTATTCAATATAATATAAAATAAAAATTAAATTTCAAATGAGCAAGTGTTTTTGCCATTCCAGAAGAAATGCTGTTTATTAAATAGTATTCTTTAATTTATTTACGGTAAAGTAGTCTATTAGGAGTGTTCAATAAACTTTTTCAATATTTTTAAATTTTTACTTTATTGAAAAAAAAACATACTAGCATCACAGTTGCTGTGATTATAGTGAAAATACTGTAATAAAATAACGAATTATAAAAACCGCTCAAATGTACTCGTAAGTTGGAGCCGCGCTTGAAATTTCGAACTAAATAAAAAAAAAAACATTTTTCACCATCTTTATCGTATGTTATATCGAAATGAATACCATTGTACCTGTTGACGTTTTAGAGTTTTGAAGCCAAAGGTGTGGTGGTTGGTATAGAACCCTCGATGCGCTAGTATAACTTGTACTTGGCTGATTTTTGCCTTTTGCTGGAAAAATCATAATAACCGCTGCTCTTGGCATTTATGCTCGAATACACGATGAAATACGCTTCCACGGTGATAAATGAGAACGATTGCGCAGACAGTTGCCTAACTGGTCCCTAGTCAAATCACAAAGGGCACTGAAGCTGTGTTTTCCTTAATAGCGTTTGACAAAGGGAAATAGGATCAATATCAGAATACAGTTCTATGAAACCAATTCATTTAGAACTAGGATATTACAGTTAGTCAATCAAATCGTTAAAAACCTATAAGACCCCTTTTAGAACTAGTATATTACAGTTGGTCAATTAAAATTGTTAACAACCCATAAGACCCCCTTTAAAACTAGGATATTACAGCTAGTAAATCAAATCGTTAACAACCCATAAGACCCCCTTTAGAACTACGATATTACAGTTGGTTAGTCAAATCGTTAACAACCCATAAGGCCCCTTTAAAACAAGGATATTACAGTTGTTCAATCAAATCGTTAACAACTCATACGGCCCCCTTTAGGACTAGGATTTATTAGAGATGGTCAATCAAATCGTTCACAACCCTTAAGACCCCCTTTTGAACTAGGACATTACAGTTGGTCAATCAAATCGTTAATAACCCATAAGGCCCCCTTTAAAAGTAGGATATTACAGTTGGTCAGTCAAATTGTTAACAACCCATAAGGCCCCTTTAGAACTACGATATTAAAGTTGGTCAATCAAATCATTAACAATTCATAAGCTTCCTTTTAAAACAATGATATTATAGATGGTTAATCAAATCGTTAACAACCCATAAGACCCCCTTTAGAACTAAGATATTACAGTTGGTCAGTCAAATCGTCAACAACCTATAAGGCCCCTTAAGAACTAGGATATTACAGTTGGTCAATCAAATCGTTAACAACTCATACGGCCCCCTTCAAAACTAGGATATTATAGTTGGTTAATCAAATCGTTAACAACCCTTATGGGATTATATTATTATTATATTATATTACTTACCCTTATGGCCCCCTTTAGAACTAGGATATTACAGTCGGTCAGTCAAATCGTTAACAACCCATAAGGCCCCTTTAGAAGTATTAATCAGTATAGATTAATCAAATCGTTAACAAGACATAAGGTCCCCTATAGAACTAAGATATTACAGTTGGTCAATAAAATCGTTTAAAACCCAAAATGCCCCCACTTCTAGGTCTCTTCTCAAACTTGAGGTTAGGCCATAGTACGATTAAATACGGACTTGACCCATGTATGCGGAGTATGGCCTAACCTTCCCAAGTTTGGGAAGAGACCCAGAAGTGGGGGCATTATATGTTGTTTACGATTTGATTGACCAACTGTAGTATCCCAGTTCTAAAAGGGGACTTATTGGTTGTAACCAATTTGATTTGAAAACTTAATCTGTGGCGAACCCTACTCACTGATTAAGTTTTCAAATCGCTTATAAGGCCTTTGACACGGCTTAGCGACTGCCATCTACTGAGTGCAATCGCCATCAATGGCTGAAAGTGAAATTACGGAAACGATCAAAACGGCCTCTAGTATTCAAATACATCCAGTTAATGACGGTGCGTAGGGTAGTCTCGAGCCCTTGGGCGGGGACGCATATGAGCTGATATGACGATGATGAATAACGTTGCGTATGGTCAGTTAACCTGCGCGATCGAAGCAACCTGCCAATTAGCACTAAGATACGACCGATTTTCTCAAGTTGACGTCCATTCCGCCTTAACTTGTTGGAATAAAGCAGAAAAATTTTCTCAAGTTGACGTCCATTTCGCGATAACGTGTTGGAATAAAGCAGAAAAAAATTCTCAAGTTGACGTCCATTTCGCGATAACGTGTTGAAATAAAGCAATAAAATTTTCTCAATTTGACGTCCATTTTACGTTAGCGTGTTGGAATAAAGCAGAAAAATTTTCCCAAGTTGACGTACATTTTGCGATAACGTGTTGGAATAAAGCATTAAAATTTTCTCAATTTGACGTCCATTTTACGTTAGCGTGTTGGAATAAAGCAGAAAAATGTTCTCAAGTTGACGTCCATTTCGCGATAACGTGTTAGAATAAAGCAATAATATTTGAGATTCACCTTTAAATTTTAAGCTTTAAATTTTATGGCCTCTGTTAGCTTTCACGCATTTTGTCAGTAGAACACTCAGTTACATTTGGTAAAGTTTCAACTTTATTAATAGATACACCTGACAAAATTATTTTTGAAACCCTTTCAGAAAATAATGCAAAACTGGAAATAGGGGGGTTGGAAAAAGTCATTTTTCTGCGGTTGAAACTGCAATACATTTATCAATTATTTTTTTAATAAATTTATTACAATATGTCTGCTACAAAGTGCAGGAGGTCAAAAAACGATTTGATAAAATAAATTTGCAAAGTTCGCTGATGAAATTCATCAATTTTCGCTATGTTTTAGCCCACAAAAACCAGTTTTACTTCACTACAGCACCTTAATTTTTTTCTCTCTTATTCCTCAATTAAATCCTGACATGTTCTCGGACTCACTTTTATTGCAAAAATGCTTATAATTATCTAAGTTTAAACTAAAAAACATTGAAAAAGTTCAAAAGTGGGGTGAAGAAAAATACAGAGACATGTTCCAAGGCGTATTGGGCTCATCATATCAGCTCATATACGTCCCCACCGAGGGGCTCGAGCCTACCCTGAATTAGGGCAATTGGGCCTTAGTCGACCACGCGCGCCCATTGCGGGTTGGTCGACTTCACACACAATCTTCGAGTGTCTTTACTACCCACAACTCTTTTAAAATATTTTAAAAGAGAACTACACAAAATATTTCTCCGCAGGCGTGTGCAGGTTTCCTCACGATGTTTTCCTTCACCGTAAGAGCGTCGGATGATGAAATTTAAATTTGAAATCTTATTGGTATGTGGCAGGATTCAAACCAAGACCTCCCAGACAGGAGGCGGCAGCCCTAGCCGTTACGCCATCGACGCTGGAAATTGGGCCTTAAGAGAGTTTAAATAGGGAAATAAAGTTAAAACAAAAATGTTTCAGAAGGCTTACTCGCTGACATATTTTTTTCTTTTTATGTTATTTTCATGCCATTATTTGTATTCAAGTCTCAGTCTCGAACCTGTTTTTACTACATTTTGCTCCTCTTTTGGAGCTAAAAGACTATGGACTTTTTTGATGTTAAAAATTTATGGCGTCGTAAAAAGTCGCACCGTTCTTGTTTGCCACGGAGGGAGGAGTTCCCGCTCCGAATTTGACATTACAATGTGTGCGAAAATAGGCGGCCTTCTATTCTAAAACGAAAGAGTCGTGTGAATAAAGTTTAACATCGTCTCGGCCAGCCCTTCATTTATTTTTAACTAGCTGTCCCGGCGAACTTCGTTCCATCTTACACTACACTACCCTACACTACACTACAATACACTACCCTACCCTACCCTACCCTACTCTACACTACCCAACACTACCCTACCCTAAAACCAATTATTTTTTGACCATTCATATATTTTTTTATTGACGAATATTACATTTTTAATACTTATTATCCTATTCCGGAGGAAGACTAATGCAAAAACACAAAAATCATAAAAATTGGTCCAACCGTTCTTGAGTTATAAATGATGTAACTAACACGACTTTCTTTTATTTATTCATAACCTCTTTCTTCTCGCTTTCCTGCAATCTGTGGGAGTGACTTCTGTAAGAGTGATTTCTAGAAAAGGAACGGAAGTGTGTTACAGAAAATGCGTTTTTATTCAGTCACCGAGGCTAAGGCAACATAGCCATATCGTCTTATTTTTTTTTCAGTCATGAAGCTAAGGAAACATGGCCATACCGCCTAATGATTTCTCGATTTTTGGGGGGGATTTCTGTGGTAGTGATTTCGCGAAAAGTGTGTAACTTTTGCGTTTTTGTTCAGTAACGAAGGCTAAGGAAACACGGTCATGCCGGGCTAACTTTTTTTGTCATGAAGCTAAGAAAACATGGACATGCTTCCTAATGATCTCTCGCTTTCCTGCAATTTGTGGGGGTGATTTCTGTGGAAGTGATTTCGCGAAAAGAGACGAAAGTTTGTAACAGGGAATGCGTTTTTTTCAGTCTTGAAGGCTAAGAAAATACGACCATGCTGCCTTTTTTTTTCAGTCACGAAAGCTAAGGAAACATGGCCGTACCGCCTAAAGCGAGGCTGGAGGCCGAACTCCGCGTAGGGCGAAGCCCTAAGCACACGCAGCGAGGCCGGAAGGCTGATTCGTTTTTTTTACTTATGTCAGATGTTACACACCATACGCGACTACTTTAGAGCCTTATAGTCCAGTAAATAAAAGATTTGAGATTGCATTAAAGACACCTGAGTAAAATGGATTGGAAATAATAGTGTTATAATTCTTTTATGCATTCGTGGAAATTTCGTGACAAAATGTTCTTTAGTCTCTTAGAAATACCTAAAGTAGCCTTTTAATTTTTATACGCTAAACAATAATTACAAATTGGGTGAAAACTAAGATTTATAACAATGAACTCCTTAAAATTATGGTACTTAAGTTATCTCTGGTTGTAGGCATAAAATTCTTAACATTACGATTACTTTTATTTAATTGTGAGAAAAACAATACTTACAAAATAGAGCCCTCGGAGATTTTTATGTTCTTATCATCCAAATTTAAACCTCGAACATGTGTTAAATTATCCCTAAGGTGACTGTTCAAGAACCTAGTTAAAAAATGTTTTTTTTATATTTCTCTATTTTACATAAAAGACATACGAAATATTTTCTTGGTTATGCCATTACACTTATATGCTATATTATAAATCATCATTATCCCTTGTTTAAATTACAAAGGTTCTTCAAAAAACGCAAAAACCTACAATAAATAAAACGGTAATTAAATTTGTAACATCGGGAAAGCGCGTGACCTTTGACGCATGATAAGGACAGCATGTGACAAAGATGGAGTTATCGGGCGAGAAAAAGACAAAGCGCACGGAGGTCGGAGATAGCCTGCAAAGCATTGCAATGTTTACATACGCTTGCCCATCGCCACATTGGACATTACATATTTGATATTACATACATTGCCACGACTCAGTCAGTCTACGACTGTCCTTCTAAGGAAGATATTTTGGAGACTTTTCTCTTATTTTTCGTATGTAAAAGTTTCATTTTTTTTTGTTACTCTTCGATCCTGTTTCTTGTAAGGATTAAAAGACTGTATTATAACAACGGAGGTTAAAATACTAGAATAGTCAGAAATCGCAAAAAAAAACTTTTCCCATACTTTTTGTAATTTTTTTGCGATTTTTAATTTCTAGTACTCAACTCAAACCTCAGTCGGTTTGATAGTCTTTAAACATGATCAAATGGCATCATAAAGTTTTTGTATAAATTAAAAGTTATCTTGCTGACTGTTCACTTTTATAAGCTGTGAATGGGGGCCAAAATACCTTCCAAAGTTAACGACAGTCTCCTAAGGTACCTGCCATTACTGAACCGTCTCAAAGGGCAAGCCTGTATTGTAACCAACTAAAAAAATTGAATTTTGTATAGGATGATTGTACCTTATTTCAAATCACCAGGTGAGATGTTGTCAAGGGTTTACTAATTGTGCATAAAAAAAAAAACACCACCCCCATGTACTTTTTATTAATCGGTAGGGTTGGGAATTACAATTAAAACCGTAATTAATCATAAAATCCATGGAAAAAAATGACAAACATAAAAATATTCTACGGCTCTAATACCAGCCCTTTTGTACCCAGAGCGAGCCTGTGTACCTAATAACAGCCTAGGGTAGGGTTATGCCTATGGAGTTTTTGTGTTGAATTGTTGGTTTTAATGAATAAATAAGATAATAAGTAAAATTAATCATCATCCATCAGCATATCAGCCGAAGGACGTCCACTGCTGTACATAGGCCTCCCCCAAGGATTTCCACGACGACCGATTCTACGCTACCCGCATCCAGCGGCTTCCCGCGACCTTCATCAGGTCATCGGTCCACCGAGTGTGAGGCCTGCCTACGCTACGTTTTCCGGTGCGCGGTCGCCACTCGAGAACTTTACTGCCCCAATGGCCATCCTTTCTACGAGCTTTGTGCCCCGCCTACTGTCACTTAAATTTAACGATTCTGAGAGCTATTTCGGTTACTTTGGTTCTCCTACGGATCTCCTCGTTTCTGATTCGATCACGCAGAGAAACTCCGAGCATAGCACGCTCCATTGCCCTTTGAGTGACCTTGAGCCTTCTTATGAGGCACATGGTGGCGTTTTCATACAAATACTTCAGTACCTCGATATATCGATAGTCAATTTGGCACCGCTGGAGAGACTGTAACACAGCCCAAGTTTCGACCGAATCAAAGGCTTTCTCATAGTCCACGAACGCTAAGCATAGTGGCTGATTGTACTCTTCGGTATTCTGTATAATCTGCCGCAGCTTATGTATGTGGTATGTGGTACTATAGCCTTTTTGGAAACCGGCTGGAAGTCTTCAAACCTACGTGCGAGACGATCCGTAATGACTCTCGAAAACAGCTTGTAGACATGGCTCAGAAGTGAGATGGGTCTATAGTTCTTCAGCCAGTGTTTGTCGTCCTTTTTGAAGAAAAGCACGACCACTCTTCTTTGCCATGCCTTAGGTATTTTTCCCTCGAGTATAACGGAATTAAATAACCTCTGAAGAGCTTTAAGTACCGGTGTTCCACCTGCTTTCAAAAGTTCAGCTGTAATATTATCATCACCCGGTGCCTTATTGTTCTTGAGCAGTTTCAGAGCCATTCTAATCTCGTACAGGCTGATGTCCGGGATATCTTCGGTATAGCGTCGGGTTAATCTGACTCTTGGGTATTTGGCTAGATCGCTGACAGGCAGACATGTAGTCGTGTACAAGTGTCCGTAGAACTTCTCAACTTCTTCCAGCAACTCAGTCTTAGATGATATGATCCAGCCATCCTCTGTATTAAGCTTAGTCAGTTGGTTTTGTCCAACACTCTCTATCCGGACCACATTGTTCATAAGGGACTTGTGGACTAGAAACCCGACACCACCCTGGGACAGTTGGTCACCCTCCCGGAAATAGAGCAGGTTTCCGGATTTAAGGATTACAGTGTCCTCCTCCTCCCTTCGGACTTCGCACAATCCTACGAATTCAAATGTGAATTCTAATCAAATAGCACAACAACTACTACTCAATGGAAAATCCGCAATACGAAGCAAGCCGATAGCCTTCTGGAACCTTTCTCACACGAGGAGCTTCAAGGGGCACTCAGGAAACTTAAAGATGGAAAGACTGCAGGAATCGACGGCATCTGTACAGAGCAAATAAAGAGGTTGGGCACCGCTGCCAGAAACTGGCTGCTAAAGCTATTTAACAACTGCCAGCTCAACATCACAATGCCAAGAGCCTGGAGAAAAACTCACGTTGTGGCTATTCTAAAACCTGACTAACCACCTGAAGATCCAAAGTGCTACAGGCCTATATCTCTTTTATGCCACATGAATAAAGTGTTTGAAAGGCTAATTCTGGATCGCATTTCCCCAAGCCTAGACACTGTGTTAATTAAACAACAGGCAGGCTTCAGGCCGGGAAAATCATGCACCAACCAAGTATTAAACTTCAGACAGTACATCGAAGATGGCTACGAGAAGAACTTAATAACTGGGGTAGCGCTTGTCGATCTTACTGCAGCCTACGACACAGTGAGCCACCGCAGATTAATCCAAAAAGTGTTTAACGCGACAAAGGCCTACCACCTAACGAAAATGATTGAGGAGCTGCTGAGAAATCGAAGATTTTCGTGTCATTCCAGGGAAGCAACAGTAGATTGTGGCGTCAAAAAAATGGACTGCCACAAGGAAGCGTCCTTGCACCTATGCTCTTCAACATATACACGAACGACCAGCCAATCCTACCTAACAAAAAGCACTACCTGTTCGTGGACGACCTGGCTCTCGCTAGCCAAGAAACAGACTTCCCTAGCATCGAGAAACAACTATCTCAGTCCCTGGTAACTCCATCTATGTACTACGCTGAAAACCAACTCAAGTCAAACCCTAATAAAACCCAGCTCTGTTCATTCCATCCAAAGAATCGTGAGGCAAGCAGACCTCTACATGTATCCTGGCAGGGCTAGCAACTAGAAAACACCTCCATGCCGAAATACCTTGGAGTCACGCTGTACCAACACCAAGATGAAGGTCACCAACTCACCAGTAGGAACATACTACTGCAGCGCCTAGCTGGCAGTACATGGGGCGCCAACCCACATACAATGCGGACCTCTGCACTAGCCCTGTACTATTCAACAACTGAATACGCGTGCCCAGTCTGGACAAACTCTGCTCACAGTGGACACGTAGATTAGCGCTAAATGAAACCAGCAGACTCATAACCGGCTGCCTTAAACTAAGACCTGTTTAAAAACTGCACCTTCTCACTGGAATTGCACCCCCAGCTGTACGCAGGGAGGCGGCCGCGGCGTAGGAACGCTGAAAACAAATAAACGATGCACTATATCCACTCTACGACCATGTTCCTGCCAAACTGCGTCTTAAATTCAGGAAAAGCTTTATCACAAACAAATGCCTACACGGTGAGACTCAGACAGAATTTAGAACGAACATCAGAATCAACATTCCCTAAAGGACCAATATCAAATTTAAAAAAACAATGGGTTGGTAGTGGTAAGTAATCAAATATCAATAATATAATTCTTCAACAGATTAAAAAAAATATAGTAAAACAGTCAAAATCTTTACGCGATTCAAAATAAAATCTAACAACATTAAATTTTTTAACGTATATTTATGTTTGTGACATCCTTGATTATTAAGGCGTGGCTGTTATTAGGTACTCTGTCGAACCAAATAACACCCCCCCGCCCCGTGCTGCCATTATGTGTCCCATACATTTTATGTTTCTAATTGCAGCCCCCAAATTTTAACTAAAGCAAATTGCAAATGTTTATTTTGCCAGAAATTCATGTATTTCTATGTCTGTATCAATAACCAAACTAATCACGAAATGTAGAATTGAAAAATCCTAAGAAATACCTGGTTTTAGGAGCTCTCGAACTTAGCAAAAAATAGCAAAATGGCCGACGTGCACGTTTTCTTGGGTTCGATCCTAAACTGACACTGGCATATTCATGCAAGTGTTACCGTTTTTAGTACGTATTTTGTGCAGAATATTAGGTTTTTTTTGGTACTTTTCCCTGGTAGGTATTGCCTGTAGATACCTTATTATTTAAGCAGAAAGACGAAAAGGCTGCAACTAGGAGCAGGTTGCTATTAGGGGCGTCCCTACTTGCGCGGGGTAATGAAGCGATTTGTGCGAAAGCGCGCGCGTGCGTCAATAAATGATGTAAAAAAGCCGGCCAAGCGCGAGTCTGACTCGTGCACCGAGGTTTACGTAAAATCTTGTAGGCATATAATATAGTATGTATTATTTTGTAACTAGGAATTTACGGTATACGGACTATTTCTTTTACTTGTGCTATCAGACATTGCTTCTTACCAAATTTCATGATTCTAGGTTCACAGCAAGTAGGTACCCCAAAGGTTTTAATTCCCTTGCGAGTGTCAAAATAATATGTGGCATATCTTTTTACAGCTCCAACTGTCTGTGATCGACTTATTTGATATTGAATTTTCCCACGGGAGCTCTTGAATTTTCCGGGATAAAAAGTATATATTCCTATATGTTAACCCGGGCTATAAGGAACCACCATACAAAATTTCATCAAAATCGGCCTGGTAGTTTTTGCGTGATGCGTGAACAAACAGACAGACATTTTTGTTTTGTTTTAGCCTCTAAATCGTTAGTAATGTCCACAACAGTTATTATTCTCCAAAAATATTTCATGTAAGACACGGCCCCGTTACATTTTTATTATATGTATAGATTAATTTCAACTTGATACCTTCACGATTTCCTTGTCGACAAACAGACGAACAACGAAGTAATCCAATAAGGGTTCCGTTTTTTCAATTTGAGGTATGGAACCCTAAAAAGGGGTAATTATACTAGAGACGCGCCGAGTACTCGGTTCGGCAAACCGTACCTCAAAAGAAAAAACGGAACCCCTATTCCTATAAGGGTTCCGTTTTTTCTTTTCAGTGATCCTTCACTTCGTTGTCTGTCTGTCTGTCTGTCCATTTGTCAAGACCGTTTTTCTCAGGAACGCGTAATGGAGGTATCAAGTTGAAATTAGTAGGTACCAAATACTAAAGTCTCCAATCACTTGAAGCTGTGAAAAAGTCAAACCTCAACGTCAACGCAGTCAAAAGATACGGGCGTTTATGCCGTATATTTTGACACTCGCGAGGGAATCGAAACCTATTAGGGTACTTCGCGTTGACCTACAATCATGAAATTTGGCTAGAAGCAAGTAAAGGAAAAAATCCTAAAACCGTAAATGGCTGCGACATACCTATACATACGCTAGGTAGGTACGTAACGTGCTAGAAGGCGCGCGCCTGCGAAAGCCGCGGCTCCCCGTACCCCGCCCATTCCTCTCGCGAGTAATATCATTTATTAGATTATTATTGAGAGTGGTAAATAGATTCTTCGGGGATTTCTTTGTATTTTAGTTAAAAAAATATATAACTTTTAGAATACGTAAAAATATTTAAGGTGTCTTTAATGTACGAGGGTTAAAATCAAATAAAATTTAATAAAAAAATAAATATCAAAGATACCTCGGAGATAATTCTCATAGTTATTGTTAGTGATCATTTACCCATTGTAACAAAATATCACTTTCGTTGCTGTATTATTTTACAAGTAAATTTTTTTTAAACATAAAATAGTGAATATCCACTCGATCTATCGATTTTGACCGGGGATGATTACTAATACAATCAAAACGTTTTACAAGAAGCCCTTATGAAAAAAATCACCAGTTTTGCATTTTATGTTCACACTCAAATTTAATTTTATTGCTTTATGGACTAATTACTCCATAATTATCAAAAATATTCAAGAGATAATTATGAACTTCATTTGTTCAATTAATTAACTGATACATTCTAAGTTTTCACTCCAAGTGCATTTAATGCAACCTACTCCATACAAATGTTCCTAGATTGACTGGACTATTAGGGCTCGCTCGTTTTTTAGGGTTCCGTACCCAAAGAGTGAAAACGGGACCCTATTACTAAGCCTCCGCTGTCCGTACGTCCGTCTGTCACCAGGCTGTATTTTATGAACCATGATAGCTAGACAGCTGAAATTTTTACAGAAGATGCTGTTTCTGTTGTCGCTATAACAACAAATATAATAAATATTAGAAAAAGTGGGAAAATAAGGGGGGTCTCCATACAAATGAACATGTTTTTTTTATGAAGATACTAGGGCCATCTAGTGATGATGATGGTTTTTGAAACATGCAACTAGCGCCACCTAGTATGATGGTACGGAACCCTATGTGTGCGGTTTTGACTCGCACTTGGCCGGTTTTTATTTGTATCGGCTGCTCTTTACATTTTTGTACCCTATCAGCTCATACACGTCCCCACCGAGGGGCTCGAGCCTACCCTGAATTAGGGCGATCGGGCCTTAGTCGACTACGCGGGCCCTGTGCGGGTTAGTCGACTTCACACACAAACTTCGAGTTTCTTCGCAGGTTTCCTCACGATGTTTTCCTTCACCATAAGAGCGACGGATAAACGTACATATGAAATTGAAATTCGAAAACGCATTGGTACCAGGCAGGATTAGAACCACGGCCTCCCGGACAGGAGGTAGCGGCTGTAACCTTTACGCCATCGTCGTTTATACATTTTTGTATAAACACGAAAAAAGCTAAAACACGTTCTAATTTGCTAAGACATAGTTATTTCGTGGTTATTTCTGGTTGATAGTTAAAAAAGTTCGAAAACTATTTCTTTTGTTTCCATCCCCTTTCCTCCGTCACTTTCGTAATTGTATCTCCTTGGAGACACCTCCAAAGCTGGAATAATAAAGTGTTTTACAATGTTTCAAAACGAGACTTTTTCTCGCAATTCAACCGCATCGTGCACTTAAGGGATTTGAATATCTTATATGGTGGGCTTTATCTATTCCGAAGCGGTTAAACGAATCCGTCTTCTTTTATTTTAAGATCTAAATCGTTTCCTTGAGCGGCAGGCGATTGACGTGACAGGACTAATGCATTTCAAATCAATGTAGATTTTGGTCGAAGAGCAAACATTGGGTTAGAACATAAATAAAAAAAAAACCGGCCAAGTGCAGGTTGAAGTCGCGTGGAGAGGTTCCGTACAATGCCAAAGTCAAATACAAAATATCACATTTGAAATCCTCACAGTAAGACGTGAGTTAACTACTACTAGCGCTATCTAGTGGTGTTTTAGTGAACTTTTTTCAGTAAGAACGTATTATATTGAGTTTATCACTTTATTTTCAATTGATAGAATTCTTATAGGTTTTCCTGTAATCTACAAGCAATGAACTATATTTTGTTTCTTTTTCAAAATTTTAGGCTCAGTAGTTTTGGAGGTCAATTTTCGTCTTCTTTCATGAATAAAATCTAAACTATTTATTTTACAATAATAATAAAAACATATTTAAGACCCTTTAATTTGATATATGACACAGTAAGGTTTGCAAAACATTTTTTAATTTTTCTATTTTATGCCCCGGAAAGGCCCATTTTAAAAATAATTATTTTACTTTGCACATCTGTGTTCGGTTATAAGATGACATCATCCTACCAAATTTAACCTGATTTGGTCCAGTTGATTCGGAGAGAATTGGCTGTGACATACGGACGGACAGACAGACAGACAGACGCACGAGTGATCTTATAAGGTTTCCGTTTTTTTGTACCGAACCCTAAAAACGACCAATTGTGAGTTGAACTCGCGTGCTGATGGTTCGGTACCGTTCCATTTGGCTACATTTTTTGCTTGGTATTTAAAAAAAAAACGATCTGCTTTTCGTTGTTGCTTGTCTAGGAGCAATGGTAAGAGCGATGATTATTATGTATCGAATTCTCATATTTCTGTGGTTCAAATATTACATAGATACATCCTGTAACCACACCCTGGACACCTCATACAACGGGTCAGAAAAGACATTTCAAAAAACAAAGACAGAACAAACAAAATGGCGGAGAAATCCTTTACGTTCCACAATCGAACTGTAACCAATCTGCATCAATCTGGGTGACGAGGGCGTGAGGTTGCAATCTAGAGAGCGGCAGAGAGTGTCCATACTGTATATCAGTACTAATGTATTATATACTTTGCTGTAACTGACAGTTTTAAGTTTAATAGCATCGGAACGTACAGCATTCACTCTGATGACTTAGTAACTAGTATTTAAGTCTAACGACCTAAAATATACAGGAAATATTTTTTTTATTCCACAATGGTTAAGCCCATGGCATTTTATCACCTGATGGTAAGTGACGATAATGCCGAAGATGGAAGCGGGCTTACCAAGAAACCCCAACGCAATGGGGATCTGGCTATCTTTTATTTAAGGAACCTTTTTTTAATGGCATTGTTTTTATCTATTTAAGTTTGTTTATGGTTTTTAATTTGTCTGATAGTTTTCCTAAAATAAATAAATAAGTCGGAACACATCAATGATGTTAACACTGATGTTTGGAGGCAAGACTTTAATAAGATGGTGGTAGCTAGCCAGGTGGACTATGAAAATGCCCTACCACCAACCAAACCGAATCTAACAAAGTTAACCCCGCCGAGAATCGAACCCGCGACGTCCTGGTGTGAAGCGAATAGACTAACCACTACGCCACGGAGGCGGTTAAAATATTTTATAATATATTTTTTAATTTAGGCCCCTAACTCAAAAATAACGGACTTACAATACCCCTTACTATTACCCTATTACAAAACTATTGGCCATTGACTGACAATTTTTTTCAATACTTATCATTTTTGGAGTCAGCATGGGGGTGTCTTTACCTATATCAATTTCATAAAACCCCAATCATATGGGCTGAATCGGTTATCATCGTCCCGCCCCCCCGACTCAAAACCCGTTTACGAGGAAATTGCGGAGAATAAATTCCCTAAATGGAATTGGAGGACGGCGTTACGTCAGCAAATAAAGTGAATTTCAATTCTCGAACTTCAATGCTTTGTCCTATAGGCCATTACG
Source organism: Coleophora flavipennella (assembly GCA_947284805.1). NCBI lineage: Eukaryota > Metazoa > Arthropoda > Insecta > Lepidoptera > Coleophoridae > Coleophora > Coleophora flavipennella. Next base: position 8,572,663 of record OX369295.1, read on the forward strand.
TTTTCCTTAATGTTTTTCGTAACTTATTTTTATATTTTAAGAGCATCGATGGCGTAACGGCTAGGGCCACCGCCTCCTGTCCGGGAGGTCGTGGTTTGAACCCGCCACGTACCAATGTGATTTTGAATTTAGATTTCATATTATGTACGTTTATCCGACGCTCTACGGTGAAGGAAAACATCGTGAGGAAACCTGCACACGCCTGCGAGGTAACTCGCAGTTTGTGTGTGAAGTCGACCAACCCGCACTGGGCCCGCGTGGTCGACTTAGGCCCGATCGCCCTAACTCAGGGTAGGGTCGAGCCCTTCGGTGGGGACGTATATGTGATGATATGAAATTTTTAGATTTATGTGAAGATCGCGGGAAGCCGATGGAAGAGTCGTCGTGGAAATCCTTAGGGGAGGCCGTTGTCCAGCAGTGCACCGTCGGCTGAGATGATGATGATTTTAAGATCCTGCAGCTAATGCTGAGAAACGTGATGGGGTGAAACTCCTAGCCTGCGTCTGTGTTTCCTGACTCCTACAATTTGGGGATCTACAAGGCGAGAGTGAATAGGCATTACTTGATTTTGCGTGTACCATCTTCGACTACATCGTCACTTACCATCAGGTGAGATGTAGTCAAACGCAATCCAAATTTTAATTAAAAAAACGTCCATTTTGACACCGATTCCATTATTTTTATTTACATGTTATTTTTGTGTTTATTTACGTTTTTTTTTTGTTTCTATAATAATATAGAAACAAAAAAAAAACGCTACAAAGCTTGTATAACGGTGTGTGTTTATGTAAAATATGTCTATTCTGATGGTTAAAAATAAAGGTATAAAAATGACTTTCCATATTGTTGTACAGTCTCGTTCTGAAATACCTGAAAACACAGAGTGAAAGAGCTCGACCAGATCTATGGGATGGGTTATTTTTTTAAATTCAGTTTTTTTTTGTAATTTCAGATTTAGGCTGAATCCTGAACTTGCTACGATTGGCATAAACATTGATGTATGGAAGTTAAATTGGTTGCTGATGCCGAAATTTCACAAATGATGTATTTCTGTTGCCGCTATAACGACAAATACAAAAAAAATGAAAAAGTGAAAAAATAAGAGGGTCTCTGTACGAAAAACGTGTTTATTTTAAACGTGAAGAAACTAGCGCTATCTAGTATGATGGTACGGAACCCTTTAATTATTTATTTACACTTATAGTACATCATTACAGCTCATATATGTCCCCACCGAGGGGCTCGAGCCTACCCTGAATCAGGGCGATTAGGCCTTAGTCGACCACGCGGGCCCAGTGCGGGTTGGTCGACTTCACACACAACCTTCGAATTTCTTTGCAGGCGTGTGCAGGTTTCCTCACGATGTTTTTCCTTTACCGTTAAAGCAATCGGTAAGTATGTACGTAAGTTTTTGAAAAACTCATTGGTACATTGGCCGTCCAGATTTGAACCCGGCACCTCTGGTGAGATGGACCGAGTCGTTACCGGTTGAGCTACCGACGCTTTTAGTACACTAAAAACAATTTTGTAAAGCTAATTTAAAGGGATATTATATATTTATTTATTTCATATAGTGTACAGTATAGGCGGTGTTATTGCTAAAAGCAATCTATTCCAGACAACCTTTAGTTGTACTAGCGCCATCTTGTATGGTGGTACGGAACTCTTTGTGTGCGGTTCTGACTCGCACTTGGTCCGTTTTTTTTCCAATTTCCACCTCGGAGGCATAGCGCGCGTTCAAATACAAATTTTTAGGATACCTCACCCTCGTGTATAGTGAAAGGTGATTTTTTTGGTTCACGTAACCTATCGTATGGGGTCGCGGTTCTTCAATAGGTCATGTGTCACTTAACACAATTTATTCTTTGGTCAAATTATTCTTCGGTGGCTCAACCGGTAACGACTCGGTCCATCTAACCAGAGGTACCATTTCAAATCTGGACGGTCAATGTACCAATGAGTTTTTAAAAAACTTACGTAAATATAATTACCGATTGCTTTAACGGTGAAGGAAAACATCGTGAGGAAACCTGCAACACGCCTGCGAAGAAACTCGAAGGTTGTGTGTGAAGTCGACCAACCCGCACTGGGCCCGCGTGGTCGACTAAGGCCTAATCGCCCTGATTCAGGGTAGGCTCGAGCCCCTCGGTGGGGACGTATATGAGCTGATATAATAATTCTTTGGTCACGCAGAGTTAATAAGAGGCTACTTTTTAACTCTCCCCCCCTTTTACGATTTTATATATCTGCGATTATCTTAGTTAAATGGTCTTAGTTAATCACTTTATTCTTGAGTAAATAAATACTTAAATCTTGAAAGGAATAAATCATTTTGCTTTTGATTAAATATATAACTTGGGATGAAATTTGGTAGGTAGACAGAATAGGACCTGGATTAACTTAATTATAGGCTACTTTTTTCCACGCTCACGCACTGCGCACCCTCGGAAACAGTTATAAAAACTATGTTCACGCGACCAAAGCCGCTGGCAAAAGCTAGTACCTACCTTTATAAATATATTTCAACATCAACATTAGTAAATGTACCGCTATAGTACCTACTGAAACGCAAACTATCGTTTCGAGCCTATCTCTTTTGTTGCGTTTCATAATTAAATTCTCTTTTGATTTTGTTCCTCTATGGAAATTTAATTTGAAAATATTGGTGACTTTTTTGACAAGAGGAAAAGAAAAGGTTGACCGTGATCTCTTTGACAGTGATTAATATTTAAATTTTTGGTTTTATATTATTGTTTCGTTGAGGCCCACTATTTTATTCAGTGGTAAGTAATTTGTATAAGGAAACCGCTTTGCGTGTATTTTTGGTACTGCTGCGAACTAGATCTATATATGTCCGTAGGGTTCTTCCACTCCCCTTGCGAAGTTGACGTCCCCGAAGGTTCATCCGACTAAGGATTGATCCTGGGATGGAGGTGTGCTGACCACCAGCCAGTCCTTTGCACTGCCCGCCCAGCTGCTTGCCAAAAGGGAAGTGAATGCTAAATTTATCTTTTATCCCGAGCGACTCTCTGGCCATTGGTCCTAGAAGATTTCCTGCCTCCGGTTTCTAACGATTTAGTTATTTGTTTTAAATTTTAAAAATGTTTTGTACCTAATACGTGTTTTTTTAGAACGATAGGGTAATTCAGACCAAAGTGAAATTTAATTATTTTAGAACTTAGTAACTTATTTAAGTACCAAAGGGACGGCGACGATCGTTGCCTACCGGCATTCTATAAGATAACCTTTTTATATTCAAATAAAATTGTTACTTTAAATTTATTTCCGGAAATTGTTCAAAAATATATTAGGTTATTGTTTTATATCAACACGGTCAACCAATGTATATCACATCTTTTTCTAGTACTTATATTGTTCCTTTTTTTTTTAGAAAATTTATAAAATACATATATTCTAATTTACCCCATAATATTTTTCTTAAAACTCCGTTTAGGCCCGAACCTCTAAATCTTACGTATTATATGTGGCAAATTCCGTAAGGGTTTTTATCCCCAGTTTCCATTATTTTTGTCACTCTACATAAGTTTTTGTTTTTATATTGTGTTTTTTTTTTAGTTTTAAAGTTTTAAGGGTTCCGTACCCAAAGGGTAAAAACGGGACTCTATTACCGTGACTTCGCTGTCCGTCTGACTGTCTGTCCGTCCGTCTGTCACAAGGCTGTATTTCATGAACCGTGATAGCTAGACGGTTGCAATGTTCACAGATGATGTATTTCTGTTGCCGCTATAACAACAAATACAAAAAAACAGAATAAAACAAATATTTAAGGCGGTTCCCATACAACAAACGTGATTATTTGCTCATTTTTGCTCGACATTGATAACGGCAACAGATAGACACTTGATTTTTTTTACAGAATATCACTTTTAAAAATAAATAATAAAATTAAAATTAAATTATTATTTAAGGGGGCTCCCATACAACAAACCAGATTTTTATTGATAATGGTACAGAACCCTTCGTGTGAGAGTCCAACTCGCACTTGGCCGGTTTTTATATTGTGTTTTTTTTAATAGTGTGTGCAATAAAGACTATTTATAAAAAAAAAAATCTGGGACAACTCACACATGGTCATCTGGCCCCATAGTAGGATTCCCTGTGTTATGGGAACCAGAGACTGATAAACATACTTATATACGTTTAAATACATACATATATAGATATTTAACACCCAGACTCAGAGCAAACAAATCTGCTCATCACACAAATGTTTGCCCTGGGTGGGGATCGAACCCACAACTCTCGGATCAGCAGTCAAGAGCACTAACCACTGAGCCACCGAGTCAGTCAATTTATCTCATCTTACCTTATCATATCTTAGATATATATCTTATTTTATATTATCTTAGTAATATAGTGACTTACCATCAAGTAAATAAATTTGTAAACAAATTATAATTTGCATAAATGAATTTTGGCTTCTATTTACGCTTCTGTGGCCTATTGAGATTATCCTGTCGTCACCAACTAACCCGTGTACCGTTTCGCGCATATTATTAATATTTCAAACACGTTAATTTAACTCAGAAAGCTGAGATCCAACATAATGAACCTTATTATTTTGGTTAAATTCAACGTTCCTGTTAAAGTTTAATTGAGTTTATCTACAGTCAATTCTGCACTTCCAAAAGTTGTGTTTTGATCATTTTTAGGGTTCCCTACCACAACAGGAAAAAACGGAACCCTTATAGGATCACTCTGTTGTCCGTCTGTCTGTCAAGACTCCTATCTCGGAAACGCGTGGAGGTATCGAGTTGAAATTAAAAACCGTATACTCCGGTCTACAGTCCTTTGAAGATGTGAAAAATTAAAATTCTAGGTAAACGTAAAAAAAGATACGTCCGTTTATACGCAAAAAAAGTATATTTAGCCACTCTCAATGGAATCAAAATTTAAAGGGTATTTTCCCTTGACCTAGAACTATGAAATTTGGTAAGTTATGCTACAAGCATATGTAAAAATGTGTGCATTTATAAATAAATCATAAAAAATATGGCCTTTATCAACTAATACGTAATCAATTATACAAGGAACGGCGGGCGGTTCAAATTTTGAATTGAGTTAACCGTGTCATGTGGGGTATCGTGTGAAAGGGCTTCATTGACACAAACTTGAACAGATTTTTTATTATTTTGATGATATATAGTTTTCGATTTATGATGAAGAATAAAAAAAAACTAATTGATTAATATGTATAGGTAGGTACCTAATAGTTTTGGTGTATGTAGTACTTAACAGTTAGCACTGATAAGGTTTATAATAATATGTACCTACAAAATTTGTGTGGAACCCTCGGTAGGCGAGTCCGACTCGCACTTGTAAGGTTTTTAGGCTTACGTGGTTAAATTTGTTAGGTTTAGCGGCAGTACTAGCGGATCATATGGTGCAACAAGTAAATACAGAACTATTCCGAAAATACAACAGTTTATTTATTGACTTTTCATTAAATAATTTTTTTCAAGTCAGTGACAGAACTCAAGGCTCTGAAACAAAACAACACTCTAGCAACAACTGCCATAGAGTTTCCAATAGCTTAGAATAGCCAAAGAGTATAGTGACAGAAATCAAGGCTCTGAAACAAAACAACACTATAGCAACAAATACCAAAGAGTTTTCAATAGCCAAGAATAGCCAAAAAGTATAGTGACAGACCTCAAGGCTCTAAAACAAAACAACACTATAGCAACAAATGCCATAGAGTTTCCAAAAGCCAAGAATAGCCAAAAAGTATAGTGACAGAACTCAAGGCTCTAAAACAAAACAACACTATAGCAACAAATACCAAAGAGTTTTCAATAACCAAGAATAGCCAAAGAGTATAGTTTCAGAACTCATAGCTCTGAAAGAAAACAACACTATAGCAACAAATACCAAAGAGTTTTCGATAGCCAAGAATAGCCAAAAAGTATAGTGACAGAACTCAAGGCTCTAAAACAAAACAACACTATAGCAACAAATGCCATAGAGTTTCCAATAGCCAAGAATAGCCAAAAAGTATAGTGATAGAACTCAAGGCTCTAAAACAAAACAACACTATAGCAACAAATGCTATAGAGTTTCCAATAGCCAAGAATACCCAAAAAGTATAGTGATAGAACTCAAGGCTCTAAAACAAAACAACACTATAGCAACAAATATTAAAGAGTTTTCAATAGCCAAGAATAACCAAAGAGTATTGTGATAGAACTCAAGGCTCTGAAACAAAACAACACTATAGCAACAAATACCAAAGAGTTTTTAATAGTCATATCCTCGGCTGCATCAGCACTTACCATCAGGTAAGGTGCAGCCAAACGCACTCAAATAAAAAAAAAAAAAAAAGTCAAGAATAGCCAAAGAATATAGTGGCCGAACTCAAGGCTCTGAAACAAAACAACACTATAGCAACAAATGTCACAGAGTTTTCAATAGCCAAGGTTAGCCCTTTTGTAATAATCTTTAGTATACACAGTATGTCTATTCTTAACAAAACTAGGAACCCTTGTAGTTTCTCTATATTTGTCTGTCTGTCCGTCGGTATGTCACAGCCGCTTTGCCTAAAGACTATCACAGCTCTTGTCGCGAACACGATGGATTTAACATCTTGTCGCGAATGAACTTCATAAAGATGACGTAACTTAAATTGATTAGTCTATGACGAATCGGTAAACAGCAAAGAGTTTTTATCCTCTTAGTCATTTCACTCGTTTTATATAGGAGCGCCGGGCTCATAATTCATTTCATTTCGATTTCGCGTGTGCTTCGATCAACATCTCTTCGAGCCAACCACGAGGATGGAAGAAGACCTGGACCAGCTGCCGCTGCTGCCGAGCCAAAGGACCCAAGTTGAGTATCATAGTTGATTTCATATCTTGTCGAAATCTCTCTTTGCTTCTAACTTGCTCATGTAACTATATCCAATGTAATCTTGATATTTACACAATGCCTGGTGCCGGTATCAGCCTGAAGGCTCCACAATCACCAAACCCTATCAACCTTGCACCATATTTCCACGACACATCATGCACGCTGCCACAGCTCGCACATAACCTATAATCCTCGTGTCCTTTGACACATTGTTATCCTAGGTTTAGCTAGGTGGAGAGATGACAATTGAACGACGTGGCGCTGACGTGGCGAGCGCGCTGCAGATCCTGTTGAGTACACGGAACGGACAGGAACCCAATCACCTTGGATGAACCTGAGACTGTTTATGGATATACGGAAGACGACATACTCGAGTATGATCTGTAAGTTACGGGAAGCCGCAGATCTTTCCGGAGTGCCGACTACCTAGACGTGGATCAATCGACGTGTGAGAATAGCGTGGTACCCGCTGATACTTCTGTGAACGTGGATAGCCAGATGTCGCCTGGCAATGGGGAAATTAAACCTCTCCCCCGACGAGGGACATGGGGAATGAGTTTCTCCTCCAACGTGGGACATGGGGAACGTTACTCCCCCAACAGTCCCCAACGACTCGCCAGCCCGGACGCGGGTGGGACGAGGGGACGAGGAGGTGGCTCCTCCAACGAGGGACATGGGGAGGTGGCTCCTCCAACGTGGGACATGGGGAACGTTACTCCCCCAACAGTCCCCAACGACTCGCCAGCCCGGACGCGGGTGGGACGAGGGGACGAGGAGGTGGCTCCTCCAACGAGGGACATGGGGAGGTGGCTCCTCCAACGTGGGACATGGGGAACGTTACTCCCCCAACAGTCCCCAACGACTCGCCAGCCCGGACGCGGGTGGGACGAGGGGACGAGGAGGTGGCTCCTCCAACGTGGGACATGGCAACGGTCCCTGACGACTCGCGGCCCAGGCATGGGAAAGACGAGGGGACGAGGAGAGTGGCTCCTCCAACGTGGGACATGACAATGCGATCCTCTGTCCTAGTACGATGGATTTAACATCTTGTCGCGAATGAACTTCATAAAGATGACGTAACTTAAATTGATTAGTCTATGACGAATCGGTAAACAGCAAAGAGTTTTTATCCTCTTAGTCATTTCACTCGTTTTATATAGGAGCGCCGGGCTCATAATTCATTTCATTTCGATTTCGCGTGTGCTTCGATCAACATCTCTTCGAGCCAACCACGAGGATGGAAGAAGACCTGGACCAGCTGCCGCTGCTGCCGAGCCAAAGGACCCAAGTTGAGTATCATAGTTGATTTCATATCTTGACAATGCGATCCTCTGTCCTTACCTTCCCTTACCTTCCTTACCACCGACCTATTAATGATTCATTTCTTTCAGCACTGTTGTCGTTTGATGTGTGACTAACCATTGCTTTACTCATGCTATTGTGTTCATGTATTATGTGATATTCATTTGTATACACACCTGACATCAAACACACACTCATAGAAAGGTGCCTCATGCAACACTGATTGCTTATTTCATGTGCATCCTCGTCCCGTAATTTAGCCACGGACGGCATGTCCATCCCAAGGTAGAACCCCACTCCTCACGACAGATTATGGGATCCGCTATCATACTCATGCCAGTTTAATTACAGGAGTTGGACGAACACCTGGCAGCACGGGTGGTCGGGTGTACTCTGCGATGGTAAAGGACATGAATTGTGCAGTACAGCGAGTCACATGTGAGTTTAACCATAAGCGTGGACATGACAATCGCGGCGTGGATACTGATGTATACACCGCTCCGCGACAGCTCTAAACCTGAAATTTGGTATCTTTACACAAATCTGTAACCTATATAAGGTTATGTTACTTTTTACTGATTTTATTCCATACAGCTTCGCCATTTCAGTCTGTCTGTTTACCGTTTTGCTTAAATATTATTTCAACTACAAATCAGATATTTTGTATGGTTATACAAATCTGTATAAAAAGCGTCGGTGGCTCAACCGGTAACGACTCGGTCCTTCTAACCAGAGGTACCGGGTTCAAATCTGGACGGCCAGTGTACCAATGAGTTTTTAAAAACTTAGGTACATATACTTACCGATTGCTTTAACGGTGAAGGAAAACATCTTGAGAAAACCTACACACGCCTGCAAAGAAACTCGCAGGTTGTGTGTGAAGTCAACTAACCCGCACTGGGCCCGCGTGGTCGACTAAGGCCTGATCGCGCTAGATTCAGGGTAGGCTCGAGCCCCTCGGTGGAGCTGATATCATCATTTATTTTTTCAAAAGACTAATCATTTGCTTAATCTGCCTACCTCTAAAAATATTTATTTGGAAATGACCTAAAGCTCGTTCTAAGATGGAAGTTCTCTTCTGAGGGTCATCATTCAAACGTGTCGACTAATGGGTGCTGGAAACTACAATCCGTCTTGGCGTAAATCCAAAAGTCAATTATCGAAACCGGCTCGTCTGGCTGTAACTTTAGTCCAGGGTGGAACTAGGTACACTGTTGTCGTATACTCTGACTCCGGGGCCCCCCCACTGTTAAAAATCTATGTAATTTTATATAAATTATGTAAATTTAATTAAAAATTTCTGTGTTATTTTTATTTATACATTGTTGTTTAAAACTTAAGATCATTATTACCGTGTTTCCTCAAATAATAAAAGAGTTTTTTTCGCTAAAATTACATAACTTATGTAAAATTACTTAAAAAAGTAACTAAATTTGTAGAAATGTACATAATTTTATGTACTTTTTTACAATTTTATGTACTTTTATTGTGGAAAAGTACTTTGTGGTGGACAATACTAACGATATAGAGGCCATAACAACAACTTTTGGATTTTTTTTCTGTCTGTCTGTCTGTCCGTCTGTCTGTTTGTATGTTCGCGAAAAAACTACCTGACCAATTTTAATGAAATTTTGTATGGTGGTTCCTTATAGCCTGGGTTAACACGTACCAACATTAAGATACTTTTTATACCGGAAAATTCAAGAGTTCCCGTGTGAAAATTAAAAACCTCCACGTGTACGAAGTCACGGGCACAGCCAGTTTTACATAAATTATTTTATTTTTACATACAAAAAAAAAACAACTTATATAAAATTACAAAAACTAACTAACTCACTGTTAACCGTTTAAGCCACGTCCGTGTGTAATGGTTAATCCGTTGGCTTCACACCAGAAGGTCGTAGGTTTGATTCCCGGCGGGGTCTAGTTTCTTAAGACGCGGTTTGATTGGTGGTACGACATTTTTTATGCCCGCCTGGCTAACTATTACCATTAATTTAAGTCTCGCCGCCAAAGATAAATGTTTACAGCATTGATGTGTTCCGGCTTGAAGATGAGATAGTCAGTTCCCCATTGCGTTGGGTTGGAGTATCTTGATAAGCCCGCTTCCATCTTCGGCATCATCGTCACTTACCATCAGGGCTTACCAATTGGTATTGTTAAAAAATATGTTTATGAAAATACAGACCATTTTATAAAACTAATTTGAATGTTTTTTTTCTATTTAAAATCACCGGTTATCTTTTGATGATTTTTTAAATGGATATGACGTCACAGGCAAATATTTTTTAATAAAAAACGACTTATGGACTTAAGATTAATTTATGTATTAGTGTTAATAAATTACTTTTCAACCGACTTTCAAAAAAGGAGGAGGTTCTTCTGTATTTTGTATTCGACTGTATTTTGAAGTGAAAACTTCTTTAGCGGCGTTGTGCACTTTTTTTGTAATGGGTAAAAAATGTTAAAATGTCGAAAATTCGTAAGATGGATGGAGTTGATTTTTTGTTGATTTTTCTGAGATATAAACTTTTTAATGTAATATAAATGCGCAACGTTAATATTCAAGTTTTCACTTCTGCCGGCACTCCCGGAGTGCAACCCGTCGTTTTTGTGTGTTAACTCAGAACTTTTGACTGGGACAACCGATTTTTATGATTGTTTTTTTATTCGAAAGCTAGTGGTTCCTGTGTAGACCCATATAAATTTTATTAAAATCAGTGGGTCCTTTATTAGAAAAATTAACAAAAACCAAAAATAATAATGCAAAAATGAACTAAGTTGTGCGATGGAAGTCGGTTTTTAATTATTTACAGTATAAAATCGTTATTTCTAAAAAAAAATTTGAATACATCTATACTTATTAAGGAGGTATTTTTCGAAAATAAACATCCGATTTAAAAAATCTTTCACCAGTAGTTAGAATGGTATGTCAAAATGGACATAGACTAAAAAAACTCTGCTAACTCTCGATATCCACGGGGGCGAAGCGAGTTACGGTAACCGAGTGACTGACCGAATGACAAGAATAAAATTAACTATAATATATATAACTCAAAGGTGACTGACTGACTGACTGACATAGTGATCTAACAACGCACAGCCCAAACCATTGGAAGAATCGGGTTGAAATTTGGCATGCAAGTAGATGTTATGACGTAGGCATCCGCTAAGAAAGGATTTCGGGAAATTCCCACGGGAACCGCGAAAACGGGAACTGCGCGGGCGAAGCTGCGAGCACCCACTAGTTAACTATAATTAGTATTTATTCAAAATACTTTTTATAGCGTCGGTGGCTCAACCGGTAACGACTCGGTCCATCTAACCAGAGGTACCGGGTTCAAATCTGGACGGCCAATGTACCAATGAGTTTTTCAAAAACTTACGTACATACTTACCGATTGCTTTAACGGTGAAGGAAAACACCGTGAAGAAACCTGCACACATCTGCGAAGAAACTCGAAGGTTGTGTGTGAAGTTGACCAACCTGCACTGGGCCCGCGTGGTCGACTAAGGCCTAATCGCCCTGATTCAGGGTAGGCTCGAGCCCCTCGGTGGGGACGTATATGAGCTGTAATGATGAATGATGATTCAAAATACTTAGGCCGGTTTCATAAAAACGCGTAGGTACGCCCCCGTGGGTGGTACACGCGTTGTACCGCTGTTCGCGCGGGGAGAGGGCGTGTCTATAAAATCTAGAGCGACAGGTACGTTAGTAAAGTAAGGACAATAGAGCGATTTTTTTTTTACTCTGTGGTTCTATTCCATTGTTAGGGTTCCGTACCTCAAAAGGAAAAAAAAACGGAACCCTTATAGAACCACTTTGTTGTATGTCCGTCCATGTATCTGTCAAGACCCTTTATCTCCGGAACGCGTAGAGGTATCGAGTTGAAATTAAAACCATATACTTCGGTCGACAGTCCCTTGAAGCTATAAAAAAATCAAACTTCTAATTTAACGTAAAAAAAAGATACGGTAGTTTATGCCGCAAAAAAACTTACATTTCGACACTCTCAAGGGAATTAAAATTAATTATTTTCCGATGACCTAGAACTATGAAATTTAGTAAGTAATACCGTCTTATACTATAAGTATAGGGTAAAATCTGAAAACTATAAGTTTGTAATTAAATGATAAAAAAATATAGTCCTTATTTAAAGTACGTAATGAATGGTTCGATCCCCACCCAGGGCAAGCATTTGTGTGATGAGCAGATTTGTTTGCTCTGTGTCTGGGTGTTAAAATATCTTAATATATATATGTCACCGGAAAATAACAAGACTCGTTAGTTGATCAATTTTCAAGGTAGTTGATCAACTCCCGGAAAATAATAAACAGCAGTTAAAATGTATTATTTAACGTATGTATTTTAGTAAATTGATTAATTTACGGCGCCTTGTCGTAAGATCATCCGACGAAGGCGAGGTGTACGTTGATTGGTTAAACGACTCACGTGCTTGCTTTTACACTGCTCCCCGCCCGCCACCCGGCCGCCACCAAAAAGCCAAAGTTTTGTGTAACTCTAGATGCCATAAATCATTATCATTAATCATTAAATAAGTGAAATACGAATAAGTACAAATAATAGATATTCAGACTGATTGTACTTACTGATTAAACTAACTATAATACTTATTAGGTTAATAAGTGATAATTAATATCTGAGCTCAAGTATCTTTTGTTATTTAAAATATTTTTCCTTTTATTATACTAAGTCATAAAACTGTATGGCTAAATAAGAATAAATATAAAATATAAAAAAAATATACATGATCTTTCACATCTCATCATCGGTATTAAAATAACATATCTAAGTGTTTGTTTACTCTATGAATAAACACTAGCCAAATGCTTATAAAATGCCCTCGACCAATCAGAGAACAGTGTATTATGTGACGGGTAATAGTATACCGTTAAATAGTACACTGAGCAACGATTGGCCCGTTAGTGGATGATTTTACTTGTGGCACAATCGTAAATTATTAAATTACTGCCAGGTACTGTAAGTTGACCAATTAGCTAAAATGCACTGCGTTAAATAATACATTTCTACTAACGTTTGCTATTTTTCGTCAGTTAATCAACTAACTAGAAAATTGATCAACTTACGATTCTTGCTATTTATCGGTGACATATAAATCTCGTGTCACAATGTTTGTCCCCAATGGACTCCTAAACCACTTAACCGATTATAATAAAATTCGCACACCATGTGCAGTTCGATCCAACTTGAGAGATAGGATAGGGTAGGGTAGGGTAGTGTAGGGTAGGGTAGGGTAGTGTAGGGTAGGGTAGTGTAGGGTAGGGTAGGGTAGTGTAGTGTAGGGTAGTGTAGTGTAGTGTAGTATATGTAGGGTAGGGTAGGGTAGTGTAGGGTAGGGTAGTGTAGTGTAGTGTAGTGTAGGGTAGGGTAGTGTAGTGTAGTGTATGTAGGGTAGGGTAGGGTAGTGTAGGGTAGGGTAGTGTAGTGTAGTGTAGGGTAGTGTAGGGTAGGGCAGGGCAGTGTAATGTAATGTAAGGCGGTACGAAGTTCGCCGGGACAGCTAGTATCTATATATGTATGTATTTAAACGTATATAAGTATGTATATCAGTCTCTGGTAACCCATAACACAGGGAATCCTACTTTGGGGCCAGATGACCATGTGTGATTTGTCCCAGAATATTTATTTATTTTATTTATTATTTAATTAAGCAAGGAACGGCGGTCCAAATTTTGAATTGAGTTAACCGTGTCGTGTGGGGTATCGTATGAGAGGGCTTCATTGGCACAAACTTAAACAGATTTTAAATTATTTTTATGATGTATGTATAGTTATCGATTTATGAAGAAGAATAAAAAAAAAACTTTTCCCTTTTTTATATGTATAGGTGGTAGGTACCTAATAATTTTGGTGTATGTAGTACCTAACAGTTTGCATCGTTATGATTTATAATATCATATCAGCCGAAAGAAGTCCACTGCTGGACATAGGCCTCTAATATTATATTATATTATATTATATTATATTATATTATATTATATTATATTATATTATATTATATTATATTATATTATATTATATTATATTATATTATATTATATTATATTATATTATATTATATTATATTATATTATATTATATTATATTATATTATATTATATTATATTATATTATATTATATTATATTATATTATATTATATTATATTATATTATATTATATTATATTATATTATATTATACCTACAAATTTGAACGGAACCCTCGGTGGGCGACTCCGAATCGCACTTGTCCGGCTTTTTTACAAGCTTACATTTGACTTTCCGGGTTGGTTAGCTTGGGTCAAATCTTGGAAACTCAACTATATCCGCTTCCCTATTTCCGATTCATCTGAATACGTTAGTCTGAACCAAGTGACATAATTCTAAATTCAATATGGCGGACTTTAAAAGATTGCGGACCAGTTTTGTTGAGAAAAACATGATAGTATTTCCAAAGTATATGTTAGTACTAACATACAGTATGGACACTCCTTGCCGCTATTTAGATTCCGACCTCACCCCCTCGTCACCCAGATTAATACAGATTGGTTACAGTTTGGTTGTCGAAACTATAGGATTTTGCCGCCATTTTGTTTGTTCCATCATTCCTTTTTTGAAATGTCATTTCTGGCCTGGCCCATTCTATGAAGTGTCCAGGGGGTTGTATTACATTCAGAGAAAAGCTTTGATTTCAGCACGAGTTCATTAAATTTTTCCTTAGGTCGAGGTATTGATTGGAACAGTTGTCTCTGTCTTATTCTTTACGTGTAAAGAGTAAAGAAAATAACCAGACTTTTTAAATTTTGCATAGGTTTTTTGTTTCAATCAAAAACTACAATGAAAGTATAAAAAATAATAACATTACTCACTGTATTATCATAACAAATATTTATTTATTTATTTAAACTCATAGTACACCAAAAACAATTTCGTAAAGCTAATTCATAGGGATATGGTATATAATCTACAAATATTGTTGTATATTTAAAAAAAATATACATCATAATATGAGTCATAAGTAGGGTTGAAAGTAACGGTGTAGACCTATCTTTGTTTTTTTTTCTATCAAGCCAAACCTGCTCAATCGTGTTTTAATAACTTTCGACTTTAGGGAACATCATCAACAATAAGGGTATTTTTTTTCAACCTTGGGTTTTCTATCGTTTAAGAGTAATTGACATCAAAATAAAAAAAATCTGCAATAATACCGCCTAAGGGTCGTACTAGTAGTTTTGGGATACAACTGGGATGACGTCAGCATCAGAAATAAATTCTAAACTCTTTATCACTAAATTTCTCTGCTACTTAAACTTTGGAAAACCTTAATCTTTTTTTGTTCCATCAAGTCTTCGATTTTTAATTTATCAAAATCACAAAATAAGTACACAAATGACGCTTCTAAACTATGACGTCACGCCTAGGTATTTCAAACATTTTTAGAACAAAATGTCGTTATTGACAGATGATAAAAAGTAAATCAGATGACTAGCATTCGTCATCCCTACTGCCAATACTACCCTGAGCTTACTAACCCATATTTTCGCACTGTGGATAAAGTCGCACTGGCATATTGCCAGCTAAGCCACCCTATAGTTACAGCCGCTGCTTCAATTATTTCTCATTTGAGCTGCACCTTAACAAGTGTTCGGTCTCAGGTAGTTTTTGAGCGCCACTCGAGTTGCAAGCATAACGTTTTTGGCGTCTGTTCGTGCTCTCCAATTTGTAAACGAATTTTGAACGGCATGATTGAAGGTTTTCCGCTGTTTGTTAATGGAAGATGCAGAATAGTTAATTTTAAACTTGTTCGTTATAGTCAGTATTTAAATGCGAGGCAACATGTTATGCAATAACTTCAGTAATATTGCAGAGGGTTTGTGAATTTACCGGTTGTATGTGTGTGTGTTTTTTTTAATTAAAAATTTGAGTGCGTTTGACTATATTTCACCTGATGGTAAGTGACTATGAAGTCGAGATGGTACACGCAAACTCAAATAATGCTTATTCACTCTCGCCTTGAAGATCCCCAAATTGTAGGAGTCGGGAAACACAGACGCAGGCAAGGAGTTTTTCCTTTAGAAGTGTCTCTGACCAGACTCCTACTTTATCGTCAATCAGCGAGTATTGTCATTACACTCATGTTAAATGGGTTTGAACCTTCGTTACATAGTGATAATATATCATTAATCCTTACTACTAATATTATAAATGTGAAAGTTTTGTATGTATGGATGTTTTTTTAATTTTTCACGCTTCAACCACTGAACGGATCGGGATGAAACTTGGCACACATATAGGTTAGGTCCTGGAATAGGACATAGGCTACTTTTCACCTCGGGAAAATCAAAAACAACGCGGGCGTAAGGCTAGTAATATTATAAATTTGAAAATGTGTTTTTGTTACCTTTCACGCTTCAAAAACTCGACCAATCTTGATGAAATTTGGTATGCAGGCAGCCTGTGTAACTAAAAAGGACATATGATACTTTTTTCCCGTGAAAATAGCATAGCCCGATGCAGTTACTGAGGGAACTGAACAAATACTCTTTTTGTAGTTATTTCTTTAACATCGCAACGAAACAATGGATTGTTGTGAGTTTTTGCACAGAGATAGGTAAGGAGATGGGAAATGACATAATTACTAATAAGCATATCCTGACATAGTTCCCGAGGGATCTGGGGAAAACTCATTTCCACGCACGCGCACGTCGGCGTCGCAACGGAGGAACGGATTGACATTTCAATAAATAAAAATTTGTATAGAATTGGTTAGGGGTGTCGAAAGTGACATAGACTGCTAATCAGAATAGCCCGATATAGTTCCTGAGGGATCTGGATCACGCAAAAGCTGGTTGTTATGTAAATGATTTTTTTCGAAAACTTCCGCACACGCTGTGACCTATATTTCTATAGAGAAAGCAGATACAAACCGAAAACATATTAGGACATTTCGATTTAAAGCGTTACGTTACTGAGACATTATGAGAGATAGAGAGGGATAGTAGTATATTGACAACCTTTAACTGCAATTAATATCTCAGTAACGTGACGTTTTAGATCAAAATGTCCTAATATATTTTCGGTTTGTATTTGAATTCCATACTGAAATATGTACCTATGTTATATTATGTGCAAAAGATATAAAAATACATACATCATCATAATCATTATAACAGCTTATATACGTCCCCACCGAGGGGCTCGAGCCTACCCTGTATTAGGGCGATCGGGACTTAGTCGACCACGCGGGCCCAGTGCGGGTTGGTCGACTTCACACACAACCTTCGAGTTTCTCCGCAAGCTTGTGCAGGTTTCCTCACGATGTTTTCCTTCACCGTAAGAGCGTCGGATATACGTAAATATGAAATCGAAATTCGAAAACAAACTGGTACGTGGCAGGATCCGAACCACGACCTCCCGGACATGAGGCAGCGGCCCTTGCAATTACGCCACCGACGCTCCATTTCCATGCACCATACAAAACTACAAAAGTGTTCTAAAACCTTTACTACCTACTGGCACACCGCAGACACTGCATACAACGGTCGTAAAATGACATTTCTAAAAACAAATGACAAATCAAACAAAATCACGGCGAAATCCTCTAAGTATAACCAATCTGTATCAATCTTGGTGACGAGGGGGTGAGGTCGGAACCTAGAGAGCAGCAGGGAGTGTCCATACTATATATTATATACCATATAACTGGATTCGCAATAACTATACTTAGTTTTTGCTGATAACGCACCAAGTCTTATTGTCAACACCAAGTGTAATAAATAAGTTCTTTTGATAGGAAGGGACTAGTTTCTGTAACACAGGCGCTGCCTAGTACAGATACTAGGGTCTGCACACCCAGATGTTCCTAAATAATTTAAGAAACTTATATGATACCGATTGCTGTAACGGTGAAGGAAAACATCGTGAGGAAACCTGCACACGCCTGCGAAGAAACTCGAAGGTTGTGTGTGAAGTCGACCAACCCGCACTGGGCCCGCGTGGTCGACTAAGGCCTAATCGCCCTGATTCAGGGTAGGCTCGAGCCCCTCGGTGGGGACGTATATGAGCTGTAATGATGATATGATAAGACTTCTTAAAGTGAATAAATTATTATTATTATTATATTACGTTAGCTAATACTTTGCTACTGGTATAAGAAAATTCGGTAAAGTACATACTAACCCTTTTATAATTAGATTTTTAACTATTTACAACTAATCGTACTTTCAACACAATGCGTCGCATCAGAGTATTCGAACAGGGCTTTATAGTGTGTAAGGTTATAATTCCACTAGAGATCAAACAATGACGGCTGTAATGTTAAATTTTGGTTGTTTATTTATTATCTACCTAGACACTTGAACTTATGTATGTATATATCGCAGGTAACTGGTAAAATTAGCCATTCAGTTAACTGCCTAGCCAGAGCCGGTTCATTAAATGGCGGCATTCAACTTGGCTGGCTGATGCTTAGGCCAATCATTAAATGAGGAAAGCGAATACAGAAGTAGGAGCTCCGAAGGGGCTCTGTCGACTGAGAAAGTAAACAATCGAAACTGGAGCGTGAGCGAGCGAAGCGAGCTCAGAATTCCGAAGAACCCCCAACTCATTTGGTTAGGTTTGTAGACTGTGAGGAGAAGGCGAGCAATTTTAAAATGAAAATATAGAACTAGGAGTCCCGAAGGGGCTCCGTCGACTGAGAAATGTCCCCTTCTTCCTCCCACCTCTCCCCTTAAGCACTCCTCCCCCTGAGGTGTGAATTAAAACTACCTAGCTAGCAGAAGTTGAATGTTATCGATCCAAGATATTTGCCTAGGCGTTTAATTGAATGGCTGAATAATCATTCAGGCAGTTAGTTGAACGGCGCCATTTACTAAAAAGGCTAGGCAGTAAATTCAATGGCTAATTAAGATGGCTGCGACATATCATTTGCGAGTCGGGCTCACACACAGGGCACAGGGTGCGGTAATAAAATTTTCAATATAATGAGCTCTCAGTACAACACTTTCCCGGGTCTGCTGGAAATATTAGTCTTTGGAAATAAGCTGTACCCTTTGTATCACCTTAATGTTTAAAATCTGTATTTTATGTATCCTGTGTACAATAAACTATTAAATAAAAAAAAATCGAGTGAGACCTACAGTACTCGCATATGATGTGTAACATGTGACAAAATACTTTAGGTTAGTTAGATTTGATGACGATATTGTACCTGGGTGGCGGATCTGACAGTAACGAAAAAACCGACCAAGTGCGAGTCGGACTCTCGTAAAGTAGAATTCCGCGCTTTTGCGACTTCCTGTTACACATTTCCGTCCCATGTTACACATTTCCGTCCCATTTCACGAAATCACTCCCACAAATTGCAGGAAAGCGAGAGCAAAGATGTTACACATCAATAGATAACTACATTGTCATATACAGGGTGTAACAAAATTGGTGTAGGTCCCGTTATCTGGGGATTCTACTCATCATACTGTACAACTTTTGTTTTATGACTTTGCTGAAATTTTTAAAAAAGGAATTCTTCATAAAAATGGATCAGCTGATCGATCAATTTTGCGTATGGGGGTCCATTTTTTTTGAGAATTGACTATGGGTTATTTGGGGAAAGTTGTTTAGTATGATGAGTAGAACCGCCGATTAACGGGTCCTACACCAATTTATTTACACCCTGGTCTACTTATACTGGACTATGGTTAAGTTAAATTTTAAAACAACTTATATTTATGATCATGGCGGCAGTTTTCTTATTAACTAAATCTAAAGACTGTGTTTAAGGCAAGATATTGATTGGACCAGTTGTCCCTGTCTTTTTCTTTACGTGTAAAGAGTAAAGAAAATAACCACCCTTTTTCACTTTTTCAATGGTTTTTCGTTTCTATCAAAACCTACAATGAAAGTAAAAATATTATCATACAAAAAATTGTGTATTTTTTAAAAATTTATACTTCAAAATATTAGTCATTACTAGAGTTGAAAGTAACGGTGTAGACTTATCTTTGGGATTTTTTTCTATCGAGCTGAAACTGCTCAATCGTGTTTCTAATAGTTTCTGACTTTAAGGATCAACAATAAGGAATAAGGGTATTTTTTTTTCAACCTTAGGTCTTCTATCGTTTAGTATTATTGACGTCAAAAATAACGAAAATCTGTAATATTACCGCCTCAATCTAAAATTTTGACTGTAGTACTTTTGAGTAAGCGGTGGGGTAAATTGCATTATACGTGTATTTTGAGATTAAAGGGGAATTTATTGCTAAAAATTTGCTCGTAATAGCAGCTGCTCTTGGGAGAAATATGATTTAATTGTTGTAATGAAGCCGGCAGCTTCATAACCGCAGTATGGTCCGGCTGCTACGCTAGTTGCTGTGGCGCAACTCTGAGATATACAGCCTCGCCGCGTGCTGCTAATGTCCACTTGCGAACAACTTCACTTGCTCGGAGTACAGGGTGGTACGAATTACAAGAATTACGAGAAAAAATTGAGGAAAAACGTTACAACATTACGTAGGTAGCTTATTACCTGGGTAAACTTCACTAGAAAGTAAATATTATTATTGGTATACCTATAGCTTTAATAGCACGGGGGTGTAACAAAATTGGTGTAGGTCCCGTTAACTGGGGATTCTACTCATCATACTGAACAACTTTTTTTATACGACTTTGCCGAAAACGTAATTTTTTTTTACTCTTCATACAAATCGATCAGCTGATTGACCGATTTTGTGCATTTTAATATGGAGGGCAATTTTTTTTTTGGAAAATCGACTATGGGTTCCGTGGGGAAAGTTGTTCAGTATGATGATGAGCAGAACCCTCAGTTAACGGGACCCACACCAGTTTTGTTACACCCTGTAGAGCTATTAAATAGATTGTCCGTTATAGAACACATCAGAGTGACATGGAAAATAGGTTAGCCTTAGATGTGTCAAATAAACTAAAGGTGATCTAGTAAAAGTCTTTGGTTTTCGAGATATTAGCAGTTTTTTTTAGTTTTGTATGAAATACGCATTTGTTCAAAGGTATTATGATTTTCCAGAATAAGGTTATGATACAGTTGGTGTATCAGATTTTCAGCAAACTAAAAATGACAAAAAATATATTAGAAGCTGGGGAACAAAAGCTGACACACATTTTTTTAAAATGTAATCGGGCTTTTGAGATTCATATCTATGAAGTCCTAAAATATTTTTAATCAAAACCAGTTCTTTCCCCTTTTCAAACAGAAACGGACTTGTCCAGAATAAAACCTATCAACCTGATTTATTTTTTTTACCTCTTCTGTAAAAAAAATCGTTTACTGGACAAATACGATTTCGTTTCCCAGCTCTTCATATATTAATTGCGACAAAAACAATGATTACTGTCAAATGGGTAATCAAGCGCCACAAAAATTTTCCAATATTTTCTATGGAAAAATCAAAGTTGGAATTTTTGAATAAGCTTGCAAATCAAAGTTAATCAATGATACCAGAGGGTCACAGATGTCTAAAAATATAAAAAAAAACATTATAATTCTTGTAATTAAAAAAAACACAAAAAAATATATTTCTTGATATTGTATGGAACCTGAGGCACCTTTTGACGGATATTATAGTTTTTTTGTTGCTTATAATTTATTGGAAACATTATAAATAAAGTGAGAATTTTTTGCGAATTTTTCACGCCAATAGTAATATAACTTATTTTTTGAAAATCACTATACATTTAAACAAAAGCGTTTTTCATACAAAATTAGAAAAAATAAATTCAAAAAACCAAAAACGACGCTATTACGGTACTGTATCATATTAAAAGAAACTTTTTACTATGATATGATACAGCTCCGTTACAGTGTCGTTTTTGGTTATAAAAGTAACTTTTTACTATGATATGACACAGCTCCGTTATAGCGTCGTTTTTGGTTATGAAAGTAACTTTTTACTATGATATGATACAGTACCGTTATAGCGTCGTTTTTGGATAGAAAAGTAACTTTTTACTATGATATGATACAGCTCGGTTACAGCGTCGTTTTTGGTTATGAGAGTAACTTTTTACTATGATATGATACAGTACCGTTATAGCGTCGTTTTAAGTTATTTACATTTATTTTATCTTCCTCATAGTAAAAGCTCCTATGCATGTATGTAATGTTCCTGTGTATGTAAGTTTACTATGACTGTATTATTCCTGTAACTAGATTGTTTACAATGGTGTCGATTCGGTGTAACACGATTTAACTTATTTGACAGGATTAAACTAAATTTAAGCATCCTGTCCTTGTTTTTTCGATACAGAAAGAAAAGACAGAATGCGTAAATTTTGTTTATTTCTGTCGAATAAGTTATATCGTGTTGCATCCAATCGATACCATTTTTATACTTATGTTTTTGAAGATTAACCATTAAGTACTAGCTAGGTTAGGTCTTGCATTTTTCTATCCAAAGTAACATTTACATAAGAATTGTAAACAAAATTATTTCACCCAACGGTTTTTTAAATATAATATAGCCTATAGCTATACTATCCGCGGTTGCTATAGGCTATATTACATTTTTTTTAAATAGGGATCCTTACTAAAATTCTAATAATGTAACCCAAGGTGTAAAAAATTACCTAAAAAGTTTTGCATTATCCACAAAAAGTAGTGTAGTGTGTAGTGTGCGGTGTATGGTGTACGTTGTGCGGTGTATGGTGTACGTTGTGCGGTATGCGGTGTGTAGTGTAGTGTAGTGTAGTGTAGTGCGGCGTAGTGCAGTGTAATGCAGTGTAGTGCAGTGCAGTGCAGTTTAGTGTAGTGCAGTGCAGCGCAGTGCAGTGTAGTATAAGGCGGTACGAAGTTCGCCGGGACAGCTATCATTTGATAATTTTCTTAAAACGTAGGTACTTAACCGTTTTTAAGAAAATTTAAGAAATTGTTATTTTGAGACAGTTGACCATTTCCCCACCTGCCTCTTTTCTCCGAAACTACTAGGACTAATATGTTAAAAAAAATCAAAGTTAATGAGGTTAAATGCACAGATTACAGTAAAATCTCTGAGAAAATCTAAAATCCCTCCGTTCCCACAGGAAATATGAAATTTCTAGACCCCTATTTATCTAGAGCATAGTATGTACTGAGAGGTCTTATTCTACTAGTAGTTAAAGTTTTGGTGCAGAACCCTTTTTGTGTGACGCCGAGTCGCACTTTGCTGGTATTTTATTATTTATCCTACTAATATTACAAATGTGAAAGTTTGTATGTATGTATGGATGTTTCTTACTCTTTCACGCAAAAACTATTTAACATATGTGGCTGAAATTTGGTAGGTAGACAGATTAGGACCTAGATTAACATCATCATATCAGCTCATATACGTCCCCATCGAGGGGCTCAAGCCTACCCTGAATTAGGGCGATCGGGCCTTAGTCGACCACGCGGGCCCAGTGCGGGTTGGTCGATTTCACACACAGCCCGCGAGTTTCTCCGCAGGCGTGTGCAGGTTTCCTTACGATGTTTTCCTTCGTAGATTAACATAAAGGCTACTTTTTTCCACGCTCGCACTGCGCAACCTCGAAGACAGTCATAGAAACTATGCTCACGCGAGCGAAGCCACTGGAAAATTCAATTCAATTCAATATCTTTATTTCAGACGAAGAGACAGTCCATATGATTTTGTTAGTAACAATGTCCTTACAAATTATGTTAGTAACAGAAATATTTGAAATTAAAATTAAATTAAAATTAAAAATAACACATTTCATTATTAATAGGACTCAAGGACAAACAGTCACGTGTGCCCTTGTCCAACATGCCATGAAGCGACTATCAGCGTCCATGCGACTAGCTACTATCTTCAGGTAGCTGTTGGCGCTACCGCGGACCCTGCGCATCAAGGATGCAGTTCGTTTGCGCATGATAGTTTGAAAACTATCCACATTGGCACCTGCGAACATCCCCGATGCACTACAGTAGCGCCGCAACCCCAACAGCATCCTGAAGGCATTATTATAAAGGACGCGCAAGGCACTGTAAGCAGCACCCCCATACCTGACCCAAAGGCTGCACGTGTAAAAACACTGGCAATAGGCCCTAAATAATGTTAACTTAACATCCTTTGTACAGCGTGCAAACCTTCGGGCAATCATGTTGGACCTGACAGCCAATGCCCTGCGCTCCCTTTCTATGTCCATGTCGTCAGTCAATGTTTCAGTGACCCAGTGACCCAGGTACTTGAAATGCGAAACTCTTTTAAGAGCGGTTCCATTTAAGGTGACGGGTGGAACAGTTTCAGGGCCCTTCTTACCAGCCTTGAACACAAGGACCTCGCTCTTAGTTGCATTGTACCTGAGCCCCTGTGCCACTGCATAGTCCTCGCATATTCTTACCAATTTCCTGAGAGCACTGATCGATGGGCTCAGCAGCACCATATCATCTGCATAGCTGATATTATTGACAGTGGTGCCATCTATTGAGCATCCGAATGGAGCACTGCTGAGCTCATCGATCAGACGGTTCATATACAGGTTGAAGAGCATGGGTGAGCTCAGGCCACCCTGCCTCACCCCGCATTCCAACCCATACACGTCCGATAGCGATCCTGCTCATCTTACATAATTACATTGATTGCCATACCAATATTTCAATATAGACAATAACTCACGAGGTAACTCTGTATCCTCCCCAAGCTTTCGCCATAATTTGTCATATGACACCAGGTCAAAAGCCCTGGAAAGATCCAGAAAACATGCGTACACTGGGGTGGCTCTATCCGTATAGTACTGGACAGTGTGCTTTAGACAAAGTATAGCTGACTCAGTAGATAGCCCGGGTCGAAATCCGAACTGGGCGTCGCGCAATTTTATGGTTCGATTCAAATGTTTGTCAAGCAGACTGTCCAGCACTTTTGCCACCACAATAGCTAAAGATATAGGTCTATAATTGTTCTTGTCTGAAGCATTTCCAGTCTTATCCTTTATTACTGGCACTACTAGGGTCTTCATCAGGTCATGAGGCAAGTATGAATGCCCAATACAAAATGTGAAAAACATGGCGAGTACTCGTGGCAGATGGACACCAGCATTCTGCAGGTGTTCAATACTCAATCCATCATGGCCTGGTGATTTTCCTTTTTTCATGTTACTTATTACTCTGTATACCTCTTTCGCGGTAAAGCGAACTATAGGTGTAGTTTCTTCGTTGTCCAAACTATGTTGTAACAGAGGACTATCAGTACCTAAAGGCGATTCTATCTTAAAGTGATTCTTAAAAATGTTTGCAATTTGCACAGGATCGCTACTACTCTCAACACACACTGGAACACTCGGTCTCGGGTTCAATTTAGCGGTCTCTTTCCAAAACTTACTAAAGTTTTTTGTAGTATGTTGCTTGGCAATAATATCCATTTTTATTTGGTTTTGGTTGTCTTGGCACCATTTGAGTTTTGATTTAAAGAGTTTTCTCGACTCATGCATCTGTTCATAAGTATATCCAGATGAAAGTTTTCCCCAGAGGACCCAGTTTTTAAAACAGGACCGAGCCCTGCCATGAGCTTCCTTCACGTATTTGTTCCATCCACTAATATACCCTTTTCTTTTGCCGTTATTCTTATTATTATAGCTCAGTTTAGCTGAGTTACTTAATATAGATTATTGTTTTATACATGTCATCTATAACAGCTCTATGTTCTTGATTAGTACAGGAGATGTCGCTACAATTTCTGAACTCTGAAGGAAAATCCACTTCCCGCAATCTACTATTACACAAATCCCAGTACATTTGTATTTGTTGGGGATTTCTGTCCCCCCACATTACAGATCTTAAAATGTTACGTTCATTAGAGTAAGTCTTAGGCGTTATAGAAGCTAATTTACAGTGTATTTCTAAAGGTAAGTGATCTGACCAATGAACACCATAATCAATTTTAACATCAGTGACGGTCTGCCAGGCTGCTTCTGACACCACGATGTGGTCCAGCCATGACGTAGTGCCGTGTACGTCACTAATATAGGTATACGAGTTTGACAATAATCCCAAATGTTCAATATCAGCGCACAACAATTTTTGTTCTTTGCAAAAGTTAATTAACTCAGAGCCAAAAAGCTCACCTGGGTCAGCATTAAAATCACCAAGAACAAACACCGCCTCCACTTCACTGCTTGAAACGATTGCACTGATTTCACCTAAGCATTCCGTGAATTTTATCAGATTATCTGTGGAGCAAGTAGGCATATAAACAGAGAATACTAAAAACTTGCATTCAGGAAGAGTTATACTGATGGCCGCAATACGATCACTATAACATTTTATCACTGACACAGACTGGAACAAAGTTTTTCGCCACAAGATAGCCACACCTCCATATGGGCGACCGCGTAAAACTCCTGCTGAGGTATCAACCGCTGATTTTCCAGTACAGGCAAAGTCTTGGTCTATAGTGCCTAGGTAGTTTAGATCGTGTTGCAATAACCAAGTCTCCTGTAGGGCTATAATGTCGGCTGAGCTGCACAGGGATCTTACACAGTCGACAGAACGGGTAAGTGATTTACAATTAAAGGTAGCAAACTTCGTGGTGTTATTATTTATTGATTTGTTCATCATTAATTTTTTTCTTTAAGTCAATAAATCGACGAAACGATACGCCCTCTGGCCAAAAACTTTCCTCCAAAAACATGGATAGTTTATTTCTAGGCACGTACACCTTATAAGCATTATATTGCCTATGAGTCTTCATGTTAACTTTATGAAGTGTAACAGTAACCTGCGTTTTGTTACAGATGTACTCAATTATGTCGCTTTCCGAAGTGTCCTTATCCACATTATTTATAAATAGTGGTACTTTTACGTCGGCAGCCTTAAACTTTTCACTTGAGTTAGTAGTGGCTTTTCCTTGAACTGTAACAAAACGATTACGCAATCTTTTTCTTTGCACCCTAATCCACTCTTCGGTTGGACTCTCTTTCTTCCATTCTCCTTCTTTACTAACCAACTTTGCAAAGGTTTTTACCTGACCTTCAACCGGTGAGGATGCAAAGTGCGGGCACATACATAAATTACTGAGGCCCACATCTGGTTTCGTCGGAGACGCATATTTATCAACTTCGATAGGTTTCGAAACCGCGGTACCGCCGCTGGCCTCCACACGCATTAAATTCTCCTGCCGTTCGACCGGTGAGGATGCTAAGTGCGGGCGCATACATGTGTCACTTAGACCCACCCCTGCTTTCGTCGGGGACGCATATTTATTGACTTCGTTAGTTTTCGAAACCACGGTATCGCCGCTGGCCTCCACGCGCATTGAATTCTCCTGACGTTCGACCGGTGAAGATGCCAAGTGCGGGCGCATACATGAGTCACTGAGGCCCACCCCTGGTTTCGTTGGTGACGCACGTGTAACGGCTTCGTTAATTTTTGAAACCGCGGTGCCGCTGCTGGCCTCCACGCGCATCAAATTCCGTTCGCTCCGCAGTGACAGCTCTATTGGTTGTCGCGACCCTGGTGGGGATTGGAGCG
The DNA here is from genome assembly GCA_947284805.1 of Coleophora flavipennella. Lineage (NCBI taxonomy): Eukaryota > Metazoa > Arthropoda > Insecta > Lepidoptera > Coleophoridae > Coleophora > Coleophora flavipennella. The sequence goes on from OX369295.1 coordinate 8,600,328, forward strand.
ATGTTACCTGCGCGAGCAAATGCGGTAATGACGCTGCGGCCGGTTTCTGTGCGTGTGATAGGGATGGATCTACTATACAGGTGACTTTTGGTGACTCACTACTTGTAGTGTCCATTACTCTATACTGGAGGTTTTGTACAGACTCGTCGATGTGGGGTATGCCTGTCGGTCCACTGTCCATGTAATAACTATTCAAGTACCCTCCTCTTCGCTTGTTTATGTTACAATCAAAATTATTTATCAATGACGCTTGTTTAAAATTTAGTAACTCGTTTTTGACCTCAGATAATTGCTCCATGGTAACATAGCTTTCTTTTAATATTTTCAAATCATTCTGAATCAATAGTATATCTTTCAGCAATCTAGTGGCGTCTATATGATCAAAAGTGACCGGCGGTAATTTGTGCAATTCTTTAGCCACGAAAATTGGAATTTCTTCTGGATCAGTGTTTTTAAATAGGGCTATCACATCATGTAAATCACGTTGTGACTTACCTTCTCTTTTTCTGGTAATTTTTCTCGCTTTTGTTGTAATAGATTCGAAAAGGAGATTCTTGGCTGCTTCTATGTCTTCTGTAGAAAAAGCTGATATACATATTTGCACAAGACTCTCCTCGTTCATAACTTCGATCTTGTTTTGAATAAACGCTAGAGGTTCACTAATTACAATATTGCAGCTATTGCTCTTAACAACGTTCGAACTCTTGCACGTCATTGCGTACCACCAGTTTATACGCTCGCTCACTTACGCACGCAAACGCAGACTATTATTTACTACTAGTATTTTTATTTTTAAAAGTTAGTAACTTATATTTTGTTTTTTCCATTGTAGGGACACAGTAGTGTCAGGCACTTTTAGTAGCAAGGCGAAGCTCGCCCGTTTCACATAAAGAGCCGGCAGTTGCCTCCAGTCCGCGCTCAAGTTTTAACCGTCTCCGTAGCTCAGAGGCAAAGTTCACTGGCTTTACACAGGAGGTCGCGGGTTCGATTCCCGGCGGGGTCAATTGAAAGACTCGGTTTGGTTGGTGGTAGGACATTTTCTAAGCCCGCCTGGCTAGCTACCACCATCTTATCTGAGTCTTGCCGCCGAATATCAATGTTGATATCATTGGTGTGTTCCGGCATGAAAATAAGATAGCCAGTTCCCCATTGCGTTGGGGAATCTTGGTAAGCCCGCTTCAATCTTCGGCAACATCTTCACTTACCACCAGGTGAGATAATGTCAAGGGTTTACCAATTGTGAAAAAAAACCGGTGACCAGTACTCTAATTTTATAACTAGTATCTATCTAGTAGAATTAAAACAGACATTTTATTGTGTAACAATACAAGGTAAAACGTAAATATTGTTTCACTGAACACCCTCCTCTGACCCTAAGGAGTAATAGAAATCATTAGGTAGATCAGGACATTGGATTTACCTATGTACGGACAGTGTATTTATACCGCACGGACAGTGGTGACTATACATATCCCACACCATAATCGAAAAATAATAAAAGCAGGTTATTATTAGTGGGTCTTTGTCACATTGAGTCACTTCACATATTTCCATATGATTCATGTGATGACGTCAACATACTCGGAATACAGGATGGGGGCTTATCTCTGTGCGATAACGTACTCTTTATGCACGGCCCTTTATTCTAGGTTATTTGGGTGTTTTATACGAGATAGCGAGCTAATTTAATGTTTGGATTACCGAAAAATATTGCTAATACCGGAGTAGGGGGTGGGGGGCGAAGGAAAGCCTTAGATTCGGGAACCGGTATTTTTTTGTGGTTATGTATAAGTGTGGAGATTTATTTACCTACCTTTCCAATATCTTTGTGTACGCTCTGGTATAAGTATTTTTATTTCATTTAGATTTATATTTTGAATAAGTAGTTATAGTAATGAGAGCGTCGGTGGCGCAACGGTAAGAGCCGCTACCTCCTATCCGGGAGGTCGTGGTTCGAGTCCTGCCACGTACCAATATGTTTTCGAATTTAAATTTCATATGTACGTTTATCTGACGCTCTTACGGTGAAGGAAAACATCGTGAGGAAACCAGCACACGCATGCGAAGAAACTCGAAGGTTGTGTGTGAAGTCGACCAACCCGCACTGGGCCCGCGTGGTCGACTATGACCTGATCGCCCTAATTCAGGGTAGGCTCGAGCCCCTCGGTGAGGACGTATTTACTGAATTCACGGACGTACTTCATTCATTCATGAGCTGATATGAATGAATGAAGTTATAGTAAATTTTTCTTTTTGCAATTTTGGTGCATGTGTTTGCTTTGCACAGCCCTTACATTTATTTAGATGTATCCAATCTCTGGGTTGCCTGGAAGAAATTGCTTTAAGCATTATGTTCGCTTAAATTGTACAATTTTTATGTTTTCTGTGTATTCTGTAAGTGCTAGCTTTTGCCATCGGCTTTGCTCGCGTGAACATAGTTTCTATGACTGGCTTCTAGAGTGCGCAGTGAGCGAGCCGCAAGCGGCTCGCGAGCGTGGAAAAGAGTAGCATATGTACATCCAGGTTATAATCTGTCTACCTACCAAATTTAGCAAGATACGTTCAGTAGATTTTGCGTGAAAAGAGTGACAAACATCCATACATACATACTTTCACATAAATGAAATATTTTTGGTAAATAAAAACTGTGGTGGACATAACTAACAATATATAGAGGCCAAAACAACAACTTTTGAAATTTTTGTCTGTCTGTATGTTCGCGCATCACGCAAAAACTACCAGGCCGATTTTGATTAAATTTTGTATGGTGGTTCCCCTTAGCCCGAGTTAACATATAGGATACTTTTTATCCCGGAAAATTCAAGTTTCTGTGGGAAAATTCAAAACCTCCACGCGCACGAAGTCGCGGGCATAGCTAGTTTATTATAGAAGAAGGACTATTCTTAATATTTTTTTATTGTACAATAAATAATAGAGTTGATTGATTGATTGATATTAAGTCAAATTTCTTCAAGTTCCATTACCTTCGTTAACAACTGCTTCCCAAATTAGGGATACTTAAGCCACACCCCGGACACTGCATACAAATAGACATGAAATGACATTTCTAAAAACAATGGCGGAGCAAACAAAATCACGGCGTAATCCCATACGGTCGAGAACCAAACTATAACCAATCTGTATCAATCAGGGCGACGAGGGGGTGAGGTCGCAATCTAGCGAGCGGCAGCGAGTGTCCATACTGTATGTTAGTTACTATTTTATACAGGGTGTAACAAAATTGGTGTAGATCCCGTTAATTGTTGCTTCTACTCCTCATACTGAACAACTTTTGTTTTACGACTTTGCTGAAACCGCAAAAAAAAGTTAACTCTTCATACACATTGATCAGCTGATCGACCAATTTTGTGCAATTTATCATGGAGGGTCAAATTTTTTTTTTGGGCATTGACTATGGGTTCCTTGGGGAAAGTTGTTCAGTTTGAAGAGTAGAAGCCCCAGTTAACGGGTCCTACACCAGTTTTGTTACATCCTGTATACTTTGGTTAGGCCATACTCCACAGTTTTACGATAGTTAAGTAGAAATATAATGTTTACCATATGGTCTGGTTTAACTTTTTTTTTTATTTTTTTTTATTCACAATTTAAACCCTTGACAACATCTCACCTGGTGGTAAGTGACGATGTTGCCGAAGATGGAAGCGGGCTTACCAAGATTCCCCAACGCAATGGGGAACTGGCTATCTTATCTTCATGCCGGAACACACCAATGATATCAACATTGATAAACATTCAGACAAATCAAGTAATATAAAAGTACCTTTATTGTTAACTAGCTGTTTCCCGCGGTTTCACCCGCGTGGACAACGTTTCTATGACTTTTCGAGGGTGCGCAGTGCGCGAGCCGCAAGCGGCTCGCGAGCGTGGTAAAAAGTAGCCTATGTCTGAATCCAGGTCCTAATCTGTCTACCTACCAAATTTCAGCCAAATCCGTTCAGTAGTTTTTGCGGGAAAGCGTAACAGACAGACAGAGTTACTTTCACATTTAATTTTATTTATGACTTAATTACTAACTAAATTAACTCGCAATTAAGGCGGTAATATTACAGATTTTCGTTATTCTTGACGTCAATTACTCCTAAACGATAGAAACCCAAGGTTGTAAAAAAAAACCCTTATTGTTGATGAGGCCCCTAAAGTGAAAAGCTATTAGAAACACCATTAGGCAGTTTTGGCTAAATAGAAAAAAATCCCAAAGACAGGTCTACACCGTTACTTTTGTTTTGAAGTATAATTTAAAAAAAATATATACAACAATATTTGTTATGATTGATAATAGAAACTGAGTAATGTTATTATTTTTATACTTTTATTGTAGTTTTTGATTGAAACGAAAAACAATTGAAAATATGAAAAAGTGTCGTTATTTTCTTTACTCTTTACACGTAAAGGAAAGACAGAGACAACGGTTCCAACAAATACCTCGCCTTAACTTAGATGAATAACAAGATTCAACGTATGCTGGTGGGTCGAATTTTGAAAAAAAAAATACCAGTATAAGAAACGAAAAAACAGTAATTCATCATCTTCATCATCATTGAAGGAAAAAGTGACTGACGGTATATCAACGCACAGCCGTAACCACAGAACGGATTTCGCTGAAATTTGGAATACAGATAGCAATTAGGACGTGGGCATTCGCAAAGAAAGGATTTTGGGAAAAATCCACGGGAACGGCAAAAAAAGGGATCTGCGCGAGCGGAGCTGCGGGCATCTACTAGTAGTTTATAAGTAGATAACAATGCCCAGTAAACATCCTCTTACATTACTCATAGATGTGTCATGTCATGTTTATGAAATGTAATATTTTTCGACCATTTTTTTTTAGGGTTCCGTACCTCGAAAGGTAAAAACGAAACCCTTATAGGATCACTCGTGTGTCTGTCTGTCCGTCCGTCTATCACAGCCAATTTGCTCGGAAAATACTGGACCGATTGAGTTGATATTTGGTACACATAATGTAAGTCCGTGACCCAAAGACCGAAGTTTAATGTTAATAAATTAATTTTAAACATCGGGGCTTCGTTTGGGGGGTAAAGAAGAATTTAAAAAAATAATATTTTCAAAATGTATTGTATTACATATCAAATGAAAAGGAATATTTTGTGAATCTCAGATTTTTTTTTTATAATTTTAAAATAAAATGTGATATTTTTTAAGAAAATAGGCGACAATTGATTAGATAAGGCTCACCAGTCACACATACAATCCCACGCAGCAAAACGTGGCATAAACTTTTATTTGATTCCTGCGTACAATTAGCCCGATATTCGGTGAACTGTGGGAAAGTGGTGTCAAAAGCGTAAAGTACCACCTGAAAAGGGTAGTAAGCAGAGCCTTGCTCACCTACGAACAACTCAATTCTATGCTTATTGAGATTGAGGGATTATTGAACCGATCCGATCACAGCTACAATAGCTTCCTTATCTCCGAAACTACTTGGCCTCAAATCTTAAAAATATCACAGCTCATGTACTGTTGTTGAATGCATCATCATATCAGCCGCAAATCGTCTACTGCTGGACAAAGGCCTCCCCCAAGGATTTCCACGACGACCGGTCCTGCGCTGCCCGCATCCATCGGCTTCCCGCGACCTTCACCAGGTCATCGGTCCATCGCGTGGGAGGTCTGCCTACGCTACGTTTTCCAGTGCGCGGTCGCCACTCGAGAACTTTACTGCCCCATCGGCCATCTTTTCTACGAGCTATGTGCCCTGCCCACTGCCACTTTAGTATAGCGATTCTGTGAGCCATGTCGGTTACTTTAGTTCTCCTGCGGATCTCCTCGTTTCTGATTCGATCACGCAGAGAAACTCCGAGCATAGCACGCTCCATTGCCCTTTTAGTGACCTTGAGCCTTATTATGAGGCCCATAGTAAGCGACAATGTCTCAGTTCCGTAAGTCATCACTGGCAACACACACTGCATAGATTACAGGAAAATCTATGAGAAAATCTAAAGTCCTTCCGTTCCCACAGGAAAAATAACATTTCTAATGTCCAGAATAAATAGACCCCTATTTACCTAGAGCAAAGTATGTAGTAAGAGGTCTTATTCTGTTGGTAGTTAGAGTTTGTGTGACCCTGAGTCGCACTTGGCCGGTTTTTTGTTTTTAATGTCCTTGAACTAACTATTTTTCTATCAGATGAAAAAGTTGCAAAAATTGACACAAAAAAGAAATTAATAAATGCCAAGTATCAAAAACAACGCATACCTTATATTAACCAAAAAAAAGCAAAAGGTAAACAAAAGTACTATGAAATTGACATTTGAAACTGTCAAATCCCTCTTAAATTTGTTTACATTGGTCTTTTTTTGGTTGATATAAAGTATAGATTCATCTATAGACACCGGCCAACTTGTTTTAGCGAAAAATACAATTTTTTATGTATTTGTAGTCTTGAACTAACTATTCTTGTATCAGATGAAAAAGTTGCAAAAAAGGACATAAAAATATATTGATAAAAGCCAAGCAACAAAAACAAAATAGATTCATCTATAGACAGTAGACACCAGCCAAAACTCCAAACTTCGATCTTTTAGCGAACAATACAAAGTTTCCCAAGCTAATCAAAAGCTCCTTAGAACACAACAAATTAATAAATGCTTTATTTAACAAACAAAAACGGAGCAATAAGTTCATTCGGGTCGGTAATTATTTAGTTCCCTTGGAGTCCGCAATATGGCCGACGGCGCTTTTTAATGAAATAAGATTACTCTTTTAGTGAGTTTTACGTCGCCATACCTTATTCATTAAAAAAAAGGTTATAAGTTTGTGTTGATGGTTTTAATTACGCAATTTTATATATAGCACAGTTCTCCATTGCGTTGGGGAATCTTGGTAAGTCCGCTTTCATCTTCGGCATAATCGTCACTTACCATCAGGTGAGATGATGCCACTGGGCTTACCAATTTTGAATAAAAATAATAGTTGTCTGTAAAGTCGGTTTACGGACGATAGTTTAACGTGAAAACGTCATAACAAAACATTGATAAAATGATTACATACTTTTATGACGAGTCAATGAGCGTAACGGGACAATTAGTCATCCTTATTTGTGCATGCAGCCGGCGTCCATCAATTTACTAGACGTGATCACGTCAAAATCATCAATTTGAAGTCAACACCTAATATCTACTTTTGGTTCCCCAAGCAAACATGTTCGAAAGACATAGTAACATACGTACATCGTAATCAATGTTCACAAAATATGTGCCTATGTTTTGACGATATATTTTTTGACGTGATTACGTCTTATAAATTGATGACACGGGCTGCATGCACGAAAAAGTGTCCCGTTACGTGACGTCATTGTCCCGTTACGCTAGTACGCTGAGCCAAACGTGCAAGCGAGAGTTGTACTTGTACTTGCTTAGGGCTTGGGGCTTGGGGGTTGTTAAGGTCAAGGTCAAGTTAAGTTAAAAGGATTAAAAGTACTAGGCTTCCAGGATCTTACAAGAGATGTTCCAATCCGGTCCATTCTTTGTAAGGAAATGCCAAAGAGTTAACTCACCAGACTATGGGCGGTATCTTACATCTCTTTAAACATGGAGCTGAAGTAGTTTTACTTCAGTCGTGTGGTCTAAAGCACACAAGCGTCCGGCTCGTGACACGTTATCACGTAAAATTATCGTTCGTAAACCGACTTTACAGACAACATCGTATTTTTTTTGTTCATAAAATAACTGTTATCTGTATACTCACCCACATAACAACATTGAAGCAAAACAATGTATATTTTATACAATAGATCTGGGACTCCAACTTCGCGACTCCTTTCCCCACGCCCGTTCCTGCCCCAGCCATGACACTAGTTCACTTTTTAATTTTCACCAAAAAGAACAACACTAAAAAAGTTTGTCCTCTCGCGTCCCGGATTGATTCAACACTGGCTGGTTATCTCAGATAAGGCTGTTACACATAGCTAGGTTATCTTTGTTAGCCCAGATAACGATATGATAATGCACGAAAGTGTAGTTTATGTAGGTTGCCACACCTATTTGGTCTGCGCATAAAAGCATTATCAAAGTACTCGTATATATATTAGTATTAAAATACAGTATGGGCACTCCCTGCTGCACTCTAGATTGCGACCTCACCCCCTCGTCACCCAGATTGATACAGATTGGTTGTCGAACGTATAGGATTTCGCTCCATTTTGTTTGCTCCGTCATTCCTTTTTTGAAATGTCATTTCTGGACCGTTGTATGAAGTGTCCACGGTGTGGCATTATAATTCGATAAATCTATAAATAATGAAACTGTAACGGGGTCGTGTCTGTACATGAAATATTTTTGGAAAATAATATATGTGCTGGACAATACTAACGATATAAAAGCCAAAACAACAACTTTTGGAATTTTTGTTTTTCTGTCTGTCTGTATGTTCGCACATCACGCAAAACCTATTAAGCCGATTTTAATGAAATTTTGTATGGTAGTTCCTTATAGGCCGGGTTAACGTTTCCGTGGGAAAATTCAAAACCTCCATGCGGACAAAGTCGCGGGCACGGCTAGTATAATATAAAAACGCAAAGTGCTAAGTGTAAAGCCAGGCAACCACCGTCTATCCTTTGTATAGCACGAGTAATTGTGCCACACGAAGAGCAAAGAAGAATACAATATAAACATAATTATTTACAACAAAAACTATTTTAAACCGACTTCAAAAAAGAGGAGGTTCTTATTTCGTCGGAATTTATTTCAAACATTCAAAAAAAGCGTGAGTACTCACTGCGTTCATGATCAGTTTTTTAGTTTTCTTTATTTTTTATTTGTTTTTATCTATATAATCGACAATGATTCCATAATCTCATCTGTTGGCAAGTGACTATGATGCCGAAGATGAAAACCAGCTTACCAAGATTTCCTAACGCAATGGGGAACTGGCTATCTTATCTTCAAGCCGGAAATCATCAATGCTATAAACATTATCTTTTGGGCGAGAAGACTTAGATAAGATGGTGTTACCAGGCGTGCTTATAAAATGCCCTTCCATCAACCAAACCGCTTCCTACTTACAAATTTAGCATTCGCCGGGTATAGAACCCGCGACCTCCTGATTTGAAGCTAATGGACTAACTATTACGCCACGGGGGCGATAAACTTTACCTTTTTTATCCACAATTGATATGCTCTTGGCATCATCTCACCTGATGGTAAGTGACGATGACTTTATACCAAGATTCCCCAACGCAATGAAGATCTGGCTATCTTATCTTTAAGCCGGAACACATCAATGATGTTAATACTAATGTTTGGCGGCAAGACTTAGATAATATGGTCGTAGCTAGCCAGGCGGGCTATGAAAATGCCAAGTGGTAACCAAACCGAGTCTTACAAAGTTGACCCCACCGGGAATCGAACCCGCGACCTCCTCGTGTGAAGCGAATGGACTAACCATTACGCCACGGAGGCGGTAAACTTTACCTCATTATTGTGATCATTAGCAAAGTATACATACTAACATACAGTATGGACACTCCCTGCCGCTCTCTAGATTCCGAACTCACCCCCTCGTCACCCAGATTGATACAGATTGGTTATAGTTTGGTTCTCGAACGTATGGGATTTCGCCGTGATTTAGTTTGCTCCGTCATTTGTTTTTAGAAACGTCATTTTACGACCGTAGTATGCAGCAGTGTTCGGGGTGTGCTACGAGTTAGGTAGGTAGGTAGGGAGTGGGTTTTTTTAATAATGCCGATGCGTGCTACAGATAATTGGAGTATATTCGTAAAATAAGTTATTTAATATAATGTGTGTGTAAATGGTTTCGATTTTCAAATTTGGTTTGTTAGTGCATAACCCATCTATGGTAACAAATCTCTGACCTAGAAGATATATACCAAAGGATTATAAAAATTAAACACATTTTTTTTAAGCCCTTGGCATCATTTCACATCAAATTAAAAACAAATCACAAAAACATACATGAGTCTTACCGGTAATGGGTCTTTTAGAAGATAGAATTACTTTGTTATTTAATTTATTCTATTTAAAAAATATGACGGATACAAATTAAAAAAATATTTGGATTTTTGAATGAAATTGTCAGATAGCGTGAAAAACAAATATATGAAATGAAAAGAAAATCGGATTAAAGAAGAGCGAATGACAGCGCACCGCGCTACATTTTTTATTATTAAATCAGCTCATATACGTCCTCACCGAGGGGCTCGAGCCTACCCTGAATCAGGGCGATTAGGCCTTAGTCGACCATGCGGGCCCAGTGCGGGTTGGTCGACTTCACACACAACCTTCGAGTTTCTTCGCAGGCCTGTGTGCAGGTTTCCTCACGATGTTTTCCTTCACCGTTAAAGCAATCGGTAATGATATGTACGTAAGTTTTTGAAAAACTCATTGGTACATTGGCCGTCCAGATTTGAACCCGGTACCTCTGGTTAGATGGACCGAGTCGTTATCGGTTGAGCCACCGCGCTACATATTACCTACTCTGATTTACCAAAGTAACATTCCAATTTGTTCCCAACCCATATATTTCGAGAGCAATCGAAAAAAAAGTAGGTTACCAACATGCATGTTTGCCAAGGGTCCTTTGGGTACAATCGCATACATTTCCCCAAAATAATTTTATTAAGGCCTCGACTGTACATCAAGGTGCGGGCGAAACTCAAGTGGAACGTGTTCAAAATCCGATAAACGGATTCAAACTATACTACATACGTAACGGCTGCGGGCATACAAACATAAATAAAGAAGATCTACGGGCGTTTTACAAAATCCCCACGCACGAAGTGTTCGCCACTAAATCTTACAGTTGCAACGGTATAAATTTCAACATTCGCGTGGGGTTTTCAGTGAGCTTAGAAGGTGGAAACATTTACTTTGCGGGCGGTTATGCTTCTAACTGTTGACAAAGGAGAATTCAGTGTGACGTTTTCTTTAAGGCGGTAATATTACGGATTTTAGTTATTTTTAACGTCAATTACTCCTAAACGATAGAAAACCCAAGGTTAAAAAAAAACCCTTATTGTTGATGATGTTCCGTAAAGTCAAAAGCTATTAGAAACACGATTAAGCAGTTTTGGCTTGATAGAAATGGCGTAACGACTCGGTCCTCCTAACCAGAGGTGCCTTGTTCAAATCCAGACGGCCAATGTACCAATAAGTTTTTCGAAACTTACGTACATATACTCACCGATTGCTTTAACAGTGAAGGAAAACATCGTGAGGAAACCTGCACACACCTGCGAAGAAACTTGAAGGTTGTGTGTGAAGTCGACCAATCCGCACTGGGCCCGCGTGGTCGACTAATTCAGGGTAGGCTCGAGCCCATCGGTGGGGATGTATATGAGCTGATATGATGATGATAGAATTTAACAAATATACAAAAATAGTTGTGATGATAATACAAAGTGAATAATGTTATTACTTTTTATACTTTGTAGTTTTTGATTGAAACGCAAAACCATTGAAAAAATGAAAAAGTGTAGTTATTTTTTTTACTCTTTCAATACCTTGCCTTGAAAATCTATGTGAATTATTGAGGTAGGTGTAAACAGTTATGATACCTATCGGCTTTATGCCAGTGGACTTAGACGCTGTTTTGCCTTGCAATTAAAATCACAGGGTCATCGATTCAAGATGGCCTGTATGTAAGTCATTTGTAGGGTTGAGCAAATATTTTGGCAGTTATACAGCCAAAAACACGTCAAAACAACTAAAACTGGCAGTAGATTATTTTATAGCCTTTAAGCTTTTTTGCCTCCTGTAATAGGCTACGAACAAGAAAAAGCGGATTGTTTCAAATATATTGTTATACCATTGCCCCTCTAAAAGATTATTTTATTCACTGAAAATAGTGAATAAAAAACTCTTTTAATCACTGTTTTGGTGTTTGAATTTAGAACACACCAATATATTCGCCCTGCATCTCAATGCTATACAACTTCCTTGCGCAAAAAATACTCGATACTTAGGTACTCCTTATCCAAAGAATATTTGACATACAAACTCCTTGTGCAAATAACTCGTCGAGATATGATCGTTCGATATTTTCGAAAAGGAGTTTAGCATTAAAATAAAAACTGTTTTGTCTTTCCTGCTATCATTTTATTAGTAAATTGGCGCTGTTTTGAATACTTTAAGTTGTACGAACACATTAAAAATTAGATATTCTTAATTTTTAGTAATTGTTCCAATTTTAATGAGCATTTTAATAAATTAAACCTTCCTTTTTTCTTCATCATCATCATCGTATCAGCCGAAAAACGGCCACAAGGATGTCCACGACGACCGCTGCCCGCATCCAGCGGCTTCCCGCGATCTTCACCAGGTCGTCGTTCCACTGCGTAGGAGGCCTGCCTACGCTACGATTTCTGGTGCGCGTTCGCCACTCAAAAACTTGACACAAAAAACCATTAGAATGGACGTACACAAAACTGGACTTACCTCTATAAGACATCACTCCTGCCAACCTTAAAATCGAAACAAAAAAATATTTGTATGAAAGACTATCTTTCATAAAATTTTCCGGAATAACTTATACTGCCGCCTGACATAATATTCATTAATTCATTAGTGAGGACTTTTGAGTGACTTTTTGTTTTAATGTGATTTTTATAATATTATATTAGTTGTAAGTCTTCCTATTAAATAAATAAATAAATTAATAGTTACAACATGCAGAAAAAAAAGTACCATAAAAATAGTAAGTGCCATTTTGGAGACTTTTGCGTTTTTTTAACCGACTTCAAAGGAGGAGGTTTCTCAATTCGACCGTATATATATTTTTTGTGTGTTCGAGGATAACTTCGTCGTTTATGAACCGATTTTGATGACTCTTTTTTTGTTGGAAAGAAGATATCCCAAGGGTGGTACCATAATAAAGAAACCAGGATCTGATAATGGTATTTCAGAGAAATCGAGGGGAACCTTAGTTTCCTGTTTGAAGTCGGTTATTTTTTGTTCAAAATTATGTTGTACGGCAGTTACCCTTTAAAAGTAATACAGCCAAAAGTCTCTCAGAATTATTCGACATATTTCTATACACATTCAAGGTAAAAAGAACCTTTCTTTCACGACGACTGTACTTTCTTTGGCTCCCTCGCTGCGTTTCGTTCGCTCAAATGCAAAAATCACCTGCAAATATATGCAATCCTATTAATCGTAATATTATGAACGCGAAAGTTTCTATGAATGGATGTTTGTAACTCTTTCACGCAAAAACTACTGAACGTATCTGGCTGAAATTTGGTAGGTAGACAGATTAGTACTTGGATTAACATATAGGCTACTTTTTTCCACGTTCGCGAGCCGCAAGCTTGCGCATTGTGCACCCTCGGAAACAGTCATATAGAAACTATGTTCACGCGAGCGAAACCGCTGGTATAATCTAGTATGCAATTAATGTGTAGGGCTACTTTTTATTCGCTGAAAAGCGCCCAATGGTGTATATAGGTTTTTCGTCAAACTGAACAATTCTCAAAAAAAAATGTCAGAACAAACGGAGGTTTAGAATTTTTAATGCATTTATACTATAAATAAGTCTATTATAATTCTATTGAATAAAAAAAAAAAAAAAATAAGACAAGTAGTAAAGGGCAATGGAGCGTGCTCGTTCCGTTACGTGATCGAATCAGAAACGAGGAGATCCGTAGGAGAACCAAAGTAACCGACATAGCTCACAGAATCGCTAAACTGAAGTGGCAGTGGGCGGGGCACATAGATCGTAGAACAGACGGCCGTTAGGGCAGTAAACTAGTAAGGTGGCGACCGCGCACCGAAAGACGTAGCATAGGTAAGCCCTTCCATTCGGTGGACCGATGACCTGGTAAAGGTCGCGGGAAGCCGCTGGATGCGGGCAGCGCATGACCGGTCGTCGTGGAAATCTATGGGGAGGCCTTTGTCTACGGGTGATATCATGATGATGGTGATGAAAAAGTTACATAACTTTTCTTACTTGTTTACTTTTGGCACAGTGGTTGACGTTCGAACTCGATGCTTTCGGATGATAAGCCAGAGGGTTTTTAACACTCTCATCATATATCAAATAAAATAAAATAGTCAGTTTCATCATAAGTTAGTTCTTAAACTATAAATACCATGTCATGTTTACTCGTTTTTATTGTAAGTTAGTTCATAAAACTATAAATACCATGTCATTATTACTCGGTTTCATCGTAAGTTAGTTCATAAAACTATAAATACCATGTCATGTTTACTCGATTTCATCGTAAGTTAGTTCATATAACTGTAAATACCATGTCATGTTTCCTCGGTTTCATCGTAATTTAGTTCATAAAACTATAAATACCATGTCATGTTTACTCGGTTCATCGTAAGTTAGTTCATATAACTATAAATACCATGTCATTATTACTCGGTTTCATCGTAAGTTAGTTCATGAAACTATAAATACCATGTCATATTTACTTGATTTCATCGTAAGTTAGTTCATATAACTGTAAATACCATTTCATGTTTCCTCGGTTTCATCGTAAGTTAGTTCATAAAACTATAAATACCATGTTTTACTCGGTTTCATCGTAAGTTAGTTCATAAAATTATAAATACTATGTCATGTTTACTCAGTAAGTTAGTTCATATAACTATATATACAATGTCATGTTTACTCGGTTTCATCCCAAGTTAGTTCATAAAACTAAAAATACCTACTATCATACATGTCATTGTTTACTCGGTAACCTAGAGCCTTATTAAACGCGTAACAAAATTGGTCTAGGACCCGTTAACGGGTTTCTGCTCATCACACTGAACTACTTTATTAGATACTAGCTGTCCCGGCAAACTTCGTACCGCCTCACACTACACTACAGCACACTTCACTACACTACCGCTACCCTACCATTACACTACCATTACACTACCAATACACTACCACTATCACTACCACTACTACTAACACTACACTACCACTACCATTACCACTACCATTACCACTACCATTACCACTACCACTACCATTACCACTACCACTACCACTAACACTACCATTACCACTACACTACTACTACTATTACCACTACCACTACCACTACCACCACCACTAAACTACCACTACCACTACCGCCACCACTACCACTACCACCACCACTAAACTACCACTGCCACCACCACTACACTACCACTACTACCACCACTACCACTACCACTACCGCCACCACTACCACTACCACCACCACCACCACCACCACCACTAACACTACCAATTCCACTACACTACCACTACCACTACACTACCACCATTACCACCACTACCACTACCACCACCACTACCGCCACTACTAGCACTACCACTACCACCACCACCACCACTACCTCTACCGCCACCACTACCACTACCGCCACCACGACCACTACCGCCACCACTACCACTACCACTACACTACACTACTGTTTGTAGATATTGCAGCAATTTTTAGGTCATTTTTTACACCTTGGGTTACATTTTTTAATTTATAGAAAGGATCCCTAATTTTTTGAAAATATAATATAGCCTATAGCATCCGCGGATAGTGTAGCTTCCCAACGGTGAAATAATTTTTGGAGCCTATTCAAGACAAACAAACAAACAATCAAATCTTTCCTCTTTATAATATTGGTGTAGATATAGATAATTAGAGACATTTCTTTTTCTAATCCACAGTTGGTAAGCCCTTGCAATCATCTTACCAGATGGTAAGTGACGATGATACCAAAGATGGAAGCGGGCTTACCAATATCCCCCAACGCAATTGGAAACTAGCTATCTTACTTTCAAGCCGTGATCAATCTAAAAAAAAATAGACTCTTCTTATAAATGGATCAACGCGATAAGCCCAAATTTTCGTATGCGAAAAATGAAAATTGAACTTTTCATACAAATTTATCAACATTAAGAACAATTTTGAGCATTTTTCTATGTAGAGTCAGAAATTACTTTTGCGAATACTGGAAAATTGTTGTTGTCAATGTGATGAATGGAAGCCACAATTAAGGCGGTATTATTAAAGATTTTCGTTATTTTCGACGTCAATAACTCCTAAACGATAAAAAACCCAAGGTTTAAAAAAAATACCCTTATTGTCTGCTTATTATTGATGATGTTCCTTATAGTAAAAAGCTATTAGAAACACGATTGAGCAGTTTTGGTAGAAAAAATCTCAAAGATAGGTCTACACCGTTGCTTTCAACTCTAGTTATGACTAATATTTTGATATTTTTTTTTAAAAAACCAACAATATTTGTTATGATAATACAAAGTGAGTAACGTTATCATTTTTTTTTCTACTTTCATTGTAGTTTTTGATTGAAACAAAAAAACCATTGAAAAGTGAAAAAGTGTAGTTATTTTCTTTACTCTTTACACGCAAAGAAGAATACACAGACAACTGTTCCAATCAATACTTCGTCATAACGGGTCCTACGCCAATTTTGTCAAAGCAAGTTTAGGCAAGGAAGGACGCCATCTCATTTTAATATTTTTGTCGAGGTCCCGACGACACGACATCACAAGGCTCACTTGCGGAGACGACGCGGCGTCTCGCAGTAATCAGGAAAATTATTTACTTACTCGTGTCTACGAGACGCGACGACGACGCTCAGGAAAACGCGTAGGGTTGCCGCAACCTGGTAAAAATATTATTTTCTTTAAAAAAATTTTTTTAATATTTTTTTAGTTTGTTTGGTTAAAGTCGTTTAGAATCACCCTTAAGATACCTGATTACGAAGGATTATAGCTCACAAATAAATGAGAGATAAGTAAAGAGCAAAGCAAGTGACGCTCTTTCATTTTTTAGGGTTCCGTACAACAATAAAAAAATGGAACCGTTATAGGATTACTCGTGGATCTGTCAGTTTGTCCGTCCGTCTGTTACAGCTAATGAGCTCCGAATCTACTGGAACAAATCAGGTAAAATTTGGTAGGATGGTGTAATCCTATGACCCAAACACAGAAATGAAAAGTATTTATTTTTTTTGACCTTGATGATATTACAAGACTCACATGCGAAGACGCATTCAAGAAAATTATTTACTTGATCATGTCTACTTGATTAAACGGGTAAGGCTGCTGTGACTGCGAGCTGTAAAACAACGATCACAACCTAGAATTGTAACATCTACTCATAGAAATGAAGACATGTTTTCAAGGGATAAATACATGGGTGGTTGATTTGTTATATATAAAGAAAAAACAAATACCTCTCTCTGTTTTTCAAGGGTTCCGTTACCAAAGTGTAAAAACCCTATTACTAAGACTTCGCTGTATTCCGTTTGTCCGTCTGTCACCAGGCTGTATTTCGTGAAACGTGATAGCTAGACAGTTGCATATTTCACGGATGAAGTATTTCTGTTGCCGCTATAAAAAATACTAAAAATTAAAAAAAGTGAAAGTATCCATACAAAAAACGTGTTTTTTTAAACTTCAAGCAACTAGCGCCATCTAGTATGATAGCACGGACTGAAGAAACTAGCGCCATCTAGTATGATGGTACGGAACCCTATGTGTTCGGTTCTGACTCGCACTTGGCCGGTTTTTTATGTATGTCAAAATTATCAGCGGTTGCCTGGTGTTGCATATTTTAAAGCATTTTTATTACAAATGTGTTAGATGATTGTTTATATAATATTGTGTGTAGTTTTTGTGAAATAAAAAAAATAT
This sequence comes from Coleophora flavipennella, assembly GCA_947284805.1. Lineage (NCBI taxonomy): Eukaryota > Metazoa > Arthropoda > Insecta > Lepidoptera > Coleophoridae > Coleophora > Coleophora flavipennella. Next base: position 8,617,971 of record OX369295.1, read on the forward strand.
GAAGTTAGATTACAATTACCTAACAAATTAAATTAGGAAAAAACCGATCAAGTGTGAGTCGGAGTAGCACACGAAGGGTTCCGTACCATCGTACGAAAAAATATTACGTTTCTTGTATTTACCTCCTTTAATTTTATTTATTGTTATTAGTTTTTGTTATAGCGGCACTATTTATTTCTATAAATACTGCACACTCTGTGAAAAAACAAACTGTCTACCTATTACAGTTCATTAAATACATCCCGCTGACAGACAGACGGACTATGGAGGCTTAGTAATGGCAAAGTATACATAATAAAATACAGTATGGACACTCCCTGCCGCTCTCTAGATTCTGACCTCACCCCCTCGCCACCCAGATTGAAACAGATCCTATCCTACTAATATTATAAACGCGAAAGTTTGTAAGAATGAATGAAAGTATGTTTGCTACTCTTTTACGCAAAACTACTGAACGGATCTGGCTGAAATTTGGTAAGTAGACAGATTAAGACCTGGATTTACACATAGGCTACTTTTGTCCACGCGGGTGAAGCCATGGGAAACAGCTGGTTGGTTATAGTTTAGTTCTGGAACTTATGGGATTTCAACGTGATTTTGTTTGCTAAGTCATTTGTCTTTAGAAATGTCATTTCACGACCGTTGTATGCAGTGTCCGGGGTATGCTAATAGGGACTCCGTTGGCACAAAAACAACTGCATACATTTTATGAGTATTCTATGACACACAAGGAGTTTAGACGATTCTAACGACACCTTGTTCTTAAAATCCATCAAGCCGTTTCGTATACAGGCTCAGCCATAGATAGAGGCATATATACATTAGGCAGAAATCATCATCATAATAATATATTATCAGTTGGTCGACTTTACACACAACCTTCGAGTTTCTTCGCAGGCGTGTGCAGGTTTCCTCACGATGTTTTTCCTTCACCGTTAAAGCAATCGGTGAGTAAATGTTCTTCTTCTTCTTTGCGTGTCGATGACAAATTAAATCATTCCGGCCCAGAACTTAGCCACTTCGACTGCACTATTTGTGGCGTCCATTAAGAGACGTAAATGTACTTAAAAAAACTATTCATTTAAAAATCTGGTGGAACAAAACTCGTTGCTTTTGAACTGAACGGATCTCAGTTAAAAAAAAAAAAACTTGTGTATTTCATTAGGACCGTCTCTCACTCCAGGGAGCAAAACATCAGCTGTTTGGTGATGCAACGCAAACGTCGGTATTTTAGATATTATTCAGATTTATGCTAACGCAGAAATCAGGATATCAAATTTGGGAATTCAATTAAAATTAAATTTGTTACTGCTGTATACGGGCTCTGAAGAAGAATAGGTATTTTAATGGCATTACAGATGCATAGGGGACGTCCATTAATTACGTAAAATCAAAATTGTGGAAAAGGAATCCAGGAAAATCTCATTAAAGGGTATCAACGATTATCCCACAACACCACACTGTAAAAATACTTATTTATTAGTGGTCTAAACTGAAATAAACGAAATTATAGAAGAAAATTTTAATTAAATTACGTAGAAATCTCACTAGACGTGGTGGGGGTCCAGTTTTTTTGGATGTAAAAATATTTCTTATTAAAAAAATCATGTTTAAAAAAAAAAACATCTAAGGTATTTTATTGACGTTCCTATATCAGTGTATTATACTTTTCACAAAATCACCCTTAGCCCTTTTGTTGAACCACAAATCAATTCATCATATCAGCCGAAGGACACTGCTGGACATAGTTCTCCCCCAAGGTTTTCCATGACGACCGGTTCTTAAATTTAAATTAACATTAAAATTGCCAGTTTAAGCTGGTTTCGCCTTGTAAGAAGCTTTCTTTTAAGCTTAGAAATTTCAATATGTTATAATTGATGTGAACTGTAAGATTTGTAATCAATATACATATAAATATATAAATAAACTAGCTGTCCCGGCGAACTACGTACCGCCTTACATTACATTACATTACACTGCCTTACCCTACCCTAACCTACACTACACTACACTACCCTACCCTACACTACACTACCCTACCCTACACTACTCTACCCTACACTACACTACCCTACACTACCCTACACTACACTACCCTACCCTACACTACACTACCCTACCCTACCCTACCCTATCCTACCCTACCCTACATAAGAACCTTCTTCTGACAATAACGAACTCGACAAAAAAAGAATTAGCGAAATCGGTCCAGCCGTTTAGGAGGAGTTCAATGACTAACACACGGACAGAAAATTTATATATATAAAGATATATATATATATAAATAAATATATAAATAAGAGAGTGTACAATATGCATCCCGTGAAACTCACAAACGAACCCCGGTACGATCAAGGGAGTTATATGGTGTGGTAGCCCTCTATCCCCCATCCATGAAGAAGGCACCTGTTTTTACCTGAAGGGCCTGTTTTGAAGATATAATGACTGTAAGTTTCGCCATCTAGAAACTTCTAGAACAGCCCAGAACATTTGAGAGTATTCGAGTGCATTCCCTAAAATATCCCAGATCATTGTGGAACATTCGAGAGTAATGTTGTGGAATGTTCTGGAACATTGTGGACCATTCGAAGCCTTTTTAATAGGTGGGGACGGCCATTGGTAGGGGTATAGAATGTTAGAAAATGCTTTCAATAAAAAAAATGCCTCATGTTTTAAAGCTTATCTGTTTATTTCAACTACCTACCACACAATCTCGTATTAACTCCCTGAGCGAAGCCAGGTACCCCAGGTACTCGAAAATAAATTTTACTTATTTTACTGATGTTTAATTTTAATTTTCTACACCTACAGTCCAACATACATAACTCACAATAGACATTTACCTACCACCTACTAGAAGTTCGGTTTCCACTATGACGATGTCAAGGCGAGTTATTGATTGGAACATTACATTTGACTCTGTCTTTTTCTTTACGTGTAAAAAGTTAAGAAAATAACCACACTTTTTCACTTTTTGAATGGTTTTTCGTTTCAATCAAAAACTAGAATGAAAGTATAAAAAACATTAGTCACTTTGTATGTTCATAAAACATATTTTTGTATGTTTTTTTAAATTAACACTTCAAAATATTAGCCACTAGCTGTTTTCCGCGGCTTCACCCGCGTGGACAACGTTTCTATGACTTTTCGAGAAAGCGCAGTGCGCGAGCCGCAAGCGGCTAGCCAACGTAACAAAGTAGCCTATGTGTTAATCCAGGTCTTAAACTGTCTACATACCTAATTTCAGCCAGATCCGTTTAGTAGGTTTTGCGTGAAGAAGTAACAAACATACACACTCACAAACTTTCGCCTTTATAATATTAGTGTGATGTGGTAACTAGAGTTGAAAGTAACGGTGTAGCCCTATTTTTGAAAATCGATCCTGCTCAATCGTGTTTCTAGTAGCTTTTGACTTTAAGGAAACTCATCAACAATAAGGGTATATTTTTTCAACCTTGGGTTTTCTATCGTTTAGGAGTAATTGACCTCAATATAACGAAAATCTGTAATATTACCGCTTTAATTGCACGATTTCCTTTATCCCAAAGCACACCCCGGACACTACATACTACGGTCGTGAAATAACATTTCTAAAAACAAATGACGGAGCAAACAAAATCACGAGATTTCCCATACGTTCAAGAACCAAACTGTAACCAATCTGTATCAATCTGGGTGACGAGGGGGTGAGGTCAGAATCTAGAGAGCGGCAGGGAGTGTCCATACTGTATGTTAGTATTAATATAATATATGTATACTTTGCCAAAAGGTTGAACGTACCCCAAGTCAATGAACCCGAATATAATACCAAACAGTAACAATACCCTCCCTTCTATTCACAACCTATCCTTCTCATTAACAGTAGTACAGTCTACAGGGTGTTACAATAAGGTTTGGTATGATAATTAATTATTGATGTGTAACATCTTTGCTCTTGCTTTCCTGCAATTTGTGGGAGTGATTTCGTGAAATGGGACGGAAATGTGTAACATGGGACGGAAATGTGTAACAGAAAGTCGCGAGAGTCCGACTCGCACTTGGTCGGTTTTTTTCGTTACTATCAGATCCGCCAACCAGGTACAATATCGTCATCAAATCTGACTAACCTAAAGTATTTTGTCACATGTTACACATCATATGCGAGTACTGTAGGTCTCGCTCGTTTTTTTTTTGTTTTTTAATTAATATTATTCACTAAATAGCATTTATCCTACAAAAGCATAAAAACTTATTCATTTAACATTTTATTCTAATTTCAATTTTATATTTATCAAAATCACTAAAATAGTTCGTCCTTTTTTATCTTTATAATGACGTCATAAGTTTGTAACACGAACAATTTCAGAACAAAATGTAGTTTTAAGTTAATAAAAAGTAACTCAAGTAACTTTAGCTTAATCGGAAACCGGGTAGTGGGTCAAAATTAACTTGCAATATTTCATTAAACACCGGGACAGATGAAACTAAATAAAAGCTGGTAAAAAGTAAAAAAAAAAAATAGCTACATACAATCAGTTGGCAAATTTGTATCAAAAATCCAAAAATTATTTTTTCATAATGGAAATATAGAAAACGGTTTCAGGAGATGATGCTCCTTAAATAAAACATTTTTCCCCAATCTAAGACCTTTAAGTAAGGTTTTTATGGTTATGTTAATATATTTTTTCTCTTTTTTAGGGTTCCGTACAATCAAAGGAAAACCAACGGGATTACTAAGCCTCTGCTGTCGTCTGTCTGTCTGTCCTTCAGTCCCGATAACTTTCAGGAGGCTGTGTTTCATGAACTGTAATGGGTCTATAGCTGAATTCACAGAATGTGTATTTCTATTGCCGCTATAATAACAATAAATAAAAAATAGAGGGGGCTCCCATACAAGAAACATGTTTTTAAAGTTTTTTTTGTTTTTGTTCTATAATAAAACTGTTATACACACAAGCGTGAAACTTGACGCGGTTTTAGTACTTATCCTTAGGTACAATAAAAAATAATAAAAGTTGGCCAAAAGTGAGTCGTAATTAAGCTACAGTCCGAACTGAATAAAAAATACATAATTTTTCTGTCACTCGCGTTGATGTCTTTGGTTTTTAATGTGCATAGATATAATTGTCATAGTTGAGAGGAGGTGTGGTTTTACGGAACCCTTTTAGCGCGAGTCAGACCTTGCCGTTTTTTATTCTAAATAATGATGTATCGACTTTTTACCTTCGATCCTGTATATTCGCGAGTTACAGTGAGTATGCATCATAATCGGCAGCTCTGATACTTTGCAAGCAGAATGAATGAAGGGGAGACGGCGCGCGCGCCGCGGTGCAGCGCTTTGTAAATAGTCACCGCAATGGCTTCCTGGAGATTAATTTCAAATGAGAATGCAGACTCGCACCTAGCCATTTTGTTCTACATAAAGATGTATCAATTTTTTACTATCGACCCTGTATCGTCGCGAGTGGCAGTGAGTATGCATCACAATCGGCAGCCCTGACACTTTGCAAGCAGAATGAATGAAGGGGAGACGGCGCGCGCGCCGCTGTGCAGCGCTTTGTAAATAGTCACAGCAATGGGTTCCTGGAGATTAACTTCAAGTGAGAATGCAGACTCGCACCTAGCCATTTTATTCTAAATAAAGATGTATAAATGTTTTACCTTCGACCCTGTATAGTCGCGAGTGGCAGTGAGTATGCATCACAATCGGCAGCCCTGATACTTTTCAAGCAGAATGAATGAAGGAGAGACGGCGCGCTCGCCGCGGTGCAGCGCTTTGTAAATAATCACCGCAATGACTTCCTGGAGATTAATTTCAAGTGAGATTGCAGACTCGCACCTAGCCATTTTATTCTAAATAAAGATGTATCAATTTTTTTGAAATTGTGAATAAAATTAAATTTTCAAAAAAAACTTAAAAATGTTTAGGTACAAGCTTTTAAAATTGCATTGTCACGCGACATACATATTATGCATGCAAAATTTCGCTTTGTAAATAGTCACCTTTGTAATAGAGATTAATTTCAAGTGAGTGTGGTGCGGACTCGCACCTAGCCATTTTATTCTAAACTAGTGGATGCCCGCAGCTTCGCCCGCGCAGTTCCCGCTTTTTGGTGTTCCCGTAAGAATTTCCCGAAACCCCTTCTTAACGGTTGCCTACGTCATAAAATCTACCTGCATGCCAAATTTCAGCCCGATCCGTCCAGTGGTTTGGGCTGTGCGTTGATAGATCACTATGTCAGTCAGTCACCTTTGAGTTATATATATTTAGATAAAGATGTATTTTTTTTACCTTCGACCTGTATAGTCGCGAGTGGCAGTGAGTATGCATCACAATCGGTAGCCCTGATCCTTTGCAAGCAGAATGAATGAAGGGGAGACGGCGCGCGCGCCGCGGTGCAGCGCTTTGTAAATAGTCACCGCAATGGCTTCCTGGAGATTAATTTCAAGTGAGAGTGCAGAATCACACCTAGCCATTTTATTCTTAATAAAGATGTATACTTTTTTTACCTTCGACCCTGTACAGCCGCGAGTGGCAGTGAGTATGCATCACAATCGGCAGCCCTGATACTTTGCAAGCAGAATGAATGAAGGGGAGACGGCGCGCGCGCCGCGGTGCAGCGCTTTGTAAATAGTCACCGCAATGGCTTCCTGGAGATTAATTTCAAGTGAGAGTGCAGAATCACACCTAGCCATTTTATTCTTAATAAAGATGTATACTTTTTTTACCTTCGACCCTGTACAGCCGCGAGTGGCAGTGAGTATGCATCACAATCGGCAGCCCTGATACTTTGCAAGCAGAATGAATGAAGGGGAGACGGCGCGCGCCGCGGTGCAGCGCTTTGTAAATAGTCACCGCAATGGCTTCCTGGAGATTAATTTCAAGTGAGAGTGCAGCAAGCATTAAAAGCGAACTGCGGGTTTGCTTTCGTGCATAGATTTCAAATGTAAGGATAAGCCCTTCCGAAGATTTACTCATACTCTAAAACAACTTTGTATCTTTTTTACAAGATTTTATTTAATTTGCAATGTATGTAAGTATGTTTGTTCGGGTGATATCTTGCAAATACATAATATTAAAAGCTTGTACCTAAAAATTTTATTTTTTGTAGAAAAATTAATTTTATTCACAATTGGTAAGCCCTGGGCATTATATCACCTGATGGTAAGTGACGATGATGCCAAAGATGGTAGCGGGTTTACCAAGATTCCCCAACGCAATGGAGATCTGGCTACATTATCTTCAAGCCTCAACACATCAGTGCTGTTAACAATAATTTTGGGCGGCAAGATTTAGATAAGAATTATTATAAGAAATTAGTAATATTTATTTATATGCCATAACCTTGGCCTTTGTCCAGCCACAACCTGGACACTTCCTACAATGGCCCAGAAATGACATTTCAAAAAAAGGAATGACGGAACAAACAAAATGGCGGCGAATTCTATACTTTCCACAACCAATCTGTATCAAACTGGGTGACTAGGGGGTGAGGTCGCAATCTAGAGAGCGACAGGGAGTGTTAATACTGTATGTTAGTACTAATATATATACTTTGGTCCAGCAGTGGACGTCTTTCGGCTGATATAATGTATAGCTATCCTACAGGAACCAAGCAATTTTCGGGGTGAAAACTAGCCTATAGTATGTTATTACTGACTTTAACTATCACCTTCTTAATTTCATCCAAATCCGTTAAGGCGCGATACCAAAACTAACCAACAAAAAAAACCGGTAAAGTGCGAATCAGGACCACGCACAAAGGGTTCCGTACCATTGCACTGCGCACCCTCTAAAAGTCATAGAAACGTTGTCCACGCGGGTGAAGCCGCGGAAAACAGCTAGTAATCCATAACCACAACCTGGACACTTCATACAACGGGCCAGAAATTACATCTCAAAAAACGAATGACGGAACAAACAAAATGACGGCGAAATCCTATACTTACAACAACTACACTGTAACCAATCTGTATTAATCTGGGTGCCGAGGGGGTGAGGTCGCAATCTAGAGAGAGGCAGGGAGTGTCCATACTGTATGTTAATACATATATATATCCCTCCTTCCTTGAGCTAAATATATTATGATATGTATGTATTTATTTTATATAATATTTTATATACATTATAGTTAAAATTATTTTAGTCGTAAACTTTACCTGAACGTATGCTCTAGTCTTTTCAGCACTCCAAGGTTAACTGGAAGAGATCCCGATAGGGATAAGTCCGCCTTTGCTATACTGTTATTCATATAATAACAGCTTATTTGTTTTTAAATGTAATGAAGAGTTAACAAACAGACAAACAAACCTAACACCACCAAGATCGAAGTATGGCCGAGAGTACATATGTGTATGTATGCATAAAGCGTCGGTGGCTCAACCGGTAACGACTCGGTCCATCTAACCAGAGTTACAGGGTTCAAATCTGGACGGCCAATGTACCAATGAGTTTTTCAAAAACTTACATACATATACTTACCGATTGCTTTAACGGTGAAGGAAAACATCGTGAGGAAACCTGCACACGCCTGCGAAGAAACTCGAAGGTTGTGTGTGAAGTCGACCAACCCGCACTGGGCCCGCGTGGTCGACTAAGGCCTAATCGCCCTGATTCAGGGTAGGCTCGAGCCCCTCGGTGGGGACGTATATGAGCTGCTATAATAATGCATATAGGCGCAGGGCTGTGAGTACCACATAACCAGTACAGCCGGCTGTATTGGTATGCGTAAATGCATTTTCCCTCTTTCCTCCTCCTCAGTCCGAGGGAAATAGATAGATAGATAGATAACACGTTTATTTGTCACTGCAATCACACACATATTATTACAATCATACATAATATAAAACAAAACATAACAAATTAAAAAGAGCAAAAAATAATAATAATACAAAAACATATGTGTGTTGCAGTAGTACAAAAGGGCCGTGACTCAGTGTGTTGATTTGCTCTTGCGAGCAATACACTGGTAATTCTGCCACAGCCCGAGGACTGTGTCGATCACAAGAAAAATAAAAATAAAAACGAGCAAACAAAACCAAAACTAACGTAATGAAAATACAAATATGTTTAGTGTGTATTTCTGTGCGTGCGCGCGCGCGCGTGTGTGTGTGTGGTTGGGTGTATGAAAGGGTGGAAAAAAAAAGCATAGAACACATACAAGGTTAGATGTTGACTCATATCTACCTATGGATACTAAAAATCGTTTGATTCGCCGGTCACATCACACAGCAAAATCCGCCACCGAATAGCCACTAGGTATGCCTAATTTTTGTTTTTCTAAAAGAAAAGTTTTAATTATTTTTTTTAAGGAATGCTTAGATGACATTTGTTGTTGGTGGTATATTATTCCAACATTTAGTAGCTAGGTAGCGAAAACTGCCGGTGAATGCCACAGTTTTGTGTAGGTGACCTACTAAAATCCAGCGAGTGGACCTAATTCTGGACCTATATTTTAACTTTGAGAAGAGATATTGAGGTTGTTTATGTTTGATAACGTCAAACAGAAGCGAAGCTAGATGTAAGTGTCTTCTGGAAGACATGTTCAGCAATGATGCTTTGTTGAGATATGGAGTAATATGCGTACGGGGAGGAACATAATAGCAAAAACGACAGCAAGCGTTCTGGATGCGCTGAACAAGCCGACGAGTTTTGGCAAGCAAGCGAGGCCCGTACACAAGATCCCCATAGTTTAATCTGGAGAGAATTAAAGCCTCGCACAGTGTGACCCTTACTTTCTCGGAGAGTAGATTGCGAATCCGGTAAAGAACTTTTAAACGATAAAAGCAAGACTTAACTAAGTTAACTATATGAGACTCAAAGCGCAATTGGCTGTCAAAGATAATACCTAAATTTCTAGTCTCATCTACTCTTTCTATTATCTTATTTTTAATTTTTACCATTGGATTTGTACTAAGAATTTTTGAAATTTGGTGTTTTGAGCCAATAATCATATGCTTTGTTTTTGACGAATAAAGTATCAAGCCGTTTCTACATGCCCACAGTGCAACGTTATCAAGGTCCTCATTAAGCTTCGGTAAGACTGCATGAAATTCAAGTGGAGGAGCCGATATGTACATTTGAACATCGTCTGCGTAAAGATGAAAATTGCAATGTTTAATAACCGTAGTGATGTCGGCGCTGTAAATTATATAGAGAAGAGGACCAAGTATAGAGCCTTGTGGAACTCCCCGATTTACAGATTTTAGGTGTGATAGAGCTGAGCTGCCGTCCTCTTTAACTAATTTTACTATTTGAGAACGATTCGTAATGTAACTATGAAACCACGCAAGAGAATTATAATCCACCCCATAGTAGGCCAATTTAGAAAGTAGCAAAGATGTATTAATACTTTCAAAAGCACGGGAAAAATCAAGCAGAACAAGGCTTGTGCCCTTTCCAGCATCCTGCTCAGCAAGTATGTTGTCCACAACATCAAGCAACGCAGTGACCGTGCCCATGCCTTTACGAAAACCTGACTGTAGTGGAGGTAAGATGTTGTTGTTTTCTAAAAATTCAGATAATTGGGTATAAATTGCTTTTTCTAAAAGCTTTGACAAAAAAGGCAAAACACTAATAGGCCTAAGATCTTTCAAATTTACCGGATTATCAACTTTAGGCAATGGAGTAACCATGGCTGTTTTCCAAACGGAAGGTACTTCCCCTGACAAAATTGATTTATTTACAATGTTCGTAATAACCTTTAAAGTTTTTGGAAGTGTTAACAAAATTATATCCTTTCTGATACCGTCTACACCCATAGCATTGGTGGAGATTGACAAAATAAATTTTGTAATATCGCTTTCTCCTACAGTTCTCAAGGTAAAAACTTTTTTCCCAAAACGATGAAATTCAAAAAAGGTTAGTTCAGATAAAGGCACTGTTTCTTCACCCGGTACTTCAAGAAAATGATTATTTATTACATTAGCATCGTTAAAATGATCAGGCAGAGAACTACTTTTGTCATTATCAATTAAAATAGATTTTTTTAATTTTTTCCATAGAAGTTGGGAATCATGTTGGTTATTGTTAATATGATGATTATAATAGGCACGTTTTTCGTAATAAATACTATTAGTTACTAGTTTTTTGAAATCGATTTAATATTTTCTGCTACTCTCTGTTTTTAACTGACGATATTTTTCGTGTGCTTGATTTCTCATATCTATCATATCTTTGATGGTGTCCGTGATCCATGGCAGTGAATGTAAAGGTCTAATTTTTACTGTCTTTAACGGTGCATGCCTATCAAAAAGATCTGTAACTAAACAATTAAAAAGGGTAACCATACCCTCTACTGAACGCTGACGATTCACAGACTCCCAATCAAGCGATTCAAGGTCTCTATTGAAATTATCAATGACTATGTTCTTGATAGGTCTATATGAAATCATTCTAGGAGCTATTTTATTTCTTCTTACACAAAGTTCAACACTAATCATGCTATGTCCAAGAGAGCCTGTAATATTTGTTACCGATATTTTCCGAACTGAGGCTGCATACGACATCAATCAAAGTTTGGTTGTCAGTCGAGAAGTGAGTAGATAAATAGAATAAATAGAATATTACAAGGGACAGAATTTAAGACAAAACTAACGAAATTGCTGATGAATTATTGCTTTTATAGTATTAAGGAGTCTATAGACTACAAAAATTACAAATAGTGACATTTTTTAACAAATTTGAAACTGATATTGCTTACTTACCTAATTTAATCATTATTAATATTTACAATTAATTTTTAATTTGTTTTTAATTTGCATGTCTTCAAGACTGAATACGTTTAGTGGCATTGTACTTTTTTAAGATCCGTATAGGGTAAAAGCCGGATAGTGTCCACACTTTTTGAAATCACTCTATATAGTACAAAAAGCAAAATACTTTATTTGTAAAACTGACCGGTACTTTGATTCTTTGCCTACAAATTTATGGAAAGTAAAAAACATTATCTTTAATATGTTTAGAGTATTAGCGATTTTTGCGGACCTCTATATTTTGGGGCATCTATCCCTCATAGGGGATAGTTGCCTAATCCAAGCAAATTACGTTTAGAATAGATGCCCCGCCGAGAAACGAGACATCTAGCCCGCAAAAACTATGATCGTATTTTGCCTTCCCATGCAATCGCAGAGAGACATAAGACACGGTCAACTTAGTAGTAGTTGGAGAATCTTTCGATAGATTAATATAATATTATGCTATTCATCCGCGAAACTAGAGTTATTACAATCGGGGCAACTATACCCCCGAGGCAACTATCCTGGTTTTACCCTATTTATGACTTCAATATTCTTGCAAATAAATTATTCTGGTTCTGAAGGGAACAGTACTATTACAAAACATCGTTGGCCCCGTCTTTCTTCTTTGGTAACATATTTGCACAAGTCGGCTTCTCTGATTATGCATGCGCACCTTTTCGGCTGTGCTATGGTATAGGTGGTCGGAAGACTTCCCAATATTGCTGTTTTAATATCCAGCTTGCTTTCCTGATGGTTGTATCTTTTTAACCGACTTCAAAAAAATCAGAAGGTTTCTCAATTCGACCGTATATATATTTATCTGTGTTCGCGGATAACTTCGTCGTTTGTGAACCGATTTTGATGATTCTTTTTTTGTTGGAAAGAAGATATCCATGGTACCGTGATACCATGATAAGGAAACCAGGATATGATGATGGCATTCCAGATAAATCAAGGGGAACATTAGTTTGCTGTTTGAAGTCGGTTTTTTTTGTTCAAAATTATAGCTTGATCAGTTGAAGATTCTTTATACATCTAGTTTGTGTATTTTAGGTGTTGCATGTTTGCTGGAACTAAAGGTGCTTTGAAAATAGGATAAATTACTACACAGATTAAGTAAATAAAAATAAAAAAACGCGACTGTATAAAAACTTAACCCTTCAATTTTGACCACTCGGGTAAAAATGTATCCTTTGTCACTCACGGGATAAAAACAAACGAAACCTCGCCCTTAAAATTCCATCAAAATACAAATACAAATACATATTATACAGCAGCTTTTTGACTGACGAACCTAACGGTGAATTTTTATTGTTATAGTTGTATATTAGTTTTGCCTTTTAGTATAATTGACATGTTATTAATTCTATTTGAATTTAACTAGTACATACAATTTTTATTTCAGTAAAAAATTAAAAGAATATATGAAAATCTTTGTATCTATCTTTATGATGATGAAAATCTTTATGAAAATAAAAAAATACATACATACACTTGGAAAACGTAACCCTCCTTCTGGAGCAGTCGGGTAAAAATGATAACTTCTTGCGGAACACTCAGCAACTAAAGAAAGAAAGTTTATGCAATCTTTCGTAGCGATTTCTTTATTGAGATCAGTGATTCAATAGTTTTGACTCATTGGAATATAATATTGGAATAGAAAAATATTTCTAAATTTTCTCCCTTTTTAATCGTAAAATTGTCAAGTAACACACATGACTCATGAGCAACATTTATAAATAAATAAATTCCGAAAAACTAAAAACTTTTAAGTACAAGCTATATATATTGCATTGTCACGCGATATACATATGCATGCAAAATTTCAGCTCAATGGGAAACCGTGAAGTGGGTCAAATGTAACTTGCAAGATTTCACCCGAACAAACATACGTATATTGCAATTTAAATAAAAGCTTGTAAAAACCAGCTAAGTGCGAGTCAGAACTGCACACATAGGGTTCCCTACCATCATACAAGGTGGCGCTAGTTTCTTCATGTTTAAGAAACACGTTATTTTATGGAGACCCCCCTAATTTATTCACTTTTTCTTTTTTTTTGGTATTTGTTGTTAAAGCGGCAACAGCCTAGCTATCACAGTTCATGAAATACAGCCTGGTGACAGACGGACAGACAGACGAACGGACAGTGAAGTTTTAGTAATAGCAAAGTATATATATTAGTACTAACATACATTATGGACACTCCCTGCCGCTCTTTAGATTCCGATTTCACCCCTTCGTCACCCAGATTGATTCAGATTGGTTACAGTTTGGTTATCGAACGTATAGGACTTGTTGCTTCATTCGTTTTTTGAAATGTCGTTTCTGGCCCGTTGTATGAAGTGTCCAGGGTGTGGTAATAGGGTCCCGTTTTTACCCTTTGGGCACGGAAGCCTAAAAAGTATGATTATACATGGAAACGCTGAAAGTGAAGTTTGGCCTTTATTTACAGTGGACGAAGGTCCATGTAGTACCTAAAACTTTTCTCCATTGGGAGATTGGAACCAACTTGATATTACTTGAAAGTGCTTCGGAAAATTGATTTTCCCGTTACTTTTACGAGAGATGCACTCGAGAAGTTCTGTCGTCGCATGAGTTTCAGGTCGGAAACATTTTAGTACTGTAGTTACATAATATAGGGTAAGAAAAGGTATAGTGGTGGTAAAGGCAACTTGGTTACAATTCTTCAAATGTATCTCACATAATAGGGATGACGACAGCATCAGAGATAAATTATGAACTCTTGATCACTAAATTGCCCTCCTACCTAAACTTCGGATAACCTTACTCGTTTTGTAAAATGACTTCAAAAAAGGAGGTGGTTTCTCAATTCGACCGTTTATATATATATTGTGTGTGTTCGCGGATAACTAATTTTCATAGCATTTTCAAAGCCCGCCTGGCTAGCTACCACCATCTTATCTAAGTCTTGCCGCCAAATATCAATGTTGATATCATTGGTGTGTTCCGGCATGAAGATAAGATAGCCAGTTCCCCATTGCGTTGGGGAATCTTGGTAAAGCCCGCTTCCATCTTCGGCAACATCGTCACTTACCACCAGATGAGATGTTGACAAGGGTTTACCAATTGTGAATAAAAAAAATAAAAAAAAAACTTCTTCGTTTATGAACCGATTTTGATGATTCTTTTTTGTTGAAAACGAGATATCCCGAGAGTGGTACCATGATAAGAAAACCAGGATCTGATGATGTCATTTCAGAAAAATCAAGGGGAACCTTAGTTTCCTGTTTGAAGTCAGTTTTTTTGTTCAAAATTATTACGAAGTAATAGAACAGATCGAGGCGTCGGTGGCGTAACGGTTAAGACCGCTAATTCCTATCCGAGAGGTCGGGGGTCAAGCCTTGCCATAGACCAATAATCGTGTGTTTCTAATTTCGATTTCACATGTACGTTTATCGGACGCTCTTACGGTAAATGAAAACATCGTGAGGAAAACTGCACACGCCTGCGAAGAAACTAGCAGGTTGTGTGTGAAGTCGACCAACCCGCACTGGGCCCGCGTGGTCGACTAAGGCCCGATTATCTTAATTTAGGGTAGGCTCGAGCCCCTCGGTAGGGATATACATATGAGCTGATTTGATGAATAGAATAGATATATTCTAAAATATTTAGTTTCACCAAACCCTTTCTACTAGCTTTAAACGTGTAATATTTAAATTTTAACCACATATCTGATTCCAAAAATTAATCTGCTATAAACAAAATTAGTTTTAATGGAACAGGAAATACAGTAACATTCCTAAAATGGAATTACTTGCTCTCCCACAGAAAATCGTTTTATACGTGTAAGAGAATTTGAGTTTAGGTCGAGAGCAGAATTAAATTGTACAGGTGGAGGGTAGTCCGAGGAAATGTAATAAGCGACTCGCCTCGACCAAATATTTAGAGTCTACACTTGGGGCCACTTCAGCGGCGGGAAGCGATAAACATAATTATTTTCAACATTTTTTCGTCTGTGTGTTGCATGTTGCGTGACGGTCGCTTTCGTCTGACGGTATGATCGTTTCGTCCTCTGTACCGTAGCGAGAGCAGCCAGAGTTTTACTTTTACCGTGGTTTCATAAAACCACACACTTATTTTTTCTGAAAAACGTTTTTAGAGCTGCCGATGGGTAAAATGACAATATTAATTTCCAATCCCAACAAAACAAAAATGGGGCCAAGTTCGATATTTAAAAAAATTACAGCGATCTAAATGGGTAGGTACCAAGTTCTATAGTGGTTCCTAAATCATAGCTACGGAACTTCAAATAGAAATATTTATTTTAGACTTCTCCAAATAAAAGAAAAAGTACAACGGTTTTCAGATGTTTAAAAAATTTGTTTTGTTCTGTGCTAAATGGTGTAACTTGGCAAGTTTAAATGATCAAGGCGCCAAGCAAGCGAAGCTTAATTCTTAAAAGTAAATATCAATATAGAATAAAATTAGGTAGTGAAAACTTTCCATGTTACACCATATAGTTGCACAGAACATAATACAATACTAATAATTGAATACAAATAAAAAAAAAACTATTTTTGATTTAAAAAAAAAACTGTAGAATAGACCTCTGTTGTTGGCATTAATTGCAACATTTCTCGAAAATAGATGGTTAATGTTGAATGAAACTAATTCACAAAATCGGTGACTTTAACTCCTTTCATTTTAATGAACTTTTTTGAATGTGAAGAAAAGTAATAAAAACATGTAAAAATCGAGAATTGGGCGTTCGGTTTCAATGTAACAGCCGCGTTGAAACCCGCATTGATTTGAACTTAAAATGAATAGACTTACGTTCGATATTATTCCATACCACCAACCAAACCGAGTCTTGTGATCAGCTCATATACGTCCCCACCGAGGGGCTTGATTCTACCCTGAATTAGTGTGATCGGGCCTTAATCGACCACGCGGGCCCAGTGCGGGTTGGTCGATTTCACACACAACCTTCAAGTTTCTTCGCAGGTGTGTGCAGGTTTCCTCACGATGTATTCCTTCACCGTAAAAGCAATCGGTGAGTATATGTACGCAAGTTTCGAAAAACTCATTGGTACATTGGTTGTCCGGATTTGAACCCGGCACCTCTGGTTAGGAGGACCGAGTCGTTACTGGTTGAGCCACCGACGCTTCCACCGAGTCTTACAAAGTTAAAATCCGCCAAAAATCGAACCCGCGACCTACTGATGTGAAGAAACGATTACGCCACGGAGGCGGTCTAATATATAACAGGTAGCAAAACGCTGATGGAAAGCGGCCACCGCCGCCACTGTAGCATCAGAGGAATTACCAATTTTTGGCAACCCTTGAGATATAAGATGGAATGTCTCGTATGTCGGTATTCGCTCTAATCGCAGTAGATTACAATAGGGATGACGACAGCATCAGAAATAAATTATTAACCCTTGATCACTAAATTGCCCTCCTACTTAAACTTAGAAAAACCTTACTGGTTTTGTTTTACATCAACTCTTCGATTTTTAATTCACCATTATCACAAAAATGAGTACATATATGACGCTGCTAAACTATGACGTCACGCCTAGGTACTTCTAACATTTTTTACAACAAAATGTCGTTTTTGACATATGATAAAAAGTAACTCAAATGACTAGCATTCGATATCCCTATTTGTTTAAAGGTCATATTTACAAATCGCAAAGTCATATTTTAATTTTAATTCTGCGATATAACAGAAAGGTTTAGTAAGTCTTAGGGCCCTACATTCAGTCGACGCGTGACCAACCGCGTAATGGCTAAACCACAGATTAAATAATATAAGAGCCACCACGTTGCCTTGCATACCTACTCTTAAGTTCTGTAAGTCCTGACTTCTTCTCGTACAAAAACATTTTGTTAATAATTGAACACGCTAAACACGTTAAAAAACCGACTTCCATCGCAACAACTTAGTACATTTTTGCATTAATATTTTTGGTTTTTGTTAATTTTCTAATAAAGTACTTCAGCGATTTTGATAAAATTTATATGGGACCAGACGGGAAGCACTAGCTTTCAAATAAAAAAAGAATCATAAAAATCGGTTTACCCAGTTAAAAGTTCTGAAGTAACACACATAAAAAAAACATAAAGATGAATTGAGAACCTCCTCCTTTTTGGAAGTCGCTTGAAAATATTGAGAACTAGCTTTTGCCCACGGCTTCGCCCGCTTGGACATAGTTTTTATGACTGTCATAGAGGGTGAGTAGTGGACATGTGTTTTCTCTTGATCCCTCGGGAACTATGTCATGATATGCTTATTAGTAAATTATGTCATTTCCCACCCCCTAAACCATGTCTATGCAAAAAATCACAACAATCCATTGTTTCGTTGTGATGTTAAAGAAATTAACCAAAAAAAGAGTATATTTTCAGTTTCCCCAGGAACTGCATCGGACTATGCTATTTTCACGGGATAAAAAGTAGAATACGTCATTTCCCGTGACACAGGTTACCTGCATGCCAAATTTCATCAGGATTGGTCAAGGTGTTGAAGCGTGAAAATGTAACAAACAAACCAAACACATTTCACATTTATAATATTAGTAAGGATTCTAACGATACTTAAGATTTTATTTAACTTGCAATGTTCGTATGTATGTGTTTGTTTGGTTAGGTAGGTTTAAATATAATGATCGATTTTAAAGCGATTTTTGAGCAAAAATTTGGTATGAAACCGCATTCCCGGTGTAAAGAGTTCCTTTTGGTATTTTGAAATTTGGAGGTAGACTCAAGTTCCCAGAATCGTCTTTTGTTTTCAATAGAATCGTAGGAAAGACAGTTGTTTGGACGTTGCTAAACAAATATTGAAGAGTTTTCTTAAAAATCAACCATTTTCAGTTGGTATTTAAGTCTTAAATGAACTGCACACAGTGTTTATATAATTAAAATGCTCGTGAGAACATGTACGATGTCCAAAATGTAATGTGATGAAGATAAAATGTTTTGTTTACTTCTTTGTAAGCGTCGGTGGCTCAAGCGGTGTAACATTGAACTTACTTGGATGTATCTTCTTTTGTATTTTTGCTTGTATCTTGTAATTATGTTTAGTTTTCCATTTATATTCCTTATATTCTCGCAAGGGCTTAGTATTAGCCGTTCTTGTATTTTAAATTGCTGTAAATAATTCATGACACTTGTCATGTCAAACTTTGTTAGGAATATCGATGTGACTTTATGTTTGAATTTCATCTTTTTTTATTACAAAGATTAGTTATTTTATTGGTGAGATTCACTTACAAAATTCTGTTTGTACTAATATTTATGACTGTCAATCTAAATGTCCCCTCTATTTAGGGTTCTAAATTTTGAAAATGTATTTTGGAAATTAGAATTTTGGTACTTGTGTAAGTGTTAACAGTATATCTGTATTGCGCATGTGTGCAAGTCCTTATAAGCCGGGCTCACGCCTTCATCGAGGTCACTCTAGAGCTCCTCATCAAACAAGTAACTGAAAAAGGTCACTTCTAATCTTCTCTTTGACCTACTAGTTTTCACTCCCAAACCTCTCTTCGATATACTAATTTTAGGAGGACGCTCCGGTGCTGCTCTTTGCCCCGGTCACTCCAACTCCAGCGCTCATCATCAACCTGGTTACTCCGGACCTTCTCATCAGACGAGTGGCTTGAGGACGTTGCTTTGAGCCTCCACTTCAACCACCGGGGGACCTTCAGGGTCCCCCAGGGCAGGCGACTGCGGCGGACGGCACTCAACTTTCCGGCGCTACGTGGTGCCTTGGCCACCCACGGCGTGAAGCGGGCGCCCTTCGGCTGGTGGCTGTTGTAGCCCCGCCGCGTGTGCTTGCACGCGCTCGAGTCGTTAGGGCGCTTCTCCAGTGGTGTCCCGCCGTGCCTCCTGGCAGGCGCGCTGACATGAGGCGGGCGTCCTCCGGCTGGTGGCTGTTGTAGCCCCGCCTCGCGCGTTCATACGCGCCCGGGGCCTGCGTCCTTGGGGCGCTTCTCCAGCTTGGGGTGCGTCTGTCAGGCGCACTTTCCGTGCCCAGCCAACTTCTCACTTTGCTGCGGAAGTCGGGGCAGCAATTTTAGTTTCTCCGTTTGGTGATCTTCCTTTTATATCATTTTCAAATAATTGTAAATAAACAAACTTTATCAATCTAGCTAGACTGTTTCAATTCCATTTCAAGCAGATAGTCTTACTTCCAGCTTTGGATAAATACTCTTTTTAGTAAGTACCTCTCTATAGTACACTTCAATAAATACTCCTTTGCTTTCCATTTCCTTTTTCTAAAAATATTGGGCTTACGTGCTCTTTTGGACCTTCACCCATAGAGACGCAACGTTACACCGGTAATGACTCGGTCCTCATAACAGTAACTTTCGGTGGGGACGTATATGAGCTGATATGAGGATGATGATGATTTGATAATGATGATTTGATGATGATGATGATTTAACATGTTGTAATCCGACGAAAAACAGAGAGGTGCTTGAAAGGTGCGTCAAATATCTAGGATTACAAAAACTACATGCATCGGACTCTTTTATTTATCCACAATTGGTAAACCCTTGTTTATCCACAATTGGTAAACCCTTGGCATCATCTCACCTGATGGTAATCGAAGATGAGGCCAAAGATAGAAGCGGACTTACCAAGATTCCTCAACGCTATGGGGAACCGCCTATCTTATCTTCAATCCGAAACACATCAATACTGTTAAGTTTGATGCTTGGCGGCAAGAATTAGATAAGATGGTGGTAGCTAGCCAGGTGGGCTTAGAAAATGCTCTTCCACCAACCAAATCGAGTCTCACAAAGTAAGACTCCGCCGAGAATCCAACAAAACATATTCTTTTAATTTAAACATATTCTCTGCGTGATCGAATCAGAAACGAGGAGATCCGCAGGAGAACCAAAGTAACGTGGCAGTGGGCAGGGCGCATAGCTCGTAGAACAGATGGCCTATGGGGCAGTAAAGTTCTCGAGTGGCGACCGCACACCGGAAAACGTAGCGTAGGCAGGCCTCCCACGCGGTGGACTGACGACCTGGTGAAGATAGCGGGAAGCCGATGGATGCGAGCAGCACAGGACCGGTCGTCGTGGAAATCCTTGGGGGAGGCCTTTGTCCAGCAGTGGACAATTTTTGGCTGATATGATGATAATGATGATTCTTTTAAAATTTAAGTCGGCCATCTATAGGGATGTGGTGTTTCGGAGATCTTGCCGATCACTAACGTCGATACAGCACCTACGTCACCTCGTGCTAATTATTTTAAGTGATTTATTATTTTATTCTATGTATAGTGTTTTATGTTTTACTAGCTGTTTCCCGCGGCTTCACCCGCGTTGACAACGTTTCTATGACTTTTCGAGGGTGCGCAGTACGGCTCGCGAGCGTGATAAGAGTAAGTAGCCTATGTGTTAATCCAGGACCTAATCTGTCTACCTACCAAATTTCAGCCATATCCGTTCAGTAGTTTTTGCGTGAAGAAGTAACAAACATACACACTTACAAACTTTCGCCTTTATATTATTAGTGTGATGTGATATGGGTATGTTCGTTGAACTTTGTAACCTGACATAAATAAATAAAGTTTCAAAAGATCTAGGTTAAAAAGGTTGGACAGATGGACAGACGGTGAAGGCTTGGTGATAGGGTCCCGTTGTCAACCTTTAAGTACAGAGCCTTAAAAATGGAAAAAGTAGTGTTTATGTTGTTTTGTTTTTATGTGTCATTTGTCCCTCATATGATGGATGAATATGACAAATGGGAATTCCGAATACATCACTTTTATCTGACATAAAATACCCAATTAAGTACATAGATAAATAAGTTAAGGGTATCATAACCCAATAAAGAAACCGTTATCAAGTGCGTGCGACAATTTCATACTTTCCATTTTGCAACTCACAGCATCCCAATTTCTGCAATTATGACGCGAACACTGATTCTCAACTGACTTCCAAAAAGGAGGAGGTTCTAAATTCGACTATACGTTTTTTTCTGTATATTTGTTACTCGATATCTTCGCAGTTTGTTAACCGATTTTCATGATTATTGTTTTATTTGATAGGGCAAACTCCCACCGAGATGGTACCGTATAAATTTTATCAAAATCGGTGTAGTTCTTTATTGGAAAATTAACAAAACCCAAAAATAATAATGCTCTTATACCAAGTTGTTGTGACGGAAGTCGATTTTTTAACGTGTTTAGCGATTTCAATTATGTTATGGATTTATGGGATATCATATATTATTATTATCATACATTTTCGAACGAATTAGACTTTCTGTCCATCATAATTATTTTTATTATGGTCTTCCGTTTGCAAGATTTAATCAGTCAAAGTCATTAATAATATGTCATTCTGGCAAGATTCAAGATATTTCTTAAAAATTGGTGCCAATTACACTCTTTTTGATAGTCGTAAAATAATAATAGCAATGTCATTAAAATTTATGAAAAATCAAGAAATAAACAAACGTTAGTTAATAACGTCAAAATTCAATCCTTGATATAAACCAGATTATGTCATTAGAACATGAAATCAATGGGACTCGAAAAGTTACACATAAAAATTATTTAATGTCATTAATGCTTTTGACAAGAGTAAGCCAGTTCACACAGACAGCACCCGGTCACGAGTATCACGCGAGAGTCAGCCATCGCTCCACCCGCATTTCTTAAATTAATGACATTGCCTACTAAGGTGTGAAACGCCAAATTTCTTGAAAATTGGTATACTAAAATCTAAAAGTTATGAAGGTGTGACAAGTTAGTGATGAGCTTTGCGCGTCGGACAGCGTATTATGTATGTAGAGTGTTCCGCAGTGGTTGTTCCATCAATCAACTCTGGCACAAAAGAGGGTTTTTTTATCACGGTTAAAAAAAGAACCGGCCAAGCCCGAGTCAGACTCGCGTAAAGTAGAGTTCCGTAGCCTTTTCAAAAAATGAACGAATATTTAAAAAAATCAAAATTTGTTTTTTCAGTTGGCAGTTAAACATTTTGCATGGAAAATCTATGAACCTTTTACGAATCCAACTACAGATCTTTATTGGTCGACTATTACTCCTAAACTAAGAAAGTCTGCTCAGCCGTATATAATAGTTTTCGTTTAAAATTGATTTTATTTCCTACTATTTAAAAAAAAACAGATGTTATAATGTAATATAGCGGTTTAGCTTGTAGGGGGACAAATGAGTAAACAAAAATTAAAATTTTAAAACTTAATATTTCTCAAACGGATCTCTGAATCAAAAAATGGTGTTTGCAATCAGTAAGTTTTACATTGTATTTTTTTTTTTTTATATTTTTGGGTACAATAAAGAGTATTTATCTTATCTTATCTTAATTTTGAAAGACCTGTTCAACAATACCCCACACGATAGGTAACGTCAACAAAAAAAATTCGAGCGAGACCTACAGTACTCGCATATGATGTGTAACATGTGACAAAATACTTTATAAAAGGACGGCAAAGATACGGCAGGCTAGGCTGTATGGTCATAGATACCTTTGCCTTTTCCGCGCTTTTAAAGCCTGAAAAAAGGACGGCTTAGATACGGCAGACTAGGCTGTATGGTAGATAACTTTAACTTTTCCGCGCTTTTAAAGCCTGAAAAAAGGACGGCAAAGATACGGCAGACTAGGCTGTATGGTCATAGATACCTTTGCCTTTTCCGCGTTTTTAAAGCCTGAAAAAAGGACGGCAAAGATACGGCAGACTAGGCTGTATGGTCATAGATACCTTTGCCTTTTCCGCGCTTTTAAAGCCTCAAAAAAGGACGGCAAAGATACGGCAGACTAGGCTGTATGGTCATAGATACCTTTGCCTTTTCCGCGCTTTTAAAGCCTGAAAAAAGGACGGCAAAGATACGGCAGACTAGGCTGTATGGTCATAGATACCTTTGCCTTTTCCGCGCTTTTAAAGCCTGAAAAAACGCGACTTCCTGTTACAATGGGACACATTTCCGTCCCATTTCACGAAATCACTCCCACAAATTGCAGGAAAGCGAGAGCTTTCTTGTACTTATAGTCTATGAGGTAAGCCGCGGACAGACGGATAGATAGACATGGCGAAACTAAAGGTGTTCCTTGTTGACTACATAACTAAAGTATTTTAAAACTCCTCTTTAAAGACACACTAACCGAAGGGTGCACTAAAAGAAATCAACCCCCCTTCATGGGTATAGGAGGCACCCATAAAAAACAGTAATTAATTGTCCAAAATTCGGACCTTTATTGAAAATGAAGTTTTATTATTATTATTATATCAGCTCATATACGTCCCCACCGAGGGGCTCGAGCCTACCCTGAATCAGGGCGATTAGGCCTTAGTCTACCACGCGGGCCCAGTGCGGGTTGGTCGACTTCACACACAACCTTCGAGTTTCTTCGCAGGCGTGTGCAGGTTTCCTCACGATGTTTTTCCTTCACCGTTGAAGCAATCGGTAATTATATGTACGTAAGTTTTTGAAAAACTCATTGGTACATTGGCCGTCCAGATTTGAAAATGAAGTTATTTTTTGCCAAATTTGCCAAGCTGAGACTGTGTGTGACAGACGGAAGGACGGACAGAACCATCTTATAATGTTTTCGCATGAGGCTCGTCAACGGACAACGGAACCATAAAACACAATGTTCGAGTTCTAGAGTTAAAGAAGTGAGATGTAGTCAAACGCTCTCAAATTAAAAAAAAACCGGCCAAGTGCGAGGTAGAATTAGAATGGCGCTTTTTTCTTCAAGTATAAAAAAAAACACTTTTGTATGGAGACCCCTAATTATTTTTTCACTTTTTCTTTTAGTATTTGTTGTTATAGCGGCAATAGAAATACATCATCTGTGAAAATTTCAACTGTCTAGCTATCACGGTTAATGAAATACATCCTGGTGAGAGACGCACAGACAGACAGACAAACAAACGGACGGACAGCGAAGTCTTAGTAATAAGTTCCCGTTTTAACCCTTCGGGTACGGAACTTAAATGGAATGTGGAACCCTGTTGGTATTTTTTTTGCATACGCTCTCTTGTTTGTTATTATTTAGATAAATTTGTTATTCATTATAAACATATTTTGTTTACGTTACATATTATCTTGTTATTTTAGTCAGATTCTTTCTGTTGTACAGACTTGTACAACTTATCTAAACCGCTAAAACTTGTTTACAGAAATGGACGAGGAAAAAATATATTTTTTCTTTATAGTTTTATTGGCAATTTTAAATAGAGAGTGTCATGGGTTGGCTATAACGGTATGTACTATTTTATATAGTGGCAGTTATCATTTATCATTAAGTTAATCACTGGCCAAATTTTAAAAACATGTTTTTTTTTAAATTTCCACATTTGGTAAGACTTTGTCACCAACTCGTCTGGTTTGTAATTGACGACAGTGCCGAAGATATAAGCGGGCTCACCAAGATTCTCCAACGCAATGGGGAACCGGATATCTTATTTTACTCTTAGTTTATACATGCCGGAAAACATCAATGCTGTTTACATTAATGTTTGGCGGCAAGACTTAAATAAGATGGTGGTAGCTAGCCAGACGGAATTTGTGAATGCCCTTATAGCAACTAAACCGAATCATATAAAGTTAGAAATCACCGGGAACCGAATCCGCGACCTCCTGATGTAAACTGTACAATTTTACTGAACAACTACCCCACAATAATGATTTTTCATGTTTCCTCTACCTAAAAATTGTCTGGAAGAGATCGCTTGTTAGCGATAAGACCGCCTAAATGTACAACTTCCTTAATCATTGTATCTTTTTTCCCTTATTGTTTTGCAATAAAGTGTTTACAATCAATTAATCATTCATTTTAACCGCCTCCGTGGCGTAATGGTTAGCCCATTCGCTTCACACCAGGAGGTCGCGGATTCGATTCCCGGTGGGGTCAACTTGTAAGAGTCGGTTTGGTTGATGGTAGGGAATTTTATAAGCCCGCCTGGCTAGCTACCACCATCTTGTCTAAGTCTTGCCGCCAACCATCAGTGTTAACAACATTGATGTGCTCCGGCTTGAAGCTAAGATAGCCAGTTCTCTATTGCGTTGGGGAATCTTGGTAAGCCCGCTTCCATCTTCAGCATCATTGTCACTTACCATCGGGTGAGATGATGCCAAGGGCTTACCAATTGTGAATGATAAAAAAAACGTTTCCCATACAAACATAAAATTACTATTTCTTGAAAATAAATGGACCGATTCTAATGAAACTTTTTAATCATATACGAGTCAAATTCTACTTTGTGGTTAGATCTTAAATTATTAAAAATTTGACAGCGTTTGACTACATCTCACCTGATGGTAAGTGCCTTGAAGATCCCCAAATCGTAGGAGTAGGGAAGCACATACGTAAGGCAAGGAGTTCCACTCCATCGCTGTCCGCATAATAAATGAGCCGTGCGTCTCATTGACCGAAGGTGGAATGGAGCTGGGGGAATGAGGTTGTGAAGTTCTTGAGCACACACGTACCTTACACTATTACATTTTTTTAAATGTTGTGTTGTCACTAAATAATAGTGATTTAAGGTTTTCATAGTAATCTTAAAATATATATTTTTTTAAATAATGTATTTCGAAGATGTAATCAAGCCACAACCTAGAATTTCGTGAATTGCTTATGTGTATAAAGTTTCATTGGAATCGGCCCATCTATTTTCAAGAAATAGTAATTTTAAATTTGTATGGAGGGAGATAATAGAAGAAAAGATCGAAGGAAATCGCGGAAGAGGAATACGTAGAATTGCTTATATAGACCAAGTTAATGAGAAAGTTAAGATGGAAACGTATAGAGAAATGAAGGAGATAGTGTGGGAGAGGAAAGAGCCACACCGACAAGAGCACGGCTCTTAAATTATGATGATGATGATGATGATGGGAGAATATTTTATGAATACGCTTTTAATATTACTGTAGGGCTCGTTTTATCGAGTCTGTATGTTTGCAATTTTCGCTATCTAATATCATCATCATCATCATCATATCAGCCGAAAAACATCCACTGCTAGACAAGGACCTCCCCCACGGTTTTCCACTACGACCGGTCCTGCGCTGCCCGCATCCATCGGTTTCCCGCGATCTTCACCAGGTCGTCGGTCCACCGCGTGCGATTCCTGCCTACGCTACATGTTCCGGTGCGCGGTCGCCACTCGAGAACATTCCTGCCTCAACGGCCATCTGTTCTACGAGCTATATGGCCCGCCCACTGCCACTTCAGTTTGTCGATTCTGTGAGCTATGTCGGTTACTTTGATTCTAATATGTTTTATTTTATTTTATAGAAAAAACCATCAACCACAAGGGATTCGGTGCAAGAATTAGGAGTTAAAAACACCGGTACTGGCAAGAATACTCAGTTCAACACCGCCAGTAATATAACAAACCAATACAAGCACTATAATTACGACACAGAAAACATAGTTAAATACAACTACGGTACAGTTCTAGTTTTCAATACCAAAAACAATTCTTCGGGTATTTCCGGCTTACCAATACAGATATATCGGCAAAAAGACAGAGATGACAATTTACCATCAGTAACAAGTGGTTCAACGGAAGGTGAAGGAGAAAATCAATTTAGTAAAAACTTTAGTGGATATGATGACATTGTTGAAAACACTGGAATTTTAAAGGAAACATCAGCCGAGAACTGTTTGCCGCATCGATCTGAAGGAAAAAGTTTGCTTAAAATACCACTATCTGCATCCGATGTTGCGAAAATTTTAAAAGCATGTCATTCGTGTCTTTCTAAAGCAGAGTGTGAGTTGTGTTATTCTGAATATATATCTAAACATCTTCAAAATCATAATTAAAAATTTTGATAAAGCCCTTGACGGGTGTTAAAACGTATTTTAAATAAATAAAATAAATAAATAAGCTTTATTTCGGAAAAATAATATCCATAGTATATTAGTGTATTAGTAACAATATTGGCTTATTATCTATGTTAGTTCTTATTTTATTGTTAGCAGAGCGACAGAGATTTTATTTGGAGTACATATTTATTTTATTCTTCCTGTGACTAACCCCACCCAATGTTTTTCAACAGGACAGTCAAACCTAGCAGCGATAGTCTCCAGGAAAAAAAAAGGAAAAAAAAGCATTAAATAACTTTATACCATTGCTTCTCTAAAAAGCTTATTTTATTCACTGTTTTCAGTTCAAAAAGCTCTTTTAATCACTATTTTGGTGTTTGAATATATAAGACACAAATATATTCGACCTCGCATCTAGCTATATACAACCTTCTTGCGCAAAAAATACTCGATACAATCTCCTAATCCAAAGAATATTTGACAAACTCCTTGTGCAAATAATTCCTAGAGATTTGATTGTTCGATATTTTCGAGAATTAGTTTAGCATTAGGATATAAACTTATTTGTGTTCTTTGCTGTCATTTCATTAGTAAATTGGCTCTTTTTTGAATATTACAAGTTGTACTAATACAAAGAAAATTACTCTTTATTTTAGTAATTGTTCCAATTTAAATGAATATTTTAATTAATTTTACATTACTTCTTTGTTCGCTTAAATGTTTCTTTTTCTCGGAGTCATGTTATAAAGTATAGTATGCAATTCTTGAATAAAACGAATTAATACTGAGGGCCATGAATCACTCGCGTCGCTCAGGGTTCTTATGCTTGAATCACTCCTTACGTTCGTTATTTCAGTCATTAGAACCCTTCACTTGCTCGTGATTCATCTATGGCCCTCACTTTAAATCCGTCCTTTATTAACTACTTGCATAATATACTATTTTTTAAAGTCCCCCGACTAGAGGGAAATAAGAAACGAAAGATATTTTTTTTTTTAAATCATAGAAAATCCGTCGGGGACTGCCATTGCCCTCTGTGTTCCAAATTTCAGTTTAAATATAGTAATTTATATTGATTTAAAATTAATTTTTATTGTCGTTTGGTAGAATCAAATACTAGCCATGAATGTAACTTCGGGCGCCACCCTTGCTTGTACGCATTGCCCAGCTGGCTCCTTACGTCGCTTTACAAAGCGCGGGCTCGCCATCCATTTTACACGGAAGCACAAGCCGAGGCCGTTGCTTTCGCAACCAGCTCCGCAACGTCCACAACTGAGCGACCCTCCACCATTGGATACAGCTAGTTTGCCTGTGGCGCCCCCCACGACCCTTCTCCTGGAAAAGTTGGGCGATTATAGGATGAGTGTTCGGGTCCTTAAGCACATACCCAAGGGCGCCAGGAATCTGGCAGCAGGGAAATTAGGTGCCATTATCGAGAAATGTCTTCAAAGTAACTCCTCGGACGACTGGTATAGTTTATTAACCTTCGCATACTCAGCTTTTAGGTTCCCTGACTCTAAAAACGGCAACGAGTCACTCACCACCAGAGTAAAGAAAAACATAGAGGGCAATCTCGGTAGTGGCAGTGATTACCTTCGTATCGCTAACGCCTCAGAGACACCCATCGATTTACAAACTAATCGAAACGAAAGTGTACGACGGGGACTTGAGGGGTGCAGTCAGACTTCTCACCTCTGACTGCAGTTTGGCACCAGCGGTCCCCAACACTCTATCTGGTTTATTGGAGAAGCATCCAACCCCTATGCGACCGACAGTAGCTCTGCAGGAGCCAGAGGTTTCGACTGAGCGGCTTACAGTTTCAGCCAAAGATGTGGCAGACGCCATAGGCTCTTTTCACGCCAGTTCAGCGGCAGGTTTGGACGGCTTACGCCCTCAACATTTGAAGGAGCTGGTAGCAATCTCTGCTGGAAACAACGGACCGCGTTTGTTGCATTCGGTGACCAAATTGTGCAACTTCTTACTTGAGGGTAGGCTGTGTAACCGTAATATTTGTCCGTTTCTTTACGGTGCGTCGCTGTGTGCCCTGCATAAAAAGGACGGAGGCATAAGGCCAATAGCGGTTAGCAGTGTTCTGCGTCGCTTGGTGGCGAAGCTGGGATGTCGCGCAGTTAGGGAACAGATGGCAGACCAGCTGCAGCCTCATCAGCTGGGTTTCGGCACCCCACTTGGGTGCGAGGCTGCGATACACGCCACCCGTGTCTTCGCAATAGACCCAGAGCGCGCCGGCGATGTGATTTTGAAACTAGACATTAAAAACGCATTTAATAGCCTGGAGAGAGACGTGATGTTGGCCGAGGCTAGGGATAAAATCCCTTTAATATGCCCTTTCCTAGCTCAATGTTACGTCTCTCCAAGCAATCTGTATTTTAATGGTCAGAGGATTGCATTGCAAGTCGGCGCGCAGCAGGGCGACCCGCTTGGTCCATTGCTATTCAGCTTGGCTATTAACAACCTGATAGCCTCATTGGAAGCGCCACTAAATGTGTGGTACCTCGATAATGGCACCATTGGCGGTGCCCCTGACATAGTGGCCAAAGATCTGGATGTTCTGGTTCCCGGGCTGAGGGACATGGGGCTGGTTGTGAATGGTGCCAAGTGCGAGCTGTATCCGTGTGGAGACGATGCTAGGGGGTGCATTGCGGATTTCCAGAAAATCCTCCCAGACTTAAAGATCTTGGACCGGCACTCATTCGCCCTACTGGGGGCACCAGTCTTCCCAGCGTCCCAGCATCGCTGCAAAACAAACGGGAGATGCTTTTTCAGGCTCGTCAACATCTGCGGGAGCTGCCCGCCCACGTTGCCCTTACACTCTTTCGAAGCTGCCTCTCGGTACCAAAGTTGATGTACATATTGAGTACCTTTCCAACGTGGCTTTTTCCACAAGAGATATCTCAGCTTGACAAAGATATCAAAGACACGTTGGAGCTCATCCTCAACGTTCACCTCGACGAGGCACAGTGGGTGCAGGCGTCGCTGCCTGTTCGCCACGGGGGATTGGGTGTTAGGCGCTTGCGGGACACCAACGTTTCGGCCCTCTTGCCCTCCTCCAACGGGGTAGTCGAACTAGTCACTAAAATACTCCATTCGTATGGTGACAGTCTCGACATCCCTTATACAGGGGAGGCCTTGACTGCCTGGACCGCGGCGTGCTCCACGGCGAGTCTTCCTGAGAACCTGGGCGTGCAGCGCCAGTGGGACGAGCAGCTTTGCAGATCGCGGGTGATTGATTTGTTGGAGGCGGCATCTGGAGCCGATATTGCGCGTCTTAAAGCGGCTTCGTGCCCAGAGTCGGGAGCCTGGCTTCATGCCCTCCCCTCGCCTCACTTAGGTACCGCACTCGATGATGGGTCTTTAAGAGTTGCGGTGGCCCTCAGACTTGGCTGCAACTTGTGCGAGAAGCATGAGTGCAGATGTGGGGCACAGGTGGACGTTACTGGCTACCATGGTTTGAGCTGCAGAAAGTCAGCTGGGTGTTTCCCACGACACCATATGATCAATGAGGTCATCCGCCGCGCCTTGGTGGCCGCGGGCGTACCGAGCACCCTTGAGCCACCCGGATTGAGCCGTACGGACGGCAAGCGACCTGACGGGTTAACTTTAACTCCATGGGAGAAAGGCCGCTGCCTGGTGTGGGATGCGACATGCGTCAGCACTTTCGCTGCTTCTCACCTGGCCCGTACGACCCGGGCGGCTGGTTTGGCTACCGAGTGGGCTGCCATCCAAAAACGGGACAAATACTCTTCCCTCGAGGGACCATATTTGTTCGTCCCGTTTGCGGTGGAGGTAAGTGGTACGTGGTGCATACTGCCGTGTGTAACCCCCCAACACCCTATTTCAAATATATAAATATAAATATAACTAACTAAACCTACCTATAATACGCATACGTACATACAACATACAACCTACCACTATCTACCTATAAGAAGTATGTAAACTTTACTTGATTTTTATTGCATTTTAAAATACGATTAAACGTTTGGCCAGATCGTCTAGAGAACCCTAATTTGTGATCGCAGTAACTCAGAATCTTTTTGAAGGTGAATGACAAGTTATTTCAATATATCAATTAATCATTCATTTTAACCGCCTCCGTGGCGTAATGGTTAGCCCATTCGCTTCACACCAGGAGGTCGCGGATTCGATTCCCGGTGGGGTCAACTTGTAAGACTCGGTTTGGTTGATGGTAGGGAATTTTATAAGCCCGCCTGGCTAGCTACCACCATCTTGTCTAAGTCTTGCCGCCAACCATCAGTGTTAACAACATTGATGTGCTCCGGCTTGAAGCTAAGATAGCCAGTTCTCTATTGCGTTGGGGAATCTTGGTAAGCCCGCTTCCATCTTCAGCATCATTGTCACTTACCATCGGGTGAGATGATGCCAAGGGCTTACCAATTGTGAATGATAAAAAAACCGTTTCCCATACAAACATAAAATTACTATTTCTTGAAAATAAATAGACCGATTCTAATGAAACTTTTTAATTCTACTTTGTGGTTAGATCTTAAATTATTAAAAAT
Source organism: Coleophora flavipennella (assembly GCA_947284805.1). NCBI lineage: Eukaryota > Metazoa > Arthropoda > Insecta > Lepidoptera > Coleophoridae > Coleophora > Coleophora flavipennella. The sequence goes on from OX369295.1 coordinate 8,650,007, forward strand.
TTGACAGCGTTTGACTACATCTCACCTGATGGTAAGTGCCTTGAAGATCCCCAAATCGTAGGAGTAGGGAAGCACATACGTAAGGCAAGGAGTTCCACTCCATCGCTGTCCGCATAATAAATGAGCCGTGCGTCTCATTGACCGAAGGTGGATTGGAGCTGGGGGAATGAGGTTGTGAAGTTCTTGAGCACACACGTACCTTACACTATTACATTTTTTTAAATGTTGTGTTGTCACTAAATAATAATTGAACACAAGCCGAGGCCGTTGCTTTCGCAACCAGCTCCGCAACGTCCACAACTGAGCGACCCTCCACCATTGGATACAGCTAGTTTGCCTGTGGCGCCCCCCACGACCCTTCTCCTGGAAAAGTTGGGCGATTATAGGATGAGTGTTCGGGTCCTTAAGCACATACCCAAGGGCGCCAGGAATCTGGCAGCAGGGAAATTAGGTGCCATTATCGAGAAATGTCTTCAAAGTAACTCCTCGGACGACTGGTATAGTTTATTAACCTTCGCATACTCAGCTTTTAGGTTCCCTGACTCTAAAAACGGCAACGAGTCACTCACCACCAGAGTAAAGAAAAACATAGAGGGCAATCTCGGTAGTGGCAGTGATTACCTTCGTATCGCTAACGCCTCAGAGACACCCATCGATTTACAAACTAATCGAAACGAAAGTGTACGACGGGGACTTGAGGGGTGCAGTCAGACTTCTCACCTCTGACTGCAGTTTGGCACCAGCGGTCCCCAACACTCTATCTGGTTTATTGGAGAAGCATCCAACCCCTATGCGACCGACAGTAGCTCTGCAGGAGCCAGAGGTTTCGACTGAGCGGCTTACAGTTTCAGCCAAAGATGTGGCAGACGCCATAGGCTCTTTTCACGCCAGTTCAGCGGCAGGTTTGGACGGCTTACGCCCTCAACATTTGAAGGAGCTGGTAGCAATCTCTGCTGGAAACAACGGACCGCGTTTGTTGCATTCGGTGACCAAATTGTGCAACTTCTTACTTGAGGGTAGGCTGTGTAACCGTAATATTTGTCCGTTTCTTTACGGTGCGTCGCTGTGTGCCCTGCATAAAAAGGACGGAGGCATAAGGCCAATAGCGGTTGGCAGTGTTCTGCGTCGCTTGGTGGCGAAGCTGGGATGTCGCGCAGTTAGGGAACAGATGGCAGACCAGCTGCAGCCTCATCAGCTGGGTTTCGGCACCCCACTTGGGTGCGAGGCTGCGATACACGCCACCCGTGTCTTCGCAATAGACCCAGAGCGCGCCGGCGATGTGATTTTGAAACTAGACATTAAAAACGCATTTAATAGCCTGGAGAGAGACGTGATGTTGGCCGAGGCTAGGGATAAAATCCCTTTAATATGCCCTTTCCTAGCTCAATGTTACGTCTCTCCAAGCAATCTGTATTTTAATGGTCAGAGGATTGCATTGCAAGTCGGCGCGCAGCAGGGCGACCCGCTTGGTCCATTGCTATTCAGCTTGGCTATTAACAACCTGATAGCCTCATTGGAAGCGCCACTAAATGTGTGGTACCTCGATAATGGCACCATTGGCGGTGCCCCTGACATAGTGGCCAAAGATCTGGATGTTCTGGTTCCCGGGCTGAGGGACATGGGGCTGGTTGTGAATGGTGCCAAGTGCGAGCTGTATCCGTGTGGAGACGATGCTAGGGGGTGCATTGCGGATTTCCAGAAAATCCTCCCAGACTTAAAGATCTTGGACCGGCACTCATTCGCCCTACTGGGGGCACCAGTCTTCCCAGCGTCCCAGCATCGCTGCAAAACAAACGGGAGATGCTTTTTCAGGCTCGTCAACATCTGCGGGAGCTGCCCGCCCACGTTGCCCTTACACTCTTTCGAAGCTGCCTCTCGGTACCAAAGTTGATGTACATATTGAGTACCTTTCCAACGTGGCTTTTTCCACAAGAGATATCTCAGCTTGACAAAGATATCAAAGACACGTTGGAGCTCATCCTCAACGTTCACCTCGACGAGGCACAGTGGGTGCAGGCGTCGCTGCCTGTTCGCCACGGGGGATTGGGTGTTAGGCGCTTGCGGGACACCAACGTTTCGGCCCTCTTGCCCTCCTCCAACGGGGTAGTCGAACTAGTCACTAAAATACTCCATTCGTATGGTGACAGTCTCGACATCCCTTATACAGGGGAGGCCTTGACTGCCTGGACCGCGGCGTGCTCCACGGCGAGTCTTCCTGAGAACCTGGGCGTGCAGCGCCAGTGGGACGAGCAGCTTTGCAGATCGCGGGTGATTGATTTGTTGGAGGCGGCATCTGGAGCCGATATTGCGCGTCTTAAAGCGGCTTCGTGCCCAGAGTCGGGAGCCTGGCTTCATGCCCTCCCCTCGCCTCACTTAGGTACCGCACTCGATGATGGGTCTTTAAGAGTTGCGGTGGCCCTCAGACTTGGCTGCAACTTGTGCGAGAAGCATGAGTGCAGATGTGGGGCACAGGTGGACGTTACTGGCTACCATGGTTTGAGCTGCAGAAAGTCAGCTGGGTGTTTCCCACGACACCATATGATCAATGAGGTCATCCGCCGCGCCTTGGTGGCCGCGGGCGTACCGAGCACCCTTGAGCCACCCGGATTGAGCCGTACGGACGGCAAGCGACCTGACGGGTTAACTTTAACTCCATGGGAGAAAGGCCGCTGCCTGGTGTGGGATGCGACATGCGTCAGCACTTTCGCTGCTTCTCACCTGGCCCGTACGACCCGGGCGGCTGGTTTGGCTACCGAGTGGGCTGCCATCCAAAAACGGGACAAATACTCTTCCCTCGAGGGACCATATTTGTTCGTCCCGTTTGCGGTGGAGGTAAGTGGTACGTGGTGCATACTGCCGTGTGTAACCCCCCAACACCCTATTTCAAATATATAAATATAAATATAACTAACTAAACCTACCTATAATACGCATACGTACATACAACATACAACCTACCACTATCTACCTATAAGAAGTATGTAAACTTTACTTGATTTTTATTGCATTTTAAAATACGATTAAACGTTTGGCCAGATCGTCTAGAGAACCCTAATTTGTGATCGCAGTAACTCAGAATCTTTTTGAAGGTGAATGACAAGTTATTTTTAAGAGATTAATCTATCACGTTGTGTTTGGACGAACGATGTAGTCTAACCCGTAATTTTGAAGTATTTCGCGCGGAGCCCTAGTTCCCCTACTGTGATTGGTCCCTATTTTGGGCCCCCCCAAATTGGGGAGGGTAGCTAGCCCCCAGTGCTCGGAATAACGTAATACTTGACTGACGTCAGTACTGCATTATTTTGGTGATTAAAACAATGTACATCTAACTCAAGGTAATTGAACGAGCGATTTTAGCTCAAACAAATAATTACTACTACGGTGAGCCCCGCTAGCTACTGTCTCCTGCAAGCCACTAAGGTACACGATGGGAGTCCACCGCTTCAAGTGTAATTTAATTAAGCTACACGACAATGTATAGTGTACTATGCCGTGTTCCACCCGAATCCCAAAGCTAGTGTATATAAAACGCTTGTGAGGCGCCTTATTATACGTGTATAGTGTGAACTATGTCTGAAACTTTACAGCCATAGCTTGTCCATCCCTATTCGTCAGGTAGGATTAATACCTTCGAACAGTGATTGATCGCGAATACATATTAGCGCTAGGTACTAAAACAAAGTAGATATTCCGCCTTGAATGTCGCTCATCCTGTGAGAAGAGCACCACGGAACGTGAATTAAGTAGATAAACTACTAATTTGGTTCTTAGACCTGAAACTGTGCCATACAGTTGTATATAACGGTATAAAGACCTACGGTCTATATAGCTAAGCGAAATGGACACAATATCCACCGTGCTGTCGGCTCCAAAATAATACATAGTGTTAAAGATCTGTCTTTAGACGTAGTAAACCCTTGATAAAGGGCGAAAGTACTGACAGTCCAGCAGGTTTGCTAAACGTAAAAGAACAACGAACCAACACAGTCGCAACCCATTGTGACACCCACGCGAATCTTAGTCGCAGCATCACAATTAGGTCAAGGCGAAAAGGCGTGTAAGCCAAGTGTTTGGTCGAGACGCCAGTTCAGGACGCAATAGAAGCCGACAGGACGCGGACACCGTGAACACCGTCCATAATAATCAAAAACTGTAGAATAGATTTAGTTTCTAAAACTAGCGCATATTAACTGACCCTAGCTACGGTTACCATCAGGATGGGTCGGCTACCTTCATCATAATCGGTCTTACTATAATCACTATTAGTAAGGCGCGAACGCCCAAATCATTTGTTTGTTTGCCCAATACTTTCCTAAACGCTCGGTCCGATTTGGGTGAAATTCTGCCGAGGCATGCTTGTGATAAGCTACAGATAGGACCTACCTATCTATAATTACATTAGTATCAGAATAGGCGAAGCTCGAACGCCTATAGTTTGTTTGTTAGTCCATTACATTTATCCCATAAAAGTGTGGACAGATTTAGCTAAAATTTGGTAAAATTAGGAGTTGTTCATATCTATGAACCACTAAACTACATAACTAGCCCATATTGCATGGAGCTTGGTAAACAGCCATCTCAAGTATGACATAGGCCTTCCCCTGCGACAGCATAGCGCCGTACTATCTCGAATGAGATTAGTGAACTGAGTGGACCACGTGTTCACGGAACCCTAAAACTTATAATGCCGCGTGGCACTTGCAGTGAAGGCAGTTCGATGAAATAGGCCTTCCCTTCGATTGCATAGCGCCGTACTATCCCGAATGAGATTAGTGAACTGAGTGGACCACGTGTTCACGGAACCCTAAAACTTATAATGCCGCGTGGCACTTGCAGTGAAGGCAGTTCGATGAAATAGGCCTTCCCTTCGATTGCATAGCGCCGTACTATCCCGAATGAGATTAGTGAACTGAGTGGTCCTCGTGTTCACGGAACCCTAAAGCTTTGACCGCACACGTGGCCTCGGTGATTTCATCATATCAGCCGCTGCAGAATAGATATCATCTCTCCCCAGCAGTGGACTCAGCACTTCCCACTTCCTGCGCATGTGGCTACAGCAGTTATATCATCAGTCTCTGTTGGACAAATGTCCCAGCAGTGGACAGTCTCTTCCCACATCCTACAAACGTTGCTACAGCAATGATATCATCAGTCTCTGTTGGACAGATACCCCAGCAGTGGACTTAGCACTCCCTACATCCTACGCATGTGGCTACAGCAGTTATACCATCAGTCTCTGTTGGACAAATGTCCCAGCAGTGGACAGTCTCTTCCCTTGTCCAACTGTGGGCCTACATACTACCTATCCTAAACATAAAACATAAAACCCTGAAATAAATGTTAGCATTAAAACCTATTAAATATAGATTGGAAATTAACACACATTAAATAAGCTATAAAACCTGGAAAACATAATGAAAACACATAAACTCAAAGAAATAAACACTCATGTGCCTCGTAGAACGAAGATTTCCTATTTCTGTGTCATCTGACTTACTTAGCTAACAGGTCATGGACACGGCCCATGTGTGGGGTCGTCGGGCAGCGTGGCGTCCTTGCAGTTGCCCTTTGAATACATGTTTCTCCTGTGGTGGTCTGTTCGACTGAGTGCCGCTGCGTCCGCGTGTCCGTGGTTTTATAAGCTTTCACACAGACGCAGCCTCGGCGGCGCGCGGGCAGTCGCACGCACACCTATAGCCATGGCGTGATCCAAGCCGCCCGACATCGAGGCGCCTGCGCAAGCGTCGATCGCCGCCCGGACCCAGACAGACTGGCGCCCCTATCTCTTCGGCCTCAGTTTTCGCGCCAAATACTACCTTAGACAATCTGTTATAACGTGCGCACCGCGTGGTTCGAATGACGACCGACAGGCGGCAGCCTGGCTTCTCGGAAATAATCCCTGAGCTAATTTGTTTCAATAACTGTCCATTCACTCGACTTGAGGTTAATCCTCACCCGACTGAATAAAACTTAGTTATGTTTTTCCCAATAGACAGATTCCTTTTAGTCTATCAAGACTTACTGTAATACCTGTAGATATTTATTTATACATATGGATCCGTTACAATCCAACCCCCTGAAAATTTTTAAAAATAGAATTCAGAGAATTGTCTTTTTTAAAATTTTCAAAATAGCTAATAACTATTAAAATTTCCTGTTGGCACATTCTCACCTAAGTGTGGTGTGTATTTAAACCAGGCATGTCATTTATTGTCCCTTGATTGACACATTCAACCATAAACAAAACCAGATTAGCACAGGACCAGCTCCTGCCATCACAGAGGAGTTCGAACGGGCATTTCGGTTGTGAGTCGAAGCCACTGCTACGTTTCGCGCATAGGCGTATACATTGAGTGGACCACTAGCTTCCAATTCCCCACGCACCAGGAAACTCTACTGGCATAAGCGCATTAGTAAATTGTCAATCTAGTTTACCTCTCCAAACTGTCCGTGATATAACTGAAGCGGTTCCCGCGACAATCAGTCAAGTTCCCCAAATAGAGCTTCCCCCAAGTGACAATAGAATCTTACCTTGGAGTATGTACAGTGTATAAGTCCAGTTCTTAGCTTCTGGTAGAGTAATTGGCCAAAACCAACGTAATGGAAGACTCAAAAGAACAAATTGTTGGTTCGTACTATTTTTGTATTCATGAAGTAGGATAGCGTGTGCCAACAGCTGACTCAGATATCCAGTATTTGTTAACTCTCCTTCAAGATCACACTTTCCCTTAATTTATCCCCAAAATATCAAAGCAACTCACACAAAACCCTACTTTTCACATCACTCTCAAATATCCTTTTGTAACATTCCAATCCTGGAAAGGTCAACAAATCCTTATCTTCAGCCAGGATATTTATTGTAGTCAACACAAGAGATTACGTAGATCTATTTTCAAGTATTTAAACACAATTCTCACTGTAGTTTATAACCAAAACCCTCATCTTGCAAAAGAAAATAATATTTACTTCCAATGACAGATCGTGACTACGTTCTAAAATCAGATCCGAAAATTGAAAATAAATGAGCGCTAATATTCAACGCACCAAAGATGACCTACTTTCACCACAACCCGGCACAACCTATATATAAGAGTAATAAATAATTGAAGCAGCATGCATCATTGCAAACTTAAAACTAACCGCAACCTTATAAAACTAATACCGACTCCCTACCTTTCCTATTCATGCGTAATTTCACTACATTTAGCAAGATTATAATATTTTTATTATAATCCTACTAATTTATTACTAAAACTAGCCATTCACCAAAAGCGTAGTTAAGCTAATGTTGAAATAACATAGCTTCGCTGTACCTGTTATTCAAAACATACCTTTACACATTTTACCGGGTTATCGAAAGAAAAGACAAGTGAGTTTTTTTTTTCATTTTAACTAGGTAATAAAACTCAACCGATATTAAAACATTTAATTCAAAAATATCACAATTTGTTATTTCGATGGCGTCTCCTTTTAACTTAAACTTATAAAACCTAACCCTTTTTTTTTTCTTCGTGCGATAAGTCCTCGACTGCAAATAATTTCTGAACGCACGCGACCCCTGAACTACGCTAGCGCCATTACTTATAAGCGGCAAGTCGACAGACTTTTATATCTGTGACATACTCAGATGGACAGCGACACCTTGTGAAAACAGGCCGAACTACGAGAAAATGTGGTTGCATCAATACTCGATCGAATTGAACTAAAATATCTCTATCCTATTGAATAAATTCTATTATCGCCTAGTAAGTTAGAAATTCTACGAAACATTGTTTTCAATAAAACCGAAAAAATGTTTCGAACAAAATGTATGACCCGTGACGCCATCTATTGGAAAATGACAAACTAACTCCTTCATACTTTTTCTGTGGCGAAAGGTCACATCTATACCTATAGACTATAGGCTATAGTAGCTACCTAGGTATATTGTATTCGTAAATTGTGCCGCAATCAAGAAATTCAAAGAAGCATAAAATTCTATCACGTTTTACCTATTCACTTGCGAATTTCCTTCATAATATTTTACAACTAACTAATTATTGGTACAGTATTTAATTAAAAGAAGTAGAATGCCCTAGCCGAAATTTCCGCTGTTGTAAGATTGATTTACAAAACTATTGCGCTAAACAAATAAAATCAAAACTGAAGTGTGTAGGTACTCCCTATGTATCTAACATCTTACTGTGAGGACTTCGCTTAAAGTAGGGTTCTGTAGTCTTTTAAAAAACTGTACATTTTATAAAAACTAAATTATTTTTGCAGTTGGTAATTGAACTAAATATATAAAATGAAAAATCTATGAATCTTAAGTTGGTCGACTTAAAGCCTACTTTGCTGTTATAATTTATCTTTTAATTTTATTGTAAGTCCTACTATTTAATATTTTTTTCAGATGTCCTGAAATAGTGGTTTAGCAGGTACGGGGTGGGACAATTGTCTCATAAAATTTAGCACTTTAAAGCAAATATTTCGCAAACAAATATCAAAATTGAAAAATGGTTTTTGCAAATCTTTAATAGTTTTGAAGGAACTCTTCAGCGATATCACACATGATAAATTATGTCAAAATTAATCTTCCTCTTTACATGTAGGAAAATCATGCAGAAAAAAAAACTATATGTAATTGAACATATTTATTGGCGTGATTAATTTAACTACCGATGCCAAATTACAGTTTTTTCTAGTATACTTATACTCTCTGAGCTAAGACATAGCCAAACAATAAGTGTTCCTTGTTGATTACAAAACCTTAAAAACAGTCACAGGCATAATTTAAATATAAGAAATGTAAATAAAAAGGATTTAGCCTTTCCAAACAAAAAAACTTAAAATTATTCATTTGTGGGGCAGTGTATAAGATTCTACTGTAAAATATCAAAAAACGTAACTAAATTGCCACGGAATAAATTCCAGACTCATGTCAAAAAACGCCTGTGCTCTCGATTATAATTATAAAAAATATATATTTGAATGACTATGTTTAGATCCTTCAGCTATAATAAATAACTAATACCATACCATACCATAACTTGAGACTATTATCTGAATCGTGGCTTTATTTGTAATACTATTTAAAAGGGGTACGCAAAAAACTTTTTTCAAGATATTATTGTATCACTTTGTCGGCGGCGTGATTAATATGTATATCCGTGCCAAATTACAGCTTTCTAGTACTAATATTCTCAAGATAAGCCGCGGTCAGAAGGACAGATAGACAGACAGACATACAGACAGACATGGCGAAACTATAGTGGTTCCTAGTTGACTTCGTCACCCTAAAAATGGTTTCCATGCCATACATTTTCGTATTGAATGATGTGAGAGATAGATGGACAAAGATATAGTGACTGAGAGGCGCAAAATTACTTATGGAATTCATAGGATTCCACCATTGAGCTTCAGTACCCTAAAACTAATTTATATTAAACAAGCTTTTGCCCGCGGCTTCGCCCGCGTGGACATCGTTTTTGTGACTGGCTTAGAGGGTGCGCGGTGTGCGAGCCGCAAGCGGCTCGCGAGCGTGGACATGAATTTTCTCCAGATCCCTCGGGAACTACGTCAGGATATGCTTATTAGTAAATCGTGTCATTTCCCACCCCCTCAACCATCTCGGTTCAAAAAATCACACAATCTATTGTTCCGTTGCGATGTTAAAGAAATTAACCAAAAAAGAGTATATTTTCAGTTCCCTCGGGAATCGCATCGAGCTATGCTATTTTCACGGGATAAAAAGTAGCCTATGTCCTTCCCAGTGACACAGGCTACCTGCATGCCAAATTTCATTACGATTGGTCAAGGCGTTGAAGCGTGAAAAGGTAACAAACAAACAAAGAAACAAACAAACACATTTTCACACTTATAATATTAGTAAGGATAGGTTTTTGCCAGTTAAACTGGTGTAAACAAAATTCCGATTTGTCATATCCGTTCATAGTAGATACAGGGACAATCGCAAAAAACTGGTCAAAACCAAATTCTTTTCCATTTTTAAAAGCATTTATTTAACTTGTAATGTATGTATGTTTGTTTGGGTGAAATCTTGCAAGTAAAATTTGACCCAGCTTCCGGTTTCCGATTGAGCTGAAATTTTGCATGCATATGTATATCGCGTGACAATGCAATATCAAAACGTTGTACCTAAAAGTTTTTTAGGTTTTTCGAGAATTATTTTTATTCAACTTTGATTAGCTACTGGCATCGTCATACCTAAAAGTAAAGATGTAGCTGAAGATGGAAGCGGTCTTTACAAGATTACCTGACGCAATGAGGTACTGGCTACCTTATCTTTATGCCGGAACACATTAACGCTTTAAAATTTATGTTTGGTGGCAAGACTTAGACAAGATGGTGGTAGCTAACTTAAGAGTGTTTAGAAAATGCCCCAAACTAAACCACCAACCAAACTAAACCGTACAAAGTTAAACCCCGTCGGGAATCAAACCCGCTGCTTACTGGTGTGAAGCGAATGGAAATTTTTAATAAAAAAAAAAAAAAAAAAAATCAATATTCCGCCACTGAGGCGATAAAAAACAAAACCAAACTTCTGGTTATATTTTTTGTTATACATCGAATTAGATAGCTTAGTTTAGTAAAAACATAAAATCACGTACCTACATCAATATTAAGTGAGAATTTTTGGATATAGGACGATCCATGTTTGTTATGAATCCTTATTATTATTATTATTATTATTGGGTAAGAGGGGAATAGGACGAAAAGAGGGTCCTAATGGATCACCGCGACCTACAAGATCTATTGTGATCACTGCCCCTGTTATATAATTTCCTCAAGGCCAATAGTTCTGATGAACTGGACGATGCACTTGGGATCGAGCTCCCTGATGTCCTCTGGTGCTATAAAAGCACGTACCTACATCAATATCAAGTGAGCCTTCCCATCTAGAATTTCTGGATATAGGACGATCCATGTTTGTTATCAATGTACCATAAGTTTCGGGGAAAGTTCAATTCCGTCTGTTTACTTACCTCACAAATTCCTATGTTTTATGTGTTAGCTTTTGCACGCGACTTTGTACGCGTGGAATTTAGAATCAAGTTATTTTTTTATCACCTGCGATTTCATTTCATTCAGTACCTTACAAATAATTGGTTTACACAATAAAATAAAAAGAGAAATTAGTATCTGCGTAAGAATTTTATTTATTTCTTAAATGTCAACATAAACCGTTTTTTTATGCTCACCTTACCTAGATATTTTTCGTTTGAGAGAATAATTCGTCCTAATGCGATTCATTTTGGGGTTGTTTTTCCTTGATTTAATATACGTTGCTGCCACTTCGACAGCAAAAGCGTAGTAATAATAATCTTGTTAATGCGAAAAAGTATGATGTGCAAATAAGTGTTTAGAATTTTGAGACAGTCTTACGAAACAATTACAAAATAAAACAATGTTTTTTTTTAAAATTGATATCGATCGTATATCGTACACTGAATCTTATTTGAAAGTTTCGCAGGAGATATAAAAATGACGATGTATTTTCTGTTTTTGCACACATTTGAGAATTAAATACTAATTAAATTGAAAGGTAATCAGCGTTTATTTTATGTAAAATGAAACAACAAAAAATAAAGGATTTCTATACAATATTTGATTTTTGATCCATAGGAGCCGTTATAACCAAATTATCTGAGCTAGTAACCCGTGAGCAAGTATTCTTTTTTTACAATCATCCGTGTGAGACATAGTTCTTCTTGAGATCGACACCAGCGGCTCGAAGTGTCGTTGATGGTCTTAGCGAAACATACGCTCATGGGAAACTACACGCGTTCAAATTGAAAAGGGACATAGTTGGGGATAAAGGGTATACGTGGTATGTAAAATACCCGAATTAGTATTATAACCTAAAAGTACCCCATAATTGCTTGGTATTAGGATTGAATGCAGTAGTTTTAGAGTGATGCGTGTACAAACATACCGACTGACAGGTAGACAAAAATCTTAAAATATGACATACTTTTCTTTCCAAGTTTGATACGTTTTTAAACATACAAAATAAACAACAAGAATAGACAGAAAAATTCCAAAAAAATATCTGCTTTTCTTTAAAATATTCTAGCAGTACTTAGGTGACAACTACAATCAATTCCAAGCAGTTTTACCTGTCATACTATTAGCAAAAGAGTTATGCATATTTAACGGTATCTACCGCAATAACATCTGAAATCAGTTTAAATGATATTCCGGTAGCAGGTACTTATTGTAAAATATTATACCATTCGCAATGCACCACACAGATAGGCCGAGAGCTTACAAGTCAAAAATATAACTTTTAATCCCGTCATAAAGTATGTTCTTGACATTTCAATTACGATTTTATCTGGTTCTGGCTCGAGCGGGGCTGAACAGAGCATTGGAAACTAAATTGACATACTTTACTTACTGCTCTAATAAACTGAAAAGACTTATTTTATCTCTTAAATGGGTTATTAATTTATATATCTTCTTATTTTTAACCGAATTCAAAAAAGTAGGTTTCTCACACATAAAAAAGTATGTACGGTACATATTTTTTATGTGTGTTCGCGGATACTTTGTCGTTTATTAACCGATTTTGATGATTCTTTTTTTGTTGGAAAGTAGATATCCCATGGGTGGTACCATGATAAAGAAACCAGGATCTGATGATGGCATCCTAAAGAAATCAAACGGAATCTTAGTTTCCTGTTTGAAGTCGGTTTTTTTTGTTCAAAATTACATTGGTTACAGACTTATATGCTAAAACTTAATATAATAATCTAAATAGACTAGACTGTATGTATAGTCCCTCAAATATAAAAAAGCATGCGAATATATACCTTTTTTAACAATTATAGTGATGATAAAATTATTAATTGCGACAAAACTTAAGTTTTGTCTTTTCAAAAAAAGTGTTGATTTAAAAAAAAAGTTTTTTTTTTTAAAAAAGGATAAACATTTTCTGTTGTGTACCTACAAATAAGGAGCACCTGTTTGAAACGTCGTAGTTAAAATAAAACTTAAATAAAAAAATTAAAAAGGTGAAAAAAATTACGGTAGTATGCGTACAAGAAACCTGTTTTTATACGTTTTATGATTTTTTTCTGTCGTAAAAACATGAAAAGCGTGAAACTTGGTGTGAATATAAGAACTACTGAAGTAAAAGAAAAAGTAAAAAACCTTCCAAGAGTGAGTCGTACCCACGCTAAGTAGTCCAAACTGAATAACAAAGGCTTTTCTTTCTCCCTCGTGTTGATATTGTCTTTTGTTGGCATACTTGTGTGGAGAGGTGCAGTAGTACGGAACTCTTGGTGCGTGAGTCCAATTCCCACTTTGCCGGTTTTTACAACTTGTATAATATATGGTATTAAGTGAATCGAAACAAGGGTACTGCTCATAAAACTGAACAACTTTTGTTCTACAACTAAGCTGAAATCGTAATAAAATCTGGTCTTCCTATATAAATTTAGCTAATCAGCTGATCAATTCTTCTGACGTTTCAGAACTTTTGTTGCAATTTCTGAAAAGTTGTATAATATCAAGATTTGTTCAGTTTTAAGAATATAAAAGCCTCCGTTTTACGACATTATTAAACTGCGAACCGTCCGGAATTTAGTGGAATCACGAAACTAACAACTAAGATAAAACGAAATTACTCTGTTTCTTGGATTTAAAAAGATTTTACGTCTTAATGTTTTAACAGTGAAAAAAAAAATTACAACAATTTTATAGATGAATACTAGTTGTACAATTAAGCACATCACATATTTACATACACAATATATTATAGAGAATTTGACATTGCCTTAATGAACTATCTGCAAATTTTAATTAAAGCAACTGGGAAATTACCACTAGATTTTTAGATATATTTTTTGTTTCTCATAGGTTAACTTTAAGGTGTAACTTAAGTCAAACTTCTTAAGTAGTATTTTCAGTACGATTTAAATCCTCAATTTTATAAATGTAACAGGCTTGACAATCATACATTTCACAAATATATTGATTTGAATCACACTGTGAACGAGAAAGACACATATAATTACAAGGTTTTTTTTTCTGAAATATCGTTCAATGTGAAGGCTGCCGGTGGTGCAGGCTGAGAACAATCATCTGCAGAAGATGCTTTCTTTGTAGTTGCAGACGATAGTTTGTCCAGCAGGACTTTCATGCAACTTGTAGTATTTTCTCCTACATCTTCCTTTGAAAAACGTATGTCAGATGGCATTTTCTCGTCCTTATCTTCATGCTCCACCTTTTTTTCACTTGAGTTGTTATGTATTTTAATGTCTATCGTTGAACCGTGCTTGGCAGATAGTTGCTTCTCATCTTTTTCTTCTTGCTTGTGCATCTTTATACCGAAGGCGGATAAAACCCAAGAAGTATTTTGGGTATTAAGCACTATAACTGTACCATAGTTGTATTTAACTATGCTTTCTGTGTCGTAATGAGAGTGACTGTTTTGGTTTGTTACATTACTGTTGGTGTTGTACTGAGTATAGTCACCATAACCGGTGTTGTTTACTCGTAATTCTTCCAACGAATCACTTGTTGTAGAGGGTGATTTCTAGAAAAAAATAAAAAAATATTATTTGTATGGAGCGTGAGCTCTGCGAGATCGAATCAGAAATGAGGAGATGGGCGGGGCACATAGTTCATAGAACAGATGGCCGTTGGGGCCATAAAGTTTTCGATTGGCGACCTCGCACCGCAAAACGTAGTGAAGGCATGCCTCCCACTCGGTGGACTGACGAACCTGGTGAAGGAAGCTGCTGGATGCGGGCAGCGCAGAACCGGTCGTCGTGGAAGTCCTTGGGGGAGGCCTTTGTCCAGGTGTGGAAGTCCTTCGGCTGATATGATGATTTCAAGAGCGACAATTAGCAAAGAGTAAAAGTTTGTGGTAGACGACCTGTTGCTAGTTTCGGGAAGCTGCTTGATTCGGGCAGCGCAGGACGAGTCGTTGTGGAAATCCTTGAAGCAATTGACGTCTTTCGGTTGTATGATGAAAATGATGATGAAACTTTTGTGTAGGTGCTAGTAGAGGCCAAAAGTGATCATAATTAATTTTAATGATGATAGAGGGCTAAATAACTAGGTACGTTTAATATTCTAAATTTAATACTGAATTAACTCTAAAATACAAGAAAACCAGAAAAAACATCCATATTAAAAAAAAAATAAAGATGTTATCCCTACTAATATCCCTACTAATATTATAAAGGCGAAAGTAACTCTGTCTGTCTGTTACGCTTTCCCGCAAAAACTACTGAACGGATTTGGCTGAAATTTGGTAGGTAGACAGATTAGGACCTGGATTCAGACATAGGCTACTTTTTACTACGCTCGCGAGCCGCTTGCGGCTCGCGCACTGCGCACCCTCGAAAAGTCATAGAAACGTTGTCCACGCGGGTGAAACCGCGGGAAACAGCTAGTTTATGATAATCTATAAATTTTACTTTATAAGTAACTTGATTTTGTTCGCGGCTTTACTCGCGTAGGTATCGTTTTTATAACTGCCTTTGAGGGTAACAGGTGCGCGAGCTGCAAGCGGCTCGCAATCGTACACAGGCTTTCCTTCTTATCCCTCAAGAGCTATATCGGGCTGTTCTGATTAGCAATCTTTATCACTTCCCATTAACTCAACTAATTCTTTGCTAAAAGTCACGTTAATCCTTTGCTCTGTTGCGACGCTGACGACATGCGCTATGCTGGAAATTAGTTTTTCCCAGTTCCTTTGTGGACTATCTCAGGCTTTGCTAATTAGTGTTATATACAGTCATTTTTCACCCCCACAACCATCGCTGTGCAAAAAATCGCAACAATTATATGCTCCGTTGCAATGTTCAAAAAGTCTTTTTTTTTAGTTCCTTTCAGAACTGTATCGGTTTATGCTATTTTTACGAAATATAAAGTAGTATATATCCTTTTAAATGGCACAAGCTGCCTGCATGCAAATTTTTTTTACGATTGGTTGAGGTGTTTAAGCGTTTCGAAGTAACAAACAAACACACACAATTTCACATTTATAGCAATAGTAAGGACAAAATTCAAGTTTAAAGACACAAACTACGAGTAAATGACATGATAATAAGTCATTTTTTTCTGAGAATAGAACTTTCACTATCTTTCCTGTATCCTGAATCAATTTCAAATTACTGTTTAAATTTTAAATGTACCCATGTATTACACCATGTACAGATATAAATGTTATATAATTGTAATACATACCGCTATGGCCAACCCAGCGCAGTCACTATTTAAAATAGTTAATAAAACCACAAGGTAATAAAAAAACTTTTGGTCGTCCATTTCTGCTCAGAAATTTTTGTGCGGTTTAGACAAGCTCGCCTAACAGTGCAAATCTGACTGAAATGACAAATATGCATGTAAGTTTATCTCGTTTAGTTTAGTACGTAGGAGTAAGCTAAAATTACAAACAGGGCTACGTATTAATTACTTTATTATTCAAGTTATTCTTTTATACACATTTTTAACCGCCTGCGTAGCTCAGAGGCAATGTTCACTGGCTTTACACAGGAGGACGCGGGTTCGATTCCCGGCGAGGTCAATTGTAAGACTCAGTTTGGTTGGTGGTAGGGCATTTTCTAAGCCCGCCTGGCTAGCTACCACCATCTTATCTAAGTCTTGCCGCTAAATATCAATGTTGATACCATTAGTGTGTTCCAGCATGAAGATAAGATAGCCAGTTCCCCATTGCGTTGGGCAATCTTGGTAAGCCCGCTTCCATCTTCGGCAACATCGTCACTTTACCACCAGGTGAGATGTTGTCAAGGGTTTACCTATTGCGTATAAAACAAAATACACAGTTAATAAGCCCTTGGCATTATCTCACCTGATGTGAAGTGACGACGATGCCGTAGATGGAAGCAGGCTTACCAAGGTTTTCAAACGATATGGAGATTGTAACTTCAAGTTGGATCACATCAATGCTGTTTACACTGATGGTTTGGTGGCAAGCTAGACAGTTGGGCTTAGAAAATGCCCTACCACCAACCAAACCGTGTCTTACAAGTTGACCCCGCAACCTACTGATGTGAAGCGATTGGAGAAACCCTAACGCCTCGGTAGCGGTGTTGTATTTAGCCCGCTACAGTAACAGTCAACAACACATAACGGTTGAGGGCGGAGGCGGTAATCCTTACTTAATATTATAAATGTGTTTGTTTGTTTGTTACCTTTTCACGCTTCAAAGCCTTGACCAATCTTAATGAAATTTGGCAAGCAGGTAACCTGTATCACGAGGAAAGACATAGGCTACTTTTTATCCCGTGAAAATTGCATAGTCCAATGCAGTACATGAGGGAACTGAAAAAATACTCTTTTTTTAGTTAACATCTTTAACATCGCAATAGAACAATGGATTGTTGTGATTTTTTGCACAGAGATGTTTGAGGGGGTGGGAAATGACATAATTTAATAATAAGCACATCCTGACATAGTTCCCGAGGGATCTAGAAAATAATCATGTCCACGCATTCGCACCCTCTAAGACAGTCATTATAACGATGTCCACTCGGGCGAAGCCGCGGTCAAAAGCAATAATTGACTATAATTATTTCTTGGATACAGTTGAGAAGATAGATGCGAATTAGTTTGGTAGAACGGAAACATTATACAATAATTGAAAACGTTTAACACGTTAAAAAACCGACTTCCATCGCAACAAATTAGTACATTTTTGCATTATTATTTTTGGTTTTTGTTAATTTTCTACTAAAGTACTAGATCGATTTTGATAAAATTTATATGGGACCACACGGGAAGCACTAGCTTTCAAATAAAAAAAGAATCATAAAAATCGGTTCACCCAGTCAAAAGTTCTGAGATAACAAACATAAAAAAAAAACATACAGACGAATTGAGGACCTCCTTCTTTTTGGAAGTCGCTTGAAAATACTGGTACTGTAAAACTAGTGTACTTTAACTACTTCCATAGTGTAATGTCTTAAAGCATCTCACTGTGGAGGCATGCGGCTGACAAAGAAACTATTTTCGAATTACAGAAAAGCGCTATCTGCGCAATCTTTCAGATGCGATCCCGTGAGTCGTTAAACTATAAGTTTATGGATCAATATTATAACTCCTGCTAATCAGTTAATACACAAAAACATCGTGTGTGTTCGTTATAATTTGCATTTATTTTCAAAAAACGAGCAAAGTACGAGTATGACTCACTTAAAGTAGGTTTCCGTAGTCTTTTCAACATATAATGTACATTTTGAAAACCAATATTATTATTGCAGTTGGTAAAAAACATATTGTACAGAAAATCTATGAACTTTTAACAAATGCAACTGCATATCTTATGTTGTTCAACTATTACTCCTACATTAAAAAAGCCTACTTGGCCTTGATAGTTTTCTTTTAAATTGATTAGGTTATGTCCTATTATTTATTAAAAAATCACATGTCTAGAAATAACGGTTTTAACACGTGTGGAGACACTAACAAAAATTAGCATTAAAAATGCTATCCAACACGATAAGGTAAGTCAACGAAAAAAAATCACCCCTACTTGACATGTAGCGAAGGTATCCTAAAAAAAAATATTTTCAAGATATTATTGTACCACTTTGTCGGCGTGATTAAATTGTATATCCGTGCCAAATTACAGCTTTCTAGTACTAATATTCACAAGATAAGCCGCGGACAGAATGACAGACAGACAGACAGGCATGGCGAAACTATAGGGGTTCCTGGTTGACTACGGAACTCAAAAAAATTCATTCCATGCCGTAAATTTTCGTATTGGAATGAAGTGAGAGATAGATGGACAAAGATTTAGTGACTGAGACTCTCGTACCCTCGAAGACAATCATAGAAACTATGTTCACAAGAGCGATGCCGCTGGCAAAAGCTAGTATACATATAAGTTAAAATCAGTAAGAAAATAATTAAGGGTACTTAACCTACATGAAAAAGTAGGGTACATATTATATTTACGTAACGCTTCCTTTGGAGTATTGTTATACATATACACTCACTCGTAGGTATTTTAAAGTGATTTTAAAGATTTTCCGATACATGTTTCGCATACAAAATTTTTACTCTATTAAATGGCAGTTTTTTTACGAGTTACATATTTCAACCCCTCCCCTTATTATAAGCTAAACCGCTATTTCATAAACAGAGATATGCTATATAAAAGGGGAGGTAGATAGGTTACGTGCATCCTAAAAGTGAAGCAAAAAAAGATGCCAATTGGATACTCTTTTCTTAGTAGCATCGGTGCAACGGTAGCGAACTGCTTGTAATGTTGTGTGTGTAAATAGCTTCGATTTTCAAATGTTGTTTGTTAGTGCATAACCCATCTATGGTAACAAATCTCTGTTCATAAAATCAAAAAATCCGGTAAAGTGCGAGTCATAACCGCGCAAAAAGATTTCCGTACCATCATACTCATTTGGTGCTAGTTTCTTCACGTTTAAAAAAAACTCTTTTTTGTATGGAGACTTTTAATTTTTCAGATTTTTAGTACTTGTTGTTATGGCGGCAACAGAAATACATCATCTGTGAAAATTTCAACTGTCCAGCTATGTGACAGACGGACAAACAGACAGACCCGTTTTACCCTTTGGGCA
Organism: Coleophora flavipennella; assembly: GCA_947284805.1. Lineage (NCBI taxonomy): Eukaryota > Metazoa > Arthropoda > Insecta > Lepidoptera > Coleophoridae > Coleophora > Coleophora flavipennella. Next base: position 8,669,584 of record OX369295.1, read on the forward strand.
CGTAATCCTAAATAGTGTCGAAATAGTAGGACGCATAATTACTAATTTTGAATTACCAAAATAAACAATTATCACGGCTAATGTAGGATTTTTAGTTCAGCAATGACTCACTTTAAATATGCAGTTAGATTTGTAAAAAGTTCATGGATTTTCCATACAAAATGTTCTATAACAACTGGAAAAATAACTTTGTTTTTTAAAATACTAATTTGTTTTGACGTGGATGCGATGAACGTCTTCCCACATCACCAAGGTGGGCATTTCCGAAAAAATCCGACATCAAAATTAGGTACAGAATCATACATAGCAGATAAAACAGTAATAATGTAGTTATACTGACTATAATATTCTATCAGCGACAATGCAAAAATATAATGTTTAAACTTGCCTTATCGCCCGCCAAGGACATCAGTACGTTAGTAATAATATACAGGGTCTTAACAAAGGTATGCACTTATTTTTAACTGGAGCTTGTACACATGAAACTGATCAACTTTCCCAAGAAACCCATAGTCAATTCGAAAAAGAAGTTTTGGAATTCCCATGCAAATCCATCAGCTGGCGAGCAAACTTTGAACGGAGATACATATATTTTTTTTGCGAACTGTCCATGGGTTTCTTTGGGAAAGTTGTTCAGTTTTATGAGTACAAGCTACAGTAAAAAAAAAGTGCATACCTTTTTAAAGACCCTATATATACTGTGACGTCAGTGACTGCAAAAGCACAGTATATATGTCGCAGGCATACTGTATAATTCGTCATTATACATACGGTCAGGCAAATGTCAGGCAAATTATATAATGGCGAGGGCGGGGACAGTTAACTCAACCAAACCTGACCGAACCTAACATCACTCGCTTCGCGAGCTCGTTTACGATCTGCCGTACGGCATTTTGACAATTTGCCTGACTCGGCATTGACCGTTTATATACGGTCGAATTATTACAATTTGCCTGGCTCGGCAATTTCAAATCTGCGTACAGAATTTTACATTTTGCCTGACCCTTTACATACGGACGAATTATTACAAATTACCTGAATCGGCGTACGCCGTATTTCATTTTGCCTGACCGTTTACATACAGACGAATTAAACAATTTGCCTGACCGTATGTAAAATGACTAATCATACAATTTGCCTGCTATATATATTATATTAGTTGGCGAAAGTGACCTTTGAAGATTAGGGCCGCCGAGAAAAAAAATCAAAAGAACTTGAAAATTTCAAAAATTTGAAACAACCAGCAAAAATGGAATATAGCGCTGAAAAGATCACTTATTTCTATCTTTTTCTAGCACTGTTTTTCTACCCAAAGATTGCCCGGAAAAATTGCTACCTAGCAATAAGGCGGCCTGTTGTATAATATTTATTCATGTTGTTATTCTATGTTGCTTTATCATCTTGACTAATCTTCATGAAATTTGGCATGTAGGTAGCCTGTGTCACGGGGAAGGACAAAGGCTACTTTTTTTTCCGTGAAAATAGCATAGTCGGATATAGTTCCCGAGGGAACTGAAAAAATTGACCTTTTTTGGTTTGTCATTTTCAGGTAAGATGATACCAAGGGCTTATCAATTGTGAATAAAAAAAATTTAAGTTTAAAAAACTTAAAACCGACCTCAAAATGAAATTCACTCAAAAGTATGAAATAATATTATTATACTTAGATACTCGACATTAACCAACAATAACGAAATCAAAGGTGGATACGGATTAAATTAGGGGCCTAAATTTATTTTTGAAGCCAGTATTAGCACACAGCTACTTACATATCAAGTATTTTAGATTTGATGGCATTGGTGACACCAACCTCAAAAAAAATTTTAGGCCCCTAATTTCATTTGTACCCACCTTTGATTTCGTTATTGTGAGTTAATGTCGTGTATCTAAGTTCAATAAGTATTAAGTGAATTTCATTTTGAAGTCGGTTTTAAAGTTTTTTAAACTTATATTTTAATTTTATTTATTTTAAGTGATAGTGGTATCTATCTAACAACGTTATACCCAATCACCCACTCGCCAATAGGAACCATTAAATCATAAAGCATGTGTTTCATTAACAGATACACATTCCTGTAGCTTCAATCATCATCTCAACAGCATGAAAGTTAAGGAGGATCTTCCATCATCAGCTCATCTGAATAACCTGAAAGAATACAACTATCGGTCTATACTTACCTACGTATCTACGCATAATATGTGAAGAATCATCCTCCAACTCCTAACCGTTAAGGAGTTGTACCTTCCTTCATCAGCTCATCAACATGAGATGATGACTAACGGACGCCAAAACTTGAATAGTTTTAGAAAATACATGCAACACGTAATATGTGCCTATAAAATTTGAGGGTTGTTCTCGATTTCCCTGGGATCCCATCTACAGATCCTTACTTAGTGACAATTTGACTTAGGGACCCTTGTATACTCTTTCGATTAAAAAATAAATTTTGAAAATCGGTTCACAGTCGGCGGAGATATCGCGTAAAAACATACAGTCGAATTGAGAACCTCCTCCTATTTGAAGTCGGTTGAAAAAAAGGAAAAGCATTTTATTTAAACCAGTTGTTTGTGATTGTCCCAGTACTATGATCGGATATGACAAATCGGAATTTTGTTTACACCACTTTAACTGGAAAAAAACATATCTGATATAAATTAGCTTTAGGGTACCGAAGCTCAATGGTGGAATCCTATCAATTCCATAAGTAGTTTTGCGCCTCTCAGTCACTATATCTTTGTCCATCTATCTCTTACATCATCCAATACGAAAATTTATGGCATGGAATAAATTTTTTGGGGTTCCGAAGTCAACAAGGAACCCTTATAGTTTCGCCATGTCTGTCTGTCTGTCTGTACTTCTGTCTGCGGCTTATCTTTAAAATATGTAAACTTGTAAAACTCGGTTTAGTTGGTGGTAAGGCTGGATTTTCTAAGCCCGCCTTGCTTGCTACCACCATCTTATCTAAGTCTTGCCGCAAAACATTAGCGTTAACAACATTGATGTGTTCCGGCTTGAAGATAAGATAGCCAGTTCTCCATTGCGTTGGGGAATCTTGGTAAGCCCGCTTCCATCTTCGGCATCATTGTCACTTACCATTAGGTGAGATGATGCCAAGGGCAAACCAATTGTGAATAAAAAATAATAATATTAGTACTAAAAAGCTGTAATTTGGCACGGATATACAATTTAATCACGCCGACAAAGTGGTAAAATAATATCTTGAAAATATTTTTTTAGGATACCTCCGCTACATGTCAAGTAGGGATGATTTTTTTTCGTTGACTTACCTTATCGTGTAGGATAGCATTTTTAATGCTAATTTTTGTTAGTGTCTCCGTACGAGTTAAACCGCTATTTCTAGACATGATTTTATATTAAATAGTAGGACATATAATAAATTTAAAAGAAAACTATCACGGCTAAGTAGGCTTTCTTAATGCAGGAGTAATCGTCGAACAACTTAAGATATGGAGTTGCATTTGTTAAAAGTTCATAGATTTTCCATACAATATGTTTTTTACCAAATACAAATATATTACTTAATGGTTTTTAAAATAAATGTACATTATTGTTGAAAAGACTACGGAACCCTACTTTAAGTGAGTCACACTCGTACTTTGCCCGTTTTTCGGAAATAAATGCAAATTATAACGAACACACATGATCTCTTCGTATATTAACTGACTAGCAAAAGTTATAATGTTGATCCTTAAACTTATTCTTTAACGACTCACGGGATCGCAATTCGCATGTGAAAGATTGCGAAGATACCTCTTTTTTTAAGATGAAAATAGTTTTTTTGTCAACCGCATGAAAGTAATTAAAACAAACTAATCTCACAGTACCAGTATTTTTGAATAATGTTTCCGTTCGACCAAACTAGTATCCAAGACATAATTACAAAGTCATTAACGCCTCCGCCCTCAACCGGTATGTGTTTTTGACTGTTACTGTAGCGGGTTTAAATAAACACCGCTTCCGAGGCGTAAGGGTTTGTCCAATCGCTTCACACTAGGAGGTTGCGGGTTCGATTTCCGGCGGGGTCAACTTGTAAGACTCGGTTTGGTTGGTGGTAGGGCATTTTCTAAGCCCACCTTCCATCTTCCATATAGCTTGCCACAAAACCATCAGTGTAAACAGCATTGATGTGTTCCGACTTGAAGTTAAAATCTACATTGCATTGGGGAATCTTGGTGAGCCTGCGTCCATCTTCGGAATCATCGTTACTTAACATTATATGGCGGATTCTTGGTAAGCCTGCGTCAATCTTCGGCATCGTTGTTACTTCACATCAGGTGAGATAATTCCAAGAGCTTTTTAATTGGGGATAAAAATAATTATTCGAGTAATAAATTAATTAATACGGAATCCTATGTTTGCTAACGCCTACGTATAAACGACAATGAGATAAAGTTACATGCATATTTGTCATTTCAGTTAGACTTATACTGTTAGGCGAGCTTGTCTGAACCGCACAAAAATTTCTGAGCAGAAATGGACGACCAAAAGTTTTTTTATTACCTTGTGGTTTTATTAAGTATTTTAAATATTGACTGTGCTGGGTTGGCCATAGCGGTATGTATTACAATTATATAACATTTATATCTGTACATGGTGTAATAAAGTACATGGGTACATTTAAAATTTAAATAGTAATTTGAAATTGATAAAAATAAAATAGTAAAAGTTATATTCTCAGAAAAAAAACTTACTATTATGTCATTTACTCGTGCTTTGTGTCTTTAAACTTGATAAAACTTGTAACTTTATCCTTACTATAATGTTATAAATGCGAAAATGTGTGTTTTTTTTTGTTACTTCTTAACGCTTAAACGTCTCAACCAATCTTGACAAAATTTGGCATGCAGGTAGCTTGTGTCATTTAAAAGGATTTAGGCTACTTTTTATTTCGTAAAAATAGCACAGTCCGATACAGTTCGTAAAGGAACTACAAAAAAAGAATTCTTAAACATTGCAACGGTGCATCGGATTGTTGTGATTTTTTGCACAGAGATGGTTGTGAGAGTGAAAAATGATTGTATATACCCCTTATTAGCAAAGTCTTAGATAGTCCCAAAGCCTATATAAGTCCCAAAACCTGAGATAGTCCCCAAAAGAAATTGGGAAAACACCTTTTGAGCCTAGCGCACGTCGTCAGCTTCGCAACAGAGCAACGTTTTGACGTGATTTTTGGCATAGAAATAGTTGAACTATTGGTAAGTGACATAGATTGCTAATCAGAATAGCCCGGTGTAGTTCTTGAGGGATCTGTAGTAAACTCCTGTGTACGATTGCGAGCCGCTTGGGGCTCGCGCACCAGTTACACTCAAATGCACTCATAAAAACGATACCGACGCGAATGAAGCCGCGGACAAAATCGAGTTACTTATAAAGTAAAATTTATAGAATATAATATAATAGAATAGAATAATAACATCTAAAAAAAGTTTTTTTTATTAATATGGATGTTTTTACTGGTTTTCTTGTATTTTGGAGTTAATTCCATATTACATTTTAAATATTAAAAGTACCTAGTTATTTAGCCCTGTATCATCATCACAATCAATTATGATCACTTTTGGTCTCTACTAGCACCTACACAAAAGTTCCATTATCATTGTCATCATACAAGCCGAAAGACGTCCTATGCTTTAAGGATTTCCACAACGACTCGTCCTGCGCTGTCCGAATCAAGCAGCTTCCCGAAAATTGCACCAGGTCGTCTACCACAAACTTTGACTCTTTGCTAATTGTCGCTCTTTAAATCATCATATCACACCCGGACAAAGGCCTCTCCCAAGGATTTCCACGACGACCGGTTCTCCGCTGCCCGCATCCAGCGGCTCCCTTAACCAGGTCATCAGTCCACCGAGTGGGAGCCTGCCTTCACTACGTTTTCCGGTGCGCGGTCTCCACTCGAGAACTTTACTTCCCAACGGCCATCTGTTCTATGATTTAAGTGCCCCGCCCACTGCCACTTAAGTATAGCAATTCTAAAAGCTATTTTGGTTACATTGGTTCTATTAAGGATCTCCTCGTTTCTGATTCGATCTCGCAGAGCTCATGCTCAATATAATTATTTATTTCTAGAAATCACCATCTAAAACAAGTGATTCGTTGCAAGAAATACGAGTAAACAACACCGGTTATGGTAAACACACTCAGTACAACACCATCAGTAATGTAACAAACCACTACAAGAACTCTCATTACGACACAGAAAGCATAGTTAAATACAACTATGGTACAGTTATAGTGCTTAATACCCAAAATACTTCTTGGGTTTTATCCGCCTTTGGTATAAAGATGTACAAGCAAGAAGACAAAGATGAGAAGAAATTATCTGCCAAGCACGGTTCAAAGATTGACATTAAAGGAGATAACAACTCAAGTGAAAAAAAGGTGGAGAATGAAGATAAGAACGAAAAAATTACATCTGAAAAACGTGTTTTAAACGAAGAAGTAGGAGAAAATACTACAAGTTGCATGAAAAACCTGCTGGACAAACTATCGTCTGCAACTATAAAGAAAGCATCTTCTGCAGATGATTATTCACAGCCTGCACCACCGGCAGCCTTCACGTTTAACGATATTTCAGAAAACAAACCATGTAATCTTATGTGTCTTTCTCGTTCACAGTGTGATTCAAATCAATATATTTGTGAAATGTATGATTGTCAAGCCTGTTACATTTATAAAATTCAGGATTTAAATCGTACTGAAAATACTATTAAAGAAGTTTGACTTAAGTTACACCTTAAATTTAACCTAAGAGAAACAAAAAGTATATCTAAAAATCTAGTGGTAATTTCCCAGTTGCTGTAATCAAAATTTGCAGATAGTTGCTAAAGGCAATGTCAAATTCTCTATAATATATTGTGTATGTAAATATGTGATGTGCTAAATTGTGCAGTGAATACATTCATCTATAAATATTTTTTACTGTCAAACCATTTGGACGATCAATCTTTTAAAATTCAAGAAACAGAGTAATTTCGTTTTTATCTTGGTTGTTAGTTTCGTGATTCCAGGAAAGTCCGGACGGTTCACAGTTAATAATGTCGTAAAACGGGGGCTTTTATTCTCATGAAACTGAATTACTTTTGATATACAACTTCTACGAAATTGCAACAAAAGTTCTGAAACGTCAGAAATATCTATCAGCTGATTAGCTAAATTTTTAAACGAAGATCAGATTTTTCATTACGATTTCAGCTTAGTTGTAGAACAAAAGTTGTTCATTTTTATAAGTAGTCCCCTTCAAAAATATGTTCCGATTCACTTAATACCATATATTATACAATTTGTAAATACCGGCAAAGTAGGAATTGGATTCACGCACCAAGAGTTCCGTACTACTGCACTTCTCCTCACAAGTATGCCAACAAAAGACAATATCAACACGAGGGACAAAAAATGCCATTTTTATTCAGTTTGGACACCTCAGCGTGGGTACGACTCACACTTGGATGTTTTTTTTTTCGTTTTACTTTAGTAGTACTATAATCACACCAGGTTTCACGCTTTTAATACTACAGAAAATACAAAAATCTTATAAAAACCGGTTTCTTGTACGGTGACCACCTTATTTTTTTTTTACAATTTATGTAAGTTTTATTTTATAGAAATACGACCTTTCGAACAGATGCTCCTCACATGTAGGTATACAACAGAAAATGTTTATTTGTTTAAAAAAAAACAATATTTTTTTACAAATCAACACTTTTTTTGAAAAGAAGAAACTAAAGTTTCGTCACAATAATAATATTATAATCATCACTATACGTATAAAGTAGGTATACATATGCATGCTTTTTTATATTTGCGAGACTATACATACAGTCTAGTCTAATTAGATTATTGTACTAAGTATTAGCATATAAGTCTGTAACCAATATAATTTTGAACAAAAAAAAACCGACTTCAAACTGGAAACGAAAGTTCCCTTCGATTTCTCTGGGATGCCATTATTAGACCCTTGTTTCCTTATCATGGTTACATCCTTAGGATATCTCCTTTCCAACAAAAAAAGAATCATCAAAATCGGTTTATAAGTTTACGGTTTATAATCGGTTATTTAGTTATCCGCGAACACACATAAAAAAAAATATACCTTCGAATCGAGAAACATCCTCCTTTTTTGAGTTCGGTTAAAAATAAGAAAATATGTTAATAAATAACCCTTTCAGAGATAAAATAAATCTTTACAGTTTATCAGATCAGTAAGTATGTAAATTTTGTGCCCTGTTCAGCCCCACTCGAGCCAGAATCAGAAGGAATCGTAATTGAAACGTCAAGACCATACTTTATGACGAGATTAAAAGTTATATTTTTGACTTGTAAGCTTTCAGTCTATCTGTACGATGCAGTGCGATTGCGTTAATATTTTGCAATAAGTACCTGCTACCGGGATATCATCTGAACTGATTTTAGATATTATTGCGATAGATAGCATTAAATATGCATAACTCTTTTGATAATTGTATGACAGGTAAAACTGCTTGGAATTTAATGCAATTTTTACCGATGTTTTGCTAGAATATTGGAAAGAAAAGCAGATATTTTTTTAGATTTTTTTTGTCTATTCTTGTTCTTTATTTTGTATGTTTGAAAACGCATCAATGCTGGAAAGGAAATTTAGTCATTTGTCTTTCTGTCTGTCTGTATGTTTGTACACGCATCACGCTAAACTGTAGGAATCCTAATACCAATCAACATTGGGGTACTTTTAGGTTATAATACTAATTCGGATTTTTTACATACCACGCATACCCCTTATTCCCAACAATGTCCCTTTTTAATTTAAAACGCGTGCAGTTTTCCAGGAGCGTATGTTTCGCTATGACCATAAACAAGTCGCAAGTTCAGACACGTCGAGCCGCTGGTGTCGATCTCAAGACGAACGGATGATTGTAATAAAATAATACTTGCTCACGGGTTACTAGCTCAGATAATTTGGTTATAACGGCTCTTATGGATCAAAATTCAAATATTGTATAGAAATCCTTTAAATTTTGTTGTTTCACACAAAAATAAACGCTGATCGCCTGTCCATTTAATTAGTATAAAATTGTCAAATGTCTGCAAAAATAAAAATACAACGTTATTTTTCTATCTTCTGCGAAAATTTCAGATGTGATTCAGTGCACGATATACGATTGATATCAATTTAAAAAAAAACTTTTATTTTTATAATTTTTTTGTAAGATAGTCTCGAAATTCTAAACACTAATTTGCACATCATACTCATTCACATTAGCAACCAAATAACAAGATTATTATTACTACGCTTTTGCTGTCGAAGTGGCAGCAACGTAAATTAAATCAAGGAAAAACAACTCCAAAATGAATCGCATTAGGACGAATTATTCTCTCAAACGAAAAATATCTAGGTAAGGTGAGCATAAAAAACGGTTTATGTTGACATTTAAGAAATAAATAAATTCTTACGTACATACTAATTTCTCTTTTTATTTTATTATTTAAACCAATTAGTTGTAAGTTACTGAATCACATTTGAAAATATCGCAGATGATAAAAAAAAGGTATATAGATACTTGATTCTAAATTCCACGCGTACAAAGTCGCGGGCACAAGCTAATACATAAAACATAGGAATTTGTGAGGTAAGGAAACACACGGAATTGAACTTTCCCCGAAAATTATGGTACACTAGCTTTTGCCCGCGGCTTTACCCGCGTGGACATCAATTTTATGATTGTCTTCGAAGGTGAGTGGTGCACGAGCCGCAAGCGGCTCGCGAGCGTGGACATGAGTTTTATCCAGATCCCTCAGGAACTATATCGGGCTATTCTGATTAGCAGTCTATGTTACTTCCCACCCTCTCAACCAATTCTATACAAAAATCACTTCAATCCGTCGCTTCGTTTTAAAGACGCTGACGTGCGCGAGCGTGGATATGAGTTTTCCCCAGATCCCTCGGGAACTATGTCGGGATATGCTCATTAGTAAATTATGTCATATCCCACCCTCCCAACCATATCTTTACAAAAAATCACAGCAAGTCATTGGTCCGTTGCGATGGTAGAGAAATTAACCAAAAAAGAGTAATTTTTCAGTTCCCTCAGGAACTGCATCGGACTATGCTATTTTCACGGGATTAAAAGTAGCCTATGTCCTTCCCAGTGACACAGGATACCTGTATGCCAAATTTTATCAGGATTGGTTAAGGTGTTGAAGCGTGAAAAGGTAACAAACAAACTAACACATCGTCCTATATCCAGAAATTCTAGATGGGAAGGCTCACTTAATATTGATGTAGGTACGTGATTTTATATTTTTACTAACCTAAGCTATCTAATTCGATTTGTAACAAAAAACATAACCAGAAGTTTGGTTTTGTTATTTTATCGCATCAGTGGCGGAATGTTGATTCCATTCGCTTCACACCAGTAGGCAGCGGGTTTGATTCCCGACGGGGTCTTACTTTGTAATGTTTAGTTTGGTTGGTGGTAGGGCATTTTCTAAGCACTCTTTATCTAGCTTAAGTCTTGCCGTCAAACATAAATGTAAGAGCGTTGATATGTTAAGGCATAAATATAAGGTAGCTTGTACCCCATTACCTCATTGCGTCAGGTAATCTTGTAAAGACCGCTTCCATCTTCAGCTACATCGTCACTTTCAGGTATGATGATGCCAATAGCTAATCAAAGGTGAATAAAAAAAAATCTCGAAAAACCTAAAAACTTTTAGGTGCAAGCTTTTAATATTGCATTGTTACGCGATATACGTATGCATACAAAATTTCAGCTCAATCGGAAACCGGAAAGTGGATCAAATTTGACTTGCAAGATTTCACCCAAACAAACATACATACATTAAAAAATAAATAAAAGCTTTTAAAAATGGAAAAGAATATGGATTGTCCAGTTTTTTGCGATTGTCCCTGTATCTACTATGAACGGATATGACAAATCGGAATTTTGTTTACACCAGTTTAAATGGCAAAAAACCTATCTAATATAAATTAGTTTTAGGGTACCGAAGCTCAATGGTGGAATCCTATCAATTCCATAAGTAATTTTGCGCCTCAGTCACTATATCTTTGTCCATCTATCTCTCACATCATCCCAATACAAAAATTTATGGCATGGAATCCATATTTTAGAGTTCCGAAGTCAACTAGGAACCCCTATAGTTTCGCCATGTCTGTCTGTCTGTCTGTCCTTCTGTCCGCGGCTTATCTTAAGAATATTAGTACTAGAAAGCTGTAATTTGGAATGCATATACTCGTACATATTAATCACGCCGCCGACAAAGTGGTACAATAATATCTTGAAAAAAGTTTTTTAGCGTACCCCTTTTAAATAGTAAAAAACCTTAATGTCTATTACAAATAATGCCATGATTCAGATAATCATCATCATTATAGCTCATATACGTCCCCACCGAGGGGCTCGAGCCTACCCTGAATCAGGGCGATTAGGCCTTAGTCGACCACGCGGGCCCAGTGCGGGTTGGTCGACTTCACACACAACCTTCGAGTTTCTTCGCAGGCGTGTGCAGGTTTCCTCACGATGTTTTCCTTCACCGTTAAAGCAATCGTTAAGTATGTACGTAAGTTTTTGAAAAACTCATTGGTACATTGGCCGTCCAGATTTGAACCCGGTACCTCAGATAATAGTCTCAAGTTATGGTATGGTATGGCCGCACTGGGCCCGCGTGGTCGGCTAAGGCCTAATCGCCCTGATTCAGGGTAGGCTCGAGCCCCTCGGTGGGGACGTATATGAGCTGTAATGATGATGGTATTTGTTGGAGGATTTAAACATAGTTATTTATATAATCTTTTGTTTTATAATATCCTCGAAAGCACAGGTATTTTATGACATGAGTCTGGAATTTATTCTCTGGCAAACTAGTTACGTTTTTTGATATTTTACAGTAGAATCTTATACACTGCCCCACAAATGAATAATTTAAAGTTACTTTGTTTCGTAAGGCTACATGCTTTTTATTTACATTTCTTATATTTAAATTATGCCTGCGACTGTTTTTAAGATTTTGTAGTGAACAAGGAACACTTATTGCTCGGCCATGTCTGTCTGTCCGTCTGTCGGTATATGGTTTAGCTCAGAGACTATCAGTACTAGAAGAATTTAATTTGGCATCGGTAGATATATTAATCACGCCAACAAAGATGTTCAATTAAATATTGATTTTTTTTGCATGATTTCCGTACATGTAAAGAGGAAGATTTTTTTTGACTTGTTTTATCGTGTTTGATATCGTTGAAGATATCCTTAAAAACTATTGAAGATTTGCAAAAACCATTTTGCAACTCTGGGATCCGTTTGCGAAATATTTGCTTTAAAGTGCTAAATTTCATTAGAGACAATTGTCCCACCCCGTACCTGCTAAACCACTGTATCAGGAAATCTGACAAAAATATTAAATAGTAGGTAGCAGTTACAATAAAATTAAAAGAAAAATTATAACAGCAAAGTACGTTTTCTTGAAGGAGTAACAGTCGACCAACTAAAGATTCATAGATTTTTCATTTAGTATGTTTAGTTCAATTACCAACTGCAAATAAAATTTTGTTTTTATAAAATATACAGTTTTTTAAAAGACTACGAACTCTACTTTAAGCGAAGTACTCACGATAAGATGTTTAAAAACATTATACATACTATGGAAGTAATTAAAGTACACTTATCTTACAGTACTAATATTTTTGAATAATTTTTCCGTTCTATCAAACTAATTCTTATCTATCTACTTAACTGTGTCCAAGACATAATTATAAAGTCATTAACGCCTCCACCCTCAACCGTTGTGTTTTTGACTGTTACTGTAGTGGGTTAAATAGAACACCGCTTCTGAGGCGTAAGGGTTTGTCTAATAGCTTCACACCAGGAGGTTGCGGGTTCGATTTCCGGCTGGGTCAACTTGTAAGACACAGTTTGGTTGGTAATAGGGCATTTTCTAAGCCCATCTGTCTAGCTTGCCACCAAATCATCAGTGTAAACAGCATTGATGTGATCCGACTTGAAGTTACAATCTCCATTGCGTTGAGGAATTTTGGTAAGCCTGATTCCATCTAAGGCATCATCTTCACAGAACATTACATTGGGGAATCTTGGTAAGCTTGCGTCCATCTTTGGCATCATTGTCACTTCACATCAGGTGATATAATGCCAAGGGCTTATTAACTGTGTATAAACGAATAACTCCAGTAATAAAGTAATTAATACGGAGCCCTGTGTGTAATTTTAGCTTACGCCTACGTACTAAACTAGACGAGATAAACTTACATGCATATTTGTCATTTCAGTCAGATTTATATTGTTAGGCGAGCTTGTCTAAACCGCACAAAAGTTGCTGGGCAGAAATGGACGACCAAAAATTTATTTATTACCTGATGGTTTTATTAACTATTTTAAATAGTGACTGCGCTGGGTTCGCCATAGCGGTATGTATCACAATTATATAACATTTATATCTGTATATGGTGTAATAAAGTACATGGGTACATTTGACATTTAAATTGTAACTTGAAATTGATTCAGGATACAGGAAAGATAGTTAAAGTTCTATTTTTAGAAAAATGGACTAATTATTATGTCATATACTCGAACTTTGTGTTCTTAAACTTGACTTTTGTCCTGACTAATGTTATAAATGTGAAATTGTGTGTGTTTATTTGTTACTTCTAAACGCTTAAACACCTCAACCAATTTTGACTAAATTTGGCAAGCACGTAGCCTGTGTCATTCAAAAGGATATAGGCTACTCTATATTTCGTAAAAATAGCATATTCCGATACAGTTCCTAAAGGAACTGAAAAAAAAAGACTTTTTGAACATTACAACGGTGCATCGGATTGTTGTGATTTTTTGCACAGAGATGGTTGTGAGAGTGAAAAATGACTTTAAATACCACTTATTAGCAAAGCCTGAGATAGTCCCCAAAGGAACTGGGAAAAACTAATTTCCAGAATAGCGCACGTCGTCAGTGTCTCAACAGAGCAACGGATCGACGTGATATTTGCCATAGAAATAGTTAAGTTAATGAAAAGTGACATAGATTGCTAATCAGAATAGCCCGATATAGTTCTTGAGGGATAAGGAGGAAATTCTGTGTACGATTACGAGCCGCTTACTGCTCGCGCACCAGTTACCCTCAAAGGCAGTTATAAAAACGATACCTACGCGAGTAAAGCCGTGGACAAAATCGAGTTACTAATAATGTAAAATTTATAGAGTAAGATAAATAACATCTTTAAAAAAAGTTTTTACTTGTTTTCTTGTATTTTAGAGTTAATTCCGTATTACATTTAAAATATTAAACGTACCTAGTTATTTAGCCCTGTATCATCATCAAAATTAATAATGATCACTTTTGGTCTCTACACCTACACAAAAGTTTCATTATCATTATCATCACCATATAAGCCGAAAGACGTCAATTGCTTCAAGGATTTCCACAACGACTCGTCCTGCGCTGCCCGAATCAAGCAGCTTCACGAAACTAGCAACAGGTCGTCTACCACAAACTTTTACTCTTTGCTAATTGTTGCTCTTTAAATCATCATATCAGCCGAAGGACTTCCACACCCGGACAAAGGCCTCCCCCAAGGATTTCCACGACGACCGGTTCTGCGCCACCCGAATCCAGCGGCTTGCTTCACCAGGTCGTCAGTCCACCGAGTGGGAGGTCTGCCTACACTACGTTTTCCGGTGCGCGGTCGCCACTCGAGAACTTTATGGCCCCAACGGCCATCTGTTCTATGAACTATGTGCCCTGCCCATCTCCTCGTTTCTGATTCGATCTCGCAGAGCTCACGCTCCATAAAAAAATATATTTTTGTATTTTTTTCTAGAAATCACCCTCTACAACAAGTGAATTGTTGCAAGAATTACGAGTAAACAACACCGGTTATGGTGACTATACTCAGTACAACACCAACAGTAATGTAACAAACCACCACAACTACTCTCATTACGACACAGAAAACATAGTTAAATACAACTATGGTACAGTTATAGTGCTTAATACCCAAAATACTTCTTGGGTTTTATCCGCCTTCGGTATAAAGATGCACAAGCAAGAAGACAAAGATGAGAAGCAACTATCTGCCTAACACGGTTCAACGATAGACATTAAAATAGATAACAACTCAAGTGAAAAAAAGGTGGAGCATAAGATAAGGACGAAAAAATGCCATCTGACAAACGTGTTTCAAACGAAGATGTACCTAAGAGAAAATACTACAAGTGGCATGAAAGACCTGATGGACAAACAATCGTCTGCAACTACAAAGAAAGCATCATAAGCAGTTTATTATGATATTTCAAAAAAAAAAACATGTACAATTACGTGTTATTCTGATTCACAGTGTGCATTATTTAAAGATATTTGTAAAATTAATGATTGTGTAGTGTGTAGGTATTTTTAAAGGGGTTTGAAAGTTATTGGCATACTGAGAATTCGCCATTTTTTTTTTTTTCAGAATAGCGTCGCACAATCTAACCTGTGTTAAACTGTGTTAAGTGTTAGATAGAGGACCTATAGAAGAACAAAAAATGTCATATAAAATTTTGGCCTAAAGTATCACGTTTCTGAGATAATATAGAAGTTAAAAATAATAAAAATATTCTGGAATATATGTATTCAATTATCTCCTAAACGTGACGTTTTAGGACACTATGTTACATGACAGTTTTTGTTTTTCTGTATGTCCTCTATCCAAATATATAGGTCTCAATGTGCGACGTCATTTTGAAAAAAATAAAACACGGCGGAGTATGCCAGTCTCCATACAATAATTTTCAAACCCCTTTAATGATCGTAAATTATTTCACTAATTGATTATGTTGCTGTAATTCGCTTGTACGTAACTTTATTATTTTTATTTTTGTAAACCCGTTTTTCCGAGTGAGGGCCTGTTGAGCTAAACTCAAACTCAAACTCAAATATTTTATTGCTGATTATTGGTTTACATTAGGTCTTAAATAAATTGTACTATGTTCGCAATAACCTGCCTAAAAAAAGCATGCAATATTATATGTTAAATAATTATAGATAATGTCAAAAATTAAATTAATCAAAATAATCTGCTAACTATGTCGAGTCAGTTTTTACAAAATCGGTCCACTTTTTCTTTCATAAATTCATCGATACTGTAATAACATTTTTCAATCAGTAAATTGTAAACACTTGTTTTAAACCTAGGCAAAGACAGCATTTTGATATTTCCTGGTAGCGCATTGTATAAGGATACACTCATATAGATTACATTTTTGTGGAATAACGCAGATTTAGACCTTGGCAAAACTAAATCACAAGCATATCTAGAGGAAAATTTAGTAGTTGATTGTTTTGATTTGAACATACTTAGGTTATTTTTCACAAACATACAAACCTCGAAAATATACAAACACGGCAATGTTAATATTTTGTTCTCCTTAAAGTAAGGACGACATGATTCTATTTGTTGGAGATTAAAAATAGCCCGAATACAGCGCTTTTGAAGTTTGAAAACCAGATCTTTGTTAGTGGAATTACCCCAAAGTAATATTCCATATCGAAGGTTGGACATAATATAAGAGTGAAATGCAAGAATAGCGGTTTTCCTCGTGGAGACATCAGATAGTCGTTTTAGAGCATACACAAAATTACTTAGTTTATTAACGATGTACTCAATATGATCTTTCCAATCTGTAAAACGATCGACAACAATTCCAAGGAACTTAGTGTTACTGGCACATTCAATTTTTTCACCCTTATAGCATAATTCAATATCCAACGGATTACCTTGTGGAGCATAAAATTGTATGTACTTCGTCTTTGTAAGATTGACTTTTAAATTATTTATCTCGAGCCATTTATTTAAATCATTGAAAACTTTATTTATTTCATATTTATAATCAGATGTATTGTCTTTGCGAATAACAACTGAACAGTCATCAGCAAAAAGTATTACTTTATGTTTTGTTATAAAAGGCAAGTCGTTAATATACAGTAAAAACAATAGGGGCCCTAGGATACTGCCCTGTGGTACACCATAGTTAGTCACGCGATACTCTGATCTGTACTCTTTTAAAGATTTGTTCTTGGAACAATATGATGATACCAACGTACATTGTTTACGTCCTTGGAGATACGATTTCAGCCAGTTGTAACAATTTCCACGTATGCCGTAATTAATAAGCTTAGATAAAAGTCTTTCATGACATACTCTATCAAACGCTTTAGACATATCCATGAATATCGCAGCTACAGGTACCGTGTTATCTCTACAAGTGGTCACTATTTTTATAAGTTCATATACAGCCATTGACGTAGATTTATTTTTTCTAAAGCCAAACTGAGAGTTGGTGATAATTTTTTGTTTGTCAAGAAAATCAATGACACGCGAGTACATCATCTTTTCAAGTATTTTAGAAAATATCGATATAAGAGAAATTGGTCTGTAGTTATCGATATCAAGCCTGCTTCCTTTTTTATGAATTGGTTTTATTAATACATACTTTAGTTTTTCAGGAAAGATTCCTTGTTCAAAGGAGAGATTTAGGATATGTGTTAATGGATAAGAAAGTACGATGCTATTGTCCTTAATAACGTCAGTAGTTATGTTGTCGTAGCCGGTTGAATTAGTATTTTTCAATGTCATAGTTGTTTTCCATACTTCTGTGGAAGTAACAGGTCTGAGAAATATTGTAGATTCTGATATTGGGATAGAATTGGTAAAGTCATTGTTAAGATTAGAATTAGGATTAGAATTTATTTTAAATTGATTCAAAAATTTATCGTTAAAAGCAGTCGAGATTAATTTAGGTTCATGTATTAGTTGATTTTTATCAGTTATTTTATCTATACTAATGTAGTTACTTGTAGATTCTTTATACTCCTTAATTACTTTCCATGTAGCTTTAACGACATGTAGCTACAACATAAGATATTTTTATCTTAGCTTAGGCACCAGTCTCCCACAAACAATTGATGTTTTGACCTTATATTTGCGCCTTTGCATTTTAATTTGTTGCTTTGTGTTGAGAAATAAATGATGTTTATTATTGTTATTAATACTCCTAAAAGAGTTTGACTTAGTTTACACCTTAAATTTATCCTAAGAGAAACAAAAGGTATATCTAAAAATCAAAGTGTACTAGTGGTAATTTCCTAGTTGCTGTGTCAAACGACGGAAGGAGTAGGAGTGCCAAAAAAAAAAAGGAGTAGGAGTAGGGTAAGGCGTGGGTTCAAATTCCTTTCGTGGACACGTTATAAATTTTAATTATGAAAATAAGACCTAGAAAGAAATATATGAAAATTATAAAAGGATTACACACGTTAAATTTATATCACAAATAATAGAAAAAACACAAGTATAACTTACCCAAAATGGGTATTTTATAAGACAGAGAATTAGTTAGAGTTAAATTTATTTTAAAATATGATCGTGACGATTAGATGAATATAATGGATTTTTGAAAACAAAATTCAGCGCATGAGTTAAAAAAATAAATAGTTGGAATGAAAAAAGATCGAATGAAAGAAGAACGCATAACAGAGTACCGTGTTACAGCTGTAATCAGAATTTGCAGATAGTTGATTAAAGACAATATCAAATTCGCTATTATATATTGTGTACGAAAACAAATGATGTCCCTAATTTTAAAGCTATTATTTGTCTATAAAATTGTTGCAATATTTTTTTTACTGTAAAACCATTTAGACGTTAAATGTTTTAAAATCCAAGAAACAGAGTAAATTCGTTTTATCTTAGTTGTTAGTTTCGTGATTCCACGAAATTCCGGACGATTCACATTTAAATAATGTCGTAAAACGGGGACTTTTTTACTCATAAAACTGAACAACTTTTTATATACAACTTCTCTAAAATTGCAACAAAAGTTCTGAAACGTCAGAAGAATCGATCAGCTGATTAGCTAAATTTATATAGGAAGACCAGATTTTATTACGATTTCAGCTTAGTTGGAGAACAAACGTTGTTCAGTTTTATGATTAGTCCCCTTCAAAAATATGTTCCAAATCACTTAACACCATAAATTATACAATTTGTAAAAACCGGCCAAGTGGGAATTGGACTCACGCACCAAGAGTTCCGTACTACTGCACCTCTCCACACAAGTATACCAACAAAAGACAATAATATCAACACGAGGGAGAAAGAATAGCCTTTTTTTAATCAGTTTGGACTCCTTACCGCAGGTACGACTCACACTTGGAAGGTTTTTTTTTTTACTTCAGTAGTTCTTATATTCACACCAAATTTTACGCTTTTCATGTTTTTACGACACAAAAAAACGTAAAACTATTAAAATTTTAATTTTTGTTATATTTAAGTTTTATAGAAATACGACCTTTCGAACTGGTTGCTCCTTGGATGCTCCTCATATGTAGGTATACAACAAAAAATGTTTACCTTTTAAAAAAAAAAAATTTTTACAATTCAACACTCTTTTTGAAAAGACAAAACTTAAGTTTCGTCACAATAAATATTATAATCGTATAAAGTAGGTATACATATGCATGATTTTTATATTTAAGAGACTATACATACAGTCTAGTCTAATTAGACTATTATACTAAGTATTAGCATATAAGTCTGTAACCAATATAACTGGGCCCGCGTGGTCGACTAAGGCTCGATCGCCTTAATAGGCCCGAGCCCCTTGGTGGGGACGTATATGACCTGATAAGATGATGATGACATAAGAAAACCAACAGCTAAATATAAAAAACGTAAGAAAAACCCAGCACAACAAGAAACAAATATAACCAATAACAAAATACCGACTTCAAACAGGAAACCAAGGTTCCCCTCGATTTCTCTAGGATACCAACATCAGATCCTAATCAGAAATACATAAATTATGTTACCACCCTTGGGATATCTCCTTTCCAACAAAATAAGAATCATCAAAATCGGCTCATAAAAGACGAAGTTATCCGTGAACACACATAAAAAAATATGTTTACGGTCGAATCGAGAAACCTCCTCCTTTTATGTAGGTACACATTTTTTGTTACAAACCAAGGTTTTTTTTAAAATACGAAACTTATGTTTCATCACAATAAATATTATAATCATCATTATACTTATAAAGTAGGTAAATTGATGTCTACTTTTTTTATATTTGAGAGACTATACATACTGTCTAGTCTAATTAGATTCGTATACTAAGTATTAGCATATAAGTCTGTAACCAATAAAATAAAAAAACATATAAATAAATAACCCTTTTTAGAAATAAAATAAGTCTTTTCAATTTATCAGAGCAGTAAGTATGTCAATTTTGTTTCCAATGCCCTGTTCAGCCCCGCTCGAGCCAGAACCAGATAAAATCGTAATTGAAATGTCAAGAAAATACTTTATGACGGGATTAAAAGTTATATTTTTGACTTGTAAGCTCTCGGCCTATCTGTGCGGTGCAGAGCGATTGGTGTAATATTTTATAAGTATCTGCCTAATAAGGGTTGCCATCCCCAAATTCGAAATACCAGGACATTTCTGTTTAAAAATAGGACGCAAACTTAAGAACAAACAGTTAACAGCAATTACGCAATGAATATAGGATCAATAAAACTTAACTAATAGCAAAAATTAAGCTGCAGCCCCTTCATAAGCTAGGTACTGTTTTCACAGCATCGAAAATTTCTTAGAGAAAGTGTCTAAGTCCCTGCTTACGACTGTAATCTTGTGTTTGACCTTTTTTGATGCTCTACAATGTCCATAGATATTTATTATCAAATAAGACAACTCACCCAAAACCCAGGGTACAACTTAAAAAATATCCTGGACACCCCAAAAGCAGGACACGTCCTGGGAAAACAGGACGCTTGGCAACCCTCACCTGAATATCATATGAACTGATTTCAAATGTTATTGCGGTAGATACTATTAAATATAAGTATATAACTCTTTTGTATTTAAAGTTGTTTTATTTATAAAGCTTTCTGCCAGTCTTTTTATACGTGCAGTCTGTGGGTCAACTATACGCAGAAGATAATCAATGCCTTGCGCGTCCAGTATAACAACGCATTCAGGATGCTGTTGGGGCTGCCGAGGTACTGCAGCGCATCAGGAATGTTTTCTGAAGCTCTTAATGATGGCTTTCATGCCATCTTAAGAAAGAGAGCCGCTTCGTTGCTGAACCGTGTCCGTGGCAGCACCAACGGCATCCTGAGAGTTGTGGCTAGCCGACCCGACTGCCCTATCTTGTGGCGATTGCAACGGCTGCATGTTAAATAATAATAATTTATTTGTAGCTTTATAAAATTTTCTCGTACGAACACTCTATGGATTATGTTGTCCGAAATAAATGATTTTATTTGATTGAACTTCACGACCTCATTCCCCCAGCTCCATTCCACCATCGGTCAACGAGACGCATCGGGAGGTTCCACTCCTCTGTTGTTGATATTCAGCCTTCACGCACGAAGCGTTACGCTTCCTCATTTATTATGCGGACAGCGACGGAGTGGAACTCCTTGCCTGCGTCTGTGTTTCCCGACTCCTACAATTAGAGGAATAGGCATTATTTGAGTTTGAGTGTACCATCTTCGACTACATCGTCACCTACCATCAGGTGAGATATAGTCAAAAGCACTCAAATTTTTAATTAAAAAAAAGATTAAAAAAAGATTTGATTTAGTTAACAGTATGACACGTAAAAACGTACCAATTTATGAGGGGACATCTTCTAACCGCCTCCGTGGCGTAATGGTGAGTTAGTCTATTTGGGTCACACCAGGAGGTCGCGGGTTCGATTCCCGGTGGGGTCAACTTGTAAGACTCGGGTTCGTTGGTGGTAGGGCATTGTTTAAGCCCGCCTGGCTAGCTACCACTATCTTGTCTAGGTCTTGCTGCTTAACATCAGTGTTAACAGCATTGATGTGTTCCGACTTGAAGATACGATAGCCAGTTCTCCATTGCGTTGTGGAATCCTGGAAAGTCCGCTTCCATCTTCAACATTATCGTCACTTACCATCAGGTGAGATGATGGCAAGGAAATACTAATTGTTAACCACAGCACTATGCTGAGTTTTGGACCTTTTCGGCATAAAATTTCATTTTAGCTTTTATTCTTAATCTTCAGCTATAGATTATTGATATTAAGTAGGTACCTTGAAACAAACTTCATTTCTTTCTTTCTTTCTGTAAATAAAAAAAAGGAATAGTCGTTAAGAACTCATTTCTAAACGTACCTACACGTCCTTAACTCGGGAAGATTAGGCCATACTCAAAATGCTGAGGCCTAGTACGGGTTGCTAGAGGTGGCTAGTGTCAAACCCCATTCTCAGAAGTAAGTAAATAAGTTTATTTTAATATTATTGTTTAGATACAGAAATACAAAATAAAAATGGTGAGATACTTATATAAGTTACATCTTGGTGGTAGGCTTTGTAATTACACTCTAACTCTCCCACTAGGATTCCATGTGTCGGGAGAGTCAGTCTCTTCCCAGTCATAATAATGTAAAGCTACAAATAATGGAATAGTCACATCATCATCATCATATCAGCCGAAGGAAGTCCACTGCTGGACATAGGCCTCCCCCAAGGATCTCCACGACGACCGGTTTTTTTTCTGTTATTTTAGTCACATAAAATAAAGTAAAATATTATAATTATTCACGATACAAAAAAATACAAGACAAAACCTATTTGTTACGAAACTTGAATAATTTATTTTTACATTATCTTATTTACAGTATATTATCTAAAGGTCTAAAATATTTATATGTATAGTAATAATGAAGTTGGTAAAATTCTCTAAGTCTAAAAAAGTATTAAGTTTTCACTATCCAAATATTCTACTAACTGTTGCCCGGGGCTAAGCCCGAGCAGAACCTTATTTTTGTCGTTCTTCCTGCCTCTTTTCTTGGCAGATGCCTACGTCATAATTGCTTCTGTATGCCAAATTTTAGCCCGATCCGTCCAGTGGTCGTTGTTTTCTGTTATATATACAGAAGATATTGGCGTTTATTTTTAAAAAGTAAGTTTTGTTTCCCGCAATCTTCACCAGGTCGTCGGTCCACCACGTGGGAGGTCTGCCTACGCTACGTTTTTCGATGGATGCGGGCAGCGCAGGACTGGTCGTCGTGGAAATCCTTGGGGGAGGCCTTTGCCAAGATGTGGACGTTTTTCGGTTGATATGATGATGATGATGAAGTTTTGTTTGCTTGGCGGATTGACTATTTAAATTGCCAAGTTACAAAATTTAGTAGCACAGAACATGTACATAGTATTTTGTTTTAAGCAATTGAAAACCGTGGTAAATTTATCAATTATTTGGAAAAGTCTAAGATAAATATTTAAATTTGAAGTGCCGTAGCTTATGATTTAAAAAACTTGGCTCCTTTTCTCATTTATGTTTTGTTGGGATATCATTAATTTTTGTAAAGTAGTATATATTTCGATCCCAATTTTCAAATTAAAAGTCACCTGGAAGTGGTCTATGTAATTATTTTGATTAGTAGTGGTGATACGGAACCATAATTTTGCAAGACCAGCTCGCACTTGGCCGGTTTATTTTCCTTTGTGTACGCCCTCCAACCTTAATGCCAAATAAGTTTCTAAGTCATCTCGAAGTAGTGCATAACTTTGATCAATTGTAGTGGTAAGGAACCCTAATTTTACGATTCCGACTCGCACTTGGCTAGTTTTTGGATTTTTTTCATTGTGTATGGCTAGTAACTTATCTCGATACCAAGTTTCAAGTTTGTAAGTTACCTGGAACTAGTCTGTATATTTTGATAAGTAGTTGTGACATACAACCCTTGGTGCACGAGTACGACTCACACTTGGCCGTTTTTAAAACTTTTTCTTTGTATATGCCCAATAAACTACCGCGATGCCAAATTTCAAGTTTATAAGTCACCTGGAGTCACACATAAAAAAGTGAATTCCGGACGTCAACATTTTAGAAATTGTAAAAGATATGTTTTGAAATTGGGATTTATATGTGGTAGAAGAAGTACTACAAGACACACAAAATCGCAAGTGTGTGGGTGAAACAGATTTTTAGTTACGAGTAGGTCGAAAGTCGCCTGAAATGGTTCGTGTAAAAATTTTGACGGTGTCGCCCTTTTCTACTTGAACTTGGCGGACACACTGCCGTGCCGTAACCTTAATGCAAAATACGTTCGTACTCTAAATACGTTCAAAATACGTACAACAATTCAGTAGGAACTTGCAACTTAGATTCTCTAAAAATCAATCGGATACGAAAAAAAACTTTTTAGGGTTACGTACCCAAAGGAACGGAACCATATTACTAAGAATTTCCTCTCTGTCTGTCTGTAGGTCTGTCACCAGGCTGTATTTCATAAACCGTGATAATTAGACAGTTGAAATTTTCACAGATGATGTATTTCTGTTGCCGCTATGACAACAAGTACTAAAAATTAAATAATTGAAAACGCTAAACACGTTAAAAACCGACTTCCATCGCATCAACTTCGAACAATTTTGCATTATTATTTTTGGTTTTTGTTAATTTTCTAATAAAGTACTGCACAGATTTTATTAAATTTATGTGGGACCGCACGAGAAGCACTAGCTTTCGAATAAAAAAAGAATCATCAAAATCGGTTCACCCAGTAAAAAGTTCTGAGGTAACACACATAAAAAAAAACATACAGTCGAATTGAGAACCTCCTCCTCGCTGGAAAAAGTGAAAAAATAAGGGGGTCTCCATACAAAAAACGTGTTTTTTTTAAACGTGAAGAAACTAGCGCCATCTAGTATGATTGTACGTAACCCTTTGTGTGCGGTTCTGACTCGCACTTGACCTTTTTTTTATTTATTTATCTTTCCTGAAGAATAACAGAAATTATTTTAAATCTGTAGGTAATATTCAGTTTTTTTTTCTTTCCGCGTGATCATACTTATTTTTGTTTAAGTTCTAAATAATCAAAATATCTTTTCTGAAGTTTAACAGAAATTATTTTAAATCTGTAGGTAATATTCAGTTTTTTTTAATCTTTCCGCGTGTTATTACTAATTTTTGTATAAGTTCTAAAAAATCAAAATAAAACAAATGTACCTTCAAAATTTAAACTAGGGCATGTCTTTTTGCCACCTTTTTGCAGTACTTTCCCAAGTAGTTTTTAAGTACGATATATCTACTATTTTCGCTAAGTTTCATTGTTACCTTACGAATATGGATTTGTATGGTCCAAAATAAGCTGAAATTTATTTATTTATTATTTAGCTTTTTCTCGCGGCTTCGCCCAAGTCTACGTCGTTTTTTTGAATTTCTTTGAGGGTGAGTGGTCACGAGCGTGGACATAAGTTTTCTCGAGATCCCTCAGGAACTATATAGGGCTAGTCTGCTTAGCACTCTATGTCACCTCCCACCACTTCAACCAATTCTATACAAAAAATCACTTCAATCCGCTGCTCCGTTGTGACGCCGACGTGCGAGAGCGTGGAAATGAGTTTACCCCAGATCCATCGGGAACTATCAGGATATGCTTTTAGCAAATTATGCCATTTTCCATCTCCTCAACCATTTCTGTGCAAAAAATCACAACAATCCATTGTCCTGTTGCGATATTAAAGAAATTAACCAAAAAAAGAGTATTTTTTAGTTCCATCAGGAACTGCATCGGACTGTGCTATTTTCAAGGGATAAAAAGTAGTCTATGTCCTTTCCAGTGACACGGGTACCTGCATACCAAATTTCAAAAAGATTGTCGAGGTGTTGAAGCGTGAAAAGATAACAAACAAACACATTTTCACTTTTATGGTATTTAAGGATTTTATTTCCGATCGGCCTGCCTTCGCTACGCTTTCCGGTGCGCGGTCGCCACTCGAGAACTTTACTGCCCCAACGGTCATCCGTTCTACGAGCTGTGTACAAATTTTACCTCTTAATAATATAAGTGTAGATAAATAACGTTAAAAAACGGTTAATGTCGTCAGAGAGACTCTCTTTTATTGACTTGCCTTAGACAGCGTTCGTAACAAAATATGTAATATGCAATCTTTGTAATAATAGGTTGTACGTTCAATTTCCTGTTTTTCCGGGACCGCCAACAAAATATGATCAACTGGGAATGGGGCCAGAACCAACTGAATTTATTTGTCTTGTTACTGCAAATCTATCGGAAGAACTATCGGAGCGAATGTAGCTAGGTTACTCGCGATTGTAAATAAACAATCAATGTTTTGTTTTCCACAGCCATTGAATAGCACAACTTCAGAATATGTATTCCTTTTGTCTTTCATCCAAGGCAGTTGCCTCGACTGATTCGCTACGAAATATACAGCTGGCTTCTGTAGCGAAAATGAATGATAATGGGCTAAAATACTATTATAGAATTCGCCACATAATACGTAGAATTTGGTTGGTCTAAAAGTGGAAATAAGGAAAGAAAATATTTTTGGGGTAAATCGGTATATATATATTTTTAAGAGAAAAAAAGAAAAAAAGGTAAAATACAACTGTTATAACAAAAAAAAAAGGCGGTGATGTCTGTGATCTAAAACAACAAAATAAGGGTTTATAAAAGGTTTTCTTGAGTTCCAGATTAACGACGATCGTCGCTAAATTCGGAAAATACCCCCTATTAAAATACAGACTTAAAATTAATGTTCAATTGACAGAAATGTACAAAAAACTTACGTGGCCGGAATTACCCTGAGGCTAAAATATACTACTTAAAATTTTGTTGTTGTAATATGGCCATGTGATATTTTAATTGAGCTTAACCTGATATTTACATAAAAAAAAGGTTTTCTTAACCAATAAATAAATGGCAGAATAACAGGTAGATGTCCGAACGGTGGAGACAGCAGACCGATATGTAGTAGACCAAAAGGAAGGGACGGGAAAATTTGTAAAGTACTTCCCTTAGGGCAACTGGCGACTGGTTCAGGATGGCCTCGCCTGGTGTTTTGGGTGAAAGAGCTCTCTGCCTGGCTGCGGAATATCACCACCCGTCCCGTTGCGGTGCGCCGCAAGCAGTCAAAGACAGATGTCGGTGGAGGCAGCACCAAAAGTGGTTCATCCCGGTATTAAAAGCCCTAAGAGTCAAACAATATATTCACAAACAGGCCGTACTAAGCACTTAGAAAACCAAGAAACACAGTACTCACCATTTACAAAAAACTCGGGTACAGCATAAAATTATACATTGAAATTACCAACGGAAAACACAAACAAACAATTTAGAAATAGAAAAACACCCAGAGAAAAACCTACACATCACCGCTCGTGTCTTTTCTTTTTCTCCTCAAAAAAAGTCAAACACAGATTTTCAAATTTATTCATCAATTTATCATCCAAAAAGAACAAATAGTACAACCTAATGAAAAAGACTTTTCCAAAAGAGTTTTCATTTTGAGACGAAATATTTTTCGTCACACTTCAAAGTATTTGTAAACTTTTACAATTTGAACAACACATTCCGAATATTATAAATGTGAAAATTTGTTCGTTTATTTTTTACCTTTTCACGCATCAAGACATAGACTAATCTTGATGAAATATGGCATGCAGGTAGCCTGTGTCACAGGGAAGGACATAAAATCCTACTTTTTATCCCGTGAAAATAACATAGGCCAATGCAGTTCCTTAGGGAACAGAAAAAAAAGGATTTTTTGGTTTCATTGATTTAACAGCGCAACGGAACAATGGATTGTTGTGGTTTTTTGCACAGAGATGGTTGAGGGAGTGGGAAATGACATAGACTGCTAATCAGAATAGCCCGGTCTGGGATAGGGATCTGGAGAAAATTAATGTCCACGCTCGCAAACCGCTTGTGACTTGAGCACCACTCACCCTCAAAGACAGTCATAAAAAGGATGTCCACGCGGGCTAAGCCGCGGGCAAAAGCTAGTTAAAAATATAAATAGATTGTATTTGAAGCACACAAAGTAATTTATTTAAATCTGTATTGAATCTAATTGCTGCTCGGTTACCGCAATCCTGAATCGTTATTTATGGGAAAAGTTCACACATCGGCGTATAATCCGATTACATTATTAGTCTAAAGGCGTGTGTACACTGGGGGCATACTATAAATCAAGCTTAAACCTTAGTATTCGTATTTGGTAAACAGATACGGTTTTCACAGTGTAAAAGGTATGTTAAGTTAAACAAAATATGTCGCAGGTAAAAAATCTTTAATTAGCCATAAACGTTAGTCAGCCCCTGGGTTGTTAATTACATCTACAGATATCTATAGGCGTAAGGGGAAGCTGTGAACCTCGCAACAGGAGCTACGGGAGCAGGGTATGCAGTGTATGCTGCAGATATTGGAGCAGCAGCATATTGCGCAGGAAGTGAGTATGCAGCGTATCTGGGTACTGCAGCGGCCGCGACTTGGGCAGTGTATGCTACAGGAGCGGCGTAGGCTGCAGCGGGAGCAGCCGCAACGGGAGCAGCCGCGACTGGGGCTGCAGCAACAGCATAACGTGCAGGTGCAACTGCGTAACGAGCAGCTACGACAGCTGGCGCAGCTACGACAGCTGGCTCAGCCACAACAGCCGGGGCAGGTGCAACTAAAGGCTCTTTGCGCACAACAGCGTTAAATCCATTTACAGGGTCAGCAGCGTAGTCCACAACACGACGAGTGCCATCAGGGTCCACAAGTGAGTACTGTCCTTGAACTAAGTCACCATTGCGTTGTTCCGATTGACTCTTGTAATCTCCGGTCAGAGAATCCGCAACGTCGTAACCGAACCGGTATTGAGGTAGAGGGTCAAATTCTTCTAATCTCGCAGCAACAGGAGCGGCTGCTACTAATCGAGCTGGTGCCACAACTGCTGGAGCCACGCTGGCATGGGCAAAAGCCACCAGGCAGGAGAAGATGACAAACTGAAAAGAGACATTTATGTAGATGATTAAACAAGTAAATCGGAGAACAAAACGAAAGATAAAAGATGATCTTTTAGAAAAATGGTCCCATTTCGCTAATGTCCACTTAAAATATTTGTGTCGTTTTACTAGTCGCGTTACAAAACTTGTACTTGAAACAGTGACACAGTTTCTAAAGGAGCATGTCTGTCTGTCTAGTTGCGCAAGAGTGCCGCGGAGAAATTACTAATAGGCCGAGGATAGCGCGCCAAGGTCGAGATGCTTCCTGAATTCAAATGAGTGTTAACTGTGTGAGGTCTGCCAAGGGTCTACTGTATATCACTTTAATGGTTCACATGTTCTCACAAGTAGCAAAAAGATAAATGATGCATTAAAAAAAAACCTTGACTAAATTCGTGTTAAAAGACGGATTATTATTTTTACAGTGAATCAAACATTTTTGCTGATAAATAACAATAAAAAAAAACACAAAATGATAAAATATATGTTACTGCTCAGAATAGGGTAATATGTAGTGATAAGTTTAGGTACATGGATGATTGATGATAAGAGTTAAAAGTAGATTCAATATTAAGAATATTTAGAAGACCACAGCAGTGGACGATTTCGGCTGATGTGATGACGATGATGATGATCATAATGAGAAGATCACATGTTAAGAAAAAAAATAGGTACTTAGTATCTTTTCAACCGACTTTCAAAAAGGAGGAGGTTTACAATTCGGCTGTATGTTTTTGTAAGTGTGTGTGTGTTCCGCGATATCTCCGCAGATTGTTAGCAGATTTTTATGATTCTTCTTTCAACCGACTTCCAAAAAGGAGGAGTTTCTCTATTAGACTGTATGTTTTTTTTAATGCGTGTTACCTGAGAACTTTTGAATGGGTTAACCGAATTTTATGATTATTTTTTATTTGAAAGCTATTGCTTCTCGTGTGGGACCACATAAATTTTATCAAAATCGGTGTAGTATTTTATTAGAAAATTTACAAGAACCAAAAATAATAATGCAAAATTGTACTAAGTTGTTGAGATGGAAGTCGGTTTTTTAACGTGTTAAGCGTTTCCAATTATTACCCGACTGCCTCAGAAGGAGGGTTATGTTTTTCGAGTGTACGTATGTATGTAGATTTCTATGTTCCCTGCTACAGCCTGAACGGCTTGAAGGATTTTAACGTATGAGGTATCTTTAGATTCGTGTTAATCCCGTGAGTGACATAGAATACATTTTAACCCGACTGGCCAAAAAGAGTAGTTAAGTTTTTACGCAGTCGGGTTTTTAATTTTTAATGAGTTCTTAAAGTTATTTTTCGATGCCCCCGAGTTGGTCCCATATAAATTTTGTCAAAATCGGTGTAGTTTATTAGAAAATTAACAAAATCCAAAAATAATAAACTAAGTTGCTGCGACGGAAGGCGGTTTTTTTAACGTATACGCGTTTTTAACGTTAGCGTTTTCAATTACTAACATTCTACGGTTATTAAATACTAAATAAATTTAAATTTGAATATAAAAACAAGATACACATTTAAATAACAATACAAATACTATGAACTGATTACCTTAGATGATAAGATAGTAACAACAACAAAAATTACCTTAGAGGCCATTTTACTGCAGAACCTGACCGGACTTGATCGAGACAAGAGTGACCAGCTGAATGATGCTCCACTAAAGCCTGCCAACGTATTTATAGGTAGCCGCACAGTTTGGGCCAAGTTCATTGACTATTATGTATGCACATCGCTTTGGATGCACGCAATTGAATTTCTGTACGTAAGGAGACCATTGTTAATGTCCTCCGGGGGTACGCGAAGATTTTTGTAAATCTTTTTGACAAGTAATAAAAATAATAAAATAGTTTCTTCACATGATCGACACGCAACTTCAATAATGACTTTTCTGATGTAGATATTTTTAATATTACTTTGGGTTCCTTTAAAAGTGCGATTAGAAATAAAATAAACTGTTAAAAACAGTTTAAGTATAAAAAACCGACTTCCATAGCAGCAACTTATTACATTTTTGCATTATTATTTTTTGTTTTTTGTTAATTTTCTAATAAAGTACTATACTGATTTTGATAAAATTTATATGTGACCACACGGAAAGTACTAGCTTTCAAATAAAAAAGGAATCATAAAATTCGGTTTACCCAGTCAAAGATTCTTAGGTAACACACATTAAAAAAAAACTTACAGTCGAATTGAGAACCTCCTCCTTTTTGGAAGTCGGTTGAAAAATAGTTTCTTTAGGTGATCGACATGCAACTTCAATAATGGCTTTTCTGATGTAGACATTTTTAATACTAATTTGGGTGTCTTTAAAAACGCGATTAGATATAAAATTAACTGTTAAAAACAGTTTAAGTAAAAAATTTTGTAAAATTAATATTGTCTCAGGGCTCGTACCTATATTTTATCTTTTATTTTTATTAACTATAGGTCGCTTTTAATTTAAAATTTATATGTAATACTATAATATATAACACTGTTTGTTTCCTAAATTAATAAAATAAAATAAATAAATACATAAAATTAGGTAATGTTAATAAGGATGAAAGTGGTGCAGTTAAATCAGTTCTGAATTTTATAGATCTACATTTGTATTATAAAGAGTTTAAGTTTGTTAAGTGTAAGTTTGTTAGTAGGACGTAATCTCTGGACCGATTTTGAAAATTATTTCACTAGTAGATACGAGTAGCTACATTATTCATGAATGATATAGGCTATAACGATGCTCGCGAGTCGCTTGCGGGCTTGCGGCCCGCTCACCACTCACCCTCAAATACAGTCATAAAAACGATGCCCCCGCGAGCGAACCGTGCGCAAAAGTTAGTATTATAATAATGTTATATATTGTTATAATGTTATCTTATTATTTTAATGATTTTGTGTTTGTTACAAACACATTTATGGACTAATTTAGTCCGAAAATTAAGTAATTATTTTTTATTTATATATATATCAAGTTCAAGTTTTAAGAATATATTTTACTAGATTTTGCGC
Organism: Coleophora flavipennella; assembly: GCA_947284805.1. Classification (NCBI taxonomy): domain Eukaryota; kingdom Metazoa; phylum Arthropoda; class Insecta; order Lepidoptera; family Coleophoridae; genus Coleophora; species Coleophora flavipennella. Next base: position 8,701,406 of record OX369295.1, read on the forward strand.
ATGGCTCGCGTCGAAATCGTTTCTATGACTGTCTTTGAGGGTGAGTGATGCGGTGGACTGCGGTGCCAGTGCAGTCCAGATCCCTCGGGAACTATATCGGGTTATTATAATTAGCAGTCTATGTCACTTCCCACTCCCTCAACTATTCCCTTAGAAAATCTATCAATCCATTGCTCAGTTGCGACGCTAACGTACGGAAGTCTGAAAATGAATTATCCCTAGATCTCTCGGGAGCTATCTACGGCTATGCTTAAATGTAGTGTGTGTCATTTCCCACACTCTCAAACATCTCTGTGCAAAAAATCACAACAATCCGTTGCTTAGGTGCGATTTTAAGGAAATCAACCAAAAAAAGTTTTTTTTTTAGTTTTGTTAGGAACTGTATTATATTTGCCCGCGGCTTCGCCCGCGTGGACATCGTTTTTATGACGGTCATTGAGGGTTAGTGGTGTGCGAGTGGTGGCTCGTGAGCGTGGAAAATCAGGCTATTCTGATTAGCAGTCTAAGTCATTTCCCACTCCCTCAACCATCTGTGCACAAAAAATCACATCAATCCATTGTTTCGTTGCGATGTTAAAGATATGAACCAAAAAAAAGACGATTTTTTCAGTTCCCTCAGGAATTGCATCGGACTATGCTATTTTCACGGGATAAAAAGCAGCCTATGTTTTTCCCCGTGACACGGGCTCCCTGCAAGCCAAATTTCAAAAGAATTGGTCAAGGTGTTGAAGCGTGAAAAGGTAACAAACTAACACATTTCCACATTTATAATATTAGTAGGGTTGTATTACTATAGTAAGCTATTTTCACGGGATAAAAAGTATCCTGATACCTTCTCCATAACACAAGCCCAATTTAGTCAAGATTGGTTGAGGTGTTGAAGCGTGAAATGGTAACAAATAAACACATTTTCACATTTATAATTTGTGTTTTATTAAAAAATGATTAAACAACAACACAGGCAAAACAGTAGAAAATACAAAAATAACTTTTGCAGCTTTTTAAAAATAGAATTCCATTCAATTTAAGAAGAAGTATTGTTGAGAAAACGGAGATATTTTAAAGCACTTTTGAGTAAACCATTTGTCATTGCCAACATCAGACATCGTCTTGTAAATCTCCGGATATACGTTTGTGAGTATTTTCACAAGGAAAGGTAACCATTTTATCGAAAACAAACTGTTTCCGTCAAAGCTGTAAAATACGGTATAAAGGATGACTGGTTAGACGACGAAAGCATTAAAGGGGGTGAATCAGAAGACGAAAGTGAGCAACTTTTCCCAGGGCACCAACGGTCAATTCGTAAAAAAAAATTTGGACCTCTCATACATAGTTGTTTATTGAGCTGACCAATTTGTGTGAAAAGTCTTTTTTTTTTGAGAATTGTCCATAGGTTTCTTGAGAAAAGTTGTTCAATTTCGTCTTCTGATTCACCTCCTAAAACTTATACCAATTTGGTTAATGAGCTGACCAATTTGTATGGAAAGTCAAATTTTTTTGGAGAATTGTCTATAGGTTTCTTGCGAAAAGTTGTTCAGTTTCGTCGTCTGATTCACCTCCTTAAACTTTTCATACAAATTTGGTTAATGAGCTTACCAATTTGTATGGAAAGTCAAATATTTTTTTTGAGAATTGTCCATAGGTTTCTTGAGAAATGTTGTTCAGTTTCTTCTTGTTCACCTCCTAAAATGTGTCCGTTATCTTACCAGTCACCCTGTATATTTCGACGACAGAATTAGAAAGACTATGTTAGTTAACTTAAATTTTACGTCAATTTAATTAAGTTCAATAAATTTTTTTATCGCCAGCAACCTTGTGCAAATAATCGCTCTATCTAGCCGGAAGGCGTCCCACACTACGTTTGCCTAAACGCGATCTCTACTCCAGAACTCCGTCCAGCGGTTATCAGTTTTACGACAGATAAGTCCTGCCCATGGATGAGCAGGTTCGAAGATCGGTGGCCAGCCTTGGGGAGGCCTACGTCCGGCAGTGGACTAACACTTGCTAATTACGAGTATGATGATGAAAGTTTCTGAAATCTAAGACGAGAAAATGAATACTGATTTCAAAAGCCAGTGTTTTCTGCTTAACGTATATGACTCTCCATAGTTAGTCGCACAAAAGGACCCATTTTTAGGTGATGGTAGTTTTAATGGGTAAACTTTAAAAGGAATGTTGCTTAATACAAACTCCAATATAGAGTTAGAACATTTGATATTTTTTTGTGGTAGCTGACCAGGCGGGTTATGAAAATACACCACCACCAACCAAACCGAGTCTTACAAAGTTAAACCCGCCGGGAATCGAACCAGCGAGGTCCTGGTGTGAAGCAAATGGCCTAACTGTTACGCCACGGAGGCGGTTATCTTATCTAAGTCTTGCCGCCAAACACAGGGTTAACAGCATTGATGTGTTCCGGCTTTGAAGATAAGATAGCCAGATCCCCAGATACAAATGACTGTATAGCTGACCTTGATACCAAACGCGACCAGTTAAAGGCCCAACAACCTACGACCATTTCATGCAATTACGAGGGTGGTATACTTAAATGCCCTCAGTGCGCGAGGAGTTTCGCTATGAAGATTGGCTACATAAACCATCTTCGAGCGCACGCGCGGCAAACCGACTAGGAGTCGAAGTGATCGCCATGACCGAAATCGGTCGGATAGATCATCATCATCAGCCAGATCCTCATTACGTTGGGGAATCTTGGTAAGCTCCATCTTCGGCATCATCGTCACTTACTATCAGGTGAGATGATGCCAAGGGTTTACCAACTGTGACAAAAAAAATCTTGTCTTATGCAGTGTACACCGCCCTATTTTACAACCCACACCCGTTTGCGATAAATCAATTTCAACGGAACCTTTCAACCGAGTTCTGGCTTTTGGTATAATTAATAGAGCCTTATTTACCGAAATACACTGATCTCGGAAATGCTTTAAATAGAAATCAGTAAGGCAAAAAGAAAACTCCTACATTTTTAATTTTGTTTCATATAATCGTATTTCAAAAACTTACGTACATATCAATACCGATTGCTTTAACGCTGAAGGAAAACATCGTGAGGAAACCTGCACAGGCCTGCGAAGAAACTCGAAGGTTGTGTGTGAAGTCGACCAACCCGCACTGGGCCCGCGTGGTCGACTAAGGCCTAATCGCCCTGATTCAGGGTAGGCTCGAGCCCCTCGGTGGGGACGTATATGAGCTGATATAATAATAATAATAAGCGTATTTATTGAGATAAATATATTTTGCCCGCGGCTCCGCCCGCGTGGCATCGTTTTTAGGATTCCATACCCAGAGGGTAAAAACGGGACCCTATTACTAAGACTTCGCTGTCCGTCTGTCTGTCTGCCACCAGGCTGTATTTCATGAACCGTGATAGCTAGAGAGTTGAAATTTTCACAGATGACGTAATTCTGTTGCCGCTATAACAAAAAAGACTAAAGACCTGCTAAGTGCGAGTCGGACTCGTGCACGAAGAGTTCCGTAGCATCCTTACTAATATAATAATAGGAAAATGTGTTTGTTTGTTAGTTTGTTTGTTACCTTTTCACGCTTCAACGGCTTCACCAATCTTAATGAAATGTGGCATGAAGGTAGCCTGTGTCACAAGAAAGGACAAAGGCTACTTTTTATCCCGTGAAAATAGCATAGCCCGATGCAATTCCCGAGGGAACTGTAAATATACTCTTTTTTGGTTAATCAACATCGCAACGGAACAATGGATTGTGTGATTTATTGCACCGAGATGGTTGAGGGGGTGGGAAATGACACGATTTACTAATAAGCATATCCTGACATAGTTCCCGAGGGATGTGGAGAAAATGTATGTCCACGCTCGCGAGCCGCTTGCGGCTCGCGCACCGCGCACCCTCTAAGTCAGTCACAAAAACGATGTCCACGCGGGCGAAGCCGCGGGCAAAAGCTAGTTATCTATAAAAATCACGTTTCTTTTATGGAATATTAATTTTATTTTAATTTAATTATTTATATTTAAAGTGAATAATACAATTCAATATTCTGTAAATATTTCAAGCGTCTAAAATAGTCACGTTAATTGTATGTTAGAGACCCCCCTTATTTTTTAACTTTTTCTAATTTTTAGTATTTGTTGTTATAGAGGCAAGATAAATGCATCATCCTGTGAAAATTTCAACTGTCTAGCTATCACGGTTCATGAAATACAGCCTGGTGACAGACAGACGGACGGACGGACAGACAGACAGACAGATGGTCAGCGAAGTCTCAGTAATAGGGTCCCGTTTTTATCATTTGGGTATGTAACCCAAAAAATTAGAAAAAGTGAATAAATAAGAGGGATAATATGAAGAAACTAGCGCCATCTAGTAAGATGGTGTGGAAACCTATGTGTTAGGTTTCGACTCGCACTTGGCCGGTTTTTTTACTGTTCTTGAGGATGCGAGCGTGAAAATGTTTTTTTTCCAGGATGAAAAGAGTCATAATAAGATTTTCTTTGCTCTATACTTTAGTTATACAAGTAAATAGGTTTTGTAAAATAATAATAACCTTAACAAAACATTAATGTAAAAGGGAGCCAAGTTCGATATAAAAAAAATACAGATATCTAAATGGTACAAAGTCATAGGTACAGTGGTTTCTTAAATCATAGCCACGGGACTTCAAATTGAAATACTTATCTTAAATTTCTTTAAATAAAAGAGAACGTAAAACGGCTTAAAAAAAATATGTTCTGTGCTACCACTAATGTATATATAAAACAAAGTCGTGTTAGTTATACCATTTATAACTCAAGAACAGCTGGACCGTTATTGTTGAGTTCGTTATTGTCAGGAGAAGGTTCTTATGTAGGGTAGGGTAGTGTAGTGTAGGGTAGTGTAGTGTAGTGTTGTGTAGTGCAGTGTAGTGAAGTCTAGTGTAGTGTAGTATAGTGTAGTGTAGGGCAGGGTAGAGTAGGGTTTCGTAGGGTTGGGTAGGGTAGGATAGAGTAGGATAGGGTAGGGTATGGTAGGGTAGTGTAGTTTAGTTTAGTGTCGTGTAAGGTAAAACAAAGTTCGCCGGGACAGCTAGTTTACTTATATTTTTTTAAGTACGCTTTCTTTGCATGTTGACTATTTAAACTTGCCAAGCTACACTATTTAGTAGCACAGTACATAAAATAAAATTCTTTTAAGCCACTAAAAACCGATGTACGTTTTTTTTATTATTTGGAGAAATTTAGTATAAATATTTCAATTTCAAGTCCCGTAGTAAAAACTTAAGATAGTGCTATAGAACTTGGTACTAGTTCTATATTTGTATCTTTTTACATTTATCTTTTGTTGTGATGTATAATAATTTTTATTGATGATGTATTTGTGTTACCGCTATAACAACAAATAATAAAAATTAGAAAAAATAAAAATGCGGGGGGGGGGGGGACTCCATAAAATAAACTTGTTTTTGAAGTGAAAACTTCTTTAGCGGCGTTGTATACTTTTTTTGTAATGGGTAAAAAATGTTAAAAACTCGCGTCAGGACACGTGACCTGATCGAAAATTCGTAAGACGGATGGAGTAGTGAAAACTTCTTTAGCGGCGTTGTGCACTTGTTTTGCAATGGGTAAAAAATGTTAAACTCGCGTCAGGTCACGTGACCTGATCGAAAATTCGTAAGACGGATGGAGTTGATTTTTTGTTGATTTTTCTGAGATATAAACTTTTTAATGTAATATAAATTGTCATGTTTGTGTACGATAGCGCAATAAATAAATATTGTATTCTACCACATAAATGATAGTACTTTTATACTGATAATCAAAGCAATTCGTGCAAAATTATTCCCTAACCATTCCAAAATATCAAAAATGCACAACGTTAATATTCAAGTTTTCACTTCTGCCGGCACTCCCGGAGTGCAACCCGTCGTTTTTTTTTAAACGTAAAGCAACTAACGCCATCTTGTATGATGGTACGGGAAACCTTTGTGTACGGTTTTGACTCGCACGTAGCCTGTTTTTTTATAATCATTATAATATCATGTTTGGAATCTTAAGAATGGTCTTGAGCACATTCTAAATATTATATGAATGCTTTAATTTCTTCAAAGAATGGTGTTACAAGCGATATTACGAGATGGCTTAATGTGCGCGTGCTACAATCGAGCGACACGACACGCCGCGGGTAGAGTAATCAAAAATTTAAAAAATAAAGATAAAAAGTAAAAGAATGGAAAATATATAAAACTTAAATCCAACTAAGGAATTTTTTACTGAATATGTAAACGAGAGTTTATTGCCTGAAATTAAAGCCTTTATTTCTTCCTTCATCCGTGGTAAAAGCCGTGGTTGCAAGCCATAATAATAAGTACTAATGATTAATCATGATTTTTCATGTTTCCTCTACGTAAAGGAGGATGTCTGGAAGAGATCGCTTGTTAGCAATAAGACCGCCTATATGTACAACTTCCTCGATCATTGTATCTATTTTTCCCTCCTAAGTTGTGCAATAAAGTATTTTCAATTAATCAATCAATGATATAAATTTTGATAACGATAGGGCTTTCGATAGGGCTATAGTTTCTTTTTAGGGTTCCGTATCCAAAGGGTAAAAACGGGACTCTATTACTAAGACTTCACTGTCTGTTCATCCGTCTGTCCGTCTATCTGTCTGTCACCAGGCTATATTTCATGAAACGTAATAGGTAGACAGTTGAAATTTTCACAGATGATGTATTTTTGTAGCCGCTATAACAACAAAAACTAAAAATAGAATAAAATAAATATTAAAGGAGGGTTCCTATACAACAAACGTAATTTCGCGAAGACACTAGCGGCATCTAGTACGATGGTACGGAACTCTTTTGTGAGATTGTGACTCGCATTTGGCCGTTTTTTTTTGATGTGTAACATCTTTGCTCTCGCTTTCCTGCAATTTGTGGGAGTGATTTCGTGAAATGGGACGGAAATGTGTAACAGGAAATGCGAACGTTTTTTAATTCTCGAAAACTAAGGTTGTCATAGCCATGCAGCCTAGTGTGAAGTATTTGGAAATGCGAACGTTTTTTAATTCTCGAAAACTAAGGTTGTCATAGCCATTCAGCCTAGTGTGAAGTATTTTGTCACATGTTACTCATCATATGCGAGTACTGTAGGTCTCGCTCGTTTTTTTTAAACATTTACAGAATTTTTTGCTTGGCCAATTCAGTGACGTCACACCCTAATGACCAACCCGTATTGGGCCCGCGTGGTCGACTAAGGCCCGTTCGCCCATATTCAGGGTAGGCTCGAGCACCTCGGTGGGGACGTACATGAGCTGATCTGATGACACCCTAATATGTATGCAACATGCGGCGCGCACAGAGACCAATTCCATTAAAGTATTATCTCTTTCAGTAACCTAACGCTTGGGGCGCGCGCTTTTGATCCCCGGGAGATCCCTTTGCATATTGTAAAAAAACTGCAACGGATATTCATATTTTCCTTTCAGTTCTGAGAATTTCATTTTACATGATTATATCTGTCTTTAAAACAGATCCATCATCCTATCCATCTAATATTACAAACGCGAAAGTTTGTAAGAATGTATGGATACTATTTGTATAGGAATGTTTTCGAATTTAGATTTCATATGTACGTTTATCCGACGCTGTTACGTGGAAGGATAACATCGTGAGAAAAACGGCACACGCCTGCGAAGAAACTCGCAGGTTGTGTGTGAAGTCGACCCACCCGCACTGGGCCCGCGTGTTCGACTAAAGCCCAATCGCCCTAATTCAGGGTAGGCTCGAGCCCCTCGGTGGGGACGTATTTGATCTTATAAGAAGATGCATGGATGTTATTTACTCTTTCACCCAAAAACTACTGAACGGATCTGGCTGAAATTTGGTAGGTAGACAGATTAGGACCTGGATTAACACATAGGCTTCTTTTTTCCACGCTCGCGAGTGGCTTGCGGCTCGCGCACTGCGCACCCTCGAAAAGTCATTAAAACGTTGTCTACGCAGGTGAAGCCGCGGGAAACAGGTAGTTAAGAGGAAACGCGGTCTAAAGAATAGGTAATTGAATAAAATCTTGTTGTATCCCTCCGCCAAACCTCTCCGTATATAGCAAGAAAGGGAGAACTGCAGCGAAGACCTATAATAGACACTAAAATTAACCAAAACAGCATTTCTTAGTCCCCTATTTCCTCCTCCATAACTTGAGAAATATTAATATTTTTTTCAAAAATAATTAAAAAAACGCATTACCTATGAATTTATGTTTTCATTTTATTACTTATATTTGACTATTTGACTGACTCGTTGACTCAGTGGTTACTGCTCTTATCTGCTGATCCCAGAGTTGTGGGTTCGATCCCCACCCAGGGCAAACATTTGTGTGATGAGCAGATTTGTTTGCTCTGTGTCTGGGTGTTAAATATCTATATATGTATGTATTTAAACGTATATAAGTATTTATATCAGTCTCTGATTCCATAACACAGGGAATCCTACTTTGGGGCCAGATGACTATGTGTGATTTGTCACAGAATATTTATTATTATTTATTTATTTATTATATGCGTATATTTTTTTTGGGGGGAGTCTGAAAATGACGCTTCAATTGGGCCATTTTCTCAAGTTTTTGAAGGCTCCTACTTCCTATTTTATTTAGAATATGAGAATAAACAAAACATAGAGACATGGCCATGGTAGATATAGGTTTGAGGGAAAAAAACATTTTTGCTCTATTGTGATTATCCAGGAAGGAAACAGGGGACTATATTTGTATGGAAAAAATGGCACCCGCGATTCTTCTTAAGGTGTAACTCGTATTTTGTTTACAATAATAATTGTTAAATGATAATAATTTTTAAAAAGCGTCGGTGGCTCAACCGGTAACGACTCCGTCCATCTAACCAAAGGTACCGGGTTCGAATCTGGACGGCCAATGTACCAATGAGTTTTTCAAAAACTTACGTACATATATATCATTACCGATTGCTTTAACGGTGAAGGAAAACATCGTGAGGAAACCTGCACAGGCCTGTGAAGAAACTCGAAAGTGGTTTGTGAAGTCGACCAACCCGCACTGGGCCCGCGTCGACTAATCGCCCTGATTCAGGGTAGGTTTGAGCCCCTCGGTGGGGACGTATATGAGCTGATATAATAATAAAAATAATATTTTTTCCACAGAGTAATCAGATGTAGACTCGTCAGGCGAGGCTGTGGTTCGAAACACATTTAAGGTAAACATTAGTGTTACCTATAAACAATTAAGTTGGTTCTCTTGTTTTTTCTCTCTTCTTTTGTGTGCGGTTTTTAACCGACTTCAAAAAAGGAGGAGGTTTCTTAATTCGACCGTATATATATAAGGTCTAACAAAATTAGCTGAAACTATTTTAACTAGTGCTTCTACCCATGAAACTGAACAACTTTCCGCATGGAACCCGTAGTCAAATCGCAAAAAAAAATTTGGCTCTCCCATACTAACTCGATCAACTGATCAGCCAACTTAGTATGGGAAGTTCAAATTTTTTTTTGAGATTTGACTATGGGTTTCATGGGGAAAGGTGTTCAGTTTCATAGGTAGAAGCACCAGTTAAAATAGTTTCAGCTAATTTTGTTAGACCTTATATTTATTTTTTTATGTGTGTTCGCGGGTAACTTCGTCGTTTATGAACCGATTTTGGTGATTCTTTTTTTGTTGGAAAGGTGATATTCTAACGCTAGTGACATGATAAGGAAACGAGGATCTGATGATGGCATCCCAGAGAAATCGAGAGGAAGCTTAGTTTCCTGTTTGAAGTCGGTTTTTTTTGTTTAAAATTATTATTAACTGAATGTAAATATTAATTATTATCTTTTTATAAACTCACACATATCCTAGGTTTAGTGGAAAGCGTCTTATCAGCTCATATACTTCCCCACCGAGGGGCTTGAGCCTACCCTAAAATAAGGGCGATCGGGCTTTAGTCGACCATGCGGGCCCAGTGCGGGTTGGTCGTCTTCACACACAACCTTCAAGTTTCTTCGCAGGCGTGTGCAGGTTTCCTCATTATATTTTTTTTCTTCACCTTAAGAGCGTCGGATAAACGTACATATGAAATCGAAATTCGTAAACACATTGGTACGTGGCAGCATTCGAACCACGGCCTCCCGGACAGGAGGTAGCGGCCGTAACCGATACGCCACCGACGCTAAGTGGAAAGCGTAAAATCTTATTATTATACTATACTTCATATTATTTTGCGGTCATCGAAATAAATGTAGTGTTCTGTTTTCTACTTTCGTAACACTATTCAATCCCTATACATATTCTCCTCGGCAATATCTCACAGGTTACTTCGGTTCCTGTCAGCCGGTTTGCCAACAATGGCTGACTTCAATCCATTTTCGAACACATATCCCACTAAGATTTGGCAAAATTTCCAACGGAATCTCTGGATCGTGTTTTCGGGATAGCTTCCTTTCATGTCTGTCTCTGTCTTTTAGTTAACTCGACATAATATGTAAACATTTGATAGATAGATAGATAGATAGATAAATCATTTATTCATTGACAGTTTAACACAAAGAATTTGACACAAAGAACAAGATTAAAATAAAAGACGTAATAAAGCAAAATTAAAAAACTAAGTTAAACACAAACAGGACGAACGATAAGTACTGCCAATGAAACGGCGCTGACTCAGCATAATGTTGTGGATTGTGTCCACAACGCTGATATTCTGTCAGTACCGGAGGTTGCGTCGTGCGCACCTCGAACGACTATTTCAACACACCTTGAATCCTATACGAGTTACCTATATGTCTAAAACTAAGGGAATAGGCAGTTACATACAGTTTGTCTTTATACCTACATGTGCATTATACATTTTAAATACCCATACTTAAAGCCTAATGAAATTATCATCTTCTTTCTTTTAAACATGGCTATGTGATTAAGAACTCGAGTAAACCACTCCCGACTGCATCAAAGTACAACTTATGTAGTAGACCAATGTACAATGCAAAACATAAACTTTGTGGAAATAATATTATTTAAAGTATATGATGGATGCCCGTCTTTCGCGAAACCAAATAAAATAAAAGTAGGTATCTAAATACATTGCAAATATGACGGGTAGATATTGCACATAAATTAGACAGAAATAATAAAAGCAATAATTGAATAATAATTGAATTATGAATATTATTATGATGATAGTAATAACGTAGTAGGTAAGTTAATTCTGAAGTAAGATTATTTATCAGTACTGCGTACTGATAAATTTTATTTTATTTTTATTTGCGTACTGGTCCAGTGTTATGTTCTGAGCGGGGCACATTGCTCGAAGAACAGATGGTCGTTGGGGTAGTAAAGTTCTCGAGTGGCGACCACGCACCGGAAAACGTAGTATAGGCAGGCCTCCCAGTCGGTGGACCGATGACCTGGTGAAGGTCGCGAGAAGCCGCTGGATGCAGCCAGCGCAGAACCGGTCGTCGTGGAAATCCTTGGGGGAGGCCTATGTCCAGCAGAAGACGTCCTTCGGCTGATATGATGATGATGATGATGATGATGATGCACTGTTATGTGTGTAAGGTTCCAAACTAGTGAACTTTATTTGAACCAGGACATTCATTGACTAAAACCTGTCAACTTAATTGACTTTCCCCTAGGAACCCATAGTCGAATCTCCAAAAAAAACCGGAACTTTAACACAAGTCAATCAAGTTAGCCAAATTCATAACGGGGCGTTCAGATATTTTTAGGGTTCCGTACTCAAAGGGCAAAAACGGGACCCTATTACTAAAACTTCGCTGTCCGTCTGTCTCCAGGCTGTATTTCATGAACCGTGATAGCTAGACAGTTGAAATTTTAACAGATGATGTATTTCTGTTACCGCTATAACGAAAAATACTAAAAATTTGAAAAAAAGAAAGTCTCCGTACATAAAACGTTTTTTTTTGAAACGTGAAGAAACTAGTGCCATCTAGTATGATGGTTTTTAAAACATAAAACTAGCTCCATGTAGTATGATGTTGTGGAACCCTATGTGTGCGGTTCTGACTCGCACTTGGCTGGTTTTTTTAAGGTTTGATTATATCCTTCGAGAGTAGGTAGTTTAGAATCACAATAGAAAGCGTAGTCAAGAAATCGCGCAGTATTGTTTTTTTTTTAAATCAGATAATTAAAATCCACATATAACAAAAGGAAGTCGCCCTTCGTGTCTATCTGTCTGTTTATCCGCTAACTCCTTTTTAATCACGCAGCGGATTTTGAAACGGTTTTCACTAATAGAAAGAACAATAAACAAAGAAGGCTCATATATTCCCGTGAGCCGCTTAAGGCTCGCGCACTAGCTAGTAGCTAATTAAGTAAGATCTTGAAAGTATTCTGCATATTAACTTAGATACTAGACTTCCCACTCGGTGGAACGATGACCTGGTGAAGGTCGCGGGAAGCCGCTGGATGCGGGCAGCGCAGAACCGGTCATCGTGGAAATCCTTGGGGAAGGCCTTTGTCTAGCAGTGGACGTCCTTCGGATGATATGATGACTGGAATTTTATGAAGAACTGCTGAACATGTTAGGTTATTCTGGATTGGAGTAGGTATCTATCTCCTGCTTCCATTGTTTGGTGATATACACTTAATAGCGTAAAGGAAAATTATGCGGAAAGTCTTGAGACCAAAGACACCGCGGGAGTATAGCTGGAGGTTTCGGAAGAACACTGAAATTAAATAACTGGTTATTCAATTCAATTCTATTTTTATTTTAGGTATTGAAAATTACAATTAAAATGTTATCAATATGCATAAGTCTTGAGACCAAAGACACCGCGGGAGTATAGCTGGAGGTTTCGGAAGAACACTGAAATTAAATAACTGGTTATTCAATTCAATTCAATTTTTATTTTAGGTATTGAAAATTACAATTAAAATGTTATCAATATGCATAGTTAACATAGTTAACTTATACATATAATTAAGTTGAGTATTACTTAAATACTTATATTATTGTTATTTTTTTAATTACGTCTCATTATTTTCTAAACACCTATTGGTAAAATTCGTTTGTAGTTGGTTCTAAGTCACCTGAGGTTGGGTCAACGAATTGCATCATCTATTGAATAGAAGACTTTTTGGATATTTTTTTTTAATTGAGCTAATAATAATAATAATATTTTGGGACAAATCACACATGGTCATCTGGCCCCAAAGTAGGATTCCCTGTGTTATGGGAACCAGAGACTGATATATAAATACTTATATACGCTTAAATACATACACATACAGATATTTAACACCCAGACACAGAGCAAACAAATCTGTTCATCACACAAATGTTTGCCCTGGGTGGGGATCGAACCCACGACTCGAAAAAGAAGAAGCTAGAAGCTTGCTCGGAGCATTTTTTATTTCAATGGGCAGTGTATTGTACATTTAAGACTCGCAAGGATTTGTCAGATTTTTCTAATCGGGTTGGTGGTATGAATAATTGGGTGCGTTGCCTGGTGTCAAAATTATGATGTTGGCCGAGTGTAGTGAACTCGCTTTTGAGCTCAATAAATGGGTCAAGCAAAATCAGCTTATCTTCGCTGGCTTACCTTCCTAGAGAGGTTGAAAGAAGACCGTATTGCAAAGGGTTTGTACCAGTGGCGGCGTAGAGGGGGGGCTGCGGGGGCGGTCCGCCCAGGTTGCCAAGCACCAAGGGGTGCCAACTTACCCATTATTCGTGCAGTTTAGTTAGTAGCCAATTTTGATAGTGAACAAACATATTAGCAAAAGAGCAGACACAAACGAAAATTTTCGGGCTCGCTTCGCTCGCCCTGGAGTCACCCTTTGCGGCGACACATAAACGTACAGCGCCGCTCTCTACTTACCGTTTGCATCATGATATTAGTTGTCACGTTGTCAAGTAGTTTATTCCCGATAGTCAATTTCGTGAGCACCAGTATAGATTTATATCAACTCAACCATAAAAAACGCTACGTATCTAGTGAAAAATTTTCGGGCTCGCTACGCTTGCCATGGGCACCCAATGGGCTTTCTTGTGCAATGGGCACCCCTAAGGTGTGGTAGTTAGGACATTAAATGGGAGCAGAGAGCCTTCAATATAGACGCAAAACACCTTAAAATTTCTTATTAGTCAGATCCGGTTGTCTATCTGATCCAGAGTTGAAACAACAAAGGACGTAGCCAGTAATTTTCTTCTTTACCCCACGAAAATTTCTGACCACGACCTTGGTTGTTTTTTTATTTATTTTGGGGGTGCTTGATAGAAAACCGCCCCGGATGCCAACCCATGCTACGCCACCACTGTTTGTACAAGAGACGACCAACCAGGAAACGTGGTGTTGGACGCTCTACGTACTTCTGGAACGATTAAGTGCAAAAGAAGCTGAACCGAAGAGCCGTTTCACACGAATTAAAAGTCAAGAATTTTTTTTTTATTCACAATTGGTAAATCCTTGTCAACATCTCACCTGGTGGTAAGTGACGATGCTGCCGAAGATGGAAGCGGACTTACCAAGATTCCCCAACGCAATGGGGAACTGGCTATCTTATCTTCATGCCGGAACACACCAATGATATCAACATTGATATTTGGCGGCAAGACTTAGATAAGATGGTGGTAGCTAGCCAGGCGGGCTTAGAAAATGCCCTACCACCAACCAAACCGAGTCTTACAATTGACCCCGCCGGGAATCGAACCCGCGACCTCCTGTGTAAAGCCAGTGAACTTTGCCTCTGAGCTACGGAGGCGGTTAAACAGTTTTGGGAACAGACAGAGTTTTTTTTAGTGGGATTTGCAGTCTTTACGTTTATAGTTTTGCTAGGATTTGCTTAAAAAGTAGTAATTTATTGCACCGCCTCTTAACTTATTCTATCGCTGTTTCTTTACCCAAAGGTTGCCTGGAATAAATAGCTACCTAGCGATAGGGCCGCATATTGTATAGGCTTTCTTCTATATTGATATTTCTTTTTTTTTATGTTGTGATGCAATAAATAATATTGTATTGTATTGTATTGTATTGTAAATTCTGGAGAAAATAGTCTAGTGTATTTGTACAATGTGTAGAACAATAAAAGAAAAAGAAAGATGGACGACGTCAATACCCGGCTTGCACTGGGTGCAGTTTTAAAGACGACCGAGCAGTCCACCTCAGAATGAGCTTACTGTAAATATTGTCAAGAATCCCGCAGAAGATTTGTTACCAGCATTGCAAATCAACCAAAGAAATGAATAATTATTGAAGATTGTCTCAAAAGGGCTCGTACCCAGACACATTATATATTCTGAAAAAAAATATCACGAAAAATTATTGCTAACGATTGCTTTGATCTTAGAACGGCGCATATCAAGTAAATTGGTAGGTTAGGTACCTCGGGTTAGATTACGCACGTTTCATCTCAGTTCAGTACCTACTTCTTTGATACGCGAAGGATTTGATTGATATAAAACGATTTTTAGAATACGTGAACTAGATAATCTTGAACTTTGATGTTTTTGTGTTCAAAGGAATCGGTAACACACAAAAGCATTATTTATACGTGAAATGTCTTTTTAAATCACATACAGTCAAAAACCTGCACCGTTACGGAAGTGATGAAAGTCCGTAACGGAAGTGGCGAAAGAATCTGTTCCTTCATAGCAACCAATTAATAAACCGCGGATCCACAGCAACCAACTGCGAGGCCGCAGGCTGAGTATCGTGTAGGGCAAAACCCCAAGCGCTCTTTGCGAGGCCAAGAAAAAAACCAGCCAAGTGCGTGTCGGGCCACGCGCAATGTAGGGTTCCGTAGTTGCCAATACATATTTTCGAATTTCCAAATACAACGGTTCAGTTGTTAGGAGGCGGGGACACTCGACTCCAACAAAATTTAGCACTTTCAAGCCTATTTTTTCGAAAACGGTACCCGAAATTATAAAATGGTCTTAGAAGACTCACAACTGTTTTTGAAGCTTTCACCAACAATAGGTATAAATGCTACACGATTGGGTTTGACGAGAAAAAAAAATCATCCCCACTTTACTTGTAGGGGAGGTACACTTAAAAAGTTTTTTTCCAATAATTTTTTACAGTTCTCTCCGCGTTATCTTCTTATATCTTCTTCTTCTCTAATATATAAAATTCTTCTGTCACAGTGTTACTTACCATACTCCTCGGAAACGGGTGGACCGATTTCCATTAAATTTTCTGTGTATATTTGGTAGGTCTGAGAATAGGTCGTAATCTATTTTTCATTCGGAAATTTTAACGGTACCGGTAAAAAACGGGATTTGCGCGGGCAAAGCCGCGGGAAACAGCTATAGCTATTATATATATCTTTGTCAAATTTCAGCCCTTAACTACTAATAGTCTAGAAGCTAGGCCGCGGGCAGACAGACGGACAGACAGACATGACGAAACTATAAGGGTTGCTTGTTGTACTACGTAACCCTAAAAACGTCCATGGACGTCAAAAATAGTCAATTCACGTTAACGCCACGACAGAGCCAATTTTTTTTTATATTTCGGAAAAGGAATAATTAATTATGAGTATAGTATCTATTGCACCAGTAGGTGCGTGGTGCACGTGTTATTTTTTATTGTTGTATGAATCTTTCGGTTTTTTCTTCTAAGTTATAATGAAAACTATCTCAAAATCCATTACGTACTTCAACGGGACTTATCGCACAAATTGACAAAACGCAGAAAACGAATTTTATTATATAATATTTAGACATACACTAGAATAGTACCGGCTGATATGATTTTTGGAAGTCTTGCTTAGCTTCATACATAAGATATACCTACTTAATAATTCACAAAAAAAAAGATATTTATTATGCTAAGCGTCGGTGGCTCAACCGGTAACGACTCGGTCCATCTAACCAGAGGTACCGGGTTCAAATCTGGACGACCAATGTACCAATGAGTTTTTCAAAAACTTACGTACATACTTACCGATAGCTTTAACGGTGAAGGAAAACATCGTGAGGAAACCTGCACACGCCTGCGAAGAAACTCGAAGGTTGTGTGTGAAGTCGACCAACCCGCACTGGGCCCGCGTGGTCGACTAAGGCCTAATCGCCCTGATTCAGGGTAGGCTCGAGCCCCTCGGTGGGGACGTATATGAGCTGTTATAATAATAATAATAAATATGCTAAAAGCTTGTAAACCTGTGCGCGTCGCGAATGTCGCGTGCGGACTGCAGAGATAACGCGTTTTATTTTTCCACACTCTGTACATAGCTGTGTACGGATACTTAGCAGAGGCGCTTTCATCAATCAACCCGCTTGCTTTTCCCTTTAAGTGCTACAGGTTGAATATAATTTATTTTTCTCAAACATGCTTTGAAATTTGAGCATTATTTTGACAACCTTCTGCGAGGTAAATCGAAATTGCTTTACATGCGAGCTGCGGCCGGCAAAAGTTGTATAAAAATCCATACGTATTGTGTTTTAGCGGCCAAATAAATTACTACCTAAACTCATATCCGTCGTGTAATTTAAAAATGGAACAATCTTTTACTGCGAAACATGGCAACCAAGGAGGTTACTTATCAAAGGTTTTATTAAAAAGGCTTGTAAATATAAAGCTTTTTATAAAATAAAAAAAACCAATTGAAAACACTGGCGCGTGAAAAATTATTGTTGTTCGTTGTTCATAATTGATTTTTAATAACTGTATTTTCAAATAAAAAGTTCTGCCTAGGTACTGCTTAGTTTAATTTACGCGCATTATTTGAGAAAAGTAGGCTTGGCCACAAATAGACTTTGATGTACAATTCAAACAACATCTTTAGAACTGTTAAAATACCCTTTATTTATTATCAAAAATAACCTTTGTACCACTATTAAAACACCCTTTTTACCACTAATTAAAATACTTTTTGTACTAATATTAAAATTACCCTTTGTTCCACTGTTAAAACACCCCTTTTGCCACTATTAATAACATCCTTTGTACAACTATTAAAAAGACCCTTGGCACCATCATTAAAACACCACTATTAAAAAGACCCTTTGTACCACTATTAAAACACCTTTTTTACCAGTATTAAAAATACCATTTTTACTGCAACTTAAAATACTTTTATACCACTTTTAAAACACCATTTTTACCACTATTAAAAATAAATACCCTTTGTACTACTGTTAAAACACCCTTTTTACCACTATTCAAAATACCATTTGTACTTATATTAAAAATTCCCTTTAGTCCACTATTAAAACACCCTTTTTGCCACTAATAATAACACCTATGTACAACTATAAAAAAGACCCTATGGAACACCATTAAAACACCACTATTAAAAAAACTCTTTGTACCACTATTAAAAATACATTTTGTATTACGATTAAAAATAACCTTTGTACCCAGTTTGTACCACTATTAAAACACACTATTTAAAAGTACCTTTTGTACTAATATTAAAAATACTCTTTGTTCCACTATTAAAACACCCTTTTTGCCACTATTAATAACATCCTTTGTACAACTATTAAAAAGACCCTTTGTACCACTATTAAAACACCTTTTTTACCAGTATTAAAAATACAATTTTTACTACAACTAAAAATACCTTTTATACCACTTTTAAAATACCATTTTTACCACTATTAAAAATACTGTTTGGGCCACTATTAAAACACAATTTTTATCACTATTAAAAAGACGCTTTGTATCACTGTTAAAACAACCTTTTTTCCACTATCAAAAATACCCTTTGTACTTATTTCATAATAGTCGTAAGTCTGAACTATTATTTTGTCTCATTACTCTGTGTTGAAGCTACCTCTCAAGTTGATGCCTGTTAGACGCAGCTGGCTTAACGTTAAAATTACTAGCGCTTTCAACTAGAAGGCTTATTACCTAGCTTAGCTAGGGTCCCAGGGTAACTTCCGCTTAATATCTTTGTTACTTTTTATGTACACTTTTAATCTAAGCTGTATAATATTTTGAAGAGTTTATATGTTTTTAATAAGGTGTTTATTTATTGATGACATACGAAACTGAGACATGGTCGCTTACTATGGACCTCATAAGAAGGCTCAAGGTCACCCAAAGGGCAATGGAGCGTGCTATGCTCGGAGTTTCTCTACGTGATCGAATCAGAAAAGAGGAGATCCGTAGGAGAACCAAAGTAACCGACATAGCTCTCAGAATTGCTAAACTTAAGTGGCAGTGGGCGGAGCACATTGCTCGTAGAACAGATGGCCGTTGGGGCAGTAAAGTTCTCGAGTACCGACCACGCACCGTAAGGCTTAGGGTAGGCAGGCCTCCCACTCGTTGGACCGATGACCTGGTGAAGGTCGCGGGAAGCCGCTGGATGCGGGCAGCGCAGAACCGGTCGTCGTGGAGATCCTTGGGGGAGGCCTATGTCCAGCAGTGGACGTCCTTCGGCTGATATGATGATGATGATGATATGATTTTTTAAACAAATTCAAAAAATGTGGAGGTTTTGTCTACGACTGTATTATTGTTTTTTTTATGTATGTCCGTCGATTTTTCCGTCAGCTGAAGACCGATTTTATTATTATTTTTTCTTCGAAAGAGTATTCTCCTGAGGTGGTATCATTGTCACCAAGTCAGGATCTGATGATGGGAATGCAGGAAAATCAAGGGCAACCCTCAAATTTTAAAGGCACGTATTACGTGTTATATGCATTTTCTAAAGTTATTCAACTACTTGCGTATGGTAATAATTGTAATAGTAGGGACGGGCTGGTTTCTGCAACCAGGCGTTTGATGCGCCCATTTTGCGTGGTTGGCCGGCATTACTGCCAGCCCAGCTCCTCCAGGAAGCCCAGTAGCCCCCGCAGGTTGCTGACGACTTCTGGGAGTGTCCTCAGGTCTCCGAGATCCTCGGACCTGTACGCCGCCACCTCTCTGCAGTCTAGGAGGATGTGAGCGTCTCCTCGACCGCCATCCACGGTAATCCTCAGGGTAAAAAGATGTTTGTTAAAGTAACCGTGACCGTTAATGGTCGCTGTTACCTTACGGAGCTGGAGTCTTCCTAGTTTCTGGAGCTTCCTGGTCAGGCCAGCGTTAGGCGAGGGTAACGCCTGTCTGGCCTGGCGATATACTCTAGCCTTGTCCAATATCAGTTATGTTCTGATCTTGTACGCAGCCGCAAGGTGGATCTGAACCAGCCCGAAGGGAGGGTTAAAATGGGTTCCGGTCCTACAGCTACAGGTTCTGACCCTGGCCATTTCGTCGGCTGCGTTGTTTCCACGCAAGTTGCTGTGCCCCTTGATCCACTGCAGAGTTACATTGCTGTGGTAACATACCTCTGTTAGTCTTTGGTGACACTCGTGTATTAGTCCCGAAGTGATGAAATTACTTGAGAGGGCCAGTAGAACCGCTCGACTATCTGAAAGGATACGAATGGAGTAGCTCTGTACCCTTCTAGCAGTGATTGCATTAGCAGCCAGAACGATGCCCATACACTCCGCCTGAAAGACTGTGTTATACGCACCAAGTGGTTTGAATATTTTTATGTTTAGGTCTTCTGAGAAGACCCATCGCTAAAAATCCGTAGGTCCAATAGATTCTGGCCTTCCCAGGGGTCTTCAACAACTTTAGTCGTACTGCAGCGCTGGCTGCCTCCTGCTGGATGAACAGCTGCAGGGGCGGCACGTCTATCATTGTCTCCAGGGCTGCTGTTGATATTGTCTGCATGCAGCCGGAGACCGCCATGTATGCTGTCCTTTGGAAACTTTGAAGTTTACTTACGACAGTCGAGTGTTTAGTGCGTGACTACCATACCACCGCGCCTTAGTTTACCATAGGGCAAATAACCGCTGTATAGAGCCATAGCCTGATTTTTGTGGTAAGGCCCCACTTCTTACCCACCATTCTACCACAGAGTTATCGTAGCTTTATTTAACTTGCTGTTTAGGTAACAACTCCAATTCAACTTGCTGTCAAGTATGACCCCCAGATACTTAACTTCCGGCGTGATTTGGAGATCTGTGTTGAATAGCTTGGGAAAATTATAGTTACCCAGGTTCCGCTTGTTGGTGAGCAATACTAGTTCCGTTTTCTTGGTTTTCACTGACAGTTCGAACTTGGTGCACCAGCGTTCCACGATGCGTAGCGCAGAGCGAGGGTCAACGCAGACTGTGTTTGCGAAATTTCCTGATATAAGGATTGTCAGGTCGTCTGCATAGTCTACCGATGTCTGTTAAGCGTAGTAATCAGGTCATTTACCACCAGGTTCCACAGTAGCGGTGATAGTAAACCTCCTTGGGGGCATCCTTTCGCTACTATGGCTGTACTTGCCTTACCTCTGTCCAGCTTGACAACCCGCTGACTAAGAATGTTCCCGATCCACTTAGTCATGGTCGGGTTCACGCCGTGCTTACGGAGCGCCATCCTATGCTGGAGACTGCACATGGCCTTGTCTTGAAGCGCTGCCGACTCTGTGAATTTACCTTGACTATACGCATGTTAGTTGCGGTAAAGTGATAAGTTTTTTAGGTCCCTGTCGCAAAGTCTCTCCAGCGTTTTCAAAATAAACTATTTGAGACTGATGGGTCTAAAGGATTTAGCGTTAGTGTAGTCGCTTTTCCCTGGTTTGGGCAAGAATATTTAATGGACCGATTGAGTCGAAATTTGGTAAACATATGCAAATAGGTGATCCAAAGACGGACGTGCAATGTGAATCAAAAAAATTTAACACTTTCGGTGTCACTGTCCACTCTAGTTATCTAGTCATTGTCATCATCATCATGTGTTAAACATGGGAGCCACTTTTTGAGGTTGAATTATAAAATAAAACAGTTTTGCAAACTGTATCATGTGGCATATCAAATGAAAGGGCTTATTGTGAGAATCTCATATATTTTTATTGAATTCCAATAGTTAATGTTAAATGAAACCAACACACAAAAATCGGTGACTTTAAGACCTTTCATTTTAATTCTACACATTTTTATAAAACTTATTATCAGCCGAAGGACGTCCACTGCTGGACTTAAGGCTCCCCCAAGGATTTCCACGACGACCGGTTCTGCGCGTTCTCGGAGTTTCTCTGCGTGATCGAATCAGAAACGAGGAGATCCGCAGGAGAACCAAAGTAATCGACGTAGCTCTCAAGAATTGCTAAACTAAAGTGGCAGTTGACGAGGCACATTGCTCGTAGAACAGATGGCCGTTGGGGCAGTAAAGTTCTCGGGTGGCGACCACGCACCGGAAAACGTAGTGTAGGCAGGCCTTTCACTCGGTGGACCGATAACCTGGTGAAGATCGCCGGAAGCCGTTGGATGCGGGCAGTCCACTCATAATGAAATAGTATTACAAGATAACTTAAATCTAAATTTTGAAGTAGGATTAGATTAGTTTATTTACAACAGAGTATCTTTACTTAAAAAATAATTTTGATCTCCCAAAACTCAAAACTTCATTAGTTTCTAGGGTTCCATACCTGAACAGGAAAAAAGAAACCCTTACAGGATCATTTCGTTGTCCGTCTGTCTGTCAAGACCCTTTTTTTAAGGTACGCGATTCATATATCAAGTACTTTGGTCTAAGGTCCCTTGGAGCTATTAAAAAATCAAGCTTCTAAGTCAACGCGATAAAAATGGCCACTTATGCCGCATATTTTGACATTTACAAATAAATCAAATAGGGTACTTCCCGTTGACCTAAAATCACGAAACATGTCACAAAAAGCGAGATCTCACAGCACAAATAAAGGTAAAAATCTAAAAATCGTTAACTATATTTATACGTCTCATATTTTTTTGTTTGCGATCACAATTAACATTTGAGAATTGAACGTCCCGTAGATATATCGATGTAAGGGATAATTTTTTTAACTGCGAAGTTAAGTTTTTCTTTTAATCTGTTTTTTTAGAGCGATGTTCGGTGCTTTCATAGTTTATGTATAGTATGGTCCAATTCCCACTTTGCCTGTTTTTGTTCAATATCTGCCTTTTGACGAGTATGATATTTTTTATTTTTACTAATAATTTAAGTGCGTTTGACTATATCTCACCTGGTGGTAAGTGATGATATAGTCGAGGATGGTACACGCAAACTCAAATAATGCCTTTTCACTCTCGCCTTGAAGATCCCCAAGTTATAGGAGTCGGGAAACACATGCGCAGGTAAGGATTCTATCTAGCAAGAGACACGTCACTTCCAAGCAAAACCTACAGGCTGCAGGACCTCGCCGCGTTTCCATATTGTTGCAGAAACAACCATTGTTATTTCTCAGATGTTTTCGTATGCCGTTAACCGAGATCCGCCGAAGGGCGTATTGATAAACGAGCGCTTAGTCTGCATGACACGCATACAAATATACCGCTGGTATCGTCTATTCCCAGTTGTCCATGTCAACTTTGTTGCAACGATGATGACTTTGTGGTTACACCACCAAGAAATGCGTGAAATTTTCTGCTCTGCCTCATGTAGACGTTTGCATTCTGTTTTCAGTACGTATCGGTCGTTTTAATATTTTCTTTACTTTTTGCCTATGTACAACTCAAGTACTGGTAAACATAGTTTTCGCTAGATGACCGTATGTGATTTGTCCATAAATATTTTTTTTCTGTAAGTAGGTAAGTATCTAGTAAGTACCTAAACGTAGTAAAAATTATAGTTTTAATAGAGTTTTAGTTTAGTCTTACTTGAATGAAATGAATCATTAGTATTGGTAAGAAATAAAATATTTCCAGGCTTAAAAAAACATACAAATAATATAATCTAAATATATATAACTCAAAGGTGACTGACTAACTGACATAGTGATCTATCAACGCACAGCCCAAACCACTGGACAGATCGGGCTGAAATTTGGCATTCAGGTAGATGTTATGACGTAGGCATCCGCTAAGAAAGGATTTTGGGAAATTCCCACGGGAACAACAAAAATCAGGAACTGCGCGGACGAAGCTGCGGGCATCCACTAGTGCTGAATAAACGTTATAATTTGTTAACCTTTGGTTAATGTTTAAATAACGTAACTAGTATAAACAATGTACCATTTTTTGTATATCTATATATGCTTCACTTAATATTTGTGTGTATGATTTACTAGCTAGGTTTACTTCATCATGTCAGCTCATATACGTCCCCACCGAGGGGCTCGAGCCTACCCTGAATTAGGGCGATCGGGCCTTAGTCGACCACGCGGGCCCAGTGCGGGTTGGTCGACTTCACACACAACCTTCGAGTTTCTTCGCAGGTGTGTCGTGCAGGTTTCCTCACTATGTTTTCCTTCACCGTTAAAGCAATCGGAGAGTATATGTACGTAAGTTTCGAAAAACTCATTGGTACATTGGCCGTCCGGATTTGAACCCGGCACCTCTGGTTAGGACGACCGAGTCGTTATCGGTTGAGCCACCGACGCTTTTGGTTTACATACTTTTTGGTTATTTCTCTTTGACACAATGTCTTACAGCGAATACACTTTTCTTATTTAAAATATTATAATTCTTTCATTATAACACCATTCTCGTGGGAGTAAAATTTAATTTCCCATTTGCCCACAATGTTGACAATATTTTCTGGACAACTAGGAATAGACGGCTGGAATATTTCATGTTCAGTGTCTGCTTGCCTGGTTGCAAGCTATCGGTACATAGTTGTTTTGCTGCTTTATTTGGTAAAGGATTTTTAATGCTGGGTAGGATTCTTGGCAACTGTTTTTAAACTTATAAGTTCGTTTCTCATTTCTCAATTCAAGAATTTTTTTATAAATTTTATTTAACTTGCAATGTTCGTAGGTTGCCCGCTTCAGAAGTTAAATTTGACCCACTTCCCGGTTTCCGATTGAGCTGAAATTTTGCAATATGTATGCAATATGGCAATATAATATTATGATGACATGGAGTTGATCTTATGCTGGAGCTGGAAGGTACAAGCTATTTAGTTTCACCTGTACCGGTGTCTGTAATAAAAACTTGCAAGTTAAATTTGACCCACTTCCCGGTTTTAAGTTTTGCATCCATAATTATGTATATTGCGTGACAATGCAATATTATGATGACATAAAACTGATTTGATGCTGAAGCTGGAAGGTGGCCATAGGTACTCCGCAATAAAACGACACAACCCCATCGAGTTTGGGCTCGTTTGATTCGTATTGACGAGTACTTTGATCGTAATAAGCTTGTACATACAGCTTTTATGTGTTTCGAAAATTATTCTACAAATTATGCTCGGACAGTCCGATGATTTAACTCGACGTTCTTCTGCTGAAGGGGCTCCTGTCACTTTGACGCGTGCTAAGTGTGCATTAGAGAGTAAATGTATGAGTATAATCCTTAACAATGACGATAAATAATTTATTTTATTAAGGCGATGTATTGATTGGAACAGTTGTCTCTGTTTTTATCTTTACGTGTAAAGAGTAAATAAAATAACCACACTTTTGCACTTTTTCAACGTTTTTTCGAATGAAAGTATAAAAAATAATAACATTTCTCACTATGTATTGTCATAAAAAAAAGTATTTTTTGTGTATTTTTCAAAATTTATAATTCAAAATATTAATCATAACTAAAGCTGAAAGTAACGGTGTAGAGTCTTCACTGTAGAGTATCTTTGGATTTTTTCTATTTAGCAAAAACTGCTCAATCGTGTTTCTAATAGCTTTTGACTTTAAGGAACATCATTAACAATAAGGGTTTTTTTTCAACCTTGGGTTTTCTATCGTGTAGGAGTAATTGACGTCAAAAATAACGAAAATCTGTAATATTACCGCCTTAATGTTTAATGAACTTGGGTTTGTGAAAAGTATATTATACAGGTTGTAGCAGAATTGGTGTAGGAGCTTTAATCATCATACATTTCTTCACTTCAAGGAATCCACAGTTGATTCCTAAAAAACAATTGGATTTTCCATACAAAATTGGGCAATAAGCTGATTGGTTCGTATGTTTTTTTTTTAATTAAATAAAAATAATATTAGCGTCGGCGGCTGAACCGGTAACGACTCGGTCTACCTAACCAGAGGTCTCGGGTTCAAATCTGGACGTCCAATGTACCTACCAATGAGTTATTCGAAACTTACGTACACATACTTACCGATTGCTTTAACGGTGAAGGAAAACATCGTGAGGAAACCTGTACATCTAATTTTAGATGTGTATGTAGGTCGCGTTGCACTCGTCCGTAGGTGTAAATCTAAATGCTCTACACCTGACTGCAGGTGAGGCTAAGTGATCCCCCATTGCGTTGGGATCTTGGTAAGCCCGCTTTCATCTTCGGCATGATCGTCACTTACCATCACGTGAGATGATGTTAAGGACTTACCAATTGTAAATAAATAAAAACCTTCGCGCGGCGCTGTTTGGGGGTGGTTTGCGGTGAGGAGGGTGTAAGTATCACGCTACTTTCGTAAAAGCAACACGTAAGTCAAATTCGAAATCAGCTTCGTCCTCTCAGGAACTGTCTAGTAAGTCCAGTAGCAACATACGCGAACTCCTCTTCTTAATCAACGCGTTTTAGGTGTAGCTCATTCAAGACTAGTAACACAATGTTCGGTTTTTATATAGTATCGTATCTGTCTCGTGTGTGATACCTTACGATACTATATTTTTTTATCTTGAGATACTCGCAGATAAAATATTAAAGTATCTGACCCGTGTGTGACAACTTATTGAGTAGAATCCCCAGTCAACGCTACAACATTAAGTTTGCTATATTCTGTAGTTTTGCGAAGCATTCTTATCATGAATCACCTTTATAGCCGTCTGCCTGCCTAAATAAAAGTTTAAACGACAACCACAAAAATAGTTTTTACGAGCTAAACGCAACAAAGTGAGAATAAGTTTTTATGACAGCAAGATATGGCGAACAAACATGTAAATAATGATGGAACTTCGAAAAATGCCGTAAAATATGCAAGGGCGGCAGCGACCGCGTCCCAAGAGACTCAGCCTGACGATAATGTTGGATTTCGGGTGCTGTAAAATATTTACGATATAAGGGACTACTCAGCGATGGAGAAATATGAAAATTGAGAAATCATTAGTGGCCTTAATGCGTCTGTAACAGACGATTTAGTCAGTGACTCGGATACAAGTGACTGTACAATCCAATGCGAGACCGGCACAGTCTACCGCAGGACTGACAGGGGAAGTTCCCGATAGATGAATTAAAAAGAGTTCAACGTTTCCGCTGCCTCCGTTCGGATAATAGTTTGAACCAGGCCTCATCACACAACTTGCGACCATTTGCCACACACTTGCGCCAAAGTATATATATTAGTACTAACATACAGTATGGACACTGGAGTGGGAGCGACCGCGTCCTAAGAGACTCAGCCTGACGATAATGTTGGATTTCGGGTGCTGTGAAATATTTACGATATAAGGGACTACTGGAGAAATATATGCCCGACCACGCTAGCCGAAAGCCGCCCTGACACCGCCCCCCAACCCACAGAGAAACACCGCACCGACATTCTGCCCTCGCTGGCGAGGTTGGCGTCGCTCCGCTTCTGGCGCTTACCAGCGCTACCGGCACATACTAGGTTCTCTCCGATCCTCCCCCGTCCAAGCAACGACCTAAGCCGAGGTCCGTGCCCACCTGGGCGCCCTTAGGCATTTGCATCTTTTTGCTTTGCATTTAGGTTGAGTGCCCTCAGCACTTGCCTCCCCTGCCCGGTGAAGTTGTAAAGGCCCCCACGGCCAACAACAAGCTTGTCCTTTCGAAAAAAAAGGAGAAATATGAAAATTGAGAAATCATTAGTGACCTTATGCGTCTGTAACAGACGATTTAGTCAGTGACTCGGATACAAGTGACTGTACAATCCAATGCGAGACCGGCACAGTCTATCGCAGGATAGTGGCGAGGCATTGATTGTACAGTTGTCTCTGTCTTTTTCTGTACGTGTAAAGAGTAAAGAAAATAACCAATTGTTTTGAGTAGTGTTTGAGTTAAAAAAAAAATCGAAAATGTTAAATAGTTTGTTTTTATTTTTACAATTGGATTGTCACAACCGCGCACAATTATTTACCTACCTAATTATTTGCAATAAAAATGGACTAACCACACGTTTGTACTTTTCCAATGTGTTTTCGTTGAAAAGTTTCGAAAAAGTGATCTACAAAATTTGAATAAACATAGACTACGCAGTTTGAAAAGAAGAAAATTATAATATAAATTTAAAATTTTTAAAGCAATATTTTTCCTACAAATTTTTACAGGCTTTGCTTCACTTTGCTTCAATTTATGCTGTTTGGGATTTTTTATGATCGAGTCAATTTAATCTAATCGTGTAACGAACTTACTAGGGCCCTAGGTAATATCCTTGAATATAACACACCTTTTTTTCAGGCCGAAAATTAAGCGGGAATAATTTTCCTGATTTCTTTGCAAAGCGCTTCTCACTGCTTATTTGCCAATATACCTTCTTAAGGCCCAAGGCTGAGAGCTTCATACTTGACCTACGAGGAAAAGAACCGCCTCCGTGGCGCAATGATTAACTCCATTAGCTACACACCTGTAGGCCGCGGGTTCTAACAATATTTAATTAAATTATACATCAAAAAACACGAAATAATGTTTTTTCGAATAATAAAAGAAAAATTACAAACTTTACGCTAAAAATTCCCGCACAAAAAGTCAGACAGCTCGATATACACAAATATTGCTACAGTATAGGTTGTGCTGTTCTAATCGATATTCAAAATGTTTACGACTTTGTTAAAGATGACCTATTATTACTTGGCTTAAGTTAAATGTTAATTATATATCAGCACCTTCGTGGCGTTATGGGTAGTCCATTAGCTGCACATTAGGAGGTAGCGGGGTCGATTCCCGGCGGAGTCGGAGGTGGGGGGAAGGGCATTTAGTAAGTCCGCCTGGCTAGCTACCACCATCTTATCTAAGTCTTGCCGCCAAACATAATTTCTTATCATAGTATGTGTGTGTACGTGTACGAGTGTGAGCGTGTGCGTGTTTGTGTGTATGTATATATGTACATGTACCCATGATAATCTTGCTAAAATTGTGTTTAGTTATGCGTAACCGAGGAAATAGACGAAAACAAAAACGGAAATTGTCATTTGCCTTTTTATTGTACTCACGAAAGGGCCGATAAGCGGTGGAAGGGTTGTTGGTTGTAAACGTTTTCTGCGACAAAACAAAACGGCCGTGTTTTATTGCATGTGGGGAACAGGATGTGACGATTATGAGCGAGGCTTATAGATCGCGATGGTTTAGCCAGTCAAATGTTGCTTTATCGAATCACGGTTCGTCGACAGAAGTGACACAGTTTTTTTTTCTCGAAAGGAAACCTTGTTGTTGGCCATGGGGGCCTTTACAACTTCACCGGACAGGGGAGGCGAGTGCGGAGGGCACTCCACCTAGATGTAAAGCAAAAAGATGCAACTGCCTAAGGGCGCCCAGGTGGGCGCGGACCTCGGCTTAGGTCGTAGCTTGGACGGGGGAGGATCGGAGAGAAGCGGACGGGGGGAGATTCGGAGAGAAGCGAAGTGGAACGGTATTACGATATGGCTTATAGTAGCGCAACGCCATTGATGTCGCATAATGTGCCACCGGCGTAGGTACTAGCCCGTACTCGAGTTTGACAGGCTGTGCCCCGCTGCCCACTAGCCCGCAAGTACCCTTCCGTTGCTCTGCGTAAGTACATTCGTTGAACTAATGTAAGCCTCTATATTGTAATACTGTAGAAGTGGTCTTAGCTTTGTGGGGTTTGCGACGTTGTGTTGTTTATTCATAGACATAAGTATATTTTTTATCAAACATATATCAACTATTCGTTATCTAAATACGTATTCACTACTAAAACAACTCAATTTAGTTTAAATACGGCGCCATATTTTAGCTAGGCAGACAAACGCATCGCAGGTCGCGGGAAGCCGCTGGATGCGGGCAGCGCAGAACCGGTCGTCGTGGAGATCCTTGGGGGAGGCCTATGTCCAGCAGTGGACTTCCTTCGGCTGATATGATGATGATGATGTTTGTTACTCTTTCATGCAAAAACTACTGAAAGGATCTGGCTGAAATTTGGTAGGTAAACAGATTAGGACCTGAATTAACACATAGGCTACTTTTTCCACGCTAGCGAGCCATTTGCGGCTCGCGCATTGCACACACTCGAAAAGTCATAGAAAAGTTGTCCACGCGGGTGAAGCGGCGGGAAACTGCTCATAAATATATTACAATAAGACTTGGGATAAAATTTTAAGGATTAAACCTCCTTGAAAAGATGACCTATTCCTTGGTGCGACCTATGCGCTTCATGAGTCATCAATCTATCTCCTTCTGACATAGTCTATAGTCTGTAGGATAAGGGACCGCGAGGCGACAGTAGGTGTACTAAGTATTCTAAACCGTTTTCATGTTTTAAAAATTGATGCCGATTACTATTAACAAGCATCAGTAGGTTTTAAGCCAAGTAGAAATAAAGTAGAATTTCTTAATAATTCCAACAATCCAAATAAACGTCAACATGGGATCTACACACATGTTAGTGTTTCAGCTAAGTTCAAAGTTGAAAAGGTCGACGCATCAGTCGTGTATTTCAGTAGACAGATCTTTTCAATACCATTACGTGGCTTTATGTCTGACTTTGTTGCCCGCGCCTTTGCCTTGGTGGTTAGCAATGGTGCGCGTTACGCGACCCGAAGCGGCTTGCGACCTTTTTTAACACGCTTAGATTAGCTTCACCTGTATATTGTATGTATGTTTGTAGCCTACTCCTTTGCACCCGATTTTGACCAACTTCAAATGGACAGATTTAATTCAAACTTCGTACATTTATCAAGAACCAGTGACAATACAATAATTTCATAAGTTTATCTCATTATCCTAAACTAAAAGTAGAAACATAAATATAGTTAAAAAAAACACGCTTCTAAAGCATATCAAACTAAAAAGTGAAAAATAATTTTTAATTAAAGCTGAAAACAATAATGAACGAAAAATACAAGTATTATAGTGAAATAAGCGTGGGGCGCTTTGTGCCATATTTTTCGTATAACGAGCGATAATATACTAGTATTTTACGTTCATTATTGTTTTCAGCTTATATTAAGAATTATTTTTCACTTTTTAGTTTGATGTGCTTTAAAAGCGTGTTTTATAGTTTTTAAACTGAGTATAATTATTTTATTCACAATTGGTAAGCCCTTGACATCATCTCACCTGATGATATGTGATGATCATGCCGAAGATGGAAGCGGGCTTACCAAGATTGCCCAACGCAATGGAGAACTGGCTATCTTATCTTCTAGCCAGTACACATCAAATGCTGTTAACATTGATGCTTAGTGGCAAGACTTGATGGTGGTAGCGGGCTTAGAAAATGCCCTTCCACCAACTAAACCAAATCATACAAAGTTAAACTCCGCCGGGCATCGAACCCGCGACCTCCAGATTTCCAAGTTTTATTTTAGTTCCCTCAGGAACTGCATCGGATTATGCTATTTTCCTGGGATACAAAAAGTAGCCTATGTCCTTCCCCGTGACAAAGGCTACCTGCATGCCTTTCATCAAGATTGGTTAAGGTGTTGAAGCGTGAAAAGGTAACAAATAAACACATTTTCACATTTATATAATCACATCACATCAGCTCATATAAACGTCCCCACCGAGGGGCTCGAGCCTACCCTGAATGAGGGCGATTGGGCCTTAGTCGACCACGCGGGCCCAGTGCTGGTTGGTCGAATTTCTTCGCAGGTGTGTGCAGGTTTCCTCACGTTGTTTTCCTTCACCGTTAAAGCAATCGGTGAATATATGTACGTAAGTTTCGAAAAACTCATTGGTACATTGGCCCTCCAGATTTGAACCCGACACCTCTGGTTAGGGGGACCGAGTCGTTACCGGTTGAGCCACCGATTTATATAATATTAGTAAGGATTAGTAAAAAGAAAAATTCGATCTGATGATCATAATTTCGATACTGTTTACTTTCCTTTCGTTCCAACGAATCATCGATGCAGTAAACATTCTATTTTGTTAGGTATTTTATTCGATATAGCAACATTTGGGTGAGATTATAAGGACTGTATGTAGGTCTCGCGTAACGCGAGCATCGCTTGTACGAACATGAATCATAAATGTTTTATGACGTTCGTATTTTGCGAAAATAATATGAGAGTTACTGCTTCATTTACAAATGTACGCTTTCCAGCAATGTTTGCAGTGGAAAGTGAATTGATTATATACATAGACTAGGAGGTCTTGACAAATCTGGTAACGATAACGGAAATGGATAAACTTAGGTTGAGAGGTTAAATGGCAACCCTCTGATGTTAAATATGTCGGTCTGCCTGCGTCAAGTGGTTGCGTTATATACTTAAAGCGCCTGAAAAACTACTTATCGTTAACAAAAAAAAACGATAAGGGAAATGGCTGAGTAAGATATAGAATGAAAGTACTAGTTGTACTCATGACATTTTTGCAAAAACTGACTAAATATTCGGTTGCGTTATGGAGCAACGCCTGTTGGTAGTAGGAATAGCTAGAGTTCTGGACCAGGATCTCAACCCCCTGCTCGAGACCCAAAGTTGGAAATGGCAGATTCCAACTTCTAACTTTGGGGCTCCGGGGTGGAGGCCTGGTCCAGAATTCCTACTACTAACGGGCATTGCTCCATAACGCAACTAAATATTTGGTCAGTTTTTGTATTATTGTCATGAGTACAACTAGTACTTTCATTTTATATCTCGGCCATTTCCCTTATCGTTTTTTTTTGGTCACGATAACTAGTTTTTCAGGCGCTTTAAGTACATAACGTAACCACTTGCGCAGGCAAACCGAGATATTTAACATCAGAGGGTTTCTATTTATCTTCTTAACCTAAGTTTATCCATTTCTGTTATCGTTACCTTATTTGTCATGACCTCCTAGTATAATACGAGTTAGTCTGCATTGTGAATGAGAATCGCGATTGAGCTTTGGATGTCTAAACTTATTTAAATTATTTTGAAAAATTTATCATTATTAAGTCTTGCCGTCAAATAATAATCTTAACAGCATTTTTATGTCCCAACATTACAGATAAGATCGGCATTATCCTATTACGCTGGGGATTCTTGGTAAACAAGTTTTTGTCTTCGATTAAGTCATCCCTAACCTTGAGACTAGATTTTGCTAAGAGCTTTAATTATATTTATAATTATATTTAATTATGTTGGTAATAAATCTATATTATTTCATCACATCAGCCGAAGGAAGTCCACTGCTGGAAATAGGCCTCCCCAAAGGATCTCCACGACTACCGGTTCTGCGCTGCCCGCATCCAGCGGCTTCCCGTGACCTTCACCAGGTCATCGGTCCACCGAGTGGGAGGCCTGCCTACACTACGCTTTCCGGTTCGTATTATTTATATAAAAGGAAACAGTGAGTGACTGACTATCTATCAAGGCACACCTCAAACCAATGGACGGATTTGGCTGAAATTTGGCATAAAGACAGCAATTATGATGTAAGCATCCGCTAAGAAAGAATTTTGGGAAATTCTCACGGGGACGGCAAAAAAACAGAATATGCGCGGGCAACAATAGTAACTTTTCAATACTGCTTGAGAGCGTCGGTGGCGTAACGGCTAGGGCCGCCGCCTCCTGTCCGGGAGGTCGTGGTTCGAATCCTGCCACGTAATAATGTGATTTCGAATTTAGATTTCATATGTACTACGTTTATCCAACGCTCTTACGGTGAGGGAAAAACATTGTGAGGAAACCTGCACACGCCTGCGGAGAAACTCGCAGGTTGTGTGTGAAGTTGACCGACCCGCACTGGGCCCGCGTGGTCGACTAAGGCCCGATCGCCCTAATTCAGGGTAGGCTCGAGCCCCTCAATGGGGACGTATATGAGCTGATATGATGACGGCTTGATCGGATGCTACTTAAATTAATGCAAGAAAATCTATTGTTATAAAATATTAGTCATATATATACAAGTAAATTATTCGAATGGTTATCGATCATCAATTATTTTATATGAACGTGTTTAACATTTATTAATATGGCCAATCACGAGTCTCACTGTCTCTGCCGATCGTGCTGCGGTTCACAAGGAGTATAACGGGTCATAGAATGTATCATAGAAGAGACATGACAAACAGAATTGCCTACGAAGGCGTTGTAACGGGCGTTTAGTTATTACGTCAATTTATCACACTGGAATTCTTATTTGTCTCTAAGGATTTCAAGAGTCAAATAAGTCTTGCTTTACGCTTGCAACATCATCTGTAAAAATATTCAGAAAATCGCTCGATTACTCAGTATTCATTGCTTCTATGCCATACGTGCATGTCATCATAATGTTATCTGCTATGATATCATGCATGTTTTATTAACCATAAACTATAATGTATATTTGTCAATATAGAGAACACCGGGTCAAACACTCTGCAAACAAATTTTAACTGTCCGTTTCTTTTTATAGTCGTAGTATATAATCTATCTATCTAATCTATACCTTTAAAGCGAGTGTGCTGTCCGTGTGAACTGGCCTACAATTGTCAAAGGCATTCATGACATTCAATGATTTTAATGTTTAACTTCTCGTGTCATATTGTTTTCATGTTCTAATGACATAATTTGTTTTTATATATTAAGGATTGGATTTTGAAATTATTAATAAATGATTGTTTATTTCTAGATTTTTTACAAATGAAATATCTGTAATCACTATTTTAAGACTATCAGAAAGAGTGTAATTTTGCACCTATTTTGAATAAATATCTTGAATCTTGAGCAATTCTTGTATATAGTATAATCTGAATCTCGGAATTGGCACCAGCAATTTGCTTGAAAATTAGTATACGGGGCTTTTGGGGGCGAAAATCGATTTAGATCTGTCGCGTCTCTGGGAAAACGCTATTTTCAGAGATTTTCGCACTGGAACCGCGCAGTGTATCATAGGTAGTGTATTTTTAATTTTTTTAACGGTTCTAGGTACTATGCCCGAGCAAAGCTCGGTCCCCCAGTACTTTCCCATAAAACACACAAGACCCAGTAAACCGTATAGTTTGCAATAAAATAGATATAGCCTTTTCGAGACTGAGTAAGGTTAAAAAGTCATTTGTGGGGCATTGTATAAAATTCCATAAAATGTAACTAGTTTGTCAGATAATAAATTCAAGACTTATGTCAAAAAAAGCTTGTGCTCTAGAGGATATTATAAAATAAAAGAATACGTAAATGACATATATATATATATACCATTACCTGAGACTGTAATCTGAATCATGACATTATTTGTAATATACAATAAGTTTTTTCTGACTATTTAAAAGTGTATGTAAACAACTATTTAAAATTAATTATTTTCATTTGATTTGAAAAAAATATACTAGACGATAAGTATCAAAGCAGATAAAGTGTGTCTCATCTACATCTTTTAGTCTCTGAGAGACGCCAAAGGGAGCGTGACCCGAATCCAGAGGCAACGATAACGCTTGTCGAATCAGATTT
Source organism: Coleophora flavipennella (assembly GCA_947284805.1). Taxonomy (NCBI): domain Eukaryota; kingdom Metazoa; phylum Arthropoda; class Insecta; order Lepidoptera; family Coleophoridae; genus Coleophora; species Coleophora flavipennella. The sequence goes on from OX369295.1 coordinate 8,736,727, forward strand.
GAATATGAATAGAATATTAATGAAAAACTTACGCCCGACTATCAAGAATGGTACTGATTTGTTTCGCCGTCGTCTTTCCCTTCTAATAGATAAGAGTAGGAGCGCAAATGGATAGACAGTAGGGGTGGCGATATTTTTAACACGCTTATATTAGCTTCACGTGTTTTAACCGCCTCCGTAGCTCAGAGGCAAAGTTCACTGGCTTTACTCAGGAGGTCGCGGGTTCGATTCCCGGCGGGGTCAATTGTAAGACTCGGTTTGGTTGGTGGTAGGGCATTTTCTAAGCCCGCCTGGCTAGCTACCACCATCTTATCTAAGTCTTGCCGCCAAATATCAATGTTGATATCATGGGTGTGTTCCGGCATGAAGATAAGATAGCCAGTTCCCCATTGCGTTGGGGAATCTTGGTAAGCCCGCTTCCATCTTCGGCAACATCGTCACTTACCACCAGGTGAGATGTTGTCAAGGGTTTACCAATTGTGAATAAAAAAAAAAAAAATGTATGTATGTTTGTAACCGACCCCTTTGCACTCGATTTTGACCCACTTTAAATGGACAGATTTAATTCAAACTTTGTACATTTATCAAGGGTCAGTGGTAATACAATAATTTCATAAGTTTATCTCATTATTCTGAACTAAAAATTTAAAAACAAATATAGTGCAAAACTAAAAAACACACTTTTAAAGCACGTCATCAAACTGGGGTGCTTTGTGATATATTTTTCGTATATCGAGCAACCCACGCTTTTTTCACGTTGTTTCTCCCACGTATTTTTCGTTCATTATTGTGTTTAGCTTATAATATTAAAAATTAATTTTCACTTTATTTTAAATTTTTGGTAACCAGTAAACATTATGTTTTCTTTTAAGTTTGATGTGCTTAAAAAGCGTGTTTTTTTAGTTTTTTAAACTATTTTTTTTTTCTAAAATGTACCGTGTTGACTAGACAAACATTAAACCCGATTTTTTTAAGAAAAGGAATCAACGTAAATAATAGTGGTACGTCTAAAAATAAAAAATATGATAGACATCAAAGCGCATTTTAAAAGGGTATAAGTGTAAATGCTTTACCTAAAATAAGCCGTCTGTCTATATTCATCTTTAATAAAGCCTTTACCTAAAGCCAATTAATTTTCTCAGAATTCGTGTTGATCTCCAAAAGGTTATTCCAAGAAGTCACTTCATAAAATAAACAATTCGTTGAGCTAGGAATCTCACCAAGATTTCCAATTTCCAAATACATATTCCCAAATTGACAACCCTACATTGTTTTCAGACTCAATTTGCAGCGGGGGATGAGATAGCTCCTGAATATCTCGTTTCTCGTGTTTGTCATGGCAACACTTGGTAATATTTTATGTCCTTTCGAAGGATTGTGTTGACTATGAATGTTAACTGCTTATTAGAATCTATTTTTGCGAAGAGTAGGGTACCTACTGCTTTAGCTTTGGCGAGCCCTAGGCCGCTCTATGGATTTTCACAACGATAAAATATAAAGCACTAGCTGTTTTCCGCTGCTTCACCCGCGTGGACAACGTTTCTATGACTTTTCGAGGATGCGCAGTGGAAAAAAGTAGCCTATGTGTTAATCCAGGTCCTAATTTGTCTACCTACCAAATTTCAGCCAGATCCGTTCAGTAGTTTTTGCGTGAAAGAGTAACGAACACACGTCCATACATCCATACATTCTTACACACTTTCGCGTTTATAATATTAGTAGGATTTTAAAATTCCGTACCTCAAAAAAAAAATTAACCCTTGAAGGATTACTTCGTGGTCCATCTGACTGTATGTCTGTTAAGATCCCTTTTCTCAGGAACGAGTGTCTCCACGTTTCCCATGTCTTGGTGGGACCGTAGACCATAGTATTTATTTCTACTTGATACATCTATTGATTTTAATTTTAATTTGATACCTTTTGATACCTCTATCAGTTTTAATTTCAACTTGATACCTTTATTAATTTTAATTTGATATCTCTATCAATTTTAATTTTAAGTTGATACATCTGTTAATTTTAATTTCAACTTGATACATCTATTAATTTTAATTTCAACTTGATACTCGTACCTCTCATAACATCAGCTCATATATACGTCCCCACTGAGGGGCTTGAGCCTACCCTGAATTAGGGCGATCGGGCCTTAGTTGACCACGCAGGCCCAGTGCGGGTTGGTTAACTTCACACACAATCTTCGAGTTTCTTCGCAGATATGTGCAGGTTTCCTCACGATGTTTTCCTTCACTGTAAGAGCGTCGGATAAACGTACTGATAACGCAGGATCTCTACAGTACATATGACATCGAAATTCGAAATCACATTCGTACGTGGCAGGACTCGAACCACGACTTCCCGGATAGGAGGTAGCAGCCCTTGCCATTGCGCCACCGACGCTCTCTATCAATTTTACCTTTATTAACTTTAATTTCAACTTGATACCTTTTTTTTATTCACAATTGGTAAACCCTTGACAACATCTCACCTCTATCAAGTTGAAATTCATAACAAATACTTAGGACTATCATCTCATTATTTTTAGGTTTCGACCCTCAAAAAGAAGTAAGAAACCCTTGCAGGATCATTTCGTTGTTCGTCCGTCCGTCTATCTGTCTTTCAACACCCTTTTTCTTAGGGACGCGTTGAGGTATGAAACTAATATCCAACACTAAGGTTTTGTAACGTAAATAAAAAAATGGCGTAATTAAATAATTTCTTACAGACTTAGCAGGACTGTTACAAAAAGTTACCTCTGTTAGTTATTAATATTTTAAAATATGTAGTTAAAAAGTTTTTTTCCTTGCATTGTATTACCTGTTTTTTTTGCTGTGTGGGATCTGAATAAATGCTTATCTTATCTTATCTGACAGAGGGTTAAGGAAACGCAGATATGCCTAGCTGAGCAACATGCGAGCCCTGAGAAAATTTTGTAATCACTTTAAACTAACTAACTAGTTTAACTAAAACTTTAAAGTGAAGTGGCAGTGGGCAGGGTACAAAGCTCGTAGAACAGATGGCCATTGAGGCTGTAAAGTTGTAAAGTGGCGACCGAGCACCGGAAAACGTAGCGTAGGCAGGCCTCCCACGCGGTGGACCGACGACCTGGTGAAAATCGTGGGAAACCGATGGATGCGGTCAGCGCAGGACTGGTCGTCGTGGAAATCCTCGGGGGAGGCTTTTGTCCAGCAGTGGACGTTTTTCGGCTGATATGATGATAGACAAAATAATGGTCCGACATACTTTTAATCTAGCAGGACCTCTTGTAATACTGATAGAAGTGAACCGCTAAAACTCCCATTTAGCTTCAAAGTACAGCATTAGAGAACGGAACATTTTCCGCGGTCGCGATAAGCTTGAGCGATTTATAAGCGATAGCGATTGTGATCTACCGCACTCACTCTGAGTTGTGGCATTTGGCACCAGTTGGCTTCTCGTAACATTTTTTTGTTAAAAATTGTATTGAAGTTGGCATTTTATTTTGCTTGTTTCCATACATAATGTATTTACAATTGGTATAACCTAATTTATTTACGAAAAAAAACATCTCAAAAGAATGAAATTGTTCTTCTTCTTATCGTGAGGCACAAATAAACCGTGCTATCTAAGGGACAGACGGCGGTTGCCCGATGTTGCACTTAGCATCACCAGCGGTCACGTGTAGGGCATGTAGATTGAAACCTACGGACGGAAACGCGGCCTTCATACACATCTGGAATCATATGTGCAGGTTTTCTCGCGATGTTTTCCTTCACTGTTAAAGCAATCGGTAAGTATATGTACCTTCGTAAGTTTCGAAAAACTCATTGGTACATTGGCCGTCCGGATTCAAATTCGGGACCGCTGGTAAGAAAGACCGAGTCGTACCGGTTGAGCCACCGACGCTTTTGATTTTTTTGTAGGAATATGTGTAACGAATTAATACTTTTAATATTAAAACAATTATTTTTTAATGATATTATTAACACTTTAACAGTCTAGTGTACCGTATGTGGTACACGGGGAGCGGTTCCGCCGAGTTCATGTACCTTATGGGGCACATGAACCTCTTGATACTTTACAAGCCACACATATAGAAGTATGGCGTGTTTCCGAACACTTGTATGGGGACTGTTAACGTGTTAAGTTAACTTATCTTCATATTTCCGAAAAACAAAGAAAGAGTTTGCTTACTGACTAATGTATGTCATGGCACACCCTAGGCACTTCATACAACGAGCTAGGAATGACATTTTAAAAAAACAAATGATGTAACTAACAAAATAGCGGCGAAATCCTATACGTTCGACAACCAAACTGGAACCAATCTGTATCAATCTGGGTGACAAGGGAGTGAGGTCGCAATTTAGAGAGCGGCAGGGAGTGTCCATACTGTCCATAGTGTTAATATATATATATATATATATATATATATATATACTTTGGTCATGGCCTGAGGAGAGGCTCCGCACTGGCATACACTATTCAAGCTGTAGCCCCACTTACACAGGTTTTCCTTGCTTCGGCCCACTTAAGTCCGGAGTCTGTTTAAAGACATCCATGTTGGCCAGGGAACGTATTTGTCCACGCCTTCCCTGCCTTGCGGATGCAAGGAATTTATATTAAGGGATATATATTATATGAGGTAATAGCACAAATGTGAGCAAATCTTTCATTTCCCAAAAGAAATGCATACGGGCCATATTTGGTGTAGCGACTGACACTTCATGTAGACCATTATTTAGTAAGCTTAATATATTACCGTTACCTTGCTTGTACATATTCGAAATGGCTAAATTCGTTAAAATAAATTGTAAGGTATTCTATAAAGAGGCTAGAGATGGAGTGCAAAGAAATAGGAGAAACCCCAACAGATTAATTGTAGAGGACATACCCCAGAGCACTAGTTTTCAAAAAAACTGTTTTTGGATGGGACAAAGAATATTTAACAAAGTACCTGACGATATTACATTATTACCATTTAATAAATTTAAGAACAAATTGCAAGCGTGGCTGTTTATAAATATGTTTTATTCAGTCAATGAATTTTTGAAACATAAATAACCCTAATAGAAATTATTGTTACAACTATATTTAAACATGACATGATGTGAATTAATTTAAAATATTGACGTGTTTTCGTATTTTATATGTGGAGTGAAATTAATTGTTTGTTTATATTTTTTTTTTTATTCTTTTCTTGCTTTTTTTATGTTTCTAGTTATAAATTTGCATGCTATAACATAATATGGCTAAACAAGAGTGTCTACGGTCTTTAAACTAACATACATTTTGTACCTTGTTTAATGGCAAATAAAGAATATTAATTGTATTTGTATTTTGTATAATTCCACTAGGTACCTGGTGAATCTAACCCATTGTGGAAAGCCACTGTAGGTAATCTGGCACGATTTACCTTTTTTTCCCCTTTTTCCACTTTGCATTGCGACCGTGAAATATATACAAATTAGAAAATTTTGATTATACGCAACGACGCAAAAACGTCATTTATTTACTAAATATTTTTTTCGAATTTTCGAGTATTTATTTTCGAAATTATAGAAGTATGTAATTCTTGATTTGTTTTGCAGAAAAGAAGGCATTACAATAAGAAGGACTTACATGAGGACAAACATATTTTTTTTATGTTCGTGGAGGATCTTCGATCCTTCATCACCGCATTTTTTGTGTACGGTCGGCTCCACGTCAGTGATAATAACACTCAGGTAAAACCTAGTTTATAAAACTGGATATAAGACTCTGGTCAGTGTCATCGGCAAAAATTTAATGCGGCCCACTGTACCAACCTGAAAATCGGATAAATACATAGAATGGACATCCTACAGCAACAACAGGTCTCAAGGAGAACGGCTAGGTCATCTTTGACCTAACAGACAGTAGTTACGTACATTTATTCTTGAAAAAGTAGGATATTTTCCCCCATGTAAAGGTATTTGCAATTGTAAAAGAATTTAAATATAGAATTGAATTTCGTTTATAAAACTCGTTTTTATAAGTTTTTTGTTTTCGGCCATTCTTTGGGAAAAAATATAGATGCGAAAATTTTACTTAAAACGTTAGCCAAAGAGCAGAGCGTCCAGTGTTTACTTTGAAATGTAATACAGGGATAAATATTATCAGTTTTTTGATGCGTAACATCTTTCCTCTCGCTTTCCTGCAATCTGTGGAGTGATTGTACAATGTATGCAATGTCTGCTTAGTAACATAAATGCTCCATAGATGGCAGCACTTGCTTTATAGAACGCACTATCGATGCGTTCGAGTGATTTGGTTGGTATGCATGGCCTCTAGTATCATTAAAAAAAAGGGTGGATAAGCGTTGCTCCTATTAGCTTTTAAGGCAGCAGCTTAGCTTTCAAGGCTACAGGGGGTCGTTATTGGGTAGTGTGGTCTTGGGCCTGTGCATATTTATTTTATACATATAAACCTTATGTATTTAATGGGTATGTATGCATATAGGCGCAGGGCTGTGTGTCCCACATAACCAGTACAGCCGGCTGTATTGGTATGCGTAAAAGCATTTTTCCACTTCCCTCCTCCGCAGTCCGAGGAAAAAATAAGTCTCAAATAGTCTCAATAAATTCACCACCGTGTAAAAGAATCTGGTAGTTATTCATAGTACGCCCTTGGAGTTACTGGATAACCAGAAGTTGTTAAGTGATTTAGTGAAAAGGGACGGATGTTTGTGTTTTTTATAAAAATTAACCTTGGCCACGCCATCTTTTTTTTTTTCACTCACAAAGGCTAAGGAAACATGGCCATGGGCGGCCGGAGCAGGCGTGATAAGTACTCACACATTGGCGCGGCCTACAAGCCGCGCTCCACTCGTCAGAGCGCTAGAACGCCGTACTATCGCCGCCGCAATTAGCGCGCTGCCCGTGTATGCAGTTATAACCGCTAAGTCGAGCGCATTAATACCCATGTTTCCGTGTATGGGCCGGAGTAGGTGAATAAATGCGTAGGATTTTTTTTTATAAGGAAGTACAATATCTGTTACGAAGTAACTAGTATCTCATCTGTGCTAGAGGCCGGTAAATTTTCTACTTATTTTAGATGTTACACATCAGTGCTTGTTTTTAGAGCATCTCTAACTACGTTCCAATCGATAAGTAGAAAGCTCATCGAGAGCCTAAAACTTAGTTAGCAACTTAGTCATGCTATGCATACATAACTCACCGAAACGACCAACGGTGCATTGTACCATGGATGATCCGATCGCTTATGACGTCATGTGCCTGTATAATTTGTATGTATAGAGGAAATTATAATGTAAGCCTTTATTGTATCAGCCGAAAGACGTCCACTGCTGGAAAAAGGCCTCCCCCAAGGATTTCCACGACGACTGGTTCTGCGCTGCCCACAACCAGCAGCTTCCCGCGACCTTCACCAGTTCGTCGGCCCACCGTGTGGGAGGCTCTTCCGGTGCGCCGTCGCCACTCGAAAACTTTACAACCCCAACGGCCATCGAATCTACAAGCTATGTGCCCTGCCCACTGCCACTTTAATTTATGCGATTCTGTGAGCTACTTCGGTTACTTTGGTTCTCCTCCGGATCTGCTCATTTCTGATTTGATCGCGCAGGGAAATTCCGAGCATTGCTCGCTTCATTGCCCTTTAGGTGCGCAGAATCCCCGGCAGATGCCAAGCCCTTCAGCCCTGGCAACTTACCAGTGTGTGTGGCCAGTGATTACATACGTAACTGAGACATGGTTGCTTACTATGGGCCTCATAAGAAGGTTCAAGCTACGCCTCCATTAAATATCATCATCATCATCAGCCCATATTGCGTCCCCACCGAGGGGCTCGAGCCTACCCTGGATTAGGGCGATCGGGCCTTAGTCGACCACGCGAGCCCAGTGCGGGTTGGTCTACTTCACACTTCATCATCATTATCATCATTACAGCTCATATACGTCCCCACCGAGGGGCTCGAGCCTACCCTGAATCAGGGCGAACACTTCATTAAATATAAATTGCGCAAAAGAGAACCTTGAAAAATTTGAATTTTTTCTTTCATTTAGGTAGATAATTTTAAGATCTACAACTTTGGTCTGAAGTACTTTTTTGATAAAACTTACTTACCATTTTCGAGAAAAAACAAAAAAAACATCAAATTTTGTCGTTTGACCCCAAATGACTTTTGTAGTACACATGGGATCGATGGGGACTTTCACTATATTTACCATGATGAACCCAAGGTCTCCACCATAATTTGGCTCTCCGGCGTTTTTTGTTATTTGACCACAATTTTTATGGCTAATTTGACCGGGCTATTTACTCTATCCACAGATAGGACAATGGGGACCTAAAGTGTCTTCCAATAGGAAGGAAGTTCAAAAAAATCAAGGTATCAAGTGAAAAATTATTCGGGGAAAACAATTCCTTAGAGAAAATTAATTAAACAGGTTCTCATTTTTTTGTAAATTTCAAACTGTTTATTTGATACCGACATAAATCTTTAACATTTTCTAGTGGAAAGTATAAAAGACTGTAAAACCAGCCAGTGCGAGTCAGAACCGCACACATAGGGTTCCGTACCATCATACTAGATGGCGCTAGTTTCTTTATGTTTAAAAAAACACGTTTTTTGTAAGGAAACCCCCTTATTTTTTCACTTTTTTTAATTTTTCGTATTTGTTGTAATAGCGGCAACAGAAATACATCATCTGTGAAAATTTCAACTGTCTAGCTATCACGGTTCATGAAATACAGCCTGGTGACAGACGGACAGACAGAAAGATGGACAGCGAAGTCTTGGTAATAGGGTCCCGTTTTTATCCATTGAGTACAGAACCATAAAAATTACTTAAAAAACCTGAAATAAAATGACTAAAATTTCTAAAATAAAACACCTAAAATACCTAAAATGATACACCTAAAATACCAAAATTAAAACACCTAATATATCTAAAATGAAACACCTAAGATACCTTAAATAAAACACCTTAACTACCTTAAACGAAACACCTAAAATATCGAAAATAAACACCTAAAATATCTAAAATAAAACACCTGAAATAAATACCTTAAATATTTAAAATAAAACACCTATATTAACCCGTCCCTCGTCTTTCCCGGTGCAAAGGTACCTACCCATAACACTAGCTGCATTTCCACGCTAAATGGCCATGGACAGCCTCTGCACCAGGAACGATCCGGAGCGGGTGCCGAAGCTCTTCTGAACTAGACGACGCCCTATCTCCGGGATAAAAGTGGTTAGTCCACTCGCTTTATCACGAGGAGGTCGTGGGTTTGAACTCCGGTGTGTCTAACTTTGAAGCCCGCTTGTTAACATTTTGTAAATTGAGTTGTAAAAATTTTAAAAAAAAGAGTTTTTCTTTGTAAAAACAAGAAGGTATTTGATTTTCGGAAGTTGATGATATGGTACCTGTGCCACCTATAAGTGCTACGATACTCTTTGTATGTGCTTGCTAAATTGTAGGAACCAAAGGGTACCAAAGGAAACCGTATTACCAAAGAATACATACTTTTATTACTAAGCCTCCGCTATCCTTCCGTCCTTCTGGAACATAGCTGTATTTTTACCTTTTTAAAAGATTTTCTTCTACTTCGCGGCGTATCTGATTCTTTGGAGTTTACTACTTTAGAATTGATTCATATACAGGCTGTAAAAAAAAGGTGTAGGACACGTTAACTGGGGCTTCTACTTATTATATTGAACAACTTTCCCCATAGTCAATCGGCAAAAAAAAATCGACGCTCCATACAAAAATGCACAAAATTGGTCAATCAGCTGATCGTTTTGTATGAAGAGTTCATTTTTTTTTTTTGCGAATTCAGCAAACTTGTAGAGCTAAAGTTGTTCAGTATGATGACTAGAGGACCCAGTTAACAGGACCTACACCAATTTTGTTACATCCTGTATAGAGCGCGATATGAGGAGTGGATATAGGAAGATGTAGGAGCTCCGAGTAACAGTTCCGCGTAGGAGGTGCTCCGCGTAGAAGCTCCGCGTAGGAGCAGCTCCGACCAGGAGCTCAGCGTAGAGGGAGATCCGCGTAGGAGGTTCTCCGCCTAGAAGCTGCTCCGCGTAGGAGCCTCCGCATAAATGAGCTCCTACGTTGGCCTGCGAGGCTCACGTAGAGCGAAGCCCAGAACGCTGCCTGCGAGGCCGAAGGCCGGAGACATTTTGCTTTACGCGCTACCTGCGAGTCAGCCGCCGAGGCCGGAGACCACTGGCCGAAATAAAAATTGTTTCATGAGTAAACTCCTGTCGCGCGTCGGAGCTGACACGCAAACTTATTTTTTACAAGCTTTAATTTAACTTGCAATTAATGTATGTTTGTTCAGGTGAAATCTTGCAAGTAAAATTTGACCCACTTCCCGGTTTCCGATTAAGCTGAAATTTTGCATGTATATGTATATCGCGTGACAATGCAATATTAAAAGCTTGTACCTAAAAGTTATTAGGTTTTTCGAAAATTATTGTTTGTTACGTTATACCACTTGAAATTTTCACACAACAACAAAATGGTAGCGCTCTGCAGTGATAAAAGTGGTTAGTCCAGTCGCTTTATCAGGAGGTCGCGGGTTCGAACCCCGGAGGGGTCTAACTTAGTGAAACCTGGTTTGTTTGGTGGTAGGAAATTTCCCAAGCCTACTTAGCAAGCTACCACAGAGTCTTGCTGTTAAACATCAATGTTGACATTGACATTAAAGCATTGATGTGTTCCAGAATAAAGATAGCCAGTTCCCCATGGCTCTTAGTAAGCCCGCCTCCCATCTTTGGCATCAACGTCACTTATTCCATCGTGAGAAATGATGACAGTGGAGCGTCGATGGCGTAATGGCCGCTACCTCCTGTCCGGGAGGTCGTGGTCCGAATCCTGCCACGTACCAATGTGTTTTCAAATATCGATTTCATATGTACTTTTATCCGACGCTCTTACGGTGAAGGAAAACATAGTGAGGAAACCTGCACACGCCTGCGAAGAAACTTGAAGGTTGTGTGTGAAGTCGACCAACCCGCACTGGATCCGCGTGGTTTGACTAAGGCCCGACCACCCTTATTCAGGGTAGGCACGAGCCCCTCGGTGGGGAACGTATATAAGCTGATATGATGAGAAATTATGACAATGGCTTACAAATTGTAGATAAAAAAAAACCTTCGAAGTTTTCTTGGCAGTTTTGTTTCAGACCTAGAAATTTCGGGTTTAAATCCCGGACAAAATTATTATTACATAATTTAATTTATCGGAGAAAAGCAGAATTGTGCGCCCAGTCTGAATCGCCACTTACCAGGTTTCTGGGAAGACGAATATTGGAAGCGAACGTTTGCAAGTCCTGGTAAGAGTTAAAGCCTTAAGATAGGTCAAATTACAATATTCAATTCAAATTATTGAACGACTGTGTAAAGATATGGAACTATGGAAAAAATATGTAATATACCTAAAGTAATAAAAAATCGATTTAATTGAATACAATTTTAAAAATATTGCAATGTTTGATGTAAAAAAATATTCTGTAGACTTTGTTTTTGGCATTTATTGCAAAATTTCTCGAAAACAAATGGTTAATGTTCAATGAAACCAACACAAAAAAATCGATGACTTTAAGACCTCTCATTTTAATTGATCACATTTTTTTAAACTCATTTGAAAGTATAGAAAAGTAATAAAAACATGTAAAAATCGCGAATTGGGCGTTCAGTTTCAACGTAACAGCCGCGCTGAAGCCCGCATTGACTTGAACTTAAAATGAATAGACTTACATTCGATATTACTTTAACACATATCATTCTGCTCGGATTGAGGCACTTTAAAGCCTTTAAGGTCTTTGTATAATATATCTACAGATACTATAGACAAAATTCTCATTTAGCAGATGGACGGATCGTCATAGCGAAGATTAATTCGCCCACGAAATTAGTGCAAAGTCCTGCCTCCAGGAATTTATCGTCCCCGATCTTTTAACTGATGAAGGCTGAGTGACCTCGTATCTCATTAATGTTTATTGCCGCAATAAAGCTCCTGAATCGTATTTCCACTTATTACCAACCTCCCCCTGACGTAACGATTTTATTTTTTTTCCCAAAAGGTCCTTTTTTATAGCCCTAAATTCACCTGGCGATGGAAAGTGGTTTCAATCGGGCTCCTAATGGGGTCGATAAATTTTGTTCATTAACAATAGGTACCCTGGAAATTTCAAGAGACTCAGCGTTTGTTTTCTTTGTAAAATCCCGAGTGCTTTTAGAAGTTTTCAGTAAGATTGTGTGTACACAAGTATTTTAGAACATTGGAGTGTACCAAAAAATTACCTTATCCTTGTAAACACATGTGTTATGCTATTCCTTCACTTTATGAACGTATGTAATGCCAATTTTCATCATTTATTTGCTTCACTGTTTGGACGCATGTAACCTATCTACCTCCCCATATATATAGCATATCTCGGCCTACCACCAACTAAACCGAGTCTTACAATATTTGACCCTGCCCAGATTCGAATTGGAATTCGAAAATTAATCTAATTTTACCCAAAATTTGTTCTGTATCACTAGTATAAACAAAAGAAAACATTTTTCTCAAACGCTATTTCCAAAGCTTGGCATACTCACTCTCACTGACTTGTATATCCTCGAGTGCAGTAAATTTGTAAAATTGTATCCACATTTCTTTCACAAAGCTAGCGAAGTGTACCCTAGGAACACGAGAAATCCTGAAAAGCTTGTCCTTAACTGCTGCCCTAGAACCACTATGTACCATAAACACTGCTACAGTTTGAGCATTACAATATTCAATAAATTACCGAATGAATTCAAAAGTCTTCCACTCCCTCTAATGACTAAGAAAATGCAAAAGTGGTTACTGTCTCATAATTTCTACAATTTAAATGAATTTTTTGACTTAAAATTGTAATTTATTATATTGTGACTAATTTATACCTTATGTTTACATATCATAATATCACTGACCTAGTATTATTGTAATTATTACCTTAATATTTGCATGCTGTTTTTAATAGCTAAACATGAGTGCTATATAACTTTAAAGATCTCTGTATACCGTGTTTAAGGCAAATAAATGATTTTCTATTTCTATTTCTATTTCAAAAATGTCTGTCCGTCCGTTCGTAACGCTTACCTTGGCGGCTAAGCCAAGGGTGCCGATTGACATCAAGTATTCTATCAAGAACAGGTCATCGGTCAACGGAGTGGGAGGCCTATCTACGCTACGTTTGCGGCCGCCACTCGAGAACTTTACTACCCCAACGGCCATCTCTTCTAAGAGCTATGTGCTCCGCCTACTGCCACTTAAGTTTAGCAATTCGTCAGTCGTTGTGGAAATCCTTGATGGGGGAGGCCTATGTCTAGCAGGGGACGTCCTTCGGCTGATATTATGATGATGATTCTATCAAGAATATCTATGGCTACTCAACATTACTACTGATTTTCGATTTCGTAAAAGGAGGAGGTTCTCAATTTGACTGTAGTTTTTTTAACGTGTTTAGCGTTTTAAATTATACGGTATATGTGATATTAAGGTAAAAGCGTCGGTGGCTCAACCGGTAACGACTCGGTCCTTCTAACTAGAGGTACCGGGTTCAAATTTGGACGGCCAATGTACCAATGAGTTTTTCAAAAACTTACGTACATATACTTACCGATGGCTTTAACGGTGAAGGAAAACATCGTGAGGAAACCTGCACACACCTGCGAAGAAACTCGAAGGTTGCGTGTGAAGTCGACCAACCCGCACTGGGCCCGCGTGGTAGACTAAGGCCTGTTCGCCCTAATTCAGGGTAGGCTCGAGCCCCTCGGTGGGGACGTATATGAGCTGATATGATGATGATGTGATATTCAGCATAAATCAATTCGCTTTTTATGATTGATTGATTGAAAATACTTTATTGCGCAACATAAGAGAAAAAAGGATACAATGATTGAGGAAGTTGCACGTATAGGCGGTCTAATCGCTAACAAGCGATCTCTTCCAAAAAAGTTCTAAAGTGCAATGTTTATTGATGATTTGAGTAAGTATGGTAGACGGTAAAGGCTACGCGAAATATTATGCACAGCTTGCTGTACAAATTATTTGTAACTAGCTGTCTCAGCGAACTACGTACCGCCTTACATTACATTACACTGCCCTACCCTACCCTACCCTACCCTACACTACACTACCCTACCCTACACTACTCTACCCTACCCTACACTACCCTACACTACACTACCCTACCCTACATACACTACACTACACTACACTACCCAACCCTACCCTAACCTACCCTACACTACCCTACACTACGTTTAAACCTTTTCTGGACTTCCACAAATAATTCAATACCAAAATTAGCCAAATCGGTCCAGCCGTTCTCGAGTTTGAGCGAGACTAACGAACAGCAATTCATTTTTATATATATAGATCACTGAAATGGACCCTGATAGCAGTTAATGCTCCCTTCGTTGATCATAAAAGTTTTACTTAGTTACGTAAATTTTTATTGCTGTTTTCTTGACTGTTTTTTTAGGGTTCCGTACCCAAAGGGTAAAAACGGGACCCTATTACTGAGACTTTGCTGTCCGTCCGTCCGTCTGTCTCCAGGCTGTATGTCATGAACCGTGACAGCTAGACAGTTGAAATTTTCACAGATGATGTATTTCTGTTGCCGCAGCGCTATAACAACAAATACAAAAAAATTGAAAAAGTGAAAAAATAAGGGTGCCTCCATACAACAAACGTGATTTTTTGCTCGTTTTTGCTAGATATCGATAACGGCAACAGGTAGACACTTTAAATATTCACATAATATTTAGTTATATAATCACTATAAAAAAATATATATTTAAGGGGGGCGTGATTTTTACAGATTATGGCACGGAACCCTTCGTGCGCGAGTCCGACTCGCACTTGGCCGGTTTTTTTAATTCACAATTGGTAAGCCCTTGGCATCATCTCACCTGATGGCAAGTGACGATGATGCCGAAGATGGAAGCGGGCTTACCAAGAATCCTCAACGCAATGGAGAACTGGGTATCATATCTTTAAGCCGGAGCACATTAATCTTGTTAACTGGTAAATGGTGGTAGCTAGCCAGGCGGGCTGAGAAAATGCCTTACCACCAACCAAATCGAATCTTACAAGTTGACCGCACCGGAAATCGAACCCGCGACCTCCTGGTGTGAAACGAATGGACTAACCCTTACGCCACGGATGCGGTTCAAGAAAACAGCGACATTTTAAGACAAATAGTTTTTCCAGCTTCATTTTGCTTAACTTACGAATGTATTACGTAGAGCCGGTAAATGTGTGGGTGCAAAAGGCTTTCCAATCTGAGGCCCTCAAAGAATAGAATAAACAATGCCTGCTACCTTGAGCTTGAGGAGGAACCGAAAGTTTTCTTATTATTTAAGAGCCCAGGCGATGTTTAATGCATGAAGCACGATTTATCCCGGCGACTGAATAATGCGTACGTCACAGAAATAAGTCAAATTGGAACTGGAACGGACTTCGTGTTAGCTCTTGATTTATCTCAACTTTAAGAACGGTGCGTTCCTACGCGAAGAGAGCAAAATAGGCTTCCATACAATCGTTGATGATTGGTATCTGTATATATACTCAGCGCTGAAGAAATTCTAAACAGCGCGTTCTAGATGTTGTATTTCTTTTGTTCTTTCATCGCTTGAGTTAAGGTTCAGTGGCGGGTTACTGGAGTTGCCGCCACACAACTAATCAGCCTGCTCTTGCATCTGCTGGATATAGGCCACCCTGAGAAAGAGGGGGGAGGAAATGCTATGCTTGCTATACTCGGAGTTTCCCTGTGTGATCAAAACAGAAACGAGGAGATTCTCAGGAAAACCAAAATAAACGAATAGTTTCCAGAATCGCCGAGCATAATTGGTGTTGACATGACCTGGCTCGTTAGAGTAGATGGACATTGGGGCAGTCAATTTCTTTGGGGTGTGGGGGAGGGTTGCCGTATATGTCACGCTTGGCAGGCAAGTTGGCGATCGCAATAAGCAGTGTGGCGGGAAGGACGCTGCTGCCCATCCTCCAGTTTTGATCCCTTATTCGCCTCTTAAGACACTCTCGGGAAAAGATCGAGTGGTTGTATGCCACGGATATACCACCTCATTCATCACAGATTCGGGTCAATATAGTACCATAAAAAAAATCAAGTGGTTGGGTGTCAAAAACGCAGCTCTAAAGTCAGCAATCAGCGAGCAATGCACGGAATTTGTCAAATTTTTGTTAACCACATTCAGACTAACATGTGACATCCAAAAAGCGCTCTTTTTTTAAAAGCAACTTTACTGATTATCGAACACATGGCATGTATTTAATTGATAGATTCGCGTTGGCTAACCAAACATTCGCAAAATGTTACAGGTTTGTGGCACGTAGAATAACTGATGGGTAATAGAAAAAAATCGACAGAAAAGAAATGAATATTTTTAATAAAATAAACTATAGTAATATTGTTTTATATTGTCCATTTAAAAAAACTGATTTATTACGGTCTTTGAATTTATTCCGAATATTACACATCAGTACGTGGTATCAAAGTAGTAAAAGTAATATATTTTGTACTTACCTTTATTTTGTTTAATCTTCACTTAAAATGGTCGGTTGACATTGCATATTGGTTTCTATGTCTGCTAGCTGACTACTAAGATACAGGCTTTTTCTAGCCTAGTTTAGTAGCCGGAGTTCTAATAAGTAGATTTATGATGTACAACTAGACTTAAGACTTTGTTATCAAGCGACTTCCAAAAAGGAGGAGGTTCTCAATTCGACTGTATGTTTTTTTTCATGTGTGTTACCTCAGAACTTTTGACTGGGTGAACCGATTTTGATGATACTTTTTTTATTTGGAATCTAGTGCTTTCTTTGTGTTCCCATATAAATTTTATCAAAATAGGTGTATAAGTTTATTAGAAAATTAACAAAATACAAAAAAAATATTGCGAAATTGTACGAAGTTGTTGCGATGGAAGTCAGTTTTTAATGTGTTTAGCGTTTTCAATTATCCTAATTGTAAACTTACGTGAATATAGTACGATTATGAATCCAGTGACCGTTCCATTTTGTTTTATTTCTATGACCTACGGTATAATTCCGATGATTGCGTCCCGGCACACGGTTTTCGGTTTATTCGAATCTTTCCGATAGTCATACATTTTTATTACGGCTATGTATTGTAATGACAGGCGATTTGTTTAAGCCGAACATTATCAGAAAGGAGGTTTTAGTTTAGTTTTGTTGTTTCTCCCACGACTTAAGCCATTGACATAATCTCATCTGATGGTAATTAACGATGATGCCGAAGACGGAAGCGGGCTTATCAACACTCCCCAACGCGAATGGGGAACTGGATATTAAACCCATGACCTCCAAGTATAAAGTAAATCGACTAACCATTACGCCACGGAGGCGGTGTTTTCCGTTTGCGAGTTCAATTTAGGTACCTGCCTAACGTCACAACCCGAACACTTCATACAACGGGCGATAAATTATATTTCTAAAACAAATGACGAAACAAATGAAATCACGGCTAAATCCTATACGTTCGAGAACCAAACTAGCACCAATCTGTATCAACCTAGGAAACGATGGGGTGAGGTCGCAATCTAGAGAGCGGCAGTGAGTGTCCATACTGTATGTTAATACTAAAATGTATAATTTTCTAACGTCTTAAGCTTAAATGACATAGTTTTGAAGTATGGGAGGTGATAGAGGGACGAATGAAAGAGGAGTTTCAAGTTTCTCAAAACAAGTTTGGAGTTTATGCCGGGTCGGGGGACTACGGACGCCATCTTTACGCTTCGCTAAATATGCGAAAAGTACAGAGGTGCTCCCAAAAACTTGCACATGGTATTTGTCAACTTGAAGCCATATGACCGTGTACCTCGCAAGATTTTGTGGTGAGCCCAGAAAGAGAAAAGAGTGCCTGGGAAGTATATATTTTGTTTAGTTGTTTAGTTCAAGAAAGTTGAAGGCGTGCCCATATTAAATGCTTTTATTTAACTTGCAATTTTTGTATGTACGTGTGTATGTATGTATGTATAATGTATGTATGTAATGTAACGTAGCGTAGGCAGGCCTCCCACGCGGTGGACCGATGACCTGGCGAAGATCGCGGGAAGCCGATGGATGCAGGCAGCGCAGGACCGGTCGTCGTGGAGATCCTTGGGGGAGGCCTTTGTCCAGCAGTGGACGATTTGTGGCTGATATGATGATGATAATGTATGTATGTTAGTTTATCTTAAATAATGCGATAGATTTTAGAGAGAATTTCAGGGGTCTGATTGATCTGAAATTAGGAATGAAGACGTATTCACGGTGACAATAGATCCTATTAATATTTTGAAGTTGATCTGATGATGAAATTTGGAGTTGGAAACATAGCCTTAGAATCGTCTTTTATTTTCAATAGAATCGTATGAAATACAGCCTTTTTTGAATTTTGAACCGTGTATTCATATTCATTACAACATTCGGCTTTTAATCATAAAAACTTACCTAAAAAGTTTTACTTTTTTCGAAAATTATTTTTTAATGAATTGCCTTAAAGAAAGTTAATGGCGTAACTCTTAATTTTGGTTCGATATTCGTCCGGATGTATGGAAAATAACTTCGAGAGTCGGCTACGCGATTTTTGAAGACATTTCCCCTACATCTGGACGAACTCAGACACGTATCTATGACTGCACCTTAAATTATTGTTGACATAAAAAACATACATATTACTTAGTAAGGACAGCCCATGACATTGTAAGTGTAGCCACTATGGTAGAGTCCAAGATTCATAATCATCTTCATATCAGTCGAAAAACGTCCACTGCTGGGCAAAGGTCTCCCCAAGGATGTCCACAACGTCCGGTTCTGGGCTCGCATCAAGTGGCTTCCCGCAACCTTCACCAGTTCTTCGCTCCACCGAGTGGAAAGCTTGCCTACTCTACGTCTTACGGCGCGCGGTACCACTCAAGAACTTGACTGCCCAACGGTCATATTATGTCTACAAGCTATGTACATCGCCCACTGACATTTAAGTATAGCGATTCTGTGAGCTATGTCGTTTACCTTGGTTATCTTAAGGAATTTCTCATTTCTGATTCGATAATTAAATTAACTCCGAGCATAGCTTGCTCCATCGCCCTTTAGAAGCGAAATATTGTTAGTTGGCAATTACCGTCAATGTTAGATTGATCATAAGTACGCTAGCCTATGACAGTTCATCATCATCATATCAGCCGAAGGACGTCCACTGCTGGACATAGGCCTCCCCCAAGGATTTCCACGACGACTGGTTCTGTTCTTTCGCGACGGTTCAATAACGGTTAAAACACAGTCTGAAAAGTTCATACAGAAGGTTTAAAGTGACGTCTAGAGAAGACAATCGTAAGGGCTGAGACGGAGGGGGTCAGGCCCAATATGTCATATTACCGTCATGGTCGCCGTTGTTCTGCCGTCTGGGACAACCGATTCCAGTTAGTGGAGAAGGACGATGATGTGAACAATGACTACTGATATCGGATTTGACGTAGACATTAAAGGCCTTGGACCACTGAATAGTTCCTTAAACTGTGGTTATAATGTGGAAACTTTTTGAATCACAATGTTTGAAAGGGCAGGTCTTGCTGTTGAAGGAGATGTCGATGGTTTACATTGAAAAAAAAAATAAAAAAAATAGATTTTCATATCAGCTGAAAGACATCTACTGCAGGACAAAGGTTTCCGCCGAGGATTTCCACGACGAACTGTCCCGCGCTGTCCGCATCCAGCGGCTTCTCGCGACTTTCACCAGGTCGTTGGTCCATCGTGTAGGAGCCGTGTACTGCCCCAACGGCCATCCGGTCTACGAGCTATATACCCTGCACACTGCCACTTAAGTTTAGCCGTTTGTTTCAGGCTCGCCTATACATAAGTATTATTGAAATAAGCAGCTTTATCAAGCCTACAATTGACTGGTTATTGAACTAACGTTTTCCAAGTGGCAATTTTCCATCATCAATGGGTAGCGGTTCTGGCGACAGATTGGTGTAATGGTGTCATGGAGCACCTGGTTTTGTACCCTTGTGTACCCTTTAACGGCCAAGTCACACAAAATTAACAACAATAATAAAGAAATCGCAGTAAGAAACCTTAGACTTGGCACAACTTTGTCTAGATTTCATTTATTTTTTATAGATAAACAAGCCGCTCCATCAAGACTTGGATAGTTTTTTACATAAAATTTTTGGTGTGATTTCACTTCTTTTTGTAGAAACGTGGGCATATTGATTTATTTTATTAGATTTTCTTATTTGACACATTTTTTTTTAGAAGTACTTACTTTTTTTATTATTACAAATCTTTCTTTTCTGATTTTTTTATGTACCTTTAGTAGAAGGGGGCATTACCATATCTCTAATACAGCTGAGACCAGCTGAGGGTTCTTCATCAGATACTTCAGATTTTTGATTTTTGACATCAAATGAAGCGGCCCACCAAGTTGAATATTTTTTGTAAAGGCGGTATGTCGACCTCTAATAGTTTGGTTAGGTTCTTGTGTTTTCTTATCAGGGTCACCAGGTACTCCAGATCTTCGATTATTCTAGTTTTTATAATTTTCTCTTTATGTGGCCATTAAACCCTAACTCTGTACCAAATTTCAACTCTCTGAGTTTATGGGAAGTACTAGTTCTATTCTGATGCTCATGAGTGAGTGAGTTTAAATGCGAAACTTTGCTTTCGCTTAACTTCGGAACTAAATGACCTATAGACTTAAAATTTTGGATTTTAAGTATGTGATTATAGCTTACTGGATGACGAAAATTTCTGCGCTCTGGTCTTAAAATGCCTGGCCTGAAAATGCGGCGAAATGGTTCCAGTAAAGGATGGTACGGCAGTGCTTGCTTCGCGCTCGACTTGGCGGGGGCACTGCCGTGCCCCCCGATATTATAGATCTAGTCTGCAGTAGCTCTAACTCTGTACGGCGTTTGTTTGGAATTTTTCAATAGCACTTCTCTCTCTCAACAGCACCGAAAGCGTTGAGAAGCGAGCTTAGCGTGTTTTTCATTTTTTATTCGTTAATCTTGTAAACACAATCTATTATTATTATTTTTTTACTTAGGTTACATTTTTGTGTTTATATCGAAATCCATTTGTGGAAGCTTTTTTATTAGCTCATAGTTAATTTTGTAATGTTATCACATAGTGTTTACTTAAGGTGTAAACTTCCCAAATAAAATAAAATATAGGCGGGCTATTATACCAAGTGCTGCCTACATAGACTAGCTGTCATCCAGGTACTCTCGTGTACACGTATAAAAGTTAAGAACTTCATAAAGTTTATAACGCGCTATCAATGAGAGCGAATACTCTATAAATATTTTATGGACGATTTTATTACCGTACGTACACACAGGTCTCCTATACTGAACGACGCCCTAATAGCGACTTAAAAGAAGTGATACGGGAGCTATGACCTCCGTTTTGGCAAAATTTCACTATAACTGATACGATGAGTAGCTGATATTAGTAAATCTCAAGATACGTCTTCGTGGCGTAATGGTTAAAGTCCATTAGCTTCACATCAGGAGGTTGAGGGTTCAATCCCCGGCAAAGTCTAACTGTAAGACTCTGTTTTGTTAGTGGAATGGTATTTTCTAAGCCCGTCTGGCTAGCTACTACCATCTTATCTAAGTCTTGCCCCAAACATCAATGTTAACAGCATTTATGTGTTCCGACTTGAAGATTAGATACGTAGCCAGTTCCTCATTGCGTTGGGGAATCTTGGTAATTTTCTGACTTACACCATTGATTGTAGGTGACGATGATGCCGAAGTTGGAAGCGGGCTTACTAAGATTCCCCAACGCAATAGAGAACTGGCTTTCTTATCTTTAAGCCGGAAAACATCAATGTAAGATTTTTGGCGGCAAGACTTAGATAAGATGGTTGTAGCTAGCCAGGCGGGCTTAGAAAATGCCCTACCACAAACCAAACCTAGTCTTACAAGTTGACCCCACCTGGAATCGAATCATTACGCCACGGATATTTTTCTTTTTGTTTACTGGTTATTTTTTATTATTTTTCAAATGTTTAACGTTCAAATGTTTGTGATTAGGTTACAAGCCCAAATATTACTATATACTAGATTTAGCGTTCTGATGTTTTTTTTATAGGTAACTCAAAAAAAACCTTAAAAAATTACCTCTGTACCAATTTCAATTGGCGATTAAGATTTAGTATAAAATCGTTATATACCTAAATTCAATTTTTTTTTATGCCTATTAAAAATTTGAACAATGCTAAGTGTGTAATGCCGGCAGTTACGTCATCGTAGGCCAATCAAAGGCAAATAACATTTTTAGCGTTCCTTACAGCCATCGGGTGACCAACGGAACCCTATTACCACACCCTGGACACATCTTAAAACGGGTCAGAAATTACATTAAAAAAGGAATGACGAAACAAACAAAATGGCGGCGAAATCCTGTACGTTCGACAACCAAACTGTGACCAATCTGTATCAATCTGGGTGACGAGGGAGTGAGCTCGCAATCTAGAGAGCGGCAGGGAGTGTCCATACTGTATGTTAGTACTAATACATATACTTTGCTATTACTAAGCCTCCGCTGTCTGTTCGTCTGTCCGTCCGTCAACGTGCTGTATTTCATGAACCGTAAAAGGTAGACAGTTGCAGTTCTTACAGAATGTGTATTTCAGTTGCCGCTATAACAAACAAATACTAAAAGTTAGAAAAAATGAAAATATAAGGAGGTCTCCCTATAAAAAACATGTTCTTTATAGCTCTTTAGAAGTATTTTTTAATTCAGCTCCATTGTAAAAGCTGTATTCTATAAAAACGTTAAGCTTGGTGTGAATAAAGCACTAATTCTGAAGTAAAACAAAATGTAGTAAAAATTGGCCAAGTGTGAGTCGTACCTGCGCTATGGAGTCCGAACTGAATGAAAAGCGTCGGTGGCTCAACCGGTAACGACTCGGTCCATCTAACCAGAGGTACCGGGTTCAAATCTGGACGGCCAATGTACCAATAAGTTTTTTAAAAACTTACGTTCATACTTACCGATTGCTTTAACGGTGAAGGAAAAACATCGTGAGGAAACCTGCACACGCCTGCGAAGAAACTCGAAGGTTGTGTGTGAAGTCGACCAACCCGCACTGGGCCCGCGTGGTCGACTAAGGCCTAATCGCCCTGATTCAGGGTAGGCTCGAGCCCCTCGGTGGGGACGTATATGAGTTGTAATGATGATGATGATGATGATTGTTTGATATGTGAATGAATATGTATCATTGTCATTATACTATTTAATTGTGTGGAGAGGTGTGGTAGTACGGAACCCTTGAAGAACTAGTCCGACTCGCACTTGGCCGTTTATTTTTAAATAAAATATACCAAATCACTTGAAATCTGACAAGTGGTCAATTATCGCATAGGCTATTCCTCGAAATGGTTTTTAAATTAAGAGGGGTTCATAACAACTGAACAATGCCAGCTATGGAAAGTACTAGTTAAGGTATAATTATAGTTGTTGACCTAGTTTCTGTACTAGCTAGGTACTAGTAATTAATTACACTGCTCTCACGGGTAATTAGAAACTCCTAAATATAAATTTGTTCATGCTTAGAATTATGTTTTTTTTTATTAAAATTAGACCTGTGGAGGAGCAAAGCTTAATTTTGCTGATGTATGGAGGCTGGTTATGGAGGGAGGGCCAGGGTTCTATTAAAAATAGACAAATCCACAAAAATTTAATATATTATTATAATAAAACTGGTTAAGAAACGTAGCGTAGGTAGGCCTCTCACTCGGTGAACCGATGACCTGGTGAAGGTCTTAGGAAGCCGCTGGTTGCGGGCAGCGCAGAACCGGTCGTCATGGAAATCTTTGGGGGAGGCCTTTGTCCAGCAGTGGACGTCCGTCGGCTGATATGAAGATTAAAACTGGTTATGGCAGAAGATATGAAAAAAAGAAATAAACGTAAAATATGGAAATAGACAGTATTGTATCGATGATCAAGATAGAAATGTCAATTAAAAGAAAAAAAAACAAATAAAAAAAAGGTAAAAATAGATAAAAAGATGATATAAAAGCTGGTTGAAAATAAAAACCCAAAACATTGACTTCGTCACAAGACCTAGACCACACCCCGGACACTACACACAACGGGCGAGAAATTATATTTCCAAAATCGAATGACGGAACAAACAAAGTTAAGCCGAAATCCTAAACGTTCGTGAACCAAACTATAACCAATATGCTTCAATCTGGGTGACGATGGGGTGAGGTCGCAATCTAGAGAGCGGCAGGGAGTGTCCATACTGTATGTCAGTACTAATATGTATACTTTGGCCTAGTGTTAAACTCCTATTGCCAGAAGTTTTCAAGCCGTCTATAAGAACACGCCTCTAACGCGGCTTAGCGTGCTGTCGCGCTTGCTGTGCTACGCAAGACATGTTCAGCCGTTGATGTCGGAAGTAACAACTAGTTTTCAAATAAAAAAGTAACCAAGCACGTGTCGAACCACACGCAATGTAGAGTTTCGTTTTCTTTAAAAAAGTAAGTGTATATTTTTAAAAACAAATTTATTTTTGCAGTAGGTTTGGTAATAATACATGGAAAATCTATGTTTTTTTTTTATTCAACTGCACATCAAGTTGGTCGACTATTACTCCTACACTTAGAAATCCTACTTGGCCGTGATAATTATCCTATTAAATTAATTATATGTCCCACAATTTCCAATACTATTAAGATTTCCTGAAATGCCGGTTTAGCTGGTAAGGAGTGAGTTCATAACAAAATCACCACTTACTACCCTTTTTTTATTCACCATTGATAAGCCCTTGGGGTCATCTCACCTGATGGTAAGTGACGATGATGCCGAAGATGGAAGCGGGCTTACCAAGATTCCTCAACGCAATGGTGATCTGGCTATCTTATCTTCAAGCCGGAACACATCAATGCTGTTAACACTGATGTTTTGGCGGCAAGACTTAGAAGAGATGGTGGTACAAAGTCTTACAATATTGAACCCGCCGAGAATCGAACCCGCGACCTGTGAAGCGAATGGACTAACAATTACGCAACCTAACCAATTAATTTAAAATTAAGACTGCATTAAACATTTTTTTAATTTTTTTTTATTCACAATTGGTAAGCCCTTTGGAATCATAATATCTCACCTGATGGTAAGTGACGATGATGCCGAAGACGGAAGCGGGCTTACCAAGATTCCCCAACGCAATGGAGAACTGGCTATCTTATCTTCAAGTCGGATCACATCAATATTGTTAACACTGATGTTTGGCGGCAAGACTTAGATAAGATGGTGGTAGCTAGCCAGGTGGGCTTAGAAAATGCCCTACCACCAACAAAACCGAGTATTACAAGTTGACCCCACCGGGAATCGAACATCGAATTACTCATCGTTTATTGAAAGTCAGGTAAAAATGCATAATATGTCACTCAGGGCATCAAGATGTATATTATAACGACACCTCCCACTCCAAAATCTATCCAGCCGTTGAGTTTACTGGCTCAGCAAAAGAAACAGACATACATACAACAATCATACGTACAAAGACCCGAGAAATATTACCCTTGTGGAGCAGTCGGGTGAAATCTAAATATTTAGTTAGCGAATCGTTTATCGAAAATGTTATCTTAGTAAGCCCTCCGTAGTTTTGAAGACCTATACAACAATATCCCAAATGAACAAAAAAAAAACTGGCCAAGTGCAAGTCAGAACCGCACACAAAGGGTTCCGTACCATCATACTAGATGGCGCTTGTACCAAGGATTCTGTACCTTCATACTGGATGGCGCTAGTTTCTTCACGTTTAAAAAAATACACTTTTTTTGTATGGATACGCCCTCATTTTTTCACTTTTTCTAATTTTTAGTATTTGCTGTCATAGTGGCAACAGAAATACATCATCTGTGAAAATTTCAATTGTATAGCTATCACGGTTCATGAAATACAGCCTGGTGACAGACGGACAGACAAACAGACGGACGAATAGCAGAGTCTTAGTAATATGATCCCGTTTTTACCCTAGCGGAGGTACCCTAAAAATATTAAAAAGGGGGGTCAATGATTTATATAACCATACCAAATTTTACCTATATAGTTATTATTACAGTCTTTGAAAAAAACCTTCGACGATAAAAGGAGTTAGCACAGACCGCGTTTTGACAAACGTTCTAGATAACTGGATGAGCGAATTCTGAGCCTATCAGTAAGAGGGAACTAGCTAGGACCTTTGACGATAAGCTCAAAGCATCTGTTTTCAAGTCAGTGGATGCTAGAGTTATTTTTTGTATGTTTTGTTTCGTAAAAATTAGTTCATCATCGTCATATCAGCTCATTTACGTCCCCACCGAGGGGCTCGAGCCCACCCTGAATTAGGGCGATCGGGCCTTAGTTGACCACGCTGATCCAGTGCGGGTTGGTCGACTTCACACACAACCTTCGAGTTTCTTCGCAGGCATGTGCAGGTTTCCTCGCGATGTTTTCCTTCACCGTTAAAGCAATAGGTGAAAATATGTACGTAAGTTTCGAAAAACTCATTGGTACATTGGCCGTCCAGATTTGAACCCGACACCTCTGGTTAGGAGGACCGAGTCGTTACTGGTTGAGCCAACGAGCCTATTGACAGGGAACTAGCTAGGACTTTTGACGCATCTGTTTCCAAGTCAGTAGAATATGCGGCTTAAACTACATTTTCGGAATTTCACACTAGATTTATTTTTTGTATGTTGTGTTTCGTAAAAATTAATTATCTGCATGTTTTTACTAAGGTACTCTTAGTGATTTGAATTTCGAATGGAGGGTGCGTCGAGAAATGTTTAATTGGAAACGGTCACGCAACTAGCCTGTTGTTCAAGCCAACATCCTGTATAGTATATCAGAGTTTTGTATTGTTCTTTGCTTTGTTCACAGATTTAATACATTACAATGCTAATTAGTTTGTGGTGCCCGATGTTTTCTTATTGTAAAACACTATTTAAGATATTTTTTTAAATGTTACATACTAGTATGTATTCTACATAATATATTATATCCTTACTAATCCCTACTAATATTATAAATGCGAAAGTAACTCTGTCTGTCTGTCTGTTACGCTTTCCCGGAAAAAATACTGAACGGATTTGGCTGAAATTTGGTAGGTAGACAGATTAGGACCTGGATTAAGACATTGGCTACTTTTTACCACGCTTGCGCACTGCGCACCCTCGAAAAGTCATAGAAACGTGGTCCACGCGGGGGAAACCGCGGGAAACAGCTAGTATTTATTATAAATGTGAAAATGTGTTTGTTTGTTTGTTACCTTTTCATGCTTCAACGCTTTGACCCAATCTTAATGAAATTTGGCATGTAGGTAGCCTGTATCACGAGGAACGACATATGCTACTTTTTATTCCGTGAAAATAGCATAGCCCGATGCAGTTCCTGAGGGAACTGAAAAATATACTCTTTTTGGTTAATTTCTTTAACATCGCAACGGAACAATGGATTGTGCGATTTTTTTCACAGATATCTCTGTGAGGGGCTGGGAATTGATATGATTTACTAATAAGCATATCCTGAAATGGTTTCCGAGGGATCTGGAGAAAAATCATGTCCACGCTCGCGAGCCGCTTACAGGACGCCCCGAACAAAAGCTAGTACTATAATACAACTGTAACGGGGCCGTGTCTGTAATGAAATATTTTTGGAAAATAATAACTGTGGTGGACATTACTAACGATATAGAGGCCAAAACAACAACTTTTGGAATTTTTTTCTATCTGTCTGTACATTCTTGCATCACGCCAAAACTACAAGGCCGATTTTGATGAAATATTGTATGGTGGTTCCTTATAGCCCGGGTTAACATATAGGATTATTTTTATCTCGGAAAATTTAAGATTTCATGTGGGAAAATTTAAAACCTCCACGCGGATGAAGTCGCGGGCACAGCTAGTGTTAAATAAAGGAGGTATATTTTAGTCTCTACCAATATAGGGCTTCATAAATAAAATGAAAACTAATCAGATAAGTAAATTACCTAAAGCATCCCACTAATATTATAAACGCAAAAGTTTGTAACAATGTATGGATGTATGTTTTTTACTCTTTCACGCAAAAACTTCTGAACGGATCTGGCTGAACTTTGGTAGGTAGACAGATTAGGACCTGGATTAACACATAGGCAACTTTTTTCCACACTCTCGAACCGCTTGTGGCTCGCGCAATGCACACCCTCGAAAAGTCATAAAAACGTTGTCCACGCGGTTGAAGCCGCGGGACACAGCTAGTGTATTAATAAATTAAACTCTTCATGGAGAACATAGCTTCTTGTAGAAGCGTCTCGCGAAACAGTTTTTTTTGTGTCATAGCTCCGATTTTTTTAGAATACACAATTGATAAGCCATAAGCATCATCCAGTTTTCCCAGATGTAGCACATATAGAATATTTTAGACGTTAATAAGTGTTGCGATTACAAATAATTTTCGAAAAACCTAAAAACTTTTAGGTACAAGTATATATAGCATATCTCTGGGTACAAGCTATTTATTGCATTGTAACGCGATTTTTCATGCATATGTAATGCATGAAAAATTTCAGCTTAATCGGAAACCGGGAAGTGGGTCAAATTTAACTTGAAAAATTCTACCCGAACAAACATACATACATTGCAAGTTAAATAAAAATAATAAAGCTTTTAAATGAAAACACCTTTAGAGCTGGAAATTATTAAGATTTTTTTTTAATTTTGAAATTTAAAAAAAAATCTGATAAAGATACCCCTGGCAAATAATTTAATGGCTTCCGGCCGGAAGATGATGTCGAAGATGGAAATGGGCTTATCAAGATTCCCCAGCGCAATGGTGAATTGGCTATCTTATTTCATGCCAGAACACATCAATAACTTTTAAACTGATGCTTGGCAGCAAGTTTTGTATCAAAGCGGAACTACGTTTGTATGGAAACTCGAACCTCCTGGAGACTCTTAAGATGACGGAAGATGATGTTTAAGATGGAAATGGGCCTGACGGCCCTTAAAATCAGTTAAAATGAGGTGAGATGATGCCGTGGGCTAACCGTTTTGGATTAAAATAAATTGTACAGCCACGCTGTGCTTACTTTCTCGCGAAGCCTTCACCGTCTGTCGTAGTCGGGAATACACAGATCAACAATAAACATTACACTTACTTAGTAGCAAAGAATAAAGCTAGCTATATCAGACTATATGAAATAACTAATTGGGTTTGTATGGGAGATACTTTACACATACTTTTGCTAGTAAAATGAAATATCCAGTGTAGTAGGCCTTATTAAGTCCAAATGATTTACAAAGTTTTATTAAAATCGCTAAAGCCATTTTTGAGAAAAAGTAACAAACAACCTGGTTTTGTGTGGAAGGTACCTTATTCCGAATTATCTTGAAACAAAAGACTACCGCGTACTGCAGGCCATATATAGGTAAAGTAAAATACCCAGTTTAATTCAAATCGCTAGAGCCATTTTTGAGTAAAAAACTAATAACTGATATTTTACTATGATCGCAACCCTAAAAAATGTAGATTGAAAAAAACTTATAGAGAAATAAAATTAATATTGCCTTAAACCGAATTTAACCTTAGTCCGGTCAGTAGCTTAGGAATTAGAGTACCGGACGGACGTACGGACATACACACACATTTTTTATTGTTTTTTTTCTTAACTTTGATTTTTTTGTCATCACAATACTTTCTTGACTCCTTCGCCGCTAGAAAGTAAAAAGATTATGTTTTACTACTTTTCAAATGTTCGTCAAACTTTTTGAACTTTCCAAACAAAAATATTATTTAAGAGCTGATAACTTTCAATAGACTCAATCTTTTTAACCCACATTTGATCATCATCATCATATCAGCTCATATATGTCCCCACCGAGGGGCTCGAGCCTACCCTGAATTACGACGATCGGGCCTTAGTCGACCACGCGGGCTCAGTGCGGGTTGGTCGACTTCACACACAACCTGGGCGGTTCTCTGCAGGCGTCACATTAAAAACAGGCGTCACATTTAAAAATTGTAAAATATAGAATAGAATAGAATAGAATAAATGATTATTCAGTGATAAGTACACACAAGTGAATAATTTTGTAGCTTTTAAAATACAATAGTTTGTACCTATCACTGAAAACCATCATCATCATCATATCAGCTCATATACGTCCCCACTGAGGGGCTCGAGCCTACCTTGTATAAGGGCGATTGGGCCTTAGTCGACTACGCGGGCCCAGTGCGGGTTGGTCGACTTCAAACACAACCTTCAAGTTTCTCCGCAGGCGTGTGCAGGTTTCCTCACGATGTTTTCCTTCACCGTAAGAGCGTCGGATAAACGTACATATGAGATCTACATTCGAAATCACATTGGTACGTGCCAGGATTCGAACCACGACCTACCGGACAGGAGGCGGCGGCCCTAGCCGTTACGCCACCGACGCTTTGTAAAATATAGGTTTTAACATTTCATCCGATTTATAACGTAGATAATAATATGTTCTTGTTTTCCGTTAAAATTAAAACCTTTATAAATCTGTGCAAAAATCTCGATTTTCGCTTGAAAATCTAATTTTCCTCCTTCTATCAAAATATAAGTCGAAATGCATTCTCTCTGATCTTTCCTATTTAACGGAGATAAAGGCAGCGCCAATACCGGCGAGATGCTTTATCCCAAGAGCTCTCATCTTTATTCTATGCGTTCAGGGACGAATTCAGATTGGAGTTGTTTAAAATTGTATCTATATTAGTACTAACATACATTATGGACACTCCCTGCCGCTCTCTAGATTGCGACCTCACCCCCTCGTCACCCATATTGATACAGATTGGTTACAATTTGGTTGTCGAACGTATGGGATTTCGCCGTAATTTTGTTTGCTCCGTCATTTGTTTTTAGAAATGTGATTTCCCGACCATTTGTATGCAGTGTTCGGGGTGTGACTAGGATATTAATGGGTTCCTTAGATTTTAAAACCAATAAGACCCATTAAGTGTTTTTTTTTATATAACTTTTAGTGAAATCTGGACTCTTCACATAAAGAGATCACTTACTAGCCTGTCTTGTGTTGGGTAGCTTTTTTGTGCGTTGACAATGGGTTTTCTGGGCAAAGACCACAAACATTTTATACTGATAATGGCCCTGGCAGCTTTTATTTTCGGCGTCATTATACTGCGAATAGCCGCCACTGCCGTACAGTGGCGTTAACGATCTATATAAAAATTCCATCATCATATCAGCCGAAAGACGTCCACTGCTGGACAAAAGCCTCCCCTAATTTCCGCCACACTAAGTGAGAGGCCTGCCTATACTCAATCTGCCGGTGCGTCATCGCCATTTTAGAACTTTAATGACCCAACGGCCATTTGTTCTACGAGCTATGTGACCGCCCACTGCCACTCCAAGTGGGAGGCCTGCCTATGCTCAATCTGCCGGTGCGTCGTCACCATTTTCGAACTTTAATTCCCCAACGGCCATTTGTTCCATGAGCTATGTGACTGCCCACTGCCACTCCAAGTGGGAGGCCTGCCAATGTTCAATCTGCCGGTGCGTCGTCGCCATTTTAGAACTTTAATGACCCAACGGCCATTTGTTCTATGAGCTATGTGACCGCTCACTGCCACTCCAAGTGGGAGGCCTGCCTATGCTCAATCTGCCGGTGCGTCGTCACCATTTTCGAACTTTAATTCCCCAACGGCCATTTGTTCCATGAGCTATGTGACTGCCCACTGCCACTCCAAGTGGGAGGCCTGCCAATGTTCAATCTGCCGGTGCGTCGTCGCCATATTAGAACTTTAATGACCCAACGGCCATTTGTTCTATGAGCTATGTGACCGCTCACTGCCACTCCAAGTGGGAGGCCTGCCTATGCTCAATCTGCCGGTGCGTCGTCACCATTTTCGAACTTTAATTCCCCAACGGACATTTGTTCCATGAGCTATGTGACTGCCCACTGCCACTCCAAGTGGGAGGCCTGCCAATGTTCAATCTGCCGGTGCGTCGTCGCCATTTTAGAACTTTAATGCCCCAACGGCCATCTGTTCCATGAGCTATGTGACCGCCCACTGTCATTTAAGTTTAGCGAAATTCCATCACCTAGACCCTAACCCATAAATAAATCCCCGTTAATATCGTTTTATCGAGCGATTAACGGTATTTGTAGCAATTTATGTAAAGTTGTGTAAAGAAATGGAAGACATTTAATACTTTCGAAGAATATTTTTTGAATTTATTTCTACTTGCTTTTATAATATATTAATTTTTATTAAAATACAAAAAGCAAGTAGTATGACTATTGTATGCCCGAATTGGGTAAACTGATGAAACTGATTAATTATTACAACTATATTACTCGGTTTTGACAAAAAATATTATCTTATTATCTTATCTTATCTCATCTCATCTCGTCTCATCTTACCTTAACCAAAAAATTTCGATCAGTATTACAACAATTCATTAAGTGACTAAACAGAATGCCTAGTCTGAAATCAAAACTGTAACTATCCACGGTATTCTCGTGTATTAACTTTAGGATAGCTTCGAAGAACAGGTCATTTGGTCAAGAAATTTGTCATAATAATTTTCGAAAATAATAATTTTTTTTTATAAAAACTTTAATTTGAAAATAATTTTGTATTCTTCTCTACCCATATCATGGGAGTGCATTCTTTGGGAGTCCGCCATATTAGATTTAGAATGACGTCAATTAGCTTACCATACATTGTTCTTCAAACTTTACATGTATGCAAAGTTTTAGCACAATTGGAAACCGGGAAGTGTTTTTAATTTAGCTTCCAAGATTTGTCCAAAACAAATAGAGAGACTAACTGACACTCAAAGCCACTATAAAACTTGTAATAAAAAGTAAAAAAAACAATGTACCACAGATTACATTACTAAAGCGTCTAAGCATATCACGTAAGTCAGGTATGTACTAAGTTTAGTACAAGATTTCGTCATAACATTGCGATAACAGACACCGCCTCCGTAGCTCAGAGGCAAAGTTCACTGGCTTTACACAGGAGGTCGCGGGTTCGATTCCCGGCGGGGTCAATTGTAAGACTCGGTTTGGTTGGTGGTAGGGCATTTTCTAAGCCCGCCTGGCTAGCTACCACCATCTTATCTAAGTCTTGCCGCCAAACATCAATGTTGATATCATTGGTGTGTTCCGGCATGAAGATAAGATAGCCAGTTCCCCATTGCGTTGGGGAATCTTGGTAAGCCCGCTTTCATCTTCGGCATCATCGTCACTTACCATCAGGTGAGATGATGCCAAGGGCTTACCAATTGTGAATAAAAATAAAACCTTTCCCGTGGGATAATTCAAAACTTCCACGCGGAAGAAGTCGCGGGCACAGCTAGTATAATATAATATCGCTCGTCTTCGCTGGCTGGGCCAACTAGAGAGGATGGAGGATGGACCTGCTGCAAAGAGAGCGTACAAAGGATGACCAACCGGAAAACGGTAAGTAAGTATGTGAATATTCTTTAAATGCACATCAGAAAAATTACAAAAACCTGTACAGTGCAAAGGCGGCCTTACGCTTTTAGAAATTTCTTCCAGGCAAAGCTTTAAGATCTCAAGAGGCGAAAGAAAGGACCTTTCCCTTTCGGGATCTCTTCCAGTCAACATTGGAATGCTGAAAGGACTTCAGAGGATACGGTCAGGCAAAATATATTTTTTACTGTAACATTATGTTATCTGTAAAATATTATTTAAACATTAATATAAATGTCACCGTAAAATTGTAAAAACCGTTAGATCATAAGCTAACGGGATCTATCTTGCGAGATTGTAAACTGTCGAAAGATTGTGAACAGTGACATACTGCTTACAATTTCACTAGTGTCATTGTAATCTCATTAGTGACATAAAAATAACACTAAGCGAAGTGAATAACATTGAATAAATGAGCGAGCGAAGGAAAAACATCGTGAGGAAACCTGCACAGGCCTGCGAAGAAACTCGAAGGTTGTGTGTGAAGTCGACCAACCCGCACTGGGCCCGCGTGGTCGACTAAGGCCTAATCGCCCTGATTCAGGGTAGGCTCGAGCCCCTCGGTGGGGACGTATATGAGCTGATATAATAAATAATAAATGAGCGAGCGAAACGAGCGATGTTAGGTTCGGTCAGGTTTGATTAATTAAACAGTCAAAGAGCCTCGCGGAGCGAGAGAACTCCCCCCCCCCCTGGGTATCAAAATGCTTCGCAGAAGAAGAAGTCATCGGTTTTATTCGGATGGGCCGTGAAATTGTAAGCCGATTGACTGAATTTAGTGTAGTGAGATTGTAATATCGCGGTTTCGATAATATTTCGGCGACATATACATAAATAACCATACATAAGAAAGCATATACTTATATAAGGTCTAAAAAAAATTGCTGAAACTATTTTAGCTGATGCTTCTACCCATGAAACTGAACGAATTTCCCCATGAAACCCATAGTAAAATTAAAAAAAAAAACTTCCCATACTAAGTTGGCTTATCAGCTGATCGAGTTAGTATGGGAGAGATTTTTTTTTTGCGATTTGACTATGGGTTCCATAGGGAAAGTTGTTCAGTTTCATGGGTAGAAGCACCAGTTATAATAGTTTTAGCTAATTTTGTTACACCTCATGTAATAAATATATACCAGTTTCTGTTTACTATGTTGATTAAACACATAATATACCAAAAGATAACATAAAAAGATAAAGAAAAATAATATAGATCTGATAGATAGATGTTTTATCAGGAGTTGTCTAAATATTGATGTGCACTTTATGTTATGAAAAAGTCGCAAAAAGAGGGATTTAAATAAATCACAATGATTTGTATGTAGGGATGAAAATAGTTTTTGTTAGATTAAATAAGAATAGTCGAAGTTGGCGCATCTGTCGATAAATCTTGGGGATAACAGCAAAATACCTCCGCCTACGTCACAGTATAGAAGATGATATAGTAGTGTCACAACAAATTAAATTATCTTTGTGATTTTAGGGTTCCGTACCTAAAAAGGAATAATTTCGAAAACCTAAAAACCTTTAGGTACAAGCTTTTAATATTGCATTGTCACGCTAATGAAACTAAATAAAAGCTTGTAAAAAACGAAACCCTTAAAGGATAACTCGTGAGTCGGTCCTTCCGTCTGTCACAGCCGATTTGCTCAAAAACTAATTCACCGATTGAGTTGAAATTTGATAGGCATGTGTATATCAATAACCCAAACACGGACATCTAACGTAAATAAATTTATTTTACACATGTGTGCCACTTTCGGGGGGGTAAATTAGAAAATATAAAAAAAAAAGTTTTGAAAAATACAATATCTTGTGACATATCAAATGAAAGGACTTGTTGTGAGCCTCTTAAATATATTTTGTTTTTATAATTTCAAGATAATTTTAATATCTTTGACGTTATTTAAGAAAATAGTCAAACATTGACCATTCCCACCCCCCCCCTTAAACTACTGGGTCTAAAATTTTGAAAAAATCACAGTTTATTAGGTTCTATTTATAGATTACAGTTAAATCTATGACAAACTCTAAAATACTTCCGTTCTTACAGGAAAAATGAAATTTTAAAAGTCCGATTGCTTAGAAACTATTGACACCTAGTGGGATCTAGTGGTATTTTCTAAAAAGTTAATATACGTGGTAATACGACAACAGCAATTAGTTCCCTTTTTTTACCTATATCTATTGATATTTTTTTTGTAGCATAAAAATACTAGATTATTTTAGAATTTAACTAGATGTTATACTGTTTTCGACAAAGACTTGTATTAGTTAATTATATTATTATAAATTTAGGTTATTCATTAAATGTAATTTATATTTAGATTCAAATCTGGGCGGCCAATGTACCAATGAGTTTTTCAAAAAACTTACGTACATATACTTACCGATTGCTTTAACGGTGAAGGAAAACATCGTGAGGAAACCTGCACACGCCTGCGAAGAAACTCGAAAGTTGTGTGTGAAGTCGACCAACCCGCACTGGGCCCGCGTGGTCGACTAAGGCCTAATCGCCCTGATTCAGGGTAGGCTCGAGCCCCTCGGTGGGGACGTATACGAGCTGATATAATAATTATTATAAAGTTATCAGTGTTGACAATATTGCTTTGTTCAGGCTTAAAGATAAGATAGCCAGTTCTCCATTGCGTTGGGGAATCTTGGTAAGCCCGCTTCCATCTTCGGCATCATCGTCACTTACCATCAGGTGAGATGATGCCAATGGCTTACCAATTGTGAATAAAAATAACATTATGTCAATGCGTTTAGTTTCAAGTACTTTATTAATAGTAGTGCGGTGAGCGGCGCACCCTTCGTTTGCGCCGTCGTGTCGCTAGCACGAGATGAAATGGTAGATTAATGGAGGAAAGGGCAGGGTCCGACAAATTGAATAAAAAAATAATTTAGCCACCAACACTTTGATTTAATGAAGTAAAACAAATAAAAATGGTAAATAAAATTAGTAAAATAGCACATAATTAAAATAAACACAGAGGCAAAAACAGTATTTATGATGGAAAGGAATATGGATATGACAAATTCAAAAACAAAAAAATAAAAAAAGCAAAAATAGACAAAAAGATGATACAAAAATAATTGAAAATAAAATAAATTAAAAACGCTAATCACGTAAAAAAAACAACTTCCATCGCAACAACTTAGTACATTTTTGCATTATTATTTTTGTTTTTTGTTAATTTTCTAATGAAAAAACTACACCGATTTTAATAAAATTTATAAGGGACAACACGGAAAGCACTAGCTTTCAAATAAAAAAGAATCATAAAAATTGGTTAACCCAGTCAAAAGTTCTGAGGTTACACACAAAAAAAACGTACAGTCGAATTGAGAACCTTTTTGGAAGTCGGTTGAAAATAACCAAAAAGGTTGACTTCGTCATAGTAGCTCTACTGAAACATACTTTTTACTGTGCCTCTTATGTAAATCATAGCGCCATAGATGAAATACAGGCTGAGTTATTTGCAGCGTTTTTATGGAAAATACCAATGGCAAGAAATGGTTTATTTATACAAGTATTCATAGAGAAGTATTTGCATATGTATGAAAATCCACAGGTCGTGATTGTGTTATATTTTTCGTTGCTTCATTTCGGAATTGGATGAATAAATCAATTGAAATCCGTTCAGATTGAGTTCAGTAACTGAGTTAGGATCGCATGTCAATGTATAAGCCCCACAAAAAAAATTAACCTTTACAAAAAAAAATCGGTAAAGTTCGAGTCAGAACCGCGCACAAAGGGTTCCTTGCCATCATACTAGATGGCGCTAGTTTAAAAAAAAAACTCATTTTTTGTATGGAGACTTTTACTATTTCAAATTTTTAGTATTTGTTGCTATAGCGGCAACAGAAATATCATCTGTGAAAATTTTAACTGTCTAGCTATCACGGTTCATGAAAAACAGCCTGGTGACAGATGGACAGACAGACAGACAGACGGACGGACAGCGAAGTCTTAGTAATAGAGTCCCGTTTTTACCCTTTAGCACTGGGTTGTCTGGTTGAAATCGCTATCAGCGATAAGATCGCCTAAATTAGCCTAGGCTGAGTGACAGACGGACGGACAGCGGAGTTTTAGTAATAGGGTCCCATTTTTACCCCTAACACTAAAAAACGCCTGAATTTGTGTGAATTTTTTACTGTTCAAAATGGAAATCCACATTTTTTTCATTTTGTACAATTCGATTCTAACATAAGATAGCCAGTTCTCCATTACGTTGGGGAATCTTGGTAAGCTCGCTTCCATCTTCGGCATCATCGTCATTTACCATCAGGTGTGATGATGCCAAAGGCTAACCAATTGTAAAAAATAAATAAAAAAAAATGTGTTTTTTTCACTGCAGTCTATGGCGGACAGACGGAATGATTTGATAATGTTTATTTATGGGTCCCTCGTAGCGACTATGGAATCCTATAAACAGTCATTTCAAACTTCGCAGTATGGCAAAGGTGAAATAAATATTTCTGGTCGGGTTTTAAATTAGGGATGACGACAGCATCAGAAATAAATTATTAACTCTCGATCACTACATTGCCGTCCTACTGAAACTTCGGAAAACCTTACTCGTTTTGTTTTCCATCAAGTCATCGATTTTTAATTCACCAAAATCACAAAAAGAGTACATAAATGACGCTGAAAAACTATGACGTCACGCCTAGGTATTTCAAACATTTTTAGAACAAAATGTCGTTTTTGACAGATGGTCAAAAGTAAATCAGATGACTAGTATCTGTAATCTCTATTATACGTTTGCAAAAAAAAAAATTCAATTATTTTGTCAATCTCTCTTTTCAAAGTCTACTATAAGAAATTTCATAGAAAATAAGCTTTTGTACGTGTTTTATTATTCATTACTTCAAGATTTTATTTAACTTGCCTTATCAAATCTTCCCATCAATTTGACAGCGACTTTCAGGCAGGGGTCCGATGAAGCCATATTCCCGGTAACAATAGATCCTTTTGGTATCTTGATGTTGATCTGCTGATGACATTTGGAGATGTATGCATTAATGAGTTCCAATAATGTGTGACCCAATAATGCACGACACATGAATCTACAACCTGATCATGGACTAGAACTGAAATAATTATGTTTTTTATCTTGTTTTATGTATTTTTTTACCTTTTTCTGCGTACAATAAATTGTAAAATTAATGAAATAATAATAACAAAATATTGTCTGTGCTCCATTGCCTTTTGGGTAACCTTGAGCCTTCTTATAAGGCCCATTGTAAGCGAGTGGCGACCTCAAACCGGAGAAAACGTAACGTAGGCAGGCCTTCCACGCGGTAGACCGACGACCTGGTGAAGATCGTGGGAAGACGATGGATGCGGGCGGCGCAGGACCGGTCGTCGTGGAAATCCTTGGGAGAGGCCTTTGTCCAGCAGTGGACGTTTTTCGGCTGATATGATGATGATGATTGTCTGTGCAAACTTTTAGGAACTTGTACAAAATTCAAGTTAAATTTATAATAATAGTCCGAAATAGTGAATTTAATGCAATAAACTTACAAATCCAATAACAGATATTGCATTGATACAGGGTTGTTTAATATCGAGAACAAAGGCTATAAAACTAAAGGATCCGTAATTGCTATAGGGTTTCGCTGGCGCACCATCAAGCCGTAATGATTATAGCTACCATTGCCCCTAGATCTACTGAACTGAGGTACATTGAAAGACCTAATATAAACGTAAGGATGGACCCATCTGTAGCATTAGAAGTTGGGACCACTTTGGTTGAGTTCAAGCCTGTAACAGTTATCAGTACGTAGAGCTTGTATTTATTTTTTAATACATTTTTTTGCCCTTGGCTGTAACCGACATAGCTCACAGAATCGCTAAACTGAAGTGGCAGTGGGCAGGGCACATAGCTCGTAGAATAGATGGCCGTTATCGAGTGGTGACCGCGCACCGGAAGAAGTAGCGTAAGCAAGCCTCCCACGCGGAGAACCAAGGTGTGAAGATCGCGGGAAGCCGCTGGATGCGGGCGGCGCAGGACCGGTCGTCGTAGAAATCCTTAGGGGAAGCCTTTGTACAGCAGTGGACGTTCTTCGGCTGATATGATGATAATGATGATGGCTGATGCCATGGTGAGATGATTCCCACATGATTGTTTCAATTGTGCCGAACATGGAAGTGGGCTTACTAAGATTTCCTAACGCCATACGGAACCTGGCTATCTTATCTTCATATCGGCGGAATATATCAATGCTGTTAACATTGATGTTTGGCAGCAAGACTTAGATAGGATGGTGGTAGCTAGCCAGGCGAGCTTAAGAAATGCCCTTATCATTTCAGCTCATATACGTCCCCACCGAGAGGCTTAAACCTACCCTGACTCAGGGCGATCGGGCCGTAGTCGACCACACGGGCCCAGTGCGGGTTGGTCACACACAACCTTCGAGTTTCTTCGCAGGCGTGTGCCCTACCACCAACCAAACTGAGTCTTACAAGTTAGACCTGCGAACTTCTGATGTGAGGCGATTAAAAAAATAAGAGGATATCATCATCATCATCATCATATCAGCAGAATCGTCCACTGCTGGACAAAGGCCTCCACCACGGATTTCCACGACGAACGGTCCTGCGCTGCCCGCACCGGAAAACGTAGCGTAGGCAGGCCTCCCACGCGGTGGACCGACGACCTGGTGAAGATCGCGGGAAGCCGATGGATGCGGGCAGCGTAAGAGGATATAATGTGTGATTATTGATTTGCCGGTATGAGTGTTAATGATTGTGCTTAATAAAAAATAAAAGAGTTTGCAGATCACGAAACTTGCGAGTTTTAATGCAGGAAAATACTTGAATTTGCTAAATATAGGTTACGTGCTAAGATCACGTTTAAGTAATTTAAGGTATCGTGTTTATATCTCTATATAGTATGATATAAAGTGACTGTCTGCCTCTGTCTGTATCTCCGCTTACTTCTTCTAAAGTACGTAACGGATTATGATACGGTTTTCACTAATAAAAAACTGGTTGTCTATAAATTCGGTTTACGGACGATAATTTTACGTGATTAGGTACCCCTCCAAGTACCCGTCCAAGTGCCCATCCAAGTCTCCTTTCAAGTCCCCTTTTGTGTTTCCTCACAGAGAATCAACCGCATTAGAACATGTAAGTAAGCAAGTAAGTAATCTCTTGTGAGCTCCTGGAAGCCTAGTACTTTTAATCTATTGACACACTTGTTTTACGGTTCGTACGTCCGTGAATTGCAAGAACTATAAATAAATTAAAGTACAACTACAACATTTCTCATACTTGGAACACCTCTTGTAAGCTCCTGGAAGCCTAGTACTTTTAATTCATTGA
The DNA here is from genome assembly GCA_947284805.1 of Coleophora flavipennella. Lineage (NCBI taxonomy): Eukaryota > Metazoa > Arthropoda > Insecta > Lepidoptera > Coleophoridae > Coleophora > Coleophora flavipennella. Next base: position 8,777,559 of record OX369295.1, read on the forward strand.
CACACTGATGTTAGGTATAAGAAACGCCTCTTTTTAGTATTACGGTTTTCCTCACAGAGAATCGACCGCATTTAAACACCTCTTGTAAGCTCCTGGAAGCCTAGTATTTTTAATCCAATAACACACTTGTTTGAAGGTTCGTTCGTCCGTCCGTCCATTCGTAGGTCCGTCCGTCCGTTCGTGCGTCCGTTCGTCCAGGTCGTAGTCCAAGTCTAAGTCCAAGTCCAAGTATAACTCTCGCTTGCACGCTTGGCTCAGGCGTAACGTGACAATGAAGTCACACTGGTGTAACGTGACAATGATGTCACACTGGCGTAACGTGACAATGCCGTCACACTTTCGTGTATGCAGCCTGCGTCATAAATTTATAAGACGTCATCACGTCAAAAAGAGCGATAAACGAGGATGGTCTGTATTTCCTCGCAAGCCGCTTGCGGCTTGCGCACCACACACCAGCTAGTTACGTATAATGGGACGCGAGGAAAAACTGTAGAGTACTACTTAACCAGTGTTTTATAAGGAATTTTTGAAACAATTGTTCGGTAGGGCAGATCTAGAATATTATGAAACGTCAATGTTGGATTGCTTTTTCATTGATTGTTTGCTATTGTTAGATACGAAAACAAACATAAACATACAAAACAACGTGATTGTGTAGCTGTGCAAAACAATGCTTGTTTTCGTTCGTTTAGAAATCCAAATATTTTGTATAAAAGAGAAATTTAGAATTTGCATCGGAAATGTATTATTCCACTCTTAAAATAAAATTGGCGGATGAGAAAATGGAAATATTTCAGCTGTCGGATTTCTGGAATGCATAAGAGATACATAAACAAAATTATGTAAACTAATACATCGACTACGCAACGGTTATTCAAAGCCTTCCATATCCAAGCTCATCGCTTTCGCATTTGCAAATAAGTGACACGAAAATGGAAAAAGCAACTTCTCTATCAAAAGGATACGAAAATATTTTGTCTTAAAGTTACCTATGCACAAAAGAGTGAGGGGCAAGATCTCCTAGATGGTGAAGAGTCAGCATAAGCTGAAATACTACAACATTTTTTCGAGGTATTACGTAAACCAGTTCTTTTGGAGAGGGGGGGGGGGGGGTTATATTTTATTGCACACAGAATACATAAAATACACATTTTTAACAGTATACAAAGGGTTTCTAAGGGTTCTAAAGAAATCTCTTTATTTGCAGACCCGGGAAAGAAGAAAGTTTTGACTAAGATGGCAGACGTGTACGCAACTTTATTAAACAAAAACAAAGTAATACTTAAAGTAATATTAAATAAATACTAAATTTTAATAGATATAGACAACAAATACATACATATACTTAAATAAAGATACTTCATTGGTATATATAAACACATAGATAAATATATTTTAGCTTATATAAATACATTTCAAAATTTCATTTGTATAAATTTCAAAGGTTCAATAGCTCAAATAAAATCGGTTTTAGACCCACTCTGATTCAAACAATTTGGTGACCGCGCACCGGAGGACGTAGCGTAGGCAGGCCTCCCACTCACTGGAATGACAAACTCGCACTTGGCCGGTTTTTCCCATCAGGTATGAAGCGATCAAATGCACAAAACATATATAAAAAGAGTAGTTTTTGTATTTCCGGGCTCGTGTAAACGGTCTTTAAGACCTCATCTATAGGCGACCATAAAGAGTCATCAGTACCCGAGGACCGAGCCACCCGGGTATCGGACAAATTCCTTTGATCTTGTTTAGGGTAAATCTTTTCGATTTATATGTTAATTTGGAAATTTGAATCTTCCACGGCTGCGGCTCCGTGTTGCTTGTTAATCTCAATTCTTGCGAGGCTTATGGTATCCTTTTCAATTTCACCTAATACCTTTGTTTGTTCTTGTTTTGTTCTGAGGATTTGCAGGATTGTTTTTTTTATTTTTTGCTAAACGTGTTTGAATTAATCTGTCATTTGTTCAAGTTGTTAGAGTCATGTGGGTCAAGTGTACGCAGCGGGTAAGTGTAAGATCGCTAAGTATCTCGACAACCGTTTATAATTAAGAGATTTATCTTGTTTTTGCAAGCAAGTAAGTTATTTTTCTTAATTTCTTACGATATTTTATCTTATTTCTCTAAATATATTCACTCTTAAAATCTTTTGTAGTTAGGTATGCTTTTACAAAATGTTGCAATTGTCATCGATATTTGACAGTGTTAAATTTAACACAAAATTAAAAAAAAATTGAAATTTCGTGGAAGATGCAATAATTAATAATTTTCAAAAAGTCTCAATTTGATGGGTGGGCTTAAGTGTGAGCACAATCTCGTCGTGTAAGTATGCGCTTTATTGTATGTAAGGTTAAAAGTAAATACTGACATATTTTGTTTCAGAATCCAAAACAACTATTTGCAATTGCTTGAAATTACCAACAGAAGACTCCCGTCAGATGTGTGGTAACGGATGAACAGCTAGAAGCTGCCAAAGAGTTAATTGCGAAAAGTGCTACTAAACGCAAACCTGCTTCACAAGATGGTTTAAAAAAGGGTACTTAGAGAAAACGCCTTAAACTTGGAAAGGCAGCAGGTAGTGTGGGAAGATATTTTCCAACATTTACAAAGGCATAAGAAGAAAAATTATACCAATAAGTGAAAAAGTCTGATGATCTTTACTATGGACTTAAAATGATAAGCCTAAGGAAATTGATAAATGAATATGCTGAAACAAACAAAATCCCGCATCGCTTCAACACATCCTCTAAACTAGCTGGACGCGACTGTGTTTATGGATCTATGAAACGATTCCTTGAACTTAAGTTAAGATAACCGACCCCCACCAGCATGGTCAAGGCAATGGGGTTCAATAAAGCCCTGGTGAATTTTTTTTAACCAACCTGGGGACCATATATAAAAAATATAATTCTGCGCCCAGCCGAATATTCAAAATGGAAGAAAACGGTGTCAATACTGTGCCGAAAAAAATACCTAAGGTGGTTTCAATGAAAGGGAAGAAACTGGTAGGGAAAATAGTTTCTGCTGAAGAGAGAAAAAAAACCATAGCACTTGTCTGCGCGCTGAGTGTAACTGTAAATTTCATCCCGCCAGCATATATTTTCCCTAGAAAAAGAATGCAAGGGTACTTATTGAACAATGCACCTGATGGAAGTATTGGATGGTTTCTGAGTCTGGCTTCATAAACAGTGAACTTTTTATAGACTACGTCTGCCACTTTAAAGATAATATTCAGCCTACAAAAATCAAACCTGTCTTACTGATATTGGACAACCACAGGAGACACATTTCTATGCTGCAATAAATTTTTATCGCGTTTATAACATCTATGTACTGACCCTGCCAACACACAGCAGCCACAAATACAACCACTGGATCGCGGATTCTTTTGCCCTATGAAAGTTAATGCTTATATATGTGACAAATGGCTAAGCCACCACCCAGGCCGTGTGATTGGACAAACAAAAGTAGCTCAGTTGGTTAATGAAGTTTTCAAAAAGGCAGCAACTCTTAGCAACGTGGCTTCAGGGTTCAAAGGTTCTGGAATATGGCCTATAGATGCAGACGTATTTTTGGAAGAAGACTTTGCGACAGCTTTCGTTACAGGCGTGATTCAATACAGAAGAGATGGTTTCAAAAGCAGCAACTAGACCTGCAAATATTCAACAAGAGCCCACAGTTTCGATATCACGTAAACAGCCTTACACAAACGCGTCTTCTTGATGAAACTATAAGGGTTCCTTGTTGTACTATGGAACCCTAAAAAATGGAAAAGAAAATACGGAGAAAGAATATTACTGATCTTTATGTGGATATATATCCACCGACTGAAGACTGGATAAAATGTAGCGTTTGTGATAGCTGGCGACACGAAGAGTACACTAATTTTGAATATGGTGTTTTCGAATGTGATTACTGTGATGATAAATAAGTGACATTATTAATTTAGATATTGATCTCATTTGTTGGTAGTTAATTGATATATGTTTTCAATTTATTTGTTACTAAATCATATAATTAGATAGATAAGTTAATAATAAACCTTGGAGTATGTTAACAACTCAAAATTTTGTTGATTTATGCGGCGTAGACTTACCTCCACCACTGCGCACTGTTACCCCCATACTCAGGTAAGTCTACGCATTTGACTAACTTTGTATTTTTTAAGTTAAAAGAATTTGTGCTGTTATAGATGATTATTTTCATACTAAAATTGTTGATTATTAAATAGTTTTACTAATAAATACTGTTTTGTTTCATTTAGGTTGCGATTTTCATTTCAGAGAGGTTTCAAAGCTTAAGTGCGCACACTTAACCCACATGACTGTGTTTAATACTGAGCGAGTAAACTAATAACGAAAATATGTGGTGATAGTTTCAGGTGGGCTTGTACACATATACTGAACAACGTTTGTAGTTTTGTACCTACTAAAACTTTGCTGATGTCGCGATTTTGTTTAGATCGTTCATATAAATTGTGAATAATAAAAAAATGGTCAGCTGATTCGCCGGTTTTATATAAGTATTTTTTTTTCGATTTTACCATAGTTAACTTAGAAAAAGTTGTTCAGTTTGACGAATGGAAACATCACCTTTAAATATCACCATAAATTTATGTTATCTATATATTTAAAAGAAATTCGTGTTAGTTACACCATTTATAACTCAAGAACGGCTCGACCGATTTCGCTTATTCTTTTTTTTTAGTTTGTTATTGTCAGGAGAAGGTTTTAGGGTATGATAGGGTAGTGTAGTGTAGGATAGCGTATGGTAGTGTAGTGTATGGCAGTGAAGAGTAGGGTAGGGTAGTGTAGTGTAGGGTAGGGTAGTGTATGGTAGGGTAGGGACACATATAAGTACTAACGATGTAACTTAGTCTTGGACTGGTCAAAATGTATTTTTTTAACTTTCCAATGTTTTACATCTAAGAGACAGAACTTTAATATTGTCAGCTATGTTCGATCGGGAAAAAGATGCTAAGGGCCAAAGATGAAGTTAAGCACCGGCAGAATATCAGCGCTGCAGGTACATAATTACTTGCAGCATATGCTGAGTCGGAGCCATTTCTAATTTTATGTATCTACACTCTTTTAACATTTAAGCTTAGATATCATCGTATCAGCTCATATACGTCCCCACCGAGGGGCTCGAGCCTACCCTGAATTAGGGCTGATCGCCCAGTGCGGGTTGGTCGACTTCACACACAACCTGCGAGTTTGTCCGCAGGTTTCCTCACGATGTTTTCCTTCACCGTAAGAGCGTCGGAAGGTCCTAACCTTTGGCCCCCAGTGGAGTATGTCCTAATATACATAAGTAGTTATTATTATCAAGCTATTGCATAGCTTTTATCGCGGGCTCTGAGCGCGGCGACCGAATAAAGAAATTCCGTAAAGAAAATAAAACCTAACACCCCACGCTCGGCCGATTTCTAAAAAACTTACAGCGCCATCTATTAGCGATTTGCGGTACTAAAAGGACTTAGTCAATTTTACTGGTGTAACTTTCTTAGTGTTCATTTATTACATAATCATCCCGCGCCCCAAGGACTATATGATACTGGTAAATACTGCATAAATAAAAAAATAAATAAATAATTATAATTGCTTATAATGATAAAAAAATACTATGCAATAGCTTTATCGCGGCAGTCCCCGAGTGCCACACGTTTTTTTTTGTTTTCTTTTTGTGTATCAATTGTAATGTAGCTTTGAATAAATGTTTTATCTATCTATATATCAGTCTAACGTCTAACGATTGGGAGGTCTGCCTACAATAATTTGCGCTGTGGCCACCCAAAACTTTACTACCCCAACACTTGCTGGGGCACGGGTATCCTCATAAGCTCGGGAAGGACCTTTGGCCCCCGTATTGGTAGTGGTCTCCCGTTTCCGCATTTGGATTCTTTTTCGCTCCTTTATGCGTGCAGGTGTTGCTGGCTAGTCCAGCCAACCCAGCTCCTTCCAGAAGCACAGAAGTCTCCTGGGAAATTTGCAGGCTTCTCGGAGCAACCCCGTATCATTGAGAATTTTTACCCGGTCTTCGATCAGGCCAGTGCATTTCAGGATCACATAACTGACTGTTTCATCTGTCTCAAGACATCCTCTGCAAAGAGGACTATCTGTGACATTTATTATGAGTAGTAGCTTATTCAGAGCTAGGTGCCCGCTGAAGTCGGTTGTGGCTGAGGAGTTTTCGGGTCAGTTGTGGTTTGAACCATTTTTGACTGCCTGCAGCTAGTTAGATTGGCCCAGCGGGCATTGTGTTGATGATCTGTGTGCAGCCTTGCCCATGAGCGTATTTGTCTAAAAGGGATTGATATGAGTAAAACGCGGCTTTGGCCCCCGTATGTGGGTATGTCCTAAATTAACCGCCTTCGTGGCGTAATGGTTAGTCCATTCGCCTCATACCAGGAGGTCGCGGGTTCGATTCCCGGTGGGTTCAACTTGCATTTTCTAAGACCGCCTGGTTAGCTACCACAATATTATATAAGTCTAGCCGCAAAAAATCAGTGTTAACAACATTGATGTGTTACGGCTTGAAGATAAGATAGCCAGTTTCTCCATTGCGTTGGGGAATCTTGGTAAGCCCGCTTTCATCTTCGGTATAATCCTCAGTTATCATCAGGTGAGATGATGCCAAGGGCTTACCAATTGCGAATTAAAAAAAACCATACGGGGGCCAAAGTTGGTGGAACTTGTATGGCTTGTGGTGAACACCACTATCAGAAGTTTTTCAAGCCGCCTATTACGCACCTGACACGGCTTGACCACTGCCATTTAGTGATTGCAACTGCCACTAATGGCTTAACGTGCCTTCATCAATCAATCATATCAGCTCATATACGTCCCCACCGAGGGGCTCGAGTCTACCCTGAATTAGGGCGATCGGGCCTTAGTCGACCACGCGGGTCCAGTGCGGGTTGGTCGACTTCACACACAACCTTCGAGTTTCTTCGCAGGTGTGTGCAGATTTCCTCACGATGTTTTCCTTTACCGTTAAAGCAATCGGTGAGTATATGTACGTAAGTTTCGAAAAACTTATTGGTATTGGCCGTCCGGATTTGAACCCGGCACCTCTGGTTAGGAGGACCGAGTCGTTACCGGTTGAGCCAACGACGCTTTTTGCCTTAGCACAAAATTGGTCAACAAAAGCCACTAACAGTCAAACCCATTTAGGTAATGACCTCGCTTTAGGTCAGTTTACCTGCGTGATCAATCCAACCACGCAAATTACTCTGAGCTGAGTGGAGCTACGACAGCTTCTTGTTTAGCACGCCAAATCCGAATATTATAAAAAAGCGTCTTATGTTTGTATGATACACTATGTACGTTATTTACTCCGTTATAAAACTCATAAAAAAGGCCAAGTGCGAGTCAGAACCGCACACAAAGGGTTCCGTACCATCATACTAGATGGCGCTAGTACAAAGGGTTCCGTGCCATCATGAGATGGTGCTAGTTTCTTCATGTTGCAAAAAAAGTTTTTTGTTTAGAGAGCCCCCTTATTTTTTCACTTTTTCTAATTTTTTTGTATTTGTTGTTATAGCGGCAACAGAAACACATCATCTGTAAAAATTTCAACTGTCTAGCTATCACGTTTATTTATTTTTTAATTAAAAAATTGCGTGCGATTGACTGCAACTCACCTAATGGTAAGTGATGATGCAGTCGAGGATGGTACACGCAAACTCAAATAATGCCTATTCACTCTTGCCTTGAAGATCTCCAAAATATAGGAATCGGGAAATGAAATACAGCCTGGTGACAGACGTACAGACAGGCAGACAGAAAGACGGACGGACAGCGAAGTATTAGTAAAAGGCTCCCGTTTTTACCTTTGGGTACGGAACCCTAAAACATACAAAAATAAATAGAATGAGTAATTTATGAAAAGTCGTAACCGTCATCTATTAAAGGAGCTTCTTGGTATATACCTTTAAGAACTATAGTCACATGCAAACGAATTTAACGTAAGGACGTGAATTCACGTAGCTCAGCGCAAATTTTATCGGCTCTCGTTATTGCTTTGATCCCTCATCTATATTCAATGATCCAAGGACCGTGACGCAACGTAAGCGGATTCATTATATCGAAGAACTTCATAGATATCACGGATATTTAAGTCTATCTTTATAAGAAGAGTTTAGAGTCACCAGGACTAAACTAGGGGTCGTTCGACAAATCGTGTTTGTTTGTTACCTTTTCACGCTTCAACGCCTTGACCAATCTTAATAAAATTTGACATGCAGGTAGCCTGTGTCACGACGAAGGACATAGGCTACTTTTTTCCCGTGAAAATAGCATAGCCCGATGCAGTACATGAGGGAACTGAAAATATATTATTTTTTTTTGGTTAATTTCTTTAACATCGCAACGGAACAATGGATTTTGTGATTTTTTGCACAGAGATGGTTGAGAGGGTGGAAAACGACGTGATTTACTAATAAGCATATCCTGACATAGTTCACGAGGGTTCTGAAGAAGAATCTCTTTGTATTTTGAAGTCGATCTGATGATGAAATTTGGAGGTGGAATCAAGTTCCCAGAAACGTCTTCAATTTTCAATAGAAGCGTGGCATATAAGGGATGACGACAGCATCAGAAATAAATTATGAACTCTTGATCACTAAATTGCCCCTCCTACTTGAACTTCGGAAAACCTTACTCGTTTTCGTTTTTTAATTCACCAAAATCACAAAATGAGTACATACATGACGTTGCAAACTATGACGTCACGCCTAGGTATTTCAAACATTTTTAGAACAAAACGTCGTTTTTGACAGATGATAAAATGTAAATCAAATGACTAGCATTCGTCATCCCTATTTTACTGTAACTCGCCTTTTTTAAATTTTGAACTGTGTATTTATTTATTCTAGCATTTGTTTTTTTGAGCATATAACTCTTCCTACTAATATAACAAACGCCAAAGTTTGTAAGAATGTATGGATGTAAGTTTGTTACTCTTTCACGTAAAACCTACTGAACGGATTTGGCTGAAATTTGGTAGGTAGAAAGATTAGGACTTGGTTTAACACATAGGCTACTTTTTTCCACGCTCGCGCACTGCGCACCCTCGAAAAGTCATAGAAACGTTGTCCACGAGGGAAACAGCTAGTTTCAAATAAAATCGTGTACCTAAAAACTTTAAGGTTTTTCGAAAATAATTTTCGGTCAATTTTATGATATTGACGAAATTACCAAACCTTTTTTAATAAACAAGACCGTTAACTTAACAACCAACCGTTTTGTAGCAAATAAATCTTTTCAAACATAAACCCGTAATACTTGGACCGGTATATCAAGGAAACGTGACCTGCCCGTTTTTTTCGCTCGCAAAAAGCTCTAGTACACACATAGAATCGTTTGTGCGAAAATAAGGAACGCAATAAAGGATCTTAATGTTATCCTTTGAATTTATATCCAGATACTATATCACCACACTTATATTTAAAACGCGATAGTATGGATGTTTGTTTGGTCCACTTTCACGCCTAAACGGCTGATTGGATTTGAATGCAAGGTAAATAGACGGATCAGTCACTCGATTAATAAAGACTAATTCTATTATTTGTACTCGAGCACCGTGCACCTGCGATCACAGTCATAAAAAAACGATATCAACGCGGGACAAGCCGCGGGCACACCCTGGACACTTCATACAACGGCCCAGAAATGACATGAGCCAGAAAAAACGAATAACGGAACAAACAAAATGGCGGCGAAATCCTATACGTTCGACAACCAAAACTGTAACCAATCTTAATCAATCTGTGTAACGAGGGGGTGAGGTCGCAATCTAAAGAGCGGCAGGGAGTGTCCATACTGTATGTTAGTACTAATATATATACTTTGCCGCGGGGAAACGCTAGTCTTCTATAAGTTTATTTTAAAATGTAATATCCAACTTTTTAAGACTCGGTTTAGTTGGTGGAATGGCATTTTCTTAGCCCGCCTGGCTAGCTACCTGGCTAGCTACCAAATTTCTTTTAAAATGTAATACCCAAATTTGTAAGACTCGGTTTAGTTGGTGGTATGGCATTTTCTTAGCCCGCCTGGCTAGCTACCTGGCTAGCTACCAAATTTCTTATAAAATGTAATACCCAAATTTGTAAGACTCGGTTTAGTTGGTGGTATGGCATTTTCTTAGCCCGCCTGGCTAGCTACCTGGCTAGCTACCAAATTTCTTATAAAATGTAATACCCAACTTTGAAAGACTCGGTTTAGTTGGTGGTATGGCATTTTCTTAGCCCGCCTGGCTAGCTACCTGGCTAGCTACCAAATTTCTTATAAAATGTAATACCCAACTTTGTAAGACTCGGTTTAGTTGGTGGTATGGCATTTTCTTAGCCCGCCTGGCTAGCTACCTGGCTAGCTACCAAATTTCATATAAAATGTAATACCCAACTTTGTAAGACTCGGTTTAGTTGGTGGTATGGCATTTTCTTAGCCCGCCTGGCTAGCTACCTGGCTAGCTACCAAATTTCATATAAAATGTAATACCCAACTTTGTAAGACTCGGTTTAGTTGGTGGTATGGCATTTTCTTAGCCCGCCTGGCTAGCTACCTGGCTAGCTACCAAATTTCTTATAAAATGTAATACCCAACTTTGAAAGACTCGGTTTAGTTGGTGGTATGGCATTTTCTTAGCCCGCCTGGCTAGCTACCTGGCTAGCTACCAAATTTCTTATAAAATGTAATACCCAACTTTTTAAGACTCGGTTTAGTTGGTGGTATGGCATTTTCTTAGCCCGCCTGGCTAGCTACCTGGCTAGCTACCAAATTTCATATAAAATGTAATACCCAACTTTGTAAGACTCGGTTTAGTTGGTGGTATGGCATTTTCTTAGCCCGCCTGGCTAGCTACCTGGCTAGCTACCAAATTTCATATAAAATGTAATACCCAACTTTGTAAGACTCGGTTTAGTTGGTGGTATGGCATTTTCTTAGCCCGCCTGGCTAGCTACCTGGCTAGCTACCAAATTTCTTATAAAATGTAATACCCAACTTTGAAAGACTCGGTTTAGTTGGTGGTATGGCATTTTCTTAGCCCGCCTGGCTAGCTACCTGGCTAGCTACCAAATTTCTTATAAAATGTAATACCCAACTTTGTAAGACTCGGTTTAGTTGGTGGTATGGCATTTTCTTAGCCCGCCTGGCTAGCTACCTGGCTAGCTACCAAATTTCATATAAAATGTAATACCCAACTTTGAAAGACTCGGTTTAGTTGGTGGTATGGCATTTTCTTAGCCCGCCTGGCTAGCTACGTGGCTAGCTACCAAATTTCTTATAAAATGTAATACCCAACTTTGTAAGACTCGGTTTAGTTGGTGGTATGGCATTTTCTTAGCCCGCCTGGCTAGCTACCTGGCTAGCTACCAAATTTCTTGTAAAATGTAATATCCAACTTCGTAAGACTAGGTTTGGTTGGTGGTATGGCATTTTCTTAGCCCGCCTGGCTAGCTAGGTAGCTAGCCAGGCGGGCTAAGAAAATGCCAGGCGGCTAGCTACCAAATTTCTTGTAAAATGTAATATCCAAATTGTTTATACTTGTTTTGGGTGGTGGTAGGGCGTTCATAATTATAGTAACAGTAAAAGTGTTAATTATTCAAAGAGAAAATTTTATTATTTTTCGGCTTTTAAAAAAATATTTATGAATCTTCTTATTTTTAGGATTTTTCGACTATTTGTATGGTGAAGGCCTCCTTTGACCCCTTCCACCTTGTCTTATTTTGGGCAGTAAGGATCCAGTTGCTGCCCGCCACCTCTTTCTTGGATGTCATCCTTTCATCGCATTTGTAGCCTTCCCCTAGGTCTCTTCTTATCCCATGTTCTTCACCCAAGAACTCTATTGCACCACGAGCTGTTCATCCTGGTAACATGACCATCCCACTCTTACTTGACATTTTTTATAGACACCCTAATTTAACCCGGCGCCAATGACGTGTAAAAAATAACGCGGACGATGACGCTGGGTCAATATGACCCGAATGTTTTTTTTTCTTAATTATCTGGTTATCTGCTGAATTATAACAAATTTAATACAAAGTAAAAACTATTGCATGACCATGAAGTCATTGTAGTACCAATATGTTTAAGTTAATTTAGATATCAAACTATAATTTGGTTTTATTGCAACGACCTCAAAAGGGCAACCAAAATAATTTCTCTTTTGGAGCTAAAAATGTATGGAGCTGTAGCCGTTTTATTCAAGAAAAGGGATTTTACTATTCTTCACTGGCGCTTGCTCACTACACTATGGTACAAATCATATGAATTGAGGTCTTATTTCCAGTTACTGAGAAAACCAATAACGGTTATAATATTTTTTTTTCAAAATTTTCCCAACATAAAATCGCTCGGGTCAATATGAACCAGCGTCATTGGCGCCGGGTTAAAGTCACTGGTCGCTCATCAAAAGTCCAACCCAAATGCGCAGGAGTCAAACATACAAGATTATGACGAATTCGCAATCAAGAGCACAGCATCTGTTTTCTAATTGAGTCATTAAACTGGGACCGCTGTAACGGGCCTCCTATAACGAGCGTGGTAAATGGTGGTGGGCGAAATGTATGGTGTAAAGTATCTTTCACACTGGTGTGTAGTTGTATTTCAGCATGTTTGCTTTTACAGGTATTTAAAGGGTTCCGTACATCAAAAGGAAAGAACCCTTATACGATGACTTCATTATCCGTCTGTGTGTCTAGATCCTTTTTCTCAAGAATGCGTGAATGTGTTTCGTAGAAATTAATATATATTACAGGTCTACGCTACCTCAAAGCCGTAACATAAATCAATCTTTAAGGTCAAAAAATAAGGCCATCTGAGGCGCATATTTTGACACACACAAATAAATCATAACCTATAGGGTATTTTTCATTAACCTATAGTGACGAAATTTAGCAAGAAGCAAAGTCTCACAGTACAAGTAAAGTAAGAAATATCGAAAATCGTTGTTGTTAGTCATAGAACATAAAAATTATTTTTCTAATTAATTACTTAGGGCCTGGCCACAGCCACCAGTAGCGCGTATTGTGACGCGATTTCCGAAGTACTTGCCCTTTGGGTGACCTTGAGCCTTCTTATGAGGTCCATAGTAAGCGACCATGTCACAGTTCCGTACAATATTTATATTTAACAATCCTCGGCAATCCAGACTTCAACCCCATCTGTGGGGTATTGTACAAAATTGTCAAGTTTTGCTAGAAAATAGACACAGTTTGTAAAGGAACAAAGGCGTAACAAGTATGTATTGTTTGGTCCTTTTTGAAGTGATAACGTCTTATAAATTGATGAATCTTTTTTAACCGCCTCCGTGGCGTAATGGTTAGCCCATTCGCTTCACACCAGGAGGTCGCGGGTTCGATTCCCGGTTGGTGGTAGGGCATTTTGGCAAGGGCTTACCAATTGTGAATAAAAAAACAAAATAACAAAAACTCACGAAAAAGTGTCACGTCCTTGTTACGTCTCGCCTGATCCGAGCATGCAAGCAAGGGACGTTAGGCCTAAAAGTTTGAATTGTGACATGTTATCAGCTAAAATTATCTGTAAACCGATATTACAGACAACCAGATTATGGTTCCTAAAACGTCCATTCTTTGCGAGAAAATCGCAGATACGGGAACATCATCGCTTTGCCTTAGTGTAGAGTAGCCTTTACACTGAAGCAGGGCTGTTAAACGATGTCCATCGCTCGCAACCGTCGTCGGGAAACTCCTGTATAATTGACACGAATGGCGAAAAGCGGGCCGGGTTAGACCACTCCTGTTTTTAAATGCGGCAAATTTCTTTCGGGACGACCGACGTAATGGTAACATCCTCGATGGTTCGACGCAGATGTGTTTTATAATTTATACCCTTATAAATGATGTATGCTTGGCAAAGGGTTGGTCGTTGTTGCTATCAAGGGCTAAATAGTTAAGGAACTGAATGCCTTACAAAGAGATGCTGGACGGAAAAGTGGTTTTATTTGTTGTCGGTCTGACGTGATAGTCATCATATCAGCCGAAGGAAGTCCACTGCTGGACATAGGCCTCCCCCAAGGATCTCCACGACGACCGGTTCTACGCTGCCCGCATCCAGCGGCTTCCCGCGACCTTCACCAGGTCATCGGTCCACCGAGTGGGAGGCCTGCCTACACTACGCTTTCCGGTGCGTGGTCGCCACTCGAGAACTTTACTGCCCCAACGGCCATCTGTTCTACGAGCAATGTGCCCCGCCCACTGCCACTTAAGTTTAGCAATTCTGAGAGCTATGTCGGTTACTTTGGTTCTCTTACGGATCTCCTCGTTTCTGATTCGATCACGCAGAGAAACTCCGAGTATAGCATGCTCCATTGCCCTTTGGGTAACGGTATTTGACGTGATAGTAAGTGGTGATAACGCTAAATATGGAAGCGGATTTCCCAAAATTTCCTAACACAATGAGAAACTAGGATGCCAAAACACATCGATGTTAACAACATTGTTATTTAGAAGCAGTACCTACTTAATAATATGGTAGTAGCTAGCCAGGTGACCTTAAGAAATGCTTTAACATCAATCAAACCGAGTCTTACAAAGCTAGATGCTGCCGGGATTCAAACCTGCGATCTCCTGCTGTGAAGCCAGTGGAATAATCACTACGCCACAGAAGTAAATTATTATAAGTAGAAATTTAAAGCTGGAGAACCACAATGCTGGCAGAAGGATTTTAAAATGATATACCAGGCAAACTTAAGCCAGGTAGGTACCAAAAGTCAGATCTCGTTGGAAATCGAACATGCAAACTTGCAGTGAGAAGTCAAGTCACGCCAGTGAGGCAATTACTCTTGTACACGTTCTTTTATAAAATCACAGATATATTCACTAAAAGCACAGATACTTTATCTTCCAATACAAATAATTTTATACGCGGCAAACATGGTAACGAAACAGATAACAATAAATTAAAGCATTTTTTAAACTGAATTCTACTTAAAATTTAAGCACACGAAATTTTTAAAGCAAACATAATTATAGTATAACCACAGTATCACAATATAGCGGTTTAAATTAGTGCTACGAATGTACTTACGCAGAGCAACGGAAGGGT
Organism: Coleophora flavipennella; assembly: GCA_947284805.1. Taxonomy (NCBI): domain Eukaryota; kingdom Metazoa; phylum Arthropoda; class Insecta; order Lepidoptera; family Coleophoridae; genus Coleophora; species Coleophora flavipennella. Next base: position 8,792,627 of record OX369295.1, read on the forward strand.
ACTTGCGCGGCAGCGGGCGGCGGGTCTACAGGCTAGTACTGCTAGTACTTACGCCGTGACGGCATCGTGTGACATCAAAGGCGTTGCGCTACTGTAAGCCATATCGTAATACTGTGTTATAACAAAAACTAAATTATCCAATCTTACAATGGATTTTCTAAAATTGATCACAATAACATAAGTTTAGATTATTAAAATTAAAGATTTTCGGTGTCGTAACGGCTAGGGCTGCCGCCTCCTGTCCGGGAGGTCGTGGTTAGAGTCTTGCCACGTACCAATGTGATTTCGAATTTTGATCTCATATGTACGTTTATCCGACGCTCTTACGGTAAAGGAAAACATCGTGAGGAAACCTTCACACATCTGCGAAGAAACTCTAAGGTTGTGTGTGAAGTTCACCAACCCACACTGGGCCTGTGTGGTTGACTAAGGCCCGATCGCCCTAAATCAATGCAGGCTCGAGCCCCTCGGTGAGGACGTATATATGAGATAGCTGTTTCCCGCGGCTTCACCCGCGTGGACCACGTTTCTATGACTTTTCGAGAGTGCGCAGTGCGCGAGCCGCAAGCGGCTCGTGAGCGCGGTAAAAAGTAGCCTATGTCTTAATTCAGGTCCAAATCTGTCTACCAACCAAATTTCAGCCAAATCCGTTCAGTAGTTTTTGCGGGAAAGCGTAACAGACAGACAGAGTTACTTTTGCATTTATAATATTATAATATATATAATATATATAATATATATTATATATATAATATATATAATATATATAATATATAATATAGTAGGGATGATAATGTTTAGATTACCAAATAACATTTCACAAATTTACAAGTCATACAATTTTAAGTAAGATTGAACGGATATTCAACTGGACTAGAGTTGAGCGAGTGAAGCGAGCGATAATAATAATGATCGTTAGGTTTGATAATGATGCTATCGCGGATTTTACAGTTACAAGGATCACGATCAGTCGCTTACTAAGAATTTTAGTAATAATTTTAGGGCTTACCAATTGTAAATAAAAATAATAATAATTATCACTCAGTAAAACAGTTTTGCTTAATCATTTAAACGGTATACTACATTTATTCCAATATTTCTGATGCTACTTTCGAATATTTTGTTGGAGAAATTGGGTTTACAAGTTAAAGGCATACGAGTATATGGATGACAAATGCTAGTCATCTGATTTACTTTTTTTCATCTGTCAAAAACGAAATTTAGTTCTAAAAATGTTTGAATAACCTAGGCGTGACGTCATAGTTTTGCAGCGTCATTTATGTACTCATTTTGTGATTTTGATGAATTAAAAATCGAAGACTTGATGGAAAACAAAACGAGTAAGATTTTTCGAAGTTTAAGTAGGAGGGCAATTTAGTGATCAAGAGTTCTTAATTTATTTCTTATGCTGTCGTCATCCCTATTATACTACCCATAAATTAATCATTTAATACGTCTTAAGCGTGTTTCACATTGTAACTAGGTTTTGCTTGCGTGTTTTAGTACTTTCAGTACCTAAATTTCTAAGGTTAGTAAGTCAAGAAGTAGTTAAGAATGCTAAAGTTTCTCTGTCACGGTAACCTTATTTCAATAGTTCGTTGTAAGAAACTATTCGTGACGAAGAAATGCCGTGTTCTAAAACCGCTTACAGAGCTTATCTTTAGTGGAAAAGCATGGTTGTTGTTTATAAGGGTTATAATTTTTAACTGCTGCTTTTTTGTGCGTGCCTCTATGACTTATTTTTCCACCGTGAAAAATTAAAAAGAGTTTGTTTTCCTCCGATTTTTGACTACACTCAAAATTTACGACAGAATACACTTTTTAACACGCTTTTATTAGCTTCACTCGTACCTAAATAACTGTGTATGTAAGAAAATCTTGGAATCTTAATTTGATCCACTTGCTGATCTTCGATTAGGATGAAATTTCGCACACGCTCTGAGTTCTGATGACAATACATGACTAGCTAAGAAACGTCATTACAAATCCAATATGGCGGCCTCCCCAAGATGGCGGACTGACTGTTTGAAATCCACCCCCATGATATGGGTATAAAATGAAAGGGTTTGCTGTCAGGAATACGAAAAAAATAGTCACGTGACTTAAATCCAATATGGCGGACGTCCAAGATGGCGGACAGGCTATTTGATATGCACCCCCATGATATGGGTATCAAATGAAAGGGTTTGCTGTCAGGAATACGAAAAAATAGTCACGTGACTTAAATCCAACATGGCGGACATCCAAGATAACTACTTAACGTGTTTACTAAAAGCGTGTTTTTTAGTTTTTTTAAGCTAATTGATGATTTTTATAAGCTTTTATTTAACTTGCAATGTATGTATGTTTGTTCGGGTGAAATCTTGCAAATCAATTGTGAAGCAGATATCTTCAACCGATTAAGCTGAAATTTTGTATATACGTTCAGTTTGGATGACAATGCATGATTAGCTAAAAAGTACATTTAAATGCTTGTACCTAAAATATTTTAGGTTTATCTAAATAAGCTTATGTAAATATCAATTTATGCTGTACCACATTTACGAGTACATCTAAATAAAAGGATCTATGGATATTTGATATGTTGGTGTGTGTCTTTGCGTTCTAGGCCTGGAGTTGCATCAAGTATAGAGATCTTTTGTAATATTATATGCCTCTAATCGATACCAAATAAGATAAAACCATTTTTAAGACGATTTTTTAATGTTCAAATTATAGAATCATAGAATTTTATAATATCTGTCTTAGATATTGTATTTCATTGATTTCATGCAAGGGTTTCTAAATATTTAAATAAAAATAATACCTACTTAAATTATTTGTTAAAACTAAAATATAATAATTGAAAAAGCTCAAAACGTTAAAAAACCGACTTCCATCGCAACAACTTAGTAGATTTTTGCATTATTATTTTTGATTTTTGTTAATTTTCTAATAAAGTAATACACCGATTTTGGTAAAATTTATATGGGACCACATGGGAAGCACTAGCTTTCAAACAAAAAACAATCATAAAAATCGGTTCACCCAGTGAAAAGTTCTAGGTAACACGCATAAAAAAAACCTACAGTCGAATTGAGAATCTCCTCCTTTTTGGAAGTCAATTGAAAATTAGTAGTTATGTCCTTAAAACGAAATTTGAATATCCATAGATATTCTTGATTTAATCATCATCATAATCATCATCATCATCATTATTATTATCAGCCGAAGGACTTCCACTGCTGAACATTGGCCTCCTCTAAGGATTTTCACGACGACCGGTTCTGCGCTGCCCGCATCCAGCCGAAAAAAAATATACAGTCGAATTGAGAACCTCCTCCTTTTTGGAAGTCGGTTGAAAAATTGTATTTATGCGTCCATAAATTTCCCTTTACTGATAGAAAAGGCTGCGATCTGTCTGTTACCGCGGCAACGATGCGATATTTAGGCGATTATACTTCTTTAAAATTTTTCAAGATTTTTTTCAGCAGATACCTACTTACGTTAGGTAAAAACTGTTTACGCCAGTTTTTATAACCAGCTCTTGTATAACTTTGATATTCATCCCACACATTATAGCTATTGAAAATATATTATTTCTTTTCAATACTAACGATATCGACAGTGGAGCGTCTCAAGCAAAACAAAGCTGGAAAAACACGAGCAAGAATAAACGATATTGCATTCAGCTGTAAAACGGCTGCAAATATACAATTGTCGTTTACCAATGAGATTGCTTTGAAAGCTGTTTAACAGCGTTGTAATATCTGATGGTTACTCTAATATACACTTACAGTGGGGGATTTTTACACATACACTCACACCCATACACACTCTCTCTTTCTCACACACCTTGTTTTTAAAATTGTATTTTTAAGGTGCTCAAATCACTCAATCCGAGCAGGTTGATACGTGTTTCAATAATATCGAACGTAAGTCGATTCGTTTTAAGTTCAAATCAATGCGGGCTTCAACGAGGCTGTTACGTTGAAACCGAACACCCCATTCTCGATTTTTACATGTTTTTATTACGTTTCATCACTTTCAAATCATCATCATCATCATAATTTAAAAACTCTTTCTAGGTCTCTCTCTCCTACACTATCTCCTTCATTTCTCTATACGTTTCCACCTTAACTTTCAAATAAGTTTTTAAAAAAATTGTTCGATTAAAATGAAGGTCTTGAAGTCACCGATTTGTGTGTGTAGGTTTCATTCAATATTAACTAAGTATTTCTTTTCGAGAAATTTTGCAATTATTGCCAAAAACAAGGTCTACAGAATATTTTTTTACGTCAAATGTGGTAATATTTTAATAATTTATTTATTTATTTATTTACACTTATAGTACACTAAAACAATTGTATTCAATTAAATAGATTTTTTAATACTGTAGGTTTATTATTTATTTTTTCCATGGTGATAGCTTTACACAGTCTTTCAGTAATTTGAATTGAATATTGTCATTATCTCAAGGCCTTAATCTCTTAGAATAGTTTGTGTATCTCATATAAATTAATCAGCAGTACAGTTTGTCTGAACGTCTGTGCTTATCACGGGTGGGCGTTAATAGCAACAACACAGTTAGTTCATATAGGTATTGGTACTGTTATCGAACACTATATTTATACTACTCAAAAACTTTATAGTTCCAATTAAATGTTTATTTTATTTATCAAATAGCTGAGAAGAGTCGAAATGACATTTCATCATCATATCAGCCGAAAAACATCCACTGCTGGACAAAGGCCCCCCCAAGGATTTCCAGGACGACCGGTCCTGCGCTGCCCGTATCCACGCATATTACCAGGTCGTCGGTCCACCGCATGGGAGGCTTCCCTACGCTACGTTTTCCGGTGCGCGGTCGCCTTTCGAGAACTCTACTACCCCAACGCCCATCTGTTCCACGAAATGTCATGTTGTTATTTTTTTTCACACCTCATGAATATTTATTTATTTATTTTATATTCTTAAGAATTACAGCAAAATTAACATTGCGTAGGTATTTTCCCAAACTCGCGAAGATTAGGTCAGACCTACTCGACACACGGGGACTGAAGCTGATTCTCCTCTAGGATCATAAACTGGATGACGATGCTTGGAGTTTCCTAAGCATGTGAACTAGAAAATATTCTTTATGTAAAAACGGATTTACAGAATAAATAATCCATCCCATAATACAAAAAAACCTACAAGAAATCTCCGCCTCCCGCGAGGTACGAACTGAAGTCTAGTTGGATTGGGGGCTAGCTTCGTAACCAGTGAGCTGGCTTTTTCTGAAATGCTATGTTTCTTCATCCGCGTGGACAACGTTTCTATGACTTTTTTAGGATGCGTAGAGCCGCTTGCGGCTCGCGAGCGTGGTATACAGTAAGCTGTGTGTTAACCTAGGTCTTAATCTCTTTACTTACAAAATTTCAGCCAATTCCGTTGAGTAGTTTTTGCGTGAAAGAGTAACAAACAGACATCTATAAATCCATATATTCTTACAAACTTTCGCGTTTATGATGTTATAGTAGGATACGAGGGATGACAACAGCATCAGAAATAAATTATGAACTCTTGATCACTAAATTGCCCTCCTACTTAAACTTCGGAAAACCTTACTCGTTTTGTTTTCCATCAAGTCTTCGATTTTTAATTCATGAAAATCACAAAATGAGTACGTAAATGACGCTGCAAAACTATGACGTCACGCCTAGGTATTTCAAAAATTTTTAGGACAAAATGTCGTTTTTGAAAAAGTAAATCAGATGACTAGCATTCGTCATCCCTGTAAAACTCGGAAAAACGCGTTTTTCCTGAGGTTGGACCTCCCTAGATCGATTTTAGCTCCCGAAAACCTATATATAGCAAAAAAGCCAAAGCCAAATTTTCGTTTCCGGGGAACCAATTAATTAATTAAAGCAAATGTCACGTATCTAGTGGATTTTAGTCTCTAAGTAATAAGGTATTAAGACTAATATACAGTATGACCAAAGTATATATAGTACAAACATACAGTATCGTCACTCCCTGCCGCTCTCTAGATTGCGACCTCACCCCCTCGTCACCCAAATTGATGCAGATTGGCTACCGTATGGCTCTCGAACGTATATTCCGTCATTCAATTTTTGAAATGTCATTTCTCGCCCGTTGTATGAAGTGTCCGGGGTGTGGTATGACGAAGTCTGTAAGAAAAAAAACATGAAAAAGAAAAGAGAAATAATATCTGACTTGATAACACGTACATCTGATCCACGTGAACCAATCTTTTTACTTATGGCAGACCGTAACGTCGTGAACGTTTTTACACCACCCGGCGGCGAGGCGGCGGTGGCAAAAGTGATTTATCATAAGGCAACATGCTGCCTGCGGTCGAGACCAAAAATAAAAGTAATTCCTTTTGTATTTGCTGAGCGGCAGTCGCTGGAGACATATTTGCCAAACGAGTGAATAATGGTTCCCGGCAACTAGATGTAACCTGTCGGCACATTCGTCCATTTTCTTTCGAGCCAAGGGAAAAAGAAGCCGTCAGCGATACTGATATTAAATGTCGCCTTTAATTAATCTTCGTGATTTGCAGGAAATGGGGCGGTCTTCGTTGTTCGTAGGCTAAGAAATAACACACTATTTGATATGATTATAATAGTCGTATCATAATTAGGACATAACTAAGTCTTGCCACCAAATATCAATGTTGATATCATTGGTGTGTTCCGGTAGATAAGATAAAATAGCCAGTTCCCCATTGCGTTGGGGAATCTTGGTAAGCCCGCTTCCATCTTCTGCAACATCGTCACTTACCACTAAGGTGAGATGTTGTCAGGAGTTTACCAATTGTGAATAATAAAAAGGTGGCGCAACCAATTGTGAATAAAAAAAAGTTGGTTCGAGTCCTGCCAATGTATTTCCGAATTTTGATCTCATAATTATGTACTTTTATCCGACGCTCTTACGGTGAAGGAAACCATCGTGAGGAAACCTGCACAAATCTGCGAAGAAACTCGAAGGTTATGTGTAAAGTTGACCAGCCCGCATTGGGCCCGCGTGGTCGACTAAGGTCCGATCGCCCTAACTCAGGGTAGGCTCGAGCCCCTCGGCGGTGACGTATAATTATATGAGCTGATGTGAATTAGGACTATAGTTTCGATGGGTATCAACAATGATGAGATCTTCTAAAATCAACACAAGTTGTGTAACGATTTACATAGTTTTTGATAGGCAACAATTTACTAATTAGATCCATACTGCCGACAAAAAAAACCGGTAAAGTGCGAGTCAGAACCGCGCACAAAGGGTTCCGTACCATCATATTAGATGGCGCTAGTTTCTTCATGTTTAAAAAAACACGTTTTTTATGACTTTCACTTTTTCTAATTTTTAGCATTTGTTGTTATAGCGGCAATAGAAATACATCATCTGTGTAAATTTCAACTGTCTAGCTGTCACGGTTCATGAAATACAGCCTGGTGACAGACAGACCAACGGACAGCGTAGTCTTAGTAATAGGGTCCCGTTTTTACCCTTTGATTACGGAACCCTAAAAACCGACGAAATGCAGGTCGGACTCGCACAGTAAGGGTTCCGTACCAACACATGTGTACAATAATGATACATATTGATTTCAAACAAAAGATATCATCGAGAACGACATGTTTTTTTAATAATTTCAGTGTCCTTAGCGCGAGTACTATGCATGCTTGGAAAGTTTGTAATTTTTTGATGTTGCACATCTTTTCTCTTGGTTTTCTATATTCTGTGCGAGTTTTTTTTATTCTTCAGTCACAAAGGCTAAGGAAACATGGCCATGCCGCCAAATGTGAAGCCAGAAGGTTTTTTACTCAGATTTTACTTAGCGGTTTCTACTCGTACTCTGATCACGTAGGGTTTGACGCTTGACGTTTTCACGATCTATTAAAAAAAACATTAATAAACACGTTTCTTGTATGGAGGGACTTCCTTTATGTTTTTATTTTATTTTATTGTGAATCCGCCATAATAATTACACATAATAAATGTAAAAATTTCAACCAGCTACGATTCAAAAGATACAACCTTTTAAAGGTCAGACAAATAGACAGATAGCGTAGTAATAGGGTCCCGTTTGGGTACTGAATCCTAAAAAGTAGGTTACTACTGATATATGGTCCCAAGTAATTTATCGGTAGTTTAATAGAGGCGACCAATTTACCCGAAAATATTTAAAATAATAAAATAAATAACAATTTAATTAAGGAGAGTTATTTATCTGATAAAGTAAATTACTGAAAATATTGCCACAGCTAAAATACTAGGAACGTGTAAAATGCCGCCAGCATATCAGTAAAAAAACAGGGATGACGAATGCTAGTCATCTGAGTTACATTTTATCATCTGTCCAAAAACGACACTTTGTTCTAAAAATGTTTGAAATACCTAGGCGTGACGTCATAGTTTAGCAGCGTCATAATATGTACTCATTTTGTGATTATGGTGAGTTAAAAATCGAAGACTTGATGGAAAACAAAACGAGTAAGGTTTTCCGAAGTTTAAGTAGGATTTAAATTTAGTAATCAAGAGTTCATAATTTATTTCTGATGCTGTCGTCATCCCTACTTTAACCTGTCTTATACTAAGATTTATTTCTATTTTTTATAATTTTATTATTCGTTTCTCTTTCAGTTAAAATATGAAAGCGTGGAAGTTTATATTTTTATTGGAATCGAGGAGAAAATAATTTTGTACTTATAATCGGTCTCAGACTACAATATGTGAGGTTAAGTGAGGGTATATGAAAATAATTAAGTATGTACTCTAAATAAATCAGTCTGAGTTCAGCACACGTCGCGTCTGATTGCTTGTCCCTAACATTCCTTCACATGGCGCAGTCTTCGGTTTAAAAAACATGGAATCGTTATTACAACCACCATCCCCGTTTTATTTCGAAAATGATTTAGTGAATATTACGTCAGGTAACTTAAGTAGACAGTGGATACAGTGGAAAAAGTCATACGAAATTTACTCCAAGGCTTGTGAACTTAACAAAAAGGAAGAATGTGTGCAGTTGAACATTTTACTCCATGTCATTGGTGAGAAGTGCCGTGAAATTTTTGATAAATTTTCGGACAAAAACATTAAAACCACCTCACCTAAATAATCATACACGATATAGTTTGTTAAACTTTTTTTATATTTTCTAATTAACTTCCCAAAAGTGGCCCTTAAAATTAATTTATTTACGTTACATGTGCATCTTTGGGTCACCGACTTACATATGTGTACCAAATTTCAACTCAATCGGTCTAGTTGTTTCTGAGCAAATGATAACTGTGATAGACGGACGTCCAGAAGGACACACGAGTAATCCTATAAGGGTTACGTATTTTCCTTTTCAGGTACTATTTTCCCTAATTAAAGGTGGCTTCCATACAAGAAACTAGATTATGTGGAAACTGGCTAGCTACCACCATCTTATCTAAGTCTTGCCGCCAAATATCAATGTTGATATCATTGGTGTGTTCCGGCATGAAGATAAGATAGCCAGTTCCCCATTGCGTTGGGGAATCTTGGTAAGCCCGCTTCCATCTTCGGCAACATCGTCACTTACCACCAGGTAAGATGTTGTCAAGGGTATACCAACTGTGAATAAAAAATAAAATAAAATAAAATAAAAAGTGTTTAAAAATACAAAGTTAATAAGTTTGACTCGCACTTGGCCGGATTTTGTTTAAAAAATGAAAGCGTGGAAGATTATTCTGTCTATTTCACTAACGATGTTATTTCTCCTAGCTGTACTAAAAGCTTAGCTTACAATAGTTTAGTTTAGTTTTATTTATATCACGTCACATATTCATAATTATACATGTCAGGTCATAATATAAAATATCAATAGTGATGTGATCGTCAAAGAAAACAATAACGAAAATAAACTAATAAAATTAACAAAATGTCAAAATAAAGTAGAAAACTACAGTAATTCTTACTATAATATTATAAATGTGAATCTGTGTTTGTTTGTTACCTTTGAAACGCTTCAAAGCCTTGACCAATCTTAATGAAATTTGGCATGCAGGTAGCCTGTGTCACGAGGAAGAACATAGGCTACTTTTTATCCCGTGAAAACAGCATAGCCCGATGCAGTTCCTGGGGGAACTGAAAACATACTCTTTTTTGGTTAATTTCTTTAACATCGCAACCAACGGAACAATGGACTGTGTGATTTTTTGCACAGAGATGGTTGAGGGGGTGGGAAATTACATGATTTACTAATAAGCATATACTGCCATAGCTCCCGAGGAATCTGGAGAAAATTCATGTCCACGCTCGCGAGCCGCTTGCAGTCATAAAAACGAGGTCCACGCGGGCGAAGCCGCGGGCAAAAGCTAGTAAAATGATAAAATACATATTGGTAACTCATGTTACTAAATTTTATAATGCCACAATTATTATCAAATTCTTTCAAAAAATTCTTTAGTAAATAATTTGAGTTTGAATGTAACAAAATTTTAAGTGCCCATCCAAATACTCTTTGAAATAGACATAACATCGTGTGTCAAATTTATCGTGCTAGCCGAGAGCCCAGATGGCTTTCTCCATAAAATATACTGCGAGAGGCTCTACCACCAACGCTGTACTTAGAGATAATCACAATTTACGGGGTCCCTTTCTGGAATTTGGGAAATACTTTCCCTTTGGTGGAACGTGAGAGTAATTACTAGTGTATTACAATATTATTTACTGTTGTTTCAATAGAGGATTACCGCTTTAGGCTTAGTTTAGTTGTTTATGTAAATAAATGTCACAATTTACGGGGTTCCTTTCTGGAATTTGGGAAATACCTTCCCTTTGGTGGAACGTAAGAGTATTTACTAGTGTATTACAATATGCTTTACTGTTGTTTCAATAGAAGATTACCGCTTTAGGCTTAGTTTAGTTGTTTATGTAAATAAATGTCACAATTTACGGGGTCCCTTTCTGGAATTTGGGAAATACCTTCCATTTGGTGGAACGTAAGAGTATTTACTAGTGTATTACAATATGATTTACTGTTGTTTCAATAGAAGATTACCGCTTTAGGCTTAGTTTAGTTGTTTATGTAAATAAATGTCACAATTTACGGGGTTCCTTTCTGGAATTTGTGAAATACCTTCCCTTTGGTGGAACGTAAGAGTATTTACTAGTGTATTACAATATGCTTTACTGTTGTTTCAATAGAAGATTACCGCTTTAGGCTTAGTTTAGTTGTTTATGTAAATAAATGTCACAATTTACGGGGTCTCTTTCTGGAATTTGGGAAATATTTTCCCTCTGGAAGAACGTGAGAATAATTACTAGTGTATTACAATATGATTTACTGTTGTTTCAAAAGAAGATAAACGCTTTAGGCTTAGTTCAGTTGTTTATGTAAATAAATGTCACAATTTACGGGGTCCCTTTCTGGGATTTGGGAAATACTTTCCCTTTGGTGGAACGTGACAGTAATTACTAGTGTATTATAATATGATTTACTGTTTGTTTCAATAGAGGATTACCGCTTTAGACTTAGTTTAGTTGTTTTAAGTAAATAAATGAATATAATAATTTTATATTAAACACCGTTTTCTTCTTTGTCTTGCTTTCCAGCATATACCTCCATATGTATTCTCCACAACGATCTCTCTTATCTATTTCCTCGTCCAAGTCGTTTCTACCACGTTCATTATCTTATCATCTGCGGTACTGTTTACCTTTACTTCTCTTTTTTATTTATGGTACCATTCCATCCCTTCTTTAGCCTTACTTTCTGTCTTACTTCTATTATGATGTCCAGACCATTTCCATTTTAGTTGTTTGATTCGGTTTTTTATATCTATAATCTAGGCTCGTTCTCTTTTTTTTATTTATGGCACCATTCCATCACTTCTTTGGCCTTATTTTCTGTCTTACTTCTAATAAGATCTCCAGACCATATTCATTTTAGTTGTTTGATTCGGTATTATATCTATAATCTGGTTCGTTCTCTTATTGTTTTTAATTGAATCTTATCTTTTAATTTTATGTTGAATAAGCTTATTTCCATTCTGTGTTGACAAGCTTCTAATGATTTAACAGTCTGTTATCCACGCCCCTATTTGGTACGCAAGTCCTCGCACACTCAACAAAATACATATGTGGAACACTTTTAATCTAAGGGTTTTTAAAGGAGAGTTTAATAAAATAGAAAAAACGTTTATGTTATATTAAAAAAGGCTTTATTATGAAACTAAATCAGACAAAACAATATAAATTTAAACTTATCAGGAACTAATAATCAGAATTTTTAAAAAACTTACAACAATTTGGCAAAATTTTAATTCTATAAATTCCAATGTCCATTTTCTTTAGAAACGTGTGTCGTCCACCTCAATTTCAAAATTTTTTGTGCAGTCAGAACATAGAAGGACCTGATGGTCTAGAGAAGTCCACTATGGGAATATAATAGTCAGATTCTGCGTCTGATGTAGGTGAATTTGTTCGAGAAAAATGTCATTATTTTTCTTTTAACTCCATGTCTGACATCCGTAGGTCATGTTTGGTAAAAAACCTGTGTTAAATATATTCTTTTTTCCTTCAATTTGTATATAACCGAGTTTTTCATGTCATCTTTTAGACCACAACATCTCTTCCATCCTATATTTTTTCTATTTTTCATTACTTTTGTTTTGAGGTCTGTGGGAGATATTGGTAAACCATTACTGAATTGGAATACGTACGTGTATATCACCGGTATATTGTGAAAACCGCGATATTACAATCTCACTAGTTAGATTATGACATAACGGTAAATTGTGAATCGGATCACAATGTCACGGCCTTCTCTTGTACCTCCGAATAAAACCGATGATTTCTTCAGCTGCGAAGCATTCTGCTGCCGGAGAGGGGGGGAGGGGAGTGGGCTCGCTATGCAAGGCTCTTGGACTGTTAAATCAATCGTGTTTTTCACTTCACTTAGTGTTATTGTAGTGTCACTAGTGAGTTTACAATGTCACTAGTGAGTTTACAATGTCACTAGTGAAATTTTAAACTATATGTTACAGTTCACAATCTTTCGACAGTTCACAATCTCGCTAAAAAAATCCGTGAGATTATAATCTAACAGAATTTACAAGCATACGGTGACATATACTTACCATGGCCATCTATTCAAACACTTATTCAAATAGAAATATGATGTTCAATTAACCTTGCCCATCCTATTAAGGTCGGTATTCAAACAACTCACTGATGAAGTATTTTCCTCTATAGATAGCTGAAAGAAAATTTTACCTACAGAAATCAGACAATAATTTTCAATGACGAACGTATCTGTCAAGTAACGAGCGCGATTCATCAACGTTCGGCCGTCGAGCCTTTTAGCTTTCCGAAAATTCGAAACATGGAGGTAACAGAAATTACTACGATTGCCAATAAATTTGCTTCGAGCCCCGGGAGATCCCAGCTGGTTGGGGTCAAGACACATTCATCGGTAATTAATTAATCATTTTGTTTTTCAAATCTGTTTTTTTTCATACACACCACACACACACACTAGAAATTGCAAACCGGGCCCCTAAAATATGAAATATTTAAGACTCTCTTTGATTTTTTGTTATTCTGTCACACACCTTTGTGACGCAAGTTGATAGTAACAAAAAGGTATATTCTTTAGTTTAGGAAAACGACCCTCACCAATTCCCATTATGTAAGGCCATGAGCTATCTTAATATATATAAATCTCGTGTCACAATGTTTGTCCTCAATGGACTCCTAAACCACTTAACCGATTATAATAAAATTCGCACACCATGTGCAGTTCGATCCAACTTGAGAGATAGGATAGGGTAGGGTAGGGTAGTGTAGGGTAGGGTAGTGTAGGGTAGGGTAGGGTAGTGTAGTGTAGGGTAGTGTAGAGTAGTGTAGGGTAGGGTAGTGTAGTGTTGTGTATGTAGGGTAGGGTAGGGTAGTGTAGGGTAGGGTAGTGTAGTGTAGTGTAGGGTAGTGTGGGGTAGGGCAGGGCAGTGTAATGTAATGTAAGGCGGTACGAAGTTCGCCGGGACAGCTAGTTTTTCCATATTTTAGAGTAAAGAAAAATCTAAATGTCCTATCGCCCTTCAATCAGTGTGTCTTGACCCTTAAGGTCGATTCTTCCAAGGCTGCCAAATAAATTTCCACTCGAGATATTAGGGAAGTTTCCACAATAGTCGAGAGTAGCGCCTTGTCATCGGCTAGGCTGCCCTGTTGTCCAACTTTTCTTTGTCCAAGAAATGGATAAATATTTTATGAACGAGAAGTGATTACAGTAGGAAATGATGTGAATTCAAGTTACGTAAATAAGAATTGACGCCTGGAATACCGCATTGTGCAATTTTGTGATAAGACCACAAAAATGTCTAATATGGTTGAGAGGAGCGATGGCTGACTCTCGCGTTATACTCGTGACCGGGTGCTGTCCGTGTGAACTGGCCTACACTTGTCAAAGGCGTTCATGACATTCAATAATTTTGATGTACCTACCTATAACTTCTCGTTTCATATTGTTTTCATGTTCTACTGACATTATTTTTTTATTATATCACGGATTGTATTTTGACGTAATTAACTAATGATTGTTTATTTCTTGATTTTTTACAAATGAAATTATGTAATCACTATTTTATGACTATCAGAAAGAGTGTAATTTGCATCTATTTTGAATAAATATCTTGAATCTTGAATCTTGACCAGCCACTTATTTTTAGAGTTTCGTTCCTAACAGCATCCTATCTTTTTTTTTACTATATAAAAATAAGTCGGGTTTTCCTTCCTGACGCTATAACTCCAGAACGCACGAACCGATTTCGCTAATTCTTTTTTTGTCGAAATCGTTATTGTCAGGAGAAGGTTTTTATGTAGGGTAGGGTAGTGTAGGGTAGGGTAGGGTAGTGTAGGGTAGGGTAGGGTAGTGTAGGGTAGGGTAGGGTAGTGTAGGGTAGGGTAGGGTAGTGTAGTGTAGTGTAGGGTAGTGTAGTTTAGTGTAGTGTAGGGTAGTGTAGTGTAGTGTATGTAGGGTAGGGTAGGGTAGTGTACGGTAGGGTAGTGTAGGGTAGGGTAAGGTAGTGTAGTGTAGGGTAGGGTAGTGTAGGGTAGGGTAGTGTAATGTAGGGTAGGGTAGTGTAGTGTAGGGTAGGGTAATATATATATATAAGGTCTAACAAAATTAGCTGAAACTATTTTAAGGGCAAGTTCAGTAAACGAAACTGAACAACTTTTTCTTCAGCGACCATACTGAAATCTAAGAAAAAAAATCTACAATAAAAAAAAAAGAAATCTTAATAAATCCGGCACTGACCATCGTACCGTAGCAGTCCACGCGCCTGACGCGCCTCCGCCGGGCTCCGCCACAAGCCACGCCAGATAGTACAAGCCGTGTCTTCCGTCGCGTCGGACACATATTGGGTAGGTATCTATCTATCTAAACCCTATTTGTTTGGAAATAGCCAGACATGTAAACAAAACATGAACTTCAAAATAAACTAGTTTCAATTGGTTTTCAAGTCTTAAATGAACTAAAACACAGTATTTATGTCAATAAAATCCTTGATGTCCAAATGTAAGTGATTAAGCTAAAATGATAAAATAATTTGTTTACATGTTTGGCCATTTCCAAACAAATAGGTAGATTTTTCTTTAATGTGACTTGTCCGCAAACAGGCTAAGGCGAACTACCTACCTACTTGCTTCTTATGTCTCCGGTGATTTTCTTGGTTGACCGGCATCTACAGGTCGTGGCATACTCGTAAAAGTACCGTAATCCCGGAATCGCTGCAAAGCACCTATAGTATTGTGTGTAGATGGCATGTAGATGGGGTCTACGGCTATGAAAATCTTGAAACATGTTCCTGGTGTCTATTAGGTTGTGGTTACAAACTTCATATCACACCGCCATGTCCAAATATTTGTACATGGCATTTTCACAATAAAACACTTAACTTAGGCACTTAGGTCACAATCTGTAGGTTAGGCTTTGAGAACGTAACTCAATGAGTGCGCGAGAGTAACTGAGATATTTTTTTCGCGCACGCATCGCACTTGTTTGTAGGCGAAATGTACCTACGAGCGAGCAGCAAAATAGGTCAATGGCCTCAACGCTTCAAAGAAGCCGCTCAATTTCTTATTTTTCGAAAAGTGTAAATACCTGTTGGGTTGTATTTTACTACCTACATCTAAAAGGGGAACTATAAGGTTTTAAATAGGTAATATTCGTTTTTAAATAAGAATTGATTGAGAGAACTACCAAAGGTCAACGGCCAGGCACAGCGCAGTTTCGTTGCGGCAAGGCACGAATCCAGCGAAAAGAAAGGACCGTACTACATCACGAGAATATTATAGTGGGCAATAATGGAATGTGGCAATTTTTTTTTAGAATTCGGTATGGTCACTGAAGAAAAAGTTGTTCAGTTTCGTTTACTGAACTTGCCCTTAAAATAGTTTCAGCTTCCCTGCCGCTCTCTAGATTGCGACCTCACCTCCTCGTCACCCAGATTGATACAGATTGGTTACAGTTTGGTTGTCAAACGTATAGGGTTTCGTCGCCATTTTATTTGTTCAATCATTTCTTTTTTGAAATGTTATTTCTGGCCCGTTGTATGAAGTGTCCAGGGTGTGCTATTACTAAGCATATTGTCCGTCCGTCTGTCTATCTGTCTGCCCGAATTTAAAAAGGCTGTTTATTTAGGTAGCCAGCTGTAATTCAGCCAGATCAGCCAGATTCTACGGGCCGTTGAAACACCTAGTTTTTTTAATTTAAAAATATATTTTTCCCAAGTAAGGAAAACGATAACAAAGCACATACAATTAAAAAATAAATTATTTCAAAGTTAATAGGTTGCAAAGTTAATATATATATATATATATATATATATATATATATATATATATATATATATATATATATATATCATCATCATTACAGCTCATATACGTCCCCACCGAGGGGCTCGAGCCTACCCTGAATCAGGGCGATTAGGCCTTAGTCGACGACCACGCGAGCCCAGTGCGGGTTGGTCGACTTCACACACAACCTTCGAGTTTCTTCGCAGGCGTGTGCAGGTTTCCTCACGATGTTTTCCTTCACCGTTAAAGCAATCGGTAAGTATGTACGTAAGTTTTTGAAAAACTCATTGGTACATTGGCCGTCCAGATTTGAACCCGGTACCTCTGGTTAGATGGACCGAGTCGTTACCGGTTGAGCCACCGACGCTTTTTATATATATATATAGCTGTTTCCCGCGGCTTCAACCTCGTGGACAACGTTTCTATGACTTTTCAAGGGTGCGTGGAAAAAAATAGCCTATGTGTCTAATAAGGAGGTAAACAGATTTACCTAAAAAATTTCAGCCAGATCTGTTAAGTAGTTTTTGCGTGAAAGATTAACAAACATACATCCTTACATTCTTACAAACTTTCGTGTTCACAATATTAAGTAGGATTATTGAGGATAAACTAATGAAGAAAAGAAAAAAAAATCCCGTACAAGAATCTTGCTTTTTATGGGATTTTTTAATTGGTCTATCGTGAAAAGATACATACAAGCTTGAAACTTTGTGATATTATAGAGATACACGGCAGTGTGTCCGCCAAGTTCGAAAAGAAAAAAAAGGCGACACCGGCCGTGTGTTATATAGTTCTTTCCCGAAGGTAAAGTAACAAATATAATAAAAACCAGACGAGTTACGTACTCGGGCTAAGAAGTCCGAACTAAATGAAAAAAAAAAACATATAACTGTCTTTTGTTTTAAATGAATAGGCTTCATTGTTACATTTGTCTGTGCCAAGGGCTTACCAATTGTGAAAAAAAAAGAACAGAGTAAAGATTCGGAACCCTCGGTTGGCCAGTCTTTAATTAATCTTATTCTCTGTATATTTTTATCTTGCTTTAAGATAAAAAAAATACCTTCCAAGGCAACATTTTTGAAGTAAAACTTCTTTGCGGACGCATTATTTGGTGAGTAAGCTGGTAAATGCGTTACGCAAACGGTGATTTCTCGCGATACGAAAAGTGTGTTCGGGTAAGGCGAACGGCATGTTTGACTTGGGGAGTAAGCTGGTGAATTCGTTACGCGAACAGTGATTTCTAGGGACACGAAAAGTGTGATCGGGCGAGGCTTACGGCACGCTTGACTTGTGGAGTAAGGTGGTGAATGCGCTACGTTAAAGGTGATTAAGTTTTACTTCAGTCGTGTGGTCTAAAGCACACTCGTTTTTTATAGTTATAAAGTATATAAAGGTGAAGTGATACTTTAAGCCAGGCTTGTACTCATCAAAATGAACAACTTTTGTTCTGCAACATAGCCGAAATCACAGTTTTTTGGGAGTTTAGATGTTGTCAAGGGTTTACCAATTGTGAATAAAAAAAAAATTAAAAAAAAAGTTTCCATACAAAGCCGGCCAATCAACTGACCGATTTGTATGATTTAATAAAAAAATCGCGATTTCAGTAAAATTTTAGAACAAAATTTGTTCAGTTTGATGAATAAAGGCCCACCTGAAAGTATCACTGCACCTTTATGTTACATCCTCGCGATTTAAAAAAAAATCATAATGAGTTGATGTGATGAAATAAAAAAATCGTGATTTCAGCAAAGTTGTGGAACAAAAGTTGTTCAGTTTGATGAATAAAAGCCCACCTGAAAGTATCACTGCACCTTTATGTTACATCCTTGCGATTTAAAAAAAATCATAATGAGTTGATGTGATGAAATAAAAAAATCGTGATTTCAGCAAAGTTGTGGAACAAAAGTTGTTCAGTTTGATGAATAAAAGCCCACCTGAAAGTATCACTGCACCTTTATGTTACATCCTTGCGATTTAAAAAAAATCATAATGAGTTGATGTGATGAAATAAAAAAATCGTGATTTCAGCAAAGTTGTGGAACAAAAGTTGTTCAGTTTGATGAGTAAAACCCCACCTTAAAGTATCACTGCACCTTTATGTGACACCACAGTATATATATTTGTACTGACATATGGTTACACCCTGTATACCTATGGCAAAAAACCATGGAGCTGTTTTAACGCCTATGATGTTTGCGTCAAATCCAAAATCAAAAGTCACTGGTCACGTACTCTGCTGCCCCGCCTCCTGGAATGAATTGTCCCCAACGGCTGAGTAACACTGACTAGGGCAGTTTGGGCTCGACCTCCCTTGTCTCACTCCGATTTAACCGCACCCATGGTGTAATGGTTTAGTGCATTAGCTTCACATCTAGAGGTCGGGGGTTCGATTCCCTGCTTAGTTTAACTTTGTAAGACTCGCTTTGGTTGGTGAAAGGACATTTTCTAAGTCGCCTGACTAGCTACCACCATCTTATCTAAGTCTTGCCGCCAAAGCGTAGCATTGATGTGTTCCGGCTTTCAGATAAGATAGCCAGTTTCCCATCGCGTTGGGGAATCTTAGTAAGCCCGATTTGATCTTCGGCACCATCGTCGTCGTTGAAGCGTCGGTGGCTCAACCGCTAACGATTCGGTCTGATGTACCGGGTTCAAAATCCGGTTGGCCAATGTACCAATGAGTTTTTGAAACTTACGTACATATACTTACCGATTGCTTTAACGGAGAAGGAAAACATCGTGAGGAAACCTGCACATCTAAATCCAAATGTGTATGAAGGTCGCGTTGCACACGTCCGTATGTGTAAATCTAAATGCCCTACACGTGACCGCGGGTGATGCTAAGTGCATCACCAGGCAACCGCCGTTTATCCCTTGGATAACATGGTTAATTGTACCACACGATAAGAGAGTCGCTTACCAAGGGCTTACCAAGGGCTTACCAATTATGGATAAAATTAGCTCCCCACCCCCGCACTATTGCCCTGTCTAGACGTCTCCGTCGGCCGACTGTACTCTTATGGATTCTTAAGACTGTACCTATGGTAACAAGAAATTTAAGTGACAAGAAAGGACCCTGAAAATATCATAGAAATATTCAACGAATAAAAAGCAAAAAATGTAGAATACTAATTGTGATATTTTCACGCACCAATAAATACGAATTAAGGATATCTACCTTAAATGTGTAGCGCAAAAAATCTTGATACTTACCTCGATTTTACTATTTGTTCAATATAAAAAATACGAGTGTGCTTTAGACCACACGACTGAAGTTAAACTTCTTTAGCTCCATCTATATGTATGAAAGTAAATACTTAGTCTTCAGAAAAATATCTAATCTTTTTTGTCATATGGAGGTATAGACAGTTTATGAAAAGAGTTTTATTATCCTCTGAAAATGATCAAATCTTTTTTAACTTATATGTTTGTTTTATTGTTTTGACAACCGATATTATTTATTGCCTTGGCAACCGATATTGTTGGAAAACAAAAATAAATAGTATCTCTCTTTCTTTTTTCACTAATTTATATAAATATTCCTCTCAACTTTCGTTCCCTTCGCCCGATCTCACTTTCGTAACGCTCTGGTCACGCATCCACCAGCTTACTCCCCAAGTCAAACGTGCGTAAAGAAGTTTTACTTTAAAAATAAAGTTTTTTCATGAACCTGCCTTTAGCAGCCATGGTAATCGGTTACGTCGCGATCGCGAACCACGATTGAAGGTGTAAGTAAGAACCTTAAACGCCCGTTGAAAAATAATTGCCACTACCAACATCTAAAACTTAACCTCTATCAACATAAGCGGAGCGTGGCTACTGGCTACTGCAGCCTCGTTAACTATAATTGAAATTTATTTCAAGAAACAGTCAATCTATGTGCGAAACAATATAAGCCATTGAGAACTTATCAACAAATTATGTATGGAAATTATCAATTTTTATTTAAAGTCTATAGTTTTATGTCATATATTTAAATTTATTTTTCCATTAAAAATATTAACCTTTTGATTCTGTTTTTAATCATGTCGGAAGTAGAATGATACGGATCGATAAAGTAGACAATGGTTAAAACCTGGCTCTATAGAAATAAAACTGGCCAAGTGCGAGTTGAACTCGCGTGGAGAGGGTTCCGTACAATGCCAAAGTCAAATACAAAATATCACATTTAAAATCCTCACAGTAAGAGGCGAGTTATTTTTTTTAATTCATAAAAATTTTAGTGCGTTTGGCTGCATCTCACCTGATGGTAAGTGCCGATGCAGCCGATGATGTAACACGCAAGCTCAAAAAGTGCCTTATCACTCTCGTTTTGAAGATTCCTAAATTTTACGAATCGGGGAATACAGACGCCGGCAGGGAATTCCACTCCTTGCCCGTTCGCATAATGAACGAAGAGGCAAAACGCTTTGTACGTAAAGGTGGAACATCAACGACAAAGGGGTGGAATCACCCTCCGCACCTGGTCGTTCGATGATGAAATGAAGAGGAGGAATGAGTTCGTGAAGCTCCAGGAATGAATCCTGTAGAACACCGATAGACTTTTTTCTATTATGACTAGAACTTTATTCCGTAGGTGAACGTATTACATTGAGTTTACCACTTTTTTTTCAAATGATAGAATTCTTATAGGTTTTCTTGTAATCTACAAGCGATGAAGTATATTTTGTAGTTTTTTGAAAATTTTAGGCTCAGTAGTTTCGGAGAACAAGGGGGGGAAATGGTCAATTTTCGTCTTCTTTCATGAATAAAATCAAAACTATTTATATTAAAATTTAAACAAAAATATATTTAAGATCCCGATAACAAGCCCTTTCATTTGATATATGACACAATAATGTTTTCAAAACTTTTTATTTTTATTTCCTAATTTGTCCCACGAAAATAACCCTTATTTAAAAAATATGAATTTACTTTGCACATCTGTGTTTTGGTCATAGGATTACACTATCTTACTAATTTTCACCTGATTTGGTCCAGTAGATTCGGAGCAAATGGGCTTGGACAGACGGACAGACGCACGAGTGAACCTTATAGGGTTCCGCTTTGTTTTTTTTGGTACAGAACCCAGAACAAAATTAAAAAAAAACTAAAAATAATTACAAAAAAATTGTTTGGGACAACTATTAGGAGCTAAATTATAACCACTTTACGGTTTACGATTGAGCTGAAATTTTTCATACACGTTAAGTTTGGAAAACAATTTATAGTAATTACCTAAGTGACGTCATTCTAAATTCAATATGGCGGACTCCCAAAGACGGCGGCTCAGTTATTATGCACTCCTATGATATGGTTATCATATGTACGGGTTTGCTGAGGAGAATACGAAATATCTATAAGTCTTTTCAAATAAAAGCTAGTACCTAAAAGTTTTAAGTTTTTCGAATATGATCTTGATCGCGTTGAATGAAAAGTTTGATTTTTTTCACAGCCCTAAGGGACCGAAGACCTTAGCATTTGATTGATATTATTTTAAACTTCCACGCTTTCCTTTCACAGCCCTAAGGGACCGAAGACCTTAGCATTTAATTGATATTAATTTCAACTTCCACGCTTTCCTTTCACAGCTCTAAGGGACCCAAAACCTTAGCATTTGATTGATATTAATTTCAACTTCCACGATTTCCTTTCCCAGCCCTAAGGGACCGAAGACCTTAGCATTTGATTGGTATTAATTTCAACTTCCACGCTTTCCTTCACAGCCCTATATGGCCCGAAGACCTTAGCATTTGATTGATATTAATTTCAACTTCCACGCTTTCCTTTCACAGCCCTAAGGGACCGAAGACCTTAGCATTTAATTGATAATAATTTCAACTTCCACGCTTTCCTTTCACAGCCCTATATGGCCCGAAGACCTTAGCATTTGATTGATATTAATTTCAACTTCCACGCTTTCCTGAGAAAAAGGGTCTTTACAGACAGACGTAACGGTCAATAAAGTATTCCAACAAGGGTTAATTTTTGGAGATACGGAGCCCAAAGAAATACTTTTCATACGAATTGTTCAGCTCATTAGTGAACTGTGTATGAGAAGTCTCTGATTGACCCAATGGTCAATTGAATGTTCCTGGGAGAAATTTCTTCGGTTTCATCTTCTTATTCTAAGGCCAGAGTCTAGAATCATCAAGTGGGCAGCGGGGCAGCAGCGGCGCGTTTAAAGCAGCCGCCCGCTACTAGCAAGTTGGCTCCTTTGAACGCGTCGTTGCCGCCCCGCTGCCCGCTGTCATCCAGACCGCGGCCTAAGCGTCTCGGTAGTGTTACGTCTAGCGCCGATACTTCTAGTCCGGGAGGTCGTGGATCGCATCCTTCCACAAACTAATGTGTTTGAGAATTTTGATTTCATATGTACGTTTATCCGACGCTCACGGCGAAGGAAAACATCGTGAGAACACCTGCACAAGTCTGTAAAGATACTCGAAGTTTATGTGTGAAGTTGACCAACCAGCACTGGACCCGCGTGGTCGACTAAGGCCCTATCGCCTTAATTCAGGGTAGTCTCGAACCCCTTGGTTGGGACGTTCATATGAGCTGATATGAATTAGGACTATAGTTTCGATGGCTATCAACAAAGATGAGATCTTCTAAAATCAACACAAGTTGTGTAACGATTTACATAATTTTTGATAGGCAGCAATTTACTTATTAGATCCTTTCGTGTCCTGAAATGTGTCCTTCGTTACAGACATTCATAACTAGACACTATCCACCTACCTATATACTCACGAAATAAACAGAAAATCCAATTCACATTATACAATAATAATTCCTCTCCGAACTTTTATTTCGAGGGCGCCATAACTTAAAACCCTCTCGCCATTATTGCCTTCTTCGAAGGGACGGTCCACGAGTCCCCAGAGTATCGGGATCGAGTACACATCTGTAAATTGAAACGGAAAAGGGTAAAATGTCGTAAGGCAATAACAGTGTTAGTTTGCGATGGAATCTTACCATCGATATGTTTGGGCGAGTTAAATGGGGGTGAAGGGGTGAATGGACGTCTGGGTATAATCTAAGTACCTATAATAATCATAACAGTTTAAGGAATAAAATATAAACAGAATAGAAATAAAATCTGTTGGCATTGAACTTTACTCTAGTAAATGCCATACTTTGCGTACTCTTTTTTTGAATAATGAAATGTTTTCACGCATGATTGAGAAAAATCTAATTGTTACGTTGCGGACGAACGAGCCTTTAGTCCACTCCGGATACTTCATACAAACGAGCGAGAAATGATATACATATAAACAAGTGACGTATATATATGCATACATGCACTTAGGGCTGAATCATCGGCGCCATTGGTTTGTTAGTTATAGGTAACTTACATTAATAAATTTTTTCTTCAAATAGTATCATACAAATAGTATCAACTAATATCATATTTTCACACCATCTAATAAAATTAGTGTTTCAAGTGCGAACAATCATTTTAAATAAAGTAAACAACACCCACGAACGAACGCACCTACAAAACAGACAAAACTCCATTTTGACTGCATTTCTAAAATAATGTACAACTAGTTGAATAAAGATTCATACAAACTGATTGTTCTTAGATTTAGTCGTGTAATATTGGGGTGAACGAACCGCGCTGCCGTGACAAAATACGAAATAAATATAAACTGGCTTTTTGTGTTGCGTTAAGGATATCTGGTAATGCTTTTTTGACTGCCTTTGTCACTATGTGAACTAAAATATCAGTAAAACTAAGAGTTTACCAAATTAGGATTTAATAATTCCCAAACGAAAACAAAGCGGTCGGGGCGCGTAGCTCATCCGTTTCGTTAAGTAACCAAACTGTAACCAATCTGCATGACGGGGGGTGAGGTCGAATCTAGAGAGCAGCAGGGAGAGTCCATACTGTACGATAGTACTAATTTATAAACTTTGCTTTATTCGTCCGCTGAAAGGTTAGCGAGGTTTACGTTGTACGTTTTCATGGCCGATGATTTTGTTGTAACAAGCCGGCTGGGAAGCGATTACTGAACACTCTTAGCTTAATACGTATTGTCGTGGAACGATTATGGCTAAGTGCTCCTTCGTTGAGAGCAGTTTCTCGTAGTTCCTAAGTACGGCTGAATAGTAGGCGATTTCAGTTATTTTGTTGCCAGTTTTGCTTGCTAGGTTCTGATATGTTTAGGGAAAATTTCTGATATTAGGATTGGAAACCAAGTCTCGTCTTATTAGAGGTAGATAAGGGTCCAAAACAACCCGGTGGTTCAAAAAAAACCCGGAATCGGGGTAACACAAACAGGGTTCCGCTTAAAACTTTAACTATCAAATGAACAAGACTTCTCAGTAAATACTTTGATCTAGTTAAATTGGGTTCTACTTATTTTGGAATTTGGAGTTCTATTTATGTGGGAATGGAAGCAATTTAGATTTATTTTCTGTAATATATATCGGAGTGAGGGCGCTTCAACCCAAGGATTGGTGACTTAGGGCTATGGTCTTCTCCGCAAATCACAATTAATTTGTTCAGCACTAAAACTATTTATGATTCAGGCTTCCGTATCGCACAGAGGTGTGACCGGGGCGGCTGCCAAAGTCAAAAAGAGTCGTTCCCATCCGAGCGCTGCTTAAATACCAGCCGGCCGACCGCTTCTTCGCCTGATTCATGGAGTGGGGCACGCAGGTGTTGTTTACGTCTACCGTTGCACGTGTTGCGCGCATCGGATGATCTCACGCATCGGATGATCTCGCGCCGACACGGCCATTCTGAAAAACATGGTCGCCCACGACCAAAACATTCTTTAAAGTAACAAAGCTCTGGGCAGGCCATTTCAAACAAATTCATTGAGAGAGGGCCCCTGTCCCTCAATCTCAAACAAACACTATCTGAGAGAGGGCCCCTGTCCCTCAATCTCAAACAAAATTCATTGAGAGAGGGCCCCTGTCCCTCAATCTCAATCACGACCGTTTGAGAGAGGGCCCCTGTCCCTCAATCTCAAACAAAATTCATTGAGAGAGGGCCCCTGTCCCTCAATCTCAATCACGACCGTTTGAGAGAGGGCCCCTGTCCCTCAATCTCAAACAAAATTCATTGAGAGAGGGCCCCTGTCCCTCAATCTCGAACACAATTCATTGAGAGAGGGCCCCTGTCCCTCAATCTCAATCACGACCGTTTGAGAGAGGGCCCCTGTCCCTCAATCTCAATCAAGACCGTTTGAGAGAGGGCCCCTGTCCCTCAATCTCAAACAAAATTCATTGAGAGAGGGCGGCAGCGGACGAGCCAAGGCTCATCCCACTTCTGATATCGGAGTGAGGGGGCTTCAACCCAAGGATTGGTGACTTAGGGCTATGGTCTTCTCCGCAAATCACAATTAATTTGTTCAGCACTAAAACTATTTATGATTCAGGCTTCCGTATCGCACAGAGGTGTGACCGGGGCGGCTGCCAAAGTCAAAAAGAGTCGTTCCCATCCGAGCGCTGCTTAAATACCAGCCAGCCGACCGCTTCTTCGCCTGATTCATGGAGTGGGGCACGCAGGTGTTGTTTACGTCTACCGTTGCACGTGTTGCGCGCATCGGATGATCTCACGCATCGGATGATCTCGCGCCGACATATATTTGCGTTCATATACTGTGTTTTTTTTAGATTTATGACCTAGTAGTTTTGGAGATAGGGAGGAAATAGTCAATTTACGCCTTTTTTTTAAACAACTTCAAAATTATTTATCTTAATATAATAAAAAAAAAAGTGTGTGTGTCAGCTCCGACGCACGACTGGAGTTTACTTCTTAAGTACGATTGTCTAAACAGGCACAAAACAGGGCTTGACTTTGGTTTTAAGTTTACTCTGCACAGTTTTTATAACTGATGGATGATTCCAATTTCCGGCCTCTTTTCTTAGCTGATGTGTCAGGTGTTTTAGCTCCCATGATCGCAGCTACTAATGATCCATCTGGTGTTTGGCAGCAACTAACCTAATATGCTTTGGATGCGGTTATACAAGCATATCTTAGGTCATACCATAAAGGGTTCTTACATTGATTTCAAGTTGACTCTTCAATTAAATCAAGAGTATTTTTGTTAAGTTTCTCTTGTAATGTTTCTAGTAATTTGTGGACATCATTCTTTATATCATCACTTGCTTGAATAAGGAAATGATGAAGTGAAAACTTTCTAACATCACTGTGTTTAAAGTCGTTCTGATACTTCAACAGTTCACAATTCTTAATTTTCTTCTTTTTTGCTTCTTGAAGAAACTCGTGGAAAAGTTCTGTGCTGGTTTCATGATGTGGAGCTGTTTTTTTGCAAATTTGATCTACAGTGACGTATTTTATAGTAGTCCCTACTCTCGAGAGGATGGGTTTTTCCAGTAACATTCAACCTCGGTGCAGGAAGACTGCGACGATGGGTCCACATTAAAAATGTCACTGCATGCTTACAACCACCAGTTGAACCTGCACAGTCCAAGCACTGGTAACTGACGATTTCACCTTTAGTCTCGTCTATCACCATAGTGACTCTGTATGAACTAGCCCGCAATTTGTGCTCGGGGCAGATCTTGCAATTGAGTGTGCAAAGTCCTGATCCACGATGTAGTTGCACGTGCCCAATAGCATCGTCACCATAAGATTCTCGTGCAGCCCTGAAAATGCAAACTAATTACTTACTGTAAACAAAATTTATTATTTTTATCCTAAAAAACTACAATTGAAAGAAAGACCATTATTTTGCCTTCGCAGGATTAAGGTTACTTACGTAGGTAGTGTTATATTATTTTATAGTACTTACATTGCTGTTTTTACATTTCTCAGCTCTGCAGAATAAAAATCGGGGTTATTTTTTAAGAACATTTCAATCCTTGATTGCGTACACTTTGGGCAAGTTTCTGCTATCTGCTTTCACAAAATTGACATCCATGATGGAGTGGAATACCAAATTATACGATGGAGATTGTAAAATATCACAAATTTTCAGTATATTTATAATCATAAATATTTTATATTATAAATATACTGAAATTATATATACAGATCAAAAATAGTAAAGGCGCGTCTCCTCCGACCTGTTTTGCAAAACAATACACAGATACAGTACAATTATACTCCCCGCGCGGGTGGAGAGGGGAAGGATTTGTTTCATTTTTCTACAACTGCCGTGTCGCGCACATTTTTTGTTTCAGAAACATTTCCCTGTAGCAGGAGACGGCTTGAGTATGAAAACAAATGTTTTTGTTTCATGTTTTCTGTGTAATGTTTCAAAAAAGCGGGCGCAGGAGACACGCCTTAAGACTGCAACAATGACAGAACGTCATCTTAGATTCAGCCAATCCTGACTGTTTTGTATCACGTGACAGAGGTGCGCACAATAGGTTGCGCGTAAAAACGTAACGCGCAAAGAGAATATAACAAACTACGTTTTCGATCACTAGATTTTTTTCATACCGGGCGCCTTATATGCAAATCGATTCTTAAGGAGTAAACTCCAAAAATATATAATTGAGATTCTCATAACAAGACCTTTTATTCACAGATTAAAGTTTGTAAAACTTTTTTTTTATTTTCTCATAAAGACCTCAAAAGTGGTATTTTATTGGCATGGCAACTTTGATGGGTAACCGATTTACATATGTGCACCAAATTTCAAGTAAATCAGTCTATTAGTTTCGGAGAAAATTAACTGTTACAGATGGATGGAATGACGGACAGACACATTCACACGCATGACGCGAGTAATCCTATAATGGTTCCATTATTACCTTTGAGGTAAGGAACCCTAATAAGTTTTGAATGTTAGTAATAAACTGTTACTTGCGGGTTATTTTGGAAAAATCTATGTACGCTTAACAATTCATTATCATCATCATCATCTTCTTCTTATCAGCTTATCTACGTCTACCCTGAATTAGGGCGATTGGGCCTTAGTCAACCACGCGGCTCCAGTGCAGGTTGCTCGACTTCACACACAACCCCTGGGAGGTTCTCCGCAGGCGTGTCCAGGTTTCCTCACGATGTTTTCCTTCGCCGTTAAAGCAATCGGTGAGTATATGTACCTACGTAAGTTACGAAAATCTCATTGGTACATTGGCCGTACGGATTTGAACCCGGCACCTCTGATAAGGAGGACCGAGTCGTTACCGGTTGAGCCACCGACGCTAAATAATATAGTCGGATAATAATGGTGGGTTGGTGTGATTTTTAGCACAGAGATGAGGTGGAAAATGATATAATTTACTAATAAGTATATCCTGACATAGTTGCCGCGGGATCTGGGGACAACTGTTTTCTACGCTCGCGCACGTCGGTGGCGTCGCAACGGAGCAACGGATTAAAGTGATTTTTTGTATAGAATTTGTTGAGGGGGTGGGAAGTGACAAAGAATGCTAAACTGAATAGCCCGATACAGTTCCTGAGGTACCTGGAGAAAACTCATGTCCACGCTTGCGAGCTGATTGCGACTCGCGCACCACTCACCCTCAAAAAGAGTCATAAAAGCTATGTCCACGTGGGCGAAGCCGCGGGCAAAAGCTAGTTATAACTAAATTTGAAGTTATTTGAAGTTGATACTGCTGAAAACTTGAGAAGGTCCCCTACATACCTCTATAAACCCTTATTAAGCCAGCACATACGCTCTTTGACTTTTAGGGGAAGCTATTGTACTTCATTATTATGACCCTGGACCCTTTCTTCACCGTGTACTAGATTATGCTAGCAGACTTGTTCATAAAGAATTGGGTATGTTAAATTTTAGAGATATTTTGATTTTAAATTTTCTTTCCACTTCTTCTTCTTAGCGTGTCGATGGCAGACACTTCACTGTAGCAGCCCAGAATTTGGCCACGTTAACAGCATTATCAGCCGCATTATCAGGTCTTCCTGCGTGCAGATTTAGGGGCACGCAGGGCACGATGTTAAATGTGTCATCGTTTGAACTGCACCGCACAAACAGTTTAATTCACTTTCACCCAAAAATCCCCACCTGACCATGTTTTCTTTGCTCCGACCGGTCTGGGTCCGGAGTCTGTTTAAAGACATCCAAACCGGCCATGGCAAGTCATGTCCAGGGGGAAGGCTTTCTGATATCGGGACGAAGGGTGTTGGTAAGCTTACTTTGTCCTGCCAAAGGTTACACCTCGCTTTCTTGGGTTCTACTGATAAAGGATAGACACACTTTATAAAGCTATTTCGGCTTTTCAGCCGTTGTTGAACTGGGTTGTGGCTATACATATGCATGTGTGTCAGTATCCATCTTCGATCTTTCAGAGGAGCTAGCCACCTGCGCACAACTTTTCCACTTGTAAACCTAAAGATTAAATAGAAAATCCAAAAAAAACTTCAACGACCTGCATATGACCTCCGTAGTTCACAAAATATTAAACGAATGCTAGGCACATAAGGGCTTGGTTTTCTCGTCAAATGAACACCTAGTATTTATGGACGAGGTCGTCCGAATATTGAGATTAAAGCAGTAATATTACACTTTATAAAGCTATTTCGGCTTTTCAGCCGTTGTTGAACTGGGTTGTGGCTATACATATGCATGTGTGTCAGTATCCATCTTCGATCTTTCAGAGGAGCTAGCCACCTGCGCACAACTTTTCCACTTGTAAACCTAAAGATTAAATAGAAAATCCAAAAAAAACTTCAACGACCTGCATATGACCTCCGTAGTTCACAAAATATTAAACGAATGCTAGACACATAAGGGCTTGGTTTTCTCGTCAAATGAACACCTAGTATTTATGGACGAGGTCGTCCGAATATTGAGATTAAAGCAGTAATATTACAGATTTTCGTTATTTTTGACGTCAATTACTCCTAAACGATAGAAAAACCAAGGTTGAAAAAATTCCTATCCTGTTTATGATGTTTCTTAAAGTCAAAAGCTATTATAAACACGATTGAGAAGTTTTGGCTCCATAGAAAAAAAAAACCAAAGATATGTCTACACTACACCGTAATTTTCAACTCTAGTTATGACTAATATTTTGAAGTATTAATTTTAAAAAATATACAACAATATTTGTTATGATAATACAATTATGTAATATTATTATTTTTTATAATTTCATTGTAGTTGTTGATTGAAACGAAAAATCAATTAAAAGGTGTGGTTATTTTCTTTACTGTTTACACGTAAAGAAAAAGACAGAGACAACTGTTCCAATCAATACCGCGCCATGTCTTTGTTGTTTATACTGTCGGTTTCAGTTTGTGATTTGTGCCCAAACGTAATCACCATACAAACTAATAAAAATCATAAAAAAATTAAGAACGATTAAAACCAAAAAATGTTCCAAGATAGTTTCTTAAAATAATCTATATTTTCTGTACTTAATAGGTTTTAAATGAGAATTTTCTTTAAAATTAATAAGAACTAAATACCGGTTTAACAGTTAGGGGTTGGGGACATGCAAATGTAACATCATCATCATCTTCATATCAGCCAAAGGACGTCCACTGCTGGATATAGGCTTCCCCCAGGGATTTCCACCACGACCGGTTCTGCGCTGGCCGCATGCAACAGCTTCCCGTGACCTTCATCAGGTCATCGTTCCACCGAGTGGGAGGCATTCCTACGCTACGTTTTCTGGTGCGCGGTTGCCACTCGAGAACCTTACTACCCCAACGGCCATCTATAGCTTTTAACAAAACCATATTAAATTATATAAAAATAACAAAATAATTAAGGTGTTTTATTTGTTAAGGTTAAATTTATTATATAATAGATCAGTCAGTATGTTAATTTTGTAACTAAAATCTAGGTGAATTACATCGCTTTTAATTCCAAAACATCATAAAATACAAAGAAATGTGTAGGAAATTATAGGTTATACAAAAACAATATAGTGTCCATCGCAAGCGTCGATGTGAAACATAATAACTTCGTTATTTTGTTGTAAGCTGCATAATTCTTCACAGGATTCCCTTTAACACGCCTGCACGCAAACTGTGTACCAGAAAAAACAAACGCTCCACCATTAGGCACACAGCGTACTAAATATTTATATGTAATAGCTAAATAAAAGTTCACACAAGTTTTTATACTTAACTTAAGGCTGACTACGGGTGCTTTTGTAACCACAAATAAGTAATAAGCGTAATAACTATTCTCGAACTGTCTCTTACAGAGTTAGCTGTATACTGACTGAAAAATAGCGTATTTTTTAGCCTTACGCAGTGTAACACCTTTCACTTAATCCATTATACATCTATGAGCTTTTTGGTGGTTCACAAAATACTCTCTTAAAAAGCACTATAATAAAAGTTCACAAGTGACCTTCTATGTAGCCTAATTCTTTTTTCTTCGCTACTTAATCGCTCTTACTCAGCTAAACTGCTTGTAGCTGAATAGAACCGTTGATAACCACCATAATAACACTCCTGCTATTAAAATGTTAGTGAAATAGACCATTATATCTCCCTTATTCAGGTTTAAGTGTAAGAAAAAGCGTCGGTGGCTCAACCGGTAACGACTCGGTCCATCTAACCAGAGGTACCGGGTTCAAATCTGGACGGCCAATGTACCAATGAGTTTTTCATAAACTTACGTACATATACTTACCGATTGCTTTAACGGTGAAGGAAAACATCGTGAGGAAACCTGCACACGCCTGCGAAGAAACTCGAAGGTTGTGTGTGAAGTCGATCAACCCGCACTGGGCCCGCGTGGTCGACTAAGGCCTAATCACCCTGATTCAGGGTAGGCTCGAGCCCCTCGGTGGGGACGTATATGAGCTGATATAATAATTCAGGTTTAAGTGTAATACGCAGCTCAAGGATCACGTGTGTACCCTTAGAAGTGAATTACATGACTTTAAGATCTGAAAGAAGTAACCAGTGAACAATTATATAGAAATACGTGTTACTTGGGAAGCGACCATGTCTCAGTTCCGTATGTTGCTACTGGCAACACACACTGGTCGAAGACCTTGGTCTTAAGACACTGCGGTATCTGGGACGTGAAGATATTGCGAACTCCGAACGCTGTCCAGCCGAGTTGGATTCCACGATTGATCTCTTTCTCGAAAATAAACCTACCTAACTGGACTGTTTTTTCCAGGTACACATATTCGGCAACAACTTCGAGTGTAGAGCCTCGAACACCATCATCTTCTCAGATGGAACAGACCTCTACTCAGCACGATTTTGAGCCCCATGCATCGAGCAATATTCTGCGAGCCTTACTAGTCTATCAGTCCTCCTACGAAAGATAATATTATAAACGAGCAAAGCAGGAAGCTTTTGAGCATATTAATTAAATATACTTGTTTAATTTTCCACTGAAACCTAAAAACTCAAATTTAAGTTAAGTCTATAGTCAAAAATCTCTTTACTCCTAATTCTACAAAGAGCATAATTTTTTTTTATCACGATTTTATTTTTATTTTTTTGTAACGGACTCTTTTGCACTCGATTTTGACCCACTTTAAACGGAAAGATTGTACAGTTATCAAGAATCAGTAAAAATACATTAATTTCATAAGTTAATCTCATTATCCTGATCAGGATCGCCAGGATTTAAAAAAATAATTGAAAATAAATTTAGTTTAAGAAAACTAAAAAACACGCTTTAAAAGCACTTTATACTAAATAGTGAAAAATAATTCTTAATATAAGCTGAAAACAATAATGAACGAAAAATACTAGTATTATTGTGAAAAAAGCGTGGGGACACTTTGTGCCATGTTTTTCGTATATCGAGCAACCCACACTTTTTTCACAAAAACACTAGTATTTTTCGTTCATTATTGTTTTCAGCTTATATTAAGAATTATTTTTCACTTTTTAGCTTTATGTGCTTTAAAAGCGTGTTTTATTTTAAAACTATATTATTTATTTTATTCACAATTGGTCAACCTTTGGCATTATCTCATCTAATGGAAAGTGACAAATGCCGAAGATGCCGAAGATGGAAGCTGGCTTACCAAGATGCCCCAACGCGAAGGGGGCTTCTTATCTACAAGCTGGAGCACATCAATGTTACCAACATGTTTGACGGCAGGACTTAGATATGATGGCGGTAGCTAGCCAGGCGGGCGTAAAAAATGCCCTTCCACCAACCAAACTGAGTCAGATTAAGACTCCGCTGGGAATCGAACCCGCGACCTCCTGATGTAAAGCTAACGGCCTTAACCACGCCACGGAGGTGGTTAAGGCCGTTAAGGCTTTTGTTGATAAATACAAATAAACAACCATATTTCTGCGTTTATAATAGTATTATTATATCAGCTCATATACGTCCCCACCGAGGGGCTCGAGCCTACCCTGAATCAGGGTGATTAGGCCTTAGTCGACCACGCGGGCCCAGTGCGGGTTGGTCGACTTCACACACAACCTTCGAGTTTCTTCGCAGGCGTGTGCAGGTTTCCTCACAATGTTTTCCTTCACCGTTTTATAATAGTATAGTGTGATATATTCACAAAATGTAGTTATGTCTGACAAATTTTTAAATTGAGCTTGAAATGAGAGATCCCTCGAGAAATTTCCGCCCTAACAGGGGAACGAGGGGGGTTTAAGAGGTTACTACTAAGCAAATTGCATCCGCCCCGCCTGCCATACCAGTTAGGAAATGTACTTTGTAAGTTTGTGTACGTCAGCGGGTATAAAATATGTTAGGCTGTCTGTTAGGGAGTTATACTTACCGTTTTTACTTTCCAGCAACTGAGGAGCTAAGACCGTCGGTGGCGCAATGGCAAGGGCCGCTACCTCCTATCCAGGAAGTCGTGGTTCGAGTCCTGCCACGTAACAATGTGTTTTCGAATTTCGATGTACGTTTATCCGACGCTCTTACGGTGAAGGAAAACATCGTGAGGAAACCTGCACACATCTGCGAAGCAACTCGAAGGTTGTGTGTGAATTTGACCAACCCGCAAAGGGCCCGCGTGGTCGACTAAGGCCCGATTCCCCTTATTCAGGGTAGGCTCAAGCCCCTCGGTAGGGACGTATATATGAGCTGATGTGATGATGATGATGATGAGGAGCGAGCGTTAACTAGCGACGAAGGAGTAAGAAGGTATTGTTATGGCAAAGTAACCGACATAGCTCACAGAATCTTAAACTGAAGTGGCAGTGGGCAGGGCACATAGCTCATGGAACAGAAAGCCGTTGGGTTAGTAAAGTACTCGAGTGGCAACCGGGCACCGGAAAACGTAACGTAGGCAGGCCTCCCACGCGGTGCACCGACGACCTGGTGAAGATCGCGGGAAGCCCATGGATGCGGCAGCGAAGGACACCGTTCTTCGTGGAAATCCTTGGGGGAGTTAAATATCCAGTGTATTTTACATAATGTAACTTTACTTTATGAAATAAAGACTGTATATTCTTTTACATAAAATTATATTAATTATCGTTTTTAACTTCCTTGCTTTGTTTGAGTAAAGCGCTATATACTGGACTCGGTCAGAATAGCAATAGCTGGATTCGCATTGTTAAATATCGAGTGCATTTTACATAAAATTATATTAATTATTGTTTTTAACTTCTTTGTTTTGTTTGAGTAAAGCGCTATATACTGGAATCGGCCAGAATGGCAATTGATTGATTTGTAGGTTTGGGTTGTGGCAGGCCATTTTCTAAGTCCGCCTGACTAGCTACCACCATGTTATATAAGACTTGCCGTCAAACATCAACGTTGACAGCACTGATATGTTCCGGCTTGAAGATAACAAAGGCAGTTACCTATTGCGTTGGGGAATCTTGGTAAGCCCACTTCCATCTTCGGCATCATCGTCACTTACAATCAGGTGAGAGATGGATTCATCTGTAGGTGTTTTCGATGGCAGTTTTAAGTTTGTACTTATAATTTGTTCTTAATTATACCCATAATTCTGTGAGCTATGTCGGTTACTTTAGTTCTCCTGCGGATCTCCTCGTTTCTGATTCGATCACGCAGAGAAACTCCGAGCATAGCACGCTCCATTGCCCTTTGGGTGACCTTGAGCCTTCTTATGAGGCCCATAGTAAGCGACCATGATACTGAAGTGGCAGTGGGCAGGGCACATAGCTCGTAGAACAGATGGCCGATGGGGCAGTAAAGTTCTCGAGTGGCGACCGCGCACCGGAAAACGTAGCGTAGACAGGCCTCCCACGCGGTGGACCGATGACCTGGTGAAGGTCGCGGGAAGCCGATGGATGCGGGCAGCGCAGGACCGGTCGTCGTGGAAATCCTTGGGGGAGGCCTTTGTCCAGCAGTGGACGATTTGTGGCTGATATGATGATACCCATAATTATTTGTAAATATAACATTAAAAAACCGGTCAAAGTGCGAATTGGACTCGCGCATATTAGAGTTCCGTAGTCATTTCGTGCACTTGACTCTAACAGAAATTTGTACTTTAAGGCTAAATATTTCGCAAACGGATTCTTTAATCTAAAAATGGTTTTTGCAAACCTTAAAAAGTTTTGAAAGACCTATTTAACGGTATCCTAAATGATAGGGTACCTCTTTACATGTACGGGAGATACCGTAAAATATTTTTTTTCAAGATTTTATTTTACCACTAAATTAGTACTAGAAAGCTGTAATTAAGTCTTAATTACAGCTTTCTAGTACTAATAACCTCTGAGCTTAGCCGAGGACAGACAGACGGACAGACAGACCTGGCTATACGGGCTTATGGTTAACTACGATACCCTAAAAAAGTATAATACAGCTTCATCAAGACAAAACATGTTGGTTAAATTTTTTAAACTTTTCAATTTTTTCGTATTTTTGTAAAAAGATAATAAACAACATCGAATTAAAAGTGAAGTGGTCAAATCCTCTACAACAAGGAGTGTTGTACATCGTACTTACAGTTTTCAATATATTTTTTTATACTCCTCAACCATTACAAACAGTCGAAAGAGGCATCTGAATGAGCAACTGATATTTAAGCCCGGCACAGTGGCAAGCCGGCTTATTGTGTAGAGACGGACCACCTCATCTCACAGCGGGACGACGAGGTATTTATACACAGCGTTAAGAAAATTTCAATAGCGCGTTTCAGAATTCGTACGTATTCCGGTTATTCTAAAAAACCTTAATCAAAAGGAGTTTTTGGAGGCTGGTGATAGGGCTGCCAAGCGTGAACTCAGTGCCAAATACTAATTGAAAATTGTTTATTGGTTACCAAAAATTATCGGCTTTTTAAGGCTGAGACCTCCTTTTAGGTAAAAAAAATACCTGTGTTAGGAAATCTCACTCTTCCATCGCTTAGTCTATGGTATATATAATTATTGGCAAGAGTCTATTTAAACTGAACATGGTATATCTACTAAATGTGAACAAAATTGCCATCAAAGGAGCCGGGTGCACTTGGTGTAGCATCGGCCGCTGAGAATAGGCCTGGTAACTACAGAAGTGGGAAAAACAATCTACTTTAGTCGTGAGTGCAAGTTCTTAAACGTATTACAGCTTTCTAGTACTAATAGCCTCTAAACTTAGCCGAGGACAGACAGACAGACAGACGGACAGACAGTCCTGGCTATACGGGCTTATGGTTAACTACGATACCCTAAAAAAGTATAATACAGCTTCCTCAAAACAAAACATGTTGGTTAAAATTTTTTAAACTTTTCAATTTTTTCGTATTTTTGTAAAAAGATAATAAACAACATCGAATTAAAAGTGAAGTGGTCAAATCCTCTACAACAAGGAGTGGTTGTACATCTGGTGCTGTTAAGCCCCCAAATCGTACTAAACATCTCTGAAGATTGTGTTTTTGTATACTCCTTAACCATTACAAACAGTCGAAAGAGGCATCTGATTGAGCAACTGATATTTAAGCCCGGCACAGAGGCAAGCCGGCTTACCGTGTAGAGACGGACCACCTCATCTCATAGCGGGACGACGAGGTATTTATACACAGCGTTAAGAAAATTTCAATAGCGCGTTTCAGAATTCGTACGTATTCCGGTTATTCTAAAAAACCTTAATCAAAAGGAGTTTTTGGAGGCTGGTGATATGGCTACCAAGCGTGAACTCAGTGCCAAATACTAATTGAAAATTGAAAATTGTTTATTGGTTACCAAAAATTATCGGCTTTTTAAGGCTGAGATCTCCTTTTAGGTAAAAAAAATACCTGTGTTAGGAAATCTCACTCTTCCATCGCTTAGTCTATGGTATATATAATTATTGGCAAGAGTCTATTTAAACTGAACATGGTATATCTACTAAATGTGAACAAAATTGCCATCAAATTAGCCGGGTGCACTTGGTTTAGCATCGGCCGCTGAGAATAGGCCTGGTAACTACAGAAGTGGGAAAAACAATCTACTTTAGTCGTGAGTGCAAGTTCTTAAACGTATTACTGTGGTATAACAATAATAGTGGTATTCATGGGGGGGTTTTGCCGTAATCGTCACGCTTGGAAGGCAGGTTTTTTCGGCCTTTGTCCAGCAGTGGACGATTTTCGGCTGATATTGATCATGATAATGATTAATAATTATAGTGGTTATAGATATATATACAGGACGTAACATAAAGGTGTGGTGATACTTTAAGGTGGGCTTATACTCATCAAACTGAGCAACTTTAGTTCTGCAACTTTACTGAAATCGCGAAATTTTATTGGATTTTCATACAAAACCGTTTAATCAGCTGACCGATTTGTACGAAAAATCTAAAAAAAAATGCGATTTCAGCAAAGTTGCAGAAAAAAATGGGTCAGTTTGATGAGTACAAGCCCATCTTTGTGTATCACCACATCTTTATGTTACATCCTGTATATTGCGTCAATCTCATCTGTGTCATATTTATTCACTTATCACTACATTTTGCTGTTTTTGTTAATACTAATATGCGATAAGGTTATTGTAACACAAAAACAGTTATAATTAACTTCCGTTCGTTTGTTTACACACAGATAATTAAACGATATTGTACGAGGATTTTCCTTAACAAAGTTGTAACAGATACATGCCCAAATTTAGGTTTTTACCCGTAAATCCAGTGGTTCGACACATTGTTGGGCCCACAGAGAATTTTGTTTCCCCATAGACCCATTACAGTGGCTCAGCAGTAGCCGGACGGATTCTTAACTGGACTAGAGTTGAGCGAGCGAAGTGAGCGATAATAGGTTCGTAGGTTTGATGATGGTACTGTCAAGGAGCCTCGCGAAGCGGGTCTCTCCCCCCTGGGTGGCGAATCTGAAAGTAACAAAAAATGGGTCTACGGGAAAATTATATTTCCCGTGGTCCCATCAACGGGTCCACGGGTATGCACTCGCAAGTTCCGGTACAGAAGCAGCTGTCGCCATAACCAACCAAGAGTAATAAATTATAACTTGATTGATAATGATTCAAATTTCGAATAAATATGCGTGGATACGGGCAGCGTAGGACCGGTCGTGGTATAAATCCTTGGGGGACGCCTTTGTCCAGCAGTTGACGTTTTTCGGCTGATATGATGATGATGTGCGTGGAAATAAAGCTACAGCTTAAAGTGCTTACTACAGTGCAAAGTGATTTCATCAATCGCTGTGGCCGAATAATGCGAAAACTGATTTTTTTAGGGTTCCTTGCATCCAACAGTTGACCACCGGGACCCTATTACCAAAGTATACATACTAGTACGAACATACATTATGGACACTCCCTGCCGCTCTCTAGACTCCGACCTCACTCCTTCGTCACCCAGATTGATACAAATTGGTTATAGTTTGGTTCTCGAACGTATAGGATATCGCCGTGATTTTGTTTGCTCCGTCATTTGTTACATGCAGCGTCCGGGGTGTGATAATACTAAGCCTCCGCTGTCTGTCCGTCCGTCAGCTGCCTGTATTTTTAATGAACCGTAATAGCTAGACAGTTGTATTGTTAGGGATTTAGTAATAAATAATAAAACTTAAAGGGTTCCCTATACAAAAACGTTTTAATTAAGTAGGTTTTAACTCCATCGTTATTACAGTAACACATACAGGAGTAAAAATTGGCATGATTATTATAATATTACTAAAGTAAATAAAACAACAAAATAAAGCAAAGTTGCTTGTCTTTCGATATTCTTTCGAATTCATTTCGGAGAGTGTGCACAAGAACTGCACGACCTCATTCCTCCAGCTCCATTCCACCTTCGGTTAACGAGACGCAGGGGGAGGTTCCATCCTTTTGTTGTTGATATTCAGCCTATGCGCACGAAGCGTTAAACTTCCTCATTTATTATGCGGACAGCGATGGAGTAGACTCCTACAATTTGAGGATCTTCAAGGCGAGAGTGAATCGGCTTTATTTGAGTTTGCGTGTACCATCGTATATATACTATATCGTTACTTACCATCAGGTGAGGTATAGTCGAACGTATTTAAATTTTTAATAATAAAAAAAAACTTATAAAAAAGAAAAACCGGCAAGTGAGTGTCAGAACCGCAGAGAGTTTTGTACTATCATACTAGATGGCGCTAGTTTCTTCATGTTAAAAAAAACACATTTTTTGTATGAAGACCCCCTAATTTTTTCACTTTTTCAGATTTATTGTATTTTTTGTTATAGCGGCAACAGAAATAGATCATCTGTGAAAATGTCTAGCTATCGCAGTCTAAAAATAGAGCCTGGTGACAGAGAAATAGACGACAGACAGTGAAGTCTTAGTAATAGCCTTATTTTACCCTTTGGGTGAGAAACCCAAAAAAGCCAAGTGTGGGTTGTACTTGTGCTTAGGAGTCCGAGTTAAAAAAATAATAATTCTGGAGCTCTCGTTGGTGTACTTTATTTGAAATGAATAGGTAGGATTGTGAATTTTCAGAGTTGTGGTGGTACGGAGCCCTTGGTGCATGGGTCCGACTCACACTTGGCCAATTTTCACAAACCATTTTCATTACAGTTGGTAAGTCCTTGGCACTTGATGGTAAGTGACGATAACGCCAACAAAGATGTAAGCAGGCTTACCAATAATCCCTAACGCAATGGAGAACTGGTTATCTTATCTTCAAGCCCTAGAACATGAATGTTGTTGAAATAAGTATTGGGCAGCAAGAATTAGATAAGTTGTTGGCAGCTAGCCAGGCGGGCTTAGAGAATGCCCTTCCACCAATCAAACCAAGTCTTGAAAAGTTCATCCTGATGTGAAGTTTTACTTACACTTGTTGCACCATCACATCAGCTCATATATACGTCCCCACCGAGGGGCTCGAGCCAACCCTGAATCAGGGCGATCGGGCTTTAGTCGACAACGCGGGCCCAGTTCGGGTTGGTCAACTTCACACACAACCTTCGAGTTTCCTCGAAGACGTGTGCAGGTTTCCTCAAGATATTTTTCTTCACCGTAAGAGCGTCGGATAAACGTACATATGAGATTGAAATTCGAAAACACATTGGTACATGTCAGGGCTCGAACCACGACTTCCCAGATAGGAGGTAGCGGTCCTTGCCGTTGCGCCACCGACGCTCACTCGTTCGACACTTGTTGCATACACAACACAAATATAGATTGCGTAATAGTACGGAACCGTAGGTGCACGAGTACGACTCGCACTTGGCCACAGGTATTTCAACTACCCAATTTAGTTTCAGCAAACGTGTTTCATGTTCAAAAGATAATTCTCATGGAGACAGCAAATATTTCGCCTGCACTGGACTCCACTCGCGCTCGTTTTAATCAAAGTCGCTGCTACTTTAACGTTGCAATTTATTTTGTCAGTTTACGAGTTTCATAACGCTCTTTTGAGTTAGATTCACAGCACATACCATTTTCATCTATTTCAAAGTTAGATTATATGAGATTGCAGCCTCGACACTACCTCAGTTCCGCTTTTAAGCTGGCACAAGTAATATTTAGAAGACATGGAGGGCAGGGTTTAACTTATTAAAAAAATGGTAACACCAGCACTAGCTAGCTTTAATAAGACAAAGCAAAAAAAAGTGTGAGATAGTATGACGTAAGTAATTGGATGAAGAAAACAGCCGACAAGCAAAAATTTTAAAAATATGATTACAAAAAAAACAAATTCAAAAGAAGATAAAACAAAATAGATCGAATATAAACAAACAAAAACCGGTAAAGTGCAAATCGGAACCGCGCATAAAGGTTTCCATACAATCATTCTAGATGGCGCTAGTTTCTTTACGTTTAAAAAAAACACGGTTTTGACCTGACCTTTTTTTTCAACTTTTCAAATATTTAGTATTTGTTGTTATGGCGGCAACAGAAATCTGTGAAAATTTCAACTGTCTAGCTACCACGGTTCATGAGATACAGCCTGGTGACAGACGGATTGACAGACGGACAGCGAAGTCTTAATAATAGGGCCCCGTTTTTACCCTTTGGGTACGGAACCCTAAAAAGGATACTTCGTCGCAAGCTAGACTTGAAATAATTTCAGGCGGGAACAGGAAATCCATCGGGCTGTCAAATTTATTATTGATTCTGAAGTCTAAAAATATTAGCTTCAAAACCGTCTGCAATCTGGATGGGATACAGTAGAAGCTTCAAAGTATTTTTATGAACTCTCTATTCGTGTTCTCAGAAGGCAGACTGATTTAGAAGTTAGATATGTTAGGTATTAATTAACTATTGAAGGTTATTTTATATTCGCTAAAAAGCGACAAACAGTAAATGATACTGAGATAACAAGTGAACATTCCTTATACAATCATCATCATCATCATCATATTAGCCGAAAGACGTCGACTGCCTGAAAAAGACCTCCCGAAGGATTTCCACGACGACTGATCCTGCGCTGTCCTGAATCCAGTCCTCGTTCCAACGTGTGGGAGGCCTGTCTACGCTAAGTCACCTCTCGAGAACTTTACTACCCCAATGACCATCTATTTCACGAGCTATGTGCCCTGCCCACTGCCACTTCAGATTAACGATTCTGTAAGCTATGTCGGCTACTTTGGTTTTCCTGCGGATCTCCTCGTTTCAGGTAAACTCATCTTGTAATACCACAGATATTCCTCATCACATCAGCTCATATATACGTCCCCGCCGAGGGGCTCGAGCCTACCCTGATTTAGGGCGATCGGGCCTTAGTCGTCCACGCGGGACCAGTGCGGGTTAATCAACTTTACACACAACCTTCGCGTTTTTTCGCTGGTGTGTGCCGATTTCCTCACGATGTTTTCCATCACCGTAAGAGCGTCGGATAAACGTACATATTATTATGAAATCGAAATTCGAAAACACATTGGTACGTGGCAGGTCTCGAACCACGACTTTCCGTACAGGAGGTAGTGGCCCTTGCGCCACCGACACACATATATTCCTATTTTGCTTGTATTAGATTTATATTACGTACGGGACACTTTCGTCGAAGTATATATATTAATACTAACGTACAGTATGGACACTCCCTGCCGCTCTCTAGATTGCGATCTCACCCCCCGTCACCCATAATGAAACAGATTGGTTACAGTTTGGTTGTCGAACGTATAGGATTTCACCGCCATTTTGTTCGTTCCGTCATGCGTTTTTTGAAATGTCATTTCTGGCCTGTTGTATGAAGTGTCCAAGGTTCTCCTACGGATTTTCTCATTTCTGTTTTTCAGGTTAACTCATCATGTAATACTACAGATATTCCTATTCTGCTTGAATTCGATTTATCACAAGTACGGGACACTTTCATCATTCCAAGTTGGTTAGGTCCAGGCGGTTCAGCGTCTTATGAATAACAGTGCAGTTTATGTGACAGAAAGGATTTGTAGACCCGTGTGAATAGTACCATTGTTGAAAGGGGAACAGTACGTTCTTAGGTTGTACGTACTACCACGGATCAGATAAATAAGGTTGGATTGGAAATGTGTGCTGGGCAGGCGCGCCACAAGTATGATTAGACAATCATACATAACCGAAGCACGCGTTCATACTTTTTATTTGCTTGTAGTTGTGTGTAACGTACAGATTATCGAAATGGTGTGAGACACAATTGCAGCCCTGTGTTTAAGTGTGTTATGTTTATTAGTGCACGCAATTCGTTTACATGTGTTATTATTGCTTGTGTAGTGAAGTTGATGGGTGGGAGACGGGCGGCGACGCTGGTTTTCAAACAAAAGTGTCACTATTGCCAATCCAACCTTATTTATCATATCCGTGCATACAACAATGGTTGTCGTAGGTAAGCTTCGTTCCACAAAGCCACAATGAGCTCATCTTGACACACCGTAAGTAGAGCTCACTGTTCACAAAGGGATGACCGCTTGCACAAAATTATTTACAGCTGAAATTATTCAGAACATAACAGATAGAGGTTTGAGACACGGTTTACTTGTGTAAGAAATTTGGAGTAAGACCCGTAACTGGGGTTTCTAATCATCATACCAAACTTCTAACAAGGAACTCATAGCCTTCTCAGCACGGACCTTAAAGGGTTACTTTTTAAATGAACTTTATCGCACAGTAAACCTACTCATCGCAAGAAGATCGCAGGCAGCCACTGAATGCGGGCAGCGCAGGCAGGACCGGTCGTCGTAGAAATCCTTGGGGGAGGCCTTTGTCCAGGAGTGGACGTTTTTCGGCTGATATGATGATGCCTATACGTAACTGTCATTAAAATAATATACAATAATCCGGCCAAGTGCGAGTTGAACTCGCGTGGAGAGGGTTCCGTACAAGGCCAAAGTCAAATACAAAATATCACAATTGA
Source organism: Coleophora flavipennella (assembly GCA_947284805.1). Classification (NCBI taxonomy): domain Eukaryota; kingdom Metazoa; phylum Arthropoda; class Insecta; order Lepidoptera; family Coleophoridae; genus Coleophora; species Coleophora flavipennella. The sequence goes on from OX369295.1 coordinate 8,836,955, forward strand.
ATTTTTTTGTTTATTTATAATCAGTAATTTAAAAAACGAAACGTAGCCTAGATTTTGTTCTAACTGACAACCTATCACAAATTGGTCCAAATAAGTTAACATTTAAGACGTGAAAATCGTTAACGGCGTTTCTTATGAAGAGTGCAGCTTCATAATCCTCTTAACATGTCCTGAAAAATTTTAGATTTTGCGTGTGATTTGTTTTTTATCTTTGGAAAAAAGATACCGAGTTGAAAAAGGACTTTAATTGAGAAAACAAATAAAACCTACCAAGTGCGAGTCGGATTAGCACTCCGAAGGTTCCGTACCACCACACCCCTTCACAAAACTACATACTATAATAACAATGACACCTAGTCACATTTTTAACAAAAGACTTCAACGCGAGCGACAAAAATATGCTTTTTTTGTTATTCAGTTCGGACTCCTTAGCACAAGTACGACTAACACTTGGCCAATTTTCATTATTTGTTATTTTATTTATTTTAGTAGTTTTATAATCACACTAAGTTTTACGCTTGTATGTATTGCTGTTTTTACGATAGAGCTAAATAAAAAAATCCTTCTAAACACCTATAAAAAACAATTTTTTTGTATGGAGACCCCCTTATTTTTACACTTTTCCTAATTTTTAGTATTTTCTGTTGAAGCGCTAATAGTGTTTTTTTTGTTATTCAGTTCGGACTCCTTAGCACAAGTACGACTCACACTTGGCCAATTTTTATTAGTTGTCGTTTTAATTCAGTAGTAGTATTATAATCACACTAAGTTTTACGCTTTTATGTATTGCCGTTTTACGATAAAGCTAAATAAAAATCATTTTGAACACCTATAAAAATACGTTTTTTTGTATGGATACCCCCTTATTTTTACCTTTTTTTATTTTTTTAGTATTTTTTGTTATAGCGGCAATAGAAATACATATTGTATGAAAATTTCAACGGTCTACCTATTACGGTTCATGAAATACAGTCCGCTGACGGACGGACAGACAGACCCGTCTGTCCGTCTATGCGTTTAGTAATAGGGTCCCGTTGGTCACCCTGTTGGGCGTACGGAACCCTAAACAATATTAATGGATTAATATGTATTGAAGCCGTCCCTAGCTTTGTAGGCACAGTCATGTCCTTTCCGATAAAACGCTCTAATTGAGCTCTTTAAAGTTTTATTGCTTCGAGATTAAAAGCCAATTCTTCATTTATTATTATGCGTACAGCGCAGGAGTGGAACTCCTTGCCTGCGTCAGTGTTTCCCGATTCCTATAATTTGGGGATCTTCAAGGCAAGAGTGAATAGGCATTATTTGAGTTTGCTTGTACCATCCTCGACTGCATCATCACTTACCATCAGGTGAGTTGCAGTCAAACGCACTCAAATTTTTAATAAAAAAAAAAAAAGAATACCAGGCTGGCTTTGTATGAGATCTGAAAACTTTTTACGTTAATGTAACTACGAGACTTGGCAAATTTTTTACAATGAATGTCTTTGATGTGATCCCCTTCATCATATCAGCCGAAAATCGTCCACTGCTGGACAAAGGCCTCCCCCAAGGATTTCAACGACGACCGGTCCTGCGCTGCCCGCATCCAATGACTTCCCGCGCTCTTCACCAAGTCGTCGGTCCACCGCGTAGGACGCCTGCCTACGCTACGTTTTCCGATGCACGGTCGCCACTAGAGAACTTTACTGCCCAATCGGCTATCTGTTCTACGAGCTATGTGCCCTGCCTACTGCCTCTTCAGTTTAGCGATTCTGTGAGCTATGTCGGTTACTTTGGTTCTCTTGCGGATCTCCTCGTTTCCGATTCGATCGCGCAGAGAAACCTCTTAACGAAAGTGATCCCTTTAACGAAAACAAATTTGTACAAAACATCTAGGATTCTGTATTCTGAGTGCTAGAAACAGCAGAGCACGATGGAAATTTACATAGCTATCGATTTTCCTCTGAATTCCACGCGTTTTCAGTCCGTTGAACCTTTTGGAGTGCAATAAAAATAATCTTCTTTGTTCAGTAGCCCGTCCGAGCGCAGACTGATGATAATAAAAGCTGCCCTGATGCAGCATGAGAATGTTATTCCAATCTGATACGTTCATTGGGCCCATACATTTTAATCGAGTAACTGTGTTCGAAACACAATGACAACGTAATTGAATAGTAGACAAAAGTATTGATTACTAGCCGTTTCCCATAGCTTACCCGCGTGGACAACGTTTCTATGAATTTTTGAGGCTGCAAAAGTAGCCTGTGTGTTAATCCAGGTCCTAATCTGTCTATCTACCAAATTTCAGCCAGATCCGTTCAGTAGTTTTTTCGTGAAAGAGTAACAAACATACATCCATACACAAACTTTCGCGATTATAATATTAGTAGGATTTGCCATTATCTTCTTAATATATATAAATCTCGTGTCACAATGTTTGTCCTCAATGGACTCCTAAACCACTTAACCGATTATAATAAAATTCGCACACCATGTGCAGTTCGATCCAACTTGAGAGATAGGATAGGGTAGGGTAGGGTAGTGTAGGGTAGGGTAGTGTAGGGTAGGGTAGGGTAGGGTAGGGTAGAGTAGTGTAGGGTAGGGTAGGGTAGAGTAGTGTAGGGTAGGGTAGTGTAGTGTAGGGTAGGGTAGTGTAGTGTATGTAGGGTAGGGTAGGGTAGTGTAGGGTAGGGTAGTGTAGTGTAGTGTAGGGTAGTGTAGGGTAGGGCAGGGCAGTGTAATGTAATGTAAGGTGGTACGAAGTTCGCCGGGACAGCTAGTAATGTTAGAAGGATTTGCGATTCTAACATTAGTAAGGTAATGGGTGTAAAAGGCAGTCCCCCGAAGACTAAAAGTTCATTAAGTTTATTCATGTCATATACTCGTTTCATCATATCCTATCAGTCGAAAGACCTCCAGTGCCGGACAAGGGCCTCCCCAAAGATTTTCCACGAACCGGTCCTGCGCTGCCCGCATCCAGCGGCTTCCCGCGAACTTCACCAAGTCCGACGACCGAGTGGGAGGTCTGTCTACGCTACGTGTTCCTGTGCGTGGTCGCAATTCGAGAACTTTACTGTTCCCTCACTATTCCTCACTATATGACCTAGCTGTTGGTGAAAGGGGACGCTATATCATAAACCTGGTAGTTTAGCCACAATACACTAAATTAACAGTATGTTATCTTCATACAAACTGGTCGAAACGACGCGCTTTGAAATCTCAGCCTATCTCGGCACGCAACAGTCGCGAGTGGCCCGCAGTTACGTTCGGACGTGAACGTTCGGTGAGAGACGCTTTCCCGTGCATTTTTAGTAAATTATGGCACGAAATTATAGGCAGTATTGTTCCGTATATGGTTGTTTGAATTCTTCGATATCAAAACCAGGAATAACATTTTTTTAGATTATAAAAATATAAAAATTATAAAAATATTATAAAAAAATAATTTGAGCGAGACCTACAAGTACTCGCATATGATGTGTAACATGTGACAAAATACTTTATAAAAGGACGGCAAAGATACGGCAGACTAGGCTGTATGGTCATAGATACCTTTGCCTTTTCCGCGCTTTTAAAGCCTGAAAAAACGCGACTCCCTGGGACACATTTCCGTCCCATGGGACACTTTTCCGTCCCATTTCACGAAATCACTCCCACAAATTGCAGGAAAGCGAGAGCAAAGATGTTACACATCAATAATATTATTGTTGGTTCTTACATTTAAATTCTGTTACTTATGGCAAATGGCTTATGAATTTATGATAAGTAGCTATCGTAGCAAGCATAACTTCCTCGACGGTTATAATAATATAGATATCTACCAACTTAGTTTAGTACATATTTGTTTTTTTTCGCTAATATTTTTGTTTATCCACAATTGATACGCCCTTGGCATTATTTTACCTGATGGTAAGTGACGATGATGCCGAAGATGGAAGCGGGCTTACCAAGATTCCTCAACGCAATGGGGATCTGACTATCTTGTCTTCAAGCCGGAACACATCAATGCTGTTAACACTAATGTTTGGCGGCAAGACTAAGATAAGTTGGTTGTAGCTAGCCAGGCGGGCTATGAAAATGCCCTACCACCAACCAAACCGAGTCTAACAAAGTTGACCCCGCCGGGAATAGAACCCGCGACCTCCTGGTGTGAGGCGAATAGACTAGCCATTACGCCACGGAGGCGGTTCATACTTCGTACTTTGTATGCGTTAAATAGATACTTTGAGATTTTTTTTTAGCTAAATACAGTAACTAACATTTATTTCCATGGCGATAGGCAAATTTATTTCGATATGAATTTAGTATTACATAATATAAGTAAGTAAGTATTAAGTAAGTAAGTATTCTGGGACAAATCACACATGGTCATCTGGCCCCAAAGTAGGATTCCCTGTGTTATGGGTTACCAGAGACTGATATACATACTTATATACGTTTAAATACATACATATATAGATTTTACACCCAGACACAGAGCAAACAAATCTGCTCATCACACAAATGCTTGCCCTGGGTGGGGATCGAACCCACAACCCTCGGATCAGTAGTCAAGGGCACTAACCACTGAGCCACCGAGTTAGTCTTATTACCTCTAATCTTACCTGAGACATGGTCATTTACTATGGGCCTCATAAGAAGGCTCAAGGTCACCCAAAGGGCAATGGAGTGTGCTATGCTCGGAGTTTCTCTGCGTGATCGAATCAGATACGAGGAGATAACCGACATAGCTCTTAGAATTCCCTTCCCCAGCTCTGTTCATTCCAAATATGTATGTAGTTCCTGTTTAGAAAATAATAGTTAATTTGTTTTCCAAAGATGACTGATGTTTGTGATTTGGTTTATTTTGACAAAACTGTTCATTATTATGTTTAGTTTCCAATTATAATTTAATTAAAGATAAGGTTACTTGCCATTTTTCAATAAAAAAATAACAAAAATAAATTTTATTAAAAAAAACTTTGGCATACATATGTAAATCCACGCGACCACTCAAGTGACATTTGGGGCACGACCACTGCAGGTTTAACTGATTTTAACAGAATTTCTTTTTTTTTCCTCCTATGCAGTGTCATAAATCCATTGCTGTGTTTTAAAACCAAGATAAATAAAAATCAAAAATTTCCCGAAAAAAATCCCAGTGGATTATGATCTAAATTGATGAACTAAATTGAGCCCCATCAGTCTTCGGGAGGCTGTGCTTTAAACAGGGTGTAACAATACCGATCTCGGAAACGGACGATTCTCTTCATAAAACTAAAAAACTTTGACCATGAAACCTTCGACCCACAGGTACCGAATATCGAAATTGTAACTTGTACAAAGCTGGTATACATCGTGACGTAATAGTTAAGTACATTAGGAGCGTTGGGGCGTAATGGCTAAGGACGCCGCCTCCTGTCCGGGAGGTCGTGGTTCGAATCCTGCCACGTACCAATGTGATTTCGAATTAGGATTTCATATGTACGTTTATCCGACGCTCTCACGGTGAAGGAAAACATCGTGAGGAAACCTGCATACCCCTACGAAGATACTCGCAGGTTGTATGTGAAGTCGACCAACCAGCACTGGGCCCGCGTGATCGACTAAGGCCCGATCGCCCTAATTCAGGGTAGGCTCGAGCCCCTCGGTGGGGACGATTATGAGCTGATATGATGATAAGCTTCACATTAGGAGGTCGTGGGTTTGATTCCTGGCAGATTGTAACTGTAAAAAACTCGTTTTAGTCGGCAGAAAGGCATTTGCCTGGCTACCAACCACCATTAAGTGTTGCCGCAAAACATCAATGCTAATGTATTCTGGCTTGAAGATAAGATAGCCAGTTCCCTATTGCGTTGGGGAACCTTGGTAAATCCGCTTATATCTTTGTCATCATCGTCAATTACCATCAACTGAGATGATGCAAAGGGCTAAACAATTCTGCATGAAAAGTTGGCTGATCCACTCATCGATTTGTTTTTTTGTCAGTTTTCATTCATTAATTCATATTTGCTCATATACGTCCCCACCGAGGAGCTCGAGCCTACCCTAAATTATCGGGCCTAAGTCGATCACGCGGGCCCAGTGCGGGTTGGTCGACTTCACACACAAACTGCGAGTTTCTTCGCAGGCGTGTGCAGGTTTCCTAACGATGTTGACCTTCACCGTAAGGTAGGAGCGTCGGATATAAACGTACATATGAAATCGAAATTCGAAATCACATTGGTACGTGGCAGGTTCGAACCACGACCTCCCGGACAGGAGGCGGCGGCCCTAGCCGTTACGCTACCGACGCTCTTTTTTTCAGTTTATTGTGTACAAATACCAAGCAATGGGTATTCATCATCATACAGATACGAGTATCAGCCGAAATACGTCCACTGCTAGATAAAAACCTCCCCCACGGATTTTCACTACGACCGGCTCTGCGCTACCCGCATCCAGCGGCTTCTTACGACCTTCACCAGGTCATCGGACCACCGAGTGGGGGGCCTGCCTACGCTACGTTTTTCGGTGCGCGGTCCCCACTCGAGAACTTTACTGTCCTAACGGCCATCCGTTCTACGAGCTATGTGCCCCACCCACTGCCACTTAAGTTTAGCAATTCTGAGAGCTATGTCGGTTACTTTGGTTCTCTTACGGATTTCCTCGTTTTTGATTCGATCACGTCGCGAAACTCCGAGCATAGTACGCTCCATTGCCTTTTGGGCACCCCCGGACACAACGGACGTGAAATAACATTTCTAAAAAACAAATGACGGAGCATACAAAATCACGGTGAAATCCTAATCGTTCGAGAACCAAACTATAACCAATCTGTATCAATCTGTGTGACGAGGGGGTGAGGTCGAAACCTAGAGAGCGGCAGGGAGTGTCCATACTGTATGTTATTACTAATATAATATATGCTTTGCTTTGGGTGACCTTGAGCCTTCTTATGAGGCCCATAATAAGCAACCATGTCTCACTCAGTTCCGTAAGTCATGCCTAAGATAAATAAAAATTATTTGCGCCTGTTAAATGTTGTACAGCAGAGGTCTGAGTTTCTCAAATTGATATATCGTAACCCGCAGGTACTCTGTTATATATACTTCCTCAACAAACAGACAAGGAAACATTGACCAAACACAAAGTTAAATTTCAATTCAGATAACCTTTAATTAAATGCAAAACACGGGAAATCGGGTCAATTTATAAACCCTCTATTTTGCCCCCACTGTCTTCACAATTGCCACAGTTAGAATGAAAACGTTATCGTTTTAAGAACGTGAAAGCAATTAATAAAGAAAGCCCGAACTTGTTAGCATACTAATGTCGCCATGCCGATTGCGGCAATACTGGGCATCCTGCTATATTCGAGTCATTAGTGTTTTGTCTCGTTGCAACTGCGAAACCCGAGTTAATGACTGTTTAATCACGTCCAATGCTTTCGTTGACTTAATGGCCGTTCGTCTCTGGTTGCGATTCGTCTACACATAAGTTAAATACACTAAACACGACTTCTTTGCAACAACTTTATACAATTTTGTATTATTATTTTTGGTTTTTGTTAATTTTCTAATAAAGTACTACATCGACGTTAATAAATTTTTATGGAACCACACGGAAAGCACCAGCTATCAAATAAAACCCAGTCAAAAGTTCTGAGGCAACACACATAAAAAGAAAATACAGTCGAATTGAGAACCTCCTCTTTTTTGGAAGTCGGTTGAAAAACATAACAGACTCACTGCATCATATTTTCTTTTCTGTAGACTTTACACTTAGCAAGAGTCCAAAAATTACTAAGCGTTGTGTTTGTAATTAATTCAATATTTAATTTGATTTGATCTACAAAAACCGGCCAAGTGCGAGTTGGACTCGCGGTACGAGGGTTCCGTACCACCGCACCTCTCCACACAACTATGACAATGATACCTATTCACATAAAAACAAAAGACACAAACGCGAGCAACAGAAAAATACTACTTGCGCTATCTAGTGGTGTATTAGTGAACTATTTACCGTAAGTGAACGTATTATATTGAATTTACCACTTTATTCTCAATTGATAGAATTCTTTTAGGTTTTCCTGTAATCTTAAAGCAATGAACTGTATATTGTATTTTTTCAAAATTTTAGGTTCAGTAGGTTTGAAGATCAGGGAGGGGGGGGGGGAATGGTAAATTTTCGTCTTCTTTCATGAATAAAATCAAAACTGTTTGTTCTACAATAATAACAAAAATATATTTAAGATCCTCATAACAAGCGCTTTTAACTAATATATGACACAGATAGGTTTGCAAAACTTTTTTTTGAAATTTCCTAATTTTTCCCCTAAAAAATACCCTGATTTAAAACAAAGTATTTATTTACTTTGCACATGTGTGTTTGGGTCATAGGATTACACCATCCTACCAAATTTCACCTGATTTAATCTAGTAGATTCGGAGCAAATTGGCTGTGATAGGCGCACGGACAGACAGACAGACGCACGAGTGATGCTATAAGTTCAATTTTTTTATTCTACGGAACCCTAAAAAGTAACCGATATAGCTCACATAATAACTGAAATGGCAGTGAGCAGTGCACATATCTCGTAGTACAGATGGCCGTTGGGGCAGTAAAGTTTTCGAGTGGCGACCGCGCACCGGAAAACTTAGCTTAGGCAGGCCTCCCACGCAGGGTACTGACGACCTGGTGAAGATCGCGGGAAGCCGATGAATGCGGGCAGCTCAGGATCGGTCGTCGTGGAAATCCTTAGGGGAGACCTTTGACCAGCAGTGGACGTTTTTTTACGCTGATATGATGATGATGATAAAAAATTTTCATCAAATATACAATCAATAATCATATTAGCCTATATACATCCCCACCGAGGGGCTCGAGCCTATCCTGAATTAGGGCAATTGGACCTTAGTCGACCACGTGGACCAGTGCGGGTTTGTCGACTTCACACACAACCTTCGAGTTTCTTCGCAGGCGTGTGCAGGTTTCCTCGCGATGTTTTCCTTCACCGTAAGAGCGTCAGATAAACGTACATATGAAATCAAAATTTTTGTACGTGGCAGGATTTGAACCACGACCTCTCGGACAGGACGTAGCGGCCCTAGCCGCCGACCGATAGCAGACTCACTGCACAGAATTTTATTTTCTGTAGGCTATACAATTTTATTTTCTGTAGGCTAGGCCTTTGTCCAGCAGTAGATGATTTTCAGCTGACATGATGATTATGATGAGGCTATACACATAACAAGAGTCCAGGAGTGGTTACGCGATGTGTTAGTAAATATTTTTAATGTCTTACGTACCTTTTAATTTTTTAATTGATAAATCAAGTAATCAGTTTGGCGCAACGCAAAGTGGATTTTAGCCTCGGACACAAGATGGCGCCTTTCGTTTCTGGGTACTTGACAGTTCAGTTCAGTTCAGTTCATGTCCCCCTCCAACCAGCATTTCTGCAGCAAGGGCGCGGAGACCCTAGAAACCAGAGGGGGGCGTAGATAGGATAGGAGTTTAGGTCGGCGCATTTAGGATGCGGAGCGATGGGAGTTTGAACCAGCCCGAATTCAGAATATCGTAGCCAGTATTGGGAGGATAAATTCTATATTAAGTTGGTGTGTAGATATATACTGGGAAGGAAGTATAAGACTGCTTGTAATTATGTAGGTTCTGGGTACTTGACAGCATCAAAAATAAATTATGAAACATTTAATAAATTTCCTTCTGCAATTTCAGAAATTTTACTCTATTTGGTTTTCCATGACATTTTCTGTTTTTAATTTATCAAAAACACATAATTAGTACGCCAACGGCAATAAAAAAATATGACATCATATTTCAACATTTAAAATATTTTTAGAATAAAATCTAGTTTTTGACAGTTCATAAAAAGTAAGTCAGATGACTCGCAGGCAAGTACCGAATTGTGTGTCATTTGCATCTTGTCAAATTTGTTCAGGACTTTCAAGTCTTAATTAAATTTACTCGTTTTGTCGACACCTGGGCACATCTATATAGAGGACCCAGGATATATAAATTAGTGAAGATAGAAAGAGATATACTATTTATTTTTGTTTACCAACATTATCGGTTGCAAAGGCAACAAAACCGGTTGTCAAAGCAATCAAAACAAACAAAGATAAAAAAGATTTGATCATTTTCAGTGGACAATAAAACTCTTTTCATAAACTGTCTATTTTCTGAAGACTAAGTATTTACGTTCAAACATAATATGTAGATGGAGCTAAAGAGCTTTTACTTCAGTCGTGTGGTCTAAAGTACACTCGTATTTTTTCAAAGCTTTTTTCTACTCCCATTTGGTAATTCGCTTAATACATAACCTCAAATCATATCACAAAACTATTCATTCCCACAAATCGTTTTACAATGATCATTTCAAAACGAGACAACTGTACTACAAGGAAACTTTTAAATATTGTTATGGGTTTGGCTTTAAAAATTCAATTTATGTCAAAATTTCAATATTTTTTATTTTTCATGGTCGTAGAAAAAACATTGTATGCCACTGCATGCAATTAGCCATTGTCACATTCACGCTGTCTATTGTGCCACTAAGCTTCGCTACTCCTGTTACAATGGCTCTCATTACTAGGAAGAGGCACACTCAAATTTTTAATAAAAAAAAAAGAAAACTATTGTAATGTATGTATGTATGTTTCTTTAGTTCAAATCTTGCGATTGGTTTTAGAGCGACTCCCAGGGGTTCAATTGATCTGAGATTTAGAATGAAGGGAATAGTCCCGGTGACAATAGATCCTTTTTAAACCCATATTTTCTAACCCATGCTCCGTTAAGAGAGGGGTACCTCAAGGCTCGATCCTGGGACCACCTCTCTTTATACTGTATACCGCGGACGTCTGCAAGATGATCAAGCATTGTCAGTACCACATGTATGCAGACGACATACAGATATACTTCTCTTTTGAACCCTGTGACATAGACGAGGCCATAGAGAGAATCAATAACGATCTTCATAACATTTGCAGGTGGTCTGAAGAGAACACATTGGTACTAAACCCAAATAAGTCTAAGTTCATGATTTTGGGAACAAAACATCAAGTCGAAAGTATCACGAAGCAAAATCCAATTATAAATATTATGGGAGAGAATGTAGAGCGCGTCACTGAGGCCCGAAACCTGGGAATACAAATGGACGAAGGCCTTCACTTTGAGAACCACGTACTTAATATCGCTCGTAATTGTTTTTATAGATTAAAAATTCTTTATAGAATACGTCAATTTCTCAGTGTCGACCTTCGCATAAAGTTATGTGACGCACTAGTTTTATCCAGGCTGGGCTACGCAGACACGATGTACGGACCACGCTTGCTGGCTCGAACCGAGCGAATCGTTCAAAGGGTTCAAAACGCATGCGCACGCTATTGTTTTAACATCCCACCTCGCACTCATGTCACACCATTTTTAAATAGCGCAAATATATTAAAAATGACGCTTCGAAGAGAACTTCGGTTGGCTACTCTTATCTTCGGTATTGTGAAGTATGGGCAGCCGGAGTATCTGTTTGACAAATTTAAATGGCGATCAGAGAACACTACGAGTACGCGAGTGATCCGAGCTTCCGGCAAGGTGCTGGTTCCGTACAGGCATCGGACGGCGGCATTTCGAGGCAGTTTCCGATATACTGCTACGAAATGCTGGAACAACATACCACCACCTGTGCGGGACCTGGTGGGAATTCACGGGTTCAAATTAAAGTTCAAAAATATTCTTCTAGAATACCAAAAAACTTTGCCTGTGGGTCACCGCGTCCTTCCTACCTACCTTACAGTATAGTAAGTGAGACTTATGAGCAGGTTTACAAAATTAAATTATATGTATATCATAAATACAATATATATTACTACAACACGGCTGACCGCATCGTGCACGCAATCGCAGCAGCCCTGGGCCACGCTGAAAATCAGCGCTGTGTTGCAGCATAAGCCGCACGCAGTATATGCTGAGCGCGGTCCGTGATTCTTGCACCACACACACACACACACACCCACACACACACACACACACGCACACACAAACACATACACACATATCGTACTTTGATAGTTTTTTCTCTACTTACTTGTAATATTAGGTACTGTTATTTTGTTATGGTTATTCTCTCATTTTTATTTTTTTTACGTTGTTTCCTTAATTTATTCCCAATATTATGTATGTGTGTTTGGTGACAAGGAATCAATAAATGTCTTATGTCTTATGTCTTATGTCTTATGTCTTATGTCTTTTGGTATTTGGAAGTTGATCTGATGATGAAATTTCGAGGTGGAATGATGGTCTCTGAATTGTCTTCCTTTTTTTATAGAATTGTGGGAAATACAGCCTTTTTTTGAATTTTGAACAGTGTATTTATATTTTTTGAGCATAAAAACTTTAACCTAAAAGCTTTAGGATTTTCTAAAATTATTCTTATATCGTGAACAGCTGTACATAGGTAAACTGAAAGGCCACTAAATGTTTTTTTTATTGACAGTTAGTAAGCCCTTGGCATCATCCCACCTGATGGTAAGTGACGATTTATAATTAAGGACCAAATGCTAAGTAACACCAAACGCCCCTGTCTCCAATGGTTTTCCACAGCGAATATTGTTTTATGAGATTTGAAAATTGTTTTTGATTCGCTTCGCAAAGTTGTGCAGCAGTAGCTTGGGTATAATAATCGCTGTTCCCCCAATTTGATATCGAATTTTCTTTTACAAATTTAAAATGATTTGAATCACCATGAACGGTGCGTGAATTGGTGACAATATCAGTCTGTACAAAACGGATTTTTAAAAGGAAGATAATTAAAAAAAATATTCAGAGTGTAACAAAATTGGTGTAGGATCCGTTATTAGGGCATTTACTAAAAAACAACAATTAGAATTACAAAAATGCGCAAAATTGTTCAAACAGCAGTTTTATATTTTTTAATATTACATATTATTGTTATTATATAGTTATAAATTAATTTTACCGGACTGACTGACTATTAACGCACTACTTAAACCCTATACAGTTTGCAGTCATCATAGTTATATCAGTTCATATACGTCCCCACCGAGGGGCTCGTGCCTACCCTGAATTAGGGCGATCGGGGTTTAGCCGACCACGCGGGCCCAGTGCGGGTTGGACGACTTCACACACAACCTTTGAGTTTCCTCGCAGGTGTGTGCAGGTTTCCTCACTATGTTTTCCTTCACCGTTAAAGCAATCGGTGAGTAATATGTACGTAAGTTTCGAAAAATTCATTGGTACATTAGCCGTCCGAATTTGATCCCGCGAGACCTCTGGTTAGGAGGACCGAGTCGTAATTAGTTGAGCCACCGACAGCTTGGAGTGCGTATAAATGAAAAACAAACTAATTGATATTTTTCCACTTTTCGTTTTATTTCTTTAGAATTGTACTCACTTTTACGACTCTAGCGGTACTAGCTAGCTGATTATTATTTTTGCTACTAGCAGAAAGTTTTAGACGTGCAAACGTGTGGAAAAAAATGGTGTGGTCTTTCCATTTCAAAAGCTAATCGAATAATGAATCTAGAAAAATCCTGATGGAGTTCCAAACACGAGTCACGAAAATTTAAATATTCTAATTTTGAAAACGCTCAGGCAGTATACAAGGAGATGCGATGGATGGCTGTAATGACCAAGGAGAGGCGATGAATGGGTGTAGTGACCAAAGAGATGCGATTGATGGGTGTAATGACCAAGTAGATGCGATGGATGAGTGTAGTGACCAAAGAGATGCGATGGATGGGTGTAATGACCAAGGAGATGCGATGGATGGGTGTAATGACCAAGGAGATGCGATGGATGGGTGTAATGACCAAAGAGATGCGATGGATGGGTGTAATGACCAAGGATATGCGATGGATGGGTGTAATGATCAAGGAGATGCGATGAAAAAAATTAGTTTTTTTTTAAATAAAGATTTGAGTGCGTTTGACTGCAACTCACCTGATGGAAAGTGATGATACAGTCGAGGATGGTACACGCAAATTCAAATAATGCCTATAATAATACATTTAAGGCATTTGACGTATAAATGAAAATAAAATGGAAATTGAATCCGAAATAAAATAATAATAATAAAATAGTATTTTTTACTTCCTATGCTTTGAAACTCCTTTGAAACTAATGCATCATGTAATATTGAAGTGCGCCACAATTTAGTCGTTCAGTGAAGCGTTCCTAATTGTTATGTTGCTGAATTTCAGACTTTCGCGCTTTGTTCATATTACACGGCTCTGCTTCAGATAATAGGGGCAAGCTTGCATGTTATGTTATTCTAATTACGTGCATGTGCTGCAACAAAGTAATTAAATCTTTGCTGAAATTGTGGAACTAAATACGAATGTATGTTTGTACAATGCTATTTTTATTATTTTTTTCATTTTTAATTGGTGAGCCCTTGGTATCATCTTACCTAATGGTAAGTGACCATGATGCCGAGGATGGAAACAGGCTTACCAAGATTCCCCAACGCAATGGGGAAACCGGCTGTCTTATCTTCAAGCCGGAACACAAGCTTGCCACCAAAGATGAGACTTGAAACACTACGTAAAACATTAATAAATTTAAGAATTCATTAAAAATAAAAACACAACTGCGTAAAAATTTAACCCCTATTTTTGGCATGTCACTCACGGGATTAAGACGAACCTAAAGATACCTCATACGTTAAAATCCTTCAAGCCGGTTAGGCAGTAGCTGGGAACATAGAAACCTACATACATACACTCGAAAAACATAACCCTCCTCTAAGGCAGTCGGGTAAAAAGACTAATATTTCGCAAAACGATCCCTGAACCCTCAGTTGTTTTAAAGACCTATTCAACGATAGGGTACGTTAACGAAAAAAAAATCACCCACTCTACATGTGGGGTACCTCCCCTACATGTAAATAGGGGGTGATATTTTTTATAAGTTTTTATTGTACCACTTTGTCGATATGATTAATATGTATACCCACGCCAAATAACAGCTTTCTTATACTAATAGTCTCTGAGGCAGACCGTGGACAGACAGACATGATTAAACTATAATAAGGATTCCTTGTTGACTTCGGAACCCTATAAAATGCATACTTTAAAAAATAACGTTATTTTCAACCGACTTCCAAAAACGAGGAGGTTCACAATTCGACTGTATGTTTTTTTTTCTTTTTATGTGTGTTACCACAGAACTTTTGACTGGGTGAACCGATTTTTATAAATATTTTTTTATTTGAAAGCCAGTGCTTCCCGTGTGGTCCCATATAAATTTTATCAAAATCCGTATTATTATTATAATTAGAAAATTAACAAATTAAAAATTTATAATGCAAAAATGTACTTAGTTGTTGCGATGGAAGTCGTTTTGTTAACGTGTTTAGCGTTTTTTTGCACTTGGTATAGAACATTTTGTACGAAAAATCTAACAACTTTTAATAAATAGAACTGCACATCTTAAGTTGGTCGACCATTGTTCTTAAGTAAGAATAATTACTAAACGGGACCTACACGAATTTTGTCACACCTTGTATAACTCCGAATTCACCCGTTTAATTTTCCTTATTTTTTTAAATTAATATTTCTCATTTCAGATTTGAATCATTTGTTGTTTCTTATTAATTTGAAATGTAATCTATAAAATCATGTAAAATATCGGTTTTACAAATCGACTAGCTCCTTTGTAAACCACTGAGTAAAAAACACATAATTAAACCGAGTAGGTTGGACGGACGTACAGATGATTAGGCTATTTCATAATTGAAAACGCTAAACACGTTAAAAAACCGACTTACATCGCAACGACTTAGTACATTTTTGCATTATTATTTTTGGTTTTTGTTAATTTTCTAATAAAGTATAAACCGATTTTGATAAAAAATTTATGGGACCACACTGGAAGCGTTAGCTTTCAAATAAAAAAAGAATCATAAATTTGGTTGACCCAGTCAAAAGTTTGTGAGGTAACACACATAAAAAAAAAACATACAGTCGAATTGAGAACCTCCTCCTTTTTGGAAGTCGGTTGAAAATGTCTGGTGCCAGTGTAAAAAGGAGCCCCAGACATAATTTACTGATCATTAGGCAAGGCGTAGTGTAGGCAGGCCTCCCACTCGGTGGACCGAAGACCTGGTGAAGGTCGCGGGAAGCCGCTGGATGCGGGCAGCGCAGAATCGGTCGTCGTAGAGATACTTGGGGGAGGCCTATGTCCAGCAGTGGACTTCCTTCGGCTGATATGATGATGATAGGCAAGTTTGGTTATTCTTCAGCACCACCCAAGCGACACGTGCAGGGCAATGGTGGAAAATCTCCCTGCGCTCGCCCATAACGTTCGTTCCTCTATCGTCGTATCTCTAACAGTAAAATTCATCGGATAATGTTATGTTATTATTTAAGTGGGAGATGTTTTTTACATTCCAACCGATACGGATAAATCTATTGTTATAAAATGATTTAAGGGTCCCCAGGAGGCTCGAGTTTCCATACAAACGTAGTTCCACTTTAATACAAAAACTACTTGCCGGATTGAATCCAAACGTTGCAAATAAAGAAGACAAATGTCAAATGTTTGAAATTAGTTTTCATCTTTTTTTTAACTACAATTGATAAGCCCTTGGCATCATATGGTAAGTGACGATGATGCCGAAGATGAAAGCGGGCTTACCAAAATTCCCCAACGCAATGGGGATCTGGCTATCTTATCTGATAGCTTCCCACATAAATGCTGTTAACACTGATGTTTGGCGGCAAGACTTAGATAAGATAGTGGTAGCTAGTCAGGCGGGCTATGAAAATGCCCTACCATCAATCAAACCAAATCTTACAACGTTGACCCCACCGGGAATCGAACCCACGACCTCCTGGTGTGAAGCGAATGGACTTACCATTACGCCATGGAGGCGGTCATCGTAGTAAATTAACGGAGGCTTAAATTAGTTTTTGTACTGAAAATTTGAAACTGCTCTTACTTTTTTGCGTTTTATATTAGCACATCGAAAACTAATTAAAAACATTGATGTGTGTCTACTCAATATATTTGCAAAGTTTGGATTCAATCCGGCATGTAGTTTTTGTATTTAAGCGGAACTACGTTTGTATGGAAACTCGAGCCTCCTAGGGGGGACCCTTAAATCATTGTATAACAATAGATTTATCCGTATTTGTTGGAATATAAAAAAAAACATCTCCCACTTGGATTCAATCCGTTATGTAGTTTTTGTATTAAAGCGGAACCACGGTTGTATGGAAACTCGAGCCACCTGGGGACCCTTCTTATCAGCTCATAATTATGAGCTGATAAGAAGGGTCCCCAGGTGGCTCGAGCCTACCCTATAGGCTCGAGCCCCTCGGTAAGGACGTTTAAACGTCCTTACCGAGGGGCTCGAGCCTACCCTATATAAGGGCGATCGGGCCTTAGTCGACCACGCGGGCCCAGTGCGGGTTGGTCGACTTCACACACAACCTTCGAGTTTCTTCGCAGGCGTGTGAAGGTTTCCTCACGATGTTTTCCTTCACCGTAAGAGAGTCGGATAACCTTACATATGACATCGAAATTCGAAAACACATTGGTACTTGACAGGATTCGAACCACGGCCTCCCGGACAGAAGGTAGCGGCCGTAACCGTTACGCCACCGACGCTGGGGACCCTTAAAAATAACAAATTGAGTAGTGTTGTATTGGTTTGCTTCCGTCTCCGGCCTGAGGCTTGGCTAAACATCTCAATAAACACGATAGAGTTACAACACGGAATCCCATTGTGACAGTATCAGGTTCGTGATCGGTGGTGGCGTGGCACTTGTCAGAAATGACATCAGTCAGTACGACAAGCTTTTTGCGTGTCTACTAGATCTGTTATGGTAATTTGAAAAACTTGAATTATTTACTTTTGTCGAATTATAAAATTTATTGGAATATTTTTGCTGGGAGAAAAAGTATGAAGCTTAATATTTTTTTCAATAAACTGGTAATTCTGATAGATACCTGTTTAGGCAGAGTGTTTTAAGAGATTTTTCGTGAAATATTTTTTGTTGGGATAAAATAATAAGATAGATTCGCTATCGCCGATGCTCTCGCTATTCTGATGCAGCAGAGAGGTTTTGTCAAAACTCTGTGTTCCTGATAAATAAGTACATTAAAATTAAATAATAAATTAATAAATTTATTTAAAAAAAGGCCTTTGGATAGGAAAATTGCTTATAGCAATGAGACTGCCTACGTATACATTTCATCATATTTCTTACAATGAGTATGTACCAAAAAGTCCCGTACTAAGTGTGTAAGTTTGTTACCTTTTTACGCTTCCGCACCTAGACCAATCTCAAAAAATTTGGCATGCAGGTAGCTTGTGGTAAGAACTGTACGTGTGTACTTTTTATCCCGTGACAATGGCATAGTCCGATGCAGTTCCTGAGGGAACTGAAAAATAGTATTTTTTGGTTCATTTCTCTAACATCGCAACGAAACAATAGATTGTTGTGATTTTTTGCACAGAGATGGTTGAGGGTATGAGAAATGACATAGACTGCTAATCCGATCTGGGATAGGGATCTGGAGAAAACTGATCGCAAGCTGCTTGCGGCTCACGCACCACTAAACCTCAAAGACAGTCATAAAAACGATGTCCATGCAGGCGAATCTGGGCAAAAGCTAGTAATAAATGAAGCTTTAACTTGTTTATTAAAATTTGAATTCTAACTATGAAAAAAGTTTCTAAACCAGTTTTTAATATACCCTCAATGGTAAAATAATTCCTTAACCGCCTTTAAATCTATTAGAAAAAATCAATTTTCAAATCCTACAGGTTATTTTTTAACACTGAGCAAGCCGTTAAGGATAATGTTCCTGAAGGGAAGGAACCGCAGAAGGAGCAGAACAATAATATTATCGCTAGGCCGGAAAAGCCAGGCAATGGTCATGGGCATAGTAACAAGGCATTGTAGGCTAACTAGACATATGTCCCTAATAGACTCTTGCCCTAACTGCGGAGAACCGGAGACCAGCCAGCACTATTTGGCTGAGTGTGTACTCTACAGCAGGCTAAGGTGGGAGAAGTTTGGCGCCGATACGATCAGGGAAGAGGAACTATGTGACCAGGTAATCAGTCACATAACGGAGTACTGTAGAAGGAGCTCAAGGTTTGAGGGAGGGGGAGGGGACCGGAGTCACAGTAACCATTGTACCACCATGGGAATAGGGTGTAGTGAGTCCACCGCAGGCGTCCCACCCAACAATAATAATAAAACCGTTAAGGGTGGCTTCTACTCATGAAACTAACAACTTTCCCCAAGAAAACCATACTGAAATCGCGAAAAAAAAATTGAATATCCATTCCAAATTGACTAATCGGGAATGATCGATTTCTATAAAAAGTCAAAAAAAATAATTAACGGCTTGCTCGGTGTTAAAAAAAATCCTGTATTTACAACAAGACGAAAATTGAATCCATCGTAATACAAAATCTTCCACTACCTGAGACCACAATATCATCAAAGTAGGAGCTCCGAGAGTATCTGAAAGCAATAACCGATAAGTGTATAGATAGAGGAAGAGATTTAAAGGTAATTTCGCTGGTCCGTGAAGCAAATGTGTCGACTTAACTCCTTATATGTATTAAGGCGCTCTGAGCCCGGACGTAGGAATAAATCTAGATTTATCACGACGAAATGTCCGAGCATTTATTTGTGGACCGACTATTGGAAAAACGATAGAATAAAGTATAAATTCGTTGCTGTTAAGCTAACTTTGATTGATTGATTGATTGAAAACACTTTATTGCACAACATAAGAGAAAGAAAAAAAAAGATACAATGAATGGAAGTTGTACATATAGGCGGTCTTATCGCTAACAAGCGATCTCTTCCAGACAACCTTTAGGTGAAGGAAATATGAGAAATCATTATTGTGGGGTAGTAGTGGGCAATAAACAAATTCATAGAGAAAAAATAAAATAAAATAAAAAAATAAATATCCAATCTTAAACTACGTAATACACGTAAATATATAAGTAGATATAAATGATATAAACTAAAATACATATACATAAAAAATACATATACATAAAACATACATGCATAACATATATAGTATAGTAAGTACATACATAACCACATTAATGATGATGATGAGAACAACTAGAGATAATATGTAGGAGATTAAACAGATTTATGAAATTTATAGCGCTAGAAAGTGATCTTTAACTTTAGATTTAAATATATTAAGGGAAGGCGAATTACGAATGGACTCAGGGAGAGAGTTCCACAGGCTTATGGAACGTATAGTGAAGGAATCAGAGTAGAAATTGGTAGAATGAGTAGGTACAACAAGGCGAAGTGAATTTTCAGATCGTAGAGGTCGACTATGAGAGGAGGAGAGGTATTGGAAACGGTTTTTAAGATAAAAGGGAGTACGAGGGTCAAAAAGCACTGAATAGAGAAGAGCAAGAGAATGGGCGTCCCTTCGACAACGTACTGAAAGCCACTGTAGCTCCCTTCGGTACTCGGATACATGGTCATATTTGCGCAGTCCATAAATAAACCGAATGGCTAGATTTTGTAATCGTTCTAGCTTATTTAGGAGATCAACATTGAGATCAAGATAACACGTCTCAGCGTAATCTAGAATGGGAAGAACTTTGTTAGCTTATAGTTATATAAGATTTGTCAAAGAAACAAGACCGCTTTGAGCTTCGGACGTGATTGGGTTGCGTAATTTTAGTTTCCTGTTTGAAAATTATTGGCTTCTCGATAATAAACCAATTTAGTATTTTATAATATCTCATATTAGAATACAGTTTATAATTAAGCCTTTTTTAGGGTTTCGTACCCAAAGGGTTAAAACAGAACCCTTATACTAAGCCTCCGCTGTCCGTCTGTCACCAGGCTGTATTTCATGAACCGTGATAGCTAGACAGCTGAAATTTTCACGGATGATGTATTTCTGTTGCCGCTATAACAATAAATACTAAAAATTAGAAAAAGTAAAAAAAAGGTCTACATAAAAAAACGTGTTTTTTTAAACATAAAGAAACTAGGCCCATCTATTATGATGGTTATGAAACATGAAACTAGCGCCATCTGTTATAATGGTACTGAACCCTATGTGTGCGTTTCTGACTCGCACTTGGCCGGTTTTTAAAGGTAACAAACAAACACATTTTCACATTTATAATATTAGTAAGTATTTTTTATTTATGCAGTATTTACCAGTACCATATAGTCCTTGGGGCGCGGGATGTTTATGTAATAAATTAACACTAAGAAAGTTACACCAGTAAAACTGACTAAGTCCTTTTAGTACCGAAAATCGCTAATAGATGGCACTGTAAGTTTTTTTAGAACGCGGGGTGTTAGGTTTTTTCGTTACGGAATTTCTTGATTCGGTCGCCGCTCTCAAAGCCCTCGATAAAAGCTATGCAATAGCTTAAAACCCCGACAGTCGGGTAAAAATGAATCCTATGTCACTTAGGGATCAAAATAAATCTAACGACACCTCGCACTTCAAAATCTATCAAGCCATTTAGCATAAAAACCTAATTCTCCTTTTTTGGTCAGACGGGTAAAAATGTATCATAACATATCACTCACGGGATCAAGAAGAACCTAACGACACCTCGCACTACAAAACACATCAAGCTATTTAGGCTACATTGCGTGCCAAAGGAATTACGTACATACATACACTTGAAAAACATAACCCCTTCTTCTGGCGCAGTCGGGAAATCATAACACGGCCAAAAGAAGTTATATCTGGGAATATAATTACTGGTCACATCGAATAATTATCGCAACACCTCTTTATTATTTCTCATTTCTAAATAAAATTACCTGTTCTTAAAAAATGACCTAGGCATATAAGCTGTTAGTGCTAGCAATTGTAAATTTGGTTAGATTATAATCTAACGGAATTTATTTTGCGAGATTGTGAACTGTCGAAAGAAAGTGGCCGTAAGTGACCGAATCGTTGTGAACTGTAACATATTGTTTACAATTCCACTAGTGACATTGTTAACTCACTAGGGACATTTCAATAACAGCAAAATATATATGTCACCGTAAGATTGTAAATTTAGTTGGATTATAATCTAACGGGATTTATTTCGCGAGATTGTAAACTGTCGAAAGATTGTGAACTGTTATATATTGTTTACAATTTTACTAGTGACATTAACGTTATAATATCATGATCTAACTAGTGGGATTGTAATATCGCGTTTTTCACAATATCCCGGTGACATATATACTCAAAAAAAAAACTCAAAACAATTTATTTTAAATAAATATTTATTTTAAATAGTCAAAACAAAAAAAAAACTGTATATTACAAATAATGTCATGATTCAGATTACAGTCTCAGGTAATGGTATTTGATATAGAATCAACATATATATCTTTGTCATTTACATAATCTATTATTTTCCTCTAGAGCAAAAAACTTTTTTGACATGAGTCTTGAATTTATTCTCTGACAAACTAGTTACATTTTCTGGAATTTTATTGTAGAATCTTATACACTGCCCCACAAATGACTTCTTAACCTTACTCAGTCTCGAAAAGGCTATATCTATTTTATTTACATTTCTTAAATTCAAATTATGCCTGTCACTGTTTTTAGGAAATAAATGCAAATTCTTACGAACGTACATGATGTTTTCATATATAAATTGACTAGCAACAGTTAAAATATTGATTTCTTTAAACTTATTCTGTAACGACTCACGTGATCGCATCTGATAGATTGCGCGGATAGTACCATATATATTAGTACTAACATACAGTATGGACACTTCCTGCCGCTCTCTCGATTCCGACCTCACCCTCCGATACAGATTGGTTATAGTTTGGTTCTCGAACGTATGGGATTTCGCCGTGATTTTGTTTGCTCCGTCATTTGTTTTTAGAAATGTCATTTCACGACCGTTTTATGCAGTGTCAGGGGTGTGTTGCTAGCTCAAATGGACTAATTAGCGCGTTAGTGGCTTCCGAATTTCGCTTTAACTGTGTGTTAGCATTCCATAGATGCAAATATGTCCTCCGGAGAGCGGCAATCGGGAATGGTCAGTTACCATAGAGTTGCTAGTCCTGATAGTATGCAGAACTGTCATATTTAGGATTTCGTACCCAAAGTGTATAACGGGACTCTATTACTAAGACTCTGCCGTCCGTCTGTCATAAAGCTGTATTGCATGAACCGTGATAGCTAGACAGTTGAAATTACTTCTGTTTTCACTATAACAACACATACTTAAATTAGAAAAAGTGAAAAAATAACGGGGTCTCCGTACAAAAAACGCGTTTTTTCGAAACGTGAAGAAACTAGCGCTATCTAGTATGATGGTACGATGGTAAAATGGTATAACCCTTTGTGTGCGGTTCTGACACGCACTTGGCCGTTTTCCTTATTAGGATTTGCTACGGCAATTGAAACGGTATCAGAGTTTTCTAATCCTAACTAGAAATCCCAAAATTATTAACATTCTATGAATAGTCGCGTAACGAAAAATATTTTCAAGGGTTAAGCTCAACGTAAAATAACCTTAGGAATTCATTCATCATCATCATCATATCAGCCACAAATCGTCCACTGCTGAACAAAGGCCTCCCCCAAGGATTTCCACGACGACCGGTCCTGCGCTGCCCGCATCCATCGGCTTCCCGCGACCTTCACCAGGTCATCGGTCCACCGCGTGGGAGGCCTGCCTACGCTACGTTTTCCGGTGCGCGGTCGCCACTCGAGAACTTTACTGCCCCATCGGCCATCTGTTCTACGAGCTATGTGCTTCATCTTCATTCAAAATAAAAAAACCCTACTGCTACTTTAGTCCTCTTTTTGGCCAGTCGGGTAAAAAATTACCCTATGTCACTCGCGGGATGAAGTCGAGTTTAACGATACCTCATACGTTTAAATCCTTAAAGCCATTCCGGCTGTAACAGGGACCATAGAAATCTACATACATATAAGTATACATTGATACATAAATACATGAATACATACACTTGAAATACATAACCCTCCTTCTCAGGCAGTCGGGTTATAAAAAAATATTTTGAAAATATCTTAGACCAAAAAGTCTAAAAACAGACAGAGAACTTTTGAATGAAAAAACGTATTCTTTAATCGGATTTTTTAAATACCAAATCCACTAGGATAAGCTTTCCTCACGATACCTTCTTTCATAACATGACTTATGTCCAGGGCAGCAATAATAGTTAAGCCAAATAACAACGAGGGAGTATTGCTTAGTAATAAAACTAGTTCTCAGTAGAAAAAATATAGTTAAAAAACACGCTTTTAAAGCACATCAAACTAAAAAGTGAAAAATAATTCTTAATAAAAGCAGAATACAATAATGAACGAAAAACACTAGTATTATTGTGAAAAAAGCGTGGGTTGCTCAATATACGAAAAATATGGCACAAAATGACCCACGCTTTTTTCACAATAATTTTAGTATTTTTCGTGCATTATTGTTTTCAGCTTATGTTAAGAATTATTTTTCGCTTTTAAGATTGATGTGCTTTAAAAGCGTGCTTTTTAGTTTTTTTTAAACTTTATTTATTTTTAATTTATAGTCCAGGATAATGAGATAAACTTAAGAAATTAATGTATTGTTACTGATTCTTGATAAATTTACAAAATCGATTGCAAAGGAGTCGGTAACAAACATACATACTGGTGAAGTTAATAAAAGCGTAGTAATAAAAACAAGCAACCGCCTTCTACGCTACCTAACCTCAGATAGTACGGTCAATTAAGAGGGACACTACAAGGGACTCTATAAGACCCTCGCGTTATACTCGTGACCATCAGGTGCTGTCCGTGTGAACGGGCTTGCTCTTATCAAAGGCATTAAGGCGAGGCATTGATTGGAACAGTTGTCTCTGCCTTTTTCTTTACGTGTAAAGAGTAAAGAAAATGACCACACTTTTGCACTTTTCAATGTTTTTTTTCTTTTCAATTAAAAACTAAAATTAATTATAAAAACTACAATTAATTTAAATTTATTCTCTGTTTTGAAAGAGGTTTCTTTGATTTATTTTTCTCTGTTACAAAAGTCAACGACTCGTCTGGAACACGATAACAAAATGAAGTCATTGAAATGAAGAATCAGGTTATAAAATAAAACTTGCATATATCGAGATCCCTGCGACCAAAGTTTTCAATGCGATGCCTTAATGAAATTCAATGATTTTAATGTATAACTTCTCGTGTCATATTGTTTTAATATTCTAATGACATAATTGGTTTTATATCAAGGATTGGATTTTAAAGTTATTATCTAATTGACTGACTCGTTGGCTCAGTGGTCCTGCTCTTGACTGCTGATCCGAGAGTTGTGGGTTCGATCCCCACCCAGGGCAAGCATTTGTGTGATGAACAGATTTGTTTGCTCTGTGTCTGGGTGTTAAATATCTATATATGTATGTATTTAAACGTATATAAGTATTTATATCAGTCTCTGGTTCCCATAGCACAGGGAATCCTAATTTGGGGCCAGATGACCATGTGTGATTTGTCCCAGAATATTTATTTATTTATTTAATAATTTTTTATTTCTTTATTTTTCACAAATGACATTACGTAATTACTATTTGATGACTAAAAGAAAAAGTGTCATTTGCACCTATTTTAAATAAATATCTTCTAACATAGTAGGTATTATGAACTGTGGTTACGCTTATAACTGTTGTGTCATTTCTGAAAGTAATCGTCTGTCTAATCTTTGACAAAACAAAAGCTAAAATGCATTTAACGCCAACGTAGTATAGAGTCCCCCACTACATACTAGTGCTGTTTCATTATGCACCGATATATAAGCAATCACATTTATGATATCCCTGGATATTGAGACCTGGGGTATTTTTGCTTTGAAACAAACATAGCTCGCGCAACTTTATCTTTAATATAGTCAAAGAGAGAATTAGCTTCTCTGCTTTACGCATTGTTGGCTTTTAAAAAGTATGAAACTATTAGGTCCTTAGATATGAAATCGGTATTTCATCATCAGCGTTTTATCGAACTGACCACTTTGATTATAAATCATCCACTACAGTTTCCTAAGATCTGGCCAGACGATTACAGCAGAGCTGTATTGTCAACAACTGCAAACTATTATGAAAAACCTAGCCGTTAAACAACCAAGACTGGTAAATTGCTCGAGCCCACTGCTGCTTTGGGACAACGCTAGACCACACACAGCACAAGAGATGGTCGCTAAATTAGTGGAGCTGCGATTGGAAAGTCTCAGACAAACACCATACTCTCCGGACCTTGTGTGACCTGATTACCACTTTTTTCGGAATTTGGACAATTTCTTGCAAGAAAAAAAATTAAATTCTGATCAGGCAGTCCAAACCACTTTTAAAGATTTGATTGATTCTCGCTCCTACATTTTTTTACAATATACTTTAAACAATATACTTGAATCCCAGGATAATGGCATGGGAACTATTCTAGTTTTACTGGACTTTTCGCGTGCGTTCGACTGCATAAATGTTTCTTTTTTGCTCTCTAAAATGTAATTTTATGGATTCGATCATGAAACAATACTTTGGTTTCATAGCTACTTATCAAACCGCTTTCAAATGGTAGATATGAAAGAAGATACAGGAGCCTTCAATTCTTCTTCCCTTACACCGGTTACGCGCGTAGTTCCCCAGGGTTCTATTCTTGGACCGTTGCTCTTTATTCTCTATACATCAGATATAGTAAAGTGTATACGTAAATGTAAGTATCATATATACGCTGACGATCTACAGCTTTATCTCTCATTTACTCATAGTGACACATCAAGAGCTTTGAGTGATATTAACGAGGATCTAAATAGGATAGTGAAGTGGTCAAATCAGCATTCACCAACTCTTAACCTAGCAAAATCCAAGTACATGCTTTTGGGCACAAAAACTCAAATAGCTAAGATATCATCTCAGAATCCTAATTTACTTATAATGGGAGAAAACATAGAAAGGGTGGTCGAAGCACGAAATCTAGGCTTGATTTTGGACACTTACCTTAGATACGAAAAATACATTGCAGCAGTAGTGCGTAATTGTTTTTACCGTCTTAAAATTTTATATAAAATCCTTATCTATCTGAGTGTCCAATTAAGAATACGCTTTAGTGACTCGTTAGTATTGTCTAGGCTAAATTATGCCCAAAACAGTTTATGGACTTCGCCTACACAACAAGACTGAGCGTCTCATTCAGCGAGTACAAAATTCGACAGCGCGTTTCTGTTTTAATATACCACCAAGAAGCCACGTGACACCCTTCTTTAATAATGGAAACAAACTGAAGATAGTTTCAAGGCGGTATATGCACATGGCCTCACTTTTATTCGGTGTATATAAAAATCGATGTCCGCTATATCTATTTTCTAAGTCTAACTGGTCTAGTGATTGCAATAAATTGTCGCGAACACGATGGATTTAACATCTTGTCGCGAATGAACTTCATAAAGATGACCTAACTTAAATTGATTAGTCTATGACGAATCGGTAAACATCAAAGAGTTTATATCCTCTTAGTCATTTCACTCGTTTTATATAGGAGCGCCGGGCTCATAATTCATTTCATTTCGATTTCGCGTGTGCTTCGATCAACACCTCTTCGAGCCAACCACGAGGGAGGAAGGAGACACGAGCCAGCTGCTACTACTACTGCGCCAAAGGACCCAAGTTGAGTATCATAGTTGATTTCATATCTTGTCGAAATCTCTCTTTGCTTCTAACTTGCTCATGTAACTATATCCGATGTAATCTTGATATTTACACCCCGCCTGGTGCCGGTATCAGCCTGAAGGCTCCACAATCACCAAACCCCATCGACCTTGCACCATATTTCCACGACACATCATACACGCTGCCACGGCTCACACATAACCTATAATCATCGTGTCCTTTTGACACATTGTTTTCCTAACACAGCTAGGTGGAGAGATGACCATTGGACGACGTGGCGCTGATGTGGCGAACGCGTTGCAGATCCTGTTGAGTACACGGAACGGACAGGAGCCCAATCACCTTGGATGAACCTGAGACTTTTATGGATATACGGAAGACAGTATACTCGAGTATGATCTGTGAGTTACGGAAGCCGCAGATCCTTCCAGAGTGTCGACTACCTAGATGTGGATCAATCGACGTGTGAGAATAGCGTGGTACCCGCTGATACTTCTGTGAACGTGGATAGCCAGATGTCGCCTGGCAATGGGGAAATTAAACCTCTCCCCCGACGAGGGACATGGGGAATGAGTTACTCCTCCAACGTGGGACATGGGGAACGTTACTCCCCCAACAGTCCCCAACGACTCGCCAGCCCGGACGCGGGTGGGACGAGGGGACGAGGAATGAGTCGCTCCTCCAACGAAAGACATGAGGAATGAGTCGCTCCTCCAACGAGGGACACGAGGAATGAGTCGCTCCTCCAACGAAAGACATGAGGAATGAGTCGCTCCTCCAACGAGGGACATGAGGAATGAGTCGCTCCTCCAACGAAAGACATGAGGAATGAGTCGCTCCTCCAACGAGGGACACGAGGAATGAGTCGCTGCTCTAACGAAAGACATGAGGAATGAGTCGCTCCTCCAACGAGGGACATGAGGAATGAGTCGCTCCTCCAACGAGAGACATGAGGAATGAGTCGCTCCTCCAACGAGGGACATGAGGAATGAGTCGCTCCTCCAACGAGAGACATGAGGAATGAGTCGCTCCTCCAACGTGGGACATGACAACGAGATCCTCCTTCTTTACCTTCCCTTACCTTCCTTACCACCGACCTATTAATGATTCATTTCTTTCAGCACTGTTGTCGATTGATATGTGACTAACCATTGCTTTACTCATGCTATTGTGTTCATGTAATATGTGATGTTCATTTGTATACACACCTGACATCAAACACACACTCATAGAAAGGCGCCTCATGCAACACTGATTGCTTATTTCATGTGCATCCTCATCCCGTAATTTAGCTATGGACGGCATGTCCATCCCAAGGTAGAACCCCACTCCTCACGACAGATCATGGGATCCGCTATCATACTCATGCCAGTTTAATTACAGGAGTTGGACGAACACCTGGCAGCACGGGTGGTCGGGTGTACTCTGCGATGGTGAAGGACATGAATTATTGTGCAGTACAGCGAGTCACATGTGAGTTTAATTATAAGTGCGTATGTAGCAATCGCGGCGTGGATAAAGAAGTATACACCGCTCCGCGACATAAATACTGTACAAGAGCATCTAAGTATAATTTGATAATTCTCAGGCACAAGACGACTGCCTTTAGGGGTAGCTTTAAGTACGCAGCAAGCAAGATATGGAACAACCTTCCGCCACCGATCCAAGAAAGTTAAACTGTGCTTGGTTTCAAGAGGAAACTAACATTCTGCCGTCATACGGAAAAAGGCCATAATTACATTTTTGGTACAAAATGAGATAAGTACATGACTGAAATCGGCAAAAACTTTCCTATCTTTTGCTCTAAGTAAAAAAGTCTAATACCAAAGATATCTATGGATAAAAGGCCCTAATTTCATATACTATAGCCCGAATTTTAAAATGAAAAGCCATATCTTTCAAATTAGAGCCTTTCTTGTTAGTAATATCGTTTTTCTAATGTAAAAGGCCACAACAATGTACAATTACGCCCTTTTCAATTAGCAAACAGGTATGTATTATACATTTGATCTAATAAACAAAACCATAACTTCCAATCATGGCTTATATTTCCAACGTCATATCCACCGCTGTTTTTATTCTTCAACTGTCTTACAGTCAATCTGGGTAAAATTGAACATTATTTTGCGATTTTTGTACATACAATTTGATTTATTTTTACTAACGTTTACTTTATTACATGAATAGTGTGCATTTATGATTTTTTTAAAGGTTTAATATTAAAAATTTAGTATTTAATATACAAAACCTGCACTAAAAGCCACATTCAAAGTCTTCTTGAATTTTGGGTAACTTTGAATCAGGTTATCCTTTGACATCAAAACCTTAAGTTATTTGTATATTTCAGAATTTGTGTAAGATTGTACATGGTTTTCTTATTTAAATATGTTTGTATTATTATAAAAATCATAACAGTTCCATTGAAAATGACATTTGAATTGGTATTGCCACAATGAATCTAATGAACTAATTTAGTCGAAAAAAAAGTCTTGTTTTAAAAAAAGTCTTGTCTTGAAAAAAAAGTTGTTCTTTTATGTTTTCTTCATTAAATACAAAAAAAAAGGAAATTGCCTGTGTAATCTTAAATTCTACGTTAATCTAGCTATCAAACGAGATCAATATGAATTGCCAACGACAAATCTTTTAAAAAAAATCAGAAACTAAAATCTATTCACCCCATTCCATAAACTAAATTTCGTCATCAATATAAATATAGCCACTTTTTCTGGTTATCTGTTGCTCTTTTATGAAACTAACAATATTGGCTTTATTGATTTGACATGTCTCAACTTTACAGGGCCAAGACCAACGTCCTAGGTATATTTTTTGGAGCACTCGGACAGTAACTTTAAAAGGAGTTACTTTTGAAATTCTGCCAGAGAATGGACTACCCTCTTCTCTGAAAACACAGTATATATTGTTTGTTATTCCCTGATCGATGACGTTTTCTCTTCCAATTTTAGTTGTCTTTTCACCCTGTACATCTTCCCTAAACTTTAAATGTTCAAAGTTACCCGAATTGACTGTACGATATTTATGATGTCAGTAATACATTAAGTGACATAAACATTGAATCAAGACTGGAACGTAGATTCAAATTTATATTTTTCCCTTCCTCCAAAAGCTGTTTTAATCTGCTTGTATAATAATAGGAACTTTCAGCAATTTCTTGTGGATCAGTAATAATCAAAACTTTAAGTTTTATTTAGTGATTGCTATAATTGATATTTTTGAGAAAAGCCATAAGTGCCAAATTATGGCTATTCTGCTTAAAATTATATTATTTATATATTGCTTTTTTGACACTGAAAGGGAAAATATGTAATTAAAAAAAATAGGAAAGCTTGACAGTGACGAAACTATAATAATTAAATTACAAATGTTGTTCTGAGTGTAAAAAAGTAAACAGCTTTATTATGTTACTTATAATAAGCGAGAAACTTGAATTTTTATAAAACACTAATTATCTCGGAATCGACTTCAATGCAGTTTTGATCCTTCACCGTATGACGGCAGCATTGTTCTGTCTAGAAAGAAAATCGTACTGCTCACTTATCTATGACCGGCTTACTTTAGGCTACACACCCGCTGTGCACTAACAACTACCATAGAATATAAATACAACATATTGTATTTTAGATAAGTATGGAAGGCAACAATAAATAAAAGTATAAATGAGGTAAATCTAAGCTAGAAAGATCAAACTTATACAAAATAGCATTAAAAAGCTAAATATTATTTACCATTTTTTATATAATATATAGGTAAACTAATACTCATCAATTCATCATGCATCATTGTACACTTATAATTATATTTAGGAAGATATTTGATTCGGTACAATATAAAATGTATTGTTTCGTCCGTGGGTCTACCCACATAGTTCCAAATTCCATAGTTTGGCTTTGTTATAGCCAAAGTATTATGCTGAGACGGTGCCCTTTTTGGCAGAGTATTTAAATCTATAATATAAGTATATATAATATAAATATTGTACATACTTACTTGCTTGTCAAAATAAATTCATTTTCTTTCTTTCTTTCTTTCTTTCTTTCCCTATAAATAAAAAAAATGAACTCCGAAACGGAGAACATCACTTTCTGACGAGATCTTCTTAAAAAAATGTATTTGCATGTAAGGTAAGATGATGTCAGGGGCTTAACAATTGTGGATAAAAAGGTATTTTTTTCCTAAGAAGTCTAGTTCTCCCAGATTTTTCTCCCAGAGCAGCACTAGTTCGATGTGTTCTTGATAGTGAAAGTTCAACATCTATGGATTTTGGAGAAGTATTTTTTTTTTGTATGAAAAGTACGATTTTTAGAGTTTTCATATACCACTTATGCCATATTTAAGGTTACAAGTCACAAAAATTTTAAAAATATTTTAGTCCCATTTTTTAGAGTTTTCATATACTACTAATGCCATATTTAAGATGTTTATAAGTGTTACAAGTGACAAAAATTTGAAAAACATCGTTAGACCCATTTTTTTAAATTTTCATATACCACATATGCCATATTTAAGGTGTTTATAAATATAAAAAGTAACAAAAATTTGAAAAACATCTTTAGTCCCATTTTTAGAGTTTTCGTATACCACTTATGCCATATTTAAGGTGTTTATAAGTGTTACAAGTGACAGAAATTTTAAAAACTTCTTTAGTCCCATTTTTTAAAGTTTTCATATACCACTTATGTCATATTAAAAGTGTTTATAAGTGTTACAAGTGACAAAAATTTTTGAAAAATCCTTAGTCCCATTAAAAAAAATGGTTCATCAAAATCCTGAAGTCGAATTTTCACTTTATACTTCGTCACTATATAGTTATAATATATGTGTATATTTTTGAAACAAATCTCTTGTTTTTAGGGTTCCGTACCCAAAGGGTACTTACAGGACCCTATTACTAAGACTTCGCTGTCCGTCCGTCTGTCTTTCTGTCACCAGGCTGTACTTCATGAGTCGTGATAGCTAGACAGTCGAAATTTTCATAGATGATTTATTTCTGTTGCCGCTATAACAACAAATACTAAAAACTAGACAAAGTGATAGTCTCCATACAAAAAACGTGTTTTTTTAAACGTGAAGAAACTTGCGCCATCTAGTATGATAGTGCGAAACTGAAGAAACTAGCGCCATCTAGTATGATGGTACGGAACCCTATGTGTGCGGTTCTGACTCGCACTTGGTCGGTATTTTTCTTTTCAATACCAAAATGTTACATCCTTAATAATTAGTGAAGATATTTATTTTCCTTAATAATTGGAAAACATAATTTATCAGAGACAAAATACGCCTAAGGCGATACTAAACAAGCAATTATACAAAATGAGGCCGCTCATTAATTTCAATGATAAATAAGATGCTAAGTTCAATTTCATTCACGTAGTAAGAATTAACAACGTAATTTTGTCTGTGTCTAATTGTGACCTATTTATTCCCCCCCCCCCCCACCCCTTTGGGTGGCATAACTTTTTTTTTTGAACTGTGGTAGCAACTCTTTGAAAAAATGAAAAATGAAAAAAGTTTATTGCAGTATCTTATTGTAAAAAATATTACATATTGCAGGAGACTTCTTTTAAGGCGAGGCACCGGTGGAGAAGCGGAGAAATCCTTTGCTAGATCAAATTTTTTGGGTAATTACTACTAAATATCGGTCTTGCAAAATATGTTGGACATACTTAAGGATACTGTTACACGATAGTGTGTATTTTACTCAATCATAAAAAAAACCCAAAAAACAGGTCTAAAACTTCTAAAAAAAAGTCTTAAACGAATTGTTTAGAATAGCATAGAAAAGTAGAAAATCATTTATTTGCCTTAAACACGGTATACAGAGATCTTTAAAGTTATATAGCACTCATGTTTAGCTATTAAAAACAGCATGCAAATATTAAGGTAATAATTACAATAATACTAGGTCAGTGATATTATGATATGTAAACATAAGGCATAAATTAGTCACAATATAATCAATTACAATTTTAAGTCAAAAAATTCATTTAGATTGTAGAAATTATGAGACAGTAGCCACTTTTGCATTTTCTTAGTCATTAGAGGCAGTGGAAGACTTTTGAATTCACTTGGTAATTTATTGAAAATTTTAACGCTCAAACTGTAGCAGTGTTTATGGTACATAGTTCAGTAATAAAATTTCTAAATTTGCACATAGTTTATATGTGGAGATATTTCTTTTTAAGAGAATCTGCTATATTTTAGTTTTTAAATTTGACTGACTCGCTGGCTCAGACTGACTCGCTGGCTCAGTGGTTAGTGCCCTTGACTACTGATCCGAGGGTTGTGGGTTCGATCCCCACCCAGGGCAAGCATTTGTGTGATGAGCAGATTTGTTTGCTCTGTGTCTGGGTGTTAAATATCTATATATGTATGTATTTAAACGTATATAAGTATGTATATTAGTCTCTGGTAACCCATAACACAGGAAATCCTACTTTGGGGCCAGATGACCATGTGTGATTTGTCCTAGAATATTTATTTATTTATTTATTAAATTTAAGTCTTAAGAGAAATAACAACGTAAAACATTGAAAAAGTGCGAAAGTATGGTTATTGTCTTGACTCTTTACACGTAAAGGAAACAACAGAGACTACTGTTTTACAAACGCCTCACCTTAACTATTAAGAAAAAAAGAAGTCTCCTGGAACATGTAATATTTTTTACAATGAGATACTGCAATAAATTTTTTACTAATAACTAATAACTGTGTATGAAATAATTTTCTAAAAATCTAAAAACTTAAACGGGCTTTGGGCTCAGATGACTACAGAAGGAAATGTTTTATCAGCCTTTTTACCCGACTGCGCCAGTACGAGAGTTATGTTTTTCGAGTGTAAGTATGTATGTTTATTTATTAAAGTGAGACTTTTATTACATCGTCTCGAATTTTTTCGTGTGTGTGTCGCGTGATGGTCGGTATGATCGTTTCGTCCTCTGTACCGTAGCTCCAAGACGAGAGCAGCCATGATGGTTTCGTGCCCTGTAAATGTCTATAATGTGAAAAAAAGTTTCACTTTTACCGTGGTTTCATAAAACCACACTCTCCTTTTTTTATTTCTTTGGCATGCCCTGTAGCCGAAACGACTTGATGGATTTTGGAGTGCTATGTTTCGATAGATTCGTCTTGATCCCGTGAGTGACTTAAGATACATTTTTACCCGACTTTTTTTTTCTATTCACAATTGGTAAGCTCTTGGCATCATCTCACCTGATGGTAATTGACGATGATGCCGAAGATGGAAGCGGATGTGGCCGGCAACTGCAGTAACCCGCCAATGAACCTTTAACACAAGCGACGAGAGAACAAAAGAAATACGACATCTAGAACGCGCTATTAGAATTTCTTTAGCGCTGAGTATATATAAGGATACCAATCATCAACAATTGGTCCACGGCCGGACCCCAGGCATACCACCTCGCCTGGCGAAGATGAAATATCTCCCTTTGCTCTCTTCGAATAGGAACGCACCGTTCC
The DNA here is from genome assembly GCA_947284805.1 of Coleophora flavipennella. Classification (NCBI taxonomy): domain Eukaryota; kingdom Metazoa; phylum Arthropoda; class Insecta; order Lepidoptera; family Coleophoridae; genus Coleophora; species Coleophora flavipennella. Next base: position 8,872,071 of record OX369295.1, read on the forward strand.
TAAACGGGCTTACCAAGATTCCCCAACGCAATGGAGAACTGGCTATCTTATCTTCAAGCCGGAACACATCAATTTTGTTAACACTGATGTTTGGCGGCAAGACTTGGATGGTGGTAGCTAGCCAGACGGGCTTAGAAAATGACCTACCACCAACCAAACCGAGTCTCACAAGTTGACTCCACCGGGAATCAAACCCGCAACCTCATGGTGTGAAGCGAATAGACTAACCAATACGCCACGGAGGCAGTTAAAAAAGACTGGCCAAAATAGAGGGGTTAAGTTTTAAATTTTGGCGATCGAGGTGGTTTTTTTTCCTCTGAAACGGAAGAGGGAAGGGGATAAACGCATTTACGCATACCACTACCAGCCGGCTGTAATGGTTATGTGGGACGCCTATATGCAAACATACACATATATACCTAAAGTATCTTTATATATATAATTATACTGTACTTCTGTATGTCACTGAACTCCTCCTAAACGGCTGGACCGATTTGAATAATTTTTTGTATGCGTTTGGGTGGCGTCTTGGATAGTTTAGATTCATAAATCAGCCCAGCAGATGGCGCTGCAGTCGGTATCTAGGAAGGGTAGTGTGGTGTAGTGTAGGGTAGGGTAGTGTAGGGTAGGGCAGTGTAGGGTAGGGTAGTGTAGGGTAGGGTAGTGTAGGGTAGGATAGGGTAGTGTAGGATAGGGTAAGTTAGGGTAGGATAGTGCAGTGTAGTGTAAGGTGGAACGAAGTTCGCTGGTACAGCTAGTATATGTATAAATATACACAGGCCCAGGACCGCACTACCCACTAACAACCCCCTGTAGCTTTGGCAGCTAGGCTGCCTTGAAAGAAAGATCGAGGTGTCGTTAGATTCGTATTTATACCGTGAGTGACATATTATGATACATGTTTATCCAACTGAGCAAAATAAAGTATTAAGATTATATGTAGTGGGGTTCTTAATTAATTCGTATAGTTATTTGTTTTCATTTCTACGCAAACGAGGGAGACATAGTACGGCTAAAATTTGGCTCGAATACCAGCGTAAATTAAATACCGCGAAGACCAGCGATGACCGCTATTTAAAAGGAAAGGAACTAGCCTCCAAGATACAGTCAAAGTATATATATTAGTACTAACGTAACTGAAGACTATTTTGAAAATTAGGGCTTTATGAAGTGTAATGTATTTGTAACTTGTAATTAGTGTCAAATAAACTACATATCAGTTTCATTTTTCGTTTTCATATTATAGTTGATTAGCTGTTTCCCGCGGCTTCACCCGCGTGGACAACGTTTCTATGACTGTTCGAGGGTGCGCAGTGCGCGAGCCCTAAGCGCCTAGTGAGCGTAGAAAAAGTAGCCTATGTGTTAATACAGGTCCTAATATATCTACCTACTAAATTTCAGCAAGATCCGATCTGTAGTTTTTGCGTGAAACAGTAACAAACATACATACTTCAATGTTTCTATGACTCTTTGAGGGTTCGCAGTGCGCGAGCCGCGAGCGTCTCGCAAACGTGAAAAAAAGTAGCCTACGTGTTATTCCTGTTCCTAATCTATCTACCTACCAAATTTTTGCCAGATCCGTTCAGTAGTTTTTGCGTGAAACAGTAACAAACATACATCCATACATTCTTACAAACTTTCGCGTTTATAATATTAAGAAGAATTGCCAGTGTACGAGGCAACCGTTATTAGTCCTAGACGATCAATGATATTGCGAAAAATGCGACAAATCAATAGGATATCGGACTGCATCAAAAATAAATTCTGAAATATGATTTTCTAAACTGCTCTCCTCCTGAAGTTTCAAATAACCTTACTTGTTTTGTTTTTCCATCACGTCTTCAATTTTTTATTAAAATTTACAAAATAAATTCGTCAATGACGCTAAATATCTATGACGTCAATCACAAAGCGAGAGGGAAGATATTACACATCATAAACATCAAACACAGTCACAGTAAACATTTGTAGTGTAGGTAATTTTTGATGTGTAACATCTTTGCTCTCGCTTTCCTGCAATTTGTGGGAGTGATTTCGTGAAATGGGACGGAAATGTGTAACAGGAAATGCGAACGTTTTTTAATTCTCGAAAACTAAGGTTGTCATAGCCATGTCGCCTAGTGTGATGGCAAAGGCAAAGATGACCTATTACTATTCGAAGGGTCAGCCCGTGAATGTACGACCCGATAATTAATTAATTTCATAAGTATTTTGTCACATGTTACACATCATATGCGAGTACTGTAGGTCTCGTTTTTTTTTCTGGATAAAGTTTTATCTTATCTTGTCTTATTATCTTATAAACATATTTGCCAAAAATATCCGTCCGTCCTTTCTTTGTTTCGTCCGTCTGTTTGTCATGCTTTGCCTAGCGGTTCAAATCAAATCAAAATAATTTATTTTAAATAGGTGTTTACATACACTTATAAATAGTAAAAAAAACTTATTGTATATTACAAATAATGTCATGATTCAGATTAAAGTCTCGGGTAATGGTATTTGTTATAGAATCAACATAATATATAGCTTTGTCATTTACATAATCTATTATTTTGTGTACTATCTCATCCTCTAGTTTAATTTATAAATATTAAACTTTTACTCTTATATATTATTTTTTAATATCCTCTAGAGCACAAGCATTTTTTGAAATGAGTCTTGAATTTATTCTTGGACAAACTAAATACATTTTCTGGAATTTTACTGTAGAATCACTGCCCCACAAATGACTTTTTAACCTAACTCAGTCTCGGAAAGGCTATATCTATTTTATTTACATTTCTTATATTCAAATTATGATTGTCACTGTTTTTAGGTTATAAATGCAAATTCTTACGAACGCACATAATGATTTCATATATAAATTGACTAGCAACAGTTAAAATATTGGTTAATTAAACGAATGATCCAATTGACATCAAATTTTGAAGTTAGGAATATTATGAAAATTTGTCGATGGCTTCTCAGCAGCTTCTGATTCTGATGCTATTTAAAGGTAGCTGCCATATAGCAAAAAGTGAAAAATGCAAACTTTAAAAATGGCTCTAGAGATTTTGATGAAACTTTGCGAGTATGAAGTAATGTTCGTGTTCTATTAATACCATCATATCAGCCGAAAATCGTCCACTGCTGGACAAAGGCCTCCCCAAGGATTTCCTCGACGACCGGTCCCGCGCTGCCCGCATCCATCGACTTCCCGCGACCTTCACCAGGACATCGGTCCACCGCGTGGGAGGCCTTCCTACGCTACGTTTTCCGGTGCGCGGTCGTCACTCGAGAACTTTACTGCCCCATCGGCCATCTGTTCTACGAGCTATGTGCCCTGCCCACTGCCACTTCAGATTAGCGATTCTGTGAGCTATGTCGGTTACTTTGGTTCTCCTGCGGATCTCCTCGTTCCTGATTCGATCACGCAGAGAAACTCCGAGCATAGCACGCTCCATTACCCTTTAGGTGACCTTGAGCCTTCTAATGAGGCCCATAGTGTGCGACTATTAATATAAGTAGACGCATTGGTTATTGTATCAAATGTTGTTAGACACCAGCTCATCCAGCTTTATACCCGTGGTCTTTCTATTAGGAAAAAACAGGGACCACGGGAAAACGGCGAAGTATATCTATAGCTTGTAGTTTATCTATACCAAATGAGGGTTCTGTCTGTTATCGTTGTACCTTTGACGTTAAGGGAACTAACTTGACTTAGTGAGATAGGCTATCGTAACCCTGATGTTACTTTCAAAGACCATCTGCTCCCAGCATAGAGGCAAGTCATTGTGCCACAGATTAGAGAGACACAGATGTTAAACTTTTGAAATCACGAAGTACTTTAAAGAGGATGATTGAATTATGATTGTATAGATGTATAGAAAAGAGAACAAAAAACCGGTCAATTGCAAGTCAGAAAAGCACACAAGGGATTCCGTACCATCATACTAGATGGCGCTAGTACAAAGGATTCCGTTCCATCCGTTTCAAAATAAACACATTTTTTGTATGGACACCCTCCTTATTTTTTCACTTTCTTTAATTTTTAGTATTTGTTGTTATAGCGGCAACAGAAATACATTATCTGTGAAAATTTCAATTGTCTAGCTATCACGGTTCATGAAACACAGTCTGGTGTAAGACGGATAGACAGACAGATAGACAGACAGACAGACAGCGGACGAAAAGCGAAGTCTTAGTAATAGGGTCCCGTTTTTACCCTTTGAGTACGGTACCCGAAAAACATGTAACACTCGAGAGTAAATTATTATAAGTCGTTCCACGACACTTTGTACGTGATCAGTTCACTTCCAGCAAAGTTGAAATTGACGACTAATCAATCCGTAAAATTTTAGACGTTATTTAATGTTTTTTTTTCAAGCAATGCTTTTACAAAATTGAAGACTTCGTTAAAAAGCCTTAAAATCTATTTTATACTCATTTTGGTATATATTTACACTAATTCCACAGATATTGAATAAATTTACACGTTTTATTTTATCAGCGACCGGTTTCGAACACCATCTTCAGGCAGCTTCGGTCGCTGACAAATTGTAACGTGTAGTTTTATTCAATTTCTGTGAAATTAGTGTAAACATATACCAAAATGAGTGATAATATAATGTTCCACTAAAAACCTACAATCAAAAGGATCAACTATTTTATAATGATTTGCGTTGAGTGTGACATTTTTCATACTCTATTTCTTTGTATGTCTTTGTATGATATAATATGTATTTGTAGTACAGCTTAGGTAAGATTTTATTTTAGGGAATAAATGATATGGATTTCATGATTGTATTTTTTAAAGTTTTTTATCCATAATTGTCAATGTACATTCCTTGTGTTGTTGTAGTTTTTTGCATTTCATCATCATCATAATTATCAGCCGAAAAATTTCCACTGCTGGACTCAAATCCATGTCAAAAACCTCCCCCAAGGATTTTTACGACGACCGTTCCTGCACTCCCGGCATCCATCGGCTTCCTGCGATCTTCACCAGGTCGTCGGTCCACCGCGTGGGAGGCCTTCCTACGATACGTTTCCCGGTGCGCGGTCGCCACTCGAGAACTTTACTACCCCAAACGGCCGTCTGTTCTACGGGGTATGTGCCTTGCCCACTGCGATTTCAGTTTAGCGATTCTGTGAGCTATGTCGGTTACTTTGGTTCTCCTGTGGTCCTCCTTTTGCATTTACCTGTTTGTATAACGTATGTTATTTCTAATGATTTCAGATTAATTTCATATAAAATACTCATTGTTAAAATTAATGAAGAAATTTTGAGGTCCAAAAAAATTTATAACTAATAATTATATTAAGAACTTTCACCAGGAAGCCTATTTTGCTCCTCGCTTTGTATTTCTCACTAATTCAATATCCAATATTCAAGGTATTTATTCAAAATAGGTGCAACTTACACTCTTTCTGATAGTCGTAAAATAATAATAACATTTGTGAAAAATCAAGAAATAAACAATCATTGGTTAATAATGTCAAAATTCAGTCCATAAAATAAAGCAGATTATGTCATTAGAACATAAAAACAACACGAAAAGTTATACATAAAAATCATTGAATGTCATTGATAACTTTGACAAGAGTATGCCAGTTCACACAGACAGCAACTGGTCACGTGTATAACGCGAGAGTCAGCCATTAGATTTGTGATATCTCTTTGGCGGAATTATCCCAGATACTATATTACGCCATTTCGACCTATCTAAGGCAGTGTGTGTGTATAGTATCTCAGAAGTGAGTGTCGAGAGTGCTGCGGCTCTAGACTATCCGACGTATCGGGTTACGGCCCAGTGGTCTCCCTTCCTCGAGTGTGCCAGTCACCCTGAGTTTTTCGAGGTTCTCTTCACTCTTTCTGAAGATACGCCCGAAATATTGAAAGGACTCGTCGGAGGCAGATGGTGGATAGTCTAGTCACACCCCGGACACTGCATACAGCGGTGGTGAAATGACATTTCTAAAAACTAATGTGACGGGGCAAACAAAAGCAAGGCGAAATCCTATACGTTTGAGAACCAAACTGTAACCAATCTGTAGCAAGACTTTTAGTAGTTTTTTTTTAATTTTTTTTATTTATTATATATTAAACAGTACAAAGGAAACCCTATCGGGTTTTTATATTGCACCGAAGTCGAAGACTATTTAATTTAATGATGAGGGTAGGTGACACCCAAAGCATACTTATGTAGTGTAGGTACTTAAATAAAAAGAATCGCCATAAAGATGTTCACAACACAAGAACAATGGTGACGTCAATGTGTACCCCTAGCTGTGAAAGTCAGTGACTTATATATTACGAATCTGTGGTGAAAGTACTTTATGTGTGACTGTGTGTGTGTGTATGTCGCTGATACAGGTATGATTTCTTGTCAAACAGGATGTGATTTTTGGAGTATTTTTTAAAAATTGTATATTAATATTATTTGTATGATATTATATCTATTAATAATGTTCTGAATTTTATGATTATTCGAATTTTATATTAGAATTAGCAAGAAAGAATATTTTAATTTATTTTTTATATTGTTTTTATTAATTTCTGCCTTGAGACCTGTGGGTAGCTGGTTGATTAGGAACGGTACAATATATTTTAGTTCTCTTTTTCCGTACAAGTTTATTATTCTCGGTAATGTTAGAGTCTCGTTTCTTACCGCTCGAGTTTGCTTTCCGTGTTGGGTGACAGTTTGTTGGGCTTGGTTAAAGAAGTTTTCACTGAGTAGGTTATAGTTAAAAAGCGTCGGTGGCTCAACCGGTAACGACTCGGTCCATCTAACCAGAGGTACCGGGTTCAAATCTGGACGGCCAATGTACCAATGAGTTTTTCAAAAACTTACGTACATATACTTACCGATTGCTTTAACGGTGAAGGAAAAACATCGTGAGGAAACCTGCACACGCCTGCGAAGAAACTCGAAGGTTGTGTGTGAAGTCGACCAACCCGCACTGGGCCCGCGTGGTCGACTAAGGCCTAATCGCCCTGATTCAGGGTAGGCTCGAGCCCCTCGGTGGGGACGTATATGAGCTGTTATAATAGGTTATAGTTGACTTTATTTTGAACCGGAATGATGTTACAAAAGGAAAAGATTTCAGTATAATCGCTTTTAAAAGATTCTTTGATTTTTGGTGGAATGATTGTTTTAAGTATACGTAACTGCAGTTGATAGATTTGGTCTAGATGGGTATTGAAAGTACGTCCATAGCTACTAAGGCCATATGATATAATAGACTCACCCAGTGCTGTGTATAAGCGTAGAAGAATTACAAAAGGTATTCTTCTAGAGATGATTTTGAATTTAGCTAGAATTGCTCTCAGTTTATCACAAACATAGGAGATGTGATCAGTCCACTTTAGGTGACTATCGATTATTAGACCAAGGTAAGTTTGTTTGTCTACTACCTCAATGGAGGGGCATTTGCATGGTGAGTTATCTTTACTATGTAGGCAAAGATGGTCATGGGCAACTAGTTTTATTTTTGAGCCTGTTTTGAGCTGAGCTTATGTACATTACTTTAGTTTTGGATGCATTTAATGCCAATTTAAGTTAATTTAATTTAAGTTAAGAGTTGAAATTTTCCAAAGATATATATAATGATAACGCGGAGAGAACTGTAAAAAAAAACTTTTTAAGGGTACATCCCCTACAAGTAAAGTGGGGTTTGTTTTTTTTTCTCGTCAAACCCAGTCGTGTAGTATATCGTTGATTAGAGCTTAAAAAATAGTTGTGAGTCTTCTAAGACCATTTTATAATTTAGGGTTTCGTTTTCAAAATATTGGCTTGAAAGTGATAAATTTTGTTGGAGTCGAGTGTCCACCTCCTAACAACTAAATCGTTGTATTTGGAAATTTGAAAATTAGATATGGATGCCACAATGGCAACTACGGAATTCTACATTGTGCGTGGCCCGACACGCACTTGGCCGGTTTTTTTTTATCTAAAATCAATTCTCGCACACTGATCATAATATGAAAGTTGTACTTCTGTAGAAGTTTAGCCTGCATCACAGGTGCCTGAGCTATCCTCCCATCTAACCGAAGTAAACGCGAGAACGATCGCCTAATATTATGTAGGGGCTGCGTAGTTGAATACTCAATACGCTATTTACGTAAAAGGGTTTATCGGCGATGGGAAATTCGATAATACCATGGTACAAGAAGAGAAGGCATTCTATCTACGATGACTTTGTCTTGCGTAGGTTAAATAGGCATCCCACTCGATGAACCGACGATGCCCTGGTGAAGGTCGCGGGAAGAAGCTGGATACGGGCAGTGCAGAACCGTTTGGGGGAGGCCTTTGTCCAACAGTGGACGTTCTTCGGCTGATATAATGACTTTGTCTTACCGCTACGTCATATTTTTATTACCAACGCAGTTAATTTAAGAAAACGTATATTGGGGATAATATGATATTTCATACCTCCCTTTTTATGGTTTTGTACCAAGTAATGGGACCCTATTACTTTATGAAATCTGTATGTTCATCTGTCCAAATTTAAAGTGCTGTATCTTTTAAACCGTGATAGGTAGCTGGCTCAAATTTACACAGAATATGTATTATATGGGGGATTAGTGGATGCCCGCAGCTTCGCCCGCGCAGATCCCGTTTTTTGCCGTTCCCTTGGGAATTTTACAAAATCTTTCTTAGCCGATGCCCACGTCCTATCCCTATCAGCATTCCAAATTTATGCGAAATTCGTTTAGTGGTTTTAGCTGTGCTTTGATATACCAGTCAGCCACTTTTTTCTTTTACCTATGAATACAGATTAAGTGACAGATGAGAGAGATGAAAAATTAAAAATTTAAGGGGTCCCATACAAGAAAAGTGTATTCTAAAGTTTTTTTTTCGTTTTTGCTCTATCGTAAACAGTGTAACACACAAACTTATTTAGTGTTGATCACAGTACTATTCCTAATCCTAAAGTAAAACAACAAATAATAAGAACCGGCCAGGTGTAAGTCGTATTTGCGCTAAGGAGTACGAACTGAATTAAAAAAAAAATTCGTCACTCCCGTTGATGTCTTTTGTTAGAAATTAAAAAAAAAAAAACCAAAGGTATTACAGATTGCATGGCTGAGACCTCCTTTTGGGTACGGTAATACCTGTGTTAGGGGATCTCGCTCCTCCATTACTTAAACTACTTCAACCGTCTCCTTGGCGTAATGGTTAGTCCATTCGCTTCACACCAGGAGGTCGCGGGTTCGATTCCCGGTGGGTTCAACTTTGTAAGACTCAGTTTGGTTGGTGCTAGGATATTTCAAAGCCCACCTAGATAGCTACCAACATCTTATCTAAGTCTTTGCGCCAAACATCATTGTTAACAGCATTGATGGAACAAGATAAGATAAGATAGTCAGATCACCATTGCGTTGGGGAACCTTGGTAAACCCTCTTCCATCTTCGGCATCATCGTCACTTACGATCAGGTGAGACGATGTCAAGGGCTTATCAATTGTGGATAAGAAAAATTATTTTATATTAAAGGTAAAAACAAATCATTAACACTTAATTAATTAAAATTAAAGGAATTAAATTAAAAGAGGAAATACCTATTTAATTAAAGTTAAAAGCAGTATGACTGTCCTCTGTAGTGATTGTCTGAGTGTGTGTGTTTAGGGGTTTAAGTGTATTTTTATATGTAGTTAGTTTTAAGATACCACCTCAAGAAGTCGTTCAGTTTCGTCATAGCAAATGGATTCTAGCCATGATATAAGAGTTTTTCTGCATTTAAGAATGTTCATTGGATAAATAAGAAGTATTTTGTTAATTTTTTTAAAGAGAAAAGATGGAGCGTATAATAAATTGATATAAGGCAAATGTAGTTCTATGCAAAAATCTTCCCGCCACCGATACTACCATTTTATTCCACTTTTGGTGAATTTTGGGATCAAAAAGAAGAGGTTTATGTTTTTATAATATGGTTCTTAGGATGTATAGTTTTCTTTCAATGAGAAGATTAGTGATCATGTACAGTTGCTCAGTTGGAAATCTAACAGGCTTGAAACACATGACCTTTAGTAATGCACGTTGAGCTCGCTCCACTCCCAAGAAATAAGTTTTTGACGTACCACCCCGGAAAAGTATACAATAATCTAATAGAGATTGAGCAAGGGCAGTGAAGACTCTCCTATGTTAAACTAGATCAACTATAACTATGTCTGAGGTTTTTCATGATCCATATTAATTTATGGACCCCACTTGCAACTAAGTCCAAGTGTGTGTACCAGTTTAGTCGCTGGTCCAGCATTACCCCTAAATACTTAACGGATGTTACTCTTTTTATATTAGGACATGAGCGTGAGATATCAGGAAACAGGGAAAATTAGTACTTGGACTTGACCTCTTGTTTTTACTAAAGCATATGTAGTTCGTTTTTATTACATCTAAAATAATGAGGTTATTGTTAAGCCATTTAGCAACCTCTACGAGGCCGATCTTAGTGGAATTAAAGACTGATGTCCATGATGGTGTATTAAAAACCAGCACTGTGTCATCAAAAAATCAGTGATTTTTGACTTTTAGGTTGCAGAGGTCATTAATGTAAATAAGGAATAAAGTGGGGCCCAGCGTACTTCCTTGTGGAACACCATAGTTTATGTTTACATCATGGCTGATATATTCCCCTGTCTTGACTCTTTGTTTCCTATTAGAAAGATAATTCCTAAACAAGGTAAGTGGAACAACTCTAATTCCTAATACCTCAAGTTGTTGTAGAAGGATGGAAACAGAGAAAGTATCAAAAGCCTTCTTAAGATCAATGAAAATGAATAGGTATCATTGTTATGCAGGAATTCAGCTCCGTGTCCATAAGTAAGCAAAAAATTAAATATATTACTGACTTTCTCTGCATATAATATAACTGCAACGAGGCAGCGTCTGTCCATGAAATATTTTCGATGATATTAAACGATATAGAGACAAAAACATTTTTTTTAAATTTTGCCTGTTCACGCATAATGCTAAAATGACTGAGCCCATTTGAGTAAATTTTTGCACGATTATCGATAATACCTTTTATTCCAGACTCCAGAGTGACCTCAGATACTTTTTATTATGTAGTAAATGAATTTGAAACACAACTTATAGTTCAGAAGATGGTCGTTCATAATATTTTTGATGTGTGACATCTTTCCTTACGCTTTCTTGCAATCTGTGGAAGTGATTTCGTGAAAAAGGACGGAAGTGTGTAACAGGAAATGCGTTATTTTCAGTCACGAAGACTAAGGAAACATGGCCTAATGCGAGGGATCTTACACATCATATGCGACTATTTTATTTGAAATGACTAAGATTGTCAACTCTAACGAAATACTATTCTTATTGTGCCTTGGATAATACCATCAGGCTTTGTGGGCTTACGCGTAATAACGGCAGGCGCGATGATATTCTGTTTGCTTACATATTGGGGACTATAAGCCTATCAATGTGACGGTTTTAAGACTTAGTTTGAGCTGGGATATTGGGATAGAATTTTAACATGACAGTTTGGATATTTGGGTAAAGTTCATATTAATACTGGGGAATTAAGGAAATATCGTATTAATATATTATATAAAAGGCAAACCTGACTGATTCATCTTTTATATCTACTGAATATCTACTGAACGGATTTCGCTGAAATTTGGAATACAGACAGTTCTGAAGACGTATTAGGCAACCGCTAAGAAAAGATTACGGGAAATTCCTACGGAAACACCAACAACGAGATCTGCGCGAGCGAAGCCACGGGCATACATTAGTATCATATAAATGTATTTATAAAGTTCATTTGCTGCACCTTTGAACGCTTATGTCAAATACTCCATCAAAGGGCCCGCCCTGAGTTCAATCGCGCTGCCCACCGCGGCGCCAAAATTGTCTGCGCCACGATTGACCTCAGGACGGCCCCTTTGACGGAGTGTTTGATGCGCACCGGCAGCGACAAACGGCATTTATCAAAGGCGCAGCTAATTCAGCGCACGAACTATGCACGGAAATGGACTACAAAAAGCGTAAAATTTTTCAGCAAATTTAAAAGACATAGTCAATTTTAAAGACAAAAAAACCTGTGATGGAGGTTTATCAGGCCACGCCCCCTAAAAATCTAATACAAAAACGTTTTTCAAGTATTAGGTGAACACACACAGTTTTTAAATAGTAGGCTATAATAAGATAAGATAAAATAAATACTCATTATTGTACATACTAGTTAAAAAAATATAAACACGTTATAAAAATCCTAACTCAAAAAATATAAAAAAAAACAAACACAATATAGGAAAAGAAACTTATGTAGGTACTATAATGTCAATTTTTTATTATTTTTTATTTAATTCACAATTGGTAAGCCCTTGGCATCATCTCACCTGAGTGACGATGATGCCGAAGATGGAAGCGGGCTTACCAAGATTCTCCAACGCAATGGAGAACTGGCTATCTTATCTTCAAGCCGGAACACATCAATGTTGTTAACACTGATGTTTGGCGGCAAGACTTAGATAAGATGGTGGTAGCTAGCCAGGCGGGCTTAGAAATAATGTATATTACAGATAATGTTTGTTTAGATTAGTGTCAAGTTATGGTGTTTGCAGGAGGATTATTACATATTCATATAATATCCTTAGCGTCGGTGGCTCAACCGGTAACGACTCGGTCTACTTAACCAGAGGTGCCGGGTTCAAATCCGGACGGCCAATGTACCAATGAGTTTTTCGAAACTTACGTACATATACTCACCGATTGCTTTAACGGTGAAGGAAAACATCGTGAGGAAACCTGCACACACCTGCGAAGAAACTCGAAGGTCGTGTGTGAAGTCGACCAACCCGCACTGGGCCCGCGTGGTCGACTAAGGCCCGATCGCCCTAATTCAGGGTAGGCTCGAGCCCCTCGGTGGGGACGTATATGAGCTGAAATGATGATAATATCCTTGCCATTTACATAATCTATTATTTTATCGTATCCTATCATCGGTGCTCTAGCACCGTCATTTTATAACCGTCTTCAAAAAAGGAGGAGATATTCAATTCGACTGTATGTTTTTTCAGGGTTTCGTTCCCAAAGGGTAAAAACGGGACCCTATTACTAAGACTCCGCTGTCCGTCTGTCTGTCCGTATCGTATGCCACAAGGCTGCATTTTATGAACCGTGATAGCTAGACAGTTGAAATTTTCACAGATGATGTATTTCTGTTGCTGCTATAACCACAAATACTAAAAATTTTAAAAGGTGAAAAAATAAGAGGGGTCTCCATTGAAGAAACTAGCGCCATCTAGTACGATGGTACGGAACCCTTTGTATGCGGTTCTGACTCGCACTTGGCTGGTTTTTGTATGTTTATTACGCAGTCATTCCGTCAATTCTGAATTGATTTTGATGATTCTCTTTGTGTTTGGTAGGTCATACTTTACAGGTGGTCCCATATAATACTTATCGAAATTAATTCAGCGCTTTTTGAGAAAAGCAACAAATCAACAAAACAAAAATATGTACACAGATAAATTATTTAGGTGAGCTGATGATGGAAGGTTTGACCCATCAACTTTCATGCTGCTGAGATGATGGTAGACGCCACAGGAATCTGTATCGGTTATTGAAACATATGCATTATGGTACAATGATTCCTATTGGCGAGTAGGTGATTGGTTTTAACGTTGTTACAAATATAGTATTAACGCTAAAAACTATAAAATAAAAATGAAATTTTGCCGGTTTATGAAATTAGTTGTCCCTGTTTCATCCACATTCTATCTGACAGATTTAAGTAACGTCAGAGAAAATCGGAAGTTAAAGAAAAAGTTTAAATATCTATGTAGTTTCTTCTCGGTAACTATAAAAAAATAATTTAAAAATCTGATAGACTGTTAGGGCAGAATTGTTGATTAATGGGCACTGGGCAGGGCACATAGCTCGTAGAACAGATGGCCGTTGGGGTAGTAAAGTTCTCGAGTGGCGACCGTGCACCGGAAACCGTAGCGTAGGAAGGCCTCCCACGCGGAGGACCGACGAACTGATGATGATCGCGAGAACCCGATGGATGCGTGCAGAGCAGGACCGGTCTTCGTGGAAATCTTTGGAGGAGGCCTTTGTTCAGCAGTGGACGTTTTTCGGCTGATGATGATGATTTTGATAGATTTTCAAAATATTTTTTGTGTCAACTATTAATTTTAAAAATGTAGGTACTTATAACCCGGGAAAATAAAAGTTTCGTGAATCTGTTAAACAATCAAATTCCGTGACGTCACTAACTTTAATTTAGGACCCATCTAAGGTCCAATATCGTCTGGCAAACTTAAACCTTTAAGAGCTACTAAGATAAGAGGTACCTTTACCTTTAGCTATGAAATTGACGATTCAGTTTTTAAAGTTCAGTGCCAATTTTTACTGAAAATAAAAAAGTAATTGTTTTTTATTTTTATTATTGACCATATGGTGACAATACTTATGGTATCTTATTAGTAACTAGAGGCATGTATTTCATGTTCCAATCCCCTGAGTTATGTAAAATTGAAATAAGCAAAGGCGTTTTCTTAGTGGTTAGATGGGAAATTTTTTTAGACTAGTTAGTTTTCTTGAATTTTCCTGAAAGTGACGAAATCTTATGTGGGGTATTCCCAAATATAACATTAGTAACGAAAAAACTTTTGCGATAACTCTAGAGCTTTAAAAATAAAAATGTGTATTCTGTGCCTCAATAAAGGCGATTTTTTCAGGTGAAAAAGCCACCATGCTCTCAAAATATCCATACAATAAGCGTATGTTTACAACCATTTAATTTCTTATAGTCTAGTGCTTTAAGAGAATACATTTTATTTTAATAACTATTGTTCTTAATATTAATTTTCATCTTTAAACTTTTTTATACAATCGGATATTTCATAAGTAAAGGCCTAATATTAGTGTATCATGTCAATTAGTAATGTTCGTATTTTACATCGCGTTGTTGTTTATGTATTACTAGGGGCAACTGCAAATAGCGAAGCTATTGATTTAGCGTTTTCGCCCTTATTGCGAATGAGTGATTAAGCAAATGTTGCGGTAAATTAAATTTCGCGACTGTACCTCCGGCAAAGTATATAAGCAAATTGTATGATTAGGCATTTTATATACGGTCAGGCAAATTGTAAAATTCGTCCGTATGTAAACGATCAGGCAAAATGTAAATTAAAGGTCGCGACTGTACCTCCGGCAAAGTATATAAGCAAATTGTATGATTAGGCATTTTATATAAGGTCAGGCAAATTATATAATGGCGAGGGCAGGGAGCCTCGCTTCGCTTCGCGAGGCTCTTTAACAGTTCAATCAATCACACCTAACCGAACCTAACATCGCTCGCTTCTCGAGCTCATTTACAATCTGCCGTACGGAATTTTGACAATTTTCCTGACTCGGCATTGATCGTTTATATACGGACAAATTATTACAATTTGCCTGTCTCGATATTTTACAATCTGCGTACAAAATTTTACTTTTTGCCTGACCGTTTACATACGGATGAACTATACAATTTGCCTGACCGTATGTAAAATGACTAATCATACAATTTGCCTGCCACAGATATATTAGTACTAACGTAACTCCGGTTTGTTTCCTAAGTCGTCTCTTAAAAGGCATATATTTTCTTCAAACACTTCCTTCGCTTCGCCATATCATCAAAATCAGACCTGTCAATCAACTATCAGAGTAAGTACTCCTTAATCTCGGTTAATTGAATAAGACTACCAATGACAGCACAAAAGCTATGTTTGGACACGCGACACGCCTCAAGTGAGTGCCTGTCGAAT
Organism: Coleophora flavipennella; assembly: GCA_947284805.1. NCBI lineage: Eukaryota > Metazoa > Arthropoda > Insecta > Lepidoptera > Coleophoridae > Coleophora > Coleophora flavipennella. The sequence continues at coordinate 8,887,828 of OX369295.1, forward strand.
AGTGATCTACAAGCATTTTGTCCATAACAATGATGGAGGTACATTTTGATTTCACAATGATTATCTTACTTCTGCTTGTCAAGACTGACAAATTGATTTTGAAACTCGTATCTCTCTTTTGTCATATGGCACAATACCTTGCTATCCAAGGGACTGACGGCAGTTGCCTGCTATAATTTTGTACTTAGCATCACCCGCAGTCACTTGCTGGACCAATAGATTTACACCTACGGATGCGTGCAACGCGACTTTTATTTACATTTTGAAATCAGATGTGCAGGTTTCCTCATCATGTATTTAGCATACATGGTGGAGGCGGTTGTAGCTCAATATGTGATGGCGTCGTAGCTTAGTGTGACTTACGTCAAAGTATATATATTAGTACTAACATACAGTATGGACACTCCCTGCCGCTCTCTAGATTGCGACCTTACCCCGTCGTCACCCATATTGATACAGATTGGTTACAGTTTGGTTTTCGAACGTATGGGATTTCGCCGTGATTTTGTTTGCTCCGTCATTTTTTTTTAGAAATGTCATTTCACGACCATTTGTAACTAGTGGTTGCGTGCGTCGATCAGGCAGGTTAGCTAACCTGAATCACGGTCATTACCTGGAGGGATTTGACTATATAATTTTTCTCAACCGTTTCCATACTTTGCAAGGTACTTACTCGTCAAGCCATTGGTGCCGGTTGTTATCACTAATTGTAAGTTGTGAAGCCGTGTTGGAGGCCCTATGGCACAGTATCACGATATGGTTTACAGTAGCGCAACGCCTTTGATGTCGCGCGATGCCGCTACGGTGTAGATACTAGCAGTACTAGCCAGTCTCCGCGAGTTTGCCAGGCTGTGCCCCGCCGCCCGCTGCCCCGCAAGTACCCTACCGTTGCTCTGCGTAAGTAAAGGTTGTCACACACGGGGCGCTATACTATAAGATATATTTAACGTAACAGATATCTTATAATATCGCTCTTCATAGAAATCAATGAGAGTACACACACGGGGCAGATAATATATATTTCATCGCCGTCTATCTGCAGATACCGAGAGATACCGCAGTTTTAGGTGTAGCTCATTGAAAGACTCGTAACAGAATGTAAGGTTTTCATATATTATAGTATAGCGTCCATGTGTGATACCTTGCTATGCTATAAATTTTGATCCTAAGATACTCGCGAATATCTGCGAGTATCTTAAGATTAAATAACGCCCGTGTGTGACAGTTTTATATTCGTTGCACTACCTACTTGGGCTTGAAAACATCCGACATTGGAGTTTGTCGCTAGCTCTACAAGCTTCACCAAACTGGACTTGGCCCCATTGTGTGAAGTAACCTTACCTAACCTCCCTGCATGCGTAAATTATTATATGTAAATATGTCGCTAGCTCTACAAGCTTCACCAAACTGGACTTGGCACCATTGTGTGAAGTCACCTAACCTAACCTCCCTGCATGCGTAAATAATAATGTGTAAATATGTCGCTAGCTCTACAAGCTTCACCAAACTGGACTTGGCCTCATTGTGTGAAGTCACCTAACCTAACATCCCTGCATGCGTAAATTATAATGTGTAAATATCACAGTAAAAATAATATGTAATCTTAAAAAGGCACGGACGATTGGTCTGTGGAGTCATAATTGTAAAAGCAGTTTAGAGGTTAAGTCCATAAGTCTGACACTACCTGCGTCCTCCATTTCAGGTGTCCATGAGGATTTCCCTCCAGCTGTTTTTTTTGAAGCCGTTCCGTAAGTTTGGGAAGAGACCTACACCGTGTAGTATAGTCTATCTATTAGTTTGACATTAAAAGGTCGCGGGTTTAATTCCCGGTGGAGTCTTAACTTTGTAAGACTCGGTTTGGTTGGTGTAAGGGCGTTTTCTAAGCCCGCCTGGCTAGCTACCACCATCTTATCTAAGTCTTGCCGCTTGAAGATAAGATAGCCAGATCCCCATTGCTTTGGGGAATCTTGGTAAGCCCTCTATTATCTTCGGCATCATCGTCACTTGCCATCAGGTAAAAATGAGTAAAAAAATTAAAATAAATAAATAAATATTCTGGGACAAATCACACATCGTCATCTGGCCCCAAAGTAGGATTTCCTGTGCTATGGGAACCAGAGACTGATATACATACTTATATACGTTTAAATACATACATATATAGATATTTAACACCCAGACACAGAGCAAACAAATCTGCTCTTCACACAAATGTTTGCCCTGGGTGGGGATCGAACCCACAACCCTCGGATCAGCAGTCAAGCGCAGTAACCACTGAGCCAACTAGTCAGTCAACACGTTAAAAAACCGACTTCCATCGCAACAACTTAGTACATTTTTGCATTGTCGCGGGTGCGATGTACGGTTGTACGATAGATAATATAGGTTGCGTGGAGAATATGAAAAGTGACCAGATTTGCAGTTCACGAAAAATCCGAATTTATTTATATTTACAAGAATGTTAGAAGGTTGTACCTAGGTTAGGTCTATAGCGAGGCGCGGTTCCGGAACGACTGGCGAGCCTCGCACAGTGCATTTGCTAAGTGCTTACAAAGCGCAAATACAAATAAACATTTAGTACATGTAGTTACAGCATTATTATTTTTGGTTTTTGTTAATTTTCTAATCAAGTACTACACCAATTTTGATAAAATTTATATGGAACTACAGGGAAAGCACTAGCTTTCATATAAAAAAAAATCATAAAAATCGGTTCACCCAGTCAAAACATCTGAGGTAACACATATAAAAAAAACATACAGCCGAATTGAGAACCTCCTACTTTTTGGAAGTCGGTTGAAAATATCAGTCATCATATCAGCTCATATACGTCCCCACCGAGGGGCTCGAGCCTACCCTGAATTAGGGCGATTGGGCCTTAGTCGACCACGCGGGCCCAGTGCGGGTTGGTCGACTTCACACACAACCTGTGAGTTTCTTCGCAGGCGTGTGCAGGTTTCCTCACGATGTTTTCCTTCACCGTTATGAGAATATCAGTAATGGTTGTAAACAGTATAACAGACCATTATTGACTGGACTTTTAAGACTAGGCCACTACCAATGCCTACCTCAGAATAGCTTTAAAAAAGCGTAAAGAGGAATATTGATTATTTCATCTTCCAAAAAATATGTAAATCCTACTTGAAAAAAAAATTCGAGCGAGACCTACAGTACTCGCATATGATGTGTAACATGTGACAAAATACTTTATAAAAGGACGGCAAAGATACGGCAGACTAGGCTGTATGGTCATAGATACCTTTGAATTTTCCGCGTTTTTAAAGCCTGAAAAAACGCGACTCCCTGTTACACATTTCCGTCACATGGGACACTTTTCCGTCCCATTTCACGAAATCACTCCCACAAATTGCAGGAAAGCGAGAGCAAAGATGTTACACATCAAAAAATTGAAAATGTGGTATTTTTTAAAAAAAGGTAAAAAGGAGTGTATGTATGTATGTTTCTATTTTTCAAGAAATCTTCTAAACGGCTTAATGGATTTTAGAGTGCGAAGTATCGTTATATTTGTTTTGATATCATGAGTGGCATGGGATACATTTTACCTGACTTCCCAAATGAAGGGGTTATATTGAACGACCTGGTGAAGATCGCGGGAAGCCGATGGATGCGGGCAGCGCAGGACCGGTCGACGTGGAAATCCTTGGGGGGAGGTCTTTGTCCAGCAGTGGACGTTTTTCGGCTGATATGATTGGCAATAGAAAATTTTGTATACAGAATCTATGAACTTTTTACAAATCCAACTGCACACCTTAAGTTGGTCGACTATTACTCCTAAACTAAGAAAGTAGGCTTAACCGTGATAGTTTTCCTTTTAAATTGATTATAAATAATATGTCCTACTATTTTAATTTTTTTTCGGATGTCCTAAAAAGCTCTATATTTTGCTAACCGATCCCCGAATCGAAAAGTATTTAGCAGTTCTGGTGAAGCTAGTGGTTTTGAAAGTTTTTAGCAGTTCTGGTGAAGCTAGTGGTTTTGAAAGTTTTTAGCAGTTCTGGTGAAGCTAGTGGTTTTGAAAGTTTTTAGCAGTTCTGGTGAAGCTAGTGATTTTGAAAGTTTTTAGCAGTTCTGGTGAAGCTAGTGGTTTTGAAAGTTTTTAGCAGTTCTGGTGAAGCTAGTGGTTTTGAAAGTTTTTAGCAGTTCTGGTGAAGCTAGTGATTTTGAAAGTTTTTAGCAGTTCTGGTGAAGCTAGTGGTTTTGAAAGTTTTTAGCAGTTCTGGTGAAGCTAGTGGTTTTGAAAGTTTTTAGCAGTTCTGGTGAAGCTAGTGGTTTTGAAAGTTTTTAGCAGTTCTGGTGAAGCTAGTGATTTTGAAAGTTTTTAGCAGTTCTGGTGAAGCTAGTGGTTTTGAAAGTTTTTAGCAGTTCTGGTGAAGCTAGTGGTTTTGAAAGTTTTTAGCAGTTCTGGTGAAGCTAGTGGTTTTGAAAGTTTTTAGCAGTTCTGGTGAAACTAGTGGTTTTGAAAGTTTTTAGCAGTTCTGGTGAAGCTAGTGGTTTTGAAAGACCTATTTAAGAATACGCCTCACGCTAGGGTACTTCAACAAACAAAATCACCCCATACACTATACACATAGGGGTACCCCTTAATTATTTTTTTTCAAGATTTTATTTCATTACTTTTTGGCGTGATTAATATGTATCATCATATCAGCCGAAGGACGTCCACTGCTGGACATAGGCAGGCATCCCCCAAGGATTTCGATGACGACCGGTTCTGCGCTGCCCGCATGCAGCGGCTTCCCGCGACCTTCACTAGGTCAGCAGTCCACCAAGTGGGAGGCCTGCCTACGCTGCGTTTTCCGGTGCGAAGTCGTCACTCGAGAACTTTACTGCCCCAACGGCCATCTGTTCTACGAGCTATGTGCCCTGCCCACTGCCACTTCAGTTAAGAGATTCTGTGAGCTATGTCGGTTACTTTGGTTCTCCTGCAGATCTCCTCGTTTCTGATTCGATCACGCAAAGAAACTCCGAGCATAGCACGCTCCATTGCCCTTTGGGTGACCTTGAGCCTTTTTATGAAGCTCATAGTAATACTTACCATAGTAGTACCACACTCTGATCACTTCATACAACGGGCCAGAAATGACATTTCAAAAAAGGAATGACGGAACTTCCTTTACGTTCAACAACCAAACTGTAACCAATCTGTATTAATCTGGGTAACGCGGGGGTGAGGTTGGAAATCGGAATCTAGAGAGTGGCTGGGAGTGTCCATACTGTATGTTTGTACTAAAATATATACTTTGGTAGTACTATGACCTCTATTTATCAAATTCAAATATATTACTTGTCTACGACCAATTATCTGCAACATAGAAAATCAAGTTAGATGTATTGCTTGATTAGGTGTAAACCTATGATGGCTAATCCATTCAGTTAAGCCTTAATCAATTACGGTGTGACCTTCTATTGCTAAGGTCAGTTCACACGGTCCGACCATAGGGGTTTTGTTATTGATAGATTGGTATTCATCAATAAGCTCATTATACGTAAGGTAACTCATTATTTTTGTCGCACGGTTCCTTAAGAAGGTTAAGAAAAAAAACCTTATTTTGCTTGTCTCAGTACAAGTGTACCTAATTTTTTTTAAACAACTTTATTAAGGCGAGGCGTGTGATTAGAACAGTTGTCTCTGTCTTTTTTTTTAATTGTAAAGAGTAAAGAAAATAACCACACTGTGCACTTTTTCAATATTATGTTCTTCTTTTTTTTAATGCACAAGTGGTAAACCCTTGACAACATTTAGTTTAAAAAAAATTCAACTGGCATATTGAAGTGTGTGTTTAGACTAATCGACTAAGAAAATTTTGAGATTCATCTCGGTCTGGTTTGTCTGTAGAATGCAAATCTCTGTTTTAAAAGAGGTTTCTTTGATATATTTTTTTCTGTTATTAAAGTTAACAATTCGTGTTTCTGCAACTGACGAAATGAAGTCATTGAAATGAAGAGTCAGGTCAGAAAATATCACTTTCATATTATAACTTTTATATTATATTATGTTTTGTAATTGTTGATCGCAAGTTATGCGTATTTACATTTTGGGGACAAAAATCCCAATGAACAGTTTCTTTTTCAGAACCCAATGTTTATACTATACATAGTTGAGGCAAATTAAACATATTAGTACTATAGTATGGATACTTCCTGCCGCTCTCTCTAGATTCCCACCTCACCCCCTCGTCTCTCAGATTGATACAGATTGGTTTAAGTTTGGTTCTCGAATGTATAGAATTTTGCCGTGATTTCTTTTGTTTCGTGATTTCTTTTAAGAAATGTCATTTCGCGCCTGTTGTATGAAGTGTCCGGGGTATGGTTGAGAGCTGACAGAGGCGACAAGCCGCGTTGTCTTTGCGCATAAACTGCCCTACCACTAACCAAACCGAGTCTAATAAGTTGACCCCGCCGCGAATCGAACCCGCGAGCTCCTGATGTGAAGCGAATGGACTAACCATTACGCCAAATTACGGTTAAAGTTTGCAATTAAATAAAGCTTGTAAAAAATCTGCCAACTTGAAACATCCAAGTTACTCGTAAAAGCAATGACAGGCAGTTTTGTTGTTTCCGTTAGGCGATTCAAGTGGGCCAATAGAGACAGTCTTAACCCAATTACTTAATCCAATCAAAAGGATTAGGGTTTTAATGCTGATTTAGGATGACATTGCAATTCTTAAGTGACCTTGTCCTTGTATCTAGTAATAATATAATCAAAGATACATAAACATAATCTAATATAGTATTGCAGCGTGGGCACTGTGTGTTGAACTGCGTTGGTTGAGCAACAGATAAGATCTTATCTTTCGTTTCATATAATACTAGCTTTTTCCCGCGGCTACGCTCTCATTATTTAAATGTAATAATAATCTATCTATCCGACCGATTTCGGTCATGGCGACCACTTCGACTCCTAGTCGGTTTGCCGCGCGTGCGCTCGAAGATGGTTTATGTAGCCAATCTATGCAGCGAAACTCCTCGCGCACTGAGGGCATTTAAGTATGCCACCCTAGTAATTGTATGAAATGGTCGCAGGTGGTCGGGCCTTTAACTGGTCGCGTTTGATATCAGGGTCAGCTTTACGCTGATCCTCGAGCTCGCGCACTTGCCTATTCACAATAATGGTACTTATGTAACAGTAACGAATATGATATATGATGATGACTTTGAAATATTAATATGTTAATATTAATCTTGTGGGAGGCCTATGTCCAGCAGTGGACGTCCGTCGGCTGATATGATGATGATGATGTCTTTTTTGAGTTCCGATTTTTACGGAATTTTCACAAAATTTTCAGAAATCTGACAAACCACCGACACAGATTATAGTGTCTAACGTATTTTAAATTTTTATCTTTAATTGATTAATCCTTACATTAATAAGGATTTTAGTAAAATCCTTACTGATATTATAAATGTGAAAATGTGTTTGTTTGTTTGTAACCTTTTCACGCTTCAACGCCTTGACCAATCATAAATGAAATTTGGCATGCAGGTAGCCTGTGTCACAGGGAAAGACATAGGCTACTTTTTATACCGGGAAAATAGCATAATTTGATGCAGTTCCTGAGGGAACTAAAATAATACTCGATTGTGATTTTTTGCACAGATATGGTTGAGTAGGTGGGAAACGACATAATTTACTAATCACCCTTAAAGACAGTCATAAAAACGATGTCCACGCGGGCGAAGCCGCGAGAAAAAGCTAGTTAATTATAAATGTGAAAATATATTTGCTTGTTTGTTACCTTTTCACGCTTAGACCAATCTTCATAAAATTTGGCATTCAGGTAGCCCGTGTCACTGAAAAGGGCATAGGTTACTTTTTATGCCGTGAAAAAAGCATAGTCCAATACAGTTCCCGAGGGAATTGAAAAAAAACTCTTTTTTTCATTTATTTCTTTAACATCGCAACTGAAGAATGGATTGTTGTGGTTGTTTGCACGGAGATGGTTGAGGGGCTTGGAAATGACATAATTAGCATATCCTGACATAGTTCCCGAGGGATCTGGGGAAAACTCATTTTCACGCTAGTCGCAACGGAGCAACGGATTAAAGTGATTTTTTGTATAGAATAGGTTGAGGAAATGGAAAGTGACATAGACGGCTTATCAGATTAGCTTGATCTTGGATAGGGATCTGTGGAAAATATACGTCCACGCTCGCGAGCTGCTGCGGCTCGCGCACCACTCACCTTCAAAGACGGTCATTAAAACGATGACCACGCGGGCGAAGCCGCGGGCGAAAGCTATGACTGAAATAAAAAACAAACAACGTTGTATGAAGCGTACTATGTACCAACAATCCTCTTCATATCAGCTCATAAACGTCTCCACCGAGGGGCTCGAGCTTACCCTGAATTAGGGCGATCGGGCCTTGGTCGACCACGCGGGCCCAGTGCGGGTTGGTCGACTTCACACACAACCTGCGAGTTTCTCCGCAGGCGTTTGTAGGTTTCCTCACGATTTTTTCCTTCACCGTAAGAGCGTCGGATAAACGTACATATGAAATCTAAATTCGAAATCACATTGGTAAGTGGCAGGATTCGAACCACGAACTCCCGAACAGGAGGTGGCGGCCCTAGCCGTTAAGCCACCAACACTCCTCTTAACAAAATAAAACCTAGATATAAGATGAAAACTACCTTCGCCAACAAGTTTTGTAATTAAAATTAAGGTTAGAGTGGCATAATCAATGTGTGTCAGTAATCAACGACATATTATGTTCCATTACAGTTATGGGCATTTAAATATTTCTATTGTGCCAATCATCGACCAAAAATAATGGACCGGCCTTATCCATACATTATCATATCAGCTCATATACGTCCCCACCGAGGGGCTCGAACTTACCCTTAATTAGGGCGATCGGGCCTTGGTCGACCACGCGGGCCCAGTGCGAGTTAGTTAGCTTCACACACAACCTGCGAGTTTCTCCGCAGGCGTGTGCAGGTTTCCTCACGATGTTTTCCTTCACCGTAAGAGCGTCGGATAAACGTCCTACATATGAAGTCGAAATTCGAAATCACATTGGTACGTGGCGGGATTTGAACCACGACCTCCGGAGGAGGCGGTGGCCCTAGCCGTTACGCCACCGATGCTCCTTACACCACCGACATACATACATCCACAATCCATACATCCCTACTAATATTATAAATGTGAAAGTAACTCTGTCTGTCTGTTACACTTTCCCGCAAAAACTACTGAACGGATTTGGCTGAAATTTGGTAGGTAGACAGATTAGGACCTGGATTCAGACATAGGCTACTTTTTATCACGCTCGCGAGCCGCTTGCGGCTCGCGCACTGCGCACCCTCGAAAAGTCATAGAAACGTTGTCCACGCGGGTGAAACCGCGGGAAACAGCTAGTTAATCTTATTAAAAAATGACAATACAACTACACGCAAACACACAGTCACACCACTTATAGCCTACCAAGTCTTGTTCAAATATAAACAATGACAAAGATAGAGAGACGTACTCGGCATGTAGCCGAATCCTACTATCCTACTAATATTGTAAGCGCGAAAGTTTTTAAGAATGTATGGATATATGGATACATGTTTGTTACTCTTTCACACAAAAACTACTGAACGGATCTGGCTAAATTTTGGTAAATAGACAGATTAGGACCTGAATTAACAAATAGGCTACTTTATTCCACGCTCTCGAGCCGCTCGCGGCTCGCGCAATGCGCACCCTCGAGAAGTCATAGAAACGTTGTCGGGTGAAGCCGCGGAAACAGCTAGTGAGATAAAAAATTGGATAACTATTTCGATCTTCAACCCTTTTGGAGCATACTGATCGACTAAGGCGAAATGAGCGATTGCGCTCATTCCGTAGGCATCAAAACGGCTGTTCGCGTAGGCCGGTCCATAGCTGTTATATTGGTCGAAGGTGTTAACCAAACATCAGTTCGTCATGGTCACACAATTGCCTGCCAATGTTGCTAGATCTGTCATAATTAAGTAACGATAATAATATACTCGTAGATCTGTATCACATTTTATTGGTGTGTGTTGTGAAATTTATTTATTGTCAATAATAACTGTATAATTAATTGTTTACAAATACCTAGTTATATTTGTATCCGATGAAAATAAGTTTGAACAACATTAGTATGTAGAGACAAAGTACTTACTACTTTCGCTCTTGTACGAAACCAGTTGCGATCGAATACAATTTTAAAAGTCAAAGAGATACATTCTGATACCTCGTATGTTTAATTTCATCTGTGGGTACTTATCCTATCCTACTAAAATTATAAACGCTAAAGTTTGTCAGTATGTGTGTTTGTTACTCTTTCACGCAAAAACTACTGAACATATCTGGCCAAAATTTGGTAGGTAGACAGATTACGACTTGGATTAACACATAAGAAACTTTATTCCACGCTCGCGAGCCGCTTGCAGCTCGCACTTTGCACACCCTCGAAAAGTCATAGAAACGTTGTCCACGCGGGTGAAGCCGCGAGAAAAAGCTAGTTACTGAATAAACTTTTATTCTATTCTATTCTATATTTTTCAGGATTAGACGGCGGTTGCCTGGTGTTGCACTTAGCATCACCGTGTAGAGCATTTAAGATTACATCTACGGACGTGTGCAATGCGACCTTTATACACATCTGGAATCAGATGTGCAGGTTTCCTCACGATGTTTTCCTTCATCGTTAAATAAAACGGTAAGTATATGTACGTTAGCTACTAAAACTCACTGGTACATTGGCCGTCCGGATTTGAAGCCGGGACCTCTGGTTAGAAGGACTGAGTCGTTACCGTTCCGCCACGGAAGCTTCTTTCTATTGTATGACGTTAAATGATTTACTGAAACAGGGACTTTTTTTATTAGCTTCTCCGGTATGTATGTATGTAATGTCATATTTTAACGTGGTTTTCTCCCACTTCAAGACGTCTTCAAGACGTTTTGAACCGCCTCCGTGGCGTAATGGTTAGTCCATTCGCTTCACACCATGAGATCTCTGGTTGATTCCTGGCGGGGTCAACTTTGTAAGACTCGGTTTGGTTGGTGGTAGGGCATTTTTAAAGCCCGCCTGGCTAGCTACCACCATTCTATCTAAGTCTTGCCGGCAAACATCAGTGTTAACAGCATTAATGTGTTCCGACTTCAAGATAAGATAGCCAGATCCCCATTGCGTTGTGGAATCTTAGTAAGCCCGCTTGCATCTTCGGCATCATCGTCACTTACTATCAGGTGAGATGATGCCAAGGGCTTACCAATTGTGAATAAAAAAAAGTCGATTAAATTGGAAATTATGTTTAAGCTGTGTTTGTGTTTATTTATTGTTTGTTTTTGAAGTAGGTTTATTAGGATTAAAGTTAAATTTATAAAAGCGTGGTGTGTTTTGTACTATTCGCTGGAAGCTGCGGATGCGTGCATTGTGGAAATCCTTGGGAGAGGTATTTTCCCAGCAGTGGACGTATTTCGGCTGATATGATGATGATGAAATGTACTCATGAAACTGTACAACTTTCTAAAGAACAAGAAACCTAATATAATGGGAGCAAAAAAAGAGCATCCTATGTATTTATATTATTGCTGTGAAATATTTACAGAATATTGATTTGTTTTAATAAATAAATAAATAAATTAAAATAAAATTAATATTAATAACAAACGTGATTTTTATAGGTAATGGTACGGAACCCTTCGTGCGCTAGTCCGACTCGCACTTGGCCGGTTTTTAATTTTCATTTGAGCATTTGGCTTTTTTAACCCACTTGTCTGTCGACCTACCGGGAAACGGAAAAATTACGGCGGGTCAAATTAGCGCATAAAATAAAAAATAAATAGAGTTTAAAAAAACTAAAAAACACGCTTTTAAAGCACATCACACCAAGTACAAGTACACCAAGGTCTTCGACCAGTGTGTGTTGCCAGTGATGACATACGGAACTGAGACATGGTCGCTTACTATGAGTCTCATAAGAAGGCTCAAGGTCACCCAAAGGGCAATGGAGCGTGCTATGCTCGGAGTTTCTCTGCGTGATCGAATCAGAAACGAGGAGATCCGTAGGAGAACCAAAGTAACCGACATAGCTCTCAGAATTGCTAAACTTAAGTGGCAGTTGGCGGGGCACATTGCTCGTAGAACAGATGGCCGTTGGGGCAGTAATGTTCTCGAGTGGCAACCACGCACCGGAAAACGTAGTATAGGCAGGCCTCCCACTCGGTGGACCGATGACCTGGTGAAGGTCGCGGGAAGTCGCTGGATGCGGGCAGCGCAGAACCGGCCGTCGTGGAAATCCTTGGGGGAGGCCTATGTCCAGCAGTGGACGTCCTTTGGCTGATATGATGATGATGATGAAAGTACATCAGACTTAAAAGTAAAAAATAATTCTTAATATAAGTTGAAAATAATAATTAAAAAATTACTAGTATTATTGTGAAAAAGCGTGGGGCGCTCTGTGCTATATTTTTCGTCTATCGAGCAACCCACACTTTTTCACAATAATAGGTACTAGTAATTTGTTAATTATTATTTTCAACTTATATTAAGAATTATTTTTTACTTTTTAGTCTGATGTACTTTAAAAGCGTGTTTTTTAGTTTTTTTAAACTCTATTTATTTTTTAGTTCAAACTTATGAAATTATTATAATACTAGCTTTTGCCCGCGGCTTCGCCCGCGTGGACATAGCTTTTATGTCTCTTTTTGAGGGTGAGTGGTGCGCAAGCCGTAATCAGCTCGCAAGCGTGGACATGTGTTTCTCCAGGTACCTAGCAGTCTTTGTCACTTCCCACCCCCTCAACAAATTCTGTACAAAAAAATCACTTTAAACCGTTGCTCCGTTGCGACGCCACCGACGTGCGGGAGCGTAGAAAACAGTTGTCCCCAGATCCCTCGGGAACTATGTCAGGATGTACTTATTAGTAAATTATATCATTTTTGCTAAAAATCACACCAATTCATTTTTCCGTTGCGATTTTAAATAACTTAACGAAAAAAGAGTATGGTTTTAGTTTCCTCAGGAACTGCATCGAGATATGATAATTTCCAGAGATAAAAAGTAGACTATTTCATTCCCAGTTAAACATATTCTATATCAAATACCATTACCTGAGACTGTAATCTGAATCATGACATTATTTGTAATATACAGAATTTTTCTTTTGTTTTGACTATTTAACAGTGTGTGTTAACACCTATTTGAAATAAATTGTTTTGAGTTTGAGTTTGACAGGCTACCTGCATACCAAATTGCATCAAGATTGGTAGAGGTGTTGAAGTGTGAATAGGTAACAAACAAACAAACACATTTACACATTTATAATATTAAGTAAGGATTTCTAAATCTTAAATAACAATAGAGCGTCGGTGGCGTAACGGTTAGGGCCACTACCTCCTGTCAGGTAGGCCATGGTTCGAATCCTGCCACTTACCAATATCTATACGAATATCGATTTCATACTCGTATGTACGTTTATCCGACGCTGTTATGGTAAGGGAAAACATCGTGAGGAAACCTGCACACGCCTGCGAAGAAACCCGCGTGATCGTCTAAGGCCTGATCGCCCTAACTTAGGGCAGGTCGAGCCCCTTGGTGGGAACGTATATAAACTGATATGATGAAATAACACATATACCTATATTATTAAAAAACTTATTCAAATCATTATATCAATCTAGTAATAAAATTTCCTAAAAATATTATTATGGGTCAAATCCTCGAGTCGTATCACCTCCAAAGGAGCCAATGACGCACTTCTCGTTGCAGCGCTGGATGACAATAGACAACATTAGCAGAAGGTAAGACCCGAAGCGGGCGTCATATCTCCTCTCTCGAAGGCGACGGCCAATCTCCTTAATGAAGGCAAATGCTTCTGAGGGTTCAGCAGCCGGTTGTCTCACTGACCAGCGGCACAAAGCAGTAATTTTCCTCCAACACCGAGTACTTATTATGCTTCTTTCTCGCCGCAAATTGAGCAGCAGTACCGTACGGGTGAGGTGTGAGGCAGAAAAAGTGGCGTCCCAAAGCAGGCACGTTCCTCTCTGCCATAGCACCTGTTTAAACCCTCCGGCCTTTTGCCATCAGATCGACTAAAGCCCGGCGTCTGCATCAAAGATGGAATATTCCATCTGGCCGAGACCAGTGCCCTCCGAGTGAGGTCAATAAGGAATTGGTGACGTGGGAGTCTTCACAAACAACGACCGCAACTCAGTGAGTGATGGCCAATTGCCTCCACCGTGGACCCGCAAATACATTGATGAGGTTCACAGATATTGATATTGCAGGCGGAGAGCAACTGCCACACGCAAATATTCGCCGTCAGAAGAGTTCCCATATCTGTGCTTCCTGTTAAAAGATGCTAAACACGATTTATGTGTTTTTAATTTTTTTACACGATTGGAATCTGTAAAAAAAATACTTATCTGTTCGTCTATGAATCACATCGCTACGTGCCACAGTTCCAGAGTTAGATTTGTGTAAAGTAGCTTATGCTGAAAAATACAATAAAGAAATCCACTCAAAAGTATGAAATAATATTTTAATGTTTTAATACAACTTATGCGCGTTTTATTATTCCTGCAGTGCCATCTATTGACATTCTGCTGCTATGATTATAATGTGTGGTATGTGTAGCTAATATGTGGAAAAAAGTACTCTATTGTTATTATTGTAAGTATCGATAGATAATTTCCCACGGGACCTCTTTAGTTTTCCAGGATAAAGAATACCCGACTATACAATGATGGTCAAAACAACCCATCCCAATGTAAAGGTTTCCTATTGTTACGTTGAGCCATTCTAAAGATACAATTTTTGGCATTCCTGCAGGAACCCTTAATTTTTTTGGGATTTACAATGTTCCAGTTCAAGTTCGCGATAAGGGTCTCAACGTGTAAAATTTGATTGTAATAGGTCAAGTCACATTTGCGTGGTGAGCCATGATATAAATGAATACTTTTGATTATCCCACGGGAACTCTTGAATTTTCCGGATTAAAAGTATCCTATATGTTAACCCGGGCTATAAGGAACCACCATACAAAATTTCATCAAAATCGGTCTTTGCGTGATGCGCGAACATACAGACAGACTGACAGACAAAAATTCCAAAAGTTGTTGTTTTCGTCTCTGTATCGTTAGTAGTGTCCACCACAGTTATTATTTTCCAAAAATATTGCATGTACAGACACGTCCCCGTTACAGTTTTCTTATATTATAGATTGTCGCTGATTCTTGATAAGTCTACAAAGTTTAAATTAAATCTGTCCGTTTAAAGCGGGTAAAAATCGAGTCCAAAGGAGTCGGTAACATACATACAAACATACAGGTGAAGCTAATAAAAGCGTGATAAAAATACGCCAAAGGGTGATATAGAATGCATATCGGCACGTATGGGAGTGAAGCAGACTACCTCTGTGACTAATCCTTTGCCACACTGAAAATATAAATATTCAGAGAAACTTCACTCAAAATTCGGTTGTAGACTTCAAGGTCGCGAGTGTGTCATTTGTTTTGTTGTTTTCTTTGTTATATATTGTTTCTTAGGTGTTATTTAGTTTTTATTGTATTATAAACATACTTATTAATAATAAATTAAATAATAAAAAAAGTATTCAAGTACATAGCTGACAAAATAAAACAATGGGTGAAGATTTTACCTCCTAAAAAAAGGAAAAACCCTGTGTTATATAAGATAGGTAATAATGCTCATCCCACCAAATCATTGACACAAAAAGAACCAAGTAATAAGTCACTGCAGCACAAAAATTGAATCAACAATTTAAAACCAAATTAAAACAATTTTTAAAACAATATTCATAGTAAAACTAATAAATACATAAAATCAATAGTTTAAGTTTGACTGTATGTGCAATAGGAGTGATATGTGTGTGCGTGCGTGTGTGTGTGTTTGTGTGTATGTGTATAAATTACAGTTATAGAAAAGTTCACTCATAGTTTTATTTTTATTTTTAACCAAGAAATGTAGTTATTTTAGGTAGGTTATATTATATTTATATAATCATATTACATAAACATAAAATATAATATTTTGTCGAGCTAAACAGATAAACAGTTTGGTTAGTGGCAAACATTTATAACAGATACATCCAGCTGTATTCGTTAATTCACTATGTCAGCTGCAAAACGTCCAGTGCCGAACATAGGTCCAATTGACCTGAGTTTCCCGTGACCCTGAGGCACATGAAACTACATGCATCTGGTGAGTATAATTCAAAACGCTTCTGTTTCTTATAACTATCTATTGATATTTATAGTATTGGACCGAAAGACATCTACTTCTGGATAAATGCCTCCCCCAAATATTTCTACTACGCTGCCTGCATCCAAAAACTTCCCGTGACTTTCAACCGGTTATCAGTCCACCAAGTTGGAGGCCTAATTTCGCTACAGATCGTAGACAGAACGCACATAGACGTCGATCGAGAGCTTTACTGCCCCAACGGCCCTCCATTTTACGAGCTATGTGCCCCGCCCACTGACACTTAAGTATGTATAGCGATTATGTGAGCTCTATCGGTCACTTTGGTCCTTCTACTTATCTCCTCCTTTCTGATTCGATCACGTAAGAAAGCTCCGAGCACAGTTCGCTCCACTATCCTTTGGGTCAACTCGAGCCTTCTTATGAGGCTATTAAGCGAATATGTCTCAGTTCCGTATGTCATCACTGGCAACACACACTGCGCACCTTAGTCTTCAGACACTATTGGGATCATTATGATAATTAAACTTAAATCATGAAGTCGCTGGTTCTAATACTAGCGGGATCCATTTTTATAAGGCATTATCTAAGCTCGCCTGGCTAACTACCTCTAAACTGCCACCAAACATTAATGTTAACAGCATCGATGTGTTCCGGAATGAATATAAGATAGCCATCAGTCCCCATTGCGTTGGGAAATCTTGTTAAGCTTACTTTCATCTTCAGATTAATTATTGCTTAATCTGGCTACTACACTAGGCTCGAACAGTCTATATCTTAGCAGTTAAGTCGCGGGTTCGATTCCCGGTGGGGTCAACTTTGTAAGACTCAGTTTGGCTGGTGTTAGGGAATTCTCATAGCCCGCTTGGCTAGCTACCACCATCTTAACTAAGTCTTGCCGCCAAACATCAGTGTTAACAGCATTGATGTGTTCCGGCTTGAAGATAATATAGCCAGATCCCCATTGTGTCGGGGAATCTTGGTAAACCCGCTGCCATCTTCGGCATCATCGTCACTTCAGTTGTGGATTAAAAAAAAGTTTAGTAAACCCACCGCCATTGTCCTTACTGCCCTTATGAAAACATGACTATGATGGTTTTCTTTAGCAGGCTAAGCAGTATAAGTTGTTAAATAATTGACAACGCTAAAAACGGTCTGAACAACCGCCTTTAATCACAAAATTGCGGCATTAAAGCGACAATGTGTTTTCCAGTGATTGGTACACAGTTAATAGTCCATATCTTAAAAACTACGTAACAGATTTTGATGAAACTTACTTGAAACTTAGTTTAAACTTGCTTAATCTAATAAAACTAATAATGTTTGCGTTTGTATTACTAGTTACTGAGAAAAACGTGGGTAAACATACACTTATACAATTTGGCACACCATAATTAACCACACACGTAGCCCACATAGACTAACATATTAGTAGTTTATGAAACTGTTGCATAATTAGGGGTACTAAAACACGAGTCTGAGTTTAAAAACCGAGCCTCGGCGTGGATTTTAAAAGTGTCATGCGAGTGTTTTAATATCTAGTTATGTACAATTTCATACAATACTTTATCTAATCTCATACATTGGTATTGAATCGACTAAACAACAAAGATCAAAGTTAAAAGAGTAAGAAAAAAAAAATTCCCACGAAATTCAGTACCTACAACAAAACGTGTCATAACGCCAAATCCCAGCACATCACCGCGCTCAGCAGCGGACGCTGTCACAGACAGGTAAAAATAAAGCTTTCACTGATCTCCGACATTTTTAAGCAAAATGAAAAATATCTACGAAATTAAGTAACTACAACAAAACGTACTCAATGAATGGCGCCAAAACCTAGCACATCACCGCGCATGCGTTAAAGCGGGCGCTGTTACAGACAAGTAAAAATTGGAATGAAAACTTTTTGTAATGCGCGAACCGCATGTGCGTTCCAATAAAAAAAATGATATGAAACTTCGTTGGTGATATTAAACTTTTTGGATTAACTTGTATCGTAATGAAAAAAAAAACTTTATAACATTATTTTGTTAGAGAAATAATGTGGTTTTTTTTTAATTTCGGTATTGTGTTTATAAAGTATGCCAATATAAATTCGTTTTGAAGTTTATAATTCGAACTTTACGATATGAGAGTAGTTAAAAGAATATTATGCAATTCCCACAATACTATATCAAAGTAAATCAATTCAATTCAATATATATATATATATATATATATACGTACGGGTCGAATTGATTGATTTCTTTTTTTAAAAAAAAATGTAAAAAAGGTCACAACAAAACTCCTAAACAGCCTATCAAATCAGACGGTGATTGAATCAGACAAGGTTATGTTTGGGCAGTGGAGTGTACAGCATCGAACATGGTACCTACACCACAGCATATCCGCGTGCGTGTAGTGTTTTAACCACTCACACTCGCTACTGTACTCACGTTACAGTTTTATGTTATAGAAGTTCGCCCTATGCCACAAAAGAGTATTTATACTGATTTTGGAGTTCCGAATCAGGTAAGAGTTAAAGCGACGCATTGGAAACGTTGGTCGCAGGGATTTTGATTTTTCTCAGCAATTACAAAAAATGTGAAAGTGATATTTGTTAACCTCATCCTTCATTTCTATGACCATTTGTCAGTTGCAGAAACACGATCCGTTAACTTTTATAACAGAAAAAATATATCAAAAAAACTTCTTAAAAAACAGATATTTGCATTCTACAGGCAAACCAGACCGATTTAGTACCTCTTAGTTTTCTTAGTCGATTACTATGCACACACTTCAATATGTCATTTGGATTTTTAAAATTAATTGTAGTTTTTAATTGAAATGAAAAAACATTAAAAAGGGTAAAAGTGTGGTTATTTTCTTTACTCTTTACACTTAAAAAAAGACAGAGACAACTGTTCTAATCTATGTCCAGCAGTGGACGTCCTTTAACATCGAATTCGAGCAGTTCAACAGCCAAGATGTAATGTAAAGTTGGACATAATGTTTCAACTTTAAGTCTATGTTTATTGTTTCTCTGTATTATTTGCTGTGAGGCTTTTATATCGAGGTCGAGCAGTCCAGCAGCCAAGATTGGTTAAAGTTAGACATCATGTTTCAACTTAAATCTATGTTAATTGTTTCTCTGTATTATTTGCTTTGCAGCTTTTACATCGAGGTCGAGCAGTCCAGCAGCCAAGATTGATTAAAGTTAGACACCATGTTTTATCTTGAAATTTATGTTCATTTTTTCTCTGTATTTGCTGTGAGGCTTATACATCGAGGTCGAGCAGTACAGCAGCCAAGATTGGTTAAAGTTAGACATCATGTTTCAGATTTAAGTCTTTGTTCATTATTTCTCTGTATTATTTGCTGTGAGGCTTTTACATCGAGGTCGAGTAGTACAGCAGCCAAGATTGGTTAAAGTTAGACATCATGTTTCAGATGTTAGTCTATGTTCATTGTTTCTCTGTATTATTTGCTGTAAGGCTTTAACATCGAGGTCGGGCAGTCCAGCAGCCAAGATTGGTTAAAGTTAGACATCATGTTTCAGATTTAAATCTATGTTCATTGTTTCTCTGTATTATTTGCTGTAAGGCTTTAACATCGAGGTCGGGCAGTCCAGCAGCCAAGATTGGTTAAAGTTAGACATCATGTTTCAGATTTAAATCTATGTTCATTGTTTCTTTGTATTACTTTCTGTGAGGTTTTTACATCGAGGTCAAGCAGTCCAGCAGCCAAGATTGGTTAAAGTTAGACATCATGTTTCAGATTTAAGTCTTTGTTCATTATTTCTCTGTATTATTTGCTGTGAGGCTTTTACATCGAGGTCGAGCAGTACAGCAGCCAAGATTGGTTAAAGTTAGACATCATGTTTCAGATGTTAGTCTATGTTCATTGTTTCTCTGTATTATTTGCTGTAAGGCTTTAACATCGAGGTCGGGCAGTCCAGCAGCCAAGATTGGTTAAAGTTAGACATCATGTTTCAGATTTAAATCTATGTTCATTGTTTCTCTGTATTATTTGCTGTGAGGCTTTTACATCGAGGTCGAACATTACAGCAGTCAAGACTGGTTATTCTTTAGCACCCCCCATATACACGTGCAGGGCAATGGAGGGTAATCTTCCAGCGAACGCGAATAACCTTCGTCACTCATTCGTATTGTAATTAATCATAATTAATCGTATTACGCTCGCTTAGGCACTGTACCCTATTACGAGAAGATATAATTAGATAAGATGTTCGTTCTAAAAACAGTATCTGCTTAATGATCAGTTTTACATTTTGGCTTTTGTTTTGTGTACATTTGAAACGGACGCGTCCCGACAGTTAATTCAGATTCATACTTAATTTTCGACTCAATTTAATTCAATTCAATTCAATATATTTATTCAAAATAGGTGCAAATTACACTGTTTCTGATAGACATAAAATAATAATAACAATGTCGTTTGAGAGGAATCAAGAAATAAACAATAACTAATTAATAACGTCAAAATTAAATTCTTGATATAAACCAGATTATGTCATTAGAACATGAAAACAATATGACACGAAAAATTATACATAAGAATCATTGAATGTCAATAATGCCTTTAACAAGAGTAGGCCAGTTCATATGGACAGCATCCGGTCACGAGTATAACGCGAGAGTCAGCCATCGCTCCCATCAACCATATTATTAGAGGGAAAGGAACGACTCCTGATGCGTCACTATCCGCACATTATGGGAATGTATGAAAATGGCAAGGTATGGGAATACCTCATTAGGATTTTTAGTCGTTCGCAAAAAAAACGCCAACAAAAAGTTAAAATGATAGTGAGAACCTTACTTTTGTAGACAAATATAAACAACTGCTAAAACCGCTATCGCTCATAATTTACAGCAGTTAATAGTCGCTTGTTTAATTACTGCCTTTTTATAATTTAACTTTTACAAAACACTCCATCACAGAGATAAGATCAACACGTCAGCGGTTGTTGCTTGAACACCAGCAACCCAGCGAGCGATTCTTATCACATTAGGCGAGATAAAAACGTTTTTTTTTGCAATTATTAGTAAATGAACGGATCGCTTTGTTTAGTTTCTACCCGACGGCTCGAAAGGAAGGTAATGTTTTTCGGGTGTTTATGTATGTATGTGTGTATGTCTGTTTCTTTGGCTAAACGGCTTAATGGATTTTGGAGTACAAGGTGTCGTTAGAATTGTCTTGATCTCAAATTTTAAGCCGACTTCCAGAAAAAGAGAGATGATATTTTCATGCAGTCGGTCTGTTTCTTTGACTGAGCCTGTATCCTGAATGGCTTGATGGATTTGGAGTTCCAGGTATCGTAAGACTTGTCTTGATCCCAAAAGTGACATAGGATACATTTTAACCCCATTGTGTTAAAAAGAAGGGTATACTTTTAGGTAGTCTGGTTTTAATTTTTTTGTTGAATCGGTTAGGTTATTGAAATAGGTAAGTGATTTGTTAGAGCCACCGCGTCCTGCCTGGGAGGTAATGGTTCGAATCTTGCCACGTACCAATGTGATTTCGAATTTAGATTCCATGTGTACGTTTATCCGACGCTGTTACGGTGAAGGAAAACATCTTGAGGAAACCTGCACACGCCTGCGGAGAAACTCGCAAGTTGTGTGGGAAGTCGACCAACCCGTATTGGGCCAGCGTGGTCGACTAAGGCCCGATTGCCCTAATTCAGGGTAGGCTCGAGCCCCCTGGTGGGGACGTATATAATAGGCTGATATGATGAAGTGATTTGTTAGTGATTTTGCTTCGATTAACGATTCATTCTTCTTCTTAACGATTCATTGATTGGGTATACAGAGAGTAACAAAGAGTTGCTGTAATAATTGTTACAAGATAAAACGTCCTTCGGCTGATATGATGATGATGATGATGATGAAAGATGAACACATAAAATTTCCCAGTCGTGGGGCATAGGTCTTTTTAGGGTTCCGTACCCAAAGGGTAATAACGGGACCCTGTTTCTGAGACTTCGCTGTCTGTGTGTCTGTGTGTCTGTCTGTCTGTCTGTCTGTCACCAGGCTGACATTTCATGAACCGTGATAGCTAGACAGTTGAAATTTTCACAAATGAAGTATTTCTGTTGCCGCTATAACAACAAATAGTAAAAACAGAATCAAAAAATATTTACCCCTTAAATATAACATACCATAAAACAAATGTGATTTTTTTGCTAGTTTTTGCTCGATATTGATAAAGGCAACATGTAGACGTTTGAAATATTCACAGAATATTTAGTTATATATTCACACACACACTGACACATGCACACACTAACACGCACACACACACACACACACAGACACAATAAAGAAAAGGCACACACTTCTGAGATTCCACATTAATTGTACTTTTAGGTTTAGGTAGCTAAGTAAATTTTTGTACTTTTCTACTGTACTTCATATCTGTAAGAACTATTTTTAAATTGTCTTTTTGTTTTACATTTTACTCGTTAAGGAACGTCATATCATTCTTTCTTCCGGAGGTGGGCGTTAGTAACTGCGACACAGTCCTCGACTAATGCAGTTGCTATCGTACACATTAAATTTGTACACTTAGTTTAAGTTCTAAATATTTTTTTATTTTTTTTTAAATTCATTTTAAAAATAAATAATTAAATTAAACTAAAATTAATATTTAAAGGGGGCTTCTATACAACAAACGTGATTTTTATAGATAACTAGCTGTTTCCCGCGGTTTCACCCGCGTGGACAACGTTTCTATGACTTTTCGAGGGTGCGCAGTGCGAGCGTAGTAAAAAGTAGCCTATGTCTTAATCCAGGTCCTAATCTGTCTACCTACCAAATTTCAGCCAAATCCGTTCAGTAGTTTTTGCGGGAATGCGTAACAGACAGACAGAGTTACTTTCACATTTATAATATTAGTAGGGAAGGGATGGTACGGAACCCTTCGTGCGCGAGTCTGACTCGCACTTGGCTGGTATTTTTATTTAAATTTGGTAAGCACATGTCCCTTTTCAAGCATGGGAATTTAATCTATACTCCACACACGGGGTCCTAGTTCAGGTTAGTGAAAGTTTTAGGGCCAGTGGTAGTGAACTCCAATGTCATAAGTTTTTCAAGCCGCCTAGTCATCTGATAGTGGTAGCAACCCGGTACCAATGACTTAAGTTTTTCAAGCCGCCTAGTCATCTGATAGTGGTAGCAACCCGGTACATGACATAAGTTTTTCAAGCCGCCTAGTCATCTGATAGTGGTAGCAACCCGGTACCAATGACTTAAGTTTTTCAAGCCGCCTAGTCATCTGATAGTGGTAGCAACCCGGTACATGACATAAGTTTTTCAAGCCGCCTAGTCATCTGATAGTGGTAGCAACCCGGTACCAATGACTTAAGTTTTTCAAGCCGCCTAGTCATCTGATAGTGGTAGCAACCCGGTACATGACATAAGTTTTTCAAGCCGCCTAGTCATCTGATAGTGGTAGCAACCCGGTACCAATGACTTAAGTTTTTCAAGCCGCCTAGTCATCTGATAGTGGTAGCAACCCGGTACATGTCATAAGTTTTTCAAGCCGCCTAGTCATCTGATAGTGGTAGCAACCCGGTACCAATGACTTAAGTTTTTCAAGCCGCCTAGTCATCTGATAGTGGTAGCAACCCGGTACATGACATAAGTTTTTCAAGCCGCCTAGTCATCTGATAGTGGTAGCAACCCGGTACCAATGACTTAAGTTTTTCAAGCCGCCTAGTCATCTGATAGTGGTAGCAACCCGGTACATGACATAAGTTTTTCAAGCCGCCTAGTCATCTGATAGTGGTAGCAACCCGGTACCAATGACTTAAGTTTTTCAAGCCGCCTAGTCATCTGATAGTGGTAGCAACCCGGTACATGTCATAAGTTTTTCAAGCCGCCTAGTCATCTGATAGTGGTAGCAACCCGGTACCAATGACTTAAGTTTTTCAAGCCGCCTAGTCATCTGATAGTGGTAGCAACCCGGTACATGACATAAGTTTTTCAAGCCGCCTAGTCATCTGATAGTGGTAGCAACCCGGTACATGACATAAGTTTTTCAAGCCGCCTAGTCATCTGATAGTGGTAGCAACCCGGTACCAATGACTTAAGAAGACACGCGGGCGCCATTTTGACTGACTCGCTGGCTCAGTGGTTAGTGCTCTTGACTGCTGATCCGTGAGTTGTGGGTTCGATCCCCACCCAGGGCAAACATTTGTGTGATGAGCAGATTTGTTTGCTCTGTGTCTGGGTGTTAAATATCTATATATGTATGTATTTTAACGTATATAAGTATTTATATCAGTCTCTGGTTCCCATAACAAAGGGAATCCTACTTTGGGGCCAGATGAGCATGTGTGATTTGTCCCAGAATATTTATTTATTTATTTTTTCATACAAACGTAGTCCCCTGTTTTCTCCCTGGATAATGACAATAGAGAAAAAAATTAATGTTTTTCCATCAAACCTGCCATGCCCCTGTCTTTTGTTTTTTCTCATATTCTAATTATAATAGGAAGTGGGAGCCTTCAAAAACTGAGATAAATGCTCAATTGAAACGTCATTTTAAGACACCCACCAAAAAAATAACGTTGCCGACTCGTAGTCACACCAGATTATCACACCAGTATGACAAACAGGAATTTTTTTTCTCGTTTGTCACACTACTTATTTCTCCACACCATTTAATACGCATATTATCTAATATATAAAAATGAATCGCAAAATGTGTTGGTAAGCGCATAACTCGAGAACGGCTGGACCGATGTTCCTAATTCTTTTTTTGTCGAGTTCGTTATTGTCAGGAGAAGGTTCTTATGTAGATAAGGGTAGGGTAGGGTAGGGTAGTGTAGTGTAGTGTAAGGTAGGGTAGTGTAGTGTAGTGTAGTGTAGTGTAGGGTAGGGTAGGGCAGTGTACTGTAATGTAAGGGCGGTACGTAGTTCGCCGGGACAGCTAGTTAACAATAAAATGAAAGCATAGACGCATAGATGAAGCGTCTGTTTAATTATTTTTGAATAAAGAAATATTGCTCAAATTTTAGTGGAGGAAATAGGGGACAACGAAATACTGATTTGGTCAATTTTAGTTCATATTATCGGTCTTCGCTGCAGTCCTTCCTTTTTTTCTGTATATTCTCCATATATGTTTGTGGGAGACAGCAACATTTTATTTAAATACCTATACTTAAGATCGTCGGTGGCGTAACGGCTAAGACCTCCGCCTCCTATCCGGGAGGTCATGGTTCGAATCCTGCCATGTACCCATGTGATTTCTAATTTAGATTTCATATGTACGTTTATCCGACGCTCTTACGGTGAAGGAAAAACGTCGTGAGAATACCTGCACACGCCAGCGAAGAAACTCGCAGGTTGTGTGTGAAGTCGACCAACCCGCACTATGGTCGACTAAGGCCCGATCACCCTAATTCAGGGTATGCTCAAGCCCCTCGGTGGGGACGTGTATGAGTTGATATGATGACCTATTCTTTAGATCGTGTTTCCTCTTAACGTGCCTTGCAAATCATGGAAAGGTCGAGAAAAATGTTGGTTTTTTTTTATGGAGACTGTCTTAGTAGTAAAGTCTTCACAGGGTGTTAGCATAGTAAAAGGAAAAATTAGTAGGTTGTCTTCATAATTCACAATTTATTTATTCATAATAATAATTAAATGTCGAAATAGAAAATAAAAATAAAAAGCATAAAAAATATGTCAAAACTCAAAATATCATGTCAAGTTATACAATATTAATTACTAATTTTAGTTTACATACGAATATGTAGTCTAGGAATTTAATTTAAAATTAAAAATCTCGTTCATATTATAAAACGCCTGCTCGACGAGCCAACGTTTTAGTAACAACTTGAAGCTCCTCAGACTGGGGGAATTGGTTATGTTGTCCGGTAGTCGATTATAAACAATTCATACCACAGTTCATACAATGGTTTATTGCGCGGTTTGTATGTGTGCGCGCCCCAGTAGGCACGCACCATACGCACGCACACTACACTAAATAGTAATGGTCTATGGTCCTATGTCTGTATGAAGACAACTTACTATTCTTTCCTTTTACCATGGTGTTAGAGCATAATATATTTAACACATCTATTCAAAAAGAGCTGGTTGGTTCTTCGTAAACAGGAAACAAGATCAACCTTTCATTCCTAGGGACTAAAAGTGATTTAAGTTTGGAATGTGGATATTGTTAGTAAATGTTCGAATCACCAATGAGATCGATAACATTGTATGAACAAGTAATTAGCTTTATGATTAAAGAAAACGCGCGCGGACAAAACAAAAATTGTGAAAATGTAAAAAACGCGCGAAATGTATTCCGCCTTAGTAATTGTCTACACAAATTCGGATTTAATATGTCGATAGGTATTTTAATATAAATGTCTCATGTCTCAGGGCGCATACCTCGTAGAACAGATGGCCGTTGGGGCAGTAAAGTTCTCGTGTGGCGACCGCGCACCATAAAACGTAGTGTAGGCAGGCCTCCCACTCGGTGGACCGATGACCTGGTGAAGATCACGGAAAGCAGCTGGATGCGGGTAGTGCAGAACCGTTCGTCGTGGAAATCCTTGAGGGAGGCCTATGTCAAGCAGCGGACGTCCTTCAGCTGATATGATGATGACGATACTTTTTTTTTTATTCACAATTGGTAAGCCCTTGGCATCATCTCACCTGATGGTAAGTGACGATGTTGCCGAAGATGGAAGCGGGCTTACCAAGATTCCCCAACGCAATGGGGAACTGGCTATCTTATCTTCATGCCGGAACACACCAATGATATCAACATTGATATTTGGCGGCAAGACTTAGATAAGATGGTGGTAGCTAGCCAGGCGGGCTTAGAAAATGCCCTACCACCAACCAAACCGAGTCTTACAATTGACCCCGCCGGAAATCGAACCCGCGACCTCCTGTGTAAAGCCAGTGAACTTTGCCTCTGAGCTACGGAGGTGGTTGAAAAACTACAACTTACAATGAAATCAATGAATGATCCGTTTATTATGAATATAACAGGATAAACAATCGTAGTGGGGGCTTCAATTTGCTAAATATTATCTATCATATGAACCTTACTACGGAAATACTGCGTAAACTACCTTTCCTTGTGATTGGCTACGTATGATATTTGTATTGGTTCGAAATTTAGTATGCATTTTTGTACTGTACTTACACAGACTAGTTCCTGTTCTAGATTGCTAAGGTAAACACTATCGAGGAAGTTACTATAGATGAGAATAAATATCGAAGACCCTTAGACAAGAACTCATTACCAATCTCTTTGAAAAAAGAAGAAAAAAATTACCAGCAAAATGACAGTGCTACTATTTTTGCTACTAACCGCTTTGTCGATGTTGGTGACTACAGAAGCAGTCAGCCTTTGGGTACGTGTGCCGCCTTGTGACAAGGTCTGCAGCCTTTCCAGCTCGGAGATGGATGAGTGCTGCATGGGTCATGGATATGCTTTTCATGCTAGCTGCTACAGGGGTATGAATTGTTATCGTCATTAGAGTAAGAATACCCCACAAGTAGAACATTTTGACCTGCAACTGCTTAATTAACCAAAATAAAGGAACAGACCAATTTAAAGAAAAAAAGGAGAGAAAACAATGACATCAGAGATTTAAAAGAAAGATTTTAATAGTTTGAATTTGAACTTGAATTCATAGAGTGTTTGAATAAATAAGAAAACTAAAATAATTCTAAGCCCTTACTTATCCTGAAGATTTCTTATATTATCGTAACTAAATTTTCTTGAAAACAGATGAGTCGACTCAAATAAAACTTTATAAAAAAAAAAAAATATTCTGGGACAAATCACACATGGTCATCTGGCCCCAAAGTAGGATTCCCTGTGTTATGGGTTACCAGAGACTGATATACATACAAGTAAGCAAGGCAGGAAATTGTTCCAAGAGTATTGACTCCTTTTTACGAAACGAATAGCACAATTAATTATGCCACACGATATGAGAGAGAGAGAAAGAGAGAGAGATTGTGCGATCAGTTCAATAAGATATGTAATTTTTCTGTTACAAACATATCATCATCATCATCATATCACCAAAAGGAAGTCCACTGATGGACATAAGCCACCCCCAAGGATTTCCACGACGACCGGTTCTGCGCTACCCGCATCCAGCGGCTTCCCGCGACCTTCACCAGGTCATCGGTCCACCGAGTGGGAGGCCTGCCTACAATACGTTTTCCGGTGCGTGGTCGCAACTCTAGAACTTTACTGCCCCAACGGCCATCTGTTCTACGAGCAATTTGCCCCGCCCACTGCCACTTAAGTTTAGCAATTCTGAGAGCTATGTCATAACATATAAGCTAAGCAATATCTGTGGCAGTATCTATTTATTGTGTATGTAAAGCAATTTCAATTTAATAATACCCTAACATCAATAATATCTCGTCTTCACAATGTCACATATTAATATAATAGTACTAATATAATTATATACTGTGATAATGGTGTCGATTCGGTGCAACACAATTTAACTTATTTGACAGGACTAAACTAAATTTAAACATTCTGTCCTTGTCTTTTCGGTACAGAAAGAAAAAGACAGAAACTGTCAATTTAGTTTAGTCCTGTCAAATAAGTTAAGTCGTGTTACATTGAATCGCCACCAATGTCTGAAATATAAATTGTGTAGGTACCTAAAACTCCTTCCTGTTATTTTATCCACAATGTCATAACATATAAGCTAAGCAATATCTGTGGCAGTATCTATTTATTGTGTATGTAAAGCAATTTCAATTTAATAATACCCTAACATCAATAATATCTCGTCTTCACAATGTCACATATTAATATAATAGTACTAATATAATTATATACTGTGATAATGGTGTCGATTTGGTGCAACACAATTTAACTTATTTGACAGGACTAAACTAAATTTAAACATTCTGTCCTTGTCTTTTCGGTACAGAAAGAAAAAGACAGAAACTGTCAATTTAGTTTAGTCCTGTCAAATAAGTTAAGTCGTGTTACATTGAATCGCCACCAATGTCTGAAATATAAGTTGTGTAGGTACCTAAAACTCCTTCCTGTTTTTTTTATCCACAATGTCATAACAATTGGCATCATGTCACCTGATAGTAAGTGTCGGTGATACCGAAGATATAAGCGGGCTTACCAAGATACCCCTACACAATGGGGAATTGTCCATCTTAAGAGTATCTTCAAGCCGGAACACATCAATGTCACACCCCGGACACTGCATACAACGGTTGTGAAAAGACATTACTAAAACCAAATGACGGAGCAAACCAATTAATTGCGAAATACTATACGTTCGAGAAACAAACTATAACCAATCTGTATCAATCTGGGAGACGAGGGGGTGAGGTCGGAATCTAAAGAGCGGCAGGGAGTGTCCATACTGTATGTTAGTACTAATATATATACTTTTTCAATATTGTTAATCGAACCCGCGACCTCCTGATGTGAATCTAATACATAGACTGAAGGAAGCGGTCAAAAAAATACGAAGAACGATCCTATATTAAGAACCATAAATATATTTAACATATCTCACTATATTTTTTAGAATGACCGTTGGGGCAGTAAAGTTCTCGAGTGGCGACCGCGCACCGGAAAACGTAGCGTAGGGAGGCCTCCCACTCGGTGGACCGATGACCTCCGCGCGTCCCATCCAGTGCTTTAAACCAATTTACACTTGTTTTTTGCGACCGGATTGAAGCGCTGCCCGTCCCTTTATGCGTCACCTCCACAGATAAGAAAAAAATTTTTCCGCTCCGATAGATTGCTGAAGGAGGCGTGGCACGCGCGTCAACGCCCTGCACAACGAGGCATGTTGCTGTCATTCGTAAATGATTGTACTGCGCAGAAATTGCACAATTTCATGGCAGGCTGACCTCCACGTGATTTGGTTACAAAATTGCTGAGATGTGCAATAATAAGCTGCAAAAATGCAACTGGCAAAGTAAATTTAATAAATGGAGAATTTTCTTACCATGTGTAAGTCAAAAACTTAAATGAAAAACAATAATAATAAATAATAATAATAAAGCTTTATTTAATTCCATACAGATTATTACAACGATAAATTTATATTATACATAATAGCCATTGTTAAATTAATAAATATATTAAACACAGAAATTGCACAATTTCATGGCAGGCTGACCTCCACGTGATTTGGTTACAAAATTGCTGAGATGTGCAATAATAAGCTGCAAAAATGCAACTGGCAAAGTAAATTTAATAAATGGAGAATTTTCTTACCATGTGTAAGTCAAAAACTTGAATGAAAAACAATAATAATAAATAATAATAATAAAGCTTTATTTAATTCCATACAGATTATTACAACGATAAATTTATATTATACATAATAGCCATTGTTAAATTAATAAATATATTAAACATATATCACTTTCTGTTTTTATAGTATTTAGATCTATTCTAATTTTAGTTATTATTTATTTATTTTTTATTTCTTGTATGGATCCCGTTTGGGTAAAAGCCTCCCCCAAGGAATGCCACGTTTCTCTGTTCTTGGCTTTGTCCATCCAACTTCCGCCCGCCATTGCGAGCATTATTCATACATTTTCTCCTAGGCGGCGAACTTCGCACAGACCTATTATATCATGAATAATCACGATTAATTTTTGATCAGAACATTACGTTAAGGGTACAAATATAGGTTTTTTATATAAACAATATTATAAACAATAGTTATATAAAAATATGAATTTTTATTTTAAGTTTCTTGTTATTTAGTGCGAGGGTGTTGTCGATATTTTTTAACGATATTTTTTTATATTTTAACATCCATAAAATCCCGAATTGAAATCAAGCACTTTTACCCTAAAGCATTTCAACGATGATGACTTTTTGAAATGCACAAGAAATGCATAAAATGTTTTGCACTGCCTCATGTAAACGTTTGGATACTGTTTTCAGTACGTATCTGTCTTTTTAATATTTTCTTTACTTTTAACCTATTTACAACCCTTAGTACTGGGAAACATAGTTTGGGGCTAGATGACCGTGTGTGATTTGTCCATATATATTTTTTCTGTATGTAGGTTACAGAAAAAACAGAAAACAAACAAACAGAAAATTCGAAATCAACATATATTGAAAGTTATAAACAGCAAAAATTATTTACAATAGCGCAAGTAAAAGTCCGCGGACTACGGTAAATACAAAATATTACGGTAGCAATTTATTACTGACGATCTGACATTTAATTCGAAATAAATGGTTTTGAATGAATTGCACAACATTACATATTATTTCTTTAGTTCTAAATAATGACAATATTTTTTAAATTTTTAATGCTCAACAATTAAACTGGGCAGTTTTATTATTCTGGTATCACTTACGATTGTCATTCTGTCAATTTTAATAAACTCAATCTTATGTTATACAGTTTTAAGTACATTTGTAATTATTGATTTTATAGGTTTGTTTTTTGTTTTTGGCGGAGGTTACTTTAAAAAAGTGCCCAATAGCAGCAACCTGTTTGAAGTGTGCTGTATGTGTAATGGCTCGCTTGGTGCTAGTAATAAAAAATCAACATCAGCGTTCTATAGAATTCTTCTATTCTGTGGTCACCTCCCTACTAATGTTGGCGATCACTCACACAAATACAAAGCTGAGCTTAAGCCTCGCAACCTGAACGTTACTATTATACCTCAGAAAATATACGTAAGTATATGTCTGTCTTGTTATCTGTAATCTTAACGGGTCTTTTTTGACACGGGGCAGGGTGGATAATAGTCACTATTTATACCAAACATTGAATTTATATCTGTCAGTTTTTGTTGTTTACTGTCTCATAAACATTTTCTATTACAGGTTTATTTAAGTATAAAACCTACCAAGTGCGAGTCGGACAAGCACTCCGTGGGTTCCATACCACCACACCTCTCCGCACAACTAATATATTATAATGACAAGGATACCTATTCACATTACAAGCAAAAGACACCAACGCGAGTGACAAAATGCTTTTTTATATCATTCAGTTCGGACTTCTAGCGCAAGCACGACTCTCACTTGGCGGATTTTTATTATTTCTTGTTATACTTCAGTGTTAGTACTATAATGATACCAAGTTTCACTTCAGTGTTAGTACTATAATGATACCAAGTTTCACTTCAGTGTTAGTACTATAATGATACCAAGTTTCACGCTTGAATGTAATACCGTTTTTACGATAGAGCTAAATAAAAAAAAACCTTCTGAAGAGCTATAATGGAGATCTCCTTCTTTTTACACTTTTTTTAGTTTTTAGTATTTGTTGTTATATAGCCGCAACAGAAATTTCTGTAAAAAAAAAGAGTCGTCACAGGACGCCTGGCAAATGTGAAACACACACTACTACATATAGACTGTACATATATGTATACCATCGTATAGCGTGGCGACCAGTCGCCACGGCATGCGTCGCCACGCCAGAAATCGGTTTAACGTGCGGCTATAGATGTTTCACATCAAAATTTTAACTGTCTACCTAATACGGTTCATGAAATACAGCCCGCCGACGGACGGACAGACAGCGGAGGCTTAGCAATAGGGTATTCGTTGTTCGTGTACGGAACCCTAAAAAAGATAGAAATAAGAACCTGCAAAAAAAAAAAAAAAAAAAACACGCAAGCCCAGTTTTCAATTTATCAGTAAGAACCTACACGATAACATGGCATATAGCACAACCTGCATTTAACACAGGCCTCCGTGGGCAGCATTGTGCAGCTGTCATCGCCATCCCAGCCCGGATACGATGGGCCCATTGTATTGACAGCTCACTTAGCGACAAAGGTGGGCACGCCCCATTGAAGTCGTAAAGCGTGGTGTCCACTGAAAGTGCAACTAAGCTATGTTCAGGAGACATTTTGCTAAGTAAATCATCATTATCATCATATCAGCCGAAAATCGTCGACTGCTGGACAAAGGCCTCCCCCGACGATTTCCACGACGACCGGTCCTTCGCTGCCCGCATCCATCGGCTTCCCGCGATCTTCACCCAGGTCGTCGGTAAGTATAAGTAAATAATTTTCGAAAAACGTATAAGTTTTTTGGGTAGAAGTTTTTTACGGTCAAAGTACTCGTCAATACGAATCAAACGAACCCAAACTCGATGGGGTTGTGTCGTTTTATTGCAGATTTCCTACGGCCACCTTCCAACTCCAGTATCACATCAGCTCCATGTCATCATAATATTGCATTGTCACTCGATATACATCATCACATCAGCCCATATACGTCCCCACCGAGGGGCTCGAGCCTACCCTGAATTAGGACGATCGGGCCTTAGTCGACCACGCGGGCCCAGTGCGGGTTGGTCGACTTCACACACAACCTGCGAGTTTCTTCGCAGGCATATGCAGGTTTCCTCACAATGTTTTCCTTCATCGTATAAGAGCGTCGGATAAACGTACATATGAAATCGAAATTAGAAAACACATTGGTACGTGGCAGGATCGAACCAAGACAGGACAGGAGGTAGCGGCCCTTGCCATTACGCCACTGACGCTGTACAATATACATATACATGCAAAATTTCAGGTCAATCGGAAGTAGGGAAGTGGGTCAAATTTAACTTGCAAGATTTCATTACAGACACCGGGACAGGTGAAAGTAAATAAAAGCTTGTAAAAACATAAACCGGCAGTATAGAGATAGAAAAAAAAAACTCGTTAGCAACAATTTACAAGACTCTTGCAACTGAAGAACGATTAAAAACCAGCCAAGTGCGAGTCGTACTCGTGCACAAGGGTTCCGTACCAAAACGTATGTACACAAGTACAACAATAACAGCTATCCTATTGACTATGGGGACAGGCGACGCCATTTTGTTATATCAAGTTTCACGCTTGTATGTATTACCGTTTTTACTATGGAACTAAATCAAAGATACTTCTATATACCTATAAAAAACACGTTTTTTGTATGGAAAAACCACCTCATTTTTTCACTTTGTCTAGTTTTTAGTATTTTTTCATTTGGAAACGATAAAAACGTAAAAAAAACGACTTCATTCACAAAAACCAAGTACTATTTTGGTATATTTATTTAGTTTTTGTTAATTTTCTAAAAAATTACATCACAGATTTTGATTAAATTTATAGGACTAACCTGGCACTATTGAATAAAAATAATTGAAAACGCAAAACACGTTAAAAAACTGACTTCCATCGCAACAATTTAGTACAATTTTGCATTATTATTTTTGGTTTTTGTTAATTTTCTAATAAAGTACTACACCGATTTTGATAAAAAAAATTATGGGACTAACACGAAAGCATATCGAATCGGTTCACAATCTGCGAAAATATAGTGTAACAAACATACAAAAAAATTCCGAACATGCAGTCGAATTGAGAACCCCTACTTTTTGGAAGTCGATTGGAAAGAATCATAAAAACATGTTCAAAATCTATAAAAATATCAAAATCAAAGTCAAATAACTCTTTACTGTACATCAAAATAAATAAATACATTTACAAAATTTACTTAACTACTAAGAGACGTACAATTTAGGCTTTCTTATCGCTAAGAGCGATATCTACCAGACAACCCAGACAACATACAAAAAAAAACATGCAGTTTAATTGAGGAACTCCTCCTTTTTGAAGTCGGATGAAAATTATACCATTTTTTTTTCATCTCTGCTTGCTGCCTTAGTTTATTAGCTCAGGGTACGTTATACGGCTTAAAGCTCTGTCATAGTAAAAAGAAAGAATAGTAGGTTATCTTCATACAATGGTACATCGCGCGGTTTGTATGTGTGCGCGTCAGTAGGCACGCACCATACGCACGCACACTACAATAATTAAAACGACTTCTTTATTAAACGGAACTTCTTTAGTGAAAGAAAGGACTTCTTTAGTAAAAAGGAAGAAGTCGTTTTTATTATTGTAGTGTGCGTGCGTCTCTATTGACGCGCACACATACGAACCGCTCGATGTACCATGGTATGAAGTTAACCTACTATTTTTTTCTTTTTACTCTGGCTGTGTGTTACATATACATACCTATGTGTGATTGAAATGTAGTTATAGGCCTTCGCATTCAGTGCCCTGCTCCATGCCTTCCGCATTTCAGACATCACTTACTTGTTAGGATTTTTCTAGCTATAGGAAGTGTAGTTATTAAAGTTCTAGTGTATAAGCAATTCAAGGGCTTCAAATGAAGCGTCGGTGGCTCAACCGGTAACGACTCGGTGCGCCTAACCAGAGGTACCAATGAGTTTTTCGAAACTTACGTACATAATATACTTACCGATTGCTTTAACGGTGAAGGAAAACATCGTGAGGAAACCTGCACATCTGTTTCCAGATGTTTATGATGGTAACATTGCACACGTTCGTAGGTGTTAATCTAAAATGCCCTACACGTGACCGCGGGTGATGCTAATTGTGCCACACGATAAGAAGAAGAAGAAGCCCTTCTAATAGAGTGAGTGTAACGTAATACTAGAACGTTACCAATATAATCTATTCAGGGTGTAACAAAATTGGTGTAGGTCCCGTTAACTGAGCGTTCTAATCGTCATACTGAACAACTTTCTCCAAAGAACCAATAGTCAATTCTTAAAAAAAAAATTCGACCCTCCATACTAAAATGCACAAAATCGGTCGATCAGCTGATCGATTTGTACGAAGAGTAAAAAGTTTTTTTTTTACGTTTTCAGCAAAGTCGTAGAGCAAAAGATATTCAGTATGATGAGTAAGAAGCCCCTTTAACGGGACCTACACCAATTTTGTTACACCCTCCCTGTATATATATATCTATATAAAAATGAACCCTATTTCTTCTGGTCATCGCATCACGCGTGAACGGCTGGACCGATTTCGCTAATTCTTTTTTTGTTGAGTTCATTATTGTCAAGAGAAGGTTCCTATGTAGGGTACGGTAGTGTAGTATAGTGTTGGGTAGGGTATGGAACCACCCCAATTCCTGTCATAAAACCTTATAACTATTATAATTCTTACAGACTACGATTGTTTTCACGTTAACAGCCTTGATTTTCTTTTAATTGCATCTGGCAAAACGCAATAAATTACAATTAAGTCATTAAACATTTATTTAAATATCACTTTACTGATTTATTGGCAAAATATGTTGACAGTTCCATGTTTAAATAAATAATTTTTCGTCGATCGTTGAATATTTAACAACAGTTAAATGAACAATTGTCGATAACTTTGTAAGGAGAAATCGATTAAGATTGTTTGTGTAATGCGTTGTAACACAGTATTAAGACTAGTGGTTTTACTGAGTATATCCACTAGTAGATTTACGTTTATTATACAGCTGTAACGAAACCGTTTACTGGTGCTTTTTTTCATTATAGTAAAAAAATAATCTAAGCGACCCATAGTCACTAGGCTAGCTGCTTGCTAGGGAGGCAGATGATGATTGATGAGAGCGATGGCTGACTCTCGCGTTATACTAGTGACCGGGTGCTGTCCCTGTGAACTGGCCTACTCTTTTCATAGGCATTAATGACATTCAATAATTTTTATGTATAACTTTTCGTGTCATATTGTTTTCATGTTCTAATGACATAATCTGATTTATATTAAGGATTGAATTTTGACGTTATTAACTATTTATTGTTTATATCTTGATTCTTCACAAATTACATTGTTATTATTATTTAACGACTATCAGAAACAGTGTAATTTGCACCTTTTTTTAAAATTAATATATTGAATTGAATTGAATGTTACAAAGTGAAAAACATTAACTGGTGCTTTTTTTCATAAAAGTGAACATTTTTTTTCAAGCGGCCCATATAGTCACTAGGCTAGCTGCCTGCTAGTCATTTGAGTTCATCTATTAAAAAGCACTGTGAGAATTCCGTATCACCACACCTCTCCACACAACTACATAGCTAATGAAAAATGACAACAATGACAAACAAAAGACATCAACGCGAGCTACAATAATATGATTTTTTGTTATTCAGTTCTTTCCCCATTGCGTTGGGGAATCTTGGTAAGCCCGCTTCCATCTTCGGCAACATCGTCACTTACCACCAGGTGAGATGTTGTCAAGGGTTTGCCAATTGTGAATAAAAAAAAATGAAAAAAAACTTAACAATTAATACACCGTACCAGCTAAACCGTTTTTTTAGGAAATCTGAAAAATATGTGGGGTATGCTATATGTGGGGCATGTAATGTGGGCTTTCTTAGTTTAGGCAATTATAATTATACAGGGTGTAACAAAATAAGTATAGGTCCCATTAACTGGGGCTTCTACTTATCATACTAAACAGCTTTTGTTCTACGACTTTGCTGGAAACGTAAAAATATTTTTTTTACTCTTTATGCAAATCGATTTATTTTGTAAAAAATTAGAAAAAATGAGGGGGAAGTCTCTATACAAAATAAAACCGGCCAAGTGCGAGTTGAACTCGCGTGGAGCGGGTTCCGTACAATGCCAAAGTCCTATACAAAATATCACATTTGAAATCCTCACACTTACTGTGAGTTATTTTTATTATTATTAAAAATTTGAGTGTATTTGGCTGCACTTCACCTGATGGTAAGTGTCGATGCAGCCGAGAATGTAACACGCAAGCTCAAAAAGTGTCTATTCACTCTCGTCTTGAAGATCCCTAAGTTTTACGAATCAGGGAATACAGACGCCGGAAGGGAATTCCAACCCTTGACCATTCACATGATAAACGAAGAAGCAAAACGCTTCGTGTGTAAAGGTGGAACATGGATGACAAAGGGGTGGAACCGCCCACCGCACATGGTCGTCCGATAATGAAATGGAGAGGGGGAATGTGGTCGTGAAGCTCCAGGACACACTCTCCGAAATGAATCCTGTAGAACACCGATAGACAGGTGACTTTGTGGAGATGCTCGAGGCTTTGGAGCCTGTTTGATACAAGTTCCTCGTCGCCAATGAGTCTCCTAGCGCGTCGGTCGATAGAATCCAAGGCATATAGCTGGTAACGAGCCGATCCATCCCACAAGTGAGAGCAGTATTCCATACAGTTAACTACTACTAGCGCAATCTAGTGGTGTTTTAGTGAACTTCTTTTTTTTTAAATAAAAATTGTAGTGCGTTTGGCTGCACCTCACCTGATGGTAAGTGCCGATGCAGCCGAGGATGTAACAAGCAAGCTCAAAAAGTGCCTATTCACTCTCGTCGTCAAGATTCCTAAATAATACGAATCGTGGAATACAGACGCCGAATTCCACTCCTTGCCCGATCGCATAATGAACGAAGAAGCAAAACGCTTCGAGCATAAAGGTGGAACATCAACAAAAGGGGTGGAATCGCCCTCCGCACCTGGTCGTTCGATGATGAAATGAAGAAGGAGAATGAGGTCGTAAAGCTCCGGGACACACTTTCCGAACTGAATCCTGTAGAACACGGACATATTATTTTCTATTATGACTAGAACTATTTTCCGTAGGTGAACGTAGTACATTGAGTTTACCACTTTATTTTTAATTGATAGAATTCTTATAGATTTTCCTGTAATCTGCAAGCAATGAACTATATTTTGTAGTTTTTTAAAAAATTTTAGGCTCAGTAGTTTCGGAGAACAGGGGGGGGGGAATGGTCAATTTTCGTCTTCTTTCATGAATAAAATCAAAACTATTTATTTTACAATATAAAAAAAATATTTAAGATCCTGATAACGAACCCTTTCATTTGATATATGACACAATAAGGTTTCTTTAATTTTTTTTTATTTGCTAATTTGTCCCCCGAAAATAACCCTTATTTAACAAAATATATTTATTTACTTTGCACATCTGTGTTTGGGTCATAGGATCACACTATCCTACCAAAGTACACCTGATTTCGTCCAGTAGGTTCGGAGCAAATTGGCTTGGACAGACGGACGGATAGATAGACAGACGCACGAGTGATCCTATAAGGTTCCGTTTTGTTTTTTATGTACGGAACCTAAAAATCAGTTTTTCATGGGTCTTTAGAAGTATTTTTAATTTAGCTGTATCTTAAAAACGGTAATACAAACAAGCGTGAAACTTACTTTTTAAAATTAAATACCAATATTGATTAGATAGTAAAAACTTGCCAAGTTAAACCATATAGTAGCACAGAACAAAACTTTTTTTTAAGCAACTGAAACCGTTGTTTAATCTCTATTCATCATCATCATTACAGCTCATATACGTCCCCACCGAGGGGCTCGAGCCTACCCTGAATCAGGGCGATTAGGCATACCTTGGTATACCGAAATCAGGTGTACTTTGGTAGGATAGTGTGATCCTATGACCCAAACACAGATGTGCAAAGTAAATAAATATATTTTGTTAAATAAGGGTTATTTTCGGGGGACAAATTAGCAAATTATGTACCTTATTAATTAATTAATCTCTATTATTTGTATTTAATTCGATATTTCTATTTGAAGTTCCGTATAGAACTTGGTACCTACCCATTTGGATCGCTGTAACTTTTTTTTTATGTCGAACTTGGCCCTATTTCACATTAACGTTTTGTTGGGATAATATTTATTTTATCAAGCGACTTCCAAAAAGGAGGAGGTTCTCAATTCGTCTGTATGTCTTTTTTTTTTATGTTTGTTACCTCATAACGTTGGACTGGATGAACCGATCTTTATGATTTTTTTTTTATACCAAAAATAGTAATGCAAAAATGTACTAAGTTGTTGCGATGGAAGTCGGTTTTTTTATTATATATTTGTGAGCGTTGGTGGCGTAATGGCTAGGACCCCCGCCTCCTGTCCGGGAGGTCGTGGTTCGAATCCTGACACGAACCAATGTGATTTCGAATTTAGATTTCATATGTTAGTTTATCCGACGCTCTTACGGTGAAGGAAAATATTGTGAGAAAACCTGCACACGCCTGTGGAGAAACTCGCAGGTTGTGTGTGAAGTCGACCAACCCGCACTGGGCCCGCGTCTGGTCGACTTATGCCAGATCGCCTTATTTCAGGGTAGGCTCGAGCCCCTCGGTGGGGACGTATATAAGCTGATATGATGATGGGATAATATTTACGTGATCGGTGTTATGTAGCATTGGACTTACAAGTCGAATAAATTCACATAATGCCACAGATAAGATACTAGTTACTTGATAATGATTAAATCATGGAATTCGTGAGTGTCATCACTCACAGAAAACAGAAAATGCAGTTTAAATAATTTCAGAAATTAATTAAATATTTAAAACCACACTGCAAAAAAACTTAACCCCTTTTTTCGGCCTATAGGGGAAAAATGTGACCAATGTCACTCACGAGATTAACCCGGCGCCAATGACGTGTAAAAAATAACGCGGACAATGACGCTGGGTCAATATGACCCGAATGTTTTTTTCTTAATTATCTGGTTATCTGCTGAATTATATCAGCTCATATACGTCCCCACCGAGGGGCTCGAGCCTACCCTGAATCAGGGTGATTAGGCCTTAGTCGACCACGCGGGCCTAGTGCGGGTTGGTCGACTTCACACACAACCTTCGAGTTTCTTCGCAGGCCTGTGCAGGTTTCCTCACGATGTTTTTCCTTCACCGTTAAAGCAATCGGTAATGATATGTACGTAAGTTTTTGAAAAACTCATTGGTACATTGGCCGTCCAGATTTGAACCCGGTACCTCTGGTTAGATGGACCGAGTCGTTACCAGTTGAGCCACCGATGCTTTTAATGAATGAATTATAAAAAATTTAAAACAAAGTAAGAACTATTGCATGACCATGAAGTCATTGTAGTACCAAGATGTTTAAGTTAATTTAGAT
Source organism: Coleophora flavipennella (assembly GCA_947284805.1). Lineage (NCBI taxonomy): Eukaryota > Metazoa > Arthropoda > Insecta > Lepidoptera > Coleophoridae > Coleophora > Coleophora flavipennella. Next base: position 8,928,763 of record OX369295.1, read on the forward strand.
ATCAAGGTATAATTTAGTTTTAATGCAACAACCTCAAAAGGGCAACTAAAAGAATTTCTCTTTTGGAACTAAAAATGTATGGAGCTGTAGCCGTTTTATTCAAGAAAAAGGATTTTACCATTCTTCACTGGCGCTTGCTCACTACACTATGGTACAAATCATATGAATTGAGGTCTTATCTCCAGCTACTGAGAAAATCAATAACGATTATAATATGTTTTTTTCGAAATTTCCCGAATTTAAAATCGCTCGGGTCAATATGACCCAGCGTCATTGGCACCGGGTTAAGACGAATCTATAGACACCTCGCACTCCAGAATCCATCAAGCAGTTAAGGCTACAGAGCGTGCTAATTAAATAAATAATAGGTCTTTACATATGAAATTGCCTATTCAGTTTTTGAAGTTTAATGCCAAATTTATTGAAGATAAAAAAAGTTATTGTTTTTTATTATTGACCTTATGGTGACAGTACTCGTTTTCTTTTATTAGTAACTAGTGGCATGTCTTTTATGTTCCAATCCACTGAGCTATGTACCAATGAATGGAACAAAGGCGTTTTCTTAGTGGTCAGATGGGGCAATTTTTCACACTAGCAAATTTTCTTGAATTTTCTTAAATTTTCCTGAAAGTGTGTAAATATTACTTTAGTAACGAAGAAACTGCTGCGATAACTCTTGAGCTTTAAAATTAAAAATGTGTATTTTCGCCTTAATATAGGCGATTTTTTCGGATGAAAAAACTCGACCTCATGGGGTTAACGCCACCGTGCTCTCAAAATATATAAAAAATAGGCATATACTTACAACCATTTAATTTCTAATAGTCTTATGCTATTTTGAGAATAAATTTTAAATTTAATAACTATTGTTCTTAATATTAATTTTTATATTGATAAAATGTGGATATAGGTATACGAGTACATGTTAAATTAATGAAAAAAAATATAAAAAAATAAAGTATTTACCTAAAAACTTTTAGGTACAAGCTGAAATTAAAAAAAATATATATTTCGTATTTTTCTCAGCAAACCCTTTCATTTTAAACCCATATCAACGGGGGTGTATAAAAATAACTGGTCCGCCATCTATGAGAGTCCGCCATATTGGATTTAGAATGACGTCAATTAAGGTAACTAAGCATTGTTCTCCAAACTTAACATTAATGCGAAATTTCAGCTTAAGTGGAAACCGGGAAGTGGTTGTAATTTAACTTCCAATGTTTGTCGCCAACTAACAATTTAACACGGCAAGTTAATATGAAGCATGTAACGCGAGGTATTGATTGGAACAGTTGTCTCTGTCGTTTTCTTTACGTAAAGAAAAGTAAAGAAAGTAACTACACTTTTTCACTTTTTCAATGGTTTTTCGTTTCAATCAAAAACTACAATAAAAGTACAAATACTTATAACATTACTTACTTTGTATTATCATAACAATTATTGTTGTTATCATCATATCAGCCGAAAATCGTCCACTGCTGGCCTCCCCCAAGGATTTCCCCGACGACCGGTCCTACGCTGCCCACATCCATCGGCTTCCCACGATCTTCACCAGGTCGTCGGTCCACTGCGTGGGAGGCCTACCTACCCTACGTTTTCCGGTGCGCGGTTGCCACTCGAGAACTTTACTGCCCATCGGCCATCTGTTCTACGAGCCATGTGCTCTGCCCACTGCCACTTCAGTTTAGCGATTCTGTGAGCTATGTCGGTTTCTTTGTTTCTCCTGCGGATCTCCTCGTTTCTGATTCGATCACGCAGAGAAACTCTGAGCATAGCACGTTCCATTGCCCTTTGGGTGACCTTGAGCCTTCTTATGAGGCCCATAGTAAGCGACCAAGTCTAAGTTTCTTAAGTCATCACTGGCAACACACACTGGTCAAAGACCTTAGTCTTGAGACACTGCGGTATTTGGGACATTAAGATATTGCAAAGCTTTCCGAACGCTGCCCAGCCGAGTTGGATTGTTGTATATTTATAAAATAATATACTTCAAAATATAAGTCATAACTACAGTTGAAAGTGTAGACCTATCTTTGGGTTTTTTTTCTATGGAGCCAAAGTGTTTCTAATAGCTTTTGACTCCATTTGGGTTTTCCATCGTTTAGGAGTAATTGACGTCAAAAATAACGAAAATCTGTAATATTCCTTCCTTAATTTCCAAAAATATTTCATGCTCCGTTAAAGTTTTATTATGTTTATAGATTTAGAGCCCAATCAGTTGAGCCTAGTATTTGTGGTGGACATTACTAACAATATAGAGGCCAAAACAACAACTTTTGGATTTTTGTTTGTCTGTCTGTATGTTCGGGCATCACACAAAAACTACTTGCCCGATTTTGATGAAATTTTACATGGTGGTTCCTTATGGTCCGGTTTAACACAAATGATACTTTTTATACCGGAAAATTTAAGAGTTCCCGTGGGAAAATTCAAAACCTCCACGCGAACGAAGTCGCGGGCACAACTAGTAACTAATAAAGTTTGTGTCCCTTGTGACCACAGATTAGTATACTAGTTACTTGTTGTGACTTCTCTTAGGCACAAATACTAATATATACTTATATAGGTATATTTATATAGAATACCTACTTATTGTATCACTTAATATCTGTCATTTTAAATCTAATCATTGGTCGAAAAAGATGTTCACTTGAGACAAATGTCCATTTGAGACAAATGTTCACTCGAGACAGATGTCCACTTGAGACAGATGTCCACTTGAGACATTTTTTTGGTATATTACAAAGACATACAGTATAGGTTTATTATAATTGCAAGCCGATTCAACAACCAAGGATTATGCAAATATAGTTTGAATCATCATCATCATTATATCAGCCGAAGGACGTCCACTGCTGGGCATAGGCCTCCCCCAAGGATTTCCACGACGACCGGTTCTGCGCTACCCGTACCCAGAGGCTTTCCGGCCTTCACCAAGTCATAGTTTTACCGAGTGGGAGGCCTGTCTACGCTACGTTATCCGGTGCGTGGTCGCCACTGGAGAACTTTACTGCCCCAAGGGCCATCCGTTCTACGAGCTATGTGCCCCGCCCACTGCCACTTAAGTTTAGCAATTCTGAGAGCTATGTCGGTTACTTTGGTTCTCCTACGGATCTCCTCGTTCATCAGTTCATCTCATCATCATCATATCAGCCGAAGGACGTCCACTGCCGGACATAGGATTTCTACGACGACCGGTGCCCAAAAAAAGTCCCATCGTAACCTGCTCATCTCAAAAGGATATTATTTCACTTGTAGAGCATTGCCCTGGGCATAGGAAATTGCTATTCTCAGCTACCGAACATCAGAAATTAAAATGACATGAAATGTCATTTATCAAATTGTATTAAATCATGTCTGGGATATGGAGTTACGTTTTACAGATGTGCTGGTTAGGCAGAACATTTCGTCATCAATCATCTCATAGAATATTTGAACTTTGAATTGAAGGCTTTTGTCTTTTCACGCGATTGGGCACAGAGGCTATTACGTGGTGGGTTTATCACAATAATATATCAGTTATCATCATATCTGCTCATATACGTACCCATCAAGGGGCTCGAGCCTACCCTGAGTTAGGGCGATCGGGCCTTAGTCAACCACGCGAGCCCAGTGCGGGTTGGTTGATTTTACATACAACCTTCGAGTTTCTTCGCAGGTGTGTGCAGGTTTCCTCGCGATGTTTTCCTTCACCGTTAAAGCAATCGGTGAGTATATGTACGTAAGTCTCGAACAACTCATTGGTACATTGGCCGTCTGGATTTGAACCCGGCACCTCTGGTTAGGAGGACCGAGTCGTTACCGGTTGAGCCACCGATGCTTTTGATGTATGTATCGACGACATTCGTATGTATGTATGTTTGTAACCGACTCCTTTGCACTCGATTTTGAGCCACTTTAAACGGTCACATTTAATTTTAACTTTGTGCATTTATCAAAAATCAGTGACAATACAATAATTTCATAAGTTTATCTCATTATCCTGAACTAACAATTGAAAAATAAATATGGTTAAAAAAACTAAAAAAACACGCTTTTAATTCACATTTAACTAAAAAGTGAAAAATAATTCTTGAAAGCTGTAAACAATAATGAACATATAAATAGTTTTCCTCACTTGATAACCCTGATTCCGGCTCGTATATAACGCATGCTTGGTGCTATTAAAGGAAGGGACCTTTGTTACAATTGCTAAACCTTTATCTTTTAATGGCTCTATATTTTTTTTGTAAATTTTAGAAACAGGTTTGCTCGTAGATGCAGCTTCCTTTTTCGCATTTGCAACGGCCAACGCTACTTCATTTTGGGCCTCACTTGGAACACAATCATCTTTATGTGGAATACTTTTAATGATATGGAAATCCTGTAAAAACTACACATAATTTAGTATGGACACATAATTTAAATTTAGTATGGTGATAGTTTAGACCATAGGGAAGGATATATATCGCGAGCGGGACCGCGGGCATCATCTACTAATAAATAAATAAACAACAACAATAAATTGAATGGTTGCGGAAACCTATCACGTGTGTGTGAAACACAAATGGGTGCCATTTATTGTTGTGTTTAAGTAAATTACTCACTTCATTAATAGTAACTGATCCTTTACACTTTAGCTTCTGTTTTTGCGAACAATTCCAGATTGACGATTTGTTAGCATAAACTTTATGCTTAAAATATTGATGGTCCTTGTCTATTAACACAAGGCCACGTTTTCTTTTTATAAACTTAATTTCAATATCCATTATGTTACGTTTCTTTCGGAATATAATTATTATAAAGTAATATAATTTCTTGAAACAAAGGGCAATTTATTACTTTGAAAGACGAGTGACAGCAGACAGATGTCTAGTATTATTTTATCAGTGTAAACATAAACAATGAAGTGGCCAGTTTGTGCACTCGTGGCGACCGGATTGAATTGATATCGACATTTTCCCATCATAATGCAGTGGGTACCTCGAAAAGAGGTACCTTTGCGAAATTATTCTCTCGAGCCAACTTTATTAAATCGTGTTTCCAGTCGATGAAAGCTGGTGGGTGGACGGGTCGCCGCCGGACGAATGGTGCGTGTATAAAAAACGTCACAGAACTAACAATGTTAGCGAAAGCTGGAATTCGGGGATTAATAAAAATATTAATAAAAATTATAAGACGGTTGCAAAGTTGTTATCCAAAATACTTGCACCAAACAAGAAATTAACTAATAGACGCGATGAAATGTATCAAATTCGAGATAATCAGATAATTAATGCACAAATGCAACTATAAACAAATGAGATAAGCGTTGGTCATTTTTTAGACAAATTACGTTATAATAATTATTATATATTAGTTTGTTCCTGTTAAATGTAATCCAGTCTCCTTTAGTTTGTTAGTTTTAATAAACAAATTGACTTATCGTATCGTGTTATTTTTTTCATCGATAATTAATTCCAACCATATCGCAGTGGGTACACGGGTAAACAGGAATTACCCCTACACCCACCGGTGGGTGAAGCCAGTGGGTGCACGGGTCGCCGTCCGATTCAGCGGCGGGTAGGCTCAAGCCCCTTGGTGGGGACGTATATGAGCTGATATAATAATTAGGTAATTCGAAAAACTTATAGTGATGCGGCTTTTAAATGTAATAGCACAGATGAGATACTAGTTACTTCGTAGGTTGGAATAGGTAAGTTATTATTATCTCCTGTTGAATGGATCAGTTTCAAACGTAAGTTGTTTACTGCTAATATTAATAACAACTATCATCATATCACCCCACCGAAGGGCTCAAGCCTACCTGAATTAGGTCGATCGGGCCTTAGTCGACCACGCGGGACCAGTGCGGGTTGGTCGACTTTACACACGACATTTGAGTTCCTTCGCAGGCGTCTATCACTATCTTGCGCTATCTTTTCCTTTACCGTAAGAGTGTCGGATAAACGTAAATATGATTTGGAAATTTGATATATAAAACCCTAAACTCGTTAAAAAACCGACATCCATCGCAACAACTTAGTAATACATTTTTGAATTATTATTTTTGGTTTTTGTTAATTTTTCTAATAAACTACTACACCGATTTTGATAAAATTTATATGGGACCACACGGAAAGCACTAGCTTTCAAATAAAAAAAGAATCACAAAAATCGGTTTACCCAGGCAAAGGTTCTGAAGCAACATATAAAAAAACATACAGCCGAATTGAGAACCTCCACCTTTTTGAAAGTCCGTTGAAAACACATTGGTATATGGCAGAATTTAAACCAAGACCCCTTTGCCATAGCGCTAACGACGCTCCACAGTGTGCTATGTTAGTATATACACATAAATTTCGAATTTCCAAGATTGTCACCCAAACATGCATCACTGGCTTTAGAGGAATATAGGCTGCACTCGACTTGAAGTGGTTGAGTTATGTCTATAATTCCATTAGGGCGCGTTCACACTATACGATACAGTGCTTGTACTATAGGCACAATACCTAGGTTCACTGCTTTCCCATAAATCTAGAAGCATATTCAGCGTCACAGCCACACACGGTGAGTGTTAAATAGACAGTTGTTGTCTTAAGGCCTTAAGATAGGTCAAATGACAAAATTCAATTAAAATTATTGAACAACTGTGTAAAGCTATCAATATGGAAAAAATAAAATAATATACTTAAAGTAATAAAAAATCGATTTAATTGAATACAATTTTAAAAATATTACTACTTTTGATGTAAAAAAATATACTGTAGACCCTGTTTTTGGCATTAATTGCAAAATTTCTCATGTTTCCTTCACCTAAAGGTTGTCTGGAAGAGATCGCATGCTAGCGATAAGACCGCCTATATGTACAACTTCCTTAATCATTGTATCTTTTTAATTTTTGTCTTCTCTTATGTTGTGCAATAAAGTGTTTTCAATCAATCAATCATTCAATTTTTCGATAACAAATAGTTAATGTTGAATGAAACCAACACACAAAGATCGGTGACTTTAGGACCTTTCATTTTAATTGAACAATTTTTTTTAATATAATTGAAACTGATGAAAAGTAATGAAAAAAAGTTAAAATCGAGAACTTTTTTAAAATCGAGATTCGGTTTCAACGTAACAGCCGCGTTGAGGCCCGCGTTGATTTGAACCTAAAATAAATAGACTTACGTTCGATATTATTGGAACACTTATTATCAACCTGTTCGGATTGAGTGATCTTAGCACCTTAATAGAATTGATTACAGAATGGAATATTCTAGTACGGATATTGCCGCTGTGAGTAAGAGGGTTTTGGGTGGATACGAAATGTATAGCTGTATGTAACTACACTACTGCTGCTATTCTTAACTATATTTATAACTAGCTTTAAAGGGCATGGGGCGTGCTATGCTCTTGTGCGGAGTTTCTCCTCGTGATCGAATCAGAAACGATGAGATCCGCAGGAGAACCAAAGTAACCGACATAACTCACAGAATCGCTAAACTGAAGTGGCAGTGGGCAGGGCACATAGCTCGTAGAACTGATGGCCGTTGGGTCAGTAAAGTTCTCGAGTGGCGACCGCGCACCGGAAAACGTAGCGTAGGCAGGCCTCCCACGCGTTGGACCGACGATCTGGTGAAGATCGCGGGAAGCCGATGGATGCGGAGAGCGCAGGACCGGTCGTCATGGAAATCCTTGGGGGAGGCCTTTGTCCAGCAGTGGAAGTTTTTCGGCTGATATGATGATGATGATAACTAATTTTTGCCAGCGGCTTCGCTTTTGTTAACATAGTTTCTATGACTATCTTCGAGAATGCGCAGTGCACGAGCCGCAGGCGGCTCGCGAGCGTGGAAATTGAGTTTTCTCTAGATCCCACGGGAACTATGTGTGGCTATATATATTATTAGTCTGTGTCACTTTCCAAACCCACAACTTCTCTGTGCAAAATAGCACGTTAACCCTTTGCTTAATTGCGACGTGACAGATATAAACAAAAAAAAACACTTTAAGAGCTATCCCACAGGAAAATCTTAATAAATCTGAATAAAAAGTAGCCTTTATGTTAATCCAGGTCCTAATGTGTTTGACCTATTAAGTTTCAACTAGATCCGTTCAGCGGTTTTGGCGTGATTGATTAACCAACATCGATCCATTTATCCGTCCATCCAAACTTTCACATTTTTAATAATTTATTTATTTATTAATTTATTTTTCTTATTTTAGAAAAACTTACAGACTAATAAAAAAACTATAAACAAACTTAAAGGAATAAAACCAACGCCATTAAAAAGTTTCCACCAATAAAATCTAACAAAGCGCATCACAAAAAACAGATATTTAAAGTAGTAAATCAATTGTGGAAAAGAGGAAAACAAAACAGCAGCAATAAAAATTATATAAATATGAATATAGTAGGATACCTTTTAAGGTGTATTACTGGGAACCCACATGGCACCCTATTAGATACACTTAATGTGTATTTCAATATCCTGGCTAGTAAGCGCATGTGTCTCTTTGTTATGGTAACCCAAAACTATAGGGCTATACTGGGTGTAACAAAATTGGTGTAAAACCTGATACCTGGGCTTCTACTCTTCATACTGAACAACTTTCCCCTTCCTAAAGGGACCCATTGTCAATAAAAAAAACTGGTTGTCTGTAAACTTACGTACGATAATTTTACGTGATAACGTGTCACAAGCCGAACGCTTAGACCAATCGTGCGTCTCTATCGCTTATTCCGCGCTCTCGCTTGCACACTCTGCTTAGGCGGGACGTGACAAATGAGGACGTGACAATGAGTCATACTTTTTCGTGAGTGCAGCCAGCGTTCATCGATTTGAGATGTTATCACGTCAAAAATAATGGATGCCCCCAAACTAAAATGTACTTAAAATTTTAATTAAAACTCTACTGCGTAAAACATTAACTCTCTTTTTGTGTTTTTTGGGTAAAATGTATCCTATGTCACTCACAGGATCAAGAAGAATTTAACCTTTCACCGCACTCTAAAATCAATTAAGCCCATTAGAAGATATTGTGGAATAAAGAAACATAAATACATACATACATACATTAGACCTGAAGAAAACAATACACTTCTTTTTTTGTGAGCAGTCGTGTAAAAATTGCTTAATCAGCTGATCGATTGTACAAAAAATTCATATTTGACTACGGGTCTCTTGGGAAAAGTTGTCATATAGAACAAAAGTTGTTCATTTTCATGAGAAGTTTTACCAGTTACGAGGTTTGCAGTTATATGACGGCTACATTATACAGACATCATATCAGCTCATATACGTCCCCACCGAGGGGCTCGAGCCTACCCTGAGTTAGGGCGATCGGGCCTTGGTCGACCACGCGGGCCCAGTGCGGGTTGGTCGACTTCACACACAACCTGTGAGTTTCTTCGCAAGCGTGTGCACGTTTCCTCACGATGTTTTCCTTCACCGTAAGATTACTATACAGACACTTAAGCGGAATTAGTATTGATAAAAAAACGGTAATTTAAAAAACTAAAAAACCCGACTGCGTTTCTGTGTAATTTGGAAATGAAAAACCCTAAAACAAGAAAGTCGTCATACCCGATTGCACTTAACTTAAGAAAAATTTTAGCAGTCGGGACCCATTCTAGAAATGGAGGCATAGTGAATTGAGAGCACATACCTATATTACATTGCAGATTACTCCAATATACTGAATAGACGGCTGACTTTCTAGAATGGGTCCCGACTGCTAAAATTTTTCTTAAGTTAAGTGCAATCGGGTATGACGACTTTCTTGTTTTAGGGTTTTTCATTTCCAAATTACACAGAAACGCAGTCGGGTTTTTTAGTTTTTTAAATTACCGTTTTTTATTTTATTCATTTTTTAGTTTTATTATTGAATGAGTTTGTATAGTAATCTATATACACATGACACACATTAAGATTACGCAGATTATTAACTTATCAGTTGATAGAATAATATTCTCGTAAACGTTGAAGCTCTATAAAAAAATTCTGATCGTGTGGCCGATTCAAAAGTTTTTTAGGATCAAGTGTACAGATGACCAGTCCAGCTAATGTTTTAACCCGACTAAGAGCCGAGGTCCACAAGTGTCAAATCGAGTGTAGTACCCTGAAGTTTATGGACAATTATAGCCCAACTTAGGATTAAGAGCAACATCCTGTGTTCAATTTTTCCTTGTCCTCAAAGTGCGTCAAAATCAATCGTACATGGTTCAATCCGTATACGAACTCCTGGTTGATATTTTTTTATTGTGCGGTCGTCAACAAATACCGCTTGCTGTAATTCTTCGGAAAATCTGCTATTTTGTTTTTTTTATATATTTTGATATACCCAGCGTCACTCTCACAGTAAATACGTATCTAACGACACCCCTTAAACTAAAATCTATCAAGCCGTTCAGACTGCAGTGCGTGCCTAACATTGGAATTTGGCGCCAAAAATCCGCCATTTTGTTTTTTTTATTTTGATATACCCAGTGTCATTCTCACAGTAAAAACGTATCTAACGACAACCCTCAAGCTATAATTCATCGAGCCGTTCAGGCTGCAGTGCGTGCCTAACATTGGAATTTGGCGCCAAAAATCCGCCATTTTTTTTATTTTGATATACCCAGTGTCATTCTCACAGTAAAAACGTATCTAACGACAACCCTCAAGCTATAATTCATCGAGCCGTTCAGGCTGCAGTGCGTGCCTAACATTGGAATTTGGCGCCAAAAATCCGCCATTTTGTTTTTTTTTTATTTTGATATACCCAGTGTCATTCTCACAGTAAAAACGTATCTAACGACAACCCTCAAGCTATAATTCATCGAGCCGTTCAGGCTGCAGAGCGTGCCTAACATTGGAATTAGGCGCCAAAAATCCGTCATTTTGTTTTTTTTATTTTTATATACCCAGTGTCATTCTCACAGTAAAAACGTATCTAACGACAACCCTCAAGCTATAATTCATCGAGCCGTTCAGGCTGCAGTGCGTGCCTAACATTGGAATTTGGCGCCAAAAATCCGCCATTTTGTTTTTTTTTTATTTTGATATACCCAGTGTCATTCTCACAGTAAAAACGTATCTAACGACAACCCTCAAGCTATAATTCATCGAGCCGTTCAGGCTGCAGAGCGTGCCTAACATTGGAATTAGGCGCCAAAAATCCGTCATTTTGTTTTTTTTATTTTTATATACCCAGTGTCATTCTCACAGTAAAAACGTATCTAACGACAACCCTCAAGCTATAATTCATCGAGCCGTTCAGGCTGCAGAGCGTGCCTAACATTGGAATTTGGCGCCAAAAATCCGTCATTTTGTTTTTTTTATTTTGATATACCCAGTGTCATTCTCACAGTAAAAACGTATCTAACGACAACCCTCAAGCTATAATTCATCGAGCCGTTCAGGCTGCAGTGCGTGCCTAACATTGGAATTTGGCGCCAAAAATCCGCCATTTTGTTTTTTTTATTTTGATATACCCAGTGTCATTCTCACAGTAAAAACGTATCTAACGACAACCCTCAAGCTATAATTCATTGAGCCGTTCAGGCTGCAGAGCGTGCCTAACATTGGAATTTGGCGCCAAAAATCCGTCATTTTGTTTTTTTTTTATTTTGATATACCCAGTGTCATTCTCACAGTAAAAACGTATCTAACGACAACCCTCAAGCTATAATTCATCGAGCCGTTCAGGCTGCAGTGCGTGCCTAACATTGGAATTTGGCGCCAAAAATCCGTCATTTTGTTTTTTTTATTTTGATATATCCAGTGTCATTCTCACAGTAAAAACGTATCTAACGACAAGCCTCAAGCTATAATTCATCGAGCCGTTCAGGCTGCAGAGCGTGTCAAACATTTGAATTTGGCGCCAAAAATCCGTCATTTCGTTTTTTTTTATTTTGATATACCCAGTGTCATTCTCGCAGTAAAAACGTATCTAACGACAACCCTCAAGCTATAATTCATCCAGCCGTTTAGGCTGCAGAGCGTGTCAAACACTTGAATTTGGCGCCAAAAATCCGCCATTTTGTTTTTTTTATTTTGATATACCCAGTGTCACTCTCACAGTAAATACAAATCTAACGACACCTCTCAAGCCAAAATCCATCCAGCCGTTCAGGCTGCAGAGCGTGCCAAACAATTATACATACATACATACATACTCTCGAAAAACATAACCCTCCTTCTGGCGCAGTCAGGTAAAAAGAGTTGATTTATATAAAAAAAAACTTAATTATATAATAATGACGAATTATACAGTATGCCTGCGACATATCTATCCCATTCAATACAGTCGTGACCCGATCCAAGTATCTATGGCGATTAATTAATGCATGTCGCTTTAATACTTAATTAATCCCAACATTATTGGCTGTTTGGCTAAGCTAAGCGAACGGTGTCGAAACGAATTTACGCGTGAACAATAATTGTATCTCAAGATCTTGTTTAGCATTTAGACGCCACAAAATATGGGAAAAGATGTTAGGAGTAAAATGTCAATGGCTGATACACAGTAACTGGTAAGCGGCGAGTGTTACAATACTCAGTAAATTTATATTACTGCTTTGCTTGTACCAATAATTGTAACTCAAGATCTTGTTTAGCATTTAGATCTCACGAAATATAGGAAAACATGTTAGAAGTAAAACGCCGATGGCTGGTACACAGTAACTGGTAAGTGGCAAGTGTTACAATACTCAGTAAATGTATGTTACTGCTTTGCTTGTACCAATAATTGTATCTCAAGATCTTATCATTTAGACGCCACGAAATATGGGAGAAGATGTTAGGAGTAAAATGCCAATGGCTGATACATAGTAACTAGTAAGTGGCAAGTGTAACAATACTCAGTAAATTTATGTTTCTGCTTTGCTTTAGGTACTATAGGCATCATAAGAAGGCTCAAGGTCACCTAAAGGGCAATGGAGCGTTCTATGCTCGGAATTTCTCTGTGTGATCGAATCAGAAACGAAAAGATCCGTAGGAGAACCAAAGTAACCGACATAGCTCCCAGATTTGTTAAACTTAAGAGCAGTGGGCGGAGCAGAACAGATGGCAGTTGAGGCAGTAAAGTTCTCGAGTGGCGACCGCGCACCGGAAAGCGTAGTGTAGGTAGGCCTCCCACTCGTTGGACCGATGACCTGGTGAAGGTCGCGGGAAGCCGCTGGATGCGGGCAGCGCAGAACCGGTCGTCGTGGAAAACCTTGGGGGACTTTCTATTCTTTTTTGTATGTTGTTACTTTCTTTAAGCCTGGGGAAGAGACTTATTTCCAACATAAGCCTAGTGTGGCTTCCAGAGAGCTCAATCTAACGATAACGTACCATTGTAACAACTATTCATAATTAAAAAAATATATGTATAGATTCTTTTCTATGAGTCATCATCATATCAGGCGAAAACCGTCGACTGCTAGACAAAGGCACACCCTGGACACTTCACACAACGGGCCAGAAATGACATATCAAAAAAGGAATGACGGAACAAACAAAATGGCGGCGAAATTACGTTCGACAACCAAACTGTAACCAATTTGTATTATTCTGGGTGACGAGGGGTTGAGGTCACAATCTAGAGAGCGGCAGGGAGTGTCCATACTGTATATTAGTACTAATATAGTATATACTTTGACAAAGGCCTCCCCCGAATATTTGCGCCGCCCGCATCCATCGGCTTCCCGCGATTTTCACCAGTTCATCGGTCCACGCTACGTTCACCGGTGCGCGGTTGCCACTCTAGCACTTTACTACCCCAACGGTCAGTAATGACTTACGGAACTGAGACATGGTCACTTACCTTGGGCCTCATAAAAAGGCTCAAGGTCACCCAAAGGACAATGAAGCGTGCCATGCTTGGAGTTTCTCTGCGTGATCGAATCAGAAACGAGGAGATCCGCAGGAGAACCAAAGTAACCGACATAGCTCACGGAATCGCTAAACTGAATTGGCAGTGGGCAGGGCACATAGCTCGTAGAATACTATGAGTACTTATCACTGAATATATTTTTTTTAATTATTAATTTTTAAAAAATGAGTACATACTCGTTAGACCCACAAAACTGAATGATCAGTTTGTCTGTGGGATCGACAGTCTCACAATTTAACATAACCATCACAGATAAGACGTAACTGCGGTAACTATATTCTCAATGTATATGTACATAGGCAAGAGCCAAACTCCCTAACAGGCTGTTTATAAAAAAATATATATTTTACTTTTTTTATGCTCGACTCTAATTGCCGCGGGCAAACTGTTCATGAGATATGGTAAACGTTTTCTCAGTGCTCTTTAGCCGTTTATTCTTCTATTTTATAATACCAATTTTGTAACGCCTGTAACTGTATATTTTGTTTGGTATTGAAAAGGCGTGTTTTGACAATGAACAGAATCATTTTATGCACACAACCCGACTCAATTTCTCTTGAAATGGTTTCGGGACACGGTGAGTAATCAGCTTTACGTAGCTTTCGTAGGTACATAGTACTGAGAATAATTCCTATTAACAAGAATTCCAAATCAGCAAAGGCTTTGTCTTCACCTCTCCATCGACAATCACATTAATTCCGAGCGAATTGTACGCAGTTTGCGTGTCACGAGCGAAAGTTCATGGCTCTGTGTCGGCGCCTTAACTAAAGGTCAGTGCATACTGTGTGACTTCATAAGAGGCCGCTGGAGCTCATAATTTTTTTTTTTGCAGGCAGCAGATAGTAAAAAAAAATGCACACATTCAGCATATAATACTGACGTCAATGAAATAAAACTTAAATATTAAAATATTTAACTAAAACTAGGTTTACCTATGTATGTAAACCTTTCACGTTTCGTCAACTTGTTGATGTGTAACATCTTTGCTCTCGCTTTCCTGCAATTTGTGGGAGTGATTTCGTGAAATGGGACGGAAATGTGTAACAGGAAATGCGAACGTTTTTTAATTCTCGAAAACTAAGGTTGTCATAGCCATGCCGCCTAGTGTGATGGCAAAGGCAAAGATGACATACTACTATTCGAAGGGTCGGCCCGTGAATGTACGACCCGATATTTAATTAATTTCATAAGTATTTTGTCACATGTTACACATCATATGCGAGTACTGTAGGTCTCGTTTTTTTTTATTTATTTCCTGTTCCCATAAAAATGCAGTATTTGATTCATTTGTTAACCAAAGAACCCATTTCTAAATGATTTTTTTCGATAATCGGATGACGTATATCTGTGTCGGTATCGCATTACTATTTTGAAAAACGAAACAGGAATTATATCGGGCTATTTTGATTAGAAATCTATGTCACTTTCCAGACCCTCAAACAATTCTATACAAAAAAAAACGGACAAGTGCGAGTCGGACTCGCCCACTGAGGGTTCTGTACAAATTTGTAGGTATAGGTACATATTTTAAATCATAACAGTGCAATTTGTTAGGAACTACATACACCAAAATTTTTAAGAACATGTAAAAAGGGTAAGATTTTTTTTTCGTTCTTCGTCATAAATCAAAAACTGTACATCATAAAAATAATTAAAATCTGTTTGTGCTGGTGCCATTGAAGGCCTTTTATACAATACCCCACATGACACGGTTAATATAATTCAAAATTTGGACCGCCGTTCCTTTGCATATTGATTACGTACTTTATTTATAGACTATATTTTTTATGATTTAATTAGAAAAGTTTAGTTTTTAGATTTTTCTGTATACTTGTAGTATAAACGGTATTATTTTCTCAATTTTATAAGATAAGATAAGATAAGATAATATTTATTGTCAAAACTGAGTAATATAGTTGTTACAATTAATTAGTATCATCAGTTTACCCATTTCGGGCATACAATAGTCATGGTTTAACATTTAAAGTACAGTCATAATTTTATTCAAAAATTAAAACATAAAAAGCAAGTATAAATTAATTTGAAAAATATTCTTCTAAAGTATAAAATACCTTGTTTGTCAACCAATCTTTTAGTGTTTTTTTAAATTTAGTACCATCTAATGACTTGATATACATTGGTAAGTGATTAAAAATTTTAGCACCCACAACTACAGCACTTTTATTAAATATGTAGCTTTTAGCTAACACAACGCACATGTCATATTTATATTGGCTGCGTAGAACATTTCTATGATAGATTTCATTTTTTCTA
This sequence comes from Coleophora flavipennella, assembly GCA_947284805.1. NCBI lineage: Eukaryota > Metazoa > Arthropoda > Insecta > Lepidoptera > Coleophoridae > Coleophora > Coleophora flavipennella. Next base: position 8,944,846 of record OX369295.1, read on the forward strand.
GTAAAATGTTCTCTATGGTTTTTTACAAACACACACATTTCCAGTATATATATACTAATTACTGTAAGATATTTTTGTTCTTTGAATACAGACCTTAGAGACTCAGTGCTAGGTATTTTGTAGATGATCCTTAGACATCGTTTTTGTAATATAAAAGTAGAGTTAACATTTACAGAGTTACCCCAATATATGATGTCATATGTCAAAAGTGGATAAACGTAGCCATAATATGCATTTCGACTAACTTCTGTTGAAGTCACATTACTTAGTATAGACAAAGCATAACATTTACTTGATATCTTCTTGTTGATCGTTTCAATATGAGATTTCCAATTCAAATGAGTATCAATTGTAATTCCTAAAAATTTAATGTCATTAACTAATTCTACTGCTTTACCACAAATAATGATATTTAAATAATGTGGTTCCTTTTTATAATTCCTAAATTCTATAATTTTAGTCTTATCTAGATTTAATTTCAAATTAATTGATGTCAACCATTCTGTAGCCATGTCAATAGTGTTACATATTTCATTGATATATTCGTGATTACTCAAATTATCCTTTGGTATAAAAATAGTAGCATCATCAGCAAACAAAACACAGAGATGATTGATCACCAAAGGTAGCTCATTTATATAGATAAGGAATAGTAGAGGTCCAAGAACACTTCCCTGTGGGACACCTAATCGTATTTTTCTAAAGTCAGATTGAATTTGCTCTAGCGTCTTTGTATTTGAATTATACTTTTCAACAATTGTAGCTTGCACTCTGTTAGAAAGATAAGACTCCATTAATTTCAAGGCATTCCCCCGTAACCCAATATTTTCTAGTTGTTTAAGCAAGATTTCATGTACAACACAGTCAAAAGCTTTTGATAAATCCATAAACAGCCCAACACATGTATTTCTGTTTTCCACCTCAGTCCAAATTTGTTTCAAAACTTTAAAAATAGCCAAAGTTGTGTTTTTACTCTTTTGAAATCCAAACTGATTATTGCTAAGTATAGAATGTTTATTCAGAAAAGACATTAACCTATTATGTATGATTTTTTCAATAATTTTGGAAAAATTTGACAAAAGCGCAATGGGTCTGTAGTTATTTATGTCAGTTCTGGATCCCTTTTTATGCAAAGGCTTAATTAATGCCTTTTTTAAGTCATTCGGAAAAATTCCAGTCTCAAGGGACAAATTAATTATGAACTCAAGCGGTTGCGCTATATATTCAATGCTACTTTTAATAAAAAGCATGGGAATTTCGTCGTAACCAGTACTCTTTTTATTATTTAGTTTAAGGATCGTTTTCTTTATTTCCTCTATAGTTACTGGAGTTATAAACATACTGTTAACATTTGACTGTGAAATTAGCTTAAACGTATTGACCCTATTGTACTGCAAAGGGGCATTGAGATCTATGAAATGGTCATTGAAAGTATTCGCTATATCTAGGGGATTTTCAATCAAAATGTCATTCTTTAGAATCATGTTTACAGTTTCCTTTAAAGTATTGGTCTGTGTTGTATTTCTTTTTATTACTGCCCATGTTGCTTTACTTCTATTTGAACTTTTGTTTATAAAATTTATATTCGTGATTCTTTTAGAATGCTTTGTTACTCTTTTCATGATTTTGCAATATTTATTATATACATTACCAGTATTTAGGCCATTGCTTTTTTGAGTAAGAGAATAAATTCGTCTTTTATTTTTGCTAGATATGACTATTCCTTTTGTTTTCCATTGAATTCTTTTGTTGTATGTAACTTTAATCCTCATAATTGGTACACATAATTTGTAAATAAGTGAAAATAAAGCTATAAATGATTTATATTCCGTATTTGCATTGGTTTGATCATAAACTTCAGAAAAATTAACTTGTGATATGTATTTTAAAAATATTTCTATATAATTTTCAGGAATTCTTTTTAAATTAAACCAAAATTTTTCGTTAAAGCTCAAGCTACATGGAATTGATATAAGTTGAGATGTGTGGTCTGATAGTCCAATATTTAGTACTTCAGCATTGTATTTTTTAATATTTGTTAGAATATTATCGATGCAGGTTTTTGAGTGAGGAGTAATTCTAGTCGGTTCATTTATAGTTGGGTGAATTTTAAAAGAGTGGAGCATGTTCAAAAAAGATTCACTTTCACGGCTTTTAACCAAAATATTAACATTAAAGTCTCCCAAAATAAAGATTTTCCTGAAACGATTTCTAGTCCTTACCGCTATCTTATTAAGTAAAGTTTCCATTTTGGTCAGAAATAAATCAAGTGAGCTCTTAGGGGACCTGTAGACGGAAAGAATCAGAAAATTCAGATCACATATCTCAATACCACAACATTCAAAATGACTTTCAATTGCGACCTCAGAGATACAATCTACCCTACGAAAGTTTATAGAATTGCGAATATAAATAGCAACACCTCCACAACTCTTCCTCTTTCTACAAAAATGAGCACCCCTAATGTAACCCTCAATCTGTAACGTATCTACTTGGTCATCTTTTAAAAAAGTCTCACTAAAGCAACAAACGTCAATTTTACGTTCATTTGCCAAAATTTCCAGTTCGTCCTGCTTAGACTTTAAACTTTGTACATTAGCATGCAAAATAATAAAATTACTTATATTTTTACTTTTGGTCACGAAAAAAGTCCCCTTGAGTTTGTGAAACATCTGAGTCTTTTGTATTTTCATTCATGTCAATTATCAAGCTTTTAACAGATTGTTTCTTTATGGGGGTGGGGACAGCTGCTGAGTTATTCACTACAATTTTTTCATCTTTTTCTATATTTTTGAAATAGTGCGTGATTTTTCGTTGCCCAACATTTTCCTTCTTCAAAACGTTCTGACTGCACTGGCTGATGTCATTTTGTGCATAATTCTTTTTAAAGTTGTTTTTATAGTTTATACGCAGTACTTCACGTAACACTAATCTGCTAGCATAGAGTTTCCAATTTAAACCATTCATGGAGTCATTAATATCATAGCTGAGAGGTACGAAATTTGCATGGGAAAATTGAGAGCAAACCAAGCGAGTTACATCGTTTTGTTTTTGAACATTAATATACTTGTTTCCGTGAATCTCGCTGACCAAGATATTTGTTTTGGAGAGCATTGATATGTGGTTAAAGAGATAGGACTGATAACCAAGCGGGTTGTCATCGTTAGCTCCAGCTAATATTACGACGAAATCAGAGCTGGTGAAGTTGTCACAAATGTTGTTACTATATTTCAATACTTCACTTAGTGGTGCATACGGTTTAATTATAGAAGTGACATTAAATTCTGAACCTAGCAACTTTTGGAGTATATTTCTAACACCTCTACCATACTGGTCACAAAACAATATCACTTTTTTCTTCGCAGAACTTTTTTCATTAATTTGGTTTTGATAATGAGGTTTAGATGTATTGCTTGTAGATTTAGAGATAATCTCATTTCTGTTTACCTCCTCCGTATTATTATCAGGCTTACTTGGACTGTGATTACTTACATCGGGCTGCGTATTTAACTCTAAGAAACTATCTTGAAGATCTTCTTGTACTCGTATGTTACGCATAATTTGCTTCCTACGTGACCTTTTTATAGCACTGTCCTTATTAGATTTATTTTTAATACTCTTTTTAGACGATGTACATATAGTTTTTAGGTGATCTATTTTGTTGTCATTGCTCTTAATTTGTTTCTTTAATGTTTGATTTTCGGATAGCAAAGTTATTATTTCATCTTCCGCAATTTGCAATTGCTCTTGAAGATCAGATATTTTCTTAAGCAGTTCATCCACTTTTAAGCTGCTGATGTTACCACTGAGGTCTGAAAAGCTTCTATGCATAGTCAGCGACACAAAGGATTCTCCCTCTGTTACATCATCATCTACTGAGAGGGAGTTGAAAGAGTTATTTGTTGGTATATTAGGTCTATACTGTCTCCGCGTTACGTTATCAATTGATTCATTAGGATCTGGAGAAGATGCGAAATTATTTTTTAAGCCCTTCGAAATACAGAGTACACATCTCCAGGTGTCTTTTCTAGTAGATTCCATAAGTCTGTATCTTGGACTCGAAACATTTGCACACTCCAAATGCATCATTTGTTTGCATATTGAACAGATTATGTACTGCCTGTCTTTTATTTCTTCTGAACATTTATCACAAAATGATGCCATTTCTTCACAGATGGTCAAATGAAAAAAAAAAAAAAAAAAAAAAAAAAAACAAATAGCACTTGTACAGTGATACGAGCTCGCACCTACTACATGCCACGCCAACGCTGCCGCAACGAGCCACGCAACCTTTAAGTGAACTGTCTAAATAGGGGTATGGTTGAGTCGTATTGTGTTATACCGGGCGACGGACTGGTTCAACAAGTTATAGTAGGCAAGTCCAAAGGTTAACTTTTACGTAAACAGACACTTGCATCCATAAATTAACGGTTATGTTTCATTAGAATGTTTAAAAATTTCGCACTTTAACCTAGTGAAATAATTTTATTGTTTTTGCACTTTTGTAGAAATCACTTTATGCACCTTTTTTACAAAAAAACATTATGAGGATTTTCCGTATTTTGCATTTAACTCAAAAATTTCATGTAACACAAGCACTTTGTTATTAAATCCATAAAACGGGACACTAGTCAGTACAAACATTTACACATGATATTGATAACTTAATAAACTGTTTTTACATACATACTTTTAAAAAAGTTCATTTTAAACATTTTTAACATAATATTTACACAGAGATAATGTTTACACTCTACTATAGTTCTAAGTCAACGGAAAATACCTTATAAATTTTGATTCCCTAGAGAGTGTCGAAATACACGTTTATTGCGTCATAAATGGCCTGTTACTTTTTTTACGTTAACTTAGAAGTTTGATTTTTAACAGTGTCAAGGGACTGTAGACCCGAGTAAAAGTTTTGATTTCAACTCGATACCTTTACGCGTTTCCGATATAAAAGGTCTTGACAGACAGACGGACGGATACCTGCATGCAAAATTTCATCAAGATCGGTCAAAACAAATTAACACATTGTCACATTCATAATATAAGTAAGGATATGTATTTTAATGATGATTCTAAAATTCACCATTGATTTTTGTGGCTTGTGTTACTATGTCTCGTTAAGTCTGGTCAGCATTTTCGGTATCCTTAACTCTCCAAACACACTACAACAAAAGAAGGAAGAAAGGGTCTAATACATACACACACAAATAAACACACATCATACTTTGATAATGTTTTTTTTTCTCTACTTGTAATGTTAGGTACTGTTATTTTGATATTTTTCTCCTCTAATTTTTTTATTTTATTTATTCCCAATATTAAGTATATGTTTGGTGACAAGGAATCAATAAATGTCTTATGTCTAAGTTTTCTGTCTTATTTCTTAATAACTAAATAAACAAAACTCCAAGCAATTTTGTCACACTCTAATGTGTACGGGCCTTAACTTGTAATTTTGAGTCGTTTGCTTCAACACCCTGCCATATTCGTGATTGGCTGCCATTAATTTTGCACGAAACCAAATTGTCTTACGCCAAATATGATGGGTCTGGATTGCTGAAGACTGTGTTCTGATCTGTTTGTTTGTACGAAATTGTGGAGCCTCTCCGTGATATTTAGCCATAAAACTGTGGCTCATTTTATTAACACTAGAGTACACGCGTGGCCTACTATAGTAGACCATGGTGACATATAAGATTGCAATTTTTTTATTTCGCGCGATAACACGTTGTGCCTCAAGCTATTCCTCGTAAAGACAATTACGCTTAAGGTCAGTGACAGGTGCGACTCCAGCGCGTACGGACGAGTCCACTATTTGGCGCCAAAACTGCAGGACTACCATTGGAGTCCGCGCGAGCACTGGCGTAACAAATAAATGTAGGTGACTATAATATGATAACATGTATAAAATATTATAAAATATTTCTAATGTTGTGTTCTTTGTTTTATAGGTTAGGTTTCAGTTTGATATTGAAATAGTAAGTCTAAAAAGATGTTTTTTTTAAGTTTTGGAAAGTAATTTCTCAATAGTACCATATTTTTGTTAATTTTCTTAAGTTTTTGATTTGTTAATTATTTCCTAGTTTAAAAAGCAAATAAATGCTAAAACTGTGTTCTTAACATAAGACTAATAAATAAATAACTGATACCAAATACTATTTTATTCATATCGTACGTAAACATAAAATAAACATGTTTTTATAAGGCCTACTATAGTCAGCCGCGCGAGCACTCGTGCTAAAAAAACAGGCGCGTGTACTGTAGTGTTAAAAACGTGTTTTTAGGGTCTTGTACCGCATTAGAAGTCACCAACCAATTAATTTAAAAACCCGAATGCATCTTATCGTATCTTCATAAGTGGGGGCTGCAGTTGCAGCGACACTTCGACCCACTGGAATATTTTGTGACTACCCCTATAATCTTTTCACCCCAACCTACTCGAAGATGTGCTGCATCAATGCTGTGGTTCATTAAATCAAAAACGTATTTTAAGGGTCTTGTACCGCATAAGAAGTCACTAACCAATTTATTTAAAAACCCGAATGCATCTTATCTTATCTTCATAAATGGGGGCTGCAGTTGCAGCGACACTTCGACCCACTGGGATCTTTTGTGTCTACCCCTATGACCTTTGCACCCCAACTTACTCGAAGATGTGTTGCATCAATGCTGTGGCTAATTTTATCAGAAACGTGTTTTTAGGGTCTTGTACCGCATAAGAAGTCACTAATCAATTAATTTAAAAACCCGAATGCATCTTATCGTATCTTCATAAGGGGGGGCTGCAGTTGCAGCGACACTTCGACCCACTGGGACCTTTTGTGACTACCCCTATAATCATTGCACCCCAACCTACTCGAAGATGTGCTGCATCAATGCTGTGGTTCATTAAATCACAAACGCATTTTAAGGGTCTTGTACCGCATAAGAAGTCACTAACCAATTTATTTAAAAACCCGAATGCATCTTATCTTATCTTCATAAATGGGGGCTGCAGTTGCAGCGACACTTCGACCCACTGGGATCTTTTGTGTCTACCCCTATGACCTTTGCACCCCAACTTACTCGAAGATGTGTTGCATCAATGCTGTGGCTAATTTTATCAGAAACGTGTTTTTAGGGTCTTGTACCGCATAAGAAGTCACTAATCAATTAATTTAAAAACCCGAATGCATCTTATCGTATCTTCATAAGGGGGGGCTGCAGTTGCAGCGACACTTCGACCCACTATGACCTTTTGTGACTACCCCTATAATCATTGCACCCCAACCTACTCGAAGATGTGCTGCATCAATGCTGTGGTTCATTAAATCACAAACGCATTTTAAGGGTCTTGTACCGCATAAGAAGTCACTAACCAATTTATTTAAAAACCCGAATGCATCTTATCTTATCTTCATAAATGGGGGCTGCAGTTGCAGCGACACTTCGACCCACTGGGATCTTTTGTGTCTACCCCTATGACCTTTGCACCCCAACTTACTCGAAGATGTGTTGCATCAATGCTGTGGCTAATTTTATCAGAAACGTGTTTTTAGGGTCTTGTACCGCATAAGAAGTCACTAATCAATTAATTTAAAAACCCGAATGCATCTTATCGTATCTTCATAAGGGGGGGCTGCAGTTGCAGCGACACTTCGACCCACTGGGACCTTTTGTGACTACCCCTATAATCATTGCACCCCAACCTACTCGAAGATGTGCTGCATCAATGCTGTGGTTCATTAAATCACAAACGTATTTTAAGGGTCTTGTACCGCATAAGAAGTCACTAACCAATTTATTTAAAAACCCGAATGCATTTTATCTTATCTTAGTAAGTGAGGGCTACAGTTGCAGCGACACCTCGACCCACTGGGATCTTTTGTGTATATCTCTATAACCTTTGCACGCCAACCTACTCGAAGATGTGCTGCATCACTGCTGTGGCTCATTTAATCAGAAACGTATTTTACGCGGCCCACCCGTGGTCCCGCACAAGATTTTTTTTACAAGATCACCCGCTGGGCTAATCAGCCTTCCGCCACGCGTCTTCGCCCGCGTTTTTACCCCTATTTCTACCAAAATTCCACCTCCGTGGATCACCGTCGGTGGCTCAACTGGTAATGACTCGGTCCTCCTAACCAGAGGTGCCGGGTTCAAATCCGGACGGCCAATGTACCAAGGACTTTTTCGAAACTTACGTACATATACTCACCGATTGCTTTAACGATGAAGGCAAATATCGTGAGGAAACCTGCACACACACCTGTGAAGAAACTCGAAGGTTGTGTATGAAGTTGAACAACCCGCACTGGGCCCGCGTGGTCAAATAAAGCCCAATCGCCCTAATTCAGGGTATGCTCGAGCCCCTCAGTGGAGACGTTTACGAGCTGATATGATGAACCAACTCCTTGGCGCAATGGTTAGTCCTTTCACTTCACACCAGGAGGTAGCGGGTTCAATTCCCGGTGGGGTCAACTTGTAAGACTCGGTTTGTTTAGATGTACGGTATTTTTTAAGCCCCGGCTGACTAGGTACCACCATCCTACTAATATTATAAAACGCGAAAGTTTGTAAGAATCTATGGATGTATGTTTCTTACTCTTTCACGCAAAATATACCGAACGGATCTGGCTGAAATTTGGTAGGTAGATAGATTAGGACGTGAATTAACACACGTTACAGGCTACTTTTTTCCACGCGCACCCTCGAAAAGTCCTAGAAACGTTGTTCACACGGGTGAAGCCGCGGGAAACAGCTAGTCTTATCTAAATCTTGACGCCAAGAATCGTTCAATAAAAGCGAATGCCCAAATAATTTATTACGGACGTATACGCAGCAGGCCTTTAGGAGTTCCTACAGTACACACCGGAGTTAATTAATTTTCCTGTGGTTTTCTCTTCCTTTGACTTATTACTAATTATTAAAATAATTTCCAAGTAAGCACAAAACAAAATTTCATTAACACGAGAACAAACACTGTCTGTATCTACCTATCTATAAATAGGAATTTAAGAAGTTTTTTAAATAACTTGGATGATATCAGCTCATATGCGTCCTGACCGAGGGGCTCTTGAAAAAGATTTTCGCGGACATCAAAGCAATCTTCTGTGAGACGTGCGCGGAATGCGCAGTGCACTGCTGAGTCTCGTTTGAATGAGACTCCAGAACAACGGTCCTCTAGGCTTTCCAGAGATGCACAGGCTACTGCTCAGTCTATATTAATTGAAACTTCTGAACAAATTTCTGGTAGACGCGCAAGAAATGCGCATTCCACGTCTGAGTCACGTTTGAACGAGACCCCAGAACAACGACTCTCTAGGCTTTCCAGAGATGCGCAGGCTGGAAGTTAGTCAGATCCCCTCATCAACTAGAAAGGAGCTGATGATCTTCAAACGGCTGATCAGGTCATGGTTACCTTACCATATACTTTCAATATCATTGAAGTAACACGGTACTTAATTTCGAATCGATCGGACTTAAGGAAGTTAGTCAGATCCCTCATCAACTAGAAAGGAGCTGATGATCTTCAAACGGCTGATCAGGTCACGGTTACCTTACCGTATACTTTCAATAACATTGAAGTAACACGGTACTAAATTTCGAATCGTTCGAACATAAGGAAGTTAGTCAGATCCCCTCATCAACTAGAAAGGAGCTGATGATCTTCAAACGACTGATCAGGTCATGGTTACCTTACCATATACTTTCAATATCATTGAAGTAACACGGTACTAAATTTCGAATCGATCGGCATAAGGAAGTTAGTCAGATCCCCTCATCAACTAGAAAGGAGCTGATGATGTTCAAACGGCTGAACAGATTTTCATGAAACATGGCTAAGAACACTCGGGATAAAATTATCTATGACACAAAAAAAACTAAACGGAAATCGGTTCATCCGTTTGGGAGCTACGATACCACAGACAGATACACAGATACACAGACAGACAGACAGACAGACACGTCAAACTTATAACACCCCTCTCTTTTGCGTCGGGGGTTAAAAAGCGTCGGTGGCTCAACCGGTAACGACTCGGTCCATCTAACCAGAGGTACCGGGTTCAAATCTGGACGGCCAATGTACCAATGAGTTTTTCAAAAACTTACGTACATACTTACCGATTGCTTTAACGGTGAAGGAAAACATCGTGAGGAAACCTGCATACGCCTGCGAGAAACTCGAAGGTTGTGTGTGAAGTCGACCAACCAGCACTGGGCCCGCGTGGTCGACTAAGGCCTAATCGCCCTGATTCAGGGTAGGCTCCAGCCCCTCGGTGGGGACGTATATGAGCTGTAATGATGATTATAATATTAAAGGTCAATTAAGGTCACATTATAACAAACATTTATAAAATACAAAACAAACAACAAAGTACGCTTTAGTCAAAAAGCCCTACCCGAAACGTCCCTGATGCAAAGGTTATATACGAGTATTTAATAAATTAATATTTTTACTTCTGGACCGACGACTTGGTGTAGGTCGCGGGAGGCCGCTGGATGCGGGCAGCGCAGGACCGGTCGTCATTAAAATCCTTGGGGGAGGCCTTTGTCCAGCAGTGGACGTCTTTCGGCTGATATGATGGTGTTAATGATTTTTACTTCTACTAAAACGATGTAGGAGTCAGCCGGTGATTTCATGAATCACATTAATATTATAAAGGCGAAAGTTTGTGAGTGTGTATATTTGTTACTTCTTCATGCAAAATCTACTGAACGGATCTGGCTGAAATTTGGTAGGTGGACAGATTAGGACCTGGATTAACACATAGGCTACTTGCTCGCGAGCCGCATTGCGCACCCCCGAAAAGTCATAGGAACGTTGTCCATGCGGGTGAAGCCGCGGGAAACAGCAAGTTTATCTTATAATAAGGAAATGGTTAGCAATTGCATGACAAATCTGCCTGCATGCAATTAAAAGTGCGAATAGCCTGTCAGCTGTCAATCAATATGTCACTTTTATTATGCCATGTAATTTATGCGGCATTCTCATGATATTATACATTTAACACGTCACTGTTAAACAATTTGAATTTTACGGAGGCGGATATAAGAAAAAAATATCATAATATTGGTATCATAAATGTGGTGCTGGCGAAGGATGGAGAAAATAAGCTAGACTGAAAGAGCAACGATCGAAGAAGTATTGAAACGAGTAAATGAAAAGAGGAACATGATTGAGACAATTGAGAACAGAAGAGGGAAGATGATAGGACACTTATTTAGACACTATAATTTTATCAAGAACATAATAGAAGGAAAGCGCGGAAGAGGAAGACCTAGAATTGCTTATATAGACTATGTTAAGAAGAAAGTTAAAGTGGAAACGTAAAGAGAAATGAAGGAGATAGCGTGAGAGAGAGAGACCTGGAAAGAGATACACCGATAGGAGCACGGCTCTTAAATTGTGATGATGATGAGGTACTTAGAATAAGTACGTAGAAATTCTTACACTAAACAATAGACAGATTTTTATTTGATACAAACACACGCCGATTACACGATATAAAAAATAGTTAAACATATAGCTTCACACCAGGAAGTCGCGGGTTCTATTCCCGGTGGAATCAACTTGTAAGACTCGGTTTGGTTGGTGGTAGGGAATTTTCTAAGCCCGCCTGGCTAGCTACTACTACTATCTTATCAAAGTCTTGCCACCAAACATCAGTGTTAACAACATTGATGTGTTCCGGCTTGAAGATAAGATAGCCAGTTCACCATTGCGTTGGGAAATCTTGGTAAACCCGCTTCCATCTTCGGCATCATCGTAACTCACCATCATTTATGAATAAAAAAACCCGTGTAGTTTGCTTTAATTTTTGCTATGGGCGTCTTATTTTTGCCATGTGCGTCTTAGTTTTGCCATGTGCGTCTTATTTTTGCCATGTGCGTCTTATTTTTGCCATGTGCGTCTTATTTTTGCCATGTGCGTCTTATTTTTGCCATGTGCGTCTTATTTTTGCCATGTGCGTCTTATTTTTGCCATGTGCGTCTTATTTTTGCCATGTGCGTCTTATTTTTAACCGACTTAAAAAAGGAGGTAGCGACCCTAGCCTTTGCGCCACCGACACTCAATCACGACTATCGCAGCCAAAGTAGGATAAGATAATAAAAATTGACTAATGAAGCATAATACGATAGTGTATCGACCCATATTAGGTAGCAAACAAATTTCGATAGAACGCTCTGATACGATAAAAGATCGCGATCAATCTTAGATCGTGCATAGCTCACTCTCACTTATGACAGCCCACACTGCTATAGATTATGAATAATCCAATTGTAATCCGGCCATTGTCATATCTTACACAGAAATAGAAAATAAACTAGACTAGATCCGGCAATATGTTACCATGTCACCATAGGCAATCTTAAAAAACCGGTAAGTTCCAGTCAGAACCGCGCACAAAGTTTTCTGTACGATCATACTAAATGGCTCTAGTTTTTTTAAGTTAAAAAAACACGTTTTTCGTTTGGAGACTTTCACTTTTCTATTTTTTAGTAGGTATTTGTTGTCATAGCGGCAACAACAATAAATCAACTGCAAAAATTTCAACTGTCTAGCTATCACGGTTCATGAAATACAGCTTGGTAACAGACGGACGGACAGATAGACAAACGGACGGACAGCGGAGTCTTAGTAATAAGGTCCTGTTTATACCCTTTGGGTACGGAATCCTAAAAATCAAGATCGGTTATTTAAAAAAAAATTCGAGCGCTACAGTACTCGCATATGATGTGTAACATGTGACATAATACTTTAGGTTAGTTAGATTTGATGACGATATTGTACCTGGGTGGCGGATTTGACAGTAACGAAAAAAACCGACCAAGTGCGAGTCGGACTCTCGTAAAGTAGAATTCCGCGCTTTCGCGACTTCTTGTTACACATTTCCGTCCCATGTTACACATTTCCGTCCCATTTCACGAAATCACTCCCACAAATTGCAGGAAAGCGAGAGCAAAGCTCATTCGTCAGATCGAATAGCGCGCGCTTTCGCGACTTCCTGTTACACATTTCCGTCCCATGTTACACATTTCGTCCCATTTCACGAAATCACTCCCACAAATTGCAGGAAAGCGAGAGCAAAGATGTTACACATCAAAAACCCTATAATCGTCCCCCACTGCTGAGCCATGGGTTGCTTTTTTTATTCACAATTGGTAAGCCCTTGGCATCATCTCACCTGATGGTAAGTGAAGACGGTCTCTGAAAAAACGCCAAACGCTCACGCCCGCGAAAAAACTCGAAGGTTGTGTGTGAGGTCGACCTACCCGCACTGGGCCCGCGTTGTCGACTAAAGACCGATCGCCCTAATTCAGGGTAGGCTCGAACCCCTCGGTGGGGACGTGTATGAGCTGATAAGACGAAGAATAACTTAACAACATCCACATCCAAAGGATATTTTTATGTCCAGTAATCATTTTATATCCGTGGCATAGTAATCACGTATTTGTAATGGGCGCAAAACCAGTAGGCTGCCAGCAGGGTTAAGGTTTAGAACCTTGAGCTTGACTCGTGACTGTTTGTCACAGGCGAGAGAAATACGACTACCCACAATCTCATTGTGGGTAACAAAGATCTTGGACAGATTGCTTTTTTAAAAATATTTGTCTATATTCATTCAGTGTTGGTAGACTTAGTAAAAGAGCCTTTAGGCGTTTTGTGTGGGTATAAACAAAGTACACAATATATTAGTACTAACAGACAGTATGGACACTCCTTGGCGCTCTTATATAGATTGCGACCTCACCCCATCGTCGTCACCCAGATTGATACAGATTGGTTATAGTTTGGTTCTCTAACGTATAGGATTTCACCGTGATTTTGTTTCCTCCGTCATTTGTTTTTAGAAATGTCATTTCACGTCCGTTGTATGCAGTGTCCGGGGTGTGGTCAAGGTTTAGAACCTTGAGCTTGACTCGTGACTGTTTGTCACCGGCGAGAGAAATACGACTACCCACAATCTTATTGTGGGTACCAAAGATCGTGTACAGATTGCTTTATTAAAAATATTTCATCATCATCATCATCATATCAGCCACAAATCGTCCACTGCTGGACAAAGGCCTCCCCCAAGGATTTCCACGACGACCGGTCCTGCTGCTAAAATATTTGTCATGTTCATTCAGTGTTGGAGGACTTAAGAAAAAAAACCTTTAGGCGTTTTGTGTGGGTATAAGTATCAATATCCGAGGGATGATGACCGCATCAGAAATAAATTATTAAATCTTGATCACTAAATTGCCTTGGTAATCATCTTGGTAAGCCCGCTTCCATCTTCGGCATCATGGTCACTTACCATCAGATGAGATGATGCCAAGGGCTTACCAATTGGGAATAAAAAAAAAATTGCCCTCCTACTGAAACTTCGGAAAACCTTACTCGTTTTGTTTTCCATCGAGTCTTCGATTTTTAATTCACTAAAATCACAAAATCTATAATATAATAAAACTGTAACGGGGCCGCGTCTGTACATGAAATATTTTTGAAAAATAATAACTGTGGTGGACATTACTAAAGTTATAGAGGCCAAAACAACAACTTTTGGAATTTTTGTCTGTCTGTCTGTCTGTCTGTCTGTCTGTCTGTATGTTCGCGCATCACGCAAAAACTACCAGGCCGATTTTGATGAAATTTTGTATGGTGGTTCCTTATAGCCCGGGGTAACATATAGGATACTTTTTATCCCGGAAAATTGAAGAGTTCCCGTGGGAAAATCAAAAGTATTCATTTATAGAATGGCTCACCACGCAAATGTGGCTTGACCTATTACAATCTAAGTATACACTTTGATACCCTATATCGCGAACTAAAACTGGGACATTGTGAATCCCAAAAATATTAAGGGTTCCTGCAGGAATGCAAAAAAAAATATCTTTACATTGGCTCAACGTAACAATATGAAACCTTTACATTGGGATGGGGTGTTTTGACCATCGTTGTATAGTCGGGTATTCTTTATCCCGGAAAACCAAAGAGGTCCGTGGGAAATTAGATCTATCGATTCTTACAATAATAACAATAGAGTACTTTTTTCCCCATATTAGCTACACATACCACACATTATAATCATAGCAGCAGAATGTCAATAGATGGCACTGCAGGGATAATAAAACGCGCTCAAGTTGTATTAAAACATTAAAATATTATTTCATACTTTTGATTGGATTTCTTTTATGTATTTTTCAGCATACGCTACTTTACACAACTCTAACTCTGGAACTATGGCACGTAGTGATGTGTTTCATAGACGAACCGATAGGTAATTTTTTACAGATTCCAATCGTGTAAAAAAATTAAAAACACATAAATCGAGTTTAGCATCTATTAACAGGAGACACAGATTATGGGAACTCTTCTCACGGCGACTATTTGCGTGTGGCAGTTGCTCTCCGCCTGCAATATCAATATCTGTGATAGGTTCACTCAATCAATGTATTTGCGGGTCCATGGTGGAGGCAATTGGCCATCACGCACTGAGTTGCGGTCGTTGTTTGTGCAGATACCCACGTCACCAATTCCTGAATGACCTCATTCGGAAGGTACTGGTCTCGGCCAGATGAAATAATCCATCTTTGATGCAGCCGCCGGGCTTTAGTCGATCTGATAGCAAAAGGCCGGAGGTTTTAAACAGGTGCCATGGCAGAGAGGAACGTGCCTGCTTTGGGACGCTACTTTTTCTGCCTCACACCTCACCCGTACGGTACTGCTGCATTGAGCAGCGAGAAAGAAGCATAATAAGTACTCGGTCTTGGAGGCAAATTACTGCTTTGTGCCGCTGGTCTGTGAGACAACCGGCTGCTGAACCCTTAGAGGCCTTTGCCTTCATTAAGGAGATTGGCCGCCGCCTTCGAGAGCGGAGACGTGACGCCCACTCCGGGTCCTACCTGCTGCTAAGGTTGTCTATTGCCATCCAGCGCGGCAACGAGAAGTGCGTTATGGGCTCCTTTGGAGCTGATACGACTCGAGGATTTGACCCATATTAATATTTTTAGGAAGTTTTATTACTAGATTGATATAATGATTTGAATTAGTTTTTTGATAATATAGTTATATGTATTATTTCATCATATCAGTTTATATACGTCCCCACCAAGGGGCTCGACCTGCCCTGAGTTAGGGCGATCAGGCCTTAGACGATCACGCGGGCCCATTGCCGGTTGATCGACTTCACACATAAGCTTCGAGATTCTTCGCAGGCGTGTGCAGGTTTCCTCACGATGTATTCTCACCGTAAGAGCTTCGGATAAACGTACATACGAGTATGAAATCGATATTCGTATAGATATTGGTAAGTGACAGGATTCGAACCACGGCCTTCCGGACAGGAGGTAGTGGCCCTAACCGTTACGCCATCGACGCTCTATATGTTATTTAAGATTTAGAAAATACTTACTTACTTACTTAATATTATAAATGTGAAAATGTGTTTGTTTGTTTGTTACCTATTCACACTTCAACACCTCTACCAATCTTGATGAAATTTGGCATGCAGGTAGCCTGTATCACTGGGAATAAAATAGTCTACTTTTTATCTCTGGAAATTATCATAGCCCGATGCAGTTTCTGAGGAAACTAAAAGAATATTCTTTGTTCGTTAATTTATTTAAAATCGTAACGAAAAAATGGATTGGTGTGATTTTTAGCACAGAGATGAGGTGGAAAATAATATAATTTACTAATAAGTATATCCTGACATAGTTCCCGAGGGATCTGGGGACAACTGTTTTCTACGCTCGCGTACGTCGGTGGCGTCGCAACGGAGCAACGGATTAAAATGATTTTTTGTATAGAATTTGTTGAGGGGGTGGGAAGTGACAAAGACTGCTAATCCGAATAGCCCGATATAGTTCCTGAGATACCTGAAGAAAACTCATGTCCACGCTTGCGAGCTGATTGCGGCTCGCGCACCACTCACCCTCAAAAAGAGTCATAAAAGCTATGTCCACGCGGGCGAAGCCGCGGGCAAAAGCTAGTGAGTACATTAATGACTCTGAAAAACTATGATACCACGCCTAGGTATTTCAAACATTTTTAGAACAAAATGTCGTTTTTGACAGATCAATGACTAGCATTCGTCATTCCTTAATTACTACTGATACAATAGTTGACATTTTCTCAATTCTTACTGACTTACTGACCTGAAGTTAGGTTATGGTACTTTGAAGTGGTAATTTATGTGTTTTATAGGATTTACTAACATCTATTAATGATTTTGTATGACATATATAAATCCTACGAGAGTTCCTGTAAGTTTCATCCATAAATAAAGTCGCAAAACAAAAATAGAGCAAAATTCGTAAACTTGGAAAAATATTTCAATTTTTGCCATTACAAGTTCGCGATCCAAAGTGAGGTAGATATTACGTTGAATCGTTAACAGGTGTTGAGATTTTCTAATGAACAGAACTGGATTTAAACAAAGAAAACACGTTTAAATTTTCGTAATTAAACATACAGAATAATTTTAATTAAATTTCATTTTCATTCTATACAGGATGTAACAAAATTGTTGTATCCGTTAACTGGGGATTCTACTCATCATACTGAACAGCTTTTGTTCTACGACTTTGCTGAAAACGCAATTTTTTTTTACTCTTCATACAATTCGATCAGCTGATTGACCCATTTTGTGCATTTTAGTATGGAGGGTCCAAATTTTGTTTTGCGAATTAGCTGTGGGTTCCTTGGGGAAAGTTGTTAAGTATGATGAGTAGAACTCCCAATTAACGGCTTCTACGCCATTTTTTACAGCCTGTATATTTTGTAATGCACGCTTAATACACGCGAAGGTTTATTCCGACACAAAGTAGTACGTACACCGACCTAAATCAAAGCTAACACTGGTTATATTAAATCGTTCCCTTTGTTTTAGCATGGGACGTTAATACAATTATTAATAAAATAAAAGGAGTTACCTAAAAAGCTTCGGCGTACGTTAACGAATTAGTCCTTCTAACCAGAGAGGTCCCGGCTTCGAATCCGGACGGCCAATGTACCAAAGTCTATTTCGAAACTTGTGTATTTACTTACCGATTGCTTTAATGATGAAGAAACACGAGAGGAAACCTGCACGTCTGCTGGCATAAGAGTCGCGTTGCACACGCCTGTGGTGTATTTCATAGATTTAAGAAACGCTGCTGGCGTCCCTGGTGCCAGGCTGGTGGTACGTAGCGTAAGCAGGCTTCCTAAGCGGTAGACCGACGACCTGGTGAAATCTAGCATGCGGGTAGCGTAAGGAACGGTCGTCGTGGAAATCCTTGGGGAAGGTCTTTGTACAGCAGGTGACGTTTTTCGGCTGATATGATGATGATGGTGGCGCCCCCTCATAACCATCTACCATAATTTGATGGTGTATGTATGGGTGATGCTTATCGTAGCACTGATTTTTTCGGGCATTAAGATAAAATAGCCAGTTCCCAATTTCGTTCCATCTTCTGAGTCATAGTCACTTACCATTAGGTGAGATGATGCCAAGGGCCTACCAATTGTGGATAATATCATCATCATATCAGCCGGAAGACGCCTCCTGTTGAACAAAGCCACCTCTTTTGACTTCCACTTGGAGCAATCTTGAGCCAAATCTTCTGCTGACTAAACAGTATTGTTACTATTCTCCAATATCAATGAATGAGGACTTTAATTAGACTTTCTACAATAAAATTCCAAAAAATGAAACTAATTTGTCAGAGAATAAATTCAAGAATCATGTCAAAAAATGATTGTGCTCTAGAAGATATATATTAATAATAGATTATGTAAATGATAAAGATACATATGTTGATTCTATAACAAATACCATTACCTAAAACTGTAATCTGAATCATGACATTATTTGATTATACTATAATTTTTTTTGACTGTTTAAAAGTGTGTGTAAACACCTATTTAAAATAAATTATTTAGATTTGATTTTACTAGCAGCCCCAACACATATGTAATCCAAGTTGGGGGTTCTAGAGGGATCATTCTTAGGATAACGTTCCATTGTAATATTTATGTCATCACTTACCATCAGGTGACATGATGCCAAGGTCTTACCAATTGTGAATAATAAAAAAAGCAACAATAAACAATTTTTTTTTCTATATAAGATATATCTCGTAGGACATATGGCCGTTGTTGGGGCAGCAAATTTCTCTAAAAGGCCACCGCGCACCGGAAAACGTAGCGTAGGCAGGCCTCCCACTCGATAGACCGATGACCTGGTTAGGCTCGCGGGAAGCCGCTGGATGCTGGCAGCGCAGAACCGGTCGTCATGTAAATTCTTGAGGGAGGCCTATGTCTGGCAACAATAGATGTCCTTCGGATGAAATGATGATGAAAAGATATCAACGAGAAATATATAAGACACAACTCATTTTAGCACCAATCTTGACCAAATTAATGGAGCCCAAACTACGCAGTGTCACTAAGGTGCTCCTAATTTACAGCTCCATCTATTCTTAAGATTACTTTCATCATCAAATCATCATCATCATATCAGCCGAAGGAAGTCCACTGCTGGACATAGGCCTCCGCCAAGTATTTCCACGACGACCGGTTCTGCGCTGCCCACATCCAACGGCTTCCCACGACCTGGCAGTGGGCGAGCCACATAGCTCGTAGAACAGATGGCCGTTGCAGCAGTATATTTCTTGTGTGGCGACCGCGTACCGGAAAACGTAGCCATCCACTCGGTGGACCGATGACCTGGTGAGATTACTTTACGTTGCTCTAAATTTTCCACGTTAAATACATTCCACGTGAACGACAGTGTGCCTTTATTGCCTGTCCCTTTTTTATTCTCATCGGCTCCATTTCATTTGAAGGTAAGGGAAGATAAAAAAAAAATAATTAAAAAAAAAAATATTGCACCAGAAAGAGACTTATAGCTAAAGCACAGTAAGTATCCCTGGTCCCCACGCTAGTATTACCTGTGTTGTGGGTAACCAGTCTCTTCCCTAATTTAAGAATAAAAAGCCGATGATGCCGAAGACGCAAGAGAGCTTACCTAGATTCCCCGACGCAATAGAAGACCTGGCTATCTTAGTTTCTTGCCGGAACACATTAACGAGACTTAGATAAGATGGTAGTAGCTAGCCAGGCGGGCTTAGAATATGATCTTCCAATAACTTAAACGTGTCTTATGGAGTAACTGAGATTCACAGCGTGTACGGTGATCTTGATTAAACAGAACACCAGGTAATATCTCGGGTATGTGAGCGGGAAAACTCACTCCTAAAAACGGGCAGGAAGCGGCTATAAATGATTGCATTCTCAGCGATATCGTGGGGGACGGGGTTATCTAGACAAGAAGGTATCCATTAATATAATTATAGAACATGGCCACAGTATTACAATGTAGCGGCTTACAGTAGTGCAACGAATGTACTTACGCAGAGCAACGCAAGGGTACTTGCGGGTCAGCGGGCGGCGGGGCACAGCCTGCCAAACTCCGCGAGTTAGTACCTAAGCCGGTGGTGCATCGTGCGACATCAAAGACGTTGCGCTACTGTTAGCCATATAGCCCTCTGCCTAGAGCTACCCGGCTAGGTGGAGGTCGCAGCCGGAACTATGGGTCCGGCTGTTTGGATCAGGGTACTACGGGGTCGGGGGTAGCCCACCGCTTGTCTGCCGTTGGATCTATCGCCTTCGGCACTCTGGCTTGTCGGTCCCCCGACTGGGTCATGGACTCGTAGTTTTATGTGGTTAGTTGCAGGGGTTGGGCAATGTTTGTTGCCTGGCAAGCACGTTGCGTCCAGGCGTCCTTCCCCGCGCGCAACTAGTGTTGTCGTAGCCGGCCACGTGGGCTATGGGCGAAAACAACGCGGGGCACGTGAGTTGTCCATTAAGCGGAACTGCTGGTTTAATGACTTGCAGGAAAGCATCTCCGGCACTTGCCTGGTCAGCAAGAAGAGCTAAGCTAGTACTGCTCCGGCCGATCCAGCCGAGTAGGAGTAAGTCTGGACAGGTGCGATAAGCGCCGGGAAGTGAGCGTGCCTACAGCTCCGGTACCACACCAGATATGTGGGAGCCAGCTTCTCTGGCGTCTCGAGCGGGGATCGAACCGCCAGCAGCGAAAGCCGCGGGAGGTGAGCGCGCCTACAGCTCCGGGACCTACCTGAACAGTAGATAGTGGTTCTCTTCCACGAGGCACTCGCCTTGCAGAGTACCAGGACAAGCGTCTTGGCGGCAAGACCTACCGTAACTGGTCCTTGTCTTCACCTTATGGTATTAGCAGGAATAGCGGCCCTCACTTTATGACCTAGCTGTCGGTGAGTGGGGACACTATATCATAAACCTGGTAGTCTAACGTATCTGGTAGATATACGAGAGGGAATGTTAGCCATATCGTAATACTATGCCAGGGCAGTGTCACAGTTTACCTAAGAGAATTTCTAGTTTTTTTGGCTGCGTCTAATCTTCAAGCCCATTATTTTATTGAAAACAATATTTTTATACTGCATAATAAACATTCAGTCCGCAAAATAACTACTTGAGCGGCAAGATTTCATGATTGAGCGGCAGAAAAACATGTCTATAAGCAGTATATTTGATTGGTATGCATATTTAAAACATGGTGAGCAAAATAACTACTTGGATTGCGTTTTTGTTGAAAAAGGGGCGTAGCCCCCGCCACCCATTTAAACCCCCAACAAACCTTCGGGATCCCAGGGGGATGTGGGAGTATCAGGGCGGGGAAAGCACGCGGGTCCGACTTCGTCGACAACTCAACACTGTAGGAAGAGTGTGGTACGGGGAGTTCTAAATGGAAGCGGGAGCGAGCGAAGCGAGCTCGGACTTGCGGAGCACCCCGACTCGGATCCGTTAGGTTTAACATGAGAACACAGAAGTAGGAGCCCCGAAGGGGCTCCGTCGACCACTCAACACTGTAGGAAGAGTGTAGTACGGGGATGTTTAAAATAATTACAGCCATCCAGAATGACATAAATTGCTGATTGATTTTGAAATGTTTGCTGACCATGAGTTGCTGACCAATTAGCTATTTCTGCTCACCGATTATATTTTTCTGCTCACAGAAATAACAATACTATGCTAACCATTTAATTGACACCCTATTTTATTCTGAAAGTCGGAGTTCCTATTATGTTTTTTTGAAATTTAATCTTTCCAAAACTGTGAAATGTAACTCATTTAGAGGTAGAAATTTGTCTGTGGGATCAACAGTTTCACAATCATACATTACAATTAACAGAATTATAAAACAGGGCAGTGCCACAGTTTACCCAAGAGAATTTCTGTTTTTTTGGGCTGCTTCTTACCTCCAAGCGCATACTTTTATTCTAAAAGTCGAAGTTCCGATTATGTTTTTGTGAAATTTAACCCTTCCAAAACTGTGTAATGTAACTCATTTGAAGGTAGAAATCTCTGAAAGGTTGTGTGTTGCGATTGTAACTCAGTTTCTACTACCACGGTTTCCCCTTATGTCGAACTACCTTACGTAAGTGTGCTGGAAACTCGAGCCTCCTGGGGACTCTTAATTCACGAATATTTTATTATTTTCAAGTCCTTCTCTCTTCTAATATTGTTGTGCCCAAACCGGGTCCATGATGTACCTACATTTATACTTTTTAACAACTGTACAAACTCATGGCACACCCCGGACACTGCATACAACGGTCGTGAAATGACATTTCTAAAAACAAATGACGGAGCAAACAAAATCACCGCGAAGTTCATACCATACGTTTAAGAACAAAACTGTAACCAATCTGTATGGGTGAAGTTGCAATATGGAGAGTGGCAGGAAGTGTTCATACTGTATGTTAATCCCTACTATCCCTACTTATATTATAAATGCGAAAGTAACTCTGTCTGTCTGTTACGCTTTCCCGCAAAAACTACTGAACGGATTTGGCTGAAATTTGGTAGTTAGACAGATTAGGACGACCTGGATTAAGACAAAGGCTACTTTTTACCACGCTCGCGAGCCGCTTGCGGCTCGCGCACTGCGCACCCTCGAAAAGTCATAGAAACGTGGTCCACGCGGGTGAAGCCGCGGGAAATAGCTATACTAATATATAAACTTTTCTCATGGATACAATAAATGATAGAGTATTGAGTGGGTATTGAACTTTCCGCTCCAGCATGTTTCGCAATCAATCGACACCTTTTTTTAACCCCCAACGCAGTTTGACGCCAATGTCTGTGTGTATGTGTGTCAGTCTGTCTTTTTGCGGCATCGTAGCTCTCGAACAGGTGGGTCGATTTTGATGCGGTTTTTTCATTTGGGATTTAGTATCATAAATAATTAATTATTTTCATTGTGTTCCTTTCATAATTTGTCAAGTTCATTTATCCACGCGATCGAAGTCGCGGGCAACAGCTCTACTGTAATAATAATGTCTTGTACATAGCATGCTCCACGCAAAAGTACCATTAAATCCGTTCATTTAAATTTCCGTTTGTATATTTTCACTGCCCTTTTTTTCACAGGTTCACTAGGCTAAGATTTTCTATAAATTTCATCAAAATATTTCCGGCCATTTTGGAGTCCATTCCAGGAGTAGACTTCCCTGCGGGCGTGTGTATTTTCCGATTCGTTCTATTTAAAAATCTTCAAAACGAGAGTGTATAGGCACTATTTGAGCTTGCGTGTTACATCCTCGGCTGCATCGGCACTTACCATCAGGTAAGGTGCAGCCAAACACACTCAAACTTGTAAATTTTTAAATACATACCTACTTACATATACACATCGACTTTTACATATATAAATTAGGTTTTTCGTTTTTAGATATTATGGTGATATACACTTCTCAATTTCATCAACTTGAGTATAAATGCTCTTCAATTTTTCCAAGGAGAAAATCTCATACAAACCTAATAATTTTAACTATTTATTTCCACAAGCTAAGGGGCAGGGAACGTCCAAGGGCCCTGGAGTATATGAAGGGCCCTCCACCTGGTTTTCCGCCAACGCAGGACCTCTCAAGACCTGGAATTACAGACGTGCAGACGTTAATATAGTAAGTGGGTGCCTCTTTAGTAGTCTGCGATAATGAGCTGACTAAAGAAATTAAAACGAACTGAAATGAACCTAAAGACAATGAAAGACGGATAAATTTTGAGCGGCTGAAGTCATATGCAGTTTAAATTAGTTTATTACAAAGTTATGAACATGCTAACACTACAACTTATGGCCAAGTAAATTAAGTACCTTCACTATAAGATACAAGGTGTATTTTTCCATGTCTTTTTTCTTTTTCCATGTCTTTCTTCTTCTACCATGTATTAATTTAGTAAGTATAATAATTATTCAATTTTTTTTCAGGACAAGCTGTTTCTCGCGGCTTCACCCGCGTGGACAACGTTTCTATGACTTTTTGAGGGTGCACAGAGCGCGAGCCGCGCGGCTCGCGAGCTTGAAAAAAAGAAGCTTATGTGTTAATCCAGGTCCTAATCTGTCTTCCTACCAAATTTCAACCAGATCCGTTTAGTAGTTTTTGCGTGAAAGAGTAACAAAAATACATCTATACATTCTTACAATTTTTCGTGTTTATAATATAAGTAGTATGTAACGAAATTGGTGCACGCCCCGTTAAGTGGGGCTTGCACTCATCATACTGAACAACATTTGTTCTACGACTATGCAGAAATCGCAAAAAAATTTTCTACTCTTCATACAAATCGATCAGCTGATCGACCATCATCATCATATCAGCCTAAAATCGTCCACTGCTGGACAAAGGTCTCCCCCAAGGATTTCCACGACGACCGGTCCTGTGCTGCCCGCATCCATCGGCCTCCCGCGATCTTCACCAGGTCGTCAGTCCAACGCGTGGGAGGCCTGCCTACGCTAGGTTTTCCGGTGCGCGGTCGCCACTCGAGAACTTTACTGTCCCATCGGCCATCCGTTCTACGAGCTATATGCCTTGACCACTGCCACTTCAGTTTAGCGATTCTAAGAGCTATGTCGGTTACTTTGGTTCTCCTGCGGATCTCCTTGTTTCTGATTCGATCACGCAAAGAAACTCTGAGCATAGCACGCTCCATTGCCCTTTGGGTGACCTACCAATTTTCTGTGCTGATCGACCGATTTTGTGCATTTTAGTTTGTAGGGTCCAATTTTATTTTGAGAATTGACTATGGGTTTCTTGAAGAAAGCTGTTCAGTATGACGAGTTGAACCACCAGTTGCCGGGTCCTACACCAATTTTTTTACAACCTATATGTATACAGGGTGTAAAAAAATTGGTGTAGGACCCGTTAACTGGGGCTTCTACTCATCATACTGAACAACTTTCCCCAAGGAACCTATAGTTAATTCTCAAAAAAAATATTCGACGCTCCATACAAAAATGCACAAAATAGGTCAATAAGCTAATCGTTTTGTATGAAGAGTTCAAATTTTTTTTTTACGATTTGAGCAAATTTGTAGAACAAAAGTTGTTCAGTTTGATGAGTAGGAGCCCCAGTTAACGGGACCTACACTAATTTTGTTACATCCTGTATATTATAAATGCTATTAATTTATTAATTATAAGTTTGAGTCGAATTGCAGAACTTAAGTGGGAGAACGTAGAACTGGTAGCTCGTAGAACAGATGACCGTTGGGGTAGAAAAGTTCTCGAGTGGCAACCGCGCACAGGAAAACGAAGCTTAGGTGGGCCCCCCACTCGGTGGACCGATGAACTGGGGAAGGTCGCGGGAAGCGGCTGGATGCGGGCAGCGCAGAACCGGTCATCGTTTTATTAAGTATACATACAGTTTTGCCTCCCGTACTTTAAAGTCTCCTAACACCCGGTAAGGTTGGCTGGTAGAGATCTCTTATAGATAACTCTACCTTTGTACATGGTCCTCTCTTAGTGCTTTAATTTGTGTACAGTCTATTTACATATAATAATTACACATACAGGGTGAATTTTAACTAGTTCTTGCTAACAAAAGATATTCGTGATTACAAACAACTTTCCCAAAGAAACTATATGTCAAAACAGAAAAAAAAAACGACGGGTTGCACTCCGGGAGTGCCGGCAGAAGTGAAAACTTGAAAATTGACGTTGTGCATTTATATTACATTAAAAAGTTCATATCTCAGAAAAATCAACAAAAAATCAACTCCATCCGTCTTACGAATTTTCGATCAGGTCACGTGTCCTGACGCGAGTTTAACATTTTTTACCCATTAAAAAAAAAGTGCACAACGCCGCTAAAGAAGTTTTCACTTCAAAAATTTTGGTCCTCGATAAGTTATCAAATCACGAGTAAATTCATATCCTTTGCTATCAAGAACTAATTAAAAGTCACCCTATATAATAAAACTGTAGCGGGGCCGTGTCTGTACATGAAATATTTTTGGAAAATAATAACTTGAGTGGACATTACTAATGATTTAAAGGCCAAAACAACAACTTTTGGAATATTTGTCTGTCTGCCTGTCAGTATGTTCGCGCATCACGCAAAAACTAACAAACCGATTTTAATGAAATTTTATATGGCGGTTCCTTATAGCCCGGGTTAACATATAAGATACTTTTTATCCCGGAAAATTCTGGAGTTCCCATGGGAACATTCACAACACATCTTTTAATCGCCTCCGTGGCGTAATGGTTACTCCATTCGCTTCACACCAGGAGGTCGCGGGTTCGATTCCCGGCGGGGTCAACCTTGTAAGACTCGGTTTGGTTGGTGGTAGGGCATTTTCTAAGCCCGCCTGGCTAACTACCACCATCTTATCTAAGTCTTGCCGCCAAACATCAGTGTTAAAAACATTGATGTGGTCCGGCTTGAAGATAAGATAGCCAGTTCTCCATTGCGTTGGGGAATCTTGGTAAGCCCGCTTCCATCTTCGGCATCATCGTCACTTACCATCAGTTGAGATGATGCCAAGGGCTTTACCAATTGTGAATAATAAAATAAATAAAATAGTAAAAAAAAATCCATTTATGAAGTAAAATTTACTTTTATGATCTTTTGTGTCCACTGTAATAGTTTAAATGCTTGTAAAACCACTCAATGATCACTTAACGCCATTTAGCGGTTTAATAGATTACGTCAGCGTTAACTCCACAGGTTAACATTGATTGAAGCTTGTAAGGTACCTACTTCGTTTCATGTTCGATTCACAACGAATTTGTTGTTTTGTGTCGGACGCGAACGCCACAGGCTAATATTTTTTATGGTGTGGGAATGAAGCACATATATAGATTGTCAGCATTTTGTATACTATGGTATCATCCTTTTTGACCCCCTCTTCAACCTCTTCAACCCCCCCCCCCCCCCCACCTTACACCAGCTGCGAAATATAGAAATTGTTGATTATGATAACTTACATGGCTATTTATTACTGTATTAATTAATTACCATTAGGGACATGAAGTAAAACGATAAATTTACCCAGTTCTAGTTATAAAACTATGTATATGTCTATAAAAAACAAAGAAGTATTTTTTACACAAAAATCAACAATATTTAGGAACAATGATTTAATATCTATAAAAACTGAGATATTTTGACAACTTGTACATAAAATTAAAAAATATATCTATTTTATATAGTTTAGCTTCGAGATAACATAAAATCAGCATTAAACAATCTAATATCTTCTTTATGAGGTCGGATATTACGTTCCTGCTGTGTGTTTGTGCACGTGCAGTTCACTAAAAATTAAAAAAAAATAATTAAAAAATCACTTAAAATCACTCCTTGTGGCACCGCCGATTATAAATGTGCTGGGGGATGCGCATAATAAGTTGCGCACTAAATTAATAACTATACTATACAACACAAGTACACACATGTGCATATATGTGTGTACTTGTGTATACATGTGCACTCATGTACACTCATGAACACACATGTGCACACACAATTTTACTCCTCATAAATTTTCATACCCCGGGCTTATATATGAAAATCGATTCTTAAGGAGGTAAACTCAAAAAATACATATAGTCGAATTGAGAACTTCATTTTTTTGCATTCGATTGAAAATATACAAGAAGCACGACTTAGATCGTGTTTAAGAATCTTTTACGGAAAACCCTGTTGTGTTATATTTTAATTTTATTTTGACAGATTTTCCTTGTCAAAAAATACACTGTTACTTATTCTGTATCAGCGATTTAGCGATAATATCAAGGCCAAATGCATTTCGTCTATAGACTGTATTTCCAAAACAAATCGATTTACAATATCGATTCAACTCGAACCAAAAACACACATTGAATATATCACAGTCGTGACCGCGACATATCACGTATTGGTTTAATTATAACGAGGCTCTGTCAACAAATGGCTTGTAACAGTTAGGCTACAGTTAATTGCAATGTCAAATGCAAGGGCATAAATCTTTCTGCTAGCGTTAATGATGTGAATACAAAAAAGAAAACCAGGCTCCGGGCGTTCCACTGTTTTATGTTCTGTGCTAATATCGAAAGAGAGAAAAAATATCTTAAATATTGTTCTTATACCTTTTACCAAGGTATACCTACAATCACACGAGCTGGCGTCAATAACTATTAAATGCAGTCTTTACTAATATTATCAATGTGAACTTACTAAAATTACCTGTATACACCTAGACAAATCTTGTTGAAATTTGGCATGCTGCCAGCCTGTGTCACTGGGAAGGACATTAGCTACTTTTTATTCCGCAAAATAGCATAATCCGATGCAGTTCCTGAAGGAACTAAAAATTTTATCTTTTTTTGATTAATTTCTTTAAAATTGCAACGGAACAGTGGATTGTTGTGATTTTTTTGCACAGATAAGGTTGAAGGGGTGGAAAATTTTAGCACATTCCTATGCAGTTCCTGAGGGAACTAAAAAAAATATGTTTTTTGGTAATATTATAAATGTGTTAGTTTGTTACCTTGCTGGTAGCCTGTGTTACTGGGAAGGACATGAGCTACATTTTATTCCGTGAAAATAGCATAGTCCGATGCAGTTCCTAAGGGAACTAAAACAATAATATTTTTTTGGTTAATTTCTTTAACATCGCAACGGAACAATGGATTTTTGTGATTTTTTGCACAGATATGGTTGAAGGAGTGGAAAATGATATAATTTACTAATTAGAATATACTGACATAGTTTCTAAGGGATCTGGGAAAAACTCATTTTCACGCTCGCGAGCCGCTTGCGCACCACTCACCCTCAAAGACAGTCATAAAAACGATGTCCTCACAGGTGAAGCCGCGGGCAAACGCTAGTACAATATAAGTCATCATCATAGTCGAACCTACCATGAATTAGGCCGATCGGGCCTTAGACGAGCAGGCGGGCCCAGTGCGGGTTAGTCGACTTCACACACAGCCTTCGAGTTTCTTCTCAGGCGTGTGTAGGTTTCCTCACGATATTTTCCTTAACCGTAAAAGCGTCGGACAACCGTACATATAAAATCCAAATTCGAAAACACATTGGCACGTAGCAGGACTCTAACCACGACCTCACGGATAAAAGGTAGCGGCTCTAGCCGTTACACCACCGACTCTCTATATACGTACATATATACAATTAAACAATTTAATTTAGTAATTTAAGTCTACAATTTATTTAACTTAGTGATTTTGTGTAAGAGTACTCTCGCGCCGCATTTCTGTTTTCAGCTTTCAGGTGATCTATTGCTCTTTTCGTGTGGCACAATTAGACGTGCTGTCCAAGGGATAGACGACGGTTGCCTGGTGTTGCACTTAGCATCATCCGCGGTTACGTGTAGGGCATTTAGGTTACGTGTGCAACGCGACCTTCATACACATCTGATATCAGATATGCAGGTTTGCTCAGAATATTTTCCTACATCGTTAAAGCAATCGGTAAGTGTATGTAGTTCGAAAAACTCATTGGTATATTAGTCGTCCGGATTTGAACCCATAACCTCTGGTTAGGATAACCGAGTCATTACCGTTAAGCCATCGCAGCTTTAAGAGAGAAAGAGAGACTGGGGAAAATCCAGCCTAGACTTTACATCATAACCTCTGCTAACCTAAACTTGGCACTCGTATTTGTACAACATGTCCAGGCCACCCAATGCGAGGACGGAGGCCGAAAAAAATGTTTCATGAGTTTCCTGTCGTGCGTCCGAGCTGACACGCATTTTTTTTAAGGGATTTTACCCATCTGCACCAAAGTAAGTAAGTAAGTAAGTAATTCTTTATTCGCTTTTAAACAAGGTACTTAAAGTGAGATGTTCTTTTTAACAATACAGAATTACAGATGTTTTATCTCACGAGCGCGGGTTGGCCATACTTGTGTGTGTGCATAATATTGTCTTTGCGTGCGTAAGCTCGGGAGCTTTACAATAGCGCACACAATAGACGCAACTTATAAACTCACAATAGCGAGTGTCGATACGCATTACACACACAAGTATGGCTAACCCGCGCTCGTGAGATAAAACATCTACTTGTTTAGCCATTAATACAGTATGTAAATGTTAACACAGCAATAAAATGTAGATACGTATTTAAATCTTACAGTCATATTCATGTTCAATTTTTTTTTTAAAAGAAGAACTTTTTTATAAAAGATGGATAATGTTTTTCGAGTGTATGTTTGTTTATTTAATTATTTATTAGGCACGCTCTGTATCCAAAACGGCTTTATGAATTTCGGAGTGTGAAGTGTCGTCAGATTTGCCTTAACCCAGTGAGTGACATAGGAAACATTTTAACCGACTCGCCGAAAAAGAGGGAGGAGGGAGCGTCGGTGGCGTAACGGCTAGGGCCGCCGCCTCCTGTCCGGGAGGTCTGGGTTCGAATCCATGTACCAATGTGATTTCGAATTTAGATTTCATGTGTACGTTTATCCGACGCGCTTACGGTGAAGGAAAACATTGTGAGGAAACCTGCACACGCCTGCGAAGGAACTCGCAGGTTGTGTGTGAAGTCGACCAACTCGCACTGGGCCCGCGTGGTTGACTAAGACCCGATCGCCCTAATTCAGGATAGGCTCTAGCCCCTCGGTGGGTACGTAGAGTAAAACCAGGATAGTTGCCCCAGGGGTATAGTTGCCCCGATTGTAATTACTCTAATTCCGCGGATGACTCGCATACTATTTTATTAATCTATCGAAATACTCTCCAACTACCACTAATTTTACCGTGTCTCATGTCTCTGTGCAATTGCATGGGAAGGCAAAATGCGATCAAAGTTTTTGCACGGTACATTTCTTTTTTCTCGGCAGGGGATCTATCCTAAACGTAATTTACATGGATTAGGCAACTATCCCCTATGTGGGATAGATATCCCAAAATATAGACGTCTGAAAAAATCGCTAATACTCAAAAAATATTAAAAATAATGTTTTTTTCTTTTTATAAATTTGTAGATAAAAGAACTACAGTACCGGCCAGTGTTACAAACAACTATTTTGATTTTTGTACTCAGAGATAAAAAGAGATTTCAAAAAGAGTGGCAACTATCCGGCTTTTACCCTATATAAGCTGATATGATGATTTGATGAGCCGAAAAAAAGAGGGGTTAAGGATTAATGCATTCGCGTTCATATTTTTAATTAATTCCTTAAGTTGCTTAGTTGCTAAGCTACGTTCATTGCCTTCTATAACGACGGGGTTGTCTCATAAACACGCCACACTCTGGGCTATAACATGCAAGCGCTTGTGTTAAATGGCAAGACATAGTTGGCAGGGTAGCACGAATAATTGATAAATATCACGTTAAGTTCTCATGTGTTGGGGTAACGAAAAAACCGTTCAAGTGAGAGTCGGACTATTATTATATTTAAATTATATTAAAAGTTGGTAATAGAACATTTTGTATGGAAAATCTATGAACGTTGACAAATCCAATTGCACATGCTTAGTGTGGACCAACTCAAGATTAAGTTAAGTACTATTATTCCTAAACTAAGGAAGCCTACTTAGCAGTGATAGTTTTCCTTTTAAACTGAATATATGTCCTAAAAAGCGTCGGTGGCTCAACCGGTAACGACTCGGTACATCTAACCAGAGGTACCGGGTTCAAATCTGGACGGCCAATGTACCAATGAGTTTTTCAAAAACTTACGTACATACTTACCGATTGCTTTAACGGTGAAGGAAAACATCGTGAGGAAACCTGCACACGCCTGCGAAGAAACTCAAAGGTTGTGTGTGAAGTCGACCAACCCGCACTGGGCCCGCGTGGTCGACTAAGGCCTAATCGCCCTGATTCAGGGTAGGCTCGAGCCCCTCGGTGGGGACGTATATGAGCTGTAATGATGATGATGTCCTACTATTTAATTTTTTTTTCACAAGTTTTGAAATAGCGATTTAGCTTGTAGTGGAAGGATGGACTTCACTCTTTTTTTTAAATTAAAAAATTAAGTGCGTTTGACTGCAACTCACTTGATGGTTAGTGATGATGCAGTTGAGGATGGTACACGCAAACTCAAATAATGCCTATTCACTCTTGCCTTGAAGATCCCCAAACTATAGGAATCGGGAAACACTGACACAGGCAAGGAGTTCCACTCCTGCGCTGTACGCATAATAAATGAAGAAGCGAAACGATTCGTGCGAAAAAGTGGAACATCAACTACAAAGGGGCGCAACCCCTCCCTGCGTCTCGTTAACCGACGGTGGAATGGAGCCGGTGGAATGAGGTCGTGAAGTTCTTGCGCGCACTCTCCGAAATGAATTCGATAGAACTCGAAATATTTAAAAAGAATAAAGCAGACGACAAATATACTGTACTCCATACAGAGATATGTTATATATAAGGGGAGGTAGATAGGTTACGTGCATCCTAAAAGTGAAGCAAAAAAAAGATGCCAATTGGCATCTCTTTTCATAGTAGCATTCGGTAGGTACCTATTATAATGTGTGTGTAAATGGATTCGATTTTCAAATGTGGTTTGTTAGTGCATAACCCATCTATGGTAACAAATCTCTGACTCCATACCAATAAAAAAACTGGCCAAGTTGGACTTGCTCTCAGAGCTTTCCGTGTACAAAACTTATCACTTTAACACTTAATATTTTGCAAGGCGATCCCCGAATTAAAAGATGGTTTTAGCAGACCCTCGGTTATTTTAAAAAACCTATTGAACTATATCCCACAAGATAGGGTATGTTAGCAAAAAAAAATACCCCCCCTCTTTAAATGTAGGGGAGTTTTTAATAAATATGATTTACTTACATTATTTATTTAGTAAGATTTTTTTTGTTGTTATTTGTGCTCATTTTGTTTTTAGTATATATACGAGTACATATTGATAATAATTCATTTATTTTCGGATACTGTATGACATTGTAATAGCTGAATGTATTAATACTTATTGTGTACACCTTAATCAGTTAGAATTTAAATGTAATTTATATATTACTACTAGCTGTTTCCCGCGGTTTCACCCGCGTGGACAACGTTTCTATGACTTTTCGAGGGTGCGCAGTGCTCGAGCCGCTTGCGGCGTGGTAAAAAGTAGCCTATGTCTGAATCCAGGTCCTAATCTGTCTACCTACCAAATTTCAGCCAAATCCGTTCAGTAGTTTTTGCGGGAAAGCTTAACAGACAGACAGAGTTACTTTCACATTTATATAATATAATATAATATAATATAATATAATATAATATAATATAATATAATATAATATAATATAATATAATATAATATAATATAATATAATATAATATAATATAATATAATATAATATAATATAATATAATATAATATAATATAATATAATATAATATAATATAATATAATATAATATAATATAATATAATATAATATAATATAATATAATATAATATAATAATATATATAATATATAGTAGGAATATGTTCGATCTATATAAACCTAAATTCCTGTACAAAAAATAACTTGAACTTGAACTTGTAGACTTCGGAGCACAGTAATATAGAAGTCATTGCTTCGGAGCCCTAGAAATGAAATGAGTAAGTCATTATGTAGATTGATGATCAACTGACGATTTTTGAGGCCTTCCTTTAATCGTGTAAATCTACCGGCAGAATCGAGGTAGTTTTTTTTGTAGACGGATGAAATATAAAAAAAAACATGTAACGCAGAAGACAACTGTTCTCCATACAAATAAAAAACATCTAACGCAGAAGACAACTGTTCTCCATACAAATACCATACCGGCCAAGTGCCAGTTGAACTTGATAATACAGCTAGTGTAGAATATTACCGAAGCGAGACACAGTAGAGGGATCATAGAGATAAGTATACAAATGGATAAATATTTTAAAGAGATTCAAAAGAATAAATGTGAAGAAAAACCTCCTTAAAATTCCAGAAAATTAATCGTTTGTGATAATCTGCAGTGTTTAGTCAAAACAAAGAACAAAGCAGCAATGTCGGCGCTTGCAACGAGAAACTGATAATAATCTTCATTTATTTCTCTGTTAAGGCACGAAAATAAGGCAGAAGCGACCATTACCACTCAGGCGGATTACTTCAGCTTCAAAGGGTTCGGCTACACGAAGCGACTAGCAGTCTAAAGATTTTAAATACACTCGAGAGCGATGAATCCGGGTCACTTAAAGAATCCTAAAAATCTCGGAAACTAAGAAGGCTAGCTTAATGAAATAAATTGTGTTTAATAGACAATTTAATAATCCTTAAATGAAGTCAATAAAACTTCTTAGTTATTGTAAAGTTATGTCATAAAAAAATCAAATTTGAAAAAGGGAGACTTTCGAAGATGGAACTACGAAATTACTAAATTTGTTTTTGCTTTTGTTTCTAATCTGTCATTTAAGTGGGTATATAAAAAAAAAAGACAGATTAGAAATAAAAAAAAGCGTCGGTGGCTCAACCGGTAACGACTCGGTCCATCTAACCAGAGGTACCGGGTTCAAATCTGGACGGCCAATGTACCAATGAGTTTTTCAAAAACTTACGCTTTTGTTTCTAATCTGTCATTTAAGTGGGTATATAAAAAAAAATGACAGATTAGAAATAAAAAAAAGCGTCGGTGGCTCAACCGGTAACGACTCGGTCCATCTAACCAGAGGTACCGGGTTCAAATCTGGACGGCCAATGTACCAATGAGTTTTTCAAAAACTTACGTACATATAATTACCGATTGCTTTAACGGTGAAGGAAAACATCGTGAGGAAACCTGCACACGCCTGCGAAGAAACTCGAAGGTTGTGTGTGAAGTCGACCAACCCGCACTGGGCCCGCGTGGTCGACTAAGGCCTAATCGCCCTGATTCAGGGTAGGCTCGAGCCCCTCAGTGGGGACGTATATGAGCTGATGTAATAATAAACCATGTTGATAGTGTTCAATATTTATTATTCAAGCAGTAATCATGTCGCTTACACCTGAAGAATGCACCAGAATACTCACAATGCTGGAAAATGGCCGGGGTCAGCGCGATACAGCCACGACAATGTTGTTCAAAAACTCATTTTTCCTATTTTTGTTTTAAGGCGAGATCAGCAGTTTTTTTTATTTATGTATTTTTTGTAAATAAAATGTAGTGACACGTAAATTTTATTACTTTCATTTAAGGGGTATTAAAGTGTCTATTAAACACAATTTATTTCATGAAGCTAGCCTTCTTAGTTTCCGAGATTTTTAGGATTCTTTAAGTGACCCGGATTCATCGCTCTCGAGTGTAGTTACCTCCATAGTGTAATATTTAAGCCCATTAGCTTCGCACCAGGTGGTCGCGGATTAGATTCCCGTCGGAGTTTAACTTTGTTAGACTCGGTTTGGTTGATGGAAGGGCATTATCTAAGCCCACCTGGCTGGATACCACCATCTTATCTAGGTCTTGTCACCAAACATCAATACAAAAAATATTGATGTGGTCCAGTTCGAAGATAAAATAGCCAGTTCCCCATTGCGTTGGGGTATCATTGTGTTCCCCGCTTCCATCTTCGGCAACATCGTCACTTACACGGATAAGATAAATAAGGTTGGATTGGCAATAGTCACATTTTTGTTTGAAAACCAGCGTCGCCGCCTGTCTCCCACCCATCAATTCCACCACACAAGCAATAATAATACATATACACGAATTGCGCGCACTAATAATCAAAACACACTTAGCAAACAGGGCTGCAATTGTGTCTCACACCATTTTGAGAGTCTGTACGTTACACACAATCACACGCAAATAAAAAGTATGAACGCGTGCTACGGTTAAGTATGATTTTCTAATAATACTTGAGGCGCGCCTGCCCAGCGCACATTTCCAATCCAACCTTATTTATCTTATCCGTGGTCACTTATCATCAGGTGAGATGATGCCAAGGTCTTAACAATCGTTACACACAACCACACGCAAATAAAAAGTATGAACGCGTGCTACGGTTAAGTATGATTTTCTAATAATACTTGAGGCGCGCCTGCCCAGCGCACATTTCCAATCCAACCTTATTTATCTTATCCGTGGTCACTTATCATCAGGTGAGATGATGCCAAGGTCTTAACAATCGTTACACACAACCACACGCAAATAAAAAGTATGAACGCGTGCTACGGTTAAGTATGATTTTCTAATAATACTTGAGGCGCGCCTGCCCAGCGCACATTTCCAATTCAACCTTATTTATCTTATCCGTGGTCACTTATCATCAGGTGAGATGATGCCAAGGGCTTAACAATCGTTACACACAACCACACGCAAATAAAAAGTATGAACGCGTTAAACTGTTATATTTTACACAATATTGTCATTAAAAAAAATAATATGGATAATCATTTATAGAATGTTGCTACTTACATCTCTAAAATTCCTAAATTTTGTACCAACATCTATCGCGTGACAATGCAATATTAAAAGCTTGTACCTAAAATTTTTGAGAGTTTTTCGAAAATTATTTCTAGTGTAGCCGGACCTTTAGTCGCATGTCAGTTCTCACTCGTAAAACAGCTATCTGGACTTTCGTTGGCAGCTCCTAAAAACTGGGATCAAAACTTATAATTAGTTTTTAATCCGTTGTCCGTACTTTGCGGCTTTACATTGTTAATTAATTCATGGAGTATTTCGGTCATAATCAGATAATAATTTGTCATTTCCTCTTTTGGTGTGTAAGCATTTAAAGAGTGCGACGGCTGAAATATATTTTGTGAAAAGGGTGGGCACTTACTGAAATGTACGAGTTATAATAATGAAATTACTTGTCAGCAGACATGAAAACGTATTTAAAAATATGATTGTACTAGCTGTTTCCCGCGGCTTCACCCGCGTGGACAACGTTTCTATGACTTATCGAGGGTGCGCAGTGCGCATATTCTCTTTTGGTGGAAAACGATTTAAATATATTGTAGATAAAAGTAGCCTATGTGATAATTCAGGTCCTAAACAGTCTACCTAACAAATTTCAGCCAGATCCGTTCAGTAGTTTTTGCGTGAAAGAGTAACAAACATACATCCACACATTCTTACAAACTTTCCTGTTTATAATATTACTAGCTTTTTCCCGTGGCTTTGCCCGCGTGAAAATAGTTTTTATGACTGTCTTAGAGGGTGCACGGTGCGCGAGCCGTAAGCGGCTCGCGAGTGTGGACATACATTTTCTCCAGATCCATCGGGAAGTATGTCAGGATATGCTCATTAGTAAATCATGTCATTTCCCATCCCTCAACCATCTCTGTGAAAAAAATCACACAATCCATTGTTCCGTTGCGAAGTTAAAGAAATTAATCAAAAAATAGTATGTTTTCAGTTCCCTCAGGAACTGAATCGGGCTACGCTATTTTTTACATATTTTTGATAAAAAGTAGCCTATGTCCTTCCTCGTGTCACAGGCTACCTGCATGCCAAATTTCATTAAGATTGGTCAAGGCGTTGAAGCGTGAAAAAGTTACAAACAAACAAACACATTTTCACATTTATAATATTAGTAAGGATGGCAGGATTGATTTTCCTGTTTTATTTGTAACCTCATTTTTCATTTTTTTTCATTCTAGTTTCCATATTGTTTTATTGATATGTGCCTAGAATAATCGGAACTCTAGATTCAGTCATGGGTCATCCAATGTTGCAGTGTATCACAAATATAAATCCAGGTAGCTGAAAATCTCAGCCTGATATATCCACTCATAGACCAATGTGCTACGTAACAGGTGTTCCGAAACTTCATTAGCTGGCCCCCTTTTTACTTCTGCTAATCTATTTTAGACACTTGCTCTTATAACAAGCCTGCATGCACACCGTTGATCGACACAATGCCAGCTGGGCTGATCTTACAGCTGCAGACAGTCACAGATGGTTATGTTATGACGCTACTAATTTTAATGTTACAAAACTCGTAACTTATTGTTTTTACCCGAAGGAAACCAGGAAGTGGGTTGTGTTTACAACGTTTTTATAAATGTGATTAGTAAATTATATTGTTTCCCACCTCCTCAATTATCTCTGTTCAATTATTGAAAATGCTAAACACGTTAAAAAACCGACTTCCATCGCAACAAATTAGTACATTTTTGCATTATTATTTTTGGTTTTTGTTAATTTTCTACTAAAGTACTACACCGATTTTGATAAAATTTATATAGACCACACGGAAAGCACTAGCTTTCAAATAAAAAAAGAATCATAAAAATCGGTTCACCCAGTCAAAAGTTCTGAGGTAACAAACATAAAAAAAAATATACAGACGAATTGAGAACCTCCTCCTTTTTGGAAGTCGCTTGAAAAATCACAACAATCCAGGGTTCAGTTGCGATGTAAAAGAATTTAACAAAAAAAAACACTTTTTTTAGTACCCTCAGGAACTGCATCGGATTATGTTAATTTCCCGGGATAAAAAGTAGCTTAATGTCCTTCCCCGTGACACAGGCTACCTGCATGCCAAATTTTGTCAAGATTGTTTGAGGTGTAGAAGCGTGAAAACGTAACAAACAAACACATTTTCACATTTATAATATTAATAAGGATGTATGTATATATTTAGTTGTTTGGCACGCTCTGTAGCCTAAACGGCTAAATGGATTTTGGTGTGCGAGGTCTCATTAGATTTGTCTTGATCCCGTGAATAACACAATATACATTTTTACCCGATTAGCCAAAAAAGAGGGGTTCAGTTTTTCAGCAGTCGGGTTTTTAATTTTTAATTAATTCGTGTGGTTATTTTATACTATTTTATTACATAAATACTTCCTTTATTGGCTCTGCTATTATAATTACTTCAAAGCGAGACTGAATAGGCATTTTTTAGGTTTGCGTGTTCAATTTTAGATTCTTTCGTCGCGTCGTCTAAGATGATTATGAAGGTACGAATGTTCATACAAACGGCGATAGCAATTTTCACCTCAGAAAAGTAAACCGTTTTGACCAATTTTTGATAGATTTCCAATCAGAACAAAAGCTAGGTTTATTGATTTTTGTTTTTAGGACCTACAACTCATCATATCAGCTCATATACGTCCCCACCGAGGGCCTACCCTGAATTAGAGCGATCGGGCCTTAGTCGACCACGCGGGCCCAGTGCGTGTTGGTCGACTTCACACACAACCTTTGAGTTTCTTCGCAGGTGTATGCAGGTTTTCTCACGATTTTTTCCTTCACCGTTAAAGCAATCGGTGAGTATATGTACGTAGGTTTCGAAAAACTCATTGGTACATTGGCCGTCCGGATTTAAACCCGGCACCTCTGGTTAGGAGGACCGAGTCGTTACCGGTCGAGCCACCGACGCTTCAAGACCTACAACTAATTAATTCAATTATATTTGTGTTCAGTCTGTCATACCATACTAATTTTGGCCTTAATTTGTTTATTTTTAATCAAAAATTTGAAAAAAGGAATATATTATTGTAGCTTTTGTTTTGACTGATATGATAACCTACCGAAAATTTGTGAATATCGGTTATCTTTTAAGAGGTAAAAATCGCTATCGCTGTTTGTATGAAATGTCTCAATTTCGTCTTATCATCAGGTGAAATTGGAGCGAAACGCTCCCATATCTAAAGTAAAAACATCATAGTGCAGTAACTTTTGGTTTCCAAATATATATATGAAAGTTAATTTTGACCCACTTCCCGGTTTCCGGTTGAGCTGAAATTTTGCATGCATATGTATATCTTGTGACAATGTAATATTAAAAGCTTGTACCTAAAAGTTTTTAGGTTTTTCGGAAATTGTTTTAATACTTATTATCCCATTCCGGACAAAGACAAATGCAAAAACAAAAAAATCTTAAAAATTGGTCCAGCTGTTTTTGAGTTATAAATGGTGTAACTAACACGAATTTATTTATATATATATATATATATATACAGGGTGACTGGTAAGTAGTGCAAATCCT
Organism: Coleophora flavipennella; assembly: GCA_947284805.1. Lineage (NCBI taxonomy): Eukaryota > Metazoa > Arthropoda > Insecta > Lepidoptera > Coleophoridae > Coleophora > Coleophora flavipennella. The sequence continues at coordinate 8,985,013 of OX369295.1, forward strand.
TTTAAGGGAATAAACTACATCTTATTCAAGAGAAAAAGTCATACTAACTGGGGTCGGAAATCAATTGTTGTCGAGTTAAAGCCCATTTCATTTTTAAATTTTGTATGAAAAACGCATTTGTTCAAATATTTTGTGATTTTACAAAATAAAAGTTATAATACGGTTGGCGTGAAAAATACGGTTAAAACTTTCTCATTTTATCAGCATTCCAAAAAAGTAAAATAGTTAAAAAATACAAATTGATTGCAACAAAAAAGAATGATTGTTGTCAAAAGGGTGCATCAAACCCATACAAATTTTCAATAAACATTATTTTCATGTTTTTTTAAATTTCATAATTTATCATGTTTTTCGCATAAACAAACATCTCTTACCCTCTAGCATTATGACTAACTTTGATTCACAAGCTCATCCAAAAAATTCGAACTTTGTTGGATAATTAGTATGGGATTTTAGGCCCCCTTTTGACAACAATCATTGTTTTTTTGTTGCAATTAATTTTATACATTTTAACTTTTTTACTTTGTTCGAAAGCGTGATAAAATGAGGTAGGTTTTACCGTATTTTGCATGCCAACTGTATTATAACTTTTTGTTAAAAAATCACAAAACATTTGAACAAAATAATATTTCATACAAAATTAAAAAGTTAAATAGGCTTTAACTCGAAAATCGTTGATTTCCGACCCCCAGTTAGTATGACTTTTTCTGTTGCAAATTAGATTTATTTTATCCCTTTAAAAGGATTTGCACTACTTACCAGTCACCCTGTATATATATAAATTAATTCGTGTTAGTTACACCATTTATAACTCAAGAACAGCTGGACCAATTTTTATGATAATTTTGTTTTTGCATTTGTCTTTGTCCGGAATACCGTGATTTTATTTGCTCCGACATTCGTTTCTAGAAATGTCATTTCACGACAGTTTGTATGCAGTGTCCGGGGTGTGACATAGGTCAGTATTATTAAGGTATATGTAAACATTAGGTAAAAATTTGTCACAATATAATCAATTACAATTTTAAGTCAAAAAATTCATTTAAATTATAGAAATTATGAGATAGTTGCAGTCGACCACTTTTACATTTTCTTAGTCATTAGAGTCGGTGGAAGACTTTTTGTTATTTATGGAACATTTTAATGCTCAAACTGTAGCAGTGTTTATGGTACATAGTGGTTCTAGAGCAGCAGTTAAGGACGAGTTTTTCATGATTTCTCGTGTTCCTAGGGTCATACTTCGCTAGGTTTGTGGAAGAAATGTGGATACATTTTTTCTTTTTCAAATATACTGCACTCGAGGATATACATGTCAGTGAGAGTGAGTATGCCAAGCTATGGAAATAGCGTCCTACATGCATGAAAAAGGGAAATGGGAAATCAATGTCAAAATCAACGCGGCTGGAATCATGGGAACATTGGGGCCGGGTATGAGTTGGGACGGGATTTCAACGTGACGAAGCTGACATTTATAAATTTTTTTACATTATGTAATATTAATTATAGTAATCAATGTGAGAATTTAATTATAAAAACGATACATATGTTTTCCAGTCATCATCATCATTATCACATTATCATCTAAAAAACGTCAACTACGGAACAACGACCTCCACCAAGGATTTGCACAACGAAAGTTGCGCGCTGCCCGTTGAGGTATGAATTGAAATCGTAGTGCAAATCCTTGGTAGAGGTCTTTGTTCCCTAGTTGATGTTTTTCGGATGATAACGTGATGATGATGATGATGACTGGAGAACCTATGTATCGTTTTTATAATTAAACTAGCAGTTTCCCGCAGCTTCACCCACGTGGACAACGTTTCTATGACTTTTCGAGGGTGCGCAGTGTGCGAGCCGCAAGCGGATCGCGAGCATTAATAAAGTAGATAATATGTTAATCCAGGTCCTAATCTGTCTAACTACCAAATTTCAGCCAGATACATTCAGTAGTTTTTTCGTGAAGCAGTAAAAAACATACACACTCACAAACTTTTGCCTTTATAATATTAGTGTGATTCTCACATTGATTTCCCTACTAAATTTCTCAAGTAGCAACCGCACACAAGTCAACATAATTATCCTACGATAATACTGGCACCTCCTGTATTTCCTTTTGCGTGAAAAACATTTTCCAACGGTCATTAGTTGGGAATCAGTTGCGCTCGTTAAAAAGTTGTTTCGTATGCATGGCGGGACGCGCGGGCGGGCGGGACGCGCGGGCGGGCGGGACGCGCGGCGGGCGGGCACCGGCGGTGATGACCGAGTGCCGCCGTGATGGATCGGCTACCAAGTGGCTAGCTTTTATGAATAAATTAACCATCGACCAGCGACACCACTAGACTATTTAGACTACTTTTATTTTACACTAGCTGCCCCGGCGAACTTCGTACCTCCTTGTAACACATATTGCACTACACTACACTGCACTGCACTACACTAAACTAAACTACACAGTGCACTTACACTACACTAAACTTAACCACACACCGCACACTGCATACCGCACACCGCACACCGCACATCGCACACCGCACTTCCCAACGGTGAAAGATTTTTTTTAAATCGGTCCAATAGTTTCGGACCCTATTCAATGCAAACCAACAATCGAATCTTTCCTCTTTATAATATTAGAATAGATTAGCTTTTGCTCGCCCTGTTGGACGCCCCAGGTACCGGCGGAATGACGAAGTGCAAAAGAGCAGAAGTCCAAAAAGTCGATTGGAACGAAGAGGTCCAGGAGAAGAGTAAGTGGAGCGATTTGGTGTCGGAGGCGAAGATCCTATTTGGGTCGCTGAGCCAGTTTAAAAAAAAATGTTATAGCCAATAGCAACCGCTGATAGTGTAGCTTCCCAACAGTGAAAGAATTATCTAAATTGGTCCAGTAGTTTAGGAGCCTATTCAATGCAAACAAATAAACAAACAATCGAATCTTTCCTCTTAATAATATTATAAGTATAGAGTAAAGATTAGCTTTTGCTCGCCCTGTTGGACGCCCCAGGTACCAAAAAAAAATGACGAAGTGCAAAAGAACAGAAATCCAAAGAGTCGATTGGAACGAAGTGGCCCAGGAGAAGAGTAAGTGGAGTGATTTGGTGTCGGAGGCCAAGATCTTATTTGGATCGCCAAGCCAGCCTTTTTTTTGTTATTCACAATTGCTAAACTATTGGCATAATCTCAACTGATGATAAGTGAGGATGATGCCGAAGTTGGAAGCAGGTTTACCAAGATTCCCCAACGCAATGGAGAATTGGCTATCTTATATTCAAGCCGAAACACATTAGTAATGTTTGGTGGCAAGACTTAGATAAGATGGTGGTAGCTAGCCAGGCGGGCTTAGAAAACGCCCTACCACCAACCAAACTGAGTCTTACAAGTTGATCGCACCGGGAATCGAAACCGCGACCTTCTGGTGTGAAGTGAATGGATTAACGATTACGCCGCGTAGGCGTTTAAAGTAAAGTAATTAAGTAAACTTTTGCCCGCGGTTTCGCCCGCTAGTAAATCGATTTATTAAGTGTGATAGAAAGAGCATCGTTCAATTCGTGAGTTCATACAAAAACACCATAGAGAGCGCCTTCAGTTTTTCCGAACTTCCCAAGTTTCCAATTTTTTTTTAAAGAATAACCGTCTCAATATATTTTTTTTACTTCTTTATAAGATAATGCCCCAATATCTACAATTAGGAAATTGGTTGACTGTTGAGTTAGGTACATGCGTAAACGCGAGGCCGAGAAATCACTAATTATCATCATCATCATCATTATAACAGCCGAAAGGCGTCAAATGCTGGACAAAGGCCTCCCTCAAGTATTGCCACGACGACTGGTCCTGTAGTCCAAACCCAGCAGCTTCCCGCAACCCTCACCAGGTCTTCGGTCCATCGAGTAGCAGGCCTTCCTACGCTACTAATCGTCACTAGATATCTTAACTACTCCAACAGTCATCTGTTCTATGAGTTATAAAAACCAAGGCATCCGACATCGCTCACAGAAACGCTAAAATCTAAAAGGATTATAACTATTCATCACTAATCTGTTGTAGGTACAAATGTTTACAAATAAACAAACACTGATGGCTTAAGTGCAAATAGACGAAATCCAATTAGGGCTTTCCTCAACCCTACCCACCTTCCTTACCTAATGAAGTACCTATGTAAACAACTTTCATTGAGAAACCTTTGAAAAGTGTTTCGGTAAACCTTTAGTATAATGAAAACATCACAAACCACTGGATCCTTCAACAATTTTGTTGTAATTTATTACTATTTGTCATCAGCTCTTATATGTCCCCACCGAGGGACTCGAGCCTAGCCTGAATTAGGGCGATTGGGCCTTAGGCGACCAAGCGGGCCCAGTGCGGGTTGGTCGACTTCACACACAACCTTCGAGTTTCTTCGCAGGTGTGTGCAGGTTTCCTTGCGATGTTTTTCTTCACTGTTAAAGCAATCGGTGAGTATAGATAGTATGTACGTAAGTTTCGAAAAACTCATTGGTACATAGGCCGTCCGGATTTGAACCCGGCACCTCTAGTTAGGAGGACCAAGTCGTTACCGGTTGAGCCACCGACGGTTGAGCAATCGACTAATTTATTATTAAAGGTAAAACTATATTATTGTTCCTAATTATGTGCCAGATAATAGTTATTTATGATACAAGGGTAGTTAAAAGGTAAATAACAAACGAGTGACATTTTTTAGCCCGAGCCCCAGGCGAGGGTTTATCATCGTCACGAGTTTTTTATTTACTTTTACACCCATGTATCATAAGACATTTTTCAATAGGTTTGTGAGAAAACAGGTAAAATTAAAAACGACCATGATCGATAAAACAAAATACATGGGTACATACCTATTAAAATTTCAGCAAACGAAGTTCATTTTACGCGACTTGTGGCTCATTTTTAATGTCCGGGGAGAAATCTTAGTTTGTTTTTTGCTTTACATACACAAGTATATTTTTTATTACACGTATATTAACTAATTATGAAAAAAGTAACTCAATTCAGTTGTACGAAATGCACCATATTTAATTTAGCTAGGCACACGTACGCATGCATATAAGTTTTTGTTTAATATTACCATAAATAGATTACAATAAGGATATATTGTTATTGTAGGCATTAAAAGATGACCTATTCCTTAGTGTAACCTATGCGTTCCATTCATATTTATTCTCGTTTCTTCACATAGATATAACTCAAAGAGAATCTAATCAGTTAGCGATATGTAATAACGTTATGCAATAAAGGAATTGAATTGAATAAAAAAACCTCACGTAGGAACAACCTATCTCTTTTTAAATTCTCTTCTCAAAAGTCTTTAAGAAGATTCTGTATCTATGGTTGTTATATTTCTTTATTCGCTAGAAATGTCTTGTTTCTCAGAGCTACAAATTTTAAAAAAAGTGGCAAAGTAAAAAGCATGCGTGCGGTAAAATCTACATTGCGCACTGTAAACTAGCATACAAAGTACCACTTTTCGAGCAACTGTATTGAAAATAAAGTTAAAAAATACGTGTGGCACTCGGGGACTGCCGCGGTAAAGCTATTGCATAGCGTTTTTATCAACTTATGCAATTATATTTTTTTTTATGTATGCAGTATTTACCAGTATACTATATGTCCTTGGGGCCCGGGATGTTTATGTAATAAATTAACACTAAGAAAGTAACACCAGTAAAATTAACTAAGTCCTTTAAGTAAAATCGCTAATAGATGGCACTGCAAGTTCTTTAGAACTCGGCCGAGCGTGGGGTGTTAGGTTTTATTTTCGTTACGGAATTTCTTGGTTCGGTCGCCGCACTCAAAGCCCGCGATAAAAGCTATGCAACAGCTTAAAAATAGTGTGTCTATGGAATATGTTGTCGGTGCAATTCACGCATCAATCCTTGCAGTGCGAATTACTGTGAAATATTGCAACAACAAGCTGAACATGCACTTTGAAAAACCAAAAGCGGCTCGTAACGTCCATTACTCGTAAATACCTATGTAATAAAGCAATTTGCTTTGTAACGCTCATACATTTTTAAACGACTTCAAAAAAAGGAGGAGGTTTCTCAATTCGACAGTATATATATATTTTTATGTTTGTTCGTGGATAACTTCGTCGTTTATGAACCGATTTTTATGATTGTTTTCTTTTTGGAAAGGAGATATCCCAAGGGCGCTACCATTCTAAGGAAACAAGGATCTGAAGATGTCAACCCAGAGAAATCAAGAGAAACCTTGAAAAAAATCGTAGTGGCGACTCGTGCGTTTGAAGTCGTTTTTTTGTTTAAAATTATTAGGGTTCTGTACCCATGTAGTGCCAAACGGGATTCCATTGCTAAGCGCCGTCAGGCCGTCTGTTATAGGGCTGTATCTCTTTCTTTAATCATAATAAGCAGTCCCTCAAAACTCAAACTACAACCACACCCCGGACACTGCATACAACGGTCGTGAAAAGGCATTTCTAAAAAAAAGACGGAGCAAACAAAATCACGGCGAAATCCTATAAGTTCGAGAACTAAACTATAACAGATCTGTATCAATCTGGGTGACGAGGGGGTGAGGTCGGAATCTAGAAAGCGGCAGGGAGTGTCCATACTGTATGTTAGTTCTTATATGTATACTTTGCTACATTGTGACTGGTAAGATGGCGGACGCATTTCATGAGGTAAATGAAAAGACTTTTTTTGTCCACAATTGATAAGACCTTGGCATCTTCTCACCTGATGGTAAGTGACGATGACGCCGAAGATAGAAGCAGGCTTACCAAGATTCCCCAACGCAATGGAGCTCTGGCTATCTTATCTGCAAGCCGGAACGATGTTTGGCGGGAGGACTTAAATAAGATGGTGGTAGCTAGCCAGGCGGGCTTATTACCACCAACCAAACCGAGTCTTACAAAGTTGACCCCGCGGGGAATCTAACCCGCGACCTCCTGGTGTAAAGCGAATGGACTAACCAATACTCCGCGGAGACGAAACTAATCAATTTGCTCCAAGAAATTATTTATAATTAATATTAGGTAATGTTATCTCGGCTTTTTCAAAGCCCGGTCCTTTGGAGGCGTACATATATACGTGGGGATACAGATCTAACACGCAGAGGCCCCTTTGAGATATAATAATGTGTTGTGATGTGTACACTTGTATATGTCGCAGGATAATCGCAAAATCAGTCGTTTCGCGAAAATACTAGGAATATTACATACTATGGAGTAGAAAACTCCTAATAAAACCAAGTCGGATGGAGCCCCGCTTCGTTAAATAGGTTAGGTTTTGTTAGCATGTCTTTTTCTACCGTAAAAAGGAGCCCCGCACAGCGGGGCTCCGTTCGATTTGGTTTTATTCGGAGTTTTCTACTCCACAGTGTGCAATTTTCCTAGGATTTTCGCGAAACGACGGATTTTGCTATTATCCTGCGACATATACACATTATGATTATTATTTAAAAATATAAAACTTAAGCTACTCTGCTCAATTGGCAAGAGGTGAAGTAGCAGGAGCACCTCCAGCAGAAGCACAGTCGGCTGGAGTTCAGTGCAACGGGGAGAGAAAGCGTCGGACTATCCGGTCATTGACGATTAGGACTGCTTTTTAAATTGCTACAATCTGCCTTAGGTACCTATCATTTAAGGTCAGCTAAGATAAGCCCGTTTACGGGTAGGACCACGGGGATGATTTCGGTGGATTTCACTCGCCACATATCAGTAAGCCCATGCGCCAAGTCCAGGTATTTGGTCCTTTTGTCGGCATCAGCCTGTACGAGGTTTTCATCGTATGGGATAGTGACATCCACCATAAAAAAAACACCTTTGAATGTGCCCGATCCATCAACGCGATATCAGGCTTATTCGAAGGAATCGTTTTTATTATTATTATTTTTTTGCTTAAGTCACAAAAAAATTGGGCATCTGATACAAAGTTTGCTGATTGCTTTGTACTCGTATGAGAAGTTTATTTTTTTTGGGAATTGACAAAATATTTTTTTTGGGAAATGCTGTTCATTTTCATCATCTTAATCACCTCCTGAAATTCGTCTGTCGTCTTACTATTCACCCTGTAATTATCTTTACAATGGCGAATTTGTACAGCCTTGCTGTGCGTACTTTCTCGCAAAGCCTTCACTGTCTGGCCTTGCCGGGCACACACAAATCAACAACAAACATAACGTTTTCTTAGTAACAAAGAATGAATAAAAGAGTATCGAACTTGATAAAAACATTTTCAAATAATTTGAGTTTGTTGTATCTTATTAATATTTTTCCGAAATAATGAACTACGTTTCTTTGCTTTGGGTGACCTCGAGTCTTCTTATGAGGCCCATAGAAAAGAATATATACACTACCGCCCATAGTAAGCGACCATCGCTCATTATCAGTGACTTATGAATTATTCGCGGCTCTTTGCTAGTCCTTTCAGCATCCCAAAGTTGATTGGAAGAGATCCGGAAGGGAGAAGTCCGCCTTTGCTATATTTTTATTCTTTTGTTAACAGCTTTTTTGCTTTTAAATGCAATAAAGAGTTTACAAACAAACAAACAAACAATCTGCATTTGTGTGAAACGTTCCTCCTTAACATGAATTTAATAAGTGCCTTAGATTTAGTGCCTTATGCCAATTTAATTTTTTTAATTACAGTAAAAAACTTAAAATTAAGACACAGTGAAACCGGTGCAACAAAAACCCGTAAGGATTTGTCCGTGCACCGTCATTCATCATCGCATTACGCAATCCATACCGAATATAATATAATACATATTTCCACACATATACAAACATATTTCCACATTTTCGTCCAATAATTAAAAGATTCATATCTATTAAATGTTTTCGTTCTCAAAATGATAATATATTTGTCAATAAATAGAATTTGGGTCAAGTTGAAGGTCAACATGGGGTTTATTGTAAGGTTAGGTTAGATTGGTTAGGTTAGGTTAGGTTATTTTGTGTGTAGCGCGGGAGCGAAACTTTTTTGTTTGACCTGAATGTTTGAGCCGAGCGAGCGTAGCGAGCGTGCCGTGGTAGCGGCCAGCGAAACGCCAGAAGATTTGGTGACGAATCTTATTCTTTTGGCTATTGTTTTGGTTTATTTGTATTTGCGTCTGATAGTCATCATTTCATGTTAATGAGCTGATGATGGAAGGTCCAACTCCTTGGCGGTTTTTCTTTAAATATTATACGTTAGGTACGTATAGACCGGTAGTTGTATTCATTCAGGTTATTCAGGTGAGCTGATGATGGAAGGTTTGTATCCATAACTTTCATGCTGATGAGATGATAATGGAAGCCACAGGACTCTGTATCGGTAAATGAAACACATGCATTAGGATTTGATGATTCCTATTGGCAAGTGATTGGGTTTAACGTTGTTAGACATAGTTCATTCGCTAGATTAGCCAATGCCGCCTCGCGTCTAACAATCCGTCAAAGGGGCCGCCCTGTGTTCAATCGCTGCGCCGACAACGTCGGGATTGCGGCGGGTGGCGCGATTGAACTCAGGGCGGCCCCTTTGACGGAGTGTTTGACGTGAGCCGTCAAAGGTGCAGATAATTCAGCAATGGAATCTATAGATCATCATAATATCAGCCGAAGGACGTCCAATGCTGGACATAGGCGTCCCCCAAGGATCTCAACGACGACCGGTTCTGCGCTGCCCGCATCCAGCAGCTTCCCGCGACCTTCACCAGGTCATCGGTCCACCGAATGGGAGGCCTGCCTACACTACGTTTTCCGGTGCGTGGTCGCCACTCGAGAACTTTACTGCCCCAACGGCCATCTGTTCTGAGAGCAATGTGCCCCGCCCACTGCCACTTAAGTTTAGCAATTCTGAGAGCTATGTCGGTTACTTTGATTCTCCTATGGATCTCCTCGTTTCTGATTCGATTACGCAGAGAAACTTCGAGCATAGCACGCTCCATTGCCCTTTGGGTGATCTTGAGCCTTTATATGAGGCCCATAGTAAGCGACCATGTCTCAGTTCCGTATGTTATCACTGGCAACACACACACACTGGTCGAAGACCTTGGTCTTAAGACACTACGGTATCTGGGACGTAAAGATATTGCGAAGCTTCCCGAACGCTACCTATCCGAGTTGGATTCGACGATAGATCTCTTTCTCGAAGTTGGACCTACCTAACTGGACTATTTGTCCTAGGTATACATATTCGGTAACAACTTTGAGTGAAGAGCCTCCAACCTTCAGAAGAGTAGGTATGACACGGACGTTTGACATAATTTTCGTCTTGTTCATGCTCATTGTATGACCCACTTGTTGAGAGGCTCTACTGAGGCCATCGAGCATTGTGCCTAAGTCGTCCACTGTCTCAGCCATGACCACGATATCGTCAGCGAATCGAAGGTGGGTGATGTACTCGCCGTGGATATTGATGCCGAGTCCACCCCAGTCCAAAAGCTTAAAAACATCTTCCAGTGCGGCGGTGCACAGTTTCGGAGATATAACGTCTCCCTGTCTCACCCCTCGCTGCAGCTGGGTAGGTTCCGAGTTTTGATCCTGGAGGCGAACCGACATGGTGGCGTTTTCATACTAACACTTCAGCACTTCGATATATCGATAGTCAATTTGGCACCTCTGGAGAGACTGTTACACAGCCCAAGTTTCAACCGAATCGAAGGCTTTCTCATAGTCCACGAACGCCAAGCATAGTGGCTGATTGTACTCTTTCGTCTTCTGTATAATCTGCCGCAGCGTATGTATGTGGTCTATGGTACTAAATCCTTTTCGGAAACCGGCTTGTTCGGGAGGCTGGAAGTCGTCAAACCTGCGTGCGGGACGATTCGTAATGACTCTCGAAAACAGTTTGTAGACGTGACTCAGAAGTGAGATGGGTCTATAGTTCTTCAGCAGGGTTTTGTCGCCCTTTTTGAAGAAAAGCACGACCACACTTCTGTGCCGTGCCTTAGGCGTTTGTCCCTCAATTATAACGGAATTAAATAATTTCTGAAGAGCTTTAAGTACCGGTGTTCCACCTGCTTTCAGAAGTTTAGCCGTAATTCCATCATCAGCCGGTGCCTCATGGTTTTTAAGCTGTTTAAGAGCCATTCTAATCTCGTACAGGCTGACGTCCGGGATATCTTCGGTATAGTGTCGGGTTAGTCTAGCTCTTGGGTCTTTAGCCAGATCGCTGGCAGGCAGACGTTTTGTCGTGTACAGTTGTCCGTAGAACTTCTTAACTTCTTCCAGCAACTCAGTCTTAGACGATATGATCCTGCCATCCTCAGTCTTCAGCCTGGTCAGTTGGCTTTGTCCAACAGACAGATCTCTCGCGAACACTTTTGAGCCTTTGTTGTTCTCAATCGCCTCTTTAGTACAATTTGTATTATACTGGCGCAAATCGCTAGTTAGAGACTTAGAGATCTTCTTGTTTAGTTGCCGATACTGAGTAGCGTCTTCAAAACCAATCTGCGTCTTTCTTCCAACCGTTTGGAAAATTTCCACGAACCTGTCGTTATAATCGTCCACATTCTCGCAGTCTCCTAGGCATTCGAAGCGATTGTGCAACTCGAGCTGAAAGTTCTAGGGGTTTGGAGCTAGATGGGCGCTGGTCGGAGCGTGGACTTTATCAGTCGATATCTTTTTAGCTTGGTCTTTAGATTCAATGTGCCTCTTACCATTCGGTGATCACTTCCTGTTTTTACTGAGTTGATCACAGAGACATCATTGAATATTTGCCTTCTCGTTGACAAGATGAAGTCGATCTCGTTCTTCGTTAAGCCATTGTGATGCAACCATGTCCACTTTCGCTGTATAGGCTTTTTGAAGAAGGAGTTCATCATAATAGACATAAATTATGATCTGACATGAATATTATGTAATAAATACAAAAAATATCAAAGAACACTGAAATAAAAGCTTGTAAGTTATGAACTACTAGCTATTGCCTGTGGCTTCGCCTACATGTAGATCCTTTTTATGACTGTCTTTGAAAGTGAGTGGTGTGCGAGCCGCAAGTGGCTTGTAAATATCTATTAAAATTGTAATTGGTTGTAGTCGGTTTTTAACTTTTTATCGTTTTTTAATTATTAAATATTCAAAATCACAAAATTACTCCATTAATGACGCTTAAAAACTATGACGTCACGCCTTGCTATTTCAAACAGTTTAAAACCGAATTAAATTTTTAACAGATGATACAAACCGGTAAAGTACGAGTCAGAAACCCGCACAAAGAGTTCCGTACCATCATACTAGATGGCCCTAGTTCCTTCGCTTAAAAAAAAACACGTTTTTTGTATGGAGACTTTTACTTTTTCTAATTTTTAGTATTTAATGTTATAGCGGCAACAAAAATACATCATCTGTGAAAATTTCAACTGTCTAGCAGACAGACAGCGGAGTCTTAGTAATAGGATCCCTTTGGGCAGGGACCCTAAAAATGAACTCTCACTGCTATTCAACTACCCTAATCCTTGGCTTGCGTGTCCAACTTTACTGTAGGCGGCTGGTATGACGAAGTGACAGCTCACCCTGTACATTAATTATGACTGTCCGCTTTGAACAAAGCCACCCTAATTTCAACTACAATGTACTTGTACTACGTACTAGTTGAGTTATACAGGATGTGTCCGAAATGGAGCCTCCATTTATGGTGGTGATTTGTAAACTAAACTATTTTGCATTTTCTCACAGAAATTCTGACACACCCCGGACACTGCATACAACGGTCGAAGGTGTGTGAAGTCAATCTACCCGCACTGGGTCCTCGTGGTCGAAAAAGGTCCGATCGCCCTAATTCAGGGTAGGCTCGAGGCCCTCGGTGGGGACGTATATAGACCGATATGATGATAGGTGCTTATACACATTTTTGTATAATATAATGTCAGATTCAGTCAGAGTATTAAGTTAAGGTGTTTGCAGGAGGATTAAAACATATCCATGTATCCTTATCATTTACATAATCTATAATTTTATCATAACCTTCTTATAGAACACAGACATTTTTGACAAGTCTTGAATTTATTCTCTACCAAACCACACCCCAGACACTGCATACAACAGTCGTGAAATGACATATCCAAAAACAAATGACGTAGCAAAAAAAACACGGCGAAATCCTATACGTTCTAGAACCAAACAATAACCAATCTGTATCAATTTGGGATACAAGGGGAGAGGTAGGAATCTAGAGAGCGGCTGGGAGTGTCCATACTGTATGTTAGTACTTATATTTGTATATACTTTGCTTCTGGTGACGTGCACTTTCCTAGAAATTATTTGCCACAGGATATTGCATACTATACTTTACTCCGAGAAAAAGAAACATTCAAGCGAAAATAAGCATTTAATGAAGAAAAAAGGAAGGATTAATTTAATTAAAATGCTCATTAAAATTGGAACAATTACTAAAATTAAGAGTAATTTTCTTTATGTTCGTACAACTTACAGTATTCAAAATAGCGCCAATTTACTAATGAAATGACAACAAAGAACACCAAACAGTTTTTATTCTAATGCTAAACTCCTTGTCGAAAATGTCGAACAATCAAATCTCAAGGAGTTTGTATTTCGAGTATTCTTTGTACAAGGAGTTTGTATCGGGTATTTTTATGCGCAAGTAAGTTTTATAGCATTGAGATAGAGAACGAATATATTAGTGAATTCTAAATTCAAACACCAAACTAGTGATTAAAAGTGATTTTTATTTTTTTTCTATTATTAGTAATAGTATGTTTTGCAACTAGTGAATAAAGGACGTTGTGAATATTTTCTCATTGGCTTCTTTTATTTTGTGAAGACGGTAAAAGTGTCACAGGAAATGAGTCGCCAGGCACACATGTTCTTTTTTTGATGATAAAAAGTTGTTATGCTTGCAACACTGTTTTTAGGGACCCTATTACTTAGCCTGGACCATATTACTAAGCCTCCGCTGTCTGTCCGTCTTCGATCTGTCTGCCGGCGGCGGCGCGCTGTATTTAAAGAACCGTAACAGGTATAGCGTCGGTGGCGTAAAGGCAAAGGCCGCCGCCTCCTGTCTGGGAGGTCTCGGTTCGAATCCTGCCACGTACCAATGTGATTTCGAATTTAGATTTCATATGTACGTTTATCTGACGCTCTTACGGTAAAGGAAAACATTGTGAGGAAACCTACACACGCCTGCGGAGAAACTCACAGGTTGTGTGTGAAGTCGACCAACCCGCACTGGGCCCGCGTGGTCGAATAAGTCCCGATCGGCCTAATTTAGGGTAGGCTCGAGCCCCTCGGTGGGGACGTATATGAGCTGATATCATCAACAGGTACACAGCTGATATTTTCACAGATAGTGTATTTCTATTGCCACTATAACAAAAAAAAATGGGGCCCACGTCAGGGCAAGAAACGTAATATTTAGGGTTCGGTACGGAACCCTGTTACTAAGACTCCGTTGTCCGTCCGTCTGTCATCAGACTGTATTTCATGAACCGTGATAGATAGACAGTTAAAACTTTCACAGATGGTGTATGTCTGTTGCCGCTGTATCAACAAAGACTAAAAATTGAAAACTAGAAAAAGTGAAAGTCTCCATACATAAAACGTCTATTTTCAAACGTGAAGAAACTACCGCCATCTAGTATGATGGTACGGAACCCTTTGTATGCGGTTCTCTCTCGCACTTTACCGGTTTAAAAAAATGTCTAAAACGATAGTACGGAACCCTTTCTGTGCAATTCTGACTCGCACTTGTTCGGTATTTTTTAATGTTTCTGTTCAAAAATATTTAATTTGTTTTAAATAATATGTAGGTAGGTATAATTAGGACTGCCTGCTAATAACTAAGTCCGAATACTGGAACCCTCTGATCGCAGAATAAGTAATGGGTAGTGTCGGGTAAACCCACTTTCTAAGGATCAATTAATTATTTAATTCGTCCCCCTCGACGGGAATGCATTATTCATTACCTAACCTACCTAACTGTAAGATGTTTTAGATTTCAACAAGAAGCACCTTTAATTATTAAGGTTCTTTGATAAATCAATTATGCAGCCGTACTAAAACTAAAATACAATTCAATTACATTGTTTTGCTTTAAGGCTTTAAGATGCCTCAATTCGAGCAGGTAGTGATACAGTATTATCGAAATAATATCGAACGTAAGTCTATTCATTTTAAGTTCTTATCAATGTCGGCTTCAGCGTGGCTGTTACGTTGAAACCGAACGCCCAATTCTCGATTTTCACATGTTTTTCATTACTTTTTTATACTTTCAAATAAGTTTTAAAAAATATGTTCAATTATAACGAAAGGTTGTAAAGTCGCCGATTTTTGTGTGTTGGTTTCATTCAACATTAACTATTTGTTTTTGGGAAATTTTGCAATTTATGCCAAAAACAGGGTCTACAGTATATTTTATTACATCAAAAGTGGTAATATTCTAGAAATTGTAATCAATTTAATAGATTTTCCATAGTCTTTGAATAGTGTGTGTTGCCAGTGATGACTTACGGAACTGAGACATGGTCGCTTACTATGGGCCTCATAAGAAGGCTCAAGGTTACCCAAAGTGCAATGGAGCGTGCTATGCTCGGAGTTTCTCTGCATGATCGAATCAGAAACGAGGAGATCCGCATGAGAACCAAAGTAACTGACATAGCTCACAGAATCACTAAACTGAAGTGGCAGTGGGCAAGGCACATAGCTCGTAGAACAAATGGCCGTTGGGGCAGTAAAGTTCTCAAATGGTGACTGCGCACCAGAAAACGTAGCGTAGGCCTCCCACGCGGTGGACCAACGACCTGGTGAAGATTTAATAAGTCAAAGTTTACAAAAAGTAATTGAACCATTAAAAAAAGAAGATTAATGTTTTTACCACAAGCGGAGTGGCTACGAAACCGCGCAACCATGATTATTAACAAATTATTTATTCGTAGTCAAAAAGTCACTCGTAGTAACAAACATTGTTTAAAAATAATACGATTTAAAGTACAGCCGTGACGTGACAGATAGACCGACATCGTCGTATTAGCTCATATACGTCCCCACCAAGGGGTTCAAGCCTACCCTCAATTAGGGCAGGCCACGCGGGCCCAATGCGGGTCGGTCGACTTCACACATAACCTGCGAGTTTCTCCGCAAGCGTGTGCAGGTTTCCTCACGATTTTTTACTTCACTTTAAGAGCGTCGGATAAACGTACATATGTATGAAATCTAAATTCGGAATCACTTTGGTACGTGGCAGGATTCGAACCATGACCTCCCGGACAGGAAGCGGTGGCCCTAGCCGTTACGCCACCGACATATAAAGGTATTATAATATAGGGTCCCAGATTTTAATTTTAGCTTTTTGAGCTTGCGTGTTTCATCCTCGGCTGCATCGACACTTACCATTAGGTGAGGTGCAACCAAACGCATTCAAACTTTAAATAAGAAAAAAAAATCTTGATCTTCAGAGGAAATTATCAGTCAATGATTCCTCGTCAGTTTTTTTTTTTAAATCTACAAACAAATACAAAAAATGCTACAACTATCGACATAAAATATTTTATTGTAGAAGAATAAACTAGAAATAATTCAATGTAGAAAGCTAGTACAGCATTTCTATTACAAAATCCACTTTAGCAACCTACATTGATATTACAGTAACCACCCCAAATTATCTGACTTGCAATATTCATATATACTGAATAAAATATTTTATTGTAAAAGAATTAACTAGAAATTATTCAATGTAGAAAGCTAGTGCAGCATTTCTATTACAAAATCCACTTTAGCAACCTACATTGATATTACAGTTTTCACCCCAAATTATCTGACTTGCAATATTCATATACTGAATATTGCAATTCACTTTTGTGTTTTATCTCTATTTGCGCTTGTTAGCTTTCTCAGGCCCCCATCACTCGGCCAAGCAGGCGAAATAAGTAACTACACATTGGCGCGGCCTACAGGCCGCGCTTCGCTAGTCAGCGCTAGAACGCCGTACAGTCGGCGCCGCGATTCGCAAGCCACCCGTGAACGCAGTATTATAACCGCTAAGTCCAGCGCCTTAATACCCATGTTTCTGTTTATTGTCTGACAATGGGAAGGAGTAGGTGAATAAATGCGTAGGTATTTTCGTTTTATAAGAAAGTACAATATCTGTTACGAAGTAACTAGTATCTAATCTGTGGCTTTCTGGTCTCTGCAGTAGGTACGAAGAATTCTTTTAAGTACAGAAAATCTATATGTCACCGGGATATTGTCAAAATCGCGATATTACAATCTCACTACACTAAATTCAGTAAGATAATAATATGACGGTAAATTGTCAACCGGCTCACAATTTCACGGCCCATCCTAATAAAACCGATGATTACTACTTTTGCGAAGCATTCTGCTATCCAGGGGTCGCAGTGTTCGCATGGCTCTTTGACTGTTTAATCAATCAAATTTAACCGAACCTAACATAGCTCGCTTAGTTCGCTCATTTATTTAATGTTAATTACTTCGCTTAGTGTTATTGTAATGTCACTAGTGAGATTACAATGACACTAGCTAGTGAAATTGTAAGCAGTATGTTACGGTTCACAATCTTTCGACAGTTCACAATCTCGCAAGATAGGTCCCGTTAGATTATAATCTAACAGTTTTTACAATTTTACGGTGACATACATCTATTATCTATTAATATAATAAAACTGTAACGGGGCCGTGTCTGTACATGGAATATTTTTGGAAAATAATAACTGTGGTGGACATTACTAACGATACAGAGGCCAAAACAATAACTTTTGGAATTTTTGTCTGTCTGTCTGTCTGTCTGTCTGTCTGTCTGTATGTTCGCGCATCACGTAAAAACTACCGGGCCGATTTTGATGAAATTTTGTATGGTGGTTCCTTATAGCCCGGGTTAACACATAGGATACTATTTATCCCAGAAAATTCAAGAGTTCCCGTGGGAAAATCAAAAGTATTCATTTATAGAATGGCTCACCACGCAAATGTGGCTTAACCTATTACAATCAAATTTTACACGTTGATACCCTTATCGCGAACTGAAACTGGGACATTGTGAATCCCAAAAAAATTTGGTTTCCTACAGGAATGCAAAAAATTGTATCTTTAGATTGGCTCAACGTAACAATATGAAACCTTTACATTGGGATGGGGTGTTTTGACCATGATTGTATAGTCGGGTATTCTTTATCCCGGAAAACTAAAGAGGTCCCGTGGGAAATTATCTATCGATACTTACAATAGTAGCAATGGAGTACTTTTTTCTATTTATTAGCAACACATACCATACATTATAATCATAGTAGCAGAATGCCAATAGATGGCGCTGTAGGGATAATAAAACGCGCTTAAGTTGTATTAAAACATTAAAAGGATTGTTTCATACTTTTGAGTGGATTTCTTTTATGTATTTTTCAGCATACGCTACTTTAAACTCTGGAACTATGGTACGTAGCGATGTGTTTCATAGACGAACAGAGAGGTATTTTTTTACAGATTCCAATCGTGTAAAAAAATGAAAACACATAAATCGAGTTTAGCATCTTTTAACAGGAGGCACAGATATGGGAACTCTTCTGACGGCGACTATTTGCGTGTGGAAGTTGCTCTCCGCCTACAATATCAATATCTGTGAACCTCATCAATGTACTTGCGGGTCCACGGTGGAGGCAATTGTCCATCACTCACTGAGTTGCAGTCGTGTTTGTGAAGATTCCCATGTCACCAATTCCTTAATGACCTCACTCGGAGGGCACTGGTCTCGGCCAGATGGAATATTCCATCTTTGATGCAGCCGCCGGCCGGGCTTTAGTCGATCTGATGGCAAAAGGCCGGAGGTTTTAAACAGGTGCTATGGCAGAGAGGAACGTGTCTGCTTTGGGAAGCCACTTTTTCTGTCTCACTCCTCACCCGTACGGTACTGCTGCTCAATTTGCGGCGAGAAAGAAGCATAATAATTACTCGGTCTTGGAGGCAAATTACTGCTTTGTGCCGCTGGTCTGTGAGACAACCGGCTGCTGAACCCTCAGAGGCCTTTGCCTTCACAAAGGAGATTGGCCTTCGCCTTCGAGAGAGGAGATGTGACGTGAGGTCCTACCTGCTGCTAAGGTTGTCTATTGCCATCCAGCGCGGCAACGAGAAGTGCGTCTTGGGCTCCTTTGGAGCTGATACGACTCGAGAATTTGACCCATATTAATATTGTTAGGAAATTTTATTACTAGATTGATACCTATAATGATTTGAATTAGTTTTTTGATAATATAGGTAATGTGTTATTTCATCATATCAGTTTATATAGGTCTCCACCAAGGGGCTCGACCTGCCCTGAGTTAGGGCGATCTGGCCTTAGACGATCACGTGGGCCCATTGCGGGTTGATTGAATTCACACATAAGCTTCGAATTTCTTCGCAGGCGTGTGCAGGTTTCCTCACGATGTTTTTCTCACCGTAAGAGCGTCGGATAAACGTACATACCAGTATGAAATCGATATTCGTATAGATATTGGTAAGTGGCAGATTCGAACCACGGCCTTCCGGACAGGAGGTAGTGGCCCTAACCGTTTTGCCACCGACGCTCTATATTTTATTTAAGATTTAGAAATCCTTACTTATATTTAGTATTATAAATGTGAAAATGTGTTTGTTTGTTTGTTACCTATTCACACTTCAACATGATGAAATTTGGCATGCAGGTAGTCTGTATCACTGGGAATGAAATAGTCAACCTTTCATCTGTGGAAATTATCATAGCCCGATGCAGTTCCTGAGGAAACTAAAACAATACTCTTTGTTCGCAAAATTTAAAATCGTAACGAAAAAATGGATTGGTGTGATTTTTAGCACAGAAATGAGGTGGAAAATATAATTTACTAATAAGTATATCCTGACATAGTTCCCGAGGGATCTGGGGACAACTGTTTTCTACGCTCGCGCACGTCAGTGGCGTCGCAACGGAGCAACGGATTAAAGTGATTTTTTTGTATAGAATTTGTTGAGGGGGGGGAGAGTGAAAAAGACTGCTAATCAGAATAGCCCGATACAGTTCCTGAGGTACCTGGAGAAAACTCATGTCCACGCTTGCGAGCTGATTGCGGCTCGCGCACCACTCACCCTTCATAAAGAGTCATAAAAGCTATGTCCACGTGGGCGAAGCCGCGGGCAAAAGCTAGTATATAATAAAACTGTAATGAAATGAAATGTACATGACATATTTTTCGAAAATTATCACTGTAGTGGACATAACTAACGATATATAGGCCAAAACAACAACTTTTGGAATTTTAGTCTGTCTGTTTTTATGTTCGCGCATCACGCAAAAACTACCAAGCCGATTTTGATGATATTTTGTACGGTGGTTCCTTATAGCCTGGGTAAACATATAAGATACTTTTATACCGTAAAATTTAAGATTTCCTTAAGAGAATTCAAAACCTCCACGCGGATGAAGCGGGCACAGCTGTTCAACATATTTTCCGTGTTTTCTGTAATTAAAATATATCTTTAATAGTTTCTGGAGGGTATGGATCTAAGGTTTTAATCTTACAGCAATTAATACTTGGGTCTAAATATTTTTTTCAATGTATATATAACGTTTACACTTATGACAAGTCAGTTTCTTGGACTATGACACTAGTGATGGGACTATGGTAAAAAGCGTTTTTTTTTGCCACGTATTAAAAAGATGCAACGTTTTGCACATATCTGTGGTCCCAATCACACGGAATTTCTATACTCAACGTTGTATTGAACGCATAATCGTTCCCTCAGTTTGTTAGGTACATTGATTTTTGAGGAAGTAAGTATTGGCTTACCTTGCTTCTTTTACTTATCCGAGCTACCCCTGATTTTTGAGGAAGTAAGTATTGGCTAACCTTGCTACTTTTACTTATTCGAGCTACCCCTGATTTTTGACGAAGTAAGTATTGGCTGACCATGCTTCTTTTACTTATCCGAGCTACCCCTGTTTTTTGAGGAAGTAAGTATTGGCTGACCATGCTTCTTTTACTTATCCGAGCTACCCCTGATTTTTGAGGAAGTAAGCATTGGCTAACCTTGCTACTTTTACTTATTCGAGCTACCCCTGATTTTTGACGAAGTAAGTATTGGCTGACCATGCTTCTTTTACTTATCCGAGCTACCCCTGATTTTTGAGGAGGTAGGTAAGTATTGGCCTACCTTGCTTCTTTTACTTATCCGAGCTACCCCTGATTTTTGAGGAGGTAGGTAAGTATTGGCTTACCTTGCTTCTTTTACTTATTGAGCAACCCCTGATTTTCTTATAGAATTGCATGTGCTTTGTTCTCGTTCTTCTGAGTTAAAAAACGTATATTGATAAAAATCGGCCAAGTGCGAGTCAGAATCGCTCACAAAGGGTTCCGTACCATCATACTAGATGGCGATAGTTTCTTTACGTTTGAAAAAACACACGTTTTCTATGGATATTATTTATTTTTTTTATTTTTTCTAAATTTTAGTATATTATTTTGTTGTTAAAGCGGCAACAGAAATACATCATCTGTGACAATTACACCTGTCTAGATATCGCGGTTTATAAAATACAGCCTGGTGATAGACGGACAGACAGACGGACAGACAGCAAAGTCTTAGTAAGAGGGTCCCGTTTTTAACCTTTGGGTATGGAACCCTAAAAACTAAGTCAATAAGTTTTTTGACATTTCAGTAGGATGTTATATAATTTTTAATCCCCATTTATACAGTGAGCTTAGTGCACCGTCTGTACACAGCTCGTACAAGCCACATCAGCGCTAGTTCCGTTTGGTC
Organism: Coleophora flavipennella; assembly: GCA_947284805.1. Taxonomy (NCBI): domain Eukaryota; kingdom Metazoa; phylum Arthropoda; class Insecta; order Lepidoptera; family Coleophoridae; genus Coleophora; species Coleophora flavipennella. The sequence continues at coordinate 9,006,704 of OX369295.1, forward strand.
AACAAAGCGAGTGCTAGAAGCAGAGTTCCGGAGCGGGCGGAAATGGACCGGGCCGGTCGACACGACGCGACACGACGTCACATCGCTCGAGGGTTGACCCTCGACAAATACTGAACACGAGGTAATACGACCTATTGGGTCGTGGGTGGGGCGCGAACGCCGTCACCGGTTGAGATAAAGTCGTATGGGATGAGGCAAGAATTGAAATGTTTTGAGTTGCTTATAGGTGCGTTAGTTTAGGAAAAAGGTGTTAAAGACAGTTCGATTTCGATATAAAAGGTGTGGCGTTGTGCAGTGGTAGTCGCCGCAGATAGGTAGGAAGAATGATTGAAAAATAAATTAGATTAAAATTTTGAATAATTAATCTATATTTTGGATAAACAATTTCATTCTCCTAAGAACACCTATATAGGTAGATAGATAAGTAGGGGTCACTGGCCTTACCCGTCTATAGATGATGGACCCTGGATTACTCCTGTAAGTGGTAGTAGCAGTTGGCAGGTATTAAATGGAGTGAGAAGGCCCGCAGTTATCGAGGGGTATCTCCAGATTACCAAGCGTCTCAGGCTGCTCAGTTGGTCATCAAGTAGACCTCAGGATTGATCGTCCTTAGGGTTGATCGTCGTAGGTGTATTCGTCCTGGTTGATCCCAAGAGGGATTCACGTCACTAAATTAGTTAATTTTTAATTATGACATTAATTTATTAGACAGTGGGTAGGTGTGCTAAGTATTCGCACCGAGCTTAGAGTGGGGAGGCGCTGGCTTCCACTCAGTGGCTGTCGACCGCGTTTAGGGTTTCGCGAGCGCGCCGCAGTGATTAGAAAACCAAACGCGATTATTTTGAACGCGCAAATGTTCCGTAGTATTATTTCTATAATTTGGGTAATTTAAGCTTAATTTAATAATTATTGTTATTAGATTATTATTATATTTACGTAGGTTCATTAATTTATTCTATTAGATATTTGGTTTAGTTAATTTGTAACGTTGTATCAGAACGTTACCTATAAAATAAATTAAAAGGTAAACTAAACAACATAAAACTAAAAATAGTAATATAAATAATATAAATCAATACGCTAAAATAATAAAATATAATACTAGGTACATAATAAAATAACTAAATAAATACTACAGAACCTCTACGTTCTAATTTAATGACGTTCGGTGCACGAACCACCGCCCGCGAACCCTAAAACTACTTTCTAGACGAGCTACCGAGGGTGGGGTCAATACGTCCGTCACTACGAATCAGCAGCGCTCTGATTAGCACACATCTAACCTTTTTTAAAAACTTATTTTAACCTACCTACCTAGTGTAGTGAACTACTATATACGAGTAAATCCCTCTTGGGTAAGTTCCTAATTTAATTCTACTTAAATCTATGTACTAAGCTGTTCTATTGCGCTTGCCAGAGCTATTTGTTTTGGGTCGCTAGGCTTAAAAGAAATAGCACATGGCACTCCTACCGCACACCTTACTCAGGCTGAAATACGGTCATTCCAGGATTTCTTTCTACCCTTTGGGAATCACTGAGAACTGACTGGACGTCCAGGGCCTCATCACTTTTTTCTACATCGGATCCTGCCAAAAGATGACCGACAACCTCAGCCTATCCTGAGCGGAGTGCCACCTACGTCATCATCAGGACATACAGGCCAGTGACCATATAATTGTAAAAACTCTCAGACGTACCTGCGGTTGGTGAAAATTAAGGCCGGAAATAAAGTAGTACCTATCTTAAACCTACTTTTATTTCGAACCCACACTACTAATTCTATCTGCGGACCCCTAAACGCCGCAGTGGCGCCCAAAATTCTAAATTAACGTGTCTATTTCACCAACCAATGAACGTCTAGGTCTTTCTCTAAAAATAGCTCTGAAAAAGCAGTCTCGATTTTTATTGTGAGCGAAACGGTGACTACCTACAACATCTGCGAACTGGTACGTACTTAATTTCCTAATCTCTAACTATCGAACTATACATAGATCTGCTAATTATGTGTGTAATTTCTTGTTAACTGTTACGTATTAAGTATAAAATCGCCACTTATATAAAACAAGAACATATTTTTTAAGTATACCCTCAATATAATTAACATACCTAATTTTGTTAACTTACAAGTAATTAATTTAGGTACCTAATATCTACCCTACTTAAGTAAAATTTTACCTTTGCACTTATTGAAATACGTAATAGTTCGCAGATTAGTGATTTTGCATCTTTATATTTTTGCCTACTATTGATTCATTCCTACCTACATTGAATATTCCTTGCATAACTCACCAAATCGTAAAGTAGTATATAGTTAAAATTGTAAAGAACAGCATTATACTTACCTTGAACCAATACTAAGATAAAATAGCACTAGCACTGTTTAAAACTAAATAGCACTGCATTTCTTTTACATATTGCGTTGTTGAATTCTAGCTATATTTATAATCACTTAACTGCAGTTATTGCCAATATACTGTTGTTACAATCTACCCTAAAGTAGTACCTATCGTAAACCTACTTTTATTTCAAACCCACACTACTAATTCTATCTGCGGACCCCTAAACGTCGCAAATTTTAATAATAATTTAAATTGTATTTTTTGTTTAGTAGCTATATTTTTTGTTACGTGCTAGAGTACAACTTTACAAAGGTCTTACAAACTCGAAATACATATTAATGAAAAGGTTCCATAAATATGCTCCCTAAATATTTTTATATCCGCACTGAGAAAGAATTAACCCTTCGCATGCTTCGTGGGTAATTGTAATTTTGTAATTGTAAGGACGGGCTGATTTCCGCAACCAGGCGCCTGAGCGCCCATTTTGCGTGGTTGGCCGGCATCACTGCCAGCCCAGCTCCTCCAGGAAGCCCAGTAGCCCCCTCAGGTTGCCGACGACTTCCGGGAGTGTCCTCTGGTCGCCGAGATGCTCGGCCCTGTACGCCGCCACCTCTCTGCAATCCAGGAGGATGTGGGCGGCTGTTTCCTCGGCCGCCATGCACGCGCGGCACAGCTGGCTGTCTGTAATCCCCAGGGTAAAAAGATGTTTGTTAAAGTAACCGTGACCGGTAATGGTCGCTGTTACCTTACGGAGCTGGAGTCTCCCGAGTTTCAGGAGCTTCCTAGTCAGGCCAGCGTTTGGCGACGGTAGCGCCTGTCTGGCCTGGCGACATGCTTCCAGTCCTGTCCAATATCGGTTATGTTCTGACCTTGTACGCAGCCGTAAGGTGGATCTGAACCAGCCCGAGGGGAGGGGTAAAATAGGTTCCGGTCCCACAGCTACAAGTTCCGACCCTCTCCTGGCCAGTTCGTCGGCTGCGTCGTTTCCACGCGAGTTACTGTGTCCCTTGATCCACTGTAGAGTTACATTGCTGTGGTAACATACCTCTGTTAGTCTTTGGTGACACTCGTGTATTAGCCCCGAAGTGATGACATTACTTTTGAGGGCCAGTAGAACCGCTCGACTGTCTGAAAGGATACGAATGGAGTAGCCCTGTACCCTTCTAGCAGTGATTGCATTAGCAGCCAGAATGATGCCCATACACTCCGCCTGAAAGACTGTGTTGTACGCACCAAGTGGTTTGGATATTTTTATGTTTAGGTCTTCTGAGAAGACCCCGCAGCCGGTCCCAGCTCCAGTTTTGGACCCATCGGTAAAGATCCGAAGGTCCAATAGGTTCTGGCCTTCCCAGGGGTCCTCGTAGAGCTGAATTTTGTATTTCTTGTCAAAGACGAACTGTTTCGGGATTCTATCGTTGACAGCTGCGAACAGCGGTTCTTCCGAGACAATATTGTCCAGAAGTTCGACGTGAGGAATCCCTTCATTAGTCCAGAGGTTCAGCAGCTTTAATCGTACCGCAGCGCTGGCTGCCTCTTGCTGGATGAACAGCTGCAGGGGCGGCACGTTCAGCATCGTCTCCAGAGCTGCTGTTGGTGTTGTTCGCATGCAGCCGGAGACCGCCATGCATGCTGTCCTTTGGAAACATTGAAGTTTACTTACGACAGTCGAAAGTTTGGTGCGTGGCCACCATACCACCGCGCCGTAGCTTACCATAGGGCGAATAACCGCTGTATAGAGCCATAGCATGATTTTTGGGGTAAGGCCCCATTTCTTACCCACCATTCTACGGCACTGCCACAGAGTTATCGTAGCTTTATTTAACTTGCAGTTTAGATGACTGCTCCAATTCAACTTGCTGTCAAGTATGACCCCTAGGTACTTAACTTCTGGTGAGAGTTGGAGATCTGTGTTGAATAGCTTGGGTAAATTGTAGTTACCCAGGTTCCGCTTGTTGGTGAACAATACTAGTTCTGTTTTCTTGGGGTTCACTGACAGTTCGAACTCGGTGCACCAGCGTTCCACGATGCGTAGCGCGGAGCGAGTGACATCGCAGACTATGTTTGCGAATTTTCCTGATATAAGGATGGTCAGGTCGTCTGCATAGCCTACCGTGAAGTAGTGATGTGTATTAAGCGTGGTAATCAGGTCGTTTACCACCAGGTTCCACAGTAGCGGTGATAGTACACCTCCTTGGGGGCATCCCTTCGCGACTATGGCTGTACGTGCCTTACCTCTATCCAGCTTGACGACCCGCTGACTAAGCATGTTCCCGATCCACTTTGTCATGGTCGGGTTCACGCCGTGCTTACGGAGCGCCATCTCTATGCTGGAGAAGTTTGTCTTATCAAGTTTGCTTCGTGGGTATATATATATTCTAAAGTTTTGAGCTTGATATAGACTAGAGGTTAGTTTACCACCCCTTTAATGAGTAACACGCGTAAAGCAAGATAAACTAAAAGCACTAATACTATAAGCACTTTCATAAGATAAAATAAAGTCTATCTTTTTGGAGTCCAAAAACCAACACTTTATTTTAATAATAAATAATGTTAAAACAAAAACAGTTCATTTTTTTTATCTCCGAAGCAATCTTACAAGCAATCTCATATCCCTAGAGCTTTACCTTATTAAAAAAACGTGTATATTAATTTCGGGTCGCCCAGACCCACTGAGCTTACGACGTGATTTCAGTCCATAAGGCATACGAAAGGTTAAGTACGACTAGCACTTGACAAAATTTTTATCACGCTTTTATTAGCTTCGCCTGTATGTATGTTTGTAACCGACTCCTTTGCACTCGATTTTGACCCACTTTAAACGGACAGATTTAATTCATACTTTGTACATTTATCAAGTATCAGTGACAATACAATAATTTCATAAGTATATCTTATATTCCTGATCAGAATTGCTAAGATCGCCAGGATTAAATGCACATCAAACTAAAAAATGAAAAATAAATATAGATTAAACAAACTAAAAAACACGCTTTTAAAGCACATCAAACTAAAAAGTGAAAAATAATTCTTAGTATAAGCTGAAAACAATAATGAACGAAAAATACTAGTATTATTGTGATAAAAGCGTGGGGAGCTTTGTGCCATATTTTTCGTATATCGAGCAACCCACGCTTTTCACAATAATACTAGTATTTTTCTTTCACTATAGTTTTCATTTTTTTTTTCAGCTCCTAGTCACTCCGATGTCAAATGCCTGAATATGGTCCGCGGCGAGGACGAATCAGCTGGCGCTGCCAGCGGCGCCATTTTGTTTCAACTGGCGGGGCTCTTTGTGGGTGGTCGCCATTATTGTCAAGGGTTACAAAAACAATTATTTCTCAATATCTTTGTACGGACACTATATATAAAACTTATAACGGTGAAATCGTCATAAACTGACTATCTGACTAAAATATTTGTGTATTAAACTTTGTGAAATATAATTCAACAGTCTCAGCCAAAGATAGGGTAAGTAGGTATTAGTAGGTATTGCACTTGAACGTAAAAAAACGTGAACTGTGAATGCTACAATAACAAAAGATAATATAATAACATTGCATTGCTTACCCGGTTTATTGGGAATTTCAACAACACCGAGTTTTTCTATGCAAAACAACAAAACAATCACTAAACAATCACTTTAAAAACAGGTACGCGCACCGCCCGGGCGCAGCTGAAAGCACTGACTGATTCGAAGGAGATTTCTATCGAAAATCATTCACCGTTGGCTTTGTACTCATTCCTAACTCTATCCTAGTCTTACCAAGGAGCTTTAGCAAACGTTAGACGCACGCAGCGATAGTTTTCGCTCCATAATCAGGTATGAAGTGAGTCGCTTCCCGCGTAAAGAGACCCGCTCTGATTCAGGCGTTTGACGTAAGCGTCAAATTCCCGCCGCGCCCGATAATGGTTAGAACACAGATCCGCACAATCTGCCAAAATGGCGCGCCATCGGAGTGATACGTCCCCGCCGAGGGGTTCGAGCCTACCCTGAATTAGGGCGATCGGGCCATAGTTCCCCACGCGGGCCCAGTGCGGGTTGGTCGACTTCACAAACAACCTGCGAGTTTGTCCGCAGGCGTGTGCAGTTTTCCTCACGATGTTTTCCTTTACCGTAAGAGCGTCGGATAAACTTACATATGAAATCTAAAATTCGAAATCACATTGAAATTTCAGCTAATATTAATAATTATTTTTAACTATTTAGTTTGATGTGCTTTAAAAGCGTGCTTTTTAGTTTTTAAACTATTATTATTTGCTAATAATTTTAAATGTGTCACATCGCAAATTTTTTTCTTATCTGTGGTCATATCACTCTAATGTAAGATGTCAACACGGCCATCTTAGCGTGCCATTAATTTAGTGCCTTAAGTACCTAGGCAGCTATCACTACATTAATTACTACATTCCCTAAGTGGGATAATAATTTTTACAAAAGCAATAGTTGTTGATTTTAGTGGCAGTGGGTGGGGCACGTAGCTCGTAGAATGGATGGCCGTTGGGGTAGAAAAGTTCTCGAGTGGCGACTGCGCATTGAAAGACGTAGCGTTGGCAGACTTCGCATTCGGTGGACTAAGGTGGATTAGGAAAGCCACTGGATGCGGATAGCACAGAATCGGTTATCGTGGAAATCTTTGGGGGAGGTCTTTTACCAGCAGGGTAAAAGACCTCCCCCAAAGATTTCCACGATAACGGCTGATATGACCTTATCATTCTCGTTGCTGGAAATCAGTATATTTTCTTTGTAAACGACTATCACAGTTAGGGTATATAGGCAGTAATACAGTTTTACACCAAAATTTAAAAGATATTTAGACTGAATCTGCGTGTTACATGTCTAATATTCGTAAATATAAAATTCAGTAAGGCAGTAAAGTTCTCGAGTGGCGGCCACGCATCGGAAAGCGTAGCGTAGGAAGGCATCCCACTCCATGGACCGATGACCTGGTGAAAGTCGCGGGAAGCCGTTGGATGCGGGCAGCGCAGAACCGGGCATCGTCGTGGAAATCCTTGGGGGAGGCCTATGTCCAGCAGTGGATATCCTTCGGCTGATATGATGATGATGATGATGATGATTCGTAAATGATCCTTTTTCAATACCTACCTGTATCTACTTGATTTTTTAAGGCAATTCAGCTTTTCAAAATTTTACTCTACTGTAATAGCTTGCAGCTATTTCCTACTAGCGGATACGTGTCTCGGGCTCAACGCAACACTATCAGCACAGTATAGCAGCTTACAGTAGTGCAACGAATGTACTTACGCAGAGCACCGGAAGGGTACCTTCTTGCGGGGCGGCGGGCGACGGGGCACAGCCTGCCAATCTCCGCAAGTTTGCCAGGCTAGTGCCAAAGTATATATATATATATATATATATATATATATATATATATATTAGTACTAACATACATAGATTGCGACCTCACCCCCTCGTCACCCAGATTGATACAGAATGGTTACAGTTTGTCGAACGTATAGAATTTCGCCGTCATTTTGTTTGTTCCGTCATTCCTTTTTTGAAATGTCATTTCTGGCCCGTTGTATGAAGTGTCCAGGGTGTGCTAGTGCTGCTAGTACCTACGCCGTGGCGCCTTCCTGCGACATCAAAGGTGTTGCGCTACTGTAAACCATATCGTAATACTGTACTATCAGAGAGTTTTCAATGCAAATCCGTCCACGTGTTTTGAAATCCGCGATGAGAATATCTTGGGAACTATTTGCAAATAGCAGCTGAACTGAGCACCTTTTTACACTGGGGGTGTTGCAGCGTTACGTGTTTCACGGATGTTTTAAAACCACCTCCGTGGAGTAATGGTTTAGTCCATTAGCTTCAAATCAAGAGGTCGCGGGTTCGATTCCCGGCGGAGTCTAACTTTTTAAGACTAGTTTTGTTTGGAGGAAGAGTATTTTCTAAGCCCGCCTGGCTAGCTACCACCATCTTATCTAAGTCTTGCCGTGCCGCCAAACATCACCGGCTTGAAGATAAGATAGCTATTTTATTGTAAATAAAAAAATAATTCCCAATCGCGTTGCCCGCTTCCATTTTCGGCATCATCGTCACTTACCATCAGGTGAGATGATGCCAAGGGCTTACCAATTGTGAATTAAAAAACCTAACCACTCCAGGATAGCCGATAGAAGTGAATACTTTTACAGTTTTATAAGTTTTGACCCTCCGATTGTTCCTGGCGATCGACTAGGTTGCCAAAGTTTTGACCCTGCGAGTGTCGGTAACGGTGTCGCGAGTTCAATTTTCCCATCTCAAAAAAAGCACAACTCACTAGAAGTTTTCAATTTTAAAAAAATCAAATCACTCCAGGAGTTCCGATAGAAGTGAAAACTTTTACAGATTTATAAGTTTTGACCCTCCGAGTGTTCCTGGCGAACGACTAGGTTGACAAAGTTTTGACCCTGCCAGTGTTCCTGGTAACAGTGTCGGTAACGGTGTCGCGAGTTCAACTTTCCCATCTCAAAAAATACACAACGCGCCTAAAGAAGTTTTCAATTTAAAAAAAATCAAATCACTCCGGGAGAGCCGACAGAAGTGAAAACTTTTTACAGTTTTGTAAGTTTTGACCCTGCAAGTGATCCTGGTAAGATGACGGTGACGGTGTTGGTGACGGTGTCGCCAGTTCAGTGGTTTTTTCCCATCTCAAAAGTTCCCAACGCGCCTGAAGAAGTGTTCACCTAAAAAAAAAGACACCACCGTTTTGGTGCTAAATTTCTTTTCGGATAGTGTCTGCTATCTTTACCATGTCGTGCGAACTACATCTTAAGCGATAAGGTCATAATCAGGCCATGGGGTGATGTTAGCACAATAGTAGGTGTTATCAGTAAATGCAGGAGCGTAGCCAGCATTTGTGTTGGAGGGGGAACAGTGATGTCCTTAAGAGGGGAGGCGGGCACTGTTTTTTCCATACAAACGTTCTCGACAGTTTTAACATTGATTTTTAACACTAAAGAAATGATTTTTATACATAAAATAAATATTATTTTTTTCTATGCTCCTATGTCTTCCTTTTTCCGTTAGCCTTTTTTTACGAGCAACTGGAAGGCTTCAAAAATGCTAGAAAAATACCTAATTTTTATCACCACTAAATACGTCTAGAGTGGAGATTCAAAAAGTATTTACAAAAAAAGTTAAACATAGGGGCCTAGCACAACTAGTTATTATTCTATGTGAACATTTTCTTTAACATAGGTCTCATTTTGGAGGAGAAAATCGTCGAGAGCCAAACCTCGAATTTTGCAATTTTTAATCGAAATATTCACGGGGATCTGCAGTTGTTCTTATCGCACGGTATTTAGAGGCGGTTTAGTCAAAGCGCAACAGCAACAGTTGTTTTAAATACCTATTTTCCAAATGTCTCTTAGCTAGCGTCCGCTCTTAAAATTAACGCAAGCGGATCGAGCGTGAAATTTCTCCATATTTCGCGATACACATACGTATGTGGTCTTTAACACTAAAACAAGTGGAGCGCATTTCACACGACGACGGGGCGGGGCATTACTTTTGACCGCGAAGGAATAAAGACCGCTTCTGCCCGTCGATGCCCGCGGCTCCCCTTGCCGCGTACACAAAGATCGATAGATAGATAATTCATTTATTCATTTGGCAGTTTACAAGGAATAAAGCACACTAGAGACAGAGGCGGTCAGTTTAGTACGTTCGTTCTAGTGAAGCGTAGCGCGGACTGAGCTAGCCGCCCCTCGCCGCCGTCTGCTTTACTGCATACAAACTGGTTTGTGTGATCTATGGAGGGCAGTCACGTACATGCCACCAGTACCCGTCGGGCACCTGCGGCGCAGTATTTTTGTCCTCCATGTGCTTTGATAGCATAGGATTCCCTTTGTGCTATCGTTGGCGGCGAAATTGACCGGTCCGCCTAACCCCGTCGTGTGCAAAGCGCCTTAATAAACCACTGTTAGAGTCCGGATGATGCGTATGTTTGTTGATATGACGTTCGTCTTCTGTGTGAAGATTTTTTTTCGATCTATGTACCGTACCCACTATGCAAATAACTGCAATTAAGAAATAAATTAGCGTAAAAAGATGACAGCTTTTCACGTGCCACAACTCTCGACCCTCCAGGAAATTAATTCCTCGTTGAATTTTCAGATATTTCTCCTGTCAGATTTTAAACAGTATTTTAAAGTAAGAGGCGATAAGATTTTGTTGTTCGACTAAGCGACGAGTTTTACACTCGCTTCGTGTAATAAATTGAGGTGCTACATTCGTACTGATGCCAGTGTGAAAGCCTCTTCATAGCTCAAAATGCGGAGTAAAGCGACCGCTGAGTGCAGTTGTGTGCTTTTAGCGTTTCTAGCCGTTGCTGCTGCAGCTTTCATATTGGGCTTTGTTTAATGCATGCAATCGATGTTACAAGAAAACAGAATCCCATCAAAAACATTCTGTAAAAAAATGTGCCAAGTCTCGATTAAGATAACTAGGTCATAAAAAGTAGTGCGATCAAATAAATGAATAAAAGTTAACGAGTGAGGTGGCCGAAAAATTTTGTAAGAGTAGTGAATCTAGATAATGTGACTGACAAAGTAAATCTTATGAATTGTTGTAATAAAAAAAATAAGAAAATAAAAACAATCTACATACTTTTCTACCCTGGAATTATAATAGCCAAGATCAAAAAATCGGCCGAATGGTTCAAGAAAAGGTATATGACGGCAGTGTTTGCTTTGCGCTCGATTTGGCGGGGGCGCTATCGTGCATTTCGCTCAAATTTTAGTAATATGTATTTTTTTTAATAAAAAGTCAAAAGGATAGTCTCGAAAAAATTTCACTTGGAGCTCATTGTTTCGTAGATGATACTTTAATTCATCAGATCTCAAGGAAGAAATCAATAACAATGATCTTGAAACTAAACTAAAACTATTATTTCTTGTTATCCCTCACAAAATACTGTAAGCTAGCAGTAATACTGTAAGTGTATACTGTAAGTGTTTATAGCTAGCAGGTAGCTACGTATGTTTTGGTATCACCTACGTTCGTAATATCTTTTAAGGCAAGTATTTAAACGAGTCACTGTAAACTCATGAACAAAACAAAGTGGGCGTTTGGCCAAACAGCTTCTTTAAAAATCCGGCCATGTGTGAACCAGAATCGCACAAAAAGGCGCACATCATACTAAGTGGCACTAGTTTCTTCATGTTAACTTTTTTTGTATGGAGTTCCCCCTTATTTTTTCCACTTTTTTAAATTTTAAGTATTTGTTGTTATAGCGGCAAAAGAAATACATTAATCTGTGAAAATTGCAACTGTCTAGCTATCACGTTTCATTAAATACAGCCTGGTGACAGATGGACAGAAAGACATACATACAGACAGACCGAAAGACGAACGGGCAGAGAAGTCTTAGTAATAGGGTCCCGTTTTTACCCTTTAGGTACGGAACCCTAAAAAAATTTCAAAGAAACGTTTCATTCGTATACAAGGTGTAACAAAATTGGCGTGGGTCCCGTTAACTGGGGGTTCTGCTCGTCATACTGAACAACTTTCTCCAAAGAACCAGTGGTCAATTCTCAGAAAAAATTTGGACCCTCCATACTAAAATGCACAAAATCGGTCGATCTCGGCTGATCGATTTGTATGATGAGTAAAAAAAATTATTTGTTTTCAGCAAACTTGTAGAACAAAAGCCGTTCAGTATGACGAGTAGAAGCCCCAGTTAACGGGACCTACACCAATTTTGTTACACCCTGTATATAGGTAAAAGACAAATAGGTAATTTATCTTATTCAACGATAACCAATTCGACAAAAAAAAATATCTTCCAGGAGGCCATCCTTATTTTTTACACATTAACTTTTTTTTTTCAGATCTTAACTTGACATGTGTTAATTAATTTCATTATTATAGATCTAATAAGGGCAGAGAAAATTAACTATGACATACGAACAGACAGATGGACGGACCGACGAACATGGGGGCTTGGCTTATGAACTACCCCTAATATAAATCATTTTATTTTAATAGACAAAAACTCAAATTTATTGGAAATATATGCGCTGAGACACATAGTAGAAGTGGAACTTCAACGGACATACCCTCTCGTAGATCTACCAGATACGACTACCAGGTTTATGATATAGCGTCCCCACTTACTTCAACGGACAAGTGGAAAACCCTGGCTAAGTACCTGTTTTATATCTCCATCTCAACTTTTCTCTATCTACGAATACAGCCGTTGCGCTCTCACCGCCGCCGCCGCCAGCCTTTCTCTGTCTACCCCCTACACGCGCTCGTAACGCTTTTTCGTGACAAAATCCTAATACCCCTCCCCCCCCCCCGTCTAAAAAGAAGTTTCACTTCAAAAACAAACTACGTAATGTTTCAAAGGATTCAGTAAATTATAGCATAACTTTAATAATGTTACTTTATCAGTCAATATTTGTAATTGTATCCGCCATTTTCTCCTTACCATATGTCATCCTTAGTTAAATACAAATTCTTACTTTTGTTTGTGTTTTCTCATGTATTTTCGTGGGTTCGTCAGTACTTGATATACTTACGTCACCATCTCCAGATTAATTCGTATGAACGACGCGCGAGCTCTCGGATTTCAGATTATTTTATCACTTACATACATTCTTTTTTGTACACATTTTTTCATTTCTTTGAAGACTTGCGTTATGTGCGCGATTCAGCTTCGTAAATGCTGTCACCATAGACTTAATATATTACCTCGTAAGGATTGGTTTATTGGCAATCGGCATTGATATTGGGACTACTTTTGTGGAGGTCAATTATAAGCGGCCCTAAACTGGGATTCCCTGTTCTATGAAAACCAGATAATTTTAACATTGCCTGCCACTTCTTCGCTTGTGTCTATCAATATATATATTAATTAATAAATATATTAAAAGTCTGTCTAGCAAGCAAAGAAGTGGTAGGCTTTAGACAGACTTATAAATTATAAGTCTGTCTATCAAGCAAAGAAGTGGCAGGCTATGTTAAAATTGTCTGGTTCTTATAGTACAGGCACACCCTGGACACTTCATACAACGGAGCCAGAAATGTCATTTCAAAAAACGAGTGACGGAACAAACAAGATGGCTGCGAAATCCTATAACGTTAGACAACCAAACTGTTAACAATCTGTATAAATCTGGGTGACGAGGGGGTGAGGTCGCAATCTAGAGAGCGGCAAGGAGTGTCCATAATGTATGTTAGTACTAATATATATACTTTGGTACACGAAATCTCAGTTTCGGGCCGTGTGTGATTTGTCCTTGAATAGTTTTACCTTTTTATTACTTTTTAAATTGAAATATAATATTTTGAAAAATTAAATAAATGAACTACCTATGGCGTATGAGAAACGCGGTTTGCTAGATTGACAGTTTTATTAAGAGCACTAAACTTACTTTTCAAAGCAAAATGTTTGAAAGGGCAAATCTATAGCTGGACATCAATGGCCATCTCTAAATATGCAATTGGGTACTGGGGATGCTCTCGTAATACGAGCTTCTTAAAAGAAACATGTTACTGCTTAAAATATTGACGTATTTTATAACTTCTTAAAATGGGATAGGACTCGTGAAGTTCCAAAATGACGCCGTTTTTTAGGATCAAAGTACCAAAATTTTATCAGTTAGGTAAAAGAGCGACGGTGGCGTAAAGGTTACGGCCGCTACCTCCTGTCCCTGAGGCTGTGGTTTGAATCCTGCCACGTATCAATGTGTTTTCGATTTCAGATGTACGTTTATCCGACGCTCTTACGGTGAAGGAAAACATTGTGGGGGAACCTGCACACGCCTGCGACGAAACTCCAAGGTTGTGTGTGAAGTCGATCTACCCGCACTTTTTCACAATAGTACTAGTAATTTGTTAATTATTATTTTCAACTTATATTAAGAATTATTTTTTACTTTTTAGTCTGATGTACTTTAAAAAAGTGATTTTTAGTTTTTTTAAACTCTGTTTATTCTTAATTTTTTAGTTCAAACTTATGTCGCTGATTCTTGATAAGTCTACAAAGTTTGAATTAAATCTGTCCGTTTAAAGTGGGTCAAAATCGAGTCCAAAGGAGTCGGTTACATACAAACATACATGTGAAGCTAATAAAAGCGTGATAAAAAAAAGTAAAAATAGGCAAAAAGATGATACAAAGTAGATTGAATTTAAAAAGAACCAAAAAGATTAACTTTGTCACAAGGTTTACGCTTTGTGACCAAGATGACAAGGTTGAAATTCAAGCACACAAAAAAGTCGATTTTATACTTACATTACATTAAGTAACTACATAAAATAAGCAAGTATCTAACGTCAACACAAACAGTAAATAAGCATTTGTGTATTCCGATGTTGTTAGCCACTGCTGTATACTAAACCCTTACTGTAGTTCCGTTTCGGTATTGTTCTCAAACTTTGGATTAGAAACACGAGCCCCTAGAGATACGTCCTGCTTCCAAACTGTATTGCAAAGTCGAGCCCGCAGTGACAGGGATTTGCTTTATGCTGCTGTAAACCGATTCTACCTCTCTCTCTCTCTCTCTCTCTGTACTGAATATTCCAGGGCTGCTCATTAGTGATGCTTTTGCGTGGACCTGCGAAACAACATAAAGATAACAGCAAAATTGGGGAGATTGTAACATACATACAGCGTTTTAGTAAGAAATGTTTTTCATGTATTAAAAATGGTAGTTCAAATTTAAAAGATGGTAGTGTACGTCACTCCATATATAAAGCTTACCAATATTGTAACAGGTACAAATATTAGTTATTTTATTTTAGATAACATATATATAAAAACGTCGGTGGCTCAACCGGTAACGACTCGGTCCATCTAACCAGAGGTACCGGGTTCAAATCTGGACGGCCAATGTACCAATGAGTTTTTCAAAAACTTACGTACATACTTACCGATTGCTTTAACGGTGAAGGAAAACATCGTGAGGAAACCTGCACACGCCTGCGAAGAAACTCGAAGGTTGTGTGTGAAGTCGACCAACTCGCACTGGGCCCGCGTGGTTGACTAAGGCCTAGTCGCCCTGATTCAGGGTAGGCTCGAGCCCCTCGGTGGGGACGTATGTGAGCTGTAATGATGATGATATATTAGCCACTAGTGCTGTTAGTTGCAAAGAGGATATAAACTACTACGTTGTCCAACTAGCGCGCTGAGTCTTCGTCTGAGTTTAGTTTGATATGGCACTGCGTGCCTTTTGCTGTGGCTTAAAATATTAAAGATCGATGGAATAAAACAATGTGAAGAGAATTCTACGACTTTTATTGGAGTAAATCCCTGAAGGTTACAAACTTATTGATCGAAGAGCTACCATAAAAAAAACTGCGGGTGTTGTCCGAGATACAACCATAAATAATTTTACACGTTCGGACGCGGTACGGAACTAGCCGAATTAAGGATGGAAATGCACAGTGACAGTACGGCGTATGCCGTATTTACTGCGCCCTCTCTAAAAGCCCCTACGGTTATCGCCGTTCAAAATGCATTGAATTAGTATGTAGCCCAGAATTACTGTCGTTCTGAGTAGTCACGCACACGCAGATTTCCTACTGCCACTTCACTAAGTCTCACATGCAAACGAATGAAGGTCACGCACACATGCGAAAGATCTTCGAAATTTGACAGTACGGCATAGGCCATAGTCTTTGTATGGTGGGAAGTGGGGCGCGGAGGTTTAGTGCTTCGCTGAGTGCGCTCCGAGACGGATGGGTTTTTTTCGGTTTGTAAGCAAACGTTTTGACCATAATTCACACAATAATAATCTGTTTTTACGCTTACCTTCGATGGTACTGCATTTATATGTACGTTTATCCGACGCTCTCACGGTGAAGGAAAACATCGTGAGGAAACCTGCACACGCCTGCGAAGAAACTGGAAGGTTCTGTGTGAAGTCAACCAACCCGCACTGGGCCCGCGTGTTCGACTAAAGCCCGATCGCCCTAATTCAGGGTAGGCTCGAGCCCCTCAGTGGGGACGTATATGAGCTGATAAGATGAAGAAGACTGCATTTACAACCTTCTGTCTCCTCTTTCGTCTCCTCCTATTTTGCTGTGCTCAAAGGAGTCCATTATTCGATTTAAAAATATTATACTAAACAACTTTATAACTATGCGCTCTCTAGATTACGACCTCACCCCCTCGTCACCCAGATTGATACAGATTGGTAACAGTTTGGTTGTGGAACGTATAGGATTTCGCCGCCATTTTGTTTGTTCCGTCATTCCTTTTTGAAATGTCATTTCTGGTCCATTGTATGAAGTGTCCAGGGTGTGACTATACCACTTCGGAATGCAAATGACATATTGAGTATGCTTCAAAACGTCTATACCCAAACAATTTATAAACAATTCCTTGGCATTGTGATGAATTTGCTCAGAATGCAGGTGAATTTTTATAAGCATTTCAATTTAGCCAGCTTCTAAATCTGTCTGGACAACCAGGACAAGACGCCGAATGCAAGTGCTGAGTGCAATCCCTTGCTCAGACGGCCACATATCAATGAAATATCTATGACTAACTGACAGTGAATATTGAAGGTAGGAATGTACCAAAATATACGTGCACTGGTGAACATGGAAGGACGGGGTTTCTGGCAGGTAGAAATGATTGGTGGTAGAAAATACTTACCTAAGGACGGGGTTTCTGGTAGGTAGAAATGATTGAGGGTAGAAAAAACTTACTTAAGGACGGGGTTTCTGGTGGGTACAAATGATTGAGGGTAGAAAATTCTTACTTAAGGACGGGGTTTCTGGTAGTTAGAAATGATTGAGGATAGAAAATACTGACTTAAGGATGGGGTTGCTGGTAGGTAAAAATGATTGAGAGGAGAAAATACTAACTTTATGACGGGATTTCTGGTAGGTAAAAATAATTGAGGGTAGAAAATACTTACTTAGGGACGAGGTTTATGGTAGATAAAAATGATTGAGGGTTGAAAATACTTATTTAAGGACGGGATTTCTGGCAGGTAGAAATAATTGAGGGTAGAAAATATTGAAGTACTTGGGGACGGGGTTTCTGGTAGGTAAAAATGATTGAGGGTTGAAAATACTTATTTATGGACGGGATTTCTGGCAGGTAGAAATGATTGAGGGTATAAAATACTTCCTTAAGGACGGGGTTTCTGGTAGGTATAAATGATTGAGGGTAGAAAATACATACCTAAGGACGGGGTTTCTGGGCGGGTAGAAATGATTGAGGGTAGAAAATACTTACCCAAGGACGGGGTTTCTGGCAGGTAGAAATGATTGAGGGTATAAAATACTTACATAAGGACGGGGTTTCTGGTAGGTAGAAATCACAGACTTATATCTAAATAGACTACGCTTGTCTCATTCCTCTGTATAGAAACCAAGCGTGCCATTATTTTTCTACCTACTGTGACGTCACATGAGTGATTTAGTGATGGGAACTACCCGTCCGCGCGTAAACGATTCAAAGACCCCGCCGCCGCCTTTCGGCACGGACAAAACATTTTATTAAATTATGATTTTTCATATTATTAATTCACTACCCCAAGCAATTGTTGAAATGTTATCAGAGGTAACGTATCTTTTATCATCGTTGCTTGAGAGAGCGATTTACGGTCCCGTCCGCCAGTACGCCATTAGTCTTTGGAGTGAAAGGTCGCGCGCGTGCATCCAGTTATCCAGTCCGCTTGCCTGGTATTGTTTAGAGGTATGTAAAAATGTTATTGGAATAGCATTAAGTTTCGTTCCAGCAGAGTGGACTAGTAAGAAATATGAAATATTGTTAGTTAAAGTGGCCGTAAGTACCTATTTGTTTGACACTGCTTGGTAGGTATCCCGAAAAGGAAAGGAAATAAGGAATTTCTTGTAAGTAGCTGTGTATAGATAGGTATTTTAATTTTGTTATGTGGTGGTTATGTGAGTAAAAAATAATAATTTTATAATATCGACTTTGTAATCGATTATTTTAGTTCATCGACAGAGGAATGATAAAATGACAGAGGAATGATAAATTAAAATTATTTGGTTTTTTAACCGACTTAAAAAAAAGGAGGTTATCAATTCGACTCGTATGTATGTAATATTGTCAGAATAGCACAGTATTCATATATGTTAGTCTATATGGGCTTCTAAACACGTGTGCCAATTTTACAAGTGGATGTAGGTTTGTATGTATGTTTGTCCGCGTATTTCTAAGAAACTACAAATCAAATTGCAATCGTTATTTTGTTGGAAACCAATCTTTATTTCCCGTTGCCTCGATCCATTTTTCTTTTATGTTCGGGTCACTTGGAAAACTGAAAAAAAAACAAACAACAAAGAACCATTATTTAAGTATCTACGTATTAAATGACAAAAAATCTATGCTTTTTTTCTTTGTTTATGCTGGAAAACTGCTCATTCAAATTATCATTTTTCTGTCGGATTACAAAATCGATTTGAATCGAGAACTGTTGCATCGAATGAACATCACTAACCACAAAATTTGACAGAAAAATGAGAACAGAAAAATGAGAAAACGCAATTCATTGCACGTTAACATACGACGCCATCTCTATTGCGCCAAGTAAAAGCCGCAATGTATTCTGAATCATTCCGTATGATTTGGCATCCATGTTTGTCACGTTCGTTTTCCACAAATATTCTTTATTTGATTTTTAAATAAATAATGCATATTCTGATTAGAAAATTACTTACCGGTGGAAGGAAACATATCCGCGAACTTGGCGACTCACAGCTGTGGAGTTTCTACAGTTTATAACCGCGCAATTCGGCATTTTACTCGAATTTTATTCACGTCTTTCCTCGGCGAACAGCAAGCGCGGACTGAGCGTAGGCCAGAGTCAACTAAGTGTTATAAACCTAGTTTGGACACGCGAAGTACATACACTCGCGTAGTCTATCTAGATATATGGTTTGTGGTAGAAATGATTAGGGTAGAAAATAATTACCTAAGGACGGGGTTTCTGACAGGTATAAATGATTGAGGGTAGAAAATACTTACCAACTTAAAAACAGGGTTTCTGGCAGGTAGAAATGATAAGAGAAGAAAATACTTACTTAAGGACGGGGTTTCTGGCAGGTAGAAATGATTGAGGGTAGAATATACTTTCTAACTTCACTGGTTCGGCGACCCAAAGAGGATCTAGGCCTCTGACACCAAAAGTCACCATACTTCCCTATTCTGCGCCTCCTCACGCCAATCGGGTCTGGTTTCTGCTCAGGTACCGCTGGAACGATGAAGTTCAGAAGGTAAAATATAATGTATGTTTATTTTCAATCATATTATGGTTAGGTGCAACATCGAGCCATCTCAGTGGGATGATAAAGACAGGCAATCGTCCTGAACGGTGCCTCCATATACAGGGTGACTGGTAAGACAACGGACGCATTTAAGGAGGTGAATCAGAACACTAAACTGAACAACTTTTCTCAAGGAACCTACGGTCAATTCTAAAAAAAATATTTTTTCATACAAATTGACAGCTCATTAACCAACTTTGTATGAGAAGTCCAAAATTGTTTTTGGGAATTGACCATTGGTTCCTTGAGGAAAGTTGTTCCGTTTCGTCTTCTTATTCACATTCTGAAATGCGTCCGTCGTCTTACCAGTCTGTATATCCATTTCTATTGCCGCTATAACAAAAAATAGAAAAGTAAAAAATTAAGGGATGTCCCCATACAAAAAACGTGTATTCTATAACTATTTTATAGATATTTTTGATTTTTCTCTATCGTAAAAACGGTAATACACACACGCGTGAAACTTGGTTTGATTATAGTACTGATTCCGAAGTAAAACATGAAATTATAAAAACCAGCCAAATGTGAGTCATACTCCCTCTGAAGAGTCCGAACTGAATAAAAAAAAGTTTAAAAAAACTAAAAACCGACGTCAAAATGAAATTTACTCTAAACTTTAAAATAATATTATTATACTTAAATACACAACATTAACCAACAATAACGAAATCAAAGGTGGGTACGAATTAAATTAGGGGCTTAATTTATTTTATTTGAGGTCGGTACCAGCACACAGTTACTTACGTATCAAATAATTCGATGGTTTGCTGAAACCGACCTCAAAAAATTTAAGCCTCTAATTTAATTCGTACCCACCTTTGATTTCGTTATTGTTGGTTAATGTTGTGTATTATTCATACTTTTGAGTGAATTTCATTTTGAAGTCGGTTTATAGTTTTTTTAACTCTTTTTATTTTCTTTATTTTTAGTGATAATGCTATCTATCTAACATCGTTAAATCCAATCACCTATACTCGCCAATAGGAATTATCAAATCATAATACATGTGTTTCATTAAACAGGTACAGAGTCCTGTGGCTTCCATCATCATCTCAGAAGCATGAAAGTTAAGGAGTTAAATCGTCCATCATCAGCTCATCTGAATAACCTGAAGGAATACAACTATCGGTCTATGCATACCTACGTATATATCTATGTTTAACATTTAAAAGAATTTTCCTGCAACTCCTAACCGTTAAGGAGTTGTACCTTCCTACATCAGCTTATCAATATGAGATTATGACTAGCAGACGCGAGTATCTTAATAGCTTTAGAAAACATATGAATCACGTAATAAGTGCCTTAAAATTTGAGGGTTGCCCTCAATTTCCCTGGTATCCCATCATCAGATCCTGACTTGGTGACACTTTTACTACTACGACTACTATCGAATAAAAAAATAATTTTGAAAATTGGTCCACAATTGACGGAAAAATCGTGGAATATACACTAAAAAAAAATATACAGTCGAACATAGAACCACCTCCTTTTTGAAGTCGTTTAAAAAAAGTCATTTTTCTGTTGTATTAATTGTATGAATAGGTACCATTCTCATAGTTGCGTGGAGAAGTGTGGCATTTAGGAACCCACGGAGTGCAAATCCGACCGGTTTTTAAATCATTCATCATCTTATCAGCTCATCTACGTCCCCACCGAGGGGCTCGAGCCTACCCAGAATTGGCGCGATCGGGCCTTAGTCGACCACGCAGTCCCAGTGCGGGTTGGTCGACTTCATGAATAAACCTAAATTTATCAATAAAACTAAATCTGTTTTTTTTTATTAGTTATATCGCTGACTCAAAATGTAGCAATCAACCTTAAATATTACAACTCCATATTTCGAGATCTTTATACGCAGCTCTAAAGCAAGTCAAGTCGCAAATAATGTCTCGAAATCCGCCGAAGGCAGCCATTTTCGTGTTTCATGGTCGTTTACCCTTGAGAGTTCTGGCGGGCTGCAGCGCTGCTACAGAAATGCAATAGGAACTTAACACGCACGACCGGGTCCAATTTGGGGGCATCTTGGATCGTATATGTCGTGTCTTTGCACACCCCTCGACGTAGGAGACATCTTTTGAATCATTGAACTGTATTTTAGGGGTAATTTTAAATCAAAAAAGAGTGTGCGGTTTTATGAAACCACGGTAAAAGTGAAACTTTTTTTTCACATTTTAGACATTTACAGAGCACGAAACGATCATGGCTGCTCTCGTCTTGGAGCTACGGTACAGAGGACGAAACGATCAATACCGACCGTCATGCGACACATAGACGAAAAAATTTGAGACGATTTAATAAAAGTTTCACTTTGAAATAGTAACCGTTTAGGGAATTGATTTATTTTTATACTAGCTTTTGCCCGCGTAGACATAGTTTTTATAACTGTCTTAGAGGGTGCGCGGTGCGCAAACCGCAAGCGTTGACATAAATTTTCTCCAGATCCCTCGGGAACTATGTCAGGATATGCTTATTAGTAAATCATGTCATTTCCCACCCCTTCAACCATCTCTGTGCAAAAAATCACACAATGAGTATATTTTCAGTTCCCCCAGAAACTGCATTGGGATATGCTATTTTTACGGGATAAAAAGTAGTCTATGTCCTTCATCGTGACACATGCTACCTGCATGTCAAATTTCATTAAGATTGTTCAAGGCGTTGAAGCGTGAAAAGGTAACAAACAAACAAACACATTTTCACATTTATAATATTAGTAAAGATAAAGATAACTAACATTTTGAGTGCGTTTGGCTGCACCTCACCTGGCGATAAGTGTCGGTCGACACAGCCGAGGATGTAACACACTTAATAAAGAAATTATTTTCAAGATACTTGAAAAATATTTTGTAGCTTTAAAACAAAACTAATAAGGAAAGTAAATTAGTCTGGTAAATTACGTGACGATAATGCCGCAGATGGAATCAGGCTTACCAAGATTCCCCAACGCAATGGGAAACGCAAATTGGTAAGCCCTTGGCATCATCTCATCTGATGGTAAGTGACGATGAAGCCGAATATAGAAGCGGGCTTACCAAGGTTCCTCAAGCCGGAACACATTAATGCTATTGACATTTGTGTTAGGCGACAAGACTTACATAAGATGGTGGAAGCAAGCAAGGCAGGCTTATAAAATGCCCTTCCACCAACCAAACCAAGTCTTCCAAAGTTATACTCTGCCGGGACTCGAACCTGCGACATCCTTCTGCGAAGCTAATGGACGTAACCATAACGCCACGAAGGTGGTTAAAATCCCGGTATGGCCTACCTTCCCGAATTTTGGAAGAGACGCGTGACCCAGCAGTGTGAACAGGATTGGTTCAACCACCTCCGTGGCGTTACGGTCCATTAGCTTCTCATCAGGAGGTTGAGGGTTCGATTCCCGGTGAAGTCTAACTTTGGTAGGTGGAAGGGCATTTTCTAAGCCCGCCTGGCTAGCTACCACCATCTTATCTAAGTCTTGCCATCAAACATAATGCTAATAACATTGATGTGTTCCGGCTTGAAGATAAGATAGCCAGTTCCCCATTGCGTTGGGAAATTTTGGTAAGTCTGCTTCCATCTTCGGCTTCATAGTCACTTACCATCAGGTAAGATGGGCTTACCAGTTGTGTAAAAAGCATTAGTGGCTCAACCGGTAATGACTCGGCCCTCCTAACCAGAGGTCCCGGGTTCAAATCCGGACGGCCAATGTACCAATGAAATTTTCGAAACTTACCTACATATACTTACCGATTGCTTTAACGGTGAACGTCTGATTCCAGATGTGTATGAAGGTCGCGTTGCATACGTCCGCAGGTGTTAATCTAAATGCCCTACACGTGACCGCGGGTGATGCTAAGTGCAACACCAGGCAACCGCCGTCTATCCCTTGGATAGAACGGTTAATTATGCCACACGATAAGAAGAAGAAGAAGACCATAAATGTTGTAAAAAAATCTAATATGGCAACAAATTATATTCCACTAGCTTTTACTAGCGCAGCGGCTCCGGTCGCGTGAAGATAGTTTCTATGACTGTCTCCGAGGGTGCGCAGTGTGCAAGCCGCAAACGAGCGTGGAAAAAAGTTTATGTTAATCTAGGTACTAATCTGTCTACCCACCAAATTTCATACCGATACGTTTAGTCGTTTTTGCGTGAAAGAGTAACAAACATCCATACATACAAACTTTCTCATTTTACTAGCTTTTTCCAGCGGTTTCGCTCGCTTGAACATAGTTTCTAAGACTGTCTCCGAGGTTGCGCAGTGCGCTAGCCGCAAGCGGCTCCAAAGCGTAGAAAAAGGACGCTTTATGTTAATCCAGATCCTAATCTGTCTACCCACCAAATTTCATCCAGATAAGTTCAGTAGTTTTTACTTAAAAAAGTAACAAACATCTATACAGACAAACTTTATCGTTTATAATATTACTAGCCTTTGCTAGCGCTTCACTCGCGTGAAAATAGTTTCTATGACTATCTCCGAGCGTGAAAAACTGTAGCCATATATTAAACAAGGTCCTAATCTGTCTACCTATCACATTTCATCCAGATATGTTCAGTAGTTTTTGCGTGAGAAATTAACAAACATCCATACATATAAACTTTCGCGCTTATAATATTGTAAGGAAGTAAGGATTCGTCGGGACGCGTAGTACTGTGAGTTGATAAATGATAATGTTAAATTATAAGCCTAAAGAATAGAACCCCGTACTTCAATTTTGAACGCTTGCCATTTAGTAATATTCATAAAGATATCAGATCTCTTGGATAAACCAATATGTATTCACCTATTCTATAGAGAGTTGGCAATAAGTTTAGTCTCGAGGCGGGCGAGTGCCGAGTGGATGTATCGGACCAGTATTGACGAATGTTGCCGCTCGTGCTCGGCTGTTTGACTTGTTTCCCTGAACTCTGCGCCAACATGGAAGCTGGTATGTACATTAACCCTAGAGTGCTAGCGCTATATGCTTTTAGCGGTCCTTGACAAACAATGTACATAATTTTTATAGAGAGTTGGCAATAAGTTTAGTCTCGAGGCGGGCGGTGCCGAGTAGATGTATTAGAGCAATAATGACGGATGTTGCCGCTCGTGCTCGGCTGTTTGACTTGTTTCCCTGAACTCTGCGCCAACATGGAAGCTGGTATGTAAATTAACCCTAGAGTGCTAGCGCTATATGCATTTAGCGGTCCTTGACAAACAAAGTACATTATTTTTATAGAGAGTTGGCAATAAGTTTAGTCTCGAGGCGGGCGAGTGCCGAGTGGATGTATAGGACCAGTATTGACGGATGTTGCCGCTCGTGCTCGGCTGTTTGACTTGTTTCCCTGAACTCTGCGCCAACATGGAAGCTGGTATGTACATTAACCCTAGAGTGCTAGCGCTATATGCATTTAGCAGTCCTTGACAAACAATGTACATTATTTTTATAGAGAGTTGGCAATAAGTTTAGTCTCGAGGAGGGCGAGTGCCAAAGGGATGTATCGGAGCAATATTGACGGATGTTGCCGCTCGTACTCGTCTGTTTGACTTGTTTCCCTGAACTCTGCGCCAACATGGAAGCTGGTATGTACATTAACCCTATAGTGCTAGCGCTATGAGCATTCAGCCTCCCTCGACAAACAATGTACATAATTTTTAGCCGATTGCGCCAGAAGGAGGGTTATGTTTATTTCGTGTATGTATGTATTTATGTATATTTCTGTAGCACGCCCTAAAGCCAAAACGGCTTGATTGATTTTGGAATGCGAGGTGTCGTTAGATTCGTTTTAATTCCGTGAGTAACATAGGATAAAAAAAAATATATATATACCCGACTGGCCAAAAAATGGGGGTTAATTTTTTATGCAGACTGTTTTTTAATTTTTAATTAATTTTAATATACAATCGCCAAGGTCAAGTCTCCCAACAGCTGCTCCGCTGTCCTTCAAGTACCTGTATCGTAATTTGGAAGATAATCAATGAGCGGGAGACCACCTAAGGGAACGGTTGATTCTTACCAGGACCAAATAAGTTTCAATATAATGTGAAGGTCGCAGAAAGCCGCTGGATGCGGGCAGCGCAGGACCGGTTGTCGTGGAAATCCTTGCGGAAGACCTTTGATCAGCAGTGGCCTTCTATTGGCTTCTTTTTCTTATCGTGGGGCACAATTATTTATGTTGTCCAAGGGATAGACGGCGGTTGCCTGGTGTTGCACTTAGCATCACCCGCGGTCACGTGTAGGGTATTTAGATTAACACCTACGGAAGTGAGCAACGCAACCTTTTTACACATCTGGAATCAGATGTGTAGGTTTCCTCACGATGATTTCCTTCACCATTAAAGAAATCGGTAGGTATATGAACGTAAGTTTAGAAAAACTCATTGGTACATTGGCCGTCCGGATTTGAGCCCGGGACCTCTGGTTAGGAGGAACGAGTCGTTAACGGTTGAGCCACCGACGCTTCTATCGGCTGATATGATAAAATGAACAAATTTACTTATTGTGTAACGAGTTCTGTGTGTACATTTTCAGGAATGTTTTGCTAAAATATATGCCAAAAGACAATGCTCAAAAAACCCATGCCCGGCGCAAATGAAATGTACTTATCTCAGATTTTAAGTATTCATATGCGACAAAATATTCAGACATATAAAATCATAAAACATAATTAAAATTTGTTTTTAGAAACCTTTAATGTAAAAGCCATTGTAATATATAATAATAAAATAATTTCATTTACCCATGCTTTTTGTTTACTCTTACATTACATATAATGTAGGTGGCGTTGTCAAAATAGATGCATAAATGTCATATTTAGAACAAGAGTAAAGAAAAATATAAAGAATTTCTCACTTTTTAAGTACAGCTCCCTACAAAAAATAACTAGCAATTTATGACATTTAAAAAAAATATTTGACTACGCCCCCAACTGAATATTTTGTCACATATGAATACTTAAAATCTGAGATATACGTTTCATTTGCGCCGGGCCTGGGTTTTTTCCCCATAAATTGTAGGCATTGTCCTTTAATGAAAACACAAAAATTCGTCGCCTATTAAAATTGATATTTTTTTTAAAGTTAATATAGGTAAATAAAGATAAAGAAGTTTTAAAAGATTAGCAATAAAAAAACAAAATATGTTCTCAAGTGGTTCTTTCTAAAACTCATAACATTATAATTTTTTTTACTAAAAACTTGAGTGCATTTGACTATATCTCACCTGATAGTAAGTGATGATGTAGTCAAGGATGGTACACGCAAACTCCAATAACGCCTATTCACTCTCGCCTTGAAGATCCCCAAATTGTAGGAGTCGGGAAACACAGACGCAGGCAAGGAATTCCACTCCATCGCTGGCGCATAATAAATAAATAAACATTATTATTATTGTTTGGTCCAGTCTATGATAAATTTTTATCCTTTTAAAAATATTTATTTTAACCCGTTGTGTGCCAAAAAATTAATTATAAGTACAATATAGGCTTAAAATACTCTCCAGACAATCACTCACGTTTCACGGGGGCGCGACTAATCTAGGGTTAACATATGTGATGACATAGAAATTACGTAATATTATCCTTACTTATTACGATATTAGGAATCCGATAAAGTGTCTTCTGATGATTGCTCTTACATGCCAAAACTACTGTGTTGATAGTAATGAAATTTTAGCAAAGTCTAAAGTAAGGGGCGGAAATTAACATATAATAATATCAGCTCATATACGTTTCCACCAAGGGGCTCGAGCCTACTCTGAATTAGGGCGATCGGGCCTTAGTCGACCACGCGGGCCTAGTGCGGGTTGGTCGACTTCACGCACAAGCTGCGAGTTTCTCCGCAGGCGTGTGCAGGTTTCCTCACGAAGTTTTCCTTCACCGTAAGAGCGTCGCATAAAGGTATATATGAAATCTAAATTCGAAATTACATTGATACGTGGCAGGATTTGAACCTCGACCTCCCGGACAGGAGGCGGCGGCCCTAGCCGTTACGCCACCGACGCCGAAGGGGCGGAAAATAACACATATTTAAAATTTTTTCTCAAATATGCTTGAAAATTTAAACATTATTTTGACAAACTTCTTCGAAA
Source organism: Coleophora flavipennella (assembly GCA_947284805.1). Taxonomy (NCBI): domain Eukaryota; kingdom Metazoa; phylum Arthropoda; class Insecta; order Lepidoptera; family Coleophoridae; genus Coleophora; species Coleophora flavipennella. The sequence goes on from OX369295.1 coordinate 9,034,345, forward strand.
TGAATCTAAATTGCTGTATTGGCCAAATACATGCGAGCAGCGGCCGACAAAAGTTGGTTAAAAATTCATATTTATTCTGTCGTGTTTTAGCGTCCAAATAAATTACTATGTAAACTTATATCTGTCGTGTAATTTAAAAATGGAACGATCTTTTATTCCGAAACATGGCAACCAAGTAGGTAACTGATCAAAGGTTTTATTTAAATTTCGAACTGGCTTGCAAACAGAAAGCTTTTAAAGGTACTACTTAGTTTTAATTTCCGCGCAATATTTGAGAAAAGTACTATAACGTACTTACGTAGTAACTACTTAGTAATCTGTGGTACTATACAAACCTTGGCCACAACTAGGCATGGCTTCGCCTCGGCCGCAATTTGCACATTCGTCCATCAATGCCCCTTTAGCTGGCCGCTGCAGTAATTTATAATTATCACGGAAAGTGAATAGGTCCTGAGGAATCTGGACAAAAGTCAATATCGCCGCACACCCTCAAAATCACACAAATTTTATGAAGGCAAGGTTCGTGAGTGTGTGAGTGTGTATGTTTGTTACTTCTTCACGCAAAAACTACTGAACGGATCTGGCTGAAAATTGGTAGGTAAACAGATTAGGACCTGGAATAACCCATAGGCTACTTTTTTTACGCTCGCGAGCCGCTTGCGTAATGCGCACCCTCGATAAGTCATAGAAACGTTGTCCACGCGGGTGAAGCCGCGGGAAACAGGTAGTACAGTAATATAAACGATATCAACATGGGCGGTGCCTCAGGCTAAGAAATAATTTAATTAAATCATCGAGTGTTTGACTATTCTCCGAGGGTTCACTTTGCTTTCACGAAATGTGCGAATTATAATTGAAACTCCATAATTGTGGAACCCCTTGTGGAAATTATACCAGTCTTGAGTACAGTCAAGCATACAAGTGTAGTAAACTACAAATCTAAAGTACAGAAATGGTTGGAACACTGTGTGGTATGCTGTTCATTCTTCCCGTTAAGGACCCTTAGCCAAGTCTGCAGTTTTTGCACAATACAGCATTTCTTATTGAAGTGGAAACTACGAGTGAACGATCCCTTTTATTTGAGAGGTTTGGTACAGTTCTTCTAAGGTATTTTGTTTAAATTGTAAATAAGATAAATACTGAAATAAGTAAATAGGCCGATATAAACAATTCAAAGGCTGGGCAGCGTTCTTCACGTCCCAGTTACCGCAGTTTCTTAAGACCAAGATCTTCGACCAGTGTGTATTGCCAGTGATGACATATTACGGAACTAAGACATGGTCGCTTACTATGGGCCTCATAAGAAGGCTCAAGGTCACCCAAAGGGCAATGGAGCTTGCTATGCTTGGAGTTTCTCTGCGTCGAATCAGAAACGAGGAGATCCGTAGGAGAACCAAAGTAACCGACATAGCTCTAAGAATTGTTTAATTTAAATGGCAGTGGGCGGGTCATATTGCTGGTAGAATAGATGGCCATTAGGGCAGTAAATATCTCTAGTGGTGACAGCGCACCGGAAAACGTAGCGTAGGCAGGCCTCCCACTCGGTGGCCCGATGACCTGGTCGTGGGAAGCCGCTGGATGCGGGCAGCGCATAACCGGACGTCATGGATATCCTTGGGGGAGGCCTATTTCCAGCGGTGGACGTCTTGCGACTGATATGATGATGATGAAACAAATTAAACTTTAAGTTTAAATTGTTGTGCATTTTGACAGCACTTCAAAGAATAAATTTTTCCACGCACTAAATATGCAAATTTCAGATATGAAATATCAGGCAACGAGAAAAACTTTACTTATTCTACATTTTCCCATTGCGTTGCGTCCCCATTGCGTTGGGGAATCTTGGTAAGCCCACTTCTATGTTCGGAATCATCGTCATTTGCCATCAGGTGAGATGATGCCAAGGGCTTACCAATTGTAAGTATATAAAAAAAATATTTCCTTCCCTTTCTCTTACGGTTCATCATTTGATTATTATCACCATCATTATCAGCCGGAACACTAGCTTGCACTGCTCGACACGGTTCATTCAAAGTTTATTTTTTCTATCAGATATTTTTCTGAACTTTATGTCCAATAACATAGCACGGAAGGATCTTGCTAGTTTCAAAGATGTCTTCAATATATTCAAATCTAGTCACTAGTAACTTGATTGAAGAATGCAATTTCCAGACCTATAAACCTTTGTACAGCGCTGAAATAGTTTGTACTCAAGTTTTATAATGTACATAAGAATATCCTGCTATCCCCGAGTTACAATCTCCATGTCTCTGATATACTGCACTAGATTTCGCTTGAACAGCGCACTCAGTCCTTGTCAGGAACTTTATAGTCCAATATACAATTTTCCAATTCGATTGTTGGCACTTTCACATAACTACTGTTACCAGAAACACCTAGTAAAAGAGTTAGAGAGATGCCACACGATGCATTGCGTCGGCAGCGTTGCCGCGTCGTCGTCGCAGTGTCGACGCAGCGCTGTTTTGCATAAATATCCAGTTGTATGCTACATTGTCGAATCAGAAACGAGGTGATCCGTTGGAGAACCAAATTTACCGACATAGCTCTTAGAATTGCTAAACTTAAGTGGCATTAGGCGGGGCATATAGCTAGTTGAACAAATGGCCGTTGGGGTAGTAAAGTTCTCGAATGCAGGCCTCCCACTCAGTGGGCAGAAAGACCTGGTGAAGATCGCGGGAAGCCGCTAGATGCGGGCAGCGCAATACCTGTCGTCGAGGAAATCCTTGATCGAATCAGAAACGAGGCGATCTGTAGGAGAACCAAAGTAACCGACATAGTTCTTAGAATTGCTTAATTTTAGTGGCAGTGGGTGGGGCACATAACTCGTAGAACAGATTCATTAGGGCAGTAGAGTTCTCGGAAAATGTAGCGTAGGCAGGCCTTCCACACGGTGAACCGATGACCTGGTGAAGGTCGCAGGAAGCCATCGGATGCGAGCAGCGCAGAACCGGTCATCTTGGAAATCCTTGGGGGAGGCCTAGGTCCAGCAGTGGACGTCCTTCGGCTGCTATGATGATGCTACATATTGCTATGTAAAGTCGATCAATCGGCACTAGGCCCACGTAGTCGACTAACGCCCGATCACCTCCTCTACTATCCTCATTTAGGGTAGGCTTGAGCCCCTAAGTGGGGACGTATATGAGCTGATATGATGATGCTAAATGACGCGTTGGTGCAAAAAAATGATTGTGTTTTGCTTTGAACTTTTACGTTTTTGGCATCTTGCGTCGAAACCGATGCGTTTCGAGTCGTATAGTAACACAAGCACAACACAACGCCATTCCTGAGAAAATTGACAGGAGGGGTGATGTACTTTGTACTTATGAGCCACACTGTAACTGATCGTATCCATTCGTGTGCCACTCTTGCGTCACAAATCATTAACTTGCGACGATGCCGCAGCAGATAGTGAGGCATCACCTAACAGTAGTGCAAATAAGATAATAGTTGTACTTATGAGCAACAATGCAACTGATCGTGTCTATTCGTGTGCCACTCTTGCGTCACAAATCATTAACTTGCGACGATGCCGCAGCAGATAGTGTGGCATCACCTAACAGTAGTGCAAATAAGATAATAGTTGTACTTATGAGCAACAATGCAACTGATCGTGTCTATTCGTGTGCCACTCTTGCGTCACAAATCATTAACTTGCGACGATGCCGCAGCAGATAGTGGGGCATCACCTAACAGTAGTGCAAATAAGAGAAAAGTTGTATTTATGAGCAACAATGCAACTGATCGTGTCCATTCGTGTGCCACTCTTGCGTCACAAATCATTAACTTGCGACGATGCCGCAGCAGATAGTGTGGCATCACCTAACAGTAGTGCAAATAAGAGAAAAGTTGTACTTATGAGCAACAATGCAACTGATCGTGTCCATTCGTGTGCCACTCTTGCGTCACAAATCATTAACTTGCGACGAGCCGCAGCAGATAGTGTGGCATCACCTAACAGTAGTGCAAATAAGAGAAAAGTTGTACTTATGAGCAACAATGCAACTGATCGTGTCCATTCGTGTGCCACTCTTGCGTCACAAATCATTAACTTGCGACGATACCGCAGCAGATAGTGTGGCATCACCTAACAGTAGTTCAAATAAGAGAAACGTTGTACTTATGAGCAACAATGCAACTCACCGTGTCCATTCGTGTGCCACTCTTGCGATACAAATCATTAATTTGTGACGATACCGCAGCAGATAGTGTGGCATCACCCTAACAGTAGTGAAAATAAGAGAATAGTTGTATTTTCCTCAACTCCCGTTTCACGATTACAAATCACCGGACTCGGCGGTGCTACATCATGCTTGTTCGCAGTTAAAATGGGGTGAACTCTTTTAAAATCCCGTTTTCGAAACCTTCCTATTGAATTTTGAACTGCTTACGTAGTTTCGGAACGTAACTGTTACTCAACTTAAAAATATGAGGACTTTTTGGCGGAAATTGGTAGCGTTCACTTTGTCATTTTTCTTTTATTGTCCGAAAAATTAAATTTAGTGGTTTTAGATGTATAATATTCGGGGGTTTTGAGTTATTTTATTCTTTTTCGATGAGATTTTTACCGTCGTGGGTTTTTTTCAAAATTTTTAATTTTGCTTAATTTTATTTCAGACTTTTTAGAGAGCATATACGAATTTGCCCTCTAGTTTTTATTATTTGGGAACATGCATTAAGCTACCACGTACACATTGCTGAAAACAGAATTGTAATCGGACATTTCGTTTTAATTATATTGCAAGATTGTTTTGCACTAATAATGTGGCGCCCCCTAGTGAGTTACAGCCATGACACCTGTCTAAGAACATGAACTCATCAAACACAAACCCGTTATTGAAAACCGCATCAAAATCGGATCATTAGTTTAGAAGATAGGTGGGAACATTACTTTGCACAAACGCACACACAAACAAACATCTCTCACCCTAATTTATTCTTTTTCGATGAGATTTTTACCGTCGTGGGTTTTTTTCAAAATTTTTAATTTTGCTTAATTTTATTTCAGACTTTTTAGAGAGCATATACGAATTTGCCCTCTAGTTTTTATTATTTGGGAACATGCATTAAGCTACCACGTACACATTGCTGAAAACAGAATTGTAATCGGACATTTCGTTTTAATTATATTGCAAGATTGTTTTGCACTAATAATGTGGCGCCCTCTAGTGAGTTACAGCCATGACACCTGTCTAAGAACATGAACTCATCAAACACAAACCCGTTATTGAAAACCGCATCAAAATCGGATCATTAGTTTAGAAGATAGGTGGGAACATTACTTTGCACAAACGCACACACAAACAAACATCTCTCACCCTAAACGCATATACCTGCTCCGTACCGTCGTGGGTAAAAATAAAAGTGTGTATGCTGTGTTTCGAGTTCCCACAAGAAGTCCGCCAAAGCTTCAGCAAGAGTGCTATCATTTTGCTGCAGTTTGTACGTTAAGTTAGTTACGAGTATATAGAGCCAGTGAAAAAAATTACAATGATACTGAAAAATACTGAAAACCGTGACGAAAAATTATTGAAGACGTAAACTAATGCTACTGATAAATGTATATGTCGTTGGATAATAACAAAATCCGTCGTTTCGAGCAAATCCTAGGAATATTGCACACTATGGAGTAGAAAACTCCGAATAAAACCAAGTCGGACGAAGCACCGCTACGCGGGGCTGTTTTTTTACGGTCGAAAAAGACACGCTAACCAAACCTAACCTACCTAACGAAGCGAGGCTCCGTCCGACTTGGTTTTATTCGGAGTTTTCTACTCCATAGTGTGCAATATTTCTACGATTTTCGCGAAACGACGGATACTGCGATTATGCTGCGACAAATATAAACTGAAGACAAGGCAGTATGGCCAATGAGCCTTAGCCTGTCCTAAAAAGGGCAAACAAACAAAAAAAATTAAAAATATGAACTTTTTTAACGAAGGTATGACAGCTCAGAAGCGACCAAAAAATAAAAGCTTTGCTCTCAATGCAGGAGGTCGCGGATTCGATTTCCAATGGCTAGCTCCCATTTTCAGGGTTCCGTAGTCAACAAGGAACTCTTATAGTTTCGCTATGTCAGTCCCTCTGTCTGTCCGCGGCTTAGCTCAGAGAACTTTAAGACTAGAAAGCTGTAATTTGGCACTTTGTCGGCGTGACTAACATATAACCATGCCAAATTACAGCATAAATGAAAATCTAGAAAAAAAAACTTTGTGAAGGTACCTCTACATGTAATAAGGGGGCGATTTTTTTGCAGGCGTACCCTATTGTTTGGGGTATCGTTGTATAGGTCTTTTAAAACTACTGAGGGTTTGTAAAATCTTTTTTTTTTGATTCAGTGTTTTGTTTGCGAAATATTAAGCTTTGAAGTGTTTTTTTTTGTTAGAGTCAAGTGTCTTCCCTACCAGCTAAACCGTTATTTCAGGGCATCTGAAAAAAAAAATGTTGGAAATATTATCAACTTAAAAGAAAAACTATCTATCTTAATTTAGGAATAATAGTCGAGCAACTTAATATATACATTTGGCTTTTTAAAAAGTTCATAGATTTTCCATACAAAATGGTCTGGTTCTTTTTTTTAATGTACAACTATGATACCTATTCATTTAAAACCAAGGATATTAACGCGAGCGACAGAAAAATGTTTTGACTCCTTAGCGCAATTGCGACTCACAATTGGCTGGTTTTCGTTATTGGTTTTACTTTGGTCAAAGTATATACTTATATTAGTACTAACATACAGTATGGACACTCCCTGCCGCTCTCTAGATTGCGACCTCACCGTCTCGTCACCCAGATTGATACAGATTGGTTACAGTTTGGTTCTCGAACGTATAGGATTTCGCCGCCATTTTGTTTGTTCCGTCATTCCTTTTTTGAAATGTCATTTCTGGCCCGTTTTATGAAGTGTCCAGGGTGTGTTTTGGGGTTTGAACTACCTATTTAATTATGGTTTACGTTTGTATGTTTTTACGAAAGATCAATAACAAGAAACCTTAAACTCACGTTTAGGGAGATCCCTTTGTTTTTTGACTTTTTATTTTTTAATAAATTCCCGTGATATCACATATTCTGTGAAAATTTCATCTTACTACTATTACAGTTCTCCCCTAACACAAATAACTATTGTACTTTACCAACGCATTCATTTTCGATGGGGTAGTAAAGTTCTTGAGTGGCGACCGCTCACCGGAAAACGTAGCGTAGGAAGGCCTCCCGTGCGGTGGACCGACGACCTAGTGAAGATCGCAGAAAGCTGCTGGATACGGGCAGCGCAGGACCGGTCGTCAAGGAAATCCTTGGGGGAGGCCCTTGTCCAGCAGTGGACGTTTTTCAGCTGAAATGATGATGATGCTGATGAATGATGAATAATACAGAACAGTTTTTCTTATCATATTTAGGTTTTTCTTGCACTATTCCACAATTAATGTAAATAAAACAAAATTTGTTTATACTGCAACCGGTTTCGTGATCATCTTCAGGCACATTAATTGTGGAATAGTGCAAGAAAAAACCTAAATATGTTCATTTCAGTGTTTCACCAAGAACCTACTATCGCAAGCATACAATAGTTTTTCTTATGTTCAAACTTTTTTTTACGACAAATTTGCGGTCACACAATTATATCTTGCTCGTTCCTAGGTAGGAAATTTTAATGTCACGTTGCAGCTGTGACTCGGAAATAAGGCTACTTTTATAAAATGTCAAAACAAGCTCATTTTATATATTTTCTCTCGCCGTATCTCTCGCGCGAGATTTATTACCGTAATATTCTGGACAACGTTGGATTTTACGTCTTAGAAAATGTTTTCCGCGAACTACTGTGTTTGTTACTTGCACTTCTGGACTCTAGAACTAGAGGTTTTCCCCTTGAAGTAAAAAACCCTGAAATTGAAGGCTTCAAGATTCAAGGTAGGTATTTATTCAAAATAGGTGCAAATTACACTATTTCTGATGGTCATAAAATAATAATAACATAATTTCATTTGTAAATAATTTTGAACAAAAAAGAACCGACTTCAAACAGGAAACTAAGGTGCCCTTCGATTTCTCTGGGATGCCATCATCAGATTCTGGCTTTTCAAATCATGGTAACACCCTTGGGATATCTCCTTTCCAACGAAACAATAATTTTCAAAATCGGTTCTTAAACAACGAAGTTATCCGCAAACACATATAAAAAAAATACGGTCGTAATAAAAAACCTCCTCTTTTTTTGAAGTCGGTTAAAAATGAAGAAATAAACAATCATTAGTTAATAATGTCAAAATTCAATACTTGAAATAAACCAGATTATGTTACTAGAACATGAAAACAATATGACACGAAAAGTTATACATTATTGTTGTTATTGTTAGGGGCGGATTGTTTTCCGCAACCAGGCGACCACTGCGCCCATTTTGCGTGTTTGGCCGGCATCACTGCCAGCCCAGCTCTTCCAAGAAGCCCAGTAGCCCCCGAAGGTTGCTGTACTGTGCTAGCTCCTTGCAATCCAGTAGGATATGGGCAGCAGTCTCCTCAGCCTCCATACAAGCTCTGCATAGTGGGCTGTCGGTGATACCTAGAGCGAATAGGTGTTTATTGAAATGGCCATGTCCAGTAATAGCGGCTGTTACCTTGCGGAGCTGAGCTCTCCCAAGTCTCAGGAGCTTCCTAGATAGGCCAGGGTTATACATAAAATCATTGATACCTTTGACAAGAGTAGGCCAGTTCACACGGACAGCACCCGGTTACGAGTATAACGCGAGAGTCAGCCATCGCTTCCATCAACCATATTAGAGGGAAAAGAAGGACCCGGCTCCCGATGCGCCGAAGGCTTCAAGGCTTTTATTTAAACAGGCTAATCAAGCTTTTAGTTTCGGGGTTCCGTACAATACAACACAATATTCTTTATTGCATCACAACATAAAAAAAAAGAAATTAACAATACTTGTCAAGGAGAAAACGGAATCGTTATAAGATCACACACGCGTTCGTTCGTCAATTTAATTAGTTGTAATTTGTATCCGGCTCGAAGGACCAAATGTTGACCTGGCAACATGGCGGAGGGCACTTAACCTAGTGCAAAGCAAAAGATGCAACTGCCTAAGGGCGCCCAGGCGGGCACGGACCTCGGCTTAGGTCGTTGCTTGGACGGGGGAGGCTCGGAGAGAAGCGGCCTGGTACGTGCCGGTAGCGCTGGTAAGCGCCAGAAGCGGGGGGACGCTGCCCTCGCCGGCGAGGGCAAAATGTCGGTGTAGTGTTTCTCTGTGGGTTAGGGGGCGGGGTCAGGGCAGCTACGGCTAGCCTGGTCGGGTCGTCGGTTTCAGTGAGTACATGTCTGACTGACAATACAAAATTACGCGATGGCATGAGGAAACTAAATAATAACTTTGATAGCGCATCCTAATTTAATAAAACGCCATCTACAAAATTTTAATGGAACTAAAAATACAAATACGAACACAAAATGTGTCTAATTCACTTCAAAACACAGTTTTGTGAATTCGTGACATTATATTGTTCCACACATTTTGAAATGATACCTACCTTCAATAACTCTTTTTTTTTTGAGATATCTGAATGGTATGATATCTTGGCGAGATAAAAAAATTAACAGGTGCTATTTCAATTAATAAAAGCGCTTTTAAATTGTAATATCGCTCGAAATAAAATGCATGTCAAAATCCTATCCCCCACCTCACACTCGAGCCAGCTAAAACCAAAATTCTGTAATAACAATAATATTACAGAATTTCACTTTATATACAGGATAACGCTACGATGATCGGAAATATCAAAGTTTCGTTAAATAAACAATTTATTTTTATCCACAACTTGCTTTTTTCCGCGGCTTCGCCCGTGTGAACATCGTTTTTATGACTGCTTCTGAGGGTGAGTGGTGCGCGAGCCGGAAGCGGCTTGCGAGCGTGGAAATGAATTTTCTTCATATCCCTATCCGCTATCGTGATTTATATCTATGTATAGATCGGGCTATTGTGATTAGCAATCTATGACACTCCTCAACCATCTGTACAAAAATCCATTGTTCCGTTGCGATTTTAAAGAAATTTGCTATTTTATGCAACCAGTGAATAAAGGACGGATTTAAAGCGAGGGCCATAGATGAATCACGAGCAAGTGAAGGGTTCTAATGACTGAATCACGACCGGAGGGAGTGATTCAAGTATTAGAACCCTGAGCGACGCGAGCGATTCATGGTCCTCGATATAAATCCGTTTTATTCAAGAGTTGCATACTTACTATTCTTTATACCATGACTCCGAGAAAAAGAAACGTTTAACCGAAAATAGACATTTAATAAAGAAAAAAGGAATGTTAAATTAATTAAAATATTCATTAAAATTGGAACAATTACTAAAATAAGGAGTAATTTTCTTTTTGTTCTACAATTTATAGTATTTAAAATAACGCCTAATTACTAATGAAATGACAGCAAACAATACAAAACAATTTTTATTCTAATGCTAAACTCCTTTTCGAAAATATCGAACAATCAAATCTCGAGGAATTATTTGCACAAGGAGTTTGTATGTCAAATATTCTTTGGATTAGGAGTTTGTATCGAGTATTTTATGCGCAAGGAGTTTGTATAGCTGAGATGCGAAGTCGAATATTATATTGGTGTGTTCTAAATTCAAACACCAAAATAGTGATCAAAAGAGATTTTTATTCAATATTTTCAGTGAATAAAATAAGCTTTTTAGAGGAGCAATGGTATAAAGAGTATTTATACCATTGCTCCTCTAAAAAGATTATTTTATTCACTGAAAACAGTGAACAGGTGTGTTCTAAATTCAAACACCAAAATAGTGATTAAAAGAGCTTTTTATTCACTGTATTCAGTTTTACACGGGATTAAAAGTAACCTATGTCCTTCCCCGTGATACAGGCTACCTGCTACCTTCCCCTCGATACAGGCTACCTGCTACCAAATTTCATCAAGATTACCTAGTGAAGGTGTTGACGCGTGAAAAGGTAACAAACAAACACATTTTCACATTTAAAATATTAGTAAGGATTGATAAGCTTTTGAAATTATCTCACCTGTTTTAATTAGATTATTTTATGAGTTTACATATGAAAATTTCAATTTATGACCTTTATGACCCTCCCAATAAGATATGTTGTTCCTGTAGCATCATTAATATATTTTCACTTAAATCCACTCACTCCCTCTTGATATATGACTACAACGAAGTAACTATTTAGTAATCTGTGCTACAACCGCCTCCGTGACATAATGATAAGTTCATTCGCTGCACACCAGGAGGTCGCGGGTTCAAATCCCGGCAGGATCAACTTTGTAAGACTTGGTTTGGTTGGTGGTAGGGCATTTTCTAAGCTCGTCTAGCTAGCTACCCCCATCTTTTCTAAGCCCTGCCGCCAAATATTAGTGTTAACAGCATTGATGTGTTCCGGCTAGAAGATAAGATGGCCAGATCCTCATTGCGTTGGGGAATCTTGGTAAGACCGCTTCCATCTTCGGCATCATCATCACTTACCATCAGGTGAGATGATGCCAAGGGCTTATATATTGTGTTTTTTTTTTAAATACGAGTGTGTTGTAGACCACACGACTGAAGTAAAACTTTTTTAGCTCCATCTAATACGTATGAAAGTAAATACTTAGTCTTCAGAAAATAATCAAATCTTTTTTGTCATATGGAGGTATAGACAATTTATGAAAAGAGTTTTGTTATCCTCTAAAAATGATCAAATCTTTTTTATCTTTTGATTGTTTTGATTGTCTCGACACCGATATTGTTGTTTTTTTTACGAATGTTTCCATACTTGAGGAACTACAGACCAAAAAACGGCTCTCAACGATATGCCAAGAACGCGTGCTGGGTTTCTTCGATCACATAATGCGTTCTCTAAAGCATCGATCATCATTTTGTGACAGATTGAGGGAAAACGAGCAAGAGGAAGAACACCAGTCAAATGGTCCGATGTCATAAAGAGCAAGGCGGGGGAAGACTATATACGTCGGGCAGTCCACTTGGCCCAAAATCGTGTCAAATGGAAGGACACTATGTGGTCACGATCCTCAGCAGTGAGGGAACGACGAAGAAGAAGATTGTTGCCTTGGCAACCGATTTTGTTGGTAAACAAAAATAAATAGTATCTGTCTTTCTATCTTCACTTATTTATATATCCCTAAGAACTTCCGTTCGCCTTGCCCGAACACACTTCCGTAACGCTCTCGTCACGAATCCACCAGACGTGACACGCCAAGTGTGACACGTCGTCATTAGTACGGAAGTGGGCGTGGATAGATAATGACGTGTTCACAGGAATTTCGATTTATTAATGACATAAATATGAAATAAAGACCTAAAAAGAACACAAGGATTAGAAAAACGTAACACACTTAATTTATAATCACAAATAACAAACATAATTTTACCTTACCCGAGACAAAGTATATATTAGTACTAACATACAGTATGGACACTCCCTGCCGCTCTCTTGATTGCAAACTCACCCCCTCGTCTCATCACCCAGATTGATAAAGATTGGTTACAGTTTGGTTGTCGAACGTACAGGATTTCGCCGCCATTTTGTTTGTTCCGTCATTCCTTTTTTGAAATGTCGTTTCTGGCCCGTTGTATGAAGTGTCCAGGGTGTGCCCGAGATGGGTCTTAAAAGGAAGCAGCAGGTTAAAATAATTATTTTATAAAATTTCCAAATTTCTTTTTCAAAATATGTTGAATACTTAGTGGAAAAGAATTTTGATTTTTGAATAAAATGTCAGCGCATGCGTGAAAAAGAAAAAGATGGAATGAAAAAAGATCGAATGAAAGAAAAACGCATCAGCGTGCCGCTTTACAGCTTACCTACTCCCCAAGTCAAGCATGCGTTAAGAAATTTTACTTCCAAAACCTGTACAAACATTCATGTGCAAGTGACAAACGTGTTCATTAGTTGATGTAATCAGATATTGTTCCTATCTAAGAGTAAATGTTAAATTATTATTAATTCAGTGATACTGATGAAGAGTTACGCCACCGTGCTATGTGTAAGCGGATCACGCAATGTTTATTAAACGCATTAGAAACCTAAACATTGCTACAACTCTGACCCGTTAAACATGACCCCTAAACCCTCAAAATCATCCCCTTTTAGCATCCTTGTAAATATAAGCTGAAACAAGAGAGGAAGGCCAAGTTATACTGGTCCGTTGTCTACGTATGTACAACAAGCGACAGAGTTGACTGAAGCGTATAATGTTTGACAACCTACGTATTATTTACACGGGGTAAACTTCAGTCTTGATTAAGGTATTGTTTCGGAGAACTCCCGAATAAACTGATGACGGTAACAAAGTCGAGTCGAGCTGACAATAAAGCGTCTAACGAAGTGTCGTCTACTGTTAATTTAATTAGCGGAAAGTTTAGTAATGCTGCCCTGTTGGAGTGTTGTTTTTGTTTGAGCATCAATATAACATTTAAAGGAACAGAGGGTAATTTCGTGGAATTTAAAAAACAGGTAAAGTGCGAGTCAGAATCGCGCACAAAGCGTTCCGTACCATTGTACTAGATGTCGCTTGTTTTCTCACGTTTCAAAAATAATCACGTTTGTTGTATGGCCCCCCTTAAATATTTATTTTATTCTGTTTTTCAGTATTTGTTGTAGAAATACATCTGTGAAAATTTGAACTGTCCAGCTATCACGGTTCATGAATTACAGCCTGGTGACAGACACACGGACGGCGAAGTCTTAGTAATAGGGTCCCGTTTTTAACCGACTTCAAAAAAAAGGGGAGGTTTCTAAATTCGACCGTATATTTTTTTTTATGTGTGTTTGCGGTTAACTTAGTCGTTTATGAAACGATTTTGATGAATCTTTTTTTGTTGGCAAGGAGATATCCCCAAGGGTGGTACCATGATAAGTAAACCAGGATCTGATCATGGCATCCCAGAGAAATCGATTGGAACCTTAGTTTCCTGTTTGAAGTCGGTTTTATTTTGTTCAAAATTATTACCCTTTGGGTAAAAACCCTAAAAAAGAGTCAGGTAGGTATTTGGAGTCAGTATACTACTTAATAGTCTGCTTTGGCATGTGACGATGATGAACATTATCACATCAGCTAAAAGACGTCCACTGTTGGGCATAGGCCTCCCCTGAGTTTAGGGGGGTTTTGCCGTAATCGTTAGGCTTGGCAGGCGGGTTGGCGAACGCTGTGTGCGGTGTGTTGGCACAGTACGGGGAACGGACCCTGCCGTCCATCCTTCAGTTTTAAAATCCCTTAGTCGCACCTTACGACACCCTTGGGAATAGATGGGGTGCTATAATCTAGAGCCAGACCAATTAATACATTATACCAATATAGTGGCTTACGGTATCGCAACGAATGTGCTTACGCAGAGCAACGGAAGGGTACTTGCAGGGCAGCTGGCGGCGGGGCATAGCCTGCCAATCTCCTACAGGCTGCTACAGGCTAGTATTGCTAGTACCTACGCCGTGGCGGCATCGTGCGACATCAAAGGCGTTGCGCCACTGTAAGTCATATCGTAATACTGTGCTAAAGGCCTGCCGCCAAGCTAGTTACCTCTTAGCTTTTTTGGAATGTCGTGTCCTTCGTCGTCTGTATAAGGACGTGGCAGGAATTCAAAAAGGTTTTTATGAAAACCCTTAAATCATCATATCAGCTCATACACCCTGACTTAGGGTGATCGGGCCTTAGTCGACCACGCTGGCCAAGTGCGGTTTGGTCGACTTCACAGACCACCTTCGAGTTTCTTCTTTAAGACTTCTTTAATTAAATAAACCAAATTTTTTATTTGGCAAAAAAAATATTATTGCTGTTTGACTGTTTGAGTGTGAGTCAACTAACCTTTGCTGCTGGTAGCTATCACCAGATAGCAGTCGTAAGGCTGTATCAGGAACCTTTAAAAAAGTTCCGACAGTGGTCAAAAAGTACCCTTCAACCTACACGAATCAGAAGTTGGCCCAAGTGTGTAGAGTATAGTCTAACATTTCCCATTTTAGGAAGAGATGTAATGGGTCATATCATCATATCAGCCGAAGGACGTCCACTGCTGGACATAGGCCTCCTCCAAGGATTTTCAAGACGACAGGTTCTGCGCTGCCCGCATCCAGCGGCTTCCCGCGAGCTTCACCAGGTTATCAGTCCACTGATTGGGAGGCCTGCCTACGCTACGTTTTCCAGTGCTCGGTCGCCACTCGACTACTTTACTACCCCAACGACCATCTGTTCTATGAGCTATGTGCCCCGCCCATTGCCACTTAAGTTTTGCAATTCCAAGAGTTATGCTAACTTAACTTAACTATGATAACTTTGATTCTCCTACGGATCTCCTCGTTTTTGATTCCATCACGCAGAGAAACTCCGAGCGTAGCACGCTCCATTGTCCTTTGGGTGATTTTGAGGCTTTTTTTGAGGCCCAAAGTAAGCGGCTATGTCTCAGTTCCGTATGTCATCACTGGCAACACACACTCTGGTCGAAGAACTTGGTCTTAAGACACTGCGGTATTTGGGACGTCAAGATATTGCGAAGCTTCCCGAACGCTGCGTATCCGAGTTGGATTCGACGATAGATCTCTTTCTTGAAGTCATACCTTCCTAAGAGAAAAGATGTTACCAAGGCGCTCGAGCCTACCCTGAATTAGGGCGATCGGGTCTTAGTCGACCACGCGGCCCCAGTGCGGGTTAGTCGACTTCACACACAACCAGCGAGTTTCTTCGTAGGCGTGTGCAGGTTTGCTCACGATGTTTTCCTTTACCGTAAGAGCGTCGGATAAAAGTACATCTTCTTATCAGCTCATATACGTCCCCACCGAGGGGCTCGAGCCTACTCTGAATTAGGGCGATCGGGTCTTAGTCACAGATTACTAAATAGTTACTTTCTCAGTCGACCACGCGGCCCCAGTGCGGGTTAGTCGACTTCACACACAACCAGCGAGTTTCTTCGTAGGCGTGTGCAGGTTTGCTCACGATGTTTTCCTTTACCGTAAGAGCGTCGGATAAAAGTACATCTTCTTATCAGCTCATATACGTCCCCACCGAGGGGCTCGAGCCTACTCTGAATTAGGGCGATCGGGTCTTAGTCACAGATTACTAAATAGTTACTTTCTTAGTCGACCACGCGGCCCCAGTGCGGGTTAGTCGACTTCACACACAACCAGCGAGTTTCTTCGTAGGCGTGTGCAGGTTTGCTCACGATGTTTTCCTTTACCGTAAGAGCGTCGGATAAAAGTACATCTTCTTATCAGCTCATATACGTCCCCACCGAGGGGCTCGAGCCTACTCTGAATTAGGGCGATCGGGTCTTAGTCACAGATTACTAAATAGTTACTTTCTTAGTCGACCACGCGGCCCCAGTGCGGGTTAGTCGACTTCACACACAACCAGCGAGTTTCTTCGTAGGCGTGTGCAGGTTTGCTCACGATGTTTTCCTTTACCGTAAGAGCGTCGGATAAAAGTACATCTTCTTATCAGCTCATATACGTCCCCACCGAGGGGCTCGAGCCTACTCTGAATTAGGGCGATCGGGTCTTAGTCACAGATTACTAAATAGTTACTTTCTCAGTCGACCACGCGGCCCCAGTGCGGGTTAGTCGACTTCACACACAACCAGCGAGTTTCTTCGTAGGCGTGTGCAGGTTTGCTCACGATGTTTTCCTTTACCGTAAGAGCGTCGGATAAAAGTACATCTTCTTATCAGCTCATATACGTCCCCACCGAGGGGCTCGAGCCTACTCTGAATTAGGGCGATCGGGTCTTAGTCACAGATTACTAAATAGTTACTTTCTCAGTCGACCACGCGGCCCCAGTGCGGGTTAGTCGACTTCACACACAACCAGCGAGTTTCTTCGTAGGCGTGTGCAGGTTTGCTCACGATGTTTTCCTTTACCGTAAGAGCGTCGGATAAAAGTACATCTTCTTATCAGCTCATATACGTCCCCACCGAGGGGCTCGAGCCTACTCTGAATTAGGGCGATCGGGTCTTAGTCACAGATTACTAAATAGTTACTTTCTTAGTCGACCACGCGGCCCCAGTGCGGGTTAGTCGACTTCACACACAACCAGCGAGTTTCTTCGTAGGCGTGTGCAGGTTTGCTCACGATGTTTTCCTTTACCGTAAGAGCGTCGGATAAAAGTACATCTTCTTATCAGCTCATATACGTCCCCACCGAGGGGCTCGAGCCTACTCTGAATTAGGGCGATCGGGTCTTAGTCACAGATTACTAAATAGTTACTTTCTTAGTCGACCACGCGGCCCCAGTGCGGGTTAGTCGACTTCACACACAACCAGCGAGTTTCTTCGTAGGCGTGTGCAGGTTTGCTCACGATGTTTTCCTTTACCGTAAGAGCGTCGGATAAAAGTACATCTTCTTATCAGCTCATATACGTCCCCACCGAGGGGCTCGAGCCTACTCTGAATTAGGGCGATCGGGTCTTAGTCACAGATTACTAAATAGTTACTTTCTTAGTCGACCACGCGGCCCCAGTGCGGGTTAGTCGACTTCACACACAACCAGCGAGTTTCTTCGTAGGCGTGTGCAGGTTTGCTCACGATGTTTTCCTTTACCGTAAGAGCGTCGGATAAAAGTACATCTTCTTATTAGCTCATATACGTCCCCACCGAGGGGCTCGAGCCTACTCTGAATTAGGGCGATCGGGTCTTAGTCACAGATTACTAAATAGTTACTTTCTTAGTCGACCACGCGGCCCCAGTGCGGGTTAGTCGACTTCACACACAACCAGCGAGTTTCTTCGTAGGCGTGTGCAGGTTTGCTCACGATGTTTTCCTTTACCGTAAGAGCGTCGGATAAAAGTACATCTTCTTATCAGCTCATATACGTCCCCACCGAGGGGCTCGAGCCTACTCTGAATTAGGGCGATCGGGTCTTAGTCGACCACGCGGCCCCAGTGCGGGTTAGTCGACTTCACACACAACCAGCGAGGTACTTCGTAGGCGTGTGCAGGTTTGTTTACGATGTTTTCCTTTACCGTAAGAGCGTCGGATAAAAGTACATCTTCTTATCAGCTCATATACGTCCCCACCGAGGGGCTCGAGCCTACTCTGAATTAGGGCGATCGGGTCTTAGTCACAGATTACTAAATAGTTACTTTCTTAGTCGACCACGCGGCCCCAGTGCGGGTTAGTCGACTTCACACACAACCAGCGAGTTTCTTCGTAGGCGTGTGCAGGTTTGCTCACGATGTTTTCCTTTACCGTAAGAGCGTCGGATAAAAGTACATCTTCTTATCAGCTCATATACGTCCCCACCGAGGGGCTCGAGCCTACTCTGAATTAGGGCGATCGGGTCTTAGTCACAGATTACTAAATAGTTACTTTCTTAGTCGACCACGCGGCCCCAGTGCGGGTTAGTCGACTTCACACACAACCAGCGAGTTTCTTCGTAGGCGTGTGCAGGTTTGCTCACGATGTTTTCCTTTACCGTAAGAGCGTCGGATAAAAGTACATCTTCTTATCAGCTCATATACGTCCCCACCGAGGGGCTCGAGCCTACTCTGAATTAGGGCGATCGGGTCTTAGTCACAGATTACTAAATAGTTACTTTCTTAGTCGACCACGCGGCCCCAGTGCGGGTTAGTCGACTTCACACACAACCAGCGAGTTTCTTCGTAGGCGTGTGCAGGTTTGCTCACGATGTTTTCCTTTACCGTAAGAGCGTCGGATAAAAGTACATCTTCTTATCAGCTCATATACGTCCCCACCGAGGGGCTCGAGCCTACTCTGAATTAGGGCGATCGGGTCTTAGTCACAGATTACTAAATAGTTACTTTCTTAGTCGACCACGCGGCCCCAGTGCGGGTTAGTCGACTTCACACACAACCAGCGAGTTTCTTCGTAGGCGTGTGCAGGTTTGCTCACGATGTTTTCCTTTACCGTAAGAGCGTCGGATAAAAGTACATCTTCTTATCAGCTCATATACGTCCCCACCGAGGGGCTCGAGCCTACTCTGAATTAGAACGATCGGGTCTTAGTCACAGATTACTAAATAGTTACTTTCTCAGTCGACCACGCGGCCCCAGTGCGGGTTAGTCGACTTCACACACAACCAGCGAGTTTCTTCGTAGGCGTGTGCAGGTTTGCTCACGATGTTTTCCTTTACCGTAAGAGCGTCGGATAAAAGTACATCTTCTTATCAGCTCATATACGTCCCCACCGAGGGGCTCGAGCCTACTCTGAATTAGGGCGATCGGGTCTTAGTCACAGATTACTAAATAGTTACTTTCTTAGTCGACCACGCGGCCCCAGTGCGGGTTAGTCGACTTCACACACAACCAGCGAGTTTCTTCGTAGGCGTGTGCAGGTTTGCTCACGATGTTTTCCTTTACCGTAAGAGCGTCGGATAAAAGTACATCTTCTTATCAGCTCATATACGTCCCCACCGAGGGGCTCGAGCCTACTCTGAATTAGAACGATCGGGTCTTAGTCACAGATTACTAAATAGTTACTTTCTCAGTCGACCACGCGGCCCCAGTGCGGGTTAGTCGACTTCACACACAACCAGCGAGTTTCTTCGTAGGCGTATGCAGGTTTGCTCACGATGTTTTCCTTTACCGTAAGAGCGTCGGATAAAAGTACATCTTCTTATCAGCTCATATACGTCCCCACCGAGGGGCTCGAGCCTACTCTGAATTAGGGCGATCGGGTCTTAGTCACAGATTACTAAATAGTTACTTTCTTAGTCGACCACGCGGCCCCAGTGCGGGTTAGTCGACTTCACACACAACCAGCGAGTTTCTTCGTAGGCGTGTGCAGGTTTGCTCACGATGTTTTCCTTTACCGTAAGAGCGTCGGATAAAAGTACATCTTCTTATCAGCTCATATACGTCCCCACCGAGGGGCTCGAGCCTACTCTGAATTAGAACGATCGGGTCTTAGTCACAGATTACTAAATAGTTACTTTCTCAGTCGACCACGCGGCCCCAGTGCGGGTTAGTCGACTTCACACACAACCAGCGAGTTTCTTCGTAGGCGTGTGCAGGTTTGCTCACGATGTTTTCCTTTACCGTAAGAGCGTCGGATAAAAGTACATCTTCTTATCAGCTCATATACGTCCCCACCGAGGGGCTCGAGCCTACTCTGAATTAGGGCGATCGGGTCTTAGTCACAGATTACTAAATAGTTACTTTCTCAGTCGACCACGCGGCCCCAGTGCGGGTTAGTCGACTTCACACACAACCAGCGAGTTTCTTCGTAGGCGTGTGCAGGTTTGCTCACGATGTTTTCCTTTACCGTAAGAGCGTCGGATAAAAGTACATCTTCTTATCAGCTCATATACGTCCCCACCGAGGGGCTCGAGCCTACTCTGAATTAGGGCGATCGGGTCTTAGTCACAGATTACTAAATAGTTACTTTCTCAGTCGACCACGCGGCCCCAGTGCGGGTTAGTCGACTTCACACACAACCAGCGAGTTTCTTCGTAGGCGTGTGCAGGTTTGCTCACGATGTTTTCCTTTACCGTAAGAGCGTCGGATAAAAGTACATCTTCTTATCAGCTCATATACGTCCCCACCGAGGGGCTCGAGCCTACTCTGAATTAGGGCGATCGGGTCTTAGTCGACCACGCGGCCCCAGTGCGGGTTAGTCGACTTCACACACAACCAGCGAGGTTCTTCGTAGGCGTGTGCAGGTTTGTTCACGATGTTTTCCTTTACCGTAAGAGCGTCGGATAAAAGTACATCTTCTTATCAGCTCATATACGTCCCCACCGAGGGGCTCGAGCCTACTCTGAATTAGGGCGTTCGGGTCTTAGTCGACAACGCAGGCCCAGTGCGGGTTGGTCGACTTCACACACAACCAGCGAGTTCCTTCGCAGGTGTGTGCAGGTGTCCTTACGATGTTTTCCTTTACCGTAAGAGCGTACATATGAAATCTAAATTAGAAATCACATTGGTACGTGGCAGGATTCGAACCACGACCTCCCGGACAGGAGGCGGCGGCCCTAGCCATTACGCCACCGACGCTCTGACGCTGAAACTACTAATACTGGAAGGCAATCCCAAAAGTGGACACCTGCACGTGGACGTAATTAACTGATCTAATTACGGTGTGACATGATGCCGCAGTCAGTGCCACTGGGTCGCTAATACGATAAGCTACTATTGGAAACGTCGACTTTTATTTAACCGAAATTTTTATTGTCGAATTTAAGAAACGTAAATGTGTCCGTGGCGCAACGGCAAGGGCCGCTACCTCCTATCCGGGAAGTCATGGTTCGAGTCCTGCCACGTACCAATGTGTTTTTGAATTTCGATACCGTAGAAACTCGAAGGTTGTGTGTGAAGTTGATCAACCCGCACTGGGCCCGCGTGGTCGACTAAGGCCCGATCGCCCTAATTCAGGGTAGGCTCGAGCCCCTCGGTTGGGACGTATAAATCTATATATTGTATAAAAACTCAGCCTCTGTATGTTTGTGCCAGCAAACGGATTCGAAAGTAGTCGATCGATTACGATAAAACTTTGACACGAACGAAGGTTTATGAAAAAAAAACTCCGCAAGTACTTGCGACTCACACATCGCTCACTCTTGATATCTACGCGGGCAAAGCCACGGGCACCAGCTAGTTAAATACATTTTATAAGAAAATTATTTATATTTCTTTTATCTATTTTGTATGGTAAATTGAAGAAATTATGAGGTCAATATTAATAAAATGCTCGATAATACAGTGGTAACCTAGTAATGAGGTCAATATTAAGAAAGTGCTCAATAATACAGTGGTAACCTAATTATGCGGTCAATATTAAGAAAGAGCTCAATTTCAGACTGTTAAGAATTAGGCATTTGATTTAAAAGTTACACAAGTACATTTTAATAGTTATTTATGCCACTGCCAAGTAATTTGAGCCTTTGTAACATGAGTGCTACTCAGCTTCGCTTCGTGGCACAATCGAGTGTTACAATGACTAATTGCATGCAGTGGCATACAATACTTTTTCTACGACCATGAAATAAATAAAAGCACATTGAAATTTTGGCATAATCATATATTGAATTTTTGAAGTCAAAGCCATAAAAATATTTAAAAAGTTTTAATTGTAGTAGGTATGTTGTCTCGTTTTGTAATTATCATTTGATAATTGTAATACGACTTGTAGGAATGAATACTTTTGTGATATAATAATAATAATAATAATTCTTTATTCAGGCAATAGACCCACGGTAAAATACAGAAAATACACAAAATAATAATAATAATACAAAGTAAACTAAATAAAGATTAATTTAAATGGACAGTACTGACTAGAATCATTTACGATTCGCGTCAAGGTGGACACTAATCCAGTATTTATATATGTACCCAGAGAAGTCCTCACCCACTACTCTCAGAATGCTGTTATCAGTTCCCTGCAATCGCCTCCAAAAGGAAGCTATACGGGCCCTAACAACAGCAAAGGAATCCGGCACTCCCCCCTCGGCAAACATGCCCGACGCGCTGCAGTATCTGGGTAACTTCATGAGAATGCGGTAGGCATCGTTGTACTGCACCCTTATGGTGCTGAGTGTCGATCTTTTAAACTTTACCCAAAGCTGGGACGTGTAGAAACACTGACAGAAAGTTTTGAACAGTGTCGTCCTCACGTCCCTACTGCATTTTGAGAACCTGCGCGCGAGCATGTTACACCGAACGGAGAGTGCTCTTCTCTCGCGATCGATATCTTGGTCGTCCTTCAGATCTTCTGTGAGTACATGTCCAAGGTATTTAAACTGTTTTACAACCCGAACTGATGATCCATTAAGAAAAACTTCAGGTACAATCTCTGGACCTTTACCTGCCTTAAAAACCATCATTTCCGTCTTGGTTACATTATATTTCAGTCCGTGAACATTTGCATAATGTTCACAGACTGAGAGAAGTTTCCTGAGGCCGCTTATCGATGGGCTGAGAAGCACCATGTCATCGGCATAACTTAAATTATTGACAAAAATACCACCGAGTGAACACCCAACGTTGGCGCTCCTCAGCTCAACGATAAGGTCGTTGACATAGATATTAAAAAGGTCCGGAGATGTAAGCCCACCCTGACGAACACCGCAGTCTAGCCTATACTCGCTAGAAGTCGTGTTGTCCCATCTCACGCTATTAGTTTGGCCGCCGTACCAATGTCTCAACAGACCCACTACACTTCTGTGGACGTTTGAGGCACGCAGTTTGTTCCAGAGAATTTCATAATTAACTAGGTCAAACGCGCGACTCAAGTCCAGAAAACAAGCGTACACTGAAGTGTCACGATTCAGGTAATAATTTACCGTATGCTTGAGGCTGATAATAGCCGAGTCTGTCGAGAGACCGGGCCGGAAGCCAAACTGAGCATCATCTATCACGACATTTTTCATCAGCTCGGGCTGCAGCAGTCTTTCCAGAACTTTGCCAGTCACCGTTCCCAGGGAAATAGGTCGGTAATTGTTCGCTGAGCTGAGGTCTCCGGTTTTATTTTTAACTATGGGCACAACTACAGTCTTCATAAGTGCCTGCGGTAGGTAGGAGTACTTCACACATAGATTAAATAAACTGCACAACTTGTCCCTCAGCTCAGGCCCTGCAAAAAAGATGTGCTCTATGCTCAGTCCGTCATGTCCGGGGGACTTACCACTCTTGATTTGTTTGATAGCTCTCATGATATCTTCTGAGCTATATATCAACAGCGGTTGGTCCTCCTGACACACATCATCAAAATATTGATAACTTATGGGCATAGGATTAATTTTAAACTTATCCGCAAACATTTCAGCTATTTCCCTGGGAATTTGCCTACCGTCCACAGATGAAGCCACGTTTTGTTTGTGATTAAGATTTTTTGTTGCATTCCAAAACTTTCAGAAATTTTTATTGTTTTTGTGTGTTGCTAGTATATCCATTATAATTTGTTCTTCATTCCGCTGGCACCAGCGAAGTTTATTTTTAAAGGATTTTCTACTGTCTTTCATTTTAACGTAGATTTCACCCGTGGACGGCCGACCAGCTAAAGTCCAACAATCAAAGTAGAGGCGTGCAGCTTGATGAGCCTCCTTAACATGGAGATTCCAGCCTGTAATGGTTTTCCTAGTCTTGTGTCCACCTTTACGCGAACCTACGGTGTGAATGGCTCCAGCCTGTAGAATCTTTATAATTTTATCATATGTCATGTCAATAAAATTATAATGCTCATTCAACCTCTCACAACACTCACTCCTATCACACTCTTCGCAGAACAAAACAGCATTCATACTTTCAAATTTGGAACTGCAATACATGCGGTATCCATTTATCTGACTAGCATTTCTAGATCCCCATCTTATCTTGTTAATATCACCTAACTGTAAAATACTTTTGGTTTTACAATCCTTTAATACAATCCTTTTTATATCACAGGTTATTTGCAATGGATAATGGTCAGAACTGTAAACACCGTACAAAACACTGACTAAGGTTATCATATTCCGCGCAGCCTTAGTAGTAACGCAGTGGTCCAACCACCTGCGCGAACCATGCGCCTCGCTGACGAAGGTGTAGGTATTCGAGTTCAGGCCCAATATTTCCATATCTGCACACACTAGTTCCTGCTCCTCACAGAACGATATTAGTTCATGACCAAAATTAGCAGTCGGGTGAGCGTTAAAATCACCAAGAAGAAAAACAGCTGGTATATCATTTTCATCAATCACCGCACAAATTTTTGATAAACAGTTTGTGAAATCTGGCAAATTGTCATAATTATCAGTCGGCATATAAACACTAAACACTAAAAATACTTGCAAACCAGTATCTATTTTGATAGCGATTAGCCGATCACTGCTACATTCTACCACACATACATTCTGTAGCTTTGATTTGCGCCATAAAAGGGCGACTCCCCCGTATGGTCGTCCACGGAGAGCACCAGCTGATGTGTCGACGGAAGACTTAGCCGCGCACCCAAACTCGCTGTCCACTGAGTGCACGAAGTTAAGGTCGTGGGTGGGGCAGCAGCCAGGTCTCCTGGAGCGCGACGATGTCGGACTGCACGCACAGGTCACGAACATGCTGCACGGATCTCTTAAGAGATTTACAGTTAAAGCTAGTCATAACTAAGGGTGTACTATCCATAATTGTTTGTAATGTTAGCTTTAACTGGGCGTTCCTTAAATCTTCGGAATACAATTCCGGCTGGCCAAAAATCGTTATTTAAAAATAAATTAATTTTGCTCTTCGACATGATGACTTTGTACGAATTGAAGTCCAATTCTTGTTTCTGAACCAACAATTGTACGTCAATACAATTTTCTCCTTTCATGCGTATGTATTCTTTTATATCATCAACAGATGTCGTCTTTTTTAATCTCGATAAGTAAATGGCACTAGGTAAATCTGCAACCTGCAGATTACTAGAACTCTGCGCTGTTCCACACATGTTTCTGTAGTTATATTTACGTAATTTACCTTTATTTTTATTAACGACCAATGTAAAATCATCTTCATTCTTTTCGTAACTACCTATAAGGTTTGAAATCGATTGCTTCGGCAACTGCGACGGGCGTTGAATGATATCTCGATAAGACGGTGTATGTACCTCCACCTGAACCGGTGTCGGGGCTGATGAGTCACCGCCTTTTGTTCGAGTAGGTAGCGGACGCGGCTGTGGCAGCGGTGACTTGGGTGCGATCATCTTTTGATGTGATATGATTTGAGGTTATGTATTAGGCAAATTACCAAATTGGGAGTAGAAAAAATATTGTTACTGTAGGTACTTTTAGATAAAATTATAAAACATGAACTTAAAATTGTTAAGGATTGAATAAGTTAGGTATTTCAAGATTCGGAATTTCGTTTTCTCACTGTTTAATCTGTGCATATTTGGAAGGTTATTATCGTGTTTGTCATTATATTTATTGACATACTCGCTTTTGTCAGCGGCTTTGCTCGCGTGAACATAGCTTACTGTCGTCGAGGGTGCGCAGAAAATAGTAGTCTGTGTGTTAATCCATGTCCTAATCTATCTACCTACCAAATTTCATCCAGATCCGTTTATCTGTTGTGACGTAAAAGAGTGATAAACATGATAAAAATGGTATTTGTACAAGCCCGAAATTTACAAAAATCAATATTAATTTATAGTTTTAATTCACAGAAATCTTCAATAGGTCGAAAAGATGACGCATAACCGCTGCCGTTTCAAATGACTGCGCGCCGGCTTGAAGACTAATCGTAAAATAGATTCGATTTTGGATTTAAGTAAAAGGTACCTACTCATAGTTTTAACCAAAAATTTTGTGTTTTAGTTTTAGATAAAAATAATTATTTTATTAATTTTTGTTTTTATTCGCGGAAATCTTCAAAAGGTCGAAAAGGTTACGCGCCGTTTCAAATGACTGCGCGCCCGCTTGAAGATTAATAACCTTATCATATAAGTTAACCCTTAATCGTTTTCTTAGATTTCGTAGGGTAGTGGAAGCAAAATTAAACCTAAAATAAGAAGTGTGAAAATTTTTTACATTTCGGTAATTAGTATTTTTACATTATTTTTTTGTTTTCTTACTGTTTTAGACAAGCACTTGGACCCCACAAGTAAAGGGAAAATGCGGCCATTCTAAACAATCCTGGGCGGCCCACATTGCTAGCAGATGATAGATTTAAATGCGACGGTTTTTTATGACCCGAAAGCGCGTGATCCAAGACAGACTACAATGGTGGAGCACTGTGGATGCCTTCTGTTCCAACTACGGGACTTATGATAATAGGGGTAGGGTAGACTGGGGACAAATGAAATGTGTCATGATTGAAACAACTCGAATTTCTCGAAATCCATGGTACAATGCGTGTGACGCGCCACTCGCTAGTGCGTCCGCAATTTCGGAATAATTGACCAATATCGAGCGAAGCGAGTGACGCTGCCATTTCCAGACACTTCGACGAATTACGCGCTTAAAAGTAAGTATAGCGATTATTTTAATTTCGCTTATAATTTTTTTTATAGTAGTTTATTGACAGTGTTTCTTTGTTGCAGTGCTTTATCAGCTATATATGATTATTTCTATATCAATTGATTAGCACTGGGGCTAATTTAAAAGGTGATATTGATCTTGAAAATTGAAAATGTCGGATGGGTACGTTTGAAACAACGTGTTTGGGACAATTGAAGTATTTCAACTATCTCTAACATATTGAAAGAATGTCATTTTGAATTATAAAACTGTGTGGTTACAGTTCGAGTACAAATCAGCCTTAATATTTTTCATAGTCATAGTTTCCTACGACAGTTAAAATTAAAATTAAATAAAATTTTTCAATTTAAATTACCGAAGGAAACCATAACTAACAATAACAAAAAAGAAACAAAAAACACAATAATTATATAACTAAAGAGTGCTAACTGATTTGTATTACCTATTAGTAGTTGGGTTGGTAGTTACCTAAATATATGTTTGTATTAAAATTTTTAGTTTAATTCCATAGTTAAGAGTTTAAAATATGATTTTGTTAAAAACTGTGTTATAAATCTAAATGAGTGTATGAATAGAGAAAGCTGTAAGTAAGCATTTACTTTTAAGTTAGTTCATCCTGAAAAACCGTCGGTGGCTCAACCGGTAACGACTAGGTCCTCCTAACCAGAGGTGCCGGGTTCAAATCCGGACGGCCAATGTACCAATGAGTTTTTCGAAACTTACGTACATATACTCACCGATTGCTTTAACGGTGAAGGAAAACATCTGAGGAAACCTGCGCACACTTGCGAAGAAACTCGAAGGTTGTGTGTGAAGTCGACCAACCCGCACTGGGCCCGAGTGGTCGACTAAGGCCCGATCGCCCTAATCAGGGTAGGCTTGAGCCCCTAGGTGGGGACGTATATGAGCTGACAGGATAGTTCTTTCTTATTTTTAAAATTCGCTTATTGTTTTTTTTTTAAAACAACCGTGATTGCTCATAGGTTCGTTACTTTTGAACCGAGTAGTAATTTTGCATTTATTTAAGTCATCATCATGTCAGCTCATATACGTCCCCACCTAGGGGCTCAAACCTACCTTGAATTAGGGCGATCGGGCCTTAGTCGACCACGCCGGCCCAGTGCTGGTTGGTCGACTTCACACACAATCTGCGAGTTTCTTCGCAGGCGTGTCCAGGTTTCCTCATGATGTTTTCCTTCACCGTAAGATCGTCGCACAAACGTACATATGAAATCGAAATTCGAAAACACATTGGTACGTGGCAGGATTCGAACCATTACGCCCTTGCCATTACGCCACCGCCGCTCATTTACTTAAGCATAAGACCTCAAACAATTCTTACCTTAGTGTAGACGATAAAAATGCCTAAACGTTGCATTTCTGCTATCTTTTTTTATTTATTAATGGAGAAGTATTGACAAGCCAGAAAGACTTAACAAAATAATGTTACGATTGAAACATAATTAATCTTAAAATCTTGAAATTTTTATTTCTTGTTTATCTTTTATTCCTACTTTACTTATCGTGTTTTATTCTTGTATACCGAGGGGGGTGGAGGAGTAGGCTGGTGACCTACACTACAAGATTTACATCTTATTTTAAATGTACTTCAAATATTTTGCTTACCGTATCTTGTGGGAAGAAAATAAACTATTATATATTAAGCTTGATATCACATAAAAATTGTAATAAATAAGCTAAGTTTGTGTTATAGAGTAGTGTAATTAAAAAGTTCAACAGATAAGTAACAAAACGAAAATTAAGTTTTTTATATCTAAGATATTTGAAATGTTTGTGTTTCGTTTACCGACTTTTTACAATATCATTTGAATAGTGTTACCGTAGTGAAAATGGCTAAAACCTATTATAAAACGTCTATTGTTCTTAAGATATTATAACGTTTCAACTGGGGTCAATTGAAGTACTCTTTTTTTATCATCTCTAAAATGTTTTTGTAGCTGAAATGTTTGACACAGAGCTTTCAATTTATGCTCATTAAGGAGCCAGATAACAACCCTTAAAATGGTATAAACGAGTGGTTTGATAACAGTGAAGGTTACGCCACTATATACAGTTAAAGTGAAATTGTTTCAATTGTCCCCGGTCTACACCACCTTTCCACTGAAGCGGAGACGAGTGAAGAGGATTGGTGAAGAAAGGTATATGTTTCTACTGAAGCAGATAGAAGAAGAGCGGAGGCGAGCGGAGTTGGGTAACTTGGTACCCCGCAGCATTCTACCCTGCTCCGCTTGCTGCACCCCACATCGCTCTGCCCCACTCCGCTCAGCACGCCATATATTTACATAAAATCTTTCTTGTCTTCGCTATTACTGTTTCCGTTGTAGCGGAGATGTGGCTAATTTTCGATTTCATATGTACGTTTATCCGACGCTCGACTGAAGAAAAACATCGCGAGGAAACCTGCTCACGCTTGCGAAGAAACTTAAAGGTTGTGTGTGAAGTCGACCAACCCGCACTGGGCCCGCGTAGTCGACCCCTAATTCAAGGTAAGCTCCAGTCCCCCAGTGGGGACTTATATAAGCTGTTTTAATGATTGGTTAATTTTTACACGTCTGTTCCCAGCTCCACTCGTCTTCGCTTGAGTGGAAACGCAGTTTTATGAATAAAAGTCAAAGTCATCAGGAATTTAATCCACTAAAACTACATAAACACTTAACACATTATAGGAAAACCTATATCCAGAGCTAAAAATTTTCAGTTTCATAGTCGATTCCAGCAAAGCCAGGTATTAATAAAGAGTGGGCCGCAGTTCGCTCGGCAGCCGACGGATTTATATTGATGGATCCTTCCGCCCGGCCCACCGCGTTATTGCGGCCCCTAATAGATACAGATTGACCGCCCCGAAAGGCACTCAGACTTCGGATACCTCTGGGAACAGAGAGTTACCTGCTGCTGTGAGACATTTATTTTTTACAAGCGTTTACTTAACTTGCAATGTATGTATGTTTGTTCGGGTGGAATCTTGCAAGTTGAAGGGATTTGAAAGTTATTGGCATACTGAGGATTCGCCATTTTGTTTTTTTTTTTCAAAATGGCGTCGCACAATCTAACCTGTGTTTTTCGATAGGGGACCTATAGAAGAACAAAAAATGACATATAACATTTTGGCCTAAAGTGTCACGTTTCTGAGATAATATAGAAGTTAAAAATAATCAAAATTATTATGGAATTATTGTTCAATTATCTCCGTAACGTGACGTTTTAGGACACTATGTTACCTGTCATTTTTTGTTTGTCTGTATGTCCCCTATCCAAATATATAGGTCTCAATGTGCGACGTCATTTTGAAAAAAAATATGGCGGACTCCATCTCCAGTATGCCAGTCTCCATACAAAAATTTTCAAATCCCTTTGGCCCACTTCCCGGTTTTCGATTGAGCTGAAATTTTGCATGCATATGTATATTGAGCGACAATGCAATATTAAAATCTTGGACCTAAAAGTTTTAGGATTTTTCGAAAATAATTTACTAACAGCCGTCTGCTCGGTGCGCCTCCATCAAGAAACTTTTTTTTATTATTATTTAATATACATATTTAAATGAAATACTTTTTAAGCTATTGCATAGCTTTTATCGCGGGCTTTGAGAGCGGCGACCGAATCAAGAAATTCCGTAACGAAAATAAAACCTAGCACTCCCTACTCCGCCTACCATGTAGCTAAGCCGAGCGTAACGTAACGTTACCGCGTTCTAAAAACTTACAGTGCCATCTATTAGCGATTTGCGGTAATAAAAGGACTTAGTCAATTTTATACTTAGTGTTAATAACTTTCTTAGTGTTAATTTATTACATAAACATCCCGCGCCCCAAGGACTATAATAATATGGTCCTTTATTCAAAAGGAGCACACGAAAACAGTAAAACATCAAAAAATAGTGAATAAATACTGCAAAAAAAAAAAATAATTGCATAAGTTGATAAAAAAATGCTATGCAATAGCTTTACCGCTGCAGTCCCCGAGTGACACGCGTCTTTTTTTTTTATTTATTATCGGAAGGTACACAAACAGAAATGTAAGAATAAACGTAAAAAAATATTCTTAGGTTATAAATAACTAATTACATTCTAATATCGTGTCTCGCAAATGTGTAACAAACAAATAAACAAAAGCAGATTCCGTGCAATAAGTTAATACCTAATTTAAAAAAAAAGAAATCAAAAAAAAGACAAGCCTAGTCCTATCTCAATACATCATTGAAATACCTATCAAAATGGTTCAGCCTCTAAGTAGATTAGAGAGCCCAAAATTACATAGTACAAACATACAATAATTATCAATAGAATAATATTATTATATATAACACACAATAATAGCATACAATATTTAGCTCGTAGAACACATGGCCTTTGGTGCAGTAAAGTTCTCGAGTGGCAACCGCGCACCGGAAAACGTAGCGTAGGCAGACCTCCCACTCGGTAGACCGATGACCTGGTGAAGGTCGCGGGAAGCCGCTGGATGTGGGTAGCGCAGAACCGGTCGTTGTGGAAATCCTTGGGGGAGGTCTATGTCCAGCAGTGGACGTCCTTCGGCTGATATGATACAATACAATAATTTATTTAATCATTACGAATATAGATGCGTTTAAATGTTGGTATCTCTTTAACAGAGTACACTTTATCATTTTACTAGCAATAATATAAATAATAATAAATCAGTTTATTATCAAAAAGTAAACAAAGAAAAAGTCTCAAATTTTAGTTCCACGTCTTAAGCTACTTGAAAAAAAACTTTGAAAATGGAAAGTTATTAATTATAGCTAAGAACCACCTCGATCCTCGATCACGTCAGCTTTCCAAAAAAAAAACGCATCAAAATTGGTCCATTCGTTTAAGAACTACGATGTCGCAGACATACACAGATATACACGTTTAACTTATAACACCCGTCTTTCTGCGTCTGGGGTTAAAAATAATTTTCCGAAAAACCTAAAAACTTTTATGTACAAGCTTTTAATATTGCATTGTCACACGATATACACAAGCATGCAAAATATCAGCTCAATTGGAAACCGGGAAGTAGGTCAAATTTAATTTAATTTCACCCGAACAAACATACATACATTGCGAGTTAATTAAAAGCTTGTAAAAATAGGATCCCCTTCGTAAAGCTACAGCTGGTTTTCCTAAAAATAAAAAATAGATTGGCCAAGCGCAAGTCGGACACGCGCAAAGTAGGATTCCGTAGTCTTTTGAAAAATTAAATGTTTATTTTAAAAAACAAAATTATATTTGCAGTTGGTAATAGAACATATTTTATGAACTTGTTACAAATCGAACTGCACATCTTAAGTTGGTCGAGTATTTCTCCTAAACTAAGAAAGCCTTCATTCATTAAATTCATTCATTAAATATTTTAAAAAAAAATCCAAATATAGCGGTTTAGTTGTTAGGGGGTGAGGACACTCGTCTCTTACAAAATTTAGCACTTTCAAGCCTATTTTTTCGAAAAGGAATCCCTAAATTATAAAATGGTCTTAGAAGACTAACAACTATTTTTTAAGCTCTAACCAACGATACTTTTGACTGGGTTTGACGAGAAAAAAAAAACATCCCCACTTTACTTGTAGGGAAGGTACCCATTAAAAAGTTTTTTTTTCCAAATTTTTTTTTACAGTTCTCTCCGTGTTATTATTATATATATCTTTGCCAAATTTCAGCTCTTAACTACTAATAGTCTAGGAGCTAGGCTGCGAACAGACAGACGTACAGACAGACATGACGAAACTATTAGGGTTCCTTGTTGTACTACGGAACCCTAAAAAAGGACGCGAAAGCCTTGAATATCTTTACCCGCTCAACCTCGTCTCAGGTAGTTGAATAATCAAATAAATAACAATTCACACGTACCCTACCTGCCGTATTTGAATAGAATTCCACCCGCTGGGTAACAGTTTCATACCCTCAACAGCTCTACGGGACTGTCGTCGTCTGGGTCCACCATATAATTTAGAACACAGAACGATAAACTATAGATCTGCCCTGATAAGAGCTAAAGCCGCTAACTGCAAAGACACACTTCCGAGAAAAAGTTAAAAAAACCGCAAAAACACGGTTTCTTGAAAAGTACGTGTCACTAGTTAATTTTGTATAAAGGATCTGGCAGATAAATTTTTGTTATTGTAGTTTTTCCTTAGCAAACAATTATCATATAATACTGAAACTAGAAACTAAAAGGCCATTACATATACCTTAACGGCGTTTTAGTCTAGCATGGTTCAAAAATTAACCATAATCATAAGTAAAAAGTATCTGATGGGCTGAAAATTCCAAGAATTAAGAATGATGAAAGAAAACACCTAAAAAAATTTAAGGTATCGTTTCTTTAATGCGCAATTTTGAGTTTTAAAAGTATTTAGTAGTTGGCAGTCTTTTTAGTGTTTTTTGCAATTCGATTGCGTTGTATTCCCTCATCATATTAGTTCATATACGTCCCCACCGAATAGAAAGAGCCTACCCTGAATTAGGGCGATGGGACCTTAGTCGATCACGCGGGCCCAGTGCGGGTTGGTCGACTTCACTCGCAACCTTCGAGTTTCTTCGCAGACGTATGCAGGTTTCCTCTTCAGACTAGTTTCCTCACGATGTTTCCTTCACCGTAAGAGCGTCTGATAAAAGTACATATGAAATCTAAATTCTAAAAGACATTGGTACGTGGCAGGATTCAGACCATGACATCCCGGGCAGGAGGTAGCGGCCCTAACCATTACCACACCCCGGACACTTCATACTAACGAGCGAGAAATGTTATATAATATACAAACAGCTGACGTATCTATGGACGTGAATGCGAGTAGGGCTGATCATCATCATCGGCGGCATTGGTCACGAAAAATGTTTAATCAAATTTTTAATGTATTTTCAAAAGGTGAGGTAAAGTATTTTTTTTTATTTTGTTTCTATTTATATACGTACAATTAAAAAATGGAAATATAAATAGCATTGTTTCCATAGATTTAGTAGTTCGTGTGAGGGAGAGATTTATATTGTTTGAGCAAGAAGCAAGTAGAAGCGCAGCCGTTTATCATTTGCAGTCTAATTGTATTGTATGCGTAGAGTATCTTATTTATGTGTAGTTTGGTATAATCAATTCAATAAAACAAATAAAAATATATTTGATACTTGGAATTTGCATTTCACTAACTTCGGTACGAAATGAATCAGACAGGGTTATTGGAAATGTGATGTATTCCTTTTAAAGGTGAAAACTGAATGTAATTTGAAACAAAAAAGGTCAATTAACTAAGGGCCGCAAATCAATGGCTTTCAAGTAATAGCCAATTTCATTTTACCAAATTTTGAATGAAGAACGCATTGATTTAATTCTTAGTAATTTTGTAAAATATAATACGCCACCGATGCAATTTTATCCAGTGAATTTTTAAAAATGTACACTTGTGTTCTTTGGTCTACATACAGTTTAGTCCTATTTACATATCTTGCGCCGTCGGTTATGTCTCCTGTCATTGTCGGCATTTCAGGACCCGCCACGGATCCGCCAAGTGCGACTCTGGCGTCACAGTATTACGATATGGCTTACAGTAGCGCCATGCCTTTGATGTCGCACGATGCCACCATGGCGTGGGTACTAGCAGTACTAGCCTGTACCAAAGTATACATCCCCGCCGTTCGACCCTGCCGCTCGAGATTGCGACCTCACCCCACCCCCTTGTCACCCAGATTGATACAGATTGGTTACAATTTGGTTGCCGAACGTATAGGATTTCGACGCCATTTTGTTTGTTCCGTCGTTCCTTTTTTGAAATGTCATTTCTGACCCGTTGTATGAAGTGACCAGGGTGTGCGTGTACAGTGCATGCCACTAAAGATAAGACTTGATACACTACGTAAAACGTTAAAAAGACAATGTAGGAAGAAGTTTTACGCCAGGTACACCTATAAGTCAAAAGAAGCAAAGGACTATGGAACACTATATATTATGGATAACTATTTCGTAAACTTTCTACTTTGTCTTTTGAATGTTTTACGTGGCGTGTCAAGTCTCATCTTGAGTGGCACGCGTTATAGCCCGCCTGGCAAACTCGCGGAGTTTGCCAGGCTGTGCCCAGCCGCCCGCTGCCCCGCAAGTACCCCTCCGTCACAGTATATATATTAGTACTAACGTACAGTATGGACACTCCCTGCCGCTCTCTAGATTCGACCTCACCCCCCCGTCACTCAGATTGGGTGTAGATTGAGTACCAAACGTAAAGGACGAGCTACGGCTACGCAAGCACTTTTATTCACTATATTCACTTTGCGCGCCGCTGTGATTTCGTTCACAGGAATAAAAACCAACTAGTTACCGAACGTAAAGGCCCAACTGAACACTTTTTTTTTCATTCTTGTCTTATGTTGCAAACAAACACCGCTCGAACAAAAAACACCACTTTCCGAATACACCATACACATTATGAGACTATAAAACATTGTAAATGGTAACTGCGACGTGGACGTATGAATTAACACTGAAAACTGCTATTATTTTATACATCTTTTAACAAATTTTCCATAAAATTGCGAAATTGATAAAGGACTTTGTCACAGATTAAAAATCGACTTGATAGTTTTGTTGCTTTGGTGTAGAGATGGGACGTAGTGAATGACTTAATGAATGATTTTGAACTGTTGTTGCGAGGTTAAAATTGGGTCATCTTTGGGCTCAACTGTACAATAGGGTACATCGATTTGGCAGTCCGCGATTTTTTGGTAAGAGATAGGCTTTAGCTGAACATCTTTACCAAATTTAAAGGTTAGGAAACCAGCGGTTTTTGAGTTATGAATTTTTAAAAATTGTATTTTTAGGTACTCTTTGGTCTTTGTTTTGTGAGTTTATGTAGGACCAAAGATGACTTATTACTGATTGTATAATTTGATTCCAAAGATTCATAATATGGGGTTAAACACCCAACAAACCTTCGGGATCCGAGGGGGATGTGGGAGTATCAGGGTGGGGGAAGCACGCGGGGCCCGGATCCCTAACGGGGGCGTAGACCCCGCCACCCATTTAAAACCCCCAACAACCTTCAGGATCCGAGGGGGATGTGGGAGTATCAGGGCGGGGAAAGCACGCGGGGCCCGGCGCCACCTATTTAAAACCCCCAACAAACCTTCGGGATCCGAGGGGGATGTGGGAGTATCAGGGCGGGGAAAGCACGCGGGGCCTGGACCCCTAACGGGGGCGTAGCCCCCGCCACCCATTTAAAACCCCCAACAAACCTTCGGGATCCGAGGGGGATGTGGGAGTATCAGGGCGGGGAAAGCACGCGGGGCCCGGCGCCACCTCCCACATCCCCCTCGGATCCCGAAGGTTTGTTGGGGGTTTTAAATGGGTGGAGGGGGCTGGGCTTCTGGACCCCATATCATGAATCTTGGTAATCAAATTGAGTTACACGTTTTTTGGAATAAGCGGTAGCGATTTTCGCCGTCAGAGAAGTGGATGACCTTTTTGTTTATTAAGCGCTAATTTTATTTTATTTTTAGGCAACGATTTTCGGCGTCATAGAAGTAGATGACCTTTTAGACTAACTAACAAAAAAGATTACCCCCTAGTTTTCGATTTGTCACCCCCAAGTTTGCCCGCCCTCAAGTCGGCCCCGCGTGCTTTTCCCGCTTCGCGGACCCCATATTATGAATCTTTGGAATCTAATTATACAATCAGTAATAAGTCATCTTTGGTCCTTTATAAACTCACAAAACAAAGACCAGCTCATCTTTAGAATCTGAAACACCTCAAATTGGATTGATATTGGGTGGGGGGAGGGGGGAGGAGGGGACTGAAGTGGACCCCTATGAAGAAGGATGCGCGGAGCCTCCTCCATTTTGAAAAAAAAAATGGAAGTTTTGTGGTTATGTACGAACAAAGATGACCTATAATTATACTGTTTATGGTTTTTGAACCCCTACAAACCTTCGGGAGCCGAGGGGGGTGTGGGAGTATGGGAAAAGCACGCGGGTACGACTTGATGGCGGACAAACTTGACGGTAACAAATCGAAAACTAGGGGGACTCAACTGATTGTCAAGGTTAAAGTCAATTTGAACCCAAAGATTCATAATAAGGGCTTAGCCCCCGCCGCCCATATCGTAACCCAACAAACCTGAAAATGGAAGCGGGAGCGAGCGAAGCGAGCTCGGACTTTCGGAGCAACGCGACTCGGATGCGTTAGGTTCGGAGACTGTGCGGGGAGGCGAGCGCACAGTCGTAGTGTTAGGTTGAACATGAGAACGCAGAAGTAGGAG
The DNA here is from genome assembly GCA_947284805.1 of Coleophora flavipennella. Classification (NCBI taxonomy): domain Eukaryota; kingdom Metazoa; phylum Arthropoda; class Insecta; order Lepidoptera; family Coleophoridae; genus Coleophora; species Coleophora flavipennella. The sequence continues at coordinate 9,071,534 of OX369295.1, forward strand.
CCCCGAAGGGGCTCCGTCGACTTAGAAACTTATCTCAACACTGGAAAGTAAATGAGCTTTAACTAGGGCGTAATCAGTCAAAATTAAAAGCGACTCCGAAACCTATCTTAAGACTGGAAAGTAGATGAGTCTTGTTTTTATTAAGCTGTAGCGATAATGGAATGGACACGCTAGAAAGAAGAAGAGCTTTTCGTAAGGCGTAAAAGTCGGTGAGCTTTTTTTTTCGTAACTCAATAAAGTCAGTGATAATAAGGGGTGGCGATTTTCCGACCAAAGACTACCTCACAAATCCCAATTTCAAAATTCATTTTCTCAAAAAGGAGGGGGCTCCGCAGGGGGGGAGGGACACCAGAGTGTCCCCCTAACTCCCCTACCCTCCTCCCCCCAATCCCCACTTTTTGTGGTGTTGCATGGCGATTTTCCGACCAAAGACTACCTCACAAATCCCAATTTCAAAATTCATTTTCTCAAAAAGGGGGGCTCCGCGGGGGGGGGGAGTGACTCCATTGGGTCCCCCTAACCCCCCACCCCTCCCCCTCTCAATCCCCCCTTTTTTGTGGTGTTGCATGTTCTAAAGTGCTTCCCAAAGACCAAAGAGTACCTAAAAAAAATGCAATTTTTAAAAATTCATAACTTAAAAACCGCTGGTTTCCTAACCTATTTTACAGTTGAGCCAGAAATTATCAAATATGACCCAATTTTTACCTCGCAACAACAGTTCAAAATCATTCATTCAGTCATTCACTTCGTCCCATCTCTACACCAAAGAAACAAAACTATCATGTTGATTTTTAATCTGTGACAAAATCCTTTATCAATTTCGCAATTTTATGGAAAAAGTGTTTAAAGATGTACAAAATAATAGCAGTTTTCAGTGTTAATTCATACGTCCAAATCGCAGTTACCATTTACAATGTTTTTTAGTCTCATAATGTGTATGGTGTATTCGGAAAGTGGTGTTTTTTGTTCGAGCGGTGTTTGTTTACAACGAAAAGTATAAAAAAAAAGAGTTTAGTATTCACACTGTTGCATTCAGTAAATAACTAACAAACATTTCGTGACCAATACCGCCGGTGTGATTCAACCCTACCTGCATTCTTGCCTATAGGTACGTCAGTTATAATTATGTATATCATTTCTCGCTCGTTTGTATGGAGTGTCCGGGGTGTGCCTCCGTTGCTCTGCGTAAGTACACTCGTTGCGCTACTGTAAGCCGCTATATTGTAATACTGTGCTTGCGTTATTTGTTATGCAGATTAAGTTGTATAAGTTCAGAGAGTATATTAATACCGATAGCTTCACTATTGTTGATCCTTATCTTGTTGGGAGAGAATTGGCTTGAGTTAGAATGTAATTATGGGGTTGACAGAAGTGCCTTTCAATAAGTGAACAGCTGCTTTTTTAGGGTTCTGTACACCCAACGGGTGACAAATGGGACCCTATTACTAAACCTTCGCTGTCTGTCCGTCTGTCTATCAGCGGGCTGTATTTCATTAACCGTAAAAGGTAGACGCACTGGGCCCGCGTGGTCGACTAACTGATTCAGGGTAGGCTCGAGCCCCTCGGTGGGGACGTATATGAGCTGTAATGATGAAAAGGTAGACAGTCGAAATTTTAACTTAATGTGTATTCCTATTGTCGCTATATAAAAAAAATACTAAACATTTGATGAAATAAAAAAATAAGGGTTAAACAACGTGTTTTATAGGCATTTAGAAGTATATTTGATTTAACTCTATTGCAAAAACGGTAAAACATACAAGCGTACAACTTGGTGTGATTATAGTACTATTACTGAAGTAAAATAAAAGTCGGCCAAATGTGTAGTATATAAAAAGCGTGTTTTTGTCGCTTGCGTTTATGGCTTGTTTGTAATGTGAATAGAAGGTGAATAGGTATCATTGTCATTATATGATGTACATGTGTTTTTTTTGAAGAATGTTGTCCGACATTTTTAAGTTGGTTTGCACGCTTTGGTCGGTGTGGCATGTAATTGTTATCTACACTAATATGTATTACTAGCTTTTGCCCGCGGCTTCGCCCACGTGGACATAGCTTTTATGACTCTTTTTGAGGGTGAGTGGTGCGCGAGCCGCAATCAGCTCGCAAGCGTGAACATGAGTTTTCTCCAGGTACCTCAGGAACTGTATCGGGCTATTCAGATTAGCAGTCTTTGTCACTTCCCACCCCCTCAACAAATTCTATACAAAAAATCACTTTAATCCGTTGCTCCGTTGCGACGCCACCGACGTGCGCGAGCGTAGAAAACAGTTGTCCCCAGATCCCTCGGGAACTATGTCAGGATATACTTATTAGTAAATTATATCATTTTCCACCTCATCTCTGTGCTAAAAATCACACCGATCTATTTTTCCTTACGATTTTATATAAAACGAACAAAGACTATTGTTTTAGTTTCCTCAGGCACTGCATCGGGCTATGATAATTTCCACAGATAAAAGGTTGACTATTTCATTCCCAGTAATACAGGCTACCTGCATGCCAAGTTTCATAAAGATTGATAGAGGTGTTGAAGTGTGAATAGGTAACAAACAAACAAACACATTTTCACATTTATAATATTAAGTAAGGATTTCTAAATCTTCAATAAAATATAAAGCGTTAGTGGCAAAATGGTTAGGGCCACTACCTCCTGTCCGGAAGGCCGTGATTCAAATCCTGCCACTTATCAATATCTATACGAATATCGATTTCATACTGGTATGTACGTTTATCCGACGCTCTTACGGTGAGAAAAACATCGTGAGGAAACCTGCTTACGCCTTCGAAGAAATTCGAAGCTTATGTGTGAAGTAAATCAACCCGCAATGGGCCCGCGTGATCATCTAAGTCCAGATCGCCCTATCTCAGGGCAGGTTGAGCCCCTTGGTGGGGACGTATAAAAACTGATATGATGAAATAACATACCTATATTATCAAAAAACTAATTCAAATCATTGTAGGTATCAATCTAGTAATAAAATTTCCTAACAATATTAATATGGGTCTAATACTCGAGTCGTATCAGCTCCAAAAGAGCCCAAAATGCACCTCTCGTTGCCGCGCTGGATGGCAACAGATAACCTTAGCAGCAGGTAGGACCTCACGTCACATCTCCACTCTCGAAGGCGAAGGCCAATCTCCTTTGTGAAGGCAAAGACCTCTGAGGGTTCAGCAGCCGGTTGTCTCACAGACCAGCGGCACAAAGCAGTAATTTGCCTCCAAGACCGAGTATTTATTATGCTTCTTTCTCGCCGAAAATTGAGCAGCAGTACCGTACAGTGAGGCAGAAAAAGTGGCTTCCAAAAGCAGACACGTTCCTCTCTGCCATAGCACCTGTTTAAACCCTCCAGCCTTTTGCCATCAGATCGACTAAAGCCCGGCCGGCGGCTGCATCAAAGATGGAATATTCCATCTGGCCGAGACCAGTGCCCTCCGAGTGAGGTCATTAAGGAATTGGTGACGTGGGAATCTTCACAAACACGACTGCAACTCAGTGAGTGATGGCCAATTGCCTCCACCGTGGACCCGCAAATACATTGATGAGGTTCACAGATATTGATATTGCAGGCGGAGAGCAACTGCCACACGCAAATAGTCGCCGTCAGAAGAGTTCCCATATCTGTGCCTCCTGTTAAAAGATGCTGAACTCGATTTATGTGTTTTTATTTTTTTACACGATGTGAATTTGTAAAAATATACCTCTCTGTTCGTCTATGAAACACATCGCTACGTACCATAGTTCCAGAGTTTAAAGTAGTGTATGCTGAAAAATACCTAAAAGAAATCTAATCAAAAGTATGAAATATTATTTTAATGTTTTAATACAACTTAAGCGCGTTTTATTATCCCTGCAGTGCCATCTATTGACATTCTGCTACTATGATTATAATGTGTGGTATGTGTAGCTAATATGGGGAAAAAGTACTCTATTGTTATTATTATTGTAAGAATCGATAGATCTAATTTCCCACGGGACCTCTTTAGTTTTCCGGGATAAAGAATACCCGACTATACAACGATGGTCAAAACACCCCATCCCAATGTAAAGGTTTCATATTGTTACGTTGAGCCAATGTAATGATACAATTTTTTGCATTCCTGCAGGAACCCTTAATTTTTTTGGGATTTACAATGTCCCAATGTTCGCGATATAGGGTATCAAAGTGTATAATTAGATTGTAATAGGTCAAGCCACATTTGCGTGGTGAGCCATTCTATAAATGAATACTTTTGATTTTCCCACTGGAACTCTTCAATTTTCCGGGATAAAAAGTATCCTATATGTTACCCCGGGCTATAAGGAACCACCATACAAAATTTTATCAAAATCGGCCTGGTAGTTTTTGCGTGATGCGCGAACATACAGACAGACAGACAGACAGACAGACAGACAAAAATTCCAAAAGTTGTTGTTTTGGCCTCTATATCGTTAGTAATGTCCACCACAGTTATTATTTTCCAAAAATATTTCATGTACAGACGCGGCCCCGTTACAGTTTTATTATATTAATATAGAATAGATATTATAAGCAGAACCCTCTCCTACCTCACCTCGATCAAGCAGAACCCCCTCCTACTTCACCTCGATCTTGCCATGCCGGCGCCGGAGCATATAAAAGAGCGGCTGCCGTTGAGCTAAGCCTATTTCTCTGCGGCGCTCGGTGCGGTAACATCGTGGTGGAACCATCCCAGGTCACGTGAGCCATTTCCGTTTCCCTTTCTCTCGTTATCTTTTTTGTGCCTATTGTGATTTTTCGTGTGTGGATTGGCGCACAAGTGAGGTGTTGTTCGTTTCTCTGTAATTTTGATTAAATTTGTACGTAATAATAAAGCTAGGTTAGTGATGATTTGTTTTTTAAATTATAAACCACTTCTGATCCTAAAATCAGAAGTGGGATAAAGGACTGTTAGCCCACGATAAAAGACAGGAAACAAAACAACATTTCACTTTTGATTTGAAGTTCTAACGGTTTAATTTTCAAAGAGAATTATTGTGTCGAATTTCATTTGTGTTCTTTTACCTGGCCGTTATTTTAAAAGTGCGTTGATTTGCTCATGAATTCAAATAGGTATTTGTTGTGAAAATGGTGCGTAGCAGAAGTGTATCGCGGAGCCGTAAGCGGCATCGTTCTAGAAATGGCTCGCGTGTTCGGATGTGACCACGATCGCGTAGTTTTACGCAGTCGAGGCGTTAGATACGGGGTTAGGTCGCGATCTCATTTGCAAATACAGCAGAGAATAGATCGTAAGACTCGTAACGTCTCAAAACGTCATTGTCGCTTGCTCTGTATTTCATACAAAAGACATCAACGTCGTCGTGATGATTCACCACGTAGTTCTAGGCATAGTTTCCGCGGCAGTTAATCGCGTCAGTCGCGAAGTGTTTCGACAATGACAGTACTCGACACCTAAAATGAATAGTTCGTTTAAAACGTAAGGTGACGATGTAGGTACGAACGGCACGAATGTAAGTTTACCTACAAAAGCTTAAACACCACCTAGCCAACACAGTCTCCCCGAGGACAGTGTTAACAAAACCACTGATCACATTAGATTGTTGTTCTAACCCGCCAAATAGTATGCCAAGGCAGGACAAGTCTGTAGGATCTGCTGCTCAGTGTTTTAAGGTGTCTACCCTCGCAAAGCTTTGATAAAATCTATCAAAACAATTCTACCCATTAAGTCGCAAATTATTTTGTGTTAAACCTTTTACATTGGCGCGTGGTGCGAAGAGGGGATCGCGCCAGTGATACGAATGGCTGGTCTGAGTACTTGTCACGGGTAGACTTTTGCCTAAAGGGCGATACTAAACTATGGTTGAACGAGTGGGTAACCAACGATCGTGATTTTAAACAGTTGTGTCCACGTAAGTTACACTTAAGCGAACATTCTTTTCGACGATATGAACACTACGTCAGATATATATCCGACGTTTGCAGTGTAAGCGCAAAGCATTTTGTTACGATTGAGGGTAGTTCGGGGTTAAGTGACTATTTGCGAACGTTTATTGTTATCGAGTCATCGATAGTCCACAAGTACGCACCGCTGCTACTAAAGACAGCTAACTTGTCTCCCGGGAACCTTGTTTTGTGTTTACATAAAATGCAACCGCTTCAAATAGCATATGAGTGCGAGACATGTTTTCCAAAGCGGTCTGAGTGAGCGTGTCAACGGTAAATGATTTGTGCTCAAAAAAAATTATACGAATAGTAAGGGTTTGAAGTAACCAAAACCGACCGTTTGACAATAGTTAAAATCTGCCTTAGCAATCTAGTATCGCCAACTGTTCAACATGTGACATGTCAAATATAGGTACTTGTTTTTCCAAAGAACGTTTCAATCAGTTTATCGTAAACCCTAATGATTATTTGAATACTTAACTTACGCACAATGAAGTCACTATTTACGTTTGTGATGAATAGTGCTCCGATGAATGTGTTGATTGTCACTGGATTTTAATGATTTTGATGTTTTAAGACGCCTACTGGGTCAGCCTAAACCAAAGGGTTGTGTTTTAGATTGTTAGATAAGTAAATAATCTACGTCATACGTTACGTTAACGGTGACCTTTCTATCAAAGCTGGTATAGCGGTAGTGGCGTTCGTATGAACGCGTCAATTATAATTGGTACCGATGTGTTGTATCGCGAGGAGTGACCTATGTTCGAACCAACAGGCAGTACCGTGTCTGTTCTGATAACCCAACTGTTAACGTTCGCCATTTAGGATGAGGAACGTAAGGTCTAAAGGTGTGATAATTGAGTTCTCGTAGTACTTGATTCTGGGCACTGCTACAACTACTATGGTCATACGGGTGACATGGAAATTGAGATAGAACGACCCTAGTATCGTGCAGGCCGTACAAACTTTCTTAACAAGAGATACTCAAGTTTTGCTAGGTAACTATAAAACTGTGAGAAAAGGGAATTATTAGGTCTCAATCGGAGCATTCGAGCCCGTTTATTTTATTTAATAAGCGTGATGGCTTGGATACTTTTTGTTGATTTTTTATGTGTTAGAAGGTATATCAAACTGTTGAGAACGCTTCCCTAAAAAGGTCGAGCACTTGGATAGAATTGTGAGAAGGGGTCAGGTTAGGCCGAGCCAGTGAGAAAAAAAAGGGTCTTGTTAACTTTACCTCCCAGTAATGTAACACATGTTCGTCAGTTCCTTAGTCTTAAGGGGTAATTTTGTAGAAACGACGGGTTATGCCATAACAAAAACAGCAATAGCTCGACTTATCAAAAAGGGGTTGAACTTAATTGTAGTCATAAAATACCTCACTAGCGATCGAGCCAGTACTTGCTATCATTGTTCCAAAGATTTCTACCAAGGCCCACATGGACCCCAGCAGCGCAGGCTGCGAAGCAGTCTAGATTCAATCTCACGAAGTAAGAAACAGGTTGTGGCCTTCTTCAGTAAGGTAACTCGGGATGCGGAGAACTATATCACTCCTACGAGCTCGAGACGCTTGCAGTCATCAAGGCGTTGCTATACTTCAAGTACTATTGTTGCCCAAGTCACTAGGCCCTGAAATTGGGCACAAATAGTCCAGGCTGCCAACAGCGAGTCGCAGGACTTTCCACAAATAGCATCACGAATGTGGTCTGGATTTTAATGGGAAGTTGCTAAAAAGATGTGCTCTATTACAAGTAAAAACTAGAAGGATTGAAAAAGGTAACAAGTACGTATCTCACTGTCTGATATGTATTCCCAAGAAGTGTGTACCTCGAGCACCCCCTCAGAACGTCATTTCGTGGAAGAAGCCATGTCGTGCACGTGGACGGTCCGTGCCTACCTAGGAGGACTTCAAATACCTCCTTAGTGTGGTGGGAGCCTTCACAAAGTACCCGTTATTGTACCCCATGCACCGGTAAGATGCAGGTGAGCTCAAACGTTTAATCACGTTGGCTGTTGCTTTATTTGGTGTACCTTGGCTGAAAGTAACATACAAGGGACGCATGTTTGAGTCAAACGAGTTCGTGATGTGGATCAACGACTAAGGTGCAAACGACTGTTATTTACATTTTTCGCATTGAGACAGGTGAGATCATGCTGGACTGAGAACCTGTGACCCTGTGGAAAATTTAGCTTGTCATGAACATCACGAGGCAGACCAAGCAGGCCCCCCGCTGAATCTTCTTATTAGCATAGATGCGATAACCCCAATAATCTGTCCATGGTATGTGAGGTGGCCCTTGAGAACTCGAGGACTAACAAGGTGATTTACGAGATCCAGGAGTAGATTGCTCCAGGTGTTCCAGAAAAAGCAGGGCCAGCTAGATAAGCGTGCCAATCGAACGAGGAAATATTAATGGCCTTGGTCGTGTTTGTTTTGACCTTGAACATTTGTTCGCAGTCGATGAATTAACTGGGCGCTGGGACGCGCGGCCTGTACGAGGTGGTCAAGATCTTGCCATGTGGACGCTACGAGCTCAAACTGCTGAGCGGTGGTAGCTACGGCAAGCTGACGCAGGCTGCGGTACAACGTGTGGTGCCGTGGCGGGGCGAGTGGTGCCTGGCGTCGTGCTTTGCTTTCATTGAAAGCTAGCGTTAGATATGCCTTGATTCGAGTATGACGATGCTATTTTGTTCGTTACATCCTTAAATATTTACTCGTCCCGTGTCCCTATTATTAGGTTTACCCAATTTCTTAATTAGGCAACTTAGACATGTAGGTTGGCATTATTTTTCTATAGACCCCCACTAGCTTAGGGATGTTAGTGAAGCTTAGGTCCTTTTGGTGTTGTGGCGAACAGGGTTGCTCGTTATGCGAATAAGGTACATCTGTGGCCTGCGGCAATGGGTGCTGTTCAGGCGTGAGCGTTGGTTCGCTCTGGCATCGACAAGTGTGTGTCGTGTTGCCGTGGCGTTGGTGTAATGACACCATGTCGCCGTACAGGTTGGCGCCTGTAGCCCGTTTACGTGACCAAGTTCACCGGTCGGGCGGACGCGTGCATGTTAGACGCGTCATGTTGCAGATAGCTGTGTTTGTCGTGAGCTGTGCGGTGAGAGGCGAGCTGCGCTGCGCGTCCTCCGCTGAGCTGTGCGGTGAGAGGCGAGCTGCGCTGCGCGTCCTACGCTGAGCTGTGCGGTGAGAGGCGAGCTGCGCTGCGCGTCCTCCGCTGAGCTGTGCGGTGAGAGGCGAGCTGCGCTGCGCGTCCTCCGCTGAGCTGTGCGGTGAGAGGCGAGCTGCGCTGCGCGTCCTCCGCTGAGCTGTGCGGTGAGAGGCGAGCTGCGCTGCGCGTCCTCCGCTGAGCTGTGCGGTGAGAGGCGAGCTGCGCTGCGCATCCTCCGCTGAGCTGTGCGGTGAGAGGCGAGCTGCGCTGCGCGTCCTCCGCTGAGCTGTGCGGTGAGAGGCGAGCTGCGCTGCGCGTCCTCCGCTGAGCTGTGCGGTGAGAGGCGAGCTGCGCTGCGCGTCCTCCGCTGAGCTGTGCGGTGAGAGGCGAGCTGCGCTGCGCGTCCTCCGCTGGGCTGTGCGGTGAGAGGCGAGCTGCGCTGCGCGTCCTCCGCTGCAGTACAGAAGCGAAGATACGAAGAAAAGATTCTGAAGAGGATTGACCTCAACCTTCGGATCCCGGCGCGGACCGGTCCGTGCCTCTGCTGGACTCCGATCCTGAGGCCGGAACCGGCGTGGGGCCGTCCATGCCTCTGCTGGACTCTGGGCCTGAAGAGGAGTCCTCGGCATCGCTGAGCACCGCTGCGGGACCGGGCGGCACCGCTTGGACCCCTGGTTCGAGGACGAACCAACGTCAGGAGAGGCCGTATAAGCAGAACCCTCTCCTACCTCACCTCGATCAAGCAGAACCCCCTCCTACTTCACCTCGATCTTGCCATGCCGGCGCCGGAGCATATAAAAGAGCGGCTGCCGTTGAGCTAAGCCTATTTCTCTGCGGCGCTCGGTGCGGTAACATCGTGGTGGAACCATCCCAGGTCACGTGAGCCATTTCCGTTTCCCTTTCTCTCGTTATCTTTTTTGTGCCTATTGTGATTTTTCGTGTGTGGATTGGCGCACAAGTGAGGTGTTGTTCGTTTCTCTGTAATTTTGATTAAATTTGTACGTAATAATAAAGCTAGGTTAGTGATGATTTGTTTTTTAAATTATAAACCACTTCTGATCCTAAAAATATAGATATAGATATAGATAAAGTGGAAAGATTTGATTGTTTGTTTGTTTGTTTCTCTTGACGACTAGACCGATTTGAAAAAATATTTTATCGTTAGGAAGCTACACTATCCGCGGTTGCTATAGGCTATATCAGGGGTCTCCAAACTTTTGAGCGTAAGGGCCACATTGACTTCTCCACTAGGTCTCAAGGGCCAATGAATGAAAGGAATCGTCCTATGGCTGAGTTGCAAAACGATGATTAGTTGTGGATGTTATCGTTTTTTACACATTTAACAAAACATATGAATGAACTCAATTTAAAATAATAATGATCAAATCAGCTTCTGCCTGATTTATACACTCATATTTAGTCCTTTCGAAAAAAAAACCACTCTTACAATTTGAAAACTTGCAAAAATTTGCTCGCGGATTTTTTTCTGATTTGTTACTACCTATTTGTGTGAGAAATTATTCTCCAAAATGAAGTATACAAAAAAGGGTTTACAGATCCAAATTATCGGATGAACATTTGAAGTCGCTGCTCATGATTGCGACTAGTAAACTAGATCCCCAACTAAAAAAAAAATCGTTAGAGGAAAGTCGCAATTTTGAAAATCCCATTGATTTATTACAGAACTACCTACCTATGATAGTTTTTCGAGTACTTTCCATAGTGAATTAGACATTAAATAAAAACTTTGGATACTCCATACTTATGCAACGTGTAATTCTATCTTCGCAAAACCTCTTAGGTTGTGACTCAGACTATGAAACTGAAAAACTTTTGTTTCATGAATTTTCGAAAATACGAGAAAAAAAAATTGTATCTTCATACAAATTGACTAGGTCGGATGATCGAATTATATGGAATATTGAATATCTTTCACGAATAATTTCTAAAAGTTGTAGAACAAAAGTTGTTTAGTTACATGGTCTGAGTTACCACTTAAGAGTTTTTGCGCAGTCAGAAATACACGTTGTATATTATTAATAACGGGCCGTATAAAAGGTTTATCCAGCCCGCTGCCGAGGGCCGGATTGGAGGCCCTCGCGGGCCGTAGTTTGGAGACCCCTGGGATATATTATATTTTTAAATATTAGGGATCCTTTCTGAAACTTAAAAAATGTAACCCAAGGTATAAAGAATGAACTAAAAATTCCTACAATACCAATAAAAAGTAATGTAGTGGTAACAAGTGGTAGTAGTAGTGTAGTGGTAGTGGTAGCGGTAGCGGCAGTGGTAGTGGTGCCGGTAGTGGCAGTGATAGTGGTGGTGGTAGTGGTAGTGGTAGAGGTAGTTGTAGTGGTGGTGGTGGTGATAGTGGTAGTGTAAGTGATAGTGGTAGTGGTAGTGGTAGTTGTAGTGGTAATGGTAGTGGGTTGTGGTAGTGGTAGTAGTAGTGGTAGTGATAGTGGTAGTGGTAGTAGTAGTGGTAGTGTATTGATAATGTAGTGGTAGTGTAGCGGTAGCCGTAGTGAAGTGTACTGTAGTGTAGTGTGAGGCGGTACGAAGTTCGCCAGGACAGCTAGTAATAAAATAAATAAGTTGTAATAGGTATTTGTGTGGAGAGGTATGGTGTTACTTAACCCTCGGAGTGCTAGTCCAACTCGCAATTGGCCAGTTTTATTCTATAGTTTTACGAAACTTATGAGTCATCATGCAAACAAATTACATTAACAAGGTCTATAGTAAAGTTGGCCTGTGGTGCGACCCTAGAACAGTACCATCCCATCTCTTCTCGAGGAAGTCGTAAGAGTCAACTAAATCAGCACCAGCATCCTTTCAGAGTAATGTGCCATAGACAGTTTAAATTTTCACAGAATGTGTGTTTTAATTGCTGCTATAAAAAAAATATGTTAAAAAGTAGAAAAAGTTAAAAAGGGGGGTTTCCATTTAAAAAAAACATGTTTTTAATAAGCTTTAGAAGTATTTTTTTTTAGCTTTATCGTAAAAACGGTAATATACACAAGCGTGCAACTAGGTGTGATTATAGTACTAATACTTAATTTAATACAACAAATAATAAAAATCAGCCAAGTGTGAATCGTAATCGCGCTAAGTATAAAAAAAAAACATGTTTTGTCGCTCGCGTTGATGTCTTTTGTTTATAATGTGAATAGGTATTATACTATGTAGTTGTGTGGAGGAGTGCTGGATGGACTCGAACTTGAACGATTTTTTTAAAATCCTACTTTAAATAATTTTCGATAAACCTAAAAACTTTTATTTGAAATTTTTCAATTGTTTCGTATTCTTCTCAGCAAACCCATTTATTTGATATCCACATTGTATGAGTGCATTAAAAATAACTAGTCCACCATCTTGGGTGCGCCGCCATGTTGGATTTAGAATGACGTTACACAGTTAACCATGCAATTGCATTGTCATCCAAACTGAACGTGTTTACAAAATTTCAGCTAAATCGGTTGAAGATATCTGCTTCAAAATTGAGTCGCAAGATTTCAACCGAGCAGTCGTGTTAGTTACACCATTTGTAACTCAAGAACGGCTTGACCAATTTTTATGTTTTTTGTGTTTTTGCATTTGTCTTCGTCCGGAATAAGATATTAAGTATTAAAATATGATATTCATTAATAAAAAAAATATATTATCAGTCAAAAAATACTTGGTTGTAGGGTAGGGTAGGGTAGTGTAATATAGTGTAGTGTATGTGCAGTGTAGTTAGGGTAGGGTAGGGTAGCGTAATGTAGGGAAGGGACGTGTAGGGTAGGGTAATGTAGGATAGGGTAGGGTAGTGTTAGGTAGGGTAGGGTAGCGTAGTGTAGTGTAGTGTAAGGTGGAACGTAGTTCGCCGGGACAGCTAGTTGCAAGCTAAATAAACGCTTGTAAAAATAAATAGTTACATTCTAAATGTAATACCTTATGAATAACTGAACAGGCATTCATTATGCCCCACGCTTACGTCCGCCCCCATCTATTGTTTCAACGCAACGCCTCATACAATTATTTCTTCCTCATTCCTTCAATGAGAGAAACGTGTAGCGTGTTACATTACATACACATGACATAACTTTGATAATAGGGATGACGACAGCATCAGAAATAAATTAAGAACTCTTGATCACTAAATTGTCCTCCTACCTAAACCTTACTATTTTTCTTTTCCTTCAAATCTTCGATTTTTAATTCACCAAAATCAATATTGAATTAATTTCTATTGTAATTATTCTACTTTCGTGGATGAATCGCATACTATTTTGTTAATCTATCGAAATACTCTCCAACTACAAATAATTTGACCGTGTGTCATGTCTCTGTGCAATTGCATGAAAAGGCAAAATGCGAGCAAAGTTTTTGACGTGACAACGTCTAATAAATCGATAACGCCGCCTGCACGCACGAAAAAGGTTGACTCATTGTCCTGTTACGCTCATTGTCCCGTTACGTTATGACGTTCTCACGTTAAACTATCGTCCGTAAACCGACTTTACAGACAACCAATTTTTTTGCAGGGTAGATGTCTTTTTTCTCGGCAGGGCATCTATCCTAAACGTAATTTACATGGATTAGGCATCTATCCCACATAGGGGATAGATGCCTAATCCATGTAAATTACGTTTAGGATAGGATTCCCTATGTGGGATAGTTGTCCCAAAATAAAGAGGTCGCTAATACTCTAAAAATATTTAAGCTATTGTTTTTTAATTTTTATAAATTTGTAGATAATAATCTAAAGTACCGGCCAGTTTTACAAATAAAGTATTTTGCTTTTTGTACTGAGACTTTTTATATTTTTTTTATTAAAAATTAGGAAATATAAAGTGATTTCAAAAAGTGTGGCAACTATCCGGCTTTCACCCTACATAAATGACGCTGCTAAACTATGACGTCGCGTTTTTGACAGATGATAAAAAGTAACTCAGATGACTAGCATTCGTCATCCCTATTTCTGATGGATGACGACAGCATCAGAAATAAATTATGAACTCTTGATCACTAAATTGTCCTCCTACTTTAACTTTGATATATACCTTACTGTTCTTGTTTTCCTTCAAATCTTCGATTTTTAATTCACCAAAACTACAAAATGAGTTCGTATATGACGCTGCTAAACTATGACGTCACGCATAGGTATTTCTATCATTTTTGGAACAAAATTTTGTTTTTGACACATGATAAAAAGTAACTCAGATGACTAGCATTCGTCATCCCTATTGCCTATGGATGAGTCATGCGTTAATAGGGGATCCAACCGCATCAAAAATAAATTCTGAAATATGATTTCCTAAATTGCTCTCCCCTTGAAGGTTCAAAAAACCTTACTCGTTTTATTTTCCTTCAATTCTTCGATTTTTAAATCACTAAAATCACAAAATGAGTACATATATGACGCTGCTAAACTATGACGTCACGCCTAGGTATTTCTAACATTTTTTGAACAAAATGTGGTTTTTGACAGATAATAAAAAGTAACTCAGATGACTAGCATTCGTCATCCCTATTGCCTTGCGTTAATTCCGCCGTTTTCTCGTGTTTTGTTCCCTACGTTATATCTGTTCTATCCAGATATTTTCTGCAACCGATGAACGTGGCAAGCTCCGTGGAATGGGCTCTAGTACTGGCCGTGGTACAGGGGCCAGCACATCAAGCTAGACAATTTAACCTTTGTACCATTCTTATGCCGTTTGCGTATGGTTCAGATTCTCACTACGAGTGTCTAGCTTGATATGATGGCCTCTGTACTCCGCGACGCACTAGCCGTGTTGGCGCGCCGCGGGGTCATGACGTCACTTTGCAGGCTATCAGGATACTGGTTTCTCGTAGTCCCACTACTTTTTAGACCTTGGCACCATCTTACCTGATAGCAAGTTAGGACGATGCTGAAAATGGAAGCAGGCTTACCAAGATTCCCAACGATTACATTGGGGAACTGGCTATCTTATCTTCAAGCTGGAACATATCAATGTTGTTAGTATTGATTTTTGGTGGCAAGACTTAGCTAAGATGGTGTTAGCTAGCCAGGCGCGCTTGGACAATGCCCTTCCACCAATTAAACCGAGTCTTACAAAGTTAGACTCCGCACAGAATCGAACCCGCGACCTCCTAATGTGGAGTTAATGGCCTTAACCACTAAGCCACGGAGGTGGTTAAACGTTTCTATAAGTCATAGTTTATAATCCTAGTTTATCCTTAAGCATTCTATCATCATTACAGCTCATATACGTCCCCACCGAGGGGCTCGAGCCTACCCTGAATCAGGGCGATTAGGCCTTAGTCGACCACGCGGGCCCAGTGCGGGTTGGTCGACTTCACACACAACCTTCGAGTTTCTTCGCAGGCGTGTGCAGGTTTCCTCACGATGTTTTCCTTCACCGTTAAAGCAATCGGTAAGTATGTACGTAAGTTTTTGAAAAACTCATTGGTACATTGGCCGTCCAGATTTGAACCCGGTACCTCTGGTTAGATGGACCGAGTCGTTACCGGTTGAGCCACCGACGCTTATATATATTCTATATTATACACATTCTATGTGTGTATATATTGTTATAGTATATATGTGGCAGGCAAATTGTATGATTCGTCATTCATTCTATGTACGGTCAGGCAAAATGTATAACTTAGGTTCGGTCAGGTTTGATTGAATTAACTGTCAAAGAGCCTCGCGTAGCGAGTCTTCCCGCCCTCGCTATTATATATTTTGCCTGAACTTTGCCCGTCCGTATGTATAATGATTAATGACGAATTATACAGTATGCCTGCGACATTATGTATTTATTTATGTATTTGTAATTTATGTTTATATTTTTAGCTGCTTAAGCATCCACCCGCTATCGTTTCACTTTCTCGTCTCCTCCATTCACCAATGGTTGGCTGGAAGAAATCGTTTAAAGCGATAAGTTCGCCTTTGTATATCATTGTGTATTTTGCTAGTTAATATGTTTTTCATTTCTGTATATTTGGTGTGCAATAAAGGATATTTATCTAATCTTATAATCGACAAAGATTTGCGTTCTGAGAGATCGTCCTCCTTATGTTGCACTAAGAATAACTTGTACAATGTACAGCCATGCTGTGCATACTTTTTCGTGTAGCCTTCTCCCTCTGGCAAACATAAATGAGCATTAGGAATACGCTTACCACAAAGAAAAGACGATGTATCAGACTTAATGAAAAATTTGCATACAATCTGGCTTTTTTTTGGCTTTGTATTAGAGGTACATTAATAAGATTTAAATGGAATAGTATCGTATGGTCTTATTAAGGTCTAGTAATCCACAAAGTTTCATTAAAATCCTATGAGCCATTTTTGAGAAAAATACATATTTATCCTGGATTTGTATGGGAAGTTACTACATTATTCAGATTTTTCCTGGAACAATGAACATCTGATTACACTAGGTCCTGTAAAAATGTAGCAACACAAAAAGTTCAATTTAAATTGTAAGAACTGTTTTTGAGAAAAAAAAATGCTTTTTTTGTTACGGTGACAAAATATAAAAAAGTGTGAAAAAAAAACGGCTGGATATATAAAAAAATCATCCAAATCCTACCTGTAGTTTAGAAGCTGGAGCCAAGATATAACACACACACACACACATTTTTTTTTTGTTAATCCACATCAAAATATCAACTCAAAAAAAGCTTTTTCAAATTTGCTGACACACTGCTGTGTGTGTAGATATATATTTATACCAAATTACTGCTTTCTAGTACAAAAAGTCAATGAGTTACACCGTGGATAGACGGATGACTGGGCGGACAGACGGACAAGGCAAAACTATAAGGGTCTCTTGTTGACTAGGGAACCCTAATCACGTCCCCACCGAGGGGCTCGAGCCTACCCTGAATTAGGGCAATCTGGACTTAGTCGAACACGCGGGCCCAGTGCGTGTTGGCCGACTTCACACACAACCTTCGAGTTTCTTCGCAGGTGTGTGCAGGTTTCCTCACGATGTTTTCCTTCACCGTTAAAGCAATCGGTGAGTATATGTACATAAGTTTCGAAAGACTCATTGGTACATTGGACGTCCGGATTTGAACCCGTCACCTCTGGTTAGGAGGACGGAGTCGTTACCGGTTGAGCCACCGACGCTAATAAAGCTATTCATTAACAATTTTTTCCATACAAACCTATACAAATTGAAAGTTGTTTTGTTTCAAACACTCTGCTTGTTAAAAGTTATTAAGTACTGAAATTTCACCCAGAACATGACTAGGGTACCAGGATGTCGTCATATACATGTTCTACAAGCTGTTATAACGGATCCAGTTCATGTACAATAGTAGATCTCTGTTGAGTAGGCTAGCAAGCATTAGTTCCGGATCCGTCGGTGTGTCTGGCATGACTGCGGTAAAGCCTCCTATATACTAGAGGCCGGAGTAACCACAGCATCTTGCTTCTGACGTTAAGGCCTTAAGATGCCTTAATCCGAGCAGGTTGGTATATTTTAAAATAATATCGAACGTTTAAAAGTCTATTCGTTTCAAGTTCAAATGAATGCGGGCTTCAACGCGGCTGTTGCGTTGTAACCGAACGCCTAATTATCGATTTTTACATGATTTTGTTACTTTTCTATACTTTCAAACAAGTTTAAGCCCCACATCGTCACTTACCACCAGGTGAGATGTTGTCAAGGGTTTACCAACTGTAAATAAAAAAAATAAAAAAATGTGTTCAATTAAAATGAAAGGTCTTAAAGTCACTAATTTTTGTGTGTTGGTTTCATTTAACATTAACTATGTTTGTTTTCGAGAAATTTTGCAACTAATGCCAAAATCAAGGGATACAGTGTATATTTTTTTAAATCAAAAGTGGTAATATTTTTAAAATTGTATTCAATTAAATTGATTTATTTTTATTACAATAACTATTTAAATATTTTTTTCCATAGTGGTAGCTTTACGCAGTCTTTCAATAATTTAAATTAAATATTGTCATTTGACCTATCTTAAGGCCTTAACTTGACCCGGATCGATGCCATTGGTACTAGGTGGTTAGCTTTGGACTTGACGCCAACTTGACCCAAAACACTGCCATTAGTGGCGGTTAGCTTGGCTCAAGCCACACACTGGGCACTGTATACAACGGGCCAGAAATGACATTTCAAAAAAGGAATAACAGAACAATCAAAATAGCGGTGAAATTCTACACGTTCGACAACCAAACTGTAACCAATCTGTATCAATCTGGGTGGTGAGGGAGTGAGGTCGCAATCTAGAGAGTGGCAGGGAGTGTCCATACTGTATGTTAGTACTAATATATTATATACTTTGCCCGAAGGAAACGTTGCCATTGGTGGCGGTTAGCTTTGGACGTGGCTTTGGAGGTGTCTGTATCGCCGTTGCCGGCTCGCGTCAAACGGTAGCGACAAAGGGGCAGCCCTTTGTTCAATCGCGGCGCCGAGGACGTTATAATACTCGAGGTCCTATTGGAGTAGAGCGATTAGTTTTTGGGCAATATTAAATATAGTGAAGGTCGCTGGAAGTCACTGAAAGATTTTGTTGACAAAATACCATCGATTTTTTTTAACGATTCTTTTAAATTTATACTTAAGTGTTTATTTACGAGCCGTGTGCCCCGCCCACTGCCACTCTGCGCCAGTTTAGCGATTCTATGAGCTATGTCGGTTACTTTGGTTCTCCTGCGGATCTCCTCATTTCTGATTCCATCGCGTAGGGAAATTCCGAGCATAGCTCGCTCCGTTGCTCTTTGGGTGACCTTGAGCCTTTTTGTCAGGCCCACAGTAAGCGACTATGATTGTCTCAGTTACGTCTTGAGACACTGCGGTATTTGGGACGTGAAGATATTGCGAAGCTTCCCGAACGCTGCCCAGCCGAGTTGGATTCGAAGATTGATTTTTTTCTTAAAGTTGGACCTACCTAGCTAGACTGTTTGTCTTAGGTATACATATTCGCCCATAGCTCGTAGAACAGAATCTGATAGCCGTTGGGGTAGTAAAGTTCTCGAGTGGCGACCGCGCACCGGAAAACGTAGCGTAGGCAGGCCTCCCACGCGGTGGACCGACGATCTGGTGAAGATCGCGGGAAGCCGCTGGATGCGGGCAGCGCAGGACCGGTCGTCGTAGAAATCCTTGGGGGAGGCCTTTCTCAAGCAGTAAACGTAGAAAAATGTAGGTAGGGCATATAACTAAGTTTCTAAACAGGTTCATGGCTGATAGATAGTAGGTGATTAACTTATGGAAGTTATGGAAACATGTTTATTAAACATGTCACAACATCGAGGAATCTGCGCCGCCGGGACGTGAGGCGAAAACGTGAGCTGCTGACAATCTAGCGGCGATTAGAGCTTGGCTCGGGGTAAGTATATGTGAATGTAGGACAGAAGCCTAGCTGTGAACAAACACCGATCTTTATAAAAAAAAGTGTGTGTGTCAGCTCCTACGCACGAGTGGAGTTTACGCTTAACGCCCGATTTTATTTGTGTTTGGTTATTTAGATCTTAAAGTAGAATTTATATTTTTCATTTTTTGTTTTTCATTTTACGCTTTTTGTTTTTCACATATAAACAAACACACAACTGGAGTTTACTCTTTACTATCGCATTACGCCTGATTTTACTCCCTTTAAATTTTCATACCCCTGGCTTATTATGAAAATCGATTCGAAGTAAACTTAAAAAAAAGTTTAGACCAAGTTTATAAAAAACTTAAAAAAAAGTTTAGACCCTGGTCCCCTGCCCTCCAACACCTTCTTTTTATTCGTATGTACTTAGAGGAGATTGGAGGACGCGTCGAGGCTGCACTAACATTGATCTAATGACACCTTACACTACAAAATCCGTTAAGACGTTCCGGCTACAGGCTCAGCCAACATACTTATATCCCGAATACCCTTCTGATCAATCGGTGAAAAGACACTAATTTTTAATTGTCATTTCTTTAATAATATTCAGGGACAAATCATAACGAACCAGCGGGCCCCAAACTATATAGGCTACCTTGTATTATCGGGAACCGAAGACTAATAAACATACTTTAAACTTTAAATTGCGGCCGTCGTGAATATCCTTGGGGAACGCCTTAGCCCAGCTGAAGACGTCTTTCGCTGATATGATGATGATAATAATGAAACTTTAAATACATGCATGTATATATATTTGTGGCAGCAACTGCAGTAACCCACCACTGAACCTTAACACAAGCGAAGAAAGAATAAAAGAAATACTACATCTAGAACGTGCTATTAGAATTTTTTCAGCGCTGAGTACGAGTATACACTAGTATACAGTTAACAATCATCAACGATTCTTTGCAGTAGATTGAGCACCCTCCGCACTCGCCTCCCCTGCCCGGTGAAGTTGTAAAGGCCCCCACGGCCAACAACAAGTTTTTCCTTTCGAAAAAAAAAAACATCAACGATGGTCCACGATTGGACCTCAGGCATACCACCTCGCCTGGCGGAGATAACTCCCTTTGCTCTCTTCGAGTAGGAACACACCGTTCCTGAATATTAATATGACTCTGTGACTACCTGAGGCAAACATTCGTGCGACCCCATCATCGAACCCTGGAAACGACCACTGGACCACCGGATCAGTAAATTATGGGTATCCATAGGGTTATTTTATAATACCTACCAAAAACTGCTTCTGCACACGAAAATTAATAGCCTATCCCAAGGATAATTCACAAAAACTTTTGAAAAAGTCGACTTATCAACGATACATCAAATTTACAAAATGTATAACTTATTCATTTTGAGAAAATTCTTAAGAGCCCGCTGGAGTTTATAAATCCCATACAAACGTAGTTTTTCATTAAGTTGTTAACCAAACAACCGATTTTGAAATAATTTTATATCGACAATTGGCTGACCTATATCTGTGTCTGTACCGCATTACTTTTTTGAAAAACGAAACAGGAATCCATTTAATACCAATAAACTTGTTTTCCGTCTTTTACCTTAAAACAAGTTTATTGATTAATAATGGATTCCTGTTTCGTTTTTCAACAAAGTAATGTGGTACAGACACAGATATACGTCACCCGATTGTCGATATAAAATTATTTCAAAATCGATTGTTTGGTCAATAAATGAATCAAATACTACGTTTGTATGGGATTTATGAACTCCAGCGGGCTCTTAAGTTTTATGAGTAGAAGCACTTGTTAAAGCAAAATGAACTTTTTAGTAAATGATTTATCTGAACAATGCTTAGTTTATAAATTTAAAAGATAATAATATAGGAACTTACATAAAACAAACCTGATTAAGGCGAGGTATTGATTTGAACAACTGTCTCTGTCTTTTTCTTTACGAGTAAAGAGCAAAGAAAATAACCACACTTTTTCAATGGATTTTGGTTTCAATCAAAAACTACAATGAAAATATAAAAAATAATAACATTAAGTAACTACTCAATTTGTATTATCGTAACAAATATTGCTGTATATTTTTTTTAATTTATACTTCAAAATGTTAGTCATAACTAGAGTTGAGAGTAACGTTGTCGACCTATCTTTGGGATTTTTTTCTATCGATTCAAACTACTCAATCGTGTTTCTAATAGCTTTTGACTTTAAGGAACATCATCAACAATAAGAGTACTTTTTTCAACCTTGGGTTTTCTGTCGTTTAGGAGTAATTAACCGTCAAAAATAACGAAAATCTGTAATGTTAGCGATAGAATGCTCGCTGATAATTTTCCTTGTGATATGAATAAATCGCGATGTTTTCTCTAAAATTACAAAAATATCAATATTGTACTCACATAACAACTCGAATTTATCATCTAAAAATTAAATACTTTACTGCAATTTTTGGTTCAAGTTTATTAGCATTATTTGAGTTTGCGTGTACCATCCTCGACTGCATCATCACTTACCATCAGGTGAGAGTTGCAGTCAAACGCACTTAAATTATTAAATAAAAAAATTAAAAAAATTGAAACTCAAAATTTGCGGCACCTGCTGTAATTTGTAAGTGGGATGGAAAGTTAAAAATCATGCGAGACTGAGGAGGATCAACACTTTGCTTTTACGCCTTCTTAAGGAGGCTCGAATTTCCATACAAAAACGTAGTTCCGCTTTAATACAAAAACTACATGCCGGATTGAATCCAAAATTTGCAAGTATATTGAGAAGACACATATCGATGTTTGTAATTAGTTTTCGTCGTAGTAAATTTAAACACTAAACGAAGGCTTAAATTAGTTTTGTACTGAAAGTTTAAAACTGCTCTTATTTTTTTTGCCGTTTAAATTAGTACATCGAAAACTTATTAGAAACATCGATATGTAAGTATTCAATATATTCTCAAAGTTTGGGTTTAATCCGGCATGTACTTTTTTAATTAAAGCGAAACTACGTTTGTATGGAAACTCGAGTCTCCTGGGGACCCTTAAGAAAAATGTGGTAGGTAGACATTTAAGAATGATCATGGGAAAAAAATCTTACTGCAAAAAAGAAAACTCTCAGTGTGGTGTGTATTTGTACAAAAAATATCTAAGAGAAAAAGACGCAAAAATATTTTTAAGCCACTTGTAAATACTAAACAGCTGCTTGTGTATATTCTGAGTAGACAGCATAATTATCCCGGAATAGCAAAAGTAAATCAAATGCATACCTACCTACTTAAGGCGATAATATTACAGATTTTCGTTATTTTTCACGTCAATTACTCCTAAACGATAGAAAACCCAAGATTTAAAAAAAACCCTTATTGTTGATGATGTTCCTAAAAGTCAAAAGCTATTAAAACACGATTGAGCAGTTTTGGTTTGATAGAGAAAAAAAAACCAAAGATAGTTCTGCACCGTTACTTTCAACTCTAGTTGTGAATAATAATTTGAAGTATAAATTTAAAAAAAAAATTCAACAATATTTTTATTGATAGTATACAAAGTGAGTAATTTTATTATTTTTTATACTATATCATTGTCGTTTTTGATTGAAACGAAGAACCATAGTTATGTGGTTATTTTCTTAATTTTATCTATTATTCTGTACACTTAAAGAAAAAGACAGAGACAACTGTTCTAATTAATACTTCGCCGTAATGAAATTTCATGAACTATCAAGGCACATTTCTTAAGCGTCGCCAGGAAGCTCGTGTTTCCAAACAAACGTATTTCCTTTTCAATAAGAAACGAAATTCAGGATTAAATCCGTATTTTGCAAATATACTAAGAGATGTAAATCGATGTCTGTAATTAGTTTTGATAGAACTAAAGAAAGGCTTTAATTAATTTTGTTCTTTAATTTATTAGTTTGTTCTGGCTCTTATTTTGTTTTGTTTTATTTTAGTAGTACAAAAACATATTACAAATATATTATCAGTGTTTTCTTAATATTTTTTCAAAGTTTTGATTCAATCCGGTATATAATTTTTGTTGTATTGTAAACAAACCGTTTATCTCCCGTCGCACTAGTAGGAGCCAAAGGTAATATTTCTCTCCCGTGACACTACTGGTACACTGGGTTAGGAATATACGGCGGATCTAAGTTGAGCGAGCAAAGCTAGCTATAATAGGTTCGTTAGGTTTGATGGTAATACTGCAGAAGTGGATTACCGACCGGTACCGCGGTATTACTTTCGTAACTGTCAAATCCGCCACACAGGGAGAGCTTCGGTTCGCGAGTCTCTTCTGCAGTATTACCATCAAACCTAACGAACCTTTTAAAGCTCCCTTCGCTCGCTCTACTCAAATCCGCCGTTCACTCCTTGCCCAGCCAGGGTACCAGTAGTGTCACGGGAAAGAAAAATTACTTCGGCACTACTAGTAGTGCCACATGGAATAAACTAAAGAAACTAAGTATGTGTGGAAATTCGAGCCTCCTGGGGCGGCCCTCCGTAATTTCCGACTAGACGTTGCATGTTCGTGTTTTCATTCATGGGTTAATTTAGCCCGAGTAACGTGCCGCGAAAAACTGCTCGGCAATTAAGGCCGCGTGCTTCTTTTAAGCATTGCAAGTTTGTGCACTTAAATATTACTTTGTGGGTTCCACAGTTCTAAAATTATTATAAATTAGATCACCTTCAAGCAGCTGTGATGTAGCCTTTAGTACTATATGTACATACCTTTACGGATCCTATGGCAAAAAAAATAAAAAGTAGATTTTTTTTAAATTTGTTTTTATGGTTTGTGATGATGGTATCTGTAATAGTTTCTTGTTTTGAGTGGCGACCTAGCATCGGAAGATGTAGCCTAGGCAGGCCTACTACTTGGTGGACCGAAGACCCGATGAAGTGAGCTGGAAGCCGCTAGACACGGGCATCATAAAACCGATCGTTGTGGAAATCCTTGGAAGAGGCATCTGCTCAGCAATGGATATAAAAATTACTCTCAATTATCATTGTAATCGTCACTTAGGTGAGATGATGCCAAGGGCCTATCAATTGTGAATATTAAAAAAAAGTTTGTACTCGTAAGTATTAAAAGAAAGTTTTTTTTTCACTTATAAAATACCTATACATACATGAAAGTAACGTAATAACTACATCGTTCCTAAATTTCAAAACGAGATAACTCAAAAAGTTACTGAGGTGACTAGACATGTTCTTTCCGTGTTTTTCCCCGCCAACAGAATTGCTTATGAGTCTAACAGGCTATTTACTTCTCTTCTAGTTATCCTCCTCCCGGCCTATAAAGGACTAAAACGAGACAACACATGTAGGAAGCTGTCATACGATGTCCCTCACGAGTCACGACCGGCCCATCTCGCGTAATTCTGACAAATATGAGTGCGGGTCCGTGCGCCCCGAGCAGTAATCACCTCTGCGGCAATTTTACCGTGGTCAAAGAATACAGGCAATCGAAGGAAGAATTTAGGTATTTACCTTAACTATCATTTATTGACCTTTATCCATTCGCTTCACTACAAGAGGTCACGAGTTAGATACCCGGCGTGACCTATCTTTGTAAGACTCAGTTTGATTGGTGGTAGAGTTTCGTACACAAAGGGTAAAAATGGAACCCTATTACTAAGACTCCGCTGTCTGTCCGTCTGTCACCAGGCTGTATTTCATCAACCGTTATAGCTATACAGATAAAAAAAAACGACGGGTTGCACTCCGGGAGTGCCGGCAGAAGTGAAAACTTGAACCATCCGTCTTACGAATTTTCGATCAGGTCACGTGTCCTGACGCGAGTTTAACATTTTTACCCATTACAAAAAAAAGTGCACAACGCCGCTAAAGAAGTTTTCATTTCACTTCAAAATTTCACAGATGATGTATTTCTGTTGCCGTTGTAATAATAAATACTAAAAATTAGAAAAAGTGAATGTCTCCGTACAAAAAACGTGTTTCTTTAGAACCCTTTGTACTAGCGCCATCTAGTATGATGGTACGGAACCCTTTGTACTAGTGCCATCAAGTATGATGGTACGGAACCCTTTGTGTGTGGTTCTGACTCGCACTTGGCCGGTTTTTTTTGACGCCCGCCTAGCTAGCTAACGCCAGCTTATATAAGTCTTGGTGCCAAAATTAAATGATGAAAGCATTGACGTGTTCTGGCATGAAGAATATTCTTTTATGACTGTTATGTCGTGTATTAGTAGGAAATCTTAGTAAGCCCGCTTTCATCTTCGGCATCATCGTCACTCACTATTGGTGGTGAGATGATCCCAAAGGCTGATCATTGATCAATCGTGGATAAAAAAATATTTATACATAAGCCACTTATCAAAATAGTGGATGTGAAAATTTATTGATACGTTTCCTTCCGTAGCCTATTCAGATTTCCATAAGGCTTATTTGTTAAATACTAGAAACCTCTGAGCTATAATTAATAAAATACGTTTAACTTTTGTTTTACCACTTTGTTTAAATCTTACAAGTGAACACTCTGTACACTTTTGGCATTAGGTAATTAAATAAAGTGGTGTTATAGAAAATTCCTGGTGGCAGAGTACTGGTCTGCAAAAATTTGAGACGAATAGTCTTCTCGCTAAGAATCAGAAAAAAATCTAGTGCGATAACTTTTAGATAACTTCTTAGACAAAAGTTATAAGCTTAGGGCTTTGGCAAGTGTCGCTTTTTATACAGTGAATTTTCTGGTGCTGTAATTCCTGAATTACTGACCACTCGTTCGTGCGGTGACCCCAAAAGTTGTTACAAGATACCTGAAATCACAGTTTTTAAATTATCCCTATAGAGATACAAGATAAGAGCGTAGGTGGTGCAACGGTTATGGCCGCTACATCCTCTCCGGGAGGTCGTGGTTCGAATCCTGCCACTTAAAAATGTGTTTTCGAATTTCGATTTCTTATGTACGTTTATCCGACGCTCTTAAGGTGAAGGAAAAACATGGTGAGGAAACCTGCACACGCCTGCGAAGAAACTCGCAGTTGTGTGTGAAGTCGACCAATCCGCACTGGGCCCGCGCCGTTGACTAAGGGCCGATCCCCTTAATTCAGGGTAGGCTCGAGCCCCTCGGTGGGGACGTATATGAGCTGATATGATGATAGAGATACAATACCTTCTCATGACTCGACGGGTAAGTGGAATCAAGTAACAGAATTAAAGACCATCTGAGAAAACCACACTGTGTGACAATTACAGTCTGATTTTTACTGCTCAATCAATAGCCAATAGGTGAGAAGAGCAGCAATCAACGACCAATCAAATGAATCATTTCCTCAAGAAGTCAGATATCCAGTTGCTCAAACTAGTAGGTATTGCGTAGGGAGGAAGCTTACCAATAAGACTAGCATGCCAGACACTATCAATTGCCTTGGAGATATAGAGAGACACGGCAAGAGCTTCACCGTGTTTCTCTATGGCTTCAACCCATATTTGCGTAGCATACACTATTAAATCTTCCGTTGAACGACCCCAGCGTAAGAGATACTGAAGGTCAGTCAGGAGGTCATTGTCTTCTATATAGGTATACTAAGAGGTGGGTGTTCTATACACGCCCTATAATCTTACAGAAAATAGAGGTGATAGCAATAGGTCGATAGTTTGATGGGTCAGCATGACTACCTTTTTTATGCACGGGCTGCACGTTGGCAAGCTTCCAAGACTTTGGGACTATACAGAGGAGACAGCTCAGGAGCATAGTTTTTCAGAACTATGGCTGGGATACCATCAGCACCACTGGCACACCCCGGACACTGCATACAACGGTCGTGAAATGACATTTTTAAAAACAAATGACGGAGCAAACAAAATCACGGCGAAATCCTATAAGTTCGAGAACCAAACTATAACCAATCTGTGTCAATCTGGGTGACGAGGGGGTAAGGTCGGAATCTAGAGAGCGGCAGGGAGTGTCCATACTTTAAGTTAACTTTGCCACTGGCCTTATTCACATCTAGACTGCAAAGAGGTTTGAGCTGAATGGAGTGTAAAAAATTAGTTGATTTAACGTTTTTAATTGTAAAGTGATGACTTTCACTAAGAAAGGTGCCTCGAATTTATCACTACAATATCGCCAGTATTACGCTGGTACTGTTATTTTTAAGTAATAATATTGTTTGTTATTTTTAAGTAATAATATTGTTTGTTATTTTTGAGTAATAATATTGTGTGTTAGTTGTAAGTAATAATATTGTATGTTATTTTTGAGTAATAATATTGTGTTTTAGTTGTAAGTAATAATATTGTTTGTTATTTTTGAGTGATAAAATTGTGTTATTTTTAAGTTATAATATTGTCTGTTATTTTTAAGTAATAATATTGTCTGTTATTTTTGAGTAATAATATTGTGTGTTAGTTGTAAGTAATAATATTGTATGTTATTTTTGAGTAATAATATTGTGTGTTAGTTGTAAGTAATAATATTATCTGTTATTTTTAAGTAATAATATTGTGTGTTATTTTTAAGTAACGCTTAAATTTCAGCATCTCAAGTGAAACTTAGGCATAACTGGTGGCCGACAATGTTGGTGCTTAATACCGTAACGTTTGATTTACCTTAACGACCCGTGCTCCACCTGAACCTGGGTGGAATTGTCATGTGGACCACGGGCCACAACATTTTTCAAAGTAGCAATAGACCACCGCTCGATTGAACTGGGGGTAGTAAGATTCATGGCGTTGCAGCGGGTCAGAACAAGTGCCCCTAGTCCACCCAGGTGAACTTGTTAGGTGCACCTCGGGTCGGAAAGATTGATTTCCTTCTTGTAGATAAACTAGGTCTGTCAAACACATCTGAAAACCGAACTGAAAGCCACTGTGCACTCAAAATACCTAAACAATAGGCATATGTTTACCACCATTTAATTTCTAATAGTCTAATGCTATTTTGAGGATAAATTTTGTTTTAATAACTATTGTACTGAATATTAATTTTCATTTTTTTTTATACAATCGTCAATTTCATAGTAGGTATAATACATAATCATCATCATCATCTTCCGAGCCTTTTTAATCCCAACTATTTGGGGTCGGCTTTAAATGTTTTTTGTCGCCATTCCGGCCTCATACTGGTCAACTCCTGCGTCACTCCACACTACTCCATATTTTTCTTCACTCCATCCACCCATCGTTTCTTCGGTCTTCCTCTGCTCCTGTATCCTTCCACCCTCATATCCATCACTCTACGTGTCACATGCTCCTTTTCTCTTCTGAAAACGTGGCCAAACCAAGTCAGTCGGTGGCTTTGAATCTTCTCTGTTACCGGTGCTACTTTAAGACTACCTCTTATATATTCATTCCTGACCTTGTCCATTCTGGTTACCCCTACCATCCATCGTAACATCCTCATTTCAGCCACGTGCATTCGCTTTTCGTCGGTGGCTTTCAGCGCCCAACACTCACTTCCATAAAGTAGCACCGGTCTTATGACAGTCTTGTAGATAAGCCCTTTTAGTCGGACTGGCATTCGTTTGTCGCACGTCATTCCAGTAACCTGTTTCCATTTAAACCATCCTGCGTTTATCCGCTTGGTGACATCGCGGTCAATTTCTCCATCATTCTGCAGGAGAGAACCCAGATAACGAAAATCAGAGCAGCTTGGCACTGGTGTTCGGCCGATCTGTAATTGTGCAGCTCCAGAGACACCGCCAAAGTCACAGAACATATATTCAGTTTTGGTCCTACTGATCTTCAAGCCCTCATTCTCTAGAGCATGCATCCATTTATTTAGTCTGCTCTGAAGTCCTTCTCCAGTTTCATCGATTAGAACTATGTCGTCAGCAAAAAGCATACACCACGGGGCCCTCTCTTGAATTGCTGATGTTAGTGCATCCATTACAAGAAGGAACAGATAGGGGCTAAGTGCTGATCCCTGGTATAATACATAATATGACCTAATATTATTAGTATAAGCTTCTATACACATATAGTATTTTGCTTAATTTTCTATAATATCAGTAAATCTTCCGAATACAATAAAATAAAAACTCAGCCAAGTGTGAGTCGGACCCGCGCACGAAGGATTTTGTACCATTGCATTGTCTATAAAAAAAACACGTGTGTTATAAGGGAGCCCCCCTTAAATATCAAGTTTGTTAATTATTTATTTTTAAAGTGCATAAAACAACTCAATATTCTGTGAGTATTTCAAGCGTCTACCGTTGCCGTTATCAATATTGAGCAAAAACGCGCAAAAAAATCACGTCTGTTGTATGGGAGCGCCCCTTAAATATTTATTTTAATTATTTATTTTTAAAGTGAATAATACAACTCAATATTCTGTGAATATTTCAAGCGTCTACCTGTTGCCGTTATAAATATCGAGCAAAAACGAGCAAAAAATCACATTTGTTGTATGGGAGCCCCCTTAAATATTTATTTTTAAACCTGTAAAAATTTCAACTGTCTGGCTATCACGGATCATGAAATACAGCCTGGTGACAGAAGGCCGGACAGACAGACAGACGGACAACGAAGTCTCAGTACTAGGGTCCCGTTTTTACTCTTTAGTTACGGAACCCTAAAATTTAAAGAATTCTGATAGATAATTTTGTTGGCAGTGGTCGGTTTTTCATTGTTACACGTTTTACTAAATTTGAAATTTGTAGTCCGGACTGACTGACCCGTTGGTCCAGTGGTCAGACCTCCTGCATGCTGGGACAAGAGTAATGGGTTCGATATCCCCCAAGGCAAACACTCGTGTGACGCACAGATTTGTGCTGTGTCTGGTTGTTCATTTCTTATGTGTGTATTTCAACGATTGTAAGTACATAATATGTTCAGTCTATGGTTCAACAATGAGTGTGTGGTTTTATGAAACCAATTTTTTTTTTTCACATTATAGACATTTACAGAGCACGAAACGATCATGGCTGCTCTCGTCTTGGAGCTACGGTACAGAGGACGAAACGATCATACCGACCGTTACGTGACACACAGACAAAAAAAAATGAGACGATGTAATAAAAGTTTCACTTTATTAATACAAGGACACAGTTAGGGGGGCTTTTACCATTAGGATCCCCGTTTGTGATTTATTCCCGAATATTATTACTACAGATCAATCAAATTGTCCGGGAGGCTGTGGTTCGAATCCTGCCACGTATACCAATGTGTTTTCGAATTTAGATTTCATATGTACGTTTATCTGACGCTCTTACGGTGAAGGAAAGCATTGTGAGGAAACTTGCACACGCCTGCGAAGTAACTCGAATTTTGTGTGTGAAGTCAACCACCCCGCACTGGGCCCTCGTGATCAACTAAGGCCGATCGCCCTAATTCAGGGTAGGCTCGAGCCCTTCGGTGGGGACATATATGAGCTGATAAGAAGATAAATCTATAATAACGGAGACGAATTTACCAATTCTTTAAATGTTACGACGAAATTATTATAAATATGATACTTTAATCACAGACTTTAAAAAATTCAAAAAAGGATTTTAGTCGCTTTTCTATAGCAATACATTTTAATAAACTACAAAAAACAAACAAATAAGCTGTAGCGCTTGGGTTGTTTATGACTCCATGTTCAACTTAGATGCTACAGACAAAAATTATAGAAAATTTCAAAATTTTAAAACGTTTTAAATTCTTTATCTTTTCCAAAAAGTCATAAATAAGATATTTTGATTGAATTATCGAACTGTAAGTAAGAAAAAAATATCAATCATCTTTTTGCAGTTGTGATTACAAGGTGTAGTTAGATTTTTTGGTTTAGTATATATTTTATTTATTTTCTTTGAAGTTTCCAAAGCAGTGGTCCTCGTCCACAGGAAGATTGTTGAATCTTCAGAATTGGCCCAGAGATGAATGACAACACTCTTGAAAGAGTTGTAGTCTTCCTTAATCGTATTCATTTTTAAAAATAGTCGACACAAAATTCTTTGGAATCCATTCTTCCTGCTCACACTGACTACATCGTCTTCTTCTTCTGTTATCACCCGAATTGTCATTCCTTGAGCGTTCTCCTCGCTTCGGGCTCCTCGATGCTGGAGCCGTCTGCGACAAGCGTCGGTGACTGCTTCTCCGGCGGTCCACTGAACGATCTCTTGTTTCCGGAATAGCTTCACAAACACTGTATTTCTTCCTTGTCATACCCTGTATGAATCTGATCAAGTATATCAATAGTAGCACGACTAGAACGTAAAAAATCATGTATTGGAGTGAGCTATCTTTATCAGGGGCCTCCTTTTGAAGTAACATACTGAATTTTTGTTATGTTTTCTCTGTGGTCGATATTTTTTTGTGAAGGAAATAATTTTGGTCATTACATTAAGTAATGTGAATAAATTAGTTAATTTTCAGAACATTTATTGTGGACTTTAATAACTTTAAAAATTTTAAGCCTAATAATGAAATTAATTCACTTTTCGAACAGTCAAAATGACAAATGGAGGTTCCTTTCTTTAGTACATTTGTGATTTGTAAGAAGTTTTAATAATAGCGATGACATTCTCTTTGGGTACGAGTATAAGCTACTTGCACGTCACTCTTGTAAGAAGTTTATAATTTGTATTTATTTTCACTTACTAATATAATTATCAAATTAATCTATAAATACTAGTGTATACAATAAAGAGTATTTATCTTATCTTATCTATATGTCACCGGGATATTTTGAAAACCGCGATATTACAATCTCACTAGTTAGATTGTAATATAACGGTAAATTGTGAATCGGATCACAATTTCACTGCCTGTTTAGGTTCGGGCAGGATTGATTTAACAGTCCCACTCCCCCCACCCCTCTGGGTAGCAGAATGCTTCGCGCAGCAGAATAAATCATCGGTTTTATTCGGAGGTACAAGACTCCGAATAAAACCGATGATTTATTCTGCTGCGCGAAGCATTCTGCTACCCAGAGGGGTGGGGGGAGTGGGACTGTTAAATCAATCCTGCCCGAACCTAACATTTATTTAGTATTTTTTACTTCGCTTACACACTATGTTACAGTTCACAATCTTTCGACAGTTCACAATCTTGCATAAGAAGTCCAGTTAGATTATAGTCTAACAGAATTTACAATCTTACGGTGACATTACATATTATAATAAAACTGTAACGGGGCCGTGACTGTACATAACATATTTTTAGAAAACGATAACTGTGGTGGACATTACTAACGATATAGAGGCCAAACAACAACTTTTGGAGTTTTTCTCTGTCTGTATGTTCGCGCATCACGCAAAAACTACCAGGCGGATTTTGATGAAATATGGTGGTTCCATAATATCCAGGTTAACATATAAGATACTTTTTATCCCGAAAAATTCAAGAGTTCCCGTGGGAAAATCAAAAGTATACATTTCTAGAAGATTTACCACGCAAATGTTGCTAGACCTATTGCAATTAAATTTTATACGTTGATACCTTATATCAGCAACTAAAACTGTGATATTGTTCAGATTTAATTCAAACTTTGTACATTTATCAAGAATCAGTGACAATACAATAATTTCATAAGTTTATCTCATTATCCTAAACTAAAAATTTAAAAATAAATATAGTTAAAAAAAAACTAAAAACACGCTTTTAAAGCACATTAAACTAAAAAGTGAAAAATAATTCTTAATATAAGCTGAAAACAATAATGAACGGAAAATACTAGTATAGTTGTGAAAAAAAAAAGCGTGGGGCGCTTTGTGCCATATTTTTCGTATATCGAGCAACCCACGCTTTTTTCACAATAATACTAGTATTTTTCGTTCATTATTGTTTTCAGTGTATATTAAGCAGAGATTTGTTACCATAGATGGGTTATGCATAAACAACATTTGAAAATTGAAGCCTTACACACCTATTACTATAGGTAGTTCCCCTCTATTGCACCGAATGTAACTAAGAAAACTTTTGCTTCACTTTTTAGACGCATGAAACCTATCTACCTCCCCTTATATATAGAATATCTCTTATATTAAGAATTATTTTTCACTTTTTAGTTTGATGTGCTTTAGTAGCGTGTTTTTTTAAACTATATTAACTCTAATAGGTTGGGGTGGAAAACTCTGTGTGTTTGTGTCACTCGGGGCTATTTTTATAGCGTTAAGGAATTTCTTGACGGAAAATTTAACGACTAATTTTTATAACTTTGACATGTGATATAATTCGGAAATGTAATTTAATAATAAAAATGAATAATAAGATGTACCTATTGACTTGCATATGTAGTGTAGCCAAGTAAAATTATAACTGTTTTAATCTATGTTTGCATGCTATTTTAATAGTTGTACCAGGAGGTTTTTTGTGCTATGTTATCTTGCATCTTTTGTATCTTTACAAAGCAAATAAATGAATGAATTATGAAAAAGAAATTATGAAAAAATATTTTTTTCTCGGGCGACGTACATTGAATTCCTTCCTAAGTTCGGGATTCTACTCTAGATTCATTTGCTTAGCGTTCCGAGATTCTATTATAGAATCCTTTGCTGAGCTTAGAATTCAAACTAAGGTTGCTGAATCTTACTTATGATGAGTCTGAAACGCTGCTTGCAAATGGAGTGTGAATGTGACCTTGTAATACTTACCAGGGTTCGCCGATATATATCAGCTGATATATATCACGATATATATAAATTGATTTTTATCTTGATATAATATATCAATTGATTTTTATCTTCATATACCCGTATATCAAATGATTTTTTCCTGTCTTCTGAACTACAAATTTTGAAGATTAATGTTTACCCCGGCAACACGTAGCGTAAAACTACAATTCAGAATAATTTAGATTTTTTCCCAAAATGGCAACCTCATTTAAAGTTGGGGAAATCTCACTCATAGATCTATGCTTAAGGCCTGACCCTGAAAGATTTTTTTTATGATTACGAATTATTATTTAAATTAGTAGTTGATTTATCTCACAAACAAATGAAGATTATTATAATAATAGGTACTTTTTTTTTAAGTGTTCACTAAATAATTCTTTATCAAATAAATATAATAATTCTTTTGTTACCTTTTTTTAATAAAAAAATTGGTAATTTGACACTTGTATTATTATACAAATTCATGTTTAATCCCCTTACACAATGAAATTCGCTTCTTTTTCTTAGCCTGGATATATTATATCCGATGTATATAGGATTTATACCAAAAAAATCGGTTTTTTGATATTTATAATAAAAAAAAGGATTTTTTCGATCCCTGGTACTACCACTCATATACACTATTTATCATGTATACACACACACACACAGCCAAACAAAAACACACACACACACACACACATGTGATGTTTTTCATATTGTTTACTATTATTATTTATATTAATCTCTTCATTTGCCTCCTGTAGGTACATATATATCTCATATCTTCCTTTTGTATATTTATATTTTACTAGCTTTTGCCCGCGGCTTCGCCCGCGTGGACATAGTTTTATGACTATCTGAGAGGGAGCGCAGTGCGCGAGCCGCAAGCGGCTCGCGAGCGTGGGCGTGAATTTTCTCCAGATCCCTCGGAAACTATGTCAGGATATGCTTATTAGTGAATCATGACATTTCCCACTCCCTCATCCATCTCTGTGCAAAAATTCACACAATTATTCATTGTCCCGTTGCGATGTTAAAGAAATTAAACAAAAAAGTATATTTTCAGTTCCAAGTGGACATCGTTTTTATGACTGTCTTTAAGGGTGATTAGTAAATTATGTCGTTTCCCACCTACTCAACCATCTCTGTGCAAAAATTCACAACAATCGAGTATTTAGTTCCCTCAGGAACTGCATCAGATTACGCTATTTTCCCGGGATAAAAAGTAGCCTATGTCCTTCCCCGTGATACAGGCTACCTGCATGCCAAATTTCATAATGATTGGTCAAGGCGTTGAAGCGAGAAAAGGAAAATAACAAACAAACAAACAAACACATTTTCACATTTATAATATTAGTAAGGATTTTCGTATATTTTCGTTTCTGCTCTTCTTTGTTCTAAATTGGTGTAGGTCCCGTTAACTTGGACGTCTACTCATCATAATGAACAACTTTTGTTTTACAAGTTTGCAGAAATTGCTAAAAAAAAATTAACTCTTCATACAAAACGATCAGCTGATTGACCAATTTTGTGCATTTTTGTAGGGAGCATCGAATTTTTTTTTGCGAATTTACTTTGGGTTTCTTGTGGAAAGTGTTTAATTTAATGAGGAGAGCACCCAGTTAACGGGTCCTACACCAATTTTGTTACACCCTGTATACTGTAGTTAAGAACTTCCTCAATAATCTGAATGGGTCGTAAACAATTGCGACACAGTTTCATCAACTACTGCAGTTGTTTACAACCCAAGGTGTTAATTTTAAAAGTTTGTTATTTAAAGTTCAATAATCATCATCATCATCATATCAGCCGAAAAACACTGCTGGACATAGGCCTCCCCCAAGGATTTCCACGACGACCGCTGCCCGCATCCATCGGCTTTCCGCGATCTTCACCAGGTCGTCGGTCCACTGCATGGGAGGCCTAAGTTCAATAAAAATCTTTAAAATTTAAATCTTTAAAAGGTAATATTTTAAAGATTTAAAGTTTAATTCTTTATTTGTAATGTTTTTTTCTTTTATTTTTAATTGTTTATCCCCTTGTTACACTGATAACTCTTATGGGTTTTAAATAGATAATGAAAAAAATTGATAAAACCATAAAAAAAGATTTACATAATTTAAACAACTACCATAACACATAACTTTGTATTTAATAATTAAGTGGTCTAATCACAGGGCAAAGGTAAGGGCGTCGATGGCGTAACAGCTAGGGCCGCCGTCCTGTCCGGGAGGTCGTGGTTCGAATCCCGCCACGTACCAAAATTTAGATTTCATATGTAGGGAATCCGGGAGACTTGCCCACTTTTTTTTAACCGTCATAAAATCCTGTGATTATCACTTACAGATTTGATTGTAGTCTTAGATGATAGCCTCATTATCTGGCTATAAATTGGCATCATTACTTTTTTGTTTCGATAAATATTTTTTTGTTAAATGACTTCCGAATGAAAAATGGGATTTTGGGCAAGTCTCCCCACCCACTGGGAGAGATGCCCATAGGGTTGGGGAGATATGCCCATGGTCTTCTTTTTGAAAGAAAATTGTGGAAAGTAATGCTCCACATCTTAAATTTAATTTTAAATACATAAATTACCAATAACTAAAGCATATAAAGCAATTAGTCATAAGAATAACTAAAAAACTATTTTACATAATCATTATTTGGTTAAAAAAATTGTGTATCTTAAAAGCATTGGTATTGGTATCGGTAATTGGTAAATTGGTTGAAGATTATTGTAATTTATATTTTTCTATGAGAAACAGCTGGTTTTATCATTAGATGAGCATCGCGGTACCATAATGGCCAACCTTTGTGTGTTTAAACACTTACTTACTTAGTAGAGGGACACTTGCTCACTGGGCAAGTCACCCGCTTCCGCAATGGGTCACCCCCACCCTACCCTCCGGAACTTATTCTTTTCTCACTGTCTATCCCTAAATCGTAGCCTAGCGACACTTGGCACTCGTCAAAATACAATAATTAGGTGACACAATAATAACTGCACACAATACGTACCTTTGAAAACAACTGTGCAATCCTTCTTGCAAAAAAATAAAAAATAATATTCACTCCGGAGCACCAAAAACACTTTACCTTCGATAACTCGCGAACCAAACTGACAGGATGCATATCAATGGCTGCCCGCGGGAAACCAATGAGCGCAGTTGCGTTCCTGTAGCACTAATGTAAGTTGGAAAACGGTATGGGTGGGCGAGTCTCCCACATGGGCAAGTCACCCGGTTTCCCCGTACGTTTATCCGACGCTCTTACGGTGAAGGAAAACATCGTGAAGAAACCTGCACACGCCTGCGAAGAAACTCTAAGGTTGTGTGTGAAGTCGACCAACCCGCACTGGGCTCGTGTGGTCGATTAAAGCCCGATCATCCTAATTCAGGGTAGGCTCGAGCCCCTCGGTGGGGACGTATATTAGCTGATATAATGAATCACAGGGTATAATGTTCCCCTTTCAATGTTTGTCATGTGTGTAATCGCTTAAAGTTTTTGTTTGGGCCCTACGGTACAGAGCTAGCCTAGTGTTGGGACTTCTATTTACTGTGCATTACTTAGTGTTGTTATGATAATTTTTATTTATTTTTTTCTGAGACCCTAATTGCAAAAGGTCATGGTCAAGGGCAATGGAGCGTACTATGCTCGGTGGCTCAGTGGTTAGTGCTCTTGACTGCTGATCCGAGATTTGTGTGTTCGATCCTCACCCAGGGTAAACATTTGTGTGATAAGCAGATTTGTTTGGTCTGTGTCTGGGTGTTAAATATCTATGTATTTATGTATTTAAACGTATATAAGTATTTATATATCAGTCTCTGGTTCCCATAACACAGGGAATCCTACTTTGGGGCCAAATGACCATGTGTGATTTGTCCCCGAATATTTATTTTATTATTTATTTTATGCTCGGGGTTTTCCTGTGTAATCGAATCAAAAACGAGGAGATCCGCAGGAGAACCAAAGTAACCGACATATCTCACAGAATCGCTAAACTGAAGTGGCAGTGGGCAGGGTACATAGCTCGTAGAACAGATGGCCGTTGGGGCAATAAAGTTCTCGAGTGGCGACCGCGCACCGGAAAACGTAGCGTAGGGGACCGACGACCTGGTAAAGATCGTGGGAAGCCGATGGATGTGGGCAGCGCAGGACCGGTCATCGTGGAAATCCTTGGGGGAGGCCTTTGACCAGCAGTTAATATTTTTCGGCTGATATGATGATGATAATGAATTGTAAAAAAAGTATTGCAAGTTAGGAAGACTTATAGGAAATCTAAAGGTACGAAAAAGATCGAAGAGAAAGAACCACTTAACAAGATACATATTCTTTATTGCACACAAATATTTACATGAAAAACACTTAGAAAGGATATATACAAAGGTGGACTTATCTCTATAAGAGATCTCTTCCATCCAACCTTACCGGGTGTTATGAGAATTCAAAGGACGGAGAGCAAACCTATGTAAACCCAAAATAATACTAAATAAAATACTAATATAATATAATGTAAACTAACCTGATCTTATCACATAAATAATACATACCGATAGTAAATAAATTAATATTATACATAATAGATACCTTAAAAATTAAAATAGAATACTTACTATTCTTACTAAAATAAATACCTATATATAAGGTGTAACAAAATTAGCTAAAACTATTTTAACTGGTGCTTCTACCCATGAAACTGAACAACTTTCCCCATGGAACACATAGTCAAATCCCAAAATCAATTGGCTCTCCCATACAAACTCGATTAGCTGATCAGCTAATATAGTATGGAAAGTTCAAACTTTTTTTTAAAGATTTGACTATGAGTTTTATGGGGAAAGTTGTTCAGTTTCATGGGTAGAACCACCAGTTCAAATAGTTTCAGCTAATTTTGTTACACATTATATACAAATATACTTACACGTTTTGTAGGGAAAGGAGATGCCCTTTAAGTTTGATTTTGAAAGAGTTAACAGAGGGGGAAGTCGCGAATGTTGGCGGGTAATTTTTAATTACATGTTTTTCCATAATTGGTAAACCCTTGGCATCATCTCATCTTCTGCTAAGTGATAATGATGCTTAAGATGAAAGCGGGCTTAGCAAGATTCCCAAATGCAAAAGGGAACTACCTGTCTCATCTTCATGCCGTAACACAACAATGCTAGCTTGATTATTGGCGACAAGACTTAGAAAATGACACATCATTTAGCCAACTGAGTCTTAAAAAGTAATTAGAGTCTGGCCAGGAATCTAACCTAAGACACCCTGTTGTGAAGCGAATGCATTGACCACGACGTCATGGAGGCAGTTAGTATAAAGAAACAAAACTAAAAATAAACTAGTGGCACTGAAGACGTCGTAAATTTTTCGAAATGGCTGAAATATGATATTTTTTACGTTTGCTACCTTTTGAAAAAATTGCAAAAACTGATTTGAAAAAAATTCCATTTAATTATTGAACTTGCTCACAAAATTTCACGAGAATCAGTTGAAAATTGCAACCTGTTTTTTTTTATTAAAAATTTGAGTGCGTTTGGCTGCACCCCACCTGATGGTAAGTGTCGATGCAGCCGAGGATATAACACGCAAGCTCAAATAGTGCCTATTCACTCTTGTCTTGTAGATTCCTAAATTATACGAATTGGGGAATTCCACTCCTTGGCCGTTCTCATGATGAAAGAAGAAGCAAAACGCTTCTGTAGAGTACACGACTGTAAACGACCTGTAGAGACATCCGCCTGACAGACATACGAAAGAATTTTTGCCCAAGCTTCGCTGGAGCTTCGCACTCGCTCAGTCAGTAAATAATATGATAATCAACATCATTATCATATCATATATATTTTGTATAATCAACAAGGAAACTAGATCTATGATGCTTTAAAGAATACTCATTTCTAGCACAGATGTACTCAACCTAGATAAAACAAATATCCCAACATCCACATTGCTGACTTATTATTAACCTTGAACGTTCTGAAGAGACAATCACTGCATAGTTGCGCAGACGCACCCAGGCCGGTCATTGTGAGTTATAAGGAGCCGCTGGAGGAAGGTCGACTCGTCACGGTGGGTTAAGGACGTAGGGCCTCTCAGTAATGACCCCTGGTACAGGTACGGTACGTTTCCATAGGACCCTGGTATATAAAACCGTGACATTGCTCGTAGAACAGATGGCCGATGGGGCAGTAAAGTCCTCGAGTGGCGACCACTCACCGGAAAGCGTAGTGAAGGCAGGCCTCCCACTCGGTGGACCGATGACCTGGTGAAGCAGCGCAGAACCGGTCGTCGTGGAGATCCTTGAGTGACGCCTATGTCCAGCAGTGGACGTAAAGACGTCTAAAGAGGCTGATATGATGATGAAGTAATACTGAACAGGTGGTCCAGTGGTGAGTGCTTCTGCCTGCTGAGCCAAGGTTCGTGGTTTTGATTTCCACTCAGAGCAAACTTTCGTATGACGAACACACAAATAGCATCTATATATTTGTATAAATAAATCGAGGTGAAATAGTAAAGTATTTAAATTAGTCTCTGTTTTCCATAGTACAGTAAGGAGCGTTGGTGGCTCAACCGGTAACGACTCGTTCCTTCTAACCAGAGGTCCGGGGTTCAAATCCGGACGGCCAATTTACCAACGAGTTTTTCGAAACTTACGTCCACATACTTACCGATTGCTTAAACAGTGAAGGAAAACATCGTGAGGAAACCTGCATCCAGAGTCTGATTCCAGAGTGTATGAAGGTCGCGTTGCACACGTCCGTAGGTGAAAATCTAAATGCCCTACTCGTGACCGCGGGTGATGTTAAGTGCAACACCAGGCAACCGTCGTTCTATCCCTTGGATAGCACACGGTTAATTGTGCCACAGGATAAGAAGAAGATAGATAGTACAGGGAATACTTACAAATACAAACAGACAAACAAACATACAAAATTCATCAACAAACAAACATACAAAAGTCATCAACGTAGATCAATATCTATGAAATGTCCACAAAATTTTGGCTTTTGTTTAAAAATTGGTAGAACAATAGTTGACACATTTTATTCAAATTTTAACGTCGTTGTGTTTGTATTCTAACTATATCTTGTACGTATACTGGATAACTTTAAATTAGTTCTTGATAACAAAATATATGAAATGCATGTACTCGTGACTACAAGCAACTTTCCCAAAGAAACTCTAGGTCAATTCTGAAAAAAAATTTTGGTCCTCGCGATACGTAAAGTTATCCAATCGGCAAAAATGTATAAAGGACCAAAATATGTTTTTAATATGTTACTTATAATTTAAAGGGGAAAGTTGTTTGTAAAAGGAGTACATTCATATCATTTGCCATCAAGAACTAAGTAAAAGTCATTTTCGATTCGGTCACATACGGCCACTTCCTCTAATGGCCACTATCCAAATTCCTAGTTCGCCCACATCCTTGAACGACCACTTCTTTTTTTGTACATTTCCTTGAACGACCACTTCTTTTA
This sequence comes from Coleophora flavipennella, assembly GCA_947284805.1. Classification (NCBI taxonomy): domain Eukaryota; kingdom Metazoa; phylum Arthropoda; class Insecta; order Lepidoptera; family Coleophoridae; genus Coleophora; species Coleophora flavipennella. The sequence continues at coordinate 9,112,936 of OX369295.1, forward strand.
TTGTACATTTTTTTTAAGATAAAACTTAGTAGAAAAACTGTAAATGAGCGAGCGAAGCGAGCGATATTAGGTTCGGTCAGGTTTGATTGATTATACAGTCAAAGAGCCTCGCGAAGCGAGGCTCCCCCCTATGGGTAGCAGAAAAAGGCGAGTTAAAAAGGTGACGAGTTAGGAAAGTGACAATTTAGAAAAAAGACAAGTTTACTTTCTAGTGTTATGGTCGTTCGAGCGATATGGACGTTCAGGGAATGTGGGCATGCCAGGTATGTGGCCGTGCGAGGAAAGTGGCCCTAAGTGACCGAATCCGTCATCCCATATAATATACAATACAGTTAGGTACAAGAATGTTAATTAAAGAGGTAACTAGTTTAGAAGAATACTTCCGCGATAATCTTGAAGCATAATAATTCTAACTAAATTTGTATCAATTTTTATGTTTGACAACTTTACTGTATATTACACTAGCTGTTTCCCGCGGGCTCGAGCCTACTCTGAATTAGGGCGATCGGGCCTTAGTCGACCACGTGGGCCCGTGCGGGTTTGTCGACTTCACACAACCTTCGAGTTTTTTCGAAGGCGTGTTCAGATTTCCTCACGATAATTTTCTTCACCGTAAGAGCGTCGAATTAAAATACATCATCATCATCATCATCGTATCAGCCGAAAAACGTCCAATGCTGGACTAAGGCCTCCCAAGGATTTCCACGACGACCGGTCCTGCGCCACCCGCATCCATCGGCTTCCCGCGATTTTCACCAGTTCCCCACGTGGTGGACCGACGACCTGGTAACGTACATAAGAAAACGAAATTCTAAAACACATTGGTACATGGCAGGATTCAAACCAAGACCTTCGCGGACAGGAGGTAGTGGCCGTTACGACACCGAAGCGCTACTCTAACAACAGTATTAAGAAACAGTATCAAGAAACAGTATCAAGAAAGGTACAATGGAAACAAACATCTGCATTAGAAAGATAGATACAGATCAATAAGTTTATTCAAAGGTGAATTGACCGGCTACTTGTAATGGTCTAAGGCTCCATAACCTTCACGTAAGTGGTCTGAGTGGACATGTCATAGTTGAACAATGATATCATTGTGTTCTATTAATGTAACTCCAGTATCTTAAGCAATGTATCTGGGCTTACTGAGATGAAACAGAAATCGTTGCATGAGTATTTAAGCTTCTTATCCATCATTGGCTTTTGCTTTTGGTGATTAGTTTGCTTTGCCTGATGTGATGATAATCATCTTTACATCATCCACTCATCATCATCATCAAATCGAAGTTTGTGTGTGAAATTGTGTGGAAATCCTTGGAAGAGGTCATTGTCCAGCAGTGGACATCTTTCGGCTGATGTAATGATGACGATGAATAAAAAAAGAAATACCAAAATCGATTTATAATCTGCGAAGATATCGCGTAAAAAACATACTTTAGAATTGAGAAACTCCTCCTAGTTGGTTGAAAATACTGACTGTGTAATGTTTTAATTAGACGTTTGTGACGAAAATACTGACTGTGTAATGTTTTAATTTGACGTTTGTGACGAAAATACTGACTGTGTAATGTTTTAATTTGACGTTTGTGACGAAAATACTGACTGTGTAATGTTTTAATTTGACGTTTGTGACGAAAATACTGACTGTGTAATGTTTTAATTTGACGTTTGTGACGAAAATAGCAAAACCTGTGTAATGTTTGAATTTGACGTTTTTGATGAAAATACTGACTATGTAATGTTTGAATTTTACGTTTTTGGCGAAAATACTGACTGTGTAATGTTTGAATTTGACGTTTTTGACGAAAATAGTGACTGTGTAATACTTGACTTTGAAGTTTTTGACGCAAATACTGAACGTGTAATGTTTGAATTTGACGTTTTTGACGAAAATACTGACTGTGTAATGTTTGAATTTTACGCCAACAGATTACATAACACTTTAAAATTTAAAATAACACACTTCTTTTCATTGAAAATAAAATTTATTACAGTTCTTTACAATCAATTTGTTGTATGTCTCAATCACCCAAAAAAAACTTTGTATTTCTTCTTTAGCAAAAAAATATTGAAACTTCTCAGTCTGAAGTACTTTTCATTTACTGTTTTTTGCAAAAAAGCAAAACCTGAAATAATATGTAAGAAACAAACGGCCATATTATCTTGTAAATTGTGACGTCCATACAATGTAACGTAGATACAACAACGTATTAGACAAACAGCCCGCGAGTTATAACCCTGGCGGGATGACGGAAGGGCGGACGTGACGTCAGCAGCGCGTTCCACGTCCCACCGTGCCCCAATACATTACAGTAATACCCGCGAATTTGTCCCCACGACAAATCCCGTCAACACTGCAGGACAGGTATAAGTGAAAAAAGTGAAGTTTCGGAATCTTTCGAAATATTTTTTTTTTGTTGAAAACGTCAAATTAAAACATTACACAGTCAATATTTTCAACCGAATACTAAAAAGGATATAGTAGACTTTAGATTTCGTAAGTACGTTTATCCGACGCTCTTACGGTGAAGGAAAACATTGTGAGGAAACCTGCACACGCCTGCGGAAAAACTTGCAGTTTGTGTGTGACGCACTGGGCCCGCATGGTTGATTAAGGCCCGATCGCCCTAATTCAGGGTAGGCTCGAGCCCCTCGGTGGGGACGTATATAAGCTGATATCAGACTAAAAAGGAGGAGTTCCTCAATTCGACTGTATGTTTGTTACGCGATATTTTCGCAGAATTTGGAAGACTTCCACTGCTGGACCATGGCCTCCTTTAAGGATTTCCACGACGACCGATACTACCCTGCTCACATCATCGCGTCGTCAAAGTCCTGTTCGCTGCAGGAGTAGAAGAGATAGGCGGGGCATATGAGGATGTGCGCCATGGCTCACCCTGGACACTTCATACAACGGGCCTAAATGACATTTCAAAAAAGGAATGACGGACGGAAGAAAATGGCGGCGAAATCCTATACGTTTGACAACCAGACTGTAACCAATCTGTATCAATCTGGGTGACGAGGGGGTGAGTTCGAAATCTAGAGAGCGGCAGGAAGTGTCCATACTGTATGTTAATACTAATATGTATACTTTGGCCAACATCTGTGGTGCGGTTTCGAAGCTGTAGCTCTTTGGGTTGTTCTGTATACTCCCCTTCACCGGGTAAAGGTCTTCAAAGATAAGTGACGATCATGCCAAAGATGGAAGCGGGCTTTCCAAGAATATCGAAGGTAATAGCAAAATGGCTAGCTTATTTACATGCTGCAAGATATCAATGCTGTTAACATTAATGTTTGGCTGCTAAACTTAGATAAGACGTTGTTGGTAGCCTGGCGGCTGTACAAAATGTCCTTTCATTGAACAAACCGGACGTTACAAAGTTAGACACAACCGGGATCCGAACCCGCGATCTTCCGATCTAAAACGAGAGGACTATGCCACGGAAGCGGTTAGTAAAAATTTCAATTAACCATAAACACCTTGAAACTTACACGTCGCAAAACCCTGTAAAACATCAACCATTTTCATTAAAAAATATATTATCGTTTCCCAAAAATTATTTGTCACTAACTTTAATATTAAATTTGATTCGATCTACCAAACCGAACTTGTGGGTAATCTAAAGCGATAGGAAATTTTCATTTACATCGTTTTGCTTGTCGTTTCTGGGTAGTATAGCAGCAAATGTGCGAAAGTGATAAATTTGCCAGGTAACCGCGCGTGTTCCGAATATGCGACCGTTGAAATCAACCGGAATACCTATTGTATGAGATTGAATGGGGCTTGCCAAGTTTTGTACCTATACATGGGTACAGATTTTTATTTATAATTTTACAAAGTAACGGCTAGCGAGCGTTAGTGGCGTAACGGCTAGGGCCGCCGCCTCCTGTCCGGGAGGTCGTGGTTCGAATCCTGCTACGTACCAATGTGATTTCGTGATTAATGTGATCGTGAGGAAACCTGCACACGCCTGCGAATAAACTCGCAGATTGTGTGTGAAGTCGACCAACCCGCACTGGGCCCGCGTGGTCGACTAAGGCCCGACCGCCCTAACTCAGGGTAGGCTCGAGCCCCTCGGTGGGGACGTATATGAGCTGATATGATGATGAAACAGTAAGGAGTCTAAAAATTATAGGTAGGTCCCTACGTTACATAATTTCATTGAAGTTTTAAATCGACAAAGTATAGTTAATGCCCTTTATTTGATCAAGACATACAGAACGATATTATTCGATACCACAGTATCATCATATCAGCTCATTAACCTGTAGAGATCTTCTTGGCTAATGAAAATCGAAAGACTTGTAGACATATCTGAGCCAATTAAGCTTAAAATAACCCTGTAGAAATCTACTAAACCAATTAAGCACAGATTTCGTGTGTGAGTATACACATATATATATATATATAGTCCCGTTGACTAGGGCTTCTACTCATTATAATAAACAACTTTTTTTACTATTCATGTAAATCGATCAGCCGATCGACCGATTTTGTGCATTTTAGTAATGTTTTTTGAGAATTGACTATGGATTCCTTGGAGAAAGTTCTCCAGTATGACGAGTAGAATGCCCAGTTAACGGGACTTACACCAATTTTGTTACAGCCTGTATATATTACATCAACTTATACGACAGGCTTAAAATTAATAGTTTTTTAGAAGTATTTATTCCTATTTTTAGATGTATTTTTTTTATTAAAAGCTATTCGGCAAAAATAAATTTGAAGGATTAATTAAAATTGCGCTGACGAAGCTGGCGGTTACAAAAGAGGCTAGTCACATATCTCTTAAGCTTAATAAACACATCGCATGCTTTCTATTGAATTTCATACCAGCCACGTAATAACGTTTTAGTTAATTATACACGGGCTTTAATTAAGATAGCTTACCTCATCACTCTACTATCAAAACAACAACCCTCAGTGCAATAATGTGCAGTCAGATGCAATTGTCGCCAGACACGCCCATAGTGCCATACTGGAATAGATTTATGGTATTATTATAATTAACCCAAGTTCTATTATCTAATTTAGGATAACAGTCGGAAACGTTGCATTTGGCATGCCGATGGGTTATTCCGGATTTGCCACAGTTTTGTTTTGGCAATCTTTATGGTTTTCCTTTACTTTTTTTTTTGTTACCATTTGTTTCTTTGTCCAATTGTGCAAGTTTGCTGACTATACTTTTCTTAAGCTTTTTGATCATTTGATCATTTTTATTCATAACATAACCTAACCCATTGACTTCAAAATACCGGCCAAGTACGAGTCGGACTAGCGTGGTTTCCGTTTTCCATAAGAACCTTAAGTCTTAGGTTTTTCTTGTAGATTTTCTTGTAAACTGCTTATATGACAGACCCGATATTATTATTTAAAAAAAAAACATAGATACAGTAATTTTGGAGACAATGTTTAATTTCTGTATTTTTTTAAAAATATCTTATAAACTATACACTTAAGAAACAAGACCAGTGCGACTTAAACTCGCGTT